>OV815277.1:36809314-39209314 GCA_929108145.2 Limnephilus rhombicus | reverse complement strand
TTAGTTATGGTTTTAGGGTGCCGCATCTTAAGGTCACACCCATTGATATAATTAGTTATGGTTTTAGGGTGCCGCATCTTAAGGTCACACCCATTGATATAATTAGTTATGGTTTTAGGGTGCCGCATCTTAAGGTCACACCCATTGATATAATTAGTTATGGTTTTAGGGTGCCGCATCTTAAGGTCACACCCATTGATATAATTAGTTATGGTTTTAGGGTGCCGCATCTTAAGGTCACACCCATTAATATAATTAGTTATGGTTTTAGGGTGCCGCATCTTAAGGTCACACCCATTGATATAATTAGTTATGGTTTTAGGGTGCCGCATCTTAAGGTCACACCCATTGATATAATTAGTTATGGTTTTAGGGTGCCGCATCTTAAGGTCACACCCATTGATATAATTAGTTATGGTTTTAGGGTGCCGCATCTTAAGGCCACACCCATTGATATAATTAGTTATGGTTTTAGGGTGCCGCATCTTAAGGTCACACCCATTGATATAATTAGTTATGGTTTTAGGGTGCCGCATCTTAAGGCCACACCCATTGATATAATTAGTTATGGTTTTAGGGTGCCGCATCTTAAGGCCACACCCATTGATATAATTAGTTATGGTTTTAGGGTGCCGCATCTTAAGGCCACACCCATTGATATAATTAGTTATGGTTTTAGGGTGCCGCATCTTAAGGTCACACCCATTGATATAATTAGTTATGGTTTTAGGGTGCCGCATCTTAAGGTCACACCCATTGATATAATTAGTTATGGTTTTAGGGTGCCGCATCTTAAGGTCACACCCATTGATATAATTAGTTATGGTTTTAGGGTGCCGCATCTTAAGGTCACACCCATTGATATAATTAGTTATGGTTTTAGGGTGCCCCATCTTAAGGTCACACCCATTGATATAATTAGTTATGGTTTTAGGGTGCCGCATCTTAAGGTCACACCCATTGATTTAATTAGTTATGGTTTTAGGGTGCCGCATCTTAAGGTCACACCCATTGATATAATTAGTTATGGTTTTAGGGTGCCGCATCTTAAGGTCACACCCATTGATATAATTAGTTATGGTTTTAGGGTGCCGCATCTTAAGGTCACACCCATTGATATAATTAGTTATGGTTTTAGGGTGCCGCATCTTAAGGTCACACCCATTGATATAATTAGTTATGGTTTTAGGGTGCCGCATCTTAAGGCCACACCCATTGATATAATTAGTTATGGTTTTAGGGTGCCGCATCTTAAGGTCACACCCATTGATATAATTAGTTATGGTTTTAGGGTGCCGCATCTTAAGGTCACACCCATTGATATAATTAGTTATGGTTTTAGGGTGCCGCATCTTAAGGTCACACCCATTGATATAATTAGTTATGGTTTTAGGGTGCCGCATCTTAAGGTCACACCCATTGATATAATTAGTTATGGTTTTAGGGTGCCGCATCTTAAGGTCACACCCATTGATATAATTAGTTATGGTTTTAGGGTGCCGCATCTTAAGGTCACACCCATTGATATAATTAGTTATGGTTTTAGGGTGCCGCATCTTAAGGTCACACCCATTGATATAATTATTATAGATTTCCCGCACTTAATTTCAACCCATAAATAACACCTCCTACGAGTACATAATTTCATTCAGTGACTTGACAGTTGATCCGCCGACAATTGGCCCCCTGAAATGATATTTACTATAAATTATAATGTTTTGTGCATTATTTACCAATTTTAAATGTAAAATCGACTTCAGAAATACCCTTGATAATTGGTATGAATATCAAACGACTTTATATACAGTGTCAATTTTTGTACTTATACACTGGTAACCTTGAAGCATTTGAATAAAAATATGTTTTATACTTTTGTTATTCGGCAGTACATCCTCTGCACATCCCTTTCGGGTCACTTAGTTATATTTTGTGGTACTTAAGTATACCGTATTTTCCCTAAACCGACTGCATATTGTATATAAGTTTGCCGGGGGGCCAACTGTCATGGAACCTTTCATAATACACTACCTACCAATTGTTTTGATAGGAAGGAAATTAACCTTTTTTTTTCAATTGTTACTTTTCTCGATGCACTGCCTCGAATCTATATGTTAGTACATATTTTTTAAAGTATGTATTCATATAACCGATTAAATTGTTAATAATAAAGTCTGCGATAGCCCATACCTAAAATATTTCTAACTGCCTCAAATTTGCCTTAATGTGTGTTTCAAAATGATCTTCACAAAGCTAGTGATTCTGTTGCCGCAAACTTGCTGGAAAACAAATTTGTAGACGACAAAAGATAAAAAATCAATGCTTCTTGCGATCTTTTGACTTTGAGATAATGCACTTTCTTGTTAATAAATGTTTTCGTAAACCAATATTTTTGGCTCCTGTGTCGTTTTTAAGACCCATACGCCTTGTCTAGATATACTTGAATACACCTCACGAAGTTTGAAGCATTCATCTTAAGATGGGGGGGGGATAGTTGGTGGAGGTCAAAGTGGGATGCTGAGTTCAGCCATTCAAGGGCATGGATTTAAATAATGGAACTAACCATACATGTATTTGTGTCTAGGTAACAATGGCAACAGTGAGGAGGTCTCGGAAGCAGTGAACAACTCCTCAACGACCAACGGCTCTGCTGCTGGCAGCATTGGAAGAAGCACCACTCCTATTATTGTTAAAGATGATAAAGTGAGTTTGCACATCTTTTCTTAACCGGTGACATGCCGGAGACGTGCCGGCGCACGCGTCATATGCGCATGCGCAAGAAAATTAAAATATTTGAATAATATTTTCGACAAAAAACTTTTGGTCTTCGATTTTGATCCTTCTATGTACAGAATTTGTATGAAGAACAGTGTCAGAATCGCTTGCGCCATCATTACTCTAGGAGGCGCTAAAAGTTTCATTCACCTTGCAACCCTGGAATATTTTTAAAACGATTTCGTCTATGACAATGTGCTGTCAGAATTTGCCGCGAATTTAACCGTCGCAACTAATGCATCTTCCGCGACTAAAACATCGTAAAACCTATTAATTTACATAATAAATGCAAGTAATGTTGTTTTGGTAGATAGTTTATGTTTTGAACGTGTTTCAGTCAATAAAATATACAATAGCTCAAAATTAATCAACAAAACATTCAATTCAAAATTCAAAGTGGTGCTTTTTTAGTGTTTTTTCATGAATTTTCGTGGAATGGCGTGGCCCGTGACAGGTTAATGTTACATTAATAATTTATCTAATTTAGTATTCATTCATCTTGTTGAAGAAACCTACTGTGATGTGTTTGTGCAACTAGTATCATTTTAAACAATATTAGCTGCGTCACTAAAACCGGTTTCTTTTTTTCAGATGGAAGTGGATAGCGAAGGCTGTGCCCTGGGCTCCATAGCAGAACAAGGGGGGGCCCCCACCACTCCCTCCAAACCGCAGAGCAAAACCGCCAAATGATCCCTCGCTCCGCCCTGTCACTTCTAACGCCTAACTTAACTTAAGCAACCCAACCCACCCCAACCAACGAACTCTGTATACACTCCATATACACAACGACTTAGGTGACTGATCTCCAATCTCCGGTTTCACAATCCTACATGTTTGTTTTCCGATTGCATAAGATTGTTTTTTCCATATCGCTTGCATCACTGAAGGCTTAAACCAATGTAAGTGTCATCCAAACCGATTCCAAAGAAAAGTAACTAAACTTGTGAACTCTATTGAACCGCTGAGAGGCCGGAGACGCGCCGGCGCGCGCGTCATATGCGCATGCGCGAGAAAATAATTCAAATATTTGAATAATACTTCCGACAAAAAACTTTTGGTCTACGATTTTGGCCCTTCTATGTACACAATTTGTATGAAGAACAGTGTCAGAATCGCTTGCGCCGTCATTACTCTCGGAGATGCTACAAGTTTCATTCACCTTGTCACCCTGGAATATTTTTAAAACGATTTCTTCTATGACAATCGGCTGTCAGAATTTGCCGCGAATTTAACGGTCGCAATTAATGCGTGTATCGCGAATAAAACGATCATAAAACCTATTAATTTACGTAATAAATGCAAGTAATGTGGTTTTCGTAGATAGTTTATTGTGATGTGAACGTGTTTCAGTTAATAAAATATACAATAGCTCAAAATTTATCAACAAAACATTCAATTCAAAATTCAAAGTGGTGGTTTTTTAGTGTTTTTTTTGCGAAGTTCCGCGAATTTCCGCTAAATGTCATGGCCTTTGACCGGTTAAGAAATAATTGTTGGTATTTGAAGTTGTTTGATCACTTTCACACAAAGAAAGTTATAATTTGGGCACAAAGACACGCTCACAACACACTTCTGTCGATTTATCTCTTCGATGGCTTATTTCACTTGAACAACAAACATACTTAAGAAAAAAAATTCAGTACTGTGTTGTTTAACTTTTGGGGTATAAAACTGTTGTTATTTTTCCTCCTTCTTGAACCAACGCTTGGGACAGCCTCGGGCAGATGGCCTGGTGATGGACACTACGAGTGTCTCTGAAACGTTGACTTGATAAGGAGGAAGTGATAGCGGTGAGAATCTTAAATCTTGTCTACTTTTCTGCAGTTCTGCAGAACAATTGAAAATTCCTCATATACATTTACATCTTATAATTTGTACTCTGCAGACTGCCAATGTGTTCATTTTGTTCTTTTGGCTTATCAGTAACACATTCGGTCTTGAGCTGCTTTTGAATTGGCAACCAGAGATTAGCACTCCAATTCTCAGTGAACCTGTTTTCTGGGTATTTACACCACCAGAGGACTATTTACTATTGTTTGTGTCATATATCCAACAGGTAGACTCTCTTAAGGTCTTATTCAGATAAGTATGTATGGAATCTGTTGCGTACTTATCTTTGGATTCTGATTGGAAATAACTGCCTAGGCTTATTTTGAATTGCCTTTCTTAATATATATTCTGTATTGTACATTGATTGATAGACAATCATTAATATTTGACCAGAGTATTTATTAAAAGATATAATACTAATTTTAAGAATATTACATCCACTATATGATTGTTTTTGGGTTGTAATCTTGATTATTTGACAAATGTGTAAAAATTATCCTCATTCATTAAATAAACCACAAACTTGATGTAACACCAATGTTTTTGTGGCTTGCTTCTAAAATGGCCAGTGTCAATTTTTCAATATATATTTTTTTTTCATTTCGCCTCAAAATTATCTTCGGAATTCTAAAAGTATGTTTCAATTTCGAGAAAGAATTTTTCGATTTTCAGGAGCTAATGTTACTTACAAAATCACCTTTCTTAAGACCTCGTGAGATTTTCAGGAGCTAATGTTACTTACAAAATCACCTTTCTTAAGACCTCGTGAGATTTTCAGGAGCTAATGTTACTTACAAAATCACCTTTCTTAAGACCTCGTGAGATTTTCAGGAGCTAATGTTACTTACAAAATCACCTTTCTTAAGACCTCGTGAGATTTTCAGGAGCTAATGTTACTTACAAAATCACCTTTCTTAAGACCTCGTGAGATTTTCAGGAGCTAATGTTACTTACAAAATCACCTTTCTTAAGACCTCGTGAGATTTTCAGGAGCTAATGTTACTTACAAAATCACCTTTCTTAAGACCTCGTGAGATTTTCAGGAGCTAATGTTACTTACAAAATCACCTTTCTTAAGACCTCGTGAGATTTTCAGGAGCTAATGTTACTTACAAAATCACCTTTCTTAAGACCTCGTGAGATTTTCAGGAGCTAATGTTACTTACAAAATCACCTTTCTTAAGACCTCGTGAGATTTTCAGGAGCTAATGTTACTTACAAAATCACCTTTCTTAAGACCTCGTGAGATTTTCAGGAGCTAATGTTACTTACAAAATCACCTTTCTTAAGACCTCGTGAGATTTTCAGGAGCTAATGTTACTTACAAAATCACCTTTCTTAAGACCTCGTGAGATTTTCAGGAGCTAATGTTACTTACAAAATCACCTTTCTTAAGACCTCGTGAAATTGACAAAAACTGACCGAAAACATGACCATTTTAAAAGCCATAGTTAATTTTCTCTTCCTGATTTAAATTATAACTAGGCTATATAAATGCTAACAAGTGAGTAACTAAAGGTTAGTTACTAACAGTTAATCTGTTTGCTAGAATTGTATAAGTGAGATCAGAAGATAAATGATGTAATAAATTGTGATTAAGACTGGCCCTATGTAAAGTAATTTAAATACATATACCATCAGTGGCCGAGTTGGCATCGCCTCAGGCGTTGTGAGTTCAATTCCTCCGTTGCCTAAGTCTTCCATCACGACACATGCAACATTTTCCACTTACTATGATAGTAGTAGGAGATTTTCAAATATTATCAGGTTATTCATAATCCGGAAATGTTTCTTTTAAAAAAAGTTTATTTTCAAGTTAATCAATTTATGATACAAATTTTTAAAGTCGGCTTCTAAAATAACATTTTTACAGTTAAGAGTACTTTGCACAGGGCGAGTCATTGATTGATGGTTTCATTTTATGTTTAAGTAATGTCTGATAACATACATACTTCCCTTGGAAGATGTAATATTTATATAGGTACTGATATTTTTATAATGATTTTGCGGAAGATTTCTTTAAGTTATGTCTCATGCAATGCTCATATTAATCCGGTACATACAGAATATGTATACCATTTTATTTACTGAATGAATATTTTAGCATTTGATAGAATGAACAAAGTACTGACCAAGAATTGAACTTTTTATTTTAATAATTTATTTGTATATTTTGGATTTATCATAATGTAGTGAAAAAAATTGCTGTCAAAATTTAACCCCTCCGAATTTTCGAGAATATAAGCTTTTGGTGTCTTAAACGAAATGACATTTTACGAAAACTTTTAGTTATAACCGCTTCACAATTAAAGCTCTATAAATGAAACATTTCTGAGAACGTAGCCGAATAGTAAAAACTGTTTTAGAAAGGTTACAAAATAGGCTTTCAAATTATTATATTACAAATAAATATTAGCATTTGTAAATATCAAAATTTAGAATGCAAACATTAAAAATAGGTAAAAATGACTCACGTGATGTTTTTATGTGAAAACGGTACTAAAATCACAGATTATGCAAACAACAATACTTATTCAATTGTATATATGTGTAATAAACACTTTCGTCACCTCAATTTTTTATCATTTCATATAAAAATATTTAATAAAAATTTTAAATGTGGAGTGCGGTGGAGCTGCCGGTAGCAAATTTGCGCGGGTAAATATTTTTGTCAACTACACAATTGAAAGCTGATTCCTGTTATGTATTTCCATAGACAACTTGATAGAAATGTGCAGCTTGATCTACTATCAACCTTTGACTTTTTGTTTTAGGGATGTAACTAAAACAATAACGGAGTTATAACGATTTCTATGGAAACACACGCGCTGACGTATAAACACGCTTATTGTACTTGACTGCTGTCCTATTTTTAACGCTTATATCTGCTTACATTAGCTCCTGAAAATCTCACGAGGTCTTAAGAAAGGTGATTTTGTAAGTAACATTAGCTCCTGAAAATCTCACGAGGTCTTAAGAAAGGTGATTTTGTAAGTAACATTAGCTCCTGAAAATCTCACGAGGTCTTAAGAAAGGTGATTTTGTAAGTAACATTAGCTCCTGAAAATCTCACGAGGTCTTAAGAAAGGTGATTTTGTAAGTAACATTAGCTCCTGAAAATCTCACGAGGTCTTAAGAAAGGTGATTTTGTAAGTAACATTAGCTCCTGAAAATCTCACGAGGTCTTAAGAAAGGTGATTTTGTAAGTAACATTAGCTCCTGAAAATCTCACGAGGTCTTAAGAAAGGTGATTTTGTAAATAACATTAGCTCCTGAAAATCTCACGAGGTCTTAAGAAAGGTGATTTTGTAAGTAACATTAGCTCCTGAAAATCTCACGAGGTCTTAAGAAAGGTGATTTTGTAAGTAACATTAGCTCCTGAAAATCTCACGAGGTCTTAAGAAAGGTGATTTTGTAAGTAACATTAGCTCCTGAAAATCTCACGAGGTCTTAAGAAAGGTGATTTTGTAAGTAACATTAGCTCCTGAAAATCTCACGAGGTCTTAAGAAAGGTGATTTTGTAAGTAACATTAGCTCCTGAAAATCTCACGAGGTCTTAAGAAAGGTGATTTTGTAAGTAACATTAGCTCCTGAAAATCTCACGAGGTCTTAAGAAAGGTGATTTTGTAAGTAACATTAGCTCCTGAAAATCTCACGAGGTCTTAAGAAAGGTGATTTTGTAAGTAACATTAGCTCCTGAAAATCTCACGAGGTCTTAAGAAAGGTGATTTTGTAAGTAACATTAGCTCCTGAAAATCTCACGAGGTCTTAACCTCTGACAGGCCGGAGACGCGCCGGCGCGCGCGTCATATGCGCATGCGCGAGAAAATAATTCAAATATTTGAATAATACATCCGACAAAAAACTTTTGGTCCACGATTTTGGCCCTTCTATGTACACAATTTGTATGGAGAACAGTGTCAGAATCGCTTGCGCTGTCATTACTCTCGGAGACGCTACAAGTTTCATTCACCTAGTCACCCTGGAATATTTTAAAAACGATTTCTTCTATGACAATCGGCTGTCAGAATTTGTCGCGAATTTAACGGTCGCAATTAATGGGTGTATCGCGAATAAAACGATCATAAAACCTATTAATTTACGTAATAAATGCAAGTAATGTGGTTTTAGTAGATAGCTTATTGTGTTGTGAACGTGTTTCAGTTAATAAAATATACAATAGCTCAAAATTTATCAACAAAACATTCAATTCAAAATTCAAAGTTGTGGTTTTTTAGTGTTTTTTTGCGAAGTTCCGCGAATTTCCGCTAAATGTCACGGCCTTTGACCGGTTAAGAAAGGTGATTTTGTAAGTAACATTAGCTCCTGAAAATCTCACGAGGTCTTAAGAAAGGTGATTTTGTAAGTAACATTAGCTCCTGAAAATCTAAGTTTTTACTTACTTTCAATATACTCTAAAAATTTTAATTATGATTAATTCATTTTAATTAATTTAAATTATTATTAATTAAAATGTGAATTCTTTTGATGTAATTTTTTCCCATTTGCATTTACGAAAGCACAGGTACTGGTGGTCTAATTCACCCTGTATTATAGGCTTCTTAAAAATGAACTACATAGTATAATTAGAATATCGAAGAATCAGTCACCGATTATAATTGTAAATCTTACCTATGTATTTAATTAAGGTAAATAATTGGGAGCCGATTCTGCTTCTTTTTCAATATCGATTACAGAAAGACAAGCTAACTAACTCTAACTTATTAACTCTTTTTCTGAATCACAACACTTTGTCAGAACTGACAATTTTTTTTTCTTAGACATTTTCTATTGAAACTGTAGCAGAATCAGCTCCTTAACATAATTTGTTTGTGTATTTATTTGTCAATTGTGTATCGTCACTTGATCAAGTAACCCCCATCATAATTTAAACTATGATTAATTTGCTCTGGTATCTGCATCTATATATTTTTTTCAATCAATCTATGAGAATGTTAAGACTAAAAAATATTGCAAGCGGTGATAGGCCTGTCGACCCCCACTGCTTACTCCCTCAGGTAGCGAAAAGAGGTACGGACGTTAGCACCGGATGTTGTTTAGACACCTAGTAGAGATATGTAGGAGCATTTATTTCTGCTGTAAATGAAGCATCAAAGACTAATAATGTACCCTTCGAAATTAGCTTTTTTGAATTCATTTATTTCATTTCATCTTGATTTGCATTTTAGCTTGATGAAATCTGTGATGATGAAGTTATGCATTTTCATCACCATCCTCCTCGGAAATCATTGCAATCATTTGCTTGAAATTGTTTAATTTAAATAAGTGAATGTACATCTGGGAATCTTATCTTTTAGCATCCTCTTTTCCTCTTTACCCATTATTTTTTTCACTACAAAACATTCCCTAAAATCACATTCTGATTGAAAAGCTTTCTCTCCAATTCTTGCTATTTATTTTTAAATCGCACAGGCAGTACAGTTAAATGCAGTCCAACTCAATGTTTATTTGTGAAGATGGAAAAGTATGCCAGAGGTAAAATGGATTTAAAAAGTGAAGTTTTGTCTGCGTAACTCTGGTTCAATGAACTTAAATTTGCTTTTAAAATTGGAATAGATTTGTGAAGAATTATCAGACTATCATATGTTTTTTCACGGGTCTGCGCTAGTATAAGTAATAAGTCACCCTTTGGTTACATATCTTAGCAAGGAAAAATTATTTAGTTAAAATAAATATAATAAATGTATAATGTCGTTGAAGCAAAGGGTATGTGATACATTTTAGTATTTAAAAAAAAAAAACGGCAAAGAGAAAGGGTTTAGTGTTTGTAGCATCCTTCCTTTCACGCTCAGATATGGTATGATCACCGCGTGGTCAGGTTGTTTCAAAGTTTCTCACACTTGATTAACAAACAAATCAATGATAAGATAAGTTTTAAGATTTTCACGGCCAAAAGCATTTTCGTTATTTGTTTTTGGGGTGTTATGCCGTGTTGCGCTACCTCCTTCTTTAGCCAACGTTTCGGACATCGTTGCAGTGTCCATCATCAGGGCAGATCCGGCAGATCCGGTAGATGTGAAAAACAAATAACGAAAAAAAAAAAAAAAAATCAATGATAAGTGTGTTTTTTCATTTTTCTCATTTTGTTTCCATTGAATGTCGTTTGTCACAAGCTGTGTCAAGTTAAATGGTCTTGCTGTAATACATCGCAGCTGATCACAATTGGATCGAAAGCTGAAATGGGCTGAAAATCACTTTTTAAAGAGGAATACTCGAACGTAAAAAATTAAAAATGGTGATGATTGTCAGTCAAACCTGAGTTGATAGATTTGCGACAGTGAGATGGAAATAGAAAATAGTTTTGGATGCTGTGCTGTGCTGCCATCTAGCATTTTGTCCAGAAGCTTCCCAGAAGGGGGTCGTCCTCATGTGAGATAATATTCTGAAAACTTCAAAATTCTTTGTACTAAAAAAAATACACATGTTTTTTTTGGGGGGGGGGGAGTCTAAAACCTCACCACATATCACCAGGGGGGGGGGGGGTTAAAAAGTTGCTAAAAAAAAACATCACGTGATTTAATGGACGACCCCAAAGAATCCCACTTCAAAAAGGCCGAGTGTGTTGGGCACCTATGGCCTTGCTAGAATCGGTTAACATCTGATAATATAACTTGTATTTTTAGTGAATAGAACTGAATGAAATAAAAAAAGTACAGGGATCATTAAATTAATGCTTTGGTAATGATCAATAAATTGATGCTAATCAATAATATCTACATGTTCTACTAATTGTATAAAATAAAATAAATATCATTGTGGTTTTTTTTTTCTTTAATGTCGATCATATAATTGTTAAAGTATTAATAAGTTTTAAATACGTTTAGTTTAATAAATTCCTTTTTTTTTCTATGTTTTAGAATATAATATTTATATTTTGATCATATAAGCAATATTTGTAAGATACTTTTAAATTAATTAATTGAAATTATGACGTTATTAATAGTAAGACTTTAACACTCAAATATACGAAATTAAGCTTAAATAAATTATCCTTTTATTTATTTCACCATCTGTAATGACTCCTGTGGAATCCTAAGAATTATTCACCATTAAAACCGGAATTATTCCCAGCGAGAGCTCTCACGGGCGTCTTCGGCGTTTGTCCTCTTCCTTCTCACGCTTCTTGTTTGAAAACGAAAAATATACTAGAACGATGATGTCGCGTACAATCTCGCTGGGATTAGTATAAAGCTCGACATGGATAACTTTGCGGGCAGCCGGAAGAACTAAATAATAATGCAGTCCTTTTTCACTATTTGTGCGCCGACTTTGCCTTTCGGCAATGTAAAATTTTTATGTGTTGAATGTCAGCCTTTAACCACTCCGACCCGTAAGCGTGTTTACACGACAATATAACAAAGGAGTCAAGTGCAATAACGCGTGTGTTCCCACAGAAATCATTATAACTCTGTTATTGTTCTAGTGACAACCCTAAAACAAAAAGTAGAAGATCCATATTGAATCAAGCTTCACATTTCTATTCAAAGTTGTCCATAGAAGTACATAAAAAATACTTATTTTGTAGAAACAGTTTTCACCTGTCAAATCGACTACGCACTGTTAAATATTGTTAATTTTTAATAAATATTCTTGTATGAAATGGTAAAAAAGTGAGGTGATAAAATTGTTCATTATACGTTAATAAAATAGAATAAGTGTTTTTTTTTACATTATCTGTCATTTTAGTACTGTTTTCACATAAAAAAAATCACATGAGCCATTTTTACAATTTTTTTATGTTTGCATTCAAAATTTTAATATTTATTTGAAAGCTTATTTCATAACCTTCAAATACAGTTTTTAGTACTCGGCTACGTTCAGAAATGTTTCATTTATAGGGCTTTAATTGCGAAGCGGGAATAACACAAAGTTTTTATAAATTCGTTAGTTTAGGACAAAAAACTTACATAATCTCAAAATACCTGAGTGGTTAATAATGTAAAACATACTTTCCCTTTGTGGATTTGTGTACCTTAAAAAATGCTCCTAGCGTACTAAAATATATTATATTTGCTTGGCAAGGAAATAAACCCTAAATAGTATTCTAACCTTATCTATTTGGTTGGCCAACATTTTTATTTTATCTGTGAACAAGTGCACCGCCATTGTGGAAGCGTTATCAACCTTGGTCTTCTTGTACGTGTTTATGTAATAATACAGTAGAAGTCCATTAGTCCGGCATCCAACAGTCTGGAATGCCCAATAGTCCGGCATCTGAGCTATTCGGAAGTTTTTCAAAAAAAGTTTACAGTAAAAGATGCCATCTATGCTATTGCACTGTCTTGGAACGAGGTAAAAAATACAACACTCCAAAAATGCTGGAGAAAACTTTGGCCAGCTGCAAACCCTGCATCTGACCTAACTCTACAGACTGATGAGGAAGAAAACTATCAAGACGCTCTGACCAAAGTTTTTGATGTCGTTAGAAGTGCTGACAATCCCTTGAAAAACCTGCCTGAAGATGAGGTAGAGGAGTGGCTTCTAATCGACGAGAATGAGCCTGTTGAACAAGAACTAACCGATGAGGACACTATACCGCACGGGCCGTCGTCGGTATACAGACTGTAATAGGGGGTTGGTAAAAACACGACAAACGTACACGCCAAGCCAAATATAAAAGGCACAGAAATCGACAGAGAGAGGCGGCAGGTAGACCCGGGCAGGGTCCGTCGCCTAGGCAGATCCGATGAGAAAGATGGCTTGGACGGTGAAAGCTTGCCTTTTTGTTAATTTAGGCACTAGACCGTGGCCAAGGGATGTACCGTTAGACCCCTAGCCCGAGCCTCTGATTGGTCAAGTCGCTTTCACCGTCGGTAGGTACGGATATGCCCGGGATCTAAGTTCCCACTACCTGCTAGTGCCCATTGTTTATTTTAAAAAGGTTTACATTACATACAGAATACAAATGACATATGAAATACAAACAAATATTGCACATTAAAATAATTTAAACATGTAAAGTTATTCTGGCATAAGCACGTCTGATACACTTCCCCCGGCGAAGAATTCGCCTAGCTATTTGGGAAGACGTGTATCGTGTTGGCTACTCCGATGGCCGCAGACGGTGTTCCTGGAACGCAGGGCGACAGGCCGCGTTGTCGATGGCGCAGGCGTGTAGCGGATGTCTGCTCGGTCGTCGGGTAAGCAGGTAGTCTTGTGAACCGTGCTTTGTCCCGAGGCGCACAAACTCTTCCCCCATCTACACTGTCGGCTGGAGTAGAGATGGGTGGAAACTTCATCCCTGCATCAGTAGATGTCACCGTCATAATGCGCGTTTCGTTGCCTGAGAAAGCGCCTACAATATGGCCGGGATCTCTGGGGCCAGGCGATGCGGCACCGCGGTCTTCGGGACAGCGGCATGTGTTTTCTCGGGGCCCGCCAAAAGCACGGTGGCGGCCGGCGTAGATTGAGCCGGGGGTCGCTGGTACAGCAATGCCAGACACTTTGGGGCCAGGCGCTGCGGGGCCGCGTACTTTGGGGTAGCGGTCGGCGTTTACCGTCGGATCGGGGTGTACATTATACCTGAGTTGAGTAGGTATAACTTCCCGGGGTTGCCTGGCGGGCTGTCCACTGCAGATGTTGACAGGCCGCGACTTGTCGTACGGGGCGGCTAGGCATTCCATTTCTGGGTCGGGGCGTGCATTATACCTCTGCTTGGTAGGTATATCCCCACATGGTTCTGAGTCGGCGGGCTGTCCGCTGTAGACAGGCCACAGCTCGTACGGGGCGGCTGGATTGGGGAGCGCATTATGCCGGGGCTGAGTAGGTATATCCGGCCGCGGCTCGTACGGGGCGGCAAAGCCGGTCGCTTGATCGGGGCACCCATTATACCTCGGCTTCTTAGGTATTTCTCCTTGTGGTTGACTGGCGGGCTGTATGGGCGCGTGTTGAGTTGTCCTATTATATGTGAGGGACACAGGGGCCGGGAAGTTCACCGGCGTAGTTGATGTGTCACCCGGCAGGGTCCGTCGCCTAGGCAGATCTGATGAGAAAGAGGGCTTGGACGGTGAAAGCTTGCCTTTTTGTTAATTTAGGCACTTGACCGTGGCCAAGGGATGTACCGTTAGACCCCTAGCCCGAGCCTCTGATTGGTCAAGTCGCTTTCACCGTCGGTAGGTACGGATATGCCCGGGATCTAAGTTCCCACTACCTGCTAGTGCCCATTGTTTATTTTAAAAAGGTTTACATTACATACAGAATACAAATGACATATGAAATACAAACAAATATTGCACATTAAAATAATTTAAACATGTAAAGTTATTCTGGCATAAGCACGTCTGATACAGACACTATCAACATTGTAGTAAACCCTCAGCCTACTCAAAATCTTGAAGAAAGTGACTCAGATGCCGAAACGAAAGAAAAGGAAAAAATCAGCTGGGCAGAAGCTGCAGAATCACTAAATAAGTTTATCTCTTTTGCTGAGGCTAGTACTAGTACTAGCTACAGTGCTTCAGAATTTATTGATTTCCATATCATTAGAAATAAATTTTATACTAAACGCCAAAAGTCAAGAAAACAAAAAGCCATTCGTGACTTTTTTAAATCTAAGTGAAATATGTTTTACAGTACGTGTACATACATTGACATTTGATAGACCGGAATTTTCGATAATCCGGCACCGAGCCGGTCCCGAACGTGCCGGATTATCAGACTTCTACTGTACTGTATATATTTATACTAGCTGACCTGGAAAACGTTGTTCTGCCATATAAATTATTTCTAGTGACTATTTTGGTTGTTGACAGAAAGAGGAATGGAGCGCTGTAGACGATGACCGCCGATAAAAGCAAAAAAAGCCCAACTAAAGTAGGAAAATGAAATAAAGAAAATCAATAAGAATTTCGAAGAGCAATTGTAGAATATTTTTTGTCAGTCCGTCTTTAGCCAACACAAATAAGCTCAATGGTTTGCCCACGCGAGAACATGATGCCGAAGAAATAACAAAATGACACAACGCTTCTCATGAATGTCTTGCGCATGTGTGGGTTAAAGTTCAATGAGGCGGACTTAGCGCCATCTGTCATTCAAGAACATAAATAATTTGGTTCCGTTTGAAATACGAAAGACGGTTAAATTTGTTCATACAAAAATACTAAAATCACGACTAAAAAATGAGAGGGTGGGGGTAGGAGGGTTAAAATTTGGGGTTATACAGTTTGTCAAATAAGAGTAGAAAATATAGGAGGGCGCCACTGTTGATCAAATGGCAATACTAAACACATAACTCATGGTGTTAAAGTAAAGCTGTGTTAACTACATTTTTATTAAAAAAAATTCAAAGGCATAATAGTGGAAAAGTATTTTTTGATCGCAGTATAGATACCCACCGATCTCAAAATTAGAATTGCACATAGGTATATTATTATTATACCTTTGCAATTTTGTGTTAACATAATGAAGAATAACTATAATGTAATAAAATATTAAACACAGTTTAGAAATTGCTCACATTTATTTAATACTACATTAAGTACCTAGCGTTGCCCGGGCTTTAGATCATGTCTCTAATTTTAGATCCGAATATATTTAACTCATTCAGATCTAAAAGTAGTGTAACTAAACTCACCATTAGTGATTCTTCCTTTCTATCTATTGTTAAATTCAAATTTATGTTAAATTAAATTAAAGCAAATTGCTTTATAAAACACCTTTTAATAATCAAATTTATGTCATGAAGAAAAAATGTTTTTTTAAATGTGGTTTACTGTGTTCTATACATTCAGTGTCATTGCACTTTAAAAAAATATTTGACAGTTAATTTGGTGTTGCCAGTCAACAAATTTAGTAGTTCCAGTTTTTATATTTTCTACTCTTAATTGACAGACGGTATTTTTTGATGCCAAAAAAAAAAAAATAAATAAAAAAAAATTAAAAAAATTAAAAAAATAAAAAAAAAAACAAAACAAAAAAAAATGTCAAAAAAAACGATTATTTTCTGGATAGGGACACCCTAATCACTTAGCGGTATTAAATATACTTTAAAACCTATTCTCATACCTACCAAATATACATAAAAAATTTCATAAAAATCGGTCAAGCCGTTTCGGAGGAGTGCGACCACAAACACCGTGACACGAGATTTATATTCAGGGTGTAACAGAACGTACCCGAGGGATTTTAACCAGTGATTCCTGAGCATATTTGGAGTAAAAAATGTAAATGACATTTTGGTCTCCGGTGACTTTTTTATGCCATTTTTTTTTTTTAATTTCTTCAAATTCAAACAAAAAAAAAAATCTTTCGCTTGTTGTCAATGGTCACTCAACCGAGTAACCGACCAACCCCTCACCCCGTCTCCAACTGTCGAACACCTACCATTTTTTAATTTTTGTACAAAAAATAAATAAAAAAAACATCAAAAATGTCACCGGAGACCAAAATTTCATTTACATTTTTTACTCCATATAATGTCAGGAATCGATGGTTAAAATTCCTCGGGTACGTCCTGTTACACCCTGTATATAAGATTACTATATTTATTTAGATTCTCAGTGAAGAACAATTATGTAGCTTTATAAGAATATTTAAAGTATCTTTAGATTTCTTTTCTTAACATTTGAATAAATATAAAATTAGGGAGAAAAAAAACATTTCTGTCAACAGGCTGGGTTGTTCCCCTCCCACCTCCTGCATTCCATACATTCAGTCCCGGTACATTCAGTTTTCAAACAGCTCGCGACTTCAAATCCCAAAAGTTGCTTAACCATTCTCAATCGGATGAATGGTTAAGCAACGCATAGGCAACTCATATATATATTTTGATTTTTATATATCCAAGATATAGATAAATGAACACATTATCTACGCACACTAGCGAGTATTAGGTCGCTGGAGCTCGGCGTTACACAAGGAACACGAGCTTCAGGAGTTGGGGTAAGTACTACATAGTTCTTTCCTAAATAATTATTATCCCTTGAACCTCACTATGTATATTGCGTTTAAAAAACGGAACAGAATCAAATTTGATAGATTCTGAATGGCTAATATCTATTGCTGCTCTGTTAAAAATAGTTACAAATCTCTAAAAGTCAAAAATGTTATCAGAGAAGGAAGCTCGCTGTGATTTAGGATGTATAAGAAGAGCCTGTGAAGCTGATGTTGAATTCTTGAACAGGATGGTTACAAAGCAATGTCGCACTATATTTGGAGATTTCGATGTGCAGAGTTTAATGTAGGTATTTATTATAACTAGGGCCCGGATTAATATGTAAATACATATTTTTAATTTACACGATTTTCGGTCTCGTATGTGGTCTCTAACTAGATTACCAATTATCATATATAGATTGTGAAAAATTCGGGTAAAGTTCGGTTTATGGGCGAAATTCCTAAAAAATAAAACTAGTTATTTTTATACTAATTTGGGGTCGGGGAATCCGAATCTGAAAGAATTAGGCGGCGGCAAGCAATATTAACTGAATAACACGACTTTAAAAAAATTTATACTCATAAAGGAAAATAGCCATTTTGGAAGCATTTTGATTCCTAGAAAATCAAACTAGTTATTTTTATACTAACTATGGGCCGGGGAATCCGAATCTGAAAGAATTAGGCGGCGGCAAGCAATATTAACTGAATTACACGACTTTAAAATTTTCTATACACACACACATGAAAATAATCATTTCGGAAGTATTTTGACACACGTAGTACAAAGATCATAGAAAAACAAGATAACATAGATGTTTTTACCACACAAAATTAAGTGTTGCCATTAAGCAGTAATATTAATAAGGTAAAATAAAATGTTTATATTTTAAGTACTTATTTTTTATAAATTATAAAATTTACTCACTTTTGTATCACAAACCATGTTACATAAACCCGGCGTAGCTGCTAAACTACTTGAAAACGGGGATGTTTTTTTTGCCGTGACGCGAGCAGGCGGTATAAAGGGGCACAAACCATGTTACACAAACCTAGCGTTAGGTTAGGTTAGGTTACGGATTTTTAAGACTACGAATTTTCATACTTTTGGTTTAAGAATACGGCCGTTGAGATAGTCGTAATTCATCAGGTTAATGTGTTATGTGAGGAATTATCGTGTCGGAAATTATTGATATAGGGATAAATATTTTTGAGAGCTGGTAACACTGCCGGCACATGTTTTTGTATATTCCTTGTTTTTCTATGATCTTTGTACTACGTGTGTCAAAATACTTCCGAAATGATTATTTTCATGTGTGTGTGTATAGAAAATTTTAAAGTCGTGTAATTCAGTTAATATTGCTTGCCGCCGCCTAATTCTTTCAGATTCGGATTCCCCGGACCATAGTTAGTATAAAAATAACTAGTTTTATTTTTTAGGAATTTCGCCCATAAACCGAACATTTTCCAAAAATTCTTTTTTATTTTCCATATTTTATGGTTAAGTCCATATTTTACAAAAAATATCACAATCATCCATATTTTCGATTTTTATATCATAAAACATGAGTTAATTCACAAAAATGGATATAATTTGACGTGTTTGCGTTCTCGCCACCACACCACCACCACACGGCCGCGCGTGTTTCGTTTCACTCGCGTATTATTCGTCGTAATTTGATTTTTATATCATAAAACATGAGTTAATTCACAAAAATGGATATAATTTGACGTGTTTGCGTTCTCGCCACCACACCACCACACGGCCGCGCGTGTTTCGTTTCACTCGCGTATTATTCGTCGTAATTTGATTTTTATATCATAAAACATGAGTTAATTCACAAAAATGGATATAATTTGACGTGTTTGCGTTCTCGCCACCACACCACCACACCACCACACGGCCGCGCGTGTTTCGTTTCACTCGCGTATTATTCGTCGTAATTTGATTTTTATATCATAAAACATGAGTTAATTCACAAAAATGGATATAATTTGACGTGTTTGCGTTCTCGCCACCACACCACCACAGGCCGCGCGTGTTTCGTTTCACTCGCGTATTATTCGTCGTAATTTGATTTTTATATCATAAAACATGAGTTAATTCACAAAAATGGATATAATTTGACGTGTTTGCGTTCTCGCCACCACACCACCACACCACCACACGGCCGCGCGTGTTTCGTTTCACTCGCGTATTATTCGTCGTAATTTGATTTTTATATCATAAAACATGAGTTAATTCACAAAAATGGATATAATTTGACGTGTTTGCGTTCTCGCCACCACACCACCTCACCACCATACGGCCGCGCGTGTTTCGTTTCACTCGCGTATTATTCGTCGTAATTTGACGTGTTTGCGTTCTCGCCACCACACCACCACACCACCACACGGCCGCGTGTGTTTCGTTTCACTCGCGTATTATTCGTCGTAATTTGATTTTTATATCATAAAACATGAGTTAATTCACAAAAATGGATATAATTTGACGTGTTTGCGTTCTCGCCACCACACCACCACACCACCACACGGCCGCGCGTGTTTCGTTTCACTCGCGTATTATTCGTCGTAATTTGACGTGTTTTCGTTCTCGCCACCACACCACCACACCACCACACGGCCGCGCGTGTTTCGTTTCACTCGCGTATTATTCGTCGTAATTTGATTTTTATATCATAAAACATGAGTTAATTCACAAAAATGGATATAATTTGACGTGTTTGCGTTCTCGAAACCACACCACCACACCACCACACGGCCGCGCGTGTTTCGTTTCACTCGCGTATTATTCGTCGTAATTTGACGTGTTTGCGTTCTCGCCACCACACCACCACACCACCACACGGCCGCGTGTGTTTCGTTTCACTCGCGTATTATTCGTCGTAATTTGATTTTTATATCATAAAACATGAGTTAATTCACAAAAATGGATATAATTTGACGTGTTTGCGTTCTCGCCACCACACCACCACACGGCCGCGCGTGTTTCGTTTCACTCGCGTATTATTCGTCGTAATTTGATTTTTATATCATAAAACATGAGTTAATTCACAAAAATGGATATAATTTGACGTGTTTGCGTTCTCGCCACCACACCACCACACCACCACACGGCCGCGCGTGTTTCGTTTCACTCGCGTATTATTCGTCGTAATTTGATTTTTATATCATAAAACATGAGTTAATTCACAAAAATGGATATAATTTGACGTGTTTGCGTTCTCGCCACCACACCACCTCACCACCATACGGCCGCGCGTGTTTCGTTTCACTCGCGTATTATTCGTCGTAATTTGACGTGTTTGCGTTCTCGCCACCACACCACCACACCACCACACCACCACACCACCACACCACCACACCACCACACCACCACACCACCACACCACCACACCACCACACCACCACACCACCACACCACCACACCACCACACCACCACACGGCCGCGCGTGTTTCGTTTCACTCGCGTATTATTCGTCGTAATTTGACGTGTTTGCGTTCTCGCCACCACACCACCACACCACCACACGGCCGCGCGTGTTTCGTTTCACTCGCTTATTATTCGTCGTAATTTGACGTGTTTGCGTTCTCGCCACCACACCACCACACGGCCGCGCGTGTTTCGTTTCACTCGCGTATTATTCGTCGTAATTTGACGTGTTTGCGTTCTCGCCACCACACCACCACACCACCACACCACCACACCACCACACCACCACACCACCACACCACCACACCACCACACCACCACACCACCACACGGCCGCGCGTGTTTCGTTTCACTCGCGTATTATTCGTCGTAATTTGACGTGTTTGCGTTCTCGCCACCACACCACCACACCACCACACGGCCGCGCGTGTTTCGTTTCACTCGCTTATTATTCGTCGTAATTTGACGTGTTTGCGTTCTCGCCACCACACCACCACACGGCCGCGCGTGTTTCGTTTCACTCGCGTATTATTCGTCGTAATTTGATTTTTATATCATAAAACATGAGTTAATTCACAAAAATGGATATAATTTGACGTGTTTGCGTTCTCGCCACCACACCACCACACCACCACAGGCCGCGCGTGTTTCGTTTCACTCGCGTATTATTCGTCGTAATTTGATTTTTATATCATAAAACATGAGTTAATTCACAAAAATGGATATAATTTGACGTGTTTGCGTTCTCGCCACCACACCACCACACCACCACACGGCCGCGCGTGTTTCGTTTCACTCGCGTATTATTCGTCGTAATTTGACGTGTTTGCGTTCTCGCCACCACACCACCACACCACCACACCACCACACCACCACACGGCCGCGCGTGTTTCGTTTCACTCGCGTATTATTCGTCGTAATTTGATTTTTATATCATAAAACATGAGTTAATTCACAAAAATGGATATAATTTGACGTGTTTGCGTTCTCGCCACCACACCACCACACGGCCGCGCGTGTTTCGTTTCACTCGCGTATTATTCGTCGTAATTTAAAGTGTTTGCGTTCTCGCCACCACACCACCACACCACCACACCACCACACCACCACACCACCACACGGCCGCGCGTGTTTCGTTTCACTCGCGTATTATTCGTCGTAATTTGACGTGTTTGCGTTCTCGCCACCACACCACCACACCACCACACCACCACACCACCACACGGCCGCGCGTGTTTCGTTTCACTCGCGTATTATTCGTCGTAATTTGATTTTTATATCATAAAACATGAGTTAATTCACAAAAATGGATATAATTTGACGTGTTTGCGTTCTCGCCACCACACCACCACACCACCACACGGCCGCGCGTGTTTCGTTTCACTCGCGTATTATTCGTCGTAATTTGACGTGTTTTCGTTCTCGCCACCACACCACCACACCACCACACGGCCGCGCGTGTTTCGTTTCACTCGCGTATTATTCGTCGTAATTTGATTTTTATATCATAAAACATGAGTTAATTCACAAAAATGGATATAATTTGACGTGTTTGCGTTCTCGCCACCACACCACCACACGGCCGCGCGTGTTTCGTTTCACTCGCGTATTATTCGTCGTAATTTGATTTTTATATCATAAAACATGAGTTAATTCACAAAAATGGATATAATTTGACGTGTTTGCGTTCTCGCCACCACACCACCACACCACCACACGGCCGCGCGTGTTTCGTTTCACTCGCGTATTATTCGTCGTAATTTGATTTTTATATCATAAAACATGAGTTAATTCACAAAAATGGATATAATTTGACGTGTTTGCGTTCTCGCCACCACACCACCACACCACCACACGGCCGCGCGTGTTTCGTTTCACTCGCGTATTATTTGTCGTAATTTGACGTGTTTGCGTTCTCGCCACCACACCACCACACCACCACACCACCACACCACCACACGGCCGCGCGTGTTTCGTTTCACTCGCGTATTATTCGTCGTAATTTGACGTGTTTGCGTTCTCGCCACCACACCACCACACCACCACACGGCCGCGCGTGTTTCGTTTCACTCGCGTATTATTCGTCGTAATTTGACGTGTTTGCGTTCTCGCCACCACACGGCCGCGCGTGTTTCGTTTCACTCGCGTATTATTCGTCGTAATTTGACGTGTTTGCGTTCTCGCCACCACGCCACCACACCACCACACGGCCGCGCGTGTTTCGTTTCACTCGCGTATTATTCGTCGTAATTTGACGTGTTTGCGTTCTCGCCACCACGCCACCACACCACCACACGGCCGCGCGTGTTTCGTTTCACTCGCGTATTATTTGTCGTAATTTGACGTGTTTGCGTTCTCGCCACCACACCACCACACCACCACACGGCCGCGCGTGTTTCGTTTCACTCGCGTATTATTCGTCGTAATTTGACGTGTTTGCGTTCTCGCCACCACACCACCACACGGCCGCGCGTGTTTCGTTTCACTCGCGTATTATTCGTCGTAATTTGACGTGTTTGCGTTCTCGCCACCACGCCACCACACCACCACACGGCCGCGCGTGTTTCGTTTCACTCGCGTATTATTTGTCGTAATTTGACGTGTTTGCGTTCTCGCCACCACACCACCACACCACCACACCACCACACGGCCGCGCGTGTTTCGTTTCACTCGCGTATTATTCGTCGTAATTTGACGTGTTTGCGTTCTCGCCACCACACCACCACACGGCCGCGCGTGTTTCGTTTCACTCGCGTATTATTCGTCGTAATTTGATTTTTGATTATCTTCCTCTACTTGCTTGCTGTTGCTTGCGCGTCTTTTTATTTTTACGTACCTACACAAGTCATTAATTTCAAAATGCCCAAGGATAAACAACCTTTGCGTTTCAAGTTAAGTATATTTTCGACAAAAATGAAGGATTTGACACCCTAAAAAAAAACAATGAATAAAGTTCTGAGCAGAAGCTTTGAGGGTACTGCTGACGTGCCTTACACTATTTCGGAACTAGGAACTAGGAACTAGGAACTAGGAACTAGGCGTCTTTAAGTACGCTCCCATTACATCATGTGACGTGGAAAGCATCAGCTTTCAGCCAATATAAGACCAAATCGACATACTTTTAATTTCGATCATTTAAAAAGCATCTGAACAAGTACTGCAATCGATTTAATAAGACAGATTTAGAGGAAGATGAATAAAACTTCATTTTTTTATTTGAACTACCTGAACATTTCGCTATCTTTTTATAATTTTTTTAATATAACTTTTACTGCATACTAATTTTTTACAATAATCATTGTTTAATGTGAAAGATATTCTTATTTTACACTCCATATTTTTTCAATATTTTACATTTTTTAGTCCATATTATATGTACATATTTTGAATTTTTTAATACATATTTATCCGAGCCCTAATTATAACTATCATACATTTATTTATTAGTTTATTCATTTTCCCGATGACCTTTTCGTGTCATTTTAGTGTAAAGACAAAAGTAAATTAATTTAACAAATGATTAATTAACGTATGTGAGTCACAATTCCGAGACATCGCTGCCACGAACAATAATACACGCTTTCAAATTCATCTCATGATATCTCAACTTTCCATATAGATGGCGTAATGTTATTAATTTATGGATAAGCCGCCGCATTTTTATGCACAGATTACGGAAATTATACTTCATTTCAACAATTATTACAAGAAACAACTATTTACGAACACAAAATAGGTTTTTAGGTTCTTAGTTTAGGTAAATTAAGTAATTCATGCGTTTTTAGTTTGAAACGAAACTTCGCAAATGTCAAATCCATACAAAAAAACATGACCGTAAAGGAGATGGGGATTTTTAAACTTTTAATGAAAATCTAATTATTAATGCATATTTTTCCGTCTATCTCGACTGAAACCGATGGTTCTTGTGGTAATTTTATGCCTATTTAAAGTGTAGCGGCATGCGGCGGCTTGTCCATAATTTACCGTATTTTTATTTTCTGTATGGATTTGACATTTGCAAAGTTTTTTTTCCATTTAAATACGCATGAATTACTTAGTTACCTAAACTAAGAACCTATTTTATGTGCGTAAATAGTTGTTTATTGTATTAATTGTTGAAATGAAGTGTAATTTCCTTAATCTGTGCTTAAAAGTGTGGCGGCTTATGAAAAATTTTATAATTTTTTATTTAGACGTCTAGTTCAACTAAATTTAGTTTAGAGTGCCACCTTATCCCTAGCAGACAAGCACCTCACCGATTTTATGGTATTTTGAACCTTAAAAATGCTCATGGCCTACAAAAATATTTTTATTCTCTTGACAAGGAAATAATAGATCTTAACGCCAAATGTAATAGGTATAATATCAGTATAAAGGTCCTACACTCAACTTGCTAATACCCCCAATTTATGCGAGGCCCTCGACGAAATCGAAGATAGGAAAACTAGATCAAAAAATATAATTCTTTTTAATGTTCCTGAGAGCCCGTCAACAACTCAAGCGCAATGTATTGTCGAAGACAAACTGTGTTACAAGCATTTTAAATAAGGTCACCTCTTTACATGCCAACAAAATAAAACTGTATAGACTAGGGGCCAAGCGCAGTGACAAAATTCGGCCCATTAAAATGGAGTTTGGAGAAGAGTCACAAGCTAAGTTAATCCTCAAGAATAGACACGTTATTTCTAATGATATAAAAATCATAGGTGATCAGACAATATTACAGCGGAAACAATTGTCCGACCTGAGGAAAGAATGAGAAGATCGCCTACAAGGTGGAGAAACGAATTTAACCATTAAATACATTAACTCTTGTCCAAAAATAATAAGTACATTGCCAAAAAACTAAGGATTTTAACATCACTAAAAAATTATTATCAAAATGTACGAGGGATACGAACAAAACTTCAACAATTTTCCAAAACTGCATCAATTCTTCCTCACGAAGTCATCATTCTTACAGAAACTTGGCTTGTTTCCGATATCAACACAGCTGAACTGGGACTACTAACTCACAATGCCTACAGACTGGATAGAAACAAGAATACTAGTTCTAAATCAAGAGGTGGTGGTGTCTTGCTAGCAATTTCTAAGAAATTAGTCTCAAAGCAGCTTAACACTACCTATAAAAATGTGGAACATGTTTTTATTATGATTAACACTAAAAAATAAATAAAATCATATTAGGTTGTGTTTATATTCCTCCTTCATCTGATCTAATTATCTACAAAAACCATATCGATGAGATTCAACTATTAATATCTAAATACCCCGAAACAAAAATAATCATCGCAGGTGACTACAATCTACCTAACATTAATTGGGATCCTATATCCTCAGAATTATCCGGAACTAATCGCTCTAACTTATTTAACATTGAAAGTGAAATACTTGAAATGTCCAATTTATTAAATTTAAATCAATTAAATGAAAACGAAAACAGTAATGACAGAACTCTGGATCTAGTTTTTTCTAATGTCAAATCTGTAACCGTAACTAAATCCTTAGATACTCTTCTTCCTTTGGACAATTACCACCCATCATTAGATATAACCATAAACAACACTATAGGTGAAAATCCTAAAATTAAACAAATGTCTCACAACTTTCATAAAGCCAATTATACTTAAATGTGTGACTTCCTACTTAAGGTTGATTGGTCATTTCTAAATGATGGTAAATTAAATGACAATATCAATCAATTTTACTATATTTTAAAACAAAGTATAATAAGCCATGTACCTGTTACGTCATGTAATATATCAACTTTTCCTAAATGGTTCAACAATAATCTTATAAAGTTACAGCCTTACTAAAAAAAAACCACAGCGCGACCAATTAACTGTGTTATTGCAATAACATAATTAATCCCCGTATACACTAAATCACGTTTTATTACCAATAACGTTTCTTGCGTGATCACGCTGTTAAAATGCATTAAGATCTGACAACATTGTAAATGGTTTTAATTTCCTAGGAAACAATGTTGTTTTAATTCTTCTCCGCTAGGGGCATTATTGGTGCTCCGGTGCATATCGGCCCGCGATGACAAAACAGTTCGGTGTGTTTATGGCGGGATATGGAAAATTTTGTTAGTGCCTAAATGATGTGATTTTACTAAATAATTTCTATTGTAGTGACGAATTTACTCTTCTGTTCACATAATTGATATATTTACCATATTATTTGTGTGGCTAACATCAGTTTAATCAAGTTATTGTACAAACGCCGTACTTTCAAAGTTGAACTGTCAGAATATTGTTTTTTATAGGTTACTTAGATAAAATTTTCATTTTAAGATCTTTATTTTAAAAGAATTTCTTAAAAGTGATATTTTTTTATAATATTAAAATCTAATACATGTGTTCGTAAACGTATCAAAAAAATTAACGTCTTTAGAGATGCAAGAAATCTGTTTTAAATTTCGCTATTGTTTCTAAGTTATTTTTTTGGCAATAAAAAAAACTTTGAAATTTTTTATTATTTTTTTATTCTATACACGATAAAAAAGTGAGGTGATAGTTTCCTTCCAAATTTACTACATAAAAGGACTGTGTTTTTTAAATTTTGATTTTATTTAAATTTCTCTACATTTTGGTCAAAAATGTTGTCGGAGGAAATTTTTTTCCATGTTTTTCCGAGTTTGAATCATAAAATATGGCAGTTTTTGAAAGCTAAAGTGTATTTCAAATACTCAAATCTAAAAGGTAATTTTATCTAGTTTTCATAAATGGTATTTGTTTTTACGACACCTTCAAAAATAAGAAATATATAGAACATTCAAAATACTATGGAAAAATTACAAATATCGTTCGGACATCAATGGTTAAAACAGAGATAAACTACCCTCTCAGGCCGTGGAAACCATGTGTATTTCTTTCAAAGAACAAATTTTTAATTAGTAATGTTTTCACATCCGCGGCCGTTTGTCAATTGAATAAAATTTTCACTGGGTTTTTTAGTAAGGCTGTTAGTCTTTAAAAAGAAGATTGCACACCACAAATTCAAAACAATGAGGTCATTTCATGATTATACTGAATTTCATAAGTTGCGTATGCAATGTGCTGTATCTTCAGATAAATGTTACAAAAACTATATAAAAGAAGTTGAAAACTCTATAAAATGTAATGTTAAATCTTTCTTTAAGTCATTACAAAGCAATTATTCTTCTATCCATAACATTATGAACTATAGTGGCAAGACTTGTGCCAAAACTGATGATATTGTCAATCTATTTGCAGACTTTTTCAAAAGTGTATATGAGGATGATGTCCCTGTTGATAGTATTCCCGAATTTGTTACAGATATTAACTTGCAATTATCTGAATTAGTAACTGAACGTAACAATATTATTGCCGCGATTAAACTCTTGGAACCAAAAACAAGTTCTGGTCCTGATAATGTCCCATCCATATTCTTAAAAAATTGTATAAATTCTCTTTCTTATCCATTGTACAAAATCTTTAACAAATCTCTTAAAACAGGCCAACTCCCCAATAGCTGGAAATCCTGCTATCTCACCCCCGTGCTCAAGAAGGGTTCAGAAAACGATGTTTGCAATTACAGACCTATTTGTATTCTGTCTAGCATTCCAAAGCTCTATGAAAAAATCATTCTTAGCAAAATATCCTCTAATATTAAACATGTAATTACCAACATGGGTTTGTCTCTTCTAGATCTACTCTCACAAACCTTACAGTATATGAAAACTATATAAACACAGCATTGACTAACAGGCTACAGGTAGACTCCATCCATACTGATTTTTCCAAGGCTTTCGATAAGGTCTGCCACAAAATATTAATAAATAAACTAAAAAAATTAGGGATAAGTGGTAATTTTTTGGCTTGGTTAATCAGCTACCTATCTGATAGGTTACTCTTTGTAAAGATCAATGACTGTTTATCCTACGAATTTATTTCTACCAGCGGTGTGCCGGGACCTTCTCACCTGGGACCTTTATTATTTATCCTATTCATCAATGACGTTATTAGCATTTTCCATGATGTCGAAGTTTTACTCTTTGCCGACGATATGAAATTGTTTAAAGTCATTAATGATGTGCACGATTGCATAATCTTGCAAGAGAATCTCAATGGTTTTTTCAAATGGTGTTCAGGAAATAAACTTCAGCTAAATATTAACAAATGCCAAGTTATGAGGTTCTACAAAATGAAATGCCCAATAATATATAATTATGCACTCTGTAATGTAGACTTAATCTCTGTAGTCAAAATACTTGACCTAGGCATCATTTTTGACCAGAAACTCTGCTTTGTATCTCATATAACTTCTATAGCCAACAGGGCTATGAAAATGTTAGGTTTTATTTTAAGGATTTCCAAAGATTTTAAAAATATTCACACATTAAAATTTCTGTTCACATCTCTCGTTAGAAGCATTCTAGAATATAACTCTACAGTTTGGTCACCTGTCTTTAATAATCACATTAATATCATTGAAAAAGTTCAACGCAAGTTTTTGAGGTGTATTAATTTTCGACTTGGAATCTCTTTAGAATCAATAAATTATGACTTTTTATTACACTCACTGAAATTGTCGAAGTTAAGTGACGGAAGAAAAATTTTTGATCTCATATTTTTATACAAAATTGTAAATCATCAGTTGGATAGCCCTGATATATTAAAGTTGATTCACTTTACACTTTACACAGACGACCTCCGTGGACCAGTGAGTAAGACTCTTGACTCACAATCCGGAGGTCGCGGGTTCGAACCCGGCATGCGCAAATAAATTTTATTTGATTAATTTGTGTTATTTCACAATTAATTCATTTCAAATAATATATAGTATTCAGAGTTCCAGAGTTCCAGAGTGGAAGATGCTACCAGTATCACCCTGGTGTAAGACCACCATTCAGAATTGAAACGTTGCTTAAAAATGGCTTTAGCCGTGTTTGGTGACCAGATCTGAATAGCCAGGTACTTCCCAACCTTCCTCTTCTCCACCTCCTTCCCCTCCCCACTACCTTCAGCCTCACAACATACCCCGATTGGGGATGCCATAGTTTCACTGGCTCCAGACGGGAGCAGTTGAGATTCTTGTGCGGTATTCACTGTAAAAAAAAAAAAAAACTTTCATGTACCTACCATTAGATCAAGGTTCCCTAGTATGTATTATTGTGACAATTCTTGTTATTGTCTGTCGCTGGATATAATTCTGTTATAAATAGAATACTCACCATTGGTAATTTTTATGCCAATGTTGCTGATATTTTTCATATTTCCTTATTAAAATAGAAGGCTCTACTTATCAAACATTTCAGCCTTACGTATTGTAACGAGGTTACTTCATAACAAGTTATTCTTTTTATTTCATTGTATCCTTTTGAAGTTTTCATTAGTTGTTAGAAATTTTTTCTCTTTTTCTCTTATTATGAGAAATTAAAAAAAAAAACAATCTTTCTTCACTGTACTATGACTGTTCAAATATAATAAATAACACATGTTTGTAAATGGCACTTTGTGCCGTAAATTTTAAATAAATAAAACTGCATTAGAGCACTCCAGCGAACAGACCGGTCTCTATCAGTCATATTGAGATTATTTTGTTTTCAAAAAGTTTTGTTAAAATCCGAAAGATGCCACTAGAAAAATAAATATTATATTTATTTCAACATGTCACACATACTATCACCGAGTGGTCACGTCACAGCAGGATTAGGGCGGCTAGGGTTGCTATCAGATGCTACAGTGCACGTGTCCTACTACCAGGGCTCCATGAAGTTATATTTTTTTCGTTAATTTTATTACCATAGCAAAACTTGGACGTGGTGGTCCTTTACAACATGTATTTTTATATATTTTAGCGGCGTGGAGGAAAGTCAGGAGGGGCCACAGAAAAATACAAAAAGATAACGGTCACAAATGGGATTTTTTCTGTCTTTTTCTCTTTCATATTTTCGTTTAGATTATTAGTGTTATCTTCTTCTTCAATAATATATTGGACTAGAGTCCCAACTGCTCCCGTCTGGAGCCAATTAGACTATGGCATTCCCAAATTGGGGTATTTCCACACAGGAGGACCTGAGAAAAAAATCCCTTAGAGCCTATGTAATCCTTGAGGATGCCATGTAGAGGGTCTTTTTAGGGAAAGGGGAAGTTGGAATCTGGGGGTCAGGTGTGACGAACGTGTGAATCCATCCCTTCCACTGCGCTGCAAGGCGATAGGTCAAAAGGTCTCCCTCAACCTTTCTGTCCCGGAACGTAGGTGGGCAAAAGCATCCGCTGTCAAGTCTCACCCCCCCAAGAACCCGGGCACTGAACCTCTTGTTGTTGATTATCCAATAAATTTGGGGGGCGGGTGTGGGTGCCGCTGCCCCGGGAACCATTTATAACCATTTAACCAACACTTCTGTCATAAGTCACCCCAAGTGGTTGGAAACTTTTGGTGAATGAAAAACCATGAACCTGAGCAGGGGTGCTCAGGTTCATGGTTTATCTGGGTGTGGTTAGTCCGGGTCTTGGCGAAGGATGCGTCTGTCCACCACCTGCATGGGAGGCCGGATCGGGAGAGAATGGTTGAGGGAGGTCTTTTATCCTCTCCAACCAGAATCTCTTGGAACATCGCCTTGCACCGCAGCGGGAGGGATGGATTCATACGTCCGTCACTCCTGGACACACTGCCCCCGATTCCTACCCACCTCACATATCTTTTTCCTTCCCAGAACCTCCTCTCCTTTCTTTCCTATATAGACCCTCCACACAGCATCCCCAAAGATGACCACCTGTGTGGAGCTAATGTAAAAAATTAAAAAAGGTTCCTGGGGCGGCGGTACCCATACCCGCCTCCCAAATTATACCTTGACTGTTTTTTAGATTAAAAAAACATTTATGTGAATACCGCACAAGAGTGCAAACTGCTCCCGTCTGGAGCCAGTGAGACTATGGCATCCTCAATTGGGGTATGTTGTGAGGCTGAAGGTAGCGGGGAGGGGAAGGGGATGGGAAAGAGGAAGGTGGGGAAGTACCTGACTTTTCAGATCTGGTCACCAAACACGGCTAAAGCCATTTCAAGTAACGTTTCAATTCTGTTCGGTGGTCTTACACCAGGGCGATACTGGTATCTTCCACTCTGGAACGTGCCGTAAACATGGTATTAGTAGGTACTCAGCACATTTGACATAGGTACTATAAATATATAAATTTTTTTTTTTTTTTTTTTTAACTTTATGAGTAAAACCTCAAATTGTAATATTTAAATAAATGAAGACAATATATATATTGTCTTCATTTATTTAAATATAAAAATTCATTTTTTTACAACACAAACAAACATCACTGAGAATTCTCCAGACATTTGAAAGCTCACGAGCATGTGGCAATGGCATGATTTGTGCACGGTATGGTATCTAAATGATGCTGTTGAAAGACCACGTTTCAGAGTTCAGATTGTTATATATGTCCCCATAAATATCTAGTGATGGGTCTACATAACAAAAATAAATAAAGTAACTTTTTTATTTTTATTGTGAATACCTCATAAGGGGCCATCCATAAATTACGTCACGTGAATTTTATAATTTTTTTACCCCGTCCCTGTCACACATCGTGATATTTGGCATTTGACATTTGATGGCCGGCTTGGTCTAGCGGTAAGGCTCTTGACTCACAATCCGAAGGTCGCGGGATTGAATCCCGGCGTGGCAAATAAATTTTATTTGATTAATTTATGTTATTTCAAATTTAATTAATTGAAAATAATATATAGTATGTTTGCGGCACATTCCCGAGTGGAAAATACTCTTAGTATCGTCCTAGTGTAAACCCAACATTCAGTATTGAAACATTGCTTGAAATGGCCATTACCCTTGTTTGCTGACCAGATCTGAATAGCCAGGTACTTACCCATCTTCCTCTTCCCCATCTCCTTCCCCTCCCTGCTACCTTCAGCCTTACAGCATACCCCAATTGGGGATGCCATAGTCTCACTGGCTCCAGACGGGAGCAGTTGGGAATCTTGTGCGGTATTCATATAAAAAAAAATTGTGGGACCCCCTCCCCTCTAGTGTGACATATTTTGCAATTTTACTTCTAAAAATAATCAAAACAGTACGTCGCCCGAGTTCTTAATTGTGCAAACGACCATTTTAACGAAAATGAGTTTTAAATGCAATAATGTTTAGGATAAAATTTCGCGTCGTTAGATATATAAAAAATAGTTTTACGAGCCTTATACAATTAATCACAAGCTTTTTAAAATGTCAATGTCCACAATAATATTCCAAAAGTGAGTTCTTAATTAGTCAAACTCCTTCTTAGTTTTATTTATTTATTTATTTTATTTATTTATTTATAAGAATATTGTACATTGCTGTTTTTTTGTGGTGTTTCATCCGCCATGCTAGGGATATCCCTGTGTTATGGCGGGTGAAGTTTACAGATTTGAAATTATACATTTGTAATAGTTGATAAATAAAATTAGAAGTTGTACAGATTAAATTAAATTGCAAAATTTTATAATAATAATAATTAATTAATAATAATGAATAAGTAATAACAATTAATAATAATATTTAATTAATTAATAATAATTAATAATTATTAACCACTATCAATTAATAATTAATTAATTAATAATAATAACAAAAATAAGTAATAATATTGTAATAATAAGTTGATAATAATAGTTATTAAAATATAACATATAAGAAATAGTAATTTAATTATTTGTTGAATTAAGGAATAAAGGAACATCGTTTCTAAACATCATATCTAGTTGTAAGGATCCATTGTGATAAATGTTTTTTAAAGGTGAGCGGTTGGGTTTCGGTTTTTAAGTTCTCAGGGAGAAGGTTAAATATTTTAGGAGCTAGGTATATGAAATGTCTTCGTGCTGACGTGGTATGTAGTGTCGGTACATTGTAGTGTCGGTTGGTTATTGTTCTGGTCGTGTAGTTATGATGTAAGAGAGTTTTTTTCTTATATTTGAACATGAAATGCGTTAAAGTAAATTTTAGATGGAGTTGCCGTATGTTTAGAACATTATATTCAGTGAAAAGTCGAGTGGAGGGGTATCTTGTCGGTCGCTTGTTGATAACACGTATTATCGTTTTTTGAGCTTTTTGTAGGGGATCAATAAATTTATGAGCACAGCCGCCCCAAATTATGATGCCATATACTAATAGGGATTGGCAGAGAGCATAGTAAACTCTTTTTAGTATTGTAGGAGTAAGGATATTTCTTAGACTTCGAAAAACATAGGAGAGCTTGCGAATTCGGGGGGTTAGACTGGCTAAATGCTGATTCCAACGTAGATGATGATCAATTAGGACCCCCAGATATTTTATATGGGAAACTTTTTTCCAAATTTGGGCAAGTACAGGAAGAGTAAGGTTTTGGACAAGAGTGGATTGTTATTTTCTGGTTGTTAGTAGGTTGGGTAGCAGCAGACAGACTAAAGGTTAAAAATTTTGTTTTACCAGCATTGAGGGTGAGGAGATTATCATCTAACCAATTCTTTACAAGGCCTATGTCATATTGAGCTATGTCGAAAGCTCCTTTCCAGTTTTTATGTCGAGCTATAAGCACAGTATCATCTGCAAAGGATATTAGTTTTCCGGTTATGGGTAGGTTACAGAGTTTATTGATGTATATTAGGAATAAAATTGGGCCTAGAACACTTCCTTGTGGGACTCCGAATTGTATTGGCAAAGGGTTACTTACGGCTACGTTATTAATTTTCACGGTTTGTGATCTACCAGTAAGGTATGAGGAGAACCAGTTAAAAGTTCAATCCCGGATGCCTATTTGAGATAGTCTTTCCAGTAGTATAGGGTGGGAAACTGTGTCGAATGCTTTGGCTAAGTCTAAGAATATGGCTAGGCAAGAATCGCCTTCATTCAGGCTATTTGTGATGTTCTCAGTCAGATCTAAGATTGCAGATTCTGTGCTAATTTTTTTTTGGAAACCAAACTGATTGGGCGAGAGAATCTTCTGGGTTTCCAAATGGGAGATAAGTCTACTTTTAACAATTTTTTCAATGATTTTTGATAAGACACTTAGCAAAGAAATGGGTCTGTAGTTTTCGATATTTGTTTTGTCGCCACTCTTATATATTGGGATAACCGTTGCATGTTTTAGTTGGATAGGGAAGGAGCCGCTATTGAAGCTTAGATTTACAATATGTTTTAACGGTGTGGTAATAAAGTGAGCTATGTGTTTTAGTATGTAAGGTGAAATGTTGTCAATACCTGCAGCACTATTTGTTTTTATGGAAAGTATTGTGTCAAAAATTTCTTTAGTGGATGTGGGGGCTAAGATAAGTGTGGGATGGAGAGAGTTCTGTAGTCTTACCCGTGAAGTTAGAAGGTTTTGGGTTTTATTTGTGGCTTTAAGAATTTTGTTGGCTAAGTTCGTTCCGATGTTACTAAAATAATGGTTGGCGTGATTGGCTAAGGTTTTTGGGTCTTCGTGGACTTGGATATTTTTCCCATTAATTACTAGTGATTGAATATTGAGTGAAGTTTTTTTTTTATTTTCTGAGATGTCACTGACTACGTTCCAGATTACTTTACTGTCATATCCTGAATCTTCAATTTTTTTTTATAGTATTTTTGTTTGGTTATTATTAATAGGTTATTGCAAATATTACGATACTTTTTGTAGAAACGGAAGAATTGGGGATCTGGGTTATTTAGTGCTTGTTTGTAGAGTCTGTCTCTTTTACGTATGCAGAATATAAGGCCATTCGTAATCCAAGGTTTTAGCTTCTTTTTTTTTGTTGGAGGCTGTTTTGGGGGGGAAAGAGGCGTAGTTAATGTGGGCAGTTAGTGATGCAGAAAACATTTCAAGAGCTGTGTCAACATTTTCAGAGAGTAGGGTAGACTCCCATTTTTCTTGTTCTACAGACTTTATCAGATGATCCATATTTACAATGTTATGAGAAGGATTGCTAGACTTAAGGGGGGGAGATTTTGAGTTGTGTATTTCTAGGATGGTTGAGTAGTGGTCTGTCACCGAAGATTCAAATACAATTGATTTAGCGATTCGCTTTGTTCTGACCATGATGTGATCTATGCATGTCTTAGTAGTGAGTGTGACTCGGGTAGGTATGTTGATGTATGGTATAAGGCCATGAAGACCCATTAGGTCTAGGTATTTTGTAGTATGAGGGCTAGCTTCGTTTAGAATGTCTATGTTGATATCACCGATTATGATGAGATCCTTAGTTGTGTCATCAATATTTTTTTCAAGCGAGTAGAGAAAAGAGGAGACATTATTGGACTTAGGGGAGTGATATATGGCGAAGACATTTAAGTTGTCAATTGTGATTTTGAGGCAATTTGCATGGTCAACTGTAGTTTCAGACACTGTAGGGTTTAAGTAGGATTTGACATAAACTATGACCCCATCGGATTGGGACCTGTGTCGAGTTGTATTATACACAGAGTAGTTGTTGATTATCTTCGGGATATAATTTACATTAATCCAGCACTCTGACAGAACAATTATATCGAATTCATTTCCTAAGTCAGTTAGGAGTACAAGTAAATTGTCGAAGTTTTTATTGAGGCTACGGATGTTCATGGCAAATATTTTTAGTGCTTTACACGGACATATGAATATATCTGGACCTGCCCTAAGTGATAAAAACGTAATATTTCCCCCTCCCCATGGAACCGGCTATAAGCTCCGCCTTGGCGCCAGCTCGCTCCATGGGGAGGGGAGAGAATCTAAAATATGTGACGTCATCATTCTTGTAGTCACCAGCACGAAAGTAACGTCTATACGTTTTACGAAATATCACGCCAAAAACGGCAGCTTGCGCTATATATTATAGGTACATATTATATAGACATAGCGAATGTGGGCGGTTCTCCAGTGTTTACGTCGCTGGTTACAGGGGTAAGTAAATTATGAAACATTTGTAATAGTGTTTTAACTAAACACGGCAACAAAATATTGCTATGTGTATTGGGGCGAGTCTTTTTGCGGCGAGCCTTTTTGCCTTAGCAAATATGTTATTATCGTGGCAAGCAATTCGCGCTCCCATGTAAAAAGGTCTATTCATTCAAAGCAGATTTTGCTTTTAAGAACTAAATGGTGATATTGTAATGCGAGATGCCTATTTACTGTCAGATTGATTGTATAACGAATCACAGTCATCTTTCCCCTCTTCCCCTTCATAGTTTGGTTTTACCCCCTCGTCTGTATCTTCTGGTCTATTGAATTCTGATGTCTATGGTGCTTTAGGTGTTGAGATAATTTTTTTATATGCATTTATGTCGTTTGTCGTTTGAACCGTGATATTAAGAAAATTATCGATAGAGTTTTTTGGATCCATTTTTAACGACTGAGTATGGTGGGGGTTTGAATATAACAGAAACATTGTAAGTTAAGGGGATGTGTAAGGATAGTGGAAAACCGTAGCAATTAATGTTTTTTTGCAGATGTTTAGTTTCTCTAATGATTTCAGAAATAAAGCGAGTAAGTACACTTGGAAGAACTACGATCATTTGCTTATTTAAATGTATTGAAAGTATGAGATTGGGCTTTGTCAAGATGGTATGAACTAAGACAGTTAAGCGGAGTAAAACAATCAAAAAGATTAAAGGAATAATTATAATCATGAGTATCGGAGGAATCATAAGGACGTAGGGAGTTAAAGTAAAGTTAGTTGTGAGAAGGATTCGAATTTGTGGAATGTAGAGGCGTATATTAGGATCGTTTAAGTCATTGTAAAAGTCATAGTAGATTATCAATAGGAACAGACAAATTGGGTGGATTATATGAATTGACAGGATCAGAACAATAGGAAGAATGTGAGTAAACATGAAAGTAGAATAATTTAAATTCATCGAGAAATAAAAGGCATTGAGATAATAAAAATAATTAAAACAGATAGCACGATTTAAGTTGTAAATACATTGGAAATGGTTGAAACAATTGTTATGATAATAGTTCAGGCGATTAGGATAGTTAAGAGAATTAAAGAAGAATTTATTTATTTGGAGAAGTAAAGGGAATAAAGATAAGTGTATAATAATTATTAAGGGATGAGAAGAAATTAATAAATATACCACATTTAAGAGATTTAGCAAAATTAAAATGTTTAAGATAAGTAAAAGAAGTGCAGGAATAAAAACACTGGGGATAGAAGGAATCAAGTGGTTAGATATTATGAATTGAATTAAAATAGTAGGATTCAGTTTTTCAATAACATTATTTGGGCAAATTAAGTGAGGTAATTGAATTAAGTTAGATAATATTATTAGATGATTAAAGAATTTTGTTAAAATAATTGCACAGTTACAATTAATCGAATGTATCACGTGTATCAATTTAGTTAAAATATTAAAATAATTAAAAGAAATTAAGTAAATTGAGTTTAATAAAATATTTGGATAGATTAATATAGTGTATATAGATGAATAAATGAGAATAATTAAGAAGAATGGAATTTTTGAATAATTTAGAATAATTAGGTAATTAGAAGCAATTGAAAATATCACACATATATAAATATTAATAGTAATGAAATAATTAAACGTAAATGGGTAAATTGTGAAAAATAAAATAGTTCGATAGATTAAAATTGTGGAAATAAATGAGTAAAAGAGAACATTTAAGTAGAGTGGAATATTTAGATAATTTAGAATAATTAGATAATTTAAAACAATCGATTGTATCACATGTATCAAATTAGTTAAATAAATTGAGTTGAATATAATAATTGAATAGATTAAAATAGTGGAAATAAATGTAAAGAGAACAGTTAAGTAGAGTGAAATATTTTTATAATTTAGAATAATTGGATACTTTAAAACAATCGAATGTATCACACGTATATAGTTTGATAAAATAATTAAATAATTAAAAATAATTAAGTTCATTGAGTTTAATATAATAATTGGATATATTACAATAGTGGAAAAGAATGAATAAATACGAAAAGTTAAGTATAATGGAATATTTGGATAGATTAGAATAATTAGATAATTTAAAACAATTGAATGTATCACATATATGAAATTAGTTAAAATTATTAAATAATTAAAAATATTTGAATAAGTTGTGTTAACTATAATTATTGAATAGATTAAAATAGTGGAAATAAATGTATAAACGAGAACAGTTAAGTAGAGTGGAATATTTTGATAATTTAGAATGATTAGATAATTTAAAACAATCGAAGGTATCACACATGTATATTTTGTTAAGATAATGAAATAATTAAAAATAATTAAGTACATTGAGTTTAATATATTAATTGGACATGTTAAAATAGTGGAAATGAATGAATAAATGAGAAGAGTTAAGTAGAAAGGAATATTTGGATATATTAGAACAATTAGATAATTTATAACAATCAAATGCATCACATATGTCAAGTTAGTTAAAATAATTAAAGAATTAAAAATAATTAAATAAGTTGATTTAAATGTAATAATTGAATAGATTAAATCAGTGGAAATAAATGTATAAATGAGAAAAGTTAAGTAGAAATGAATATTTTGATAATTTAGAATAATTAGGAGATTTAAAACAATTGAGTGTATCACGTATATTAAACAAGATAAAACAATTAAGTAATTTAAAATAATTAAGTAAGTTGAGTTTGATTTAATAATTGGATAGATTAGAATAATGGTGATAAGTGAGCAAGTGAAGATAGTTAAGTACAATAGAATCTTGTGGTAGATTGTAATGGTAGATTGTTGATAAATGGTAATTATGGAGTTAGGTAGGATACATATTTGAAGTGCGTTGATATAGTTAATGTGATTAGTAATAATAATATATTGATTTATAATAAATTGATTTATAATGAGAGAAAAAGTGACTGTGAAAAAAATATAAATGAGAATTCAATCTCATTTGCCGCGAAATGAAATTTGTGGGCTAGATTACTCAATCTCCACCAATTGACCAATCACAGCACGCCGATGCGCGATTTCGCGCCGCCATGTTGCATATTTACGTCACACTATTTTTGTTTTTGTGGCGTGTTACGCGGAAGCAATAAGCATTTTAATGTATTACCAGTGAGTTTTTTATTAACAAAATAACAGTAAAATGTCAAAAACTACATACAAAAGTTCATACATACGCAGCAGTGCTGAAATAGAGCTGTAATTATTAGTTTTAAGTATCTTTGTCAATACCGTTTTAGTTTTGTTTTATACGTTGCAAGGAATTTTGTAATACAGCGTGTTCACTTTTTGGGATTCTCCTTTTCGAGAGTTTTTGTTGACGTATTCGTTTTTATTGACTGCCATTTCATATTAAAGCCAGAATTTCAATTCGAAATTGCCAGTTTATCCGTATTTGTAAGAAGCTGTTTGATATTTAGGAATTAGTCCAGTATTTTTTTATTTATAATTATCTCTGCCTGTCCTTTCCTATGCATTCCCGTTTACGTTCCCGTCCCCATTCCCCTCATGTGTCCCCTCTCCCTTATTCTCAGATTGTTTATGGTCAGTGGCTCAGTGGGCATCGCGTTTGGGTCTCACCCGGGCGTCACGTATTCGATTTCTAGGCTGGCTAAGTCCTCCATCACGACACAAGCAATATTTTCAGTGATTTCAGTAGGAGATTTTCAAACATTGTTTGTCTTTTTCTCACGAAAAAGAGTATCATAAAATTTTTAAGATATTTTAATGCGTTTCAATATAGCTGCAGATTTTTTTTTAATAATTATTCATGCGTGTCCTTTTCCATGCGTTCCCGTTCCCGTTCTTCTCCCGCGTCCCCTCTCCCTCCCGCGTTCCTCTTTAAACTTCGACGCCATCCCCCTTCCCACATTCCCTCCCCACACTTTCCTCGTCTCACCACCTTGTTTCACTCCCGCGACTCTCCCTGCTTCTTTCCTCCCCCCCCCCCTTCCGCTTAAAAATACACACATTTTTCAAACAACTCGCGAGCCGCATATATGTATTTTTTTTATATGAATATCAAGAAGTCAGAGCTCACCATTATATATAGAAACCTTAGCGGTTTCAGCACAACAACTAACCAAAGTTTAATCACAATATAATGTAATTGCTAATTTCATAAAACCAGAGCTCACCATTACATTTTTTTTTTTTTTTTTTTTTGAAATTGAAATTTTTTTATTTTTTTTGGTACAGTACATACAATAGATACATAAATATAATGAAAGTATATAAAAAATAAGAAAAACTTAATACAATTATTTAATACAAATATACATATTTTTTTTAAATGTACTCCCATAATAAGCAAATGCTTGTGTGTATGGGAGGAAGTATTATTTGTTAGGTTATTTTGATTTTTTATTTATTTAGTATATATTAAGAATAAGAGAAACATATGTGTGTATATGTATATATTTTTTAAATTATTATTTATTTTTTTTAGTTAAGGTTTTCAGTATATTTTTTTAATTGTGTTTTGAAATTTTTGTAACTTTCCTTAAGGGATCTTATATTTTCTGGTAATTTATTAAAGAAATTTGTTCCTAAGTATTTATAGTTTTGTTGACCCAAAGTTTTTTTACAAATGGGAATTGGTAACGTGTATTTTTGCCTAAAATTTACTGTGTTTTTGAAGGGTATGGATTTGTTTAGGATATCCTCTTTGTAAACTTGTAAGGTTGAATGATACAGGAAGAGAGTATTTAATTTTCTGACTTTAAATTCTTTGAATATTAGTTCAGATGGATATAGAAATGATTTTTTTAGTATTATTTTAATTATTAGTTTTTGCGCAATGTAAAGAGATTGTGTTTACATATAGAGAACTTTGCTACCGTGCGTACAACAACTCACCAAAGTTTCACCAGAATCGCAGAGAATAATACGGTAATTTTTATATAAACTACAAAACGCCAGAACTCGCCAATATCTCGCCAAAGTTTCATTGATATCGGATAAATGGTATAGGAAATAATGAGGGAATTTTAATGCAAATTTCATGACGCCAGATCTCTATATGGAAACCTTAGCGGGCGTGCGTAAAACAAGTCACCAAATTTTCATCAGATTCGGAAGAATGGAATAGAAAATAATAAGGGAATTTGTGTGCAAATTGCATAAAGCCAGAGTTCATATGTAGAAACCTTCGTGTGCTTGCGCACAACAACTCACCAAAGTTTCATTACAATCGGTTTAAACAGGAAATAATAATGGAATTTTAAAGCAAATTTCATAACCCCGGGTCTGACCATTACATATAGAGTCCTTCGCTACCGTGCGTACAACAACTCACCAAAGTTTCACCGGAATTTTTAAGAAAATTACATAACGCTAGAGGTCATCATTATATATAGAAATTTTCGCAAGCGTGCGCACAATACCTCACCAAAATTCGGATGAATGATATAGGAAATAATGAAGGAATTTTAATTCAATTTTCATAATGCCAGAAGTCACCATTATATATTGAAACCTTCGCGGGCATGCGTACAACTTCTCACCAAAGTTTCATTGGAATCGGATGAATAGTACAGAAAATAATAAGGGAATTTGATAATATATAGAAGTCTTAACGTGCACGCGCACAACAACTTACCAAAGATTCATCACAATCGGTTAAATGGCATAGGAAATAATGAGGGACAGACAAAGAAATACAAAATCTGCTGGATCTGCCCAGATGAACACTGCAACGCTCTCCGAAAAGTTGGCTAAAGAAGGAGGTAGCGCAACACGGCATAACGCCCCAAAAATAAATAACGAAAAAGAAATATACGTTTGTATATACATATGTATATATATTCCACCACGAATTGTCGATATCAAAAATAGAAATATTGAAAATAAACTCACCCTGTATATAACTTGAGATGGTCGTTTGCACAATTAAGCACGGAAAATCTTTATGCAGAAGTTGCTCTATCTCCATTTTAGTGTGGTCAATCTCCTTACGAATAATTTTGATTTTGCATTCTTGCTCAATCTCCATTTTGAAATTAAAAGTAAAGTATCAAAAACGTATCAAAATTGTCTTTAAAAAATGGAGAAATATAATAACAACAATTTATCGTACTGATTTTTTTTAATAAACGAATCCAAAGATTTGTAATCAGCGTTTAAAAATACACGAAAATTGGTGTTTATGAAAAAATAAACTAAAAACATATTTATTTATTTTCTTCAAATTTCTTTACGTGGTTTTAAGGAAAACCCCTAAAGGTATTATACTTTTGAGGATATTCATTCAGCAGTTACAAATATTTTGTAAAACATACGAAAAACGGTCAGAATAAGGTCGTATTTCTAATTTGGTTTTGATAAATGCTAAGCCTATGTTAAATTAAAATGTAAAAAAAAATATTTTTCTTATTAAAAACGTTATGTTTATCGATTTGCGTAATAATATTATCATTAAGTATTTCATATTAATGAATGATTACATTAGGCCTTAACATGATTCTGTTATTATTTTTATTGCGGGAAAGCGTAATGCAAAAATGGAAATTCATCAAACTTACATTGGACTCCTTGGATCTATATATTAATTTGTTTAGATTCGTTGTGAAGGTACTTATTTAGATTTATGAAATGTAACAAATCTGTAAAAATATCTTTGTGTTTCTATATCAAACTTTTTTATAAAATAAGAGAGACAAAATTATTTCTCTGAATATAAGCAGCTGTTCTAGGAAACTGCTTATGCAATAACATAAAAATGTTATAAATACCTAAACACATTGTCTGGTAAAATAGCACAATTTATAAAAATGACATTTTTCCAAACAAGAGTGAGTAGGTAGGTATTATTAATTAATGAAATTACTGTCAGCTAGCATGCGGCACGCAAAACCTGTATTTGACGGAAGCTCGGCAATCCACCGGTTAACGTAGACTTGGCAGCGATTGTGTTAAAAATAATATAGTTTTACGGCACATTCCAGAGAGGAATTGTTATCCTAGTGAATGGCCACTTCTCCAACTTCCTCTTTCCCGTCTCCTTCCACCGTCCCTCTACTTTTAGTCTGACAACATACCCCAACCATAAAATACCATGTCATAGTCTCTTTGGCCCCAGACTCTTGGGAGGTTAGGTAGGTTAGATTATTAGTTTGGATTATAATGTATGATAAAAGTATTCTTGATAGTAATTAATTTGAGAAATCTTTTTGCTATATTTGTGTTTGATTGTGTTTTCAGACAGCTCTCTTATTTGCCAATTTGTCAAATGGATATTTATGAAGAAATAATTTGTTTTCTTGTCTTGGATTTATTTCCTAACAGTACTGCGATGCCACAGCACGACTGGCTAAAATGGATTCATAGTCTTTACAAGTAAGTTTCATAAATGTGTAAATATGTAGTTATTATTTGTTGCCGGAATTCATCCCCTTTTCTACCTACATCTTAATAATGACCGTGTTAGGCTCATAATTTTATTTAATAATGTGTAACATATTTCTAAAATTATAAAAGCTTTATTCTTTTGGTGTTGTCGCATTTAACTAAAAAAACTACCTTTTTCGTAAGTATCCATCCAAGATTTAATATTAGTTAAAGTAGGTACCTTCCTAATTTATTATTATTTTTGTAGCTTACGCAACTGCACAGCACGTAATACCCTTTTTGTGCACATGATGTGGTGGGACAGAACCTTCAATAGAGTAATCCTAAGGGCAATTATGGAATCTGTTTTCAGAAGTGATCCGTTTTTACAATACATTGTTTTTGTGATGCCGCAAGAGTCTCCACCATGTAATGCCCAATCTATCTATGCGGGCCGGTAAATTGCTCAGAATAGAATCTCTGTGGTCTGCCGAAAAACAAAGAATAAAAAAGAAAAACTTTTCTTTCTTATTCCATGGCCAAAAGATAGAAATATTCCTAATATCATAATCAAGAATACAATATTAAGGTTCATGTTGTATTCTTAATTATTTTAATCATGTAAATTTTCAATGAACTAATATGATAGACGCTATAATGCTGTCATGAGCAAAAGGGTAGTTCAGAATGTGCAAGTTTTATTCTGATGCACTTTTTATTACAATTGGTGAAAGATCTCATATATCAGAATGCGACTTTTGCAAATTCTTGGTTGTCTTTTTGCTTATGACCGCAGAATGCTTAGGTCACTTGCACTTCATAACGACTTGGAAAAAATCGTGTGGATAGATTTTTTTACTGAGATTACGAAAATATTAGTAAAAATTTTTAGAAACGTACAGTTTATTTTTATTTTTAAATAAATAAATCGATTATTTGGGCCCGTGACGTCACTACATGAAAATTTCCCGTCTCCGAAAATGTTCCTATTAATTTTGTAAAATTCCACACCAAATTATATTTTTAATATGGCAACACTTTGATTTCAGGCGAATTTTTGAATTCGTTCACTAGATTTATTGTTTGTTCTCTGCGAACTTATCATTTGGTTTGACTTTTTGACAGATGTTGTGAAGAGAACCTCGTACAATTTACGCTGTCCGTACGTGTTTTAGAGTTATAGTGGTAGTGGTGCTGATTTTAACAAAATCAAATTTTATAATATTCTTATTTTTATTATAATTTACAAGTACAAGTGTATTGCATTGGATTTAGTAATATAAACGTTGAACATTATAATGATTTATGATCAATAAGACGGATCAAGGAAAAAAATATTTATGAGATGTAATATTTTTGGTATGTCTCGTTATTCTCCTGTGCCCTTTCTTGTGGAAAACGTTCTTTTTTTAAAATGATTTTCGGCTACATAATTATCGTTTTTTCGCACCTATAAAATGATGTCCTGTCTTTACGGTTTACAAAAAATGGTCTAATTTTTCGGGTGGAAAAAAAATACAGAATGTCTTAGAATATTTGCCTAAACCGGAATTTTTTTTTTAAATGTGATGCAAGTGGCCTATTGTATTTACATGAATTTGGTCTTACCATTTATGTATGTATATCCATTTCACATCATTTTTTGTTCACAATATTAAGTACAGAAATTGGAAACATTTACAAAAAATTATGTAAGTAAATAAAGTTTTTTTTTTCGTTTAAGATTCAAGGTTTACCGGCCCAGTTAAATAAAGTATTATAATGATTTTTGCAAAAAAAAAAAAAATCAGCCTGTATAATAAGTACCTACTTAGTTGTTATTTTCCGCAGCTGTGGTCTCAAATGACAAATCTTTGAGTGATGTTCTCTTGAGAGTAAATCAAAAAGGACACTATGACAATGAAAACTTTGAATATTTATATGTGGCAATACGAAAAAGGTTTTGTACAAAGTTAAAAGTTAGAAGAGCCGTGTGAGTATCATAAAATTCTTTATTTTGAGCATTCAGTCCATCAAGAAAGTGAGAAAAATGGAGGGCGATTGTTTAAATGGCAACTTTAAAAACACTCTGGCCCAAGTGAATATTTTTAACAACATCCAATGGTGTTAAGAATTTAGAGATAATTCCCGAAAGGAGATGATTGTACTTCATATTTTAAGGAAATTTTTTATGGTAAATTTTGGATCGAAGTGTCCATGGTTATTACGAATAATTTTTAGAAAAAAAACTTTGGATTCGCCGTAATCACTATAAAAGGAAACTTTTTGTATCACGGCCGGCGGAAAATAATGTTGGAGTTTTATCTACCATTAAAACTCTTATTATGTTGTTTTGCTTATCCAGAATATATAATGTGAGATATCAGCCTTATTTCCCGCCAGCGTCGGTCATATCCATTGCTTTATCTTGAATTTCCCGCCATTCTTCTGTATCTCCCTTCAGCTGTCAATTGTCGCCGTGCAGTTGGCATCTTGAGATGACGTGTTAATTTAATTTGGACTCACCAAGCAGAGCTTAAATATATTCTGGATAAGCAAGACAACATAATAAGAGTTTTAATGGGAGGTAAAACTCCAACATTATGTGTGTCGTTGCTTATCCAGAATATATAATGTGAGAAGTGTTTGTTATCGCTTGGTGACAATTCTAAAGCCAAAATTGTGACTATTACTGTATTGCTTGAAATAACTTGGTCATAGACTGAGAGTGAATGGGGGGATTCAGCACCTCAACATTGAGACCTCTGATTTAACTATAATATTTCTTGAATGTGTTTTCTGAACTCCAGCTTCCTCTTTACAAAATGGTGTCTATAGGACACTCTTCCAGCCAACTTCTTGAAGCTGCAGCTGATCTCAAACTCCCAGGAGAGGCATCAATCCCAGCATCCTTCAAAATTGTTTTAATCCATCCACCAATAGCAGTTCTCGAGGCTGGCCTTGCAGGCCCCAACGTGGAAATAAACAGACATTCAACACCAGCTTCATGTATTCTGTTCTCACCCAAAGACGTAAGCTTTCTCAACCAGAATATGGGATCTATATTACGATCCTCTGCTTTGTAAAGCTTCCAACCAGACTGTCTATGTGTAGAGGTGTCCTTCTTAAAACCAAAAAATTTGGCCATAATACAATGTAATCATCATTGTCAACAAGATTATCAGAAGATGCATGTAGTAAGGTCAGATTCTGTACTTGTCTTCCTGATGCCAGAAGTAAATTAACAGAACATCTACGAGATGCTTCGAAAAGAGTCAGGTCATTTAAAGGATTCTTACAAAGCTAAGACACCAAGTGTCCTGGATCCCAAGTAAATGCTCTAGGCTTCTTATTTGCAGAATTTCCTATACCTCTCATCATTCGCTTGACCAAGGGATGATTACTTATCCTCAAATCGCCTATGGGGTCATACAAAACCGACACTACAGACTTGTGAAGTGCTATAGTATTGGGATCCAAGCCTTTCCTCACTCTTAGGTATGCTAAAAAACCGTGCCAGCTGAGATCCCGAAGGGTTATTAGGACACGTATTATTAATGGCGCACCATTCCTTCCAGCTCTTCCATGCCATGTGATAAGTTGTAAGCTTAGGTTTGCGCCAACCCGCATTCAATAGAGCTTTTTTCTTGCTGTGACCAATCGTTCAATGCTTCACTCCACCCCTAATCTTCCACACCTGTAGTTGGAGCTTCTGGACCTGTTGAGGATGAAGTCCTGTCGATAAGTCTATCAAGTTGTCGACCAACATGGGTATTATGTGAGGTCGGTCCAGGGCTCTTCTCTTTAAATCTGGTAACTAAAACACTTTTGGCCAATTTGGGGCTACAACCAGGTACACCCCTGATGACTTGTTCAGATGTGCCAGCACTCGTGGCATTAAGCAGGGGGGAGGAAAGATCCATGCCAAGGGGAAATTCCAACTCCTGCTGAACACGTTGTGAAGCATTGCTCGCTTGTCGTGGGAATCTATCGAGACATACTGATCCATGACGTGAGCCCTTGAGGGAGCGAATAGATGCACTACTGGACTGCCCCACTTGTGAAAAACAGCTCTTACCGCTGGGGGTAGAAGGTGCCATTCTGGAAATGTCATCCCTCAGGATAGATGATCCGCGAGGCCATTGTAGCGTCCCGGCAAATACTGCACTTATAAAGAGATTCTGTGCTTGTCCAAAAGCGCAAGAATCTGAAATGTCAGATGAAGGAGACCCATCGACTTGGTGCCCCCCTTGTTCCTCAAGTAGGCTACGACTGTCCTGAACTTCTCAAATTCTGAGTCAGAGACGTTAAGGCATTTAAGATTGCTGTCATCTCCTTCATGTTGCAATATCCCCCCTTTAACTGTCTGTCCAACAACCCAACAGAGGTACATAGTCGATCAGGGCTCCCCGGCCGTGATCTGCCGCATCCGTAGTCAGAAAATGTGTTGGGCTGGGAAAATGAAAGAGTTGAAACATGATCTAAGTTGATCTTCCACCATTTCATTTCTGACAAGATCTCCTTCTTTATCAGAGACTCTTGCTGAGGGGTCAGCTTCAGCATTAACTGTAATTGTATCAGCCGAGTATGAAGTCGACCTCTGGGGACCACAAAAGTAGCAAAATTCAACTTTCCGAGAATACTCTGAGCTCCTTTCAGAGTCCATCTTCCTTTTGTCACGAAGCTCTGAAGTGAGTTCCAAAGACCTTGGCGTCTGTATTTGTTTAAGGACTTCTGTTTCAGATGGGGGTTCTACACAATTCCAAGATATTCCACTGACTGTGCTGGCTGATGGACACACTTTTGGAAATTTACCAACCAACCTAACCGCTCTAACAATTAAAGAGCTTCTCAAGTTTGACTGAGGATCTCTCTGATCTGATGAGCCAGGAGAAAGTCGTCTAGGTACACAATGATCCTGATACCCTGTCTACGCAGGATTTCTGCAATCCAATTTGTGATAGCTTTTAAATTGAAGATCGACCGTTTCGTGCCGTCGCTCTTTTGAACCAGAAAAAGTATTGATAGGAAGTTGGCATTGTCGTCAGCTCTTTCCATGTACCATCTCTCATCATTGTCATTTCCGGGATTACTTTCATTTTGAACCTCCTTGCGAAAGCTTGGCTTGGACTTATCAACGAGGGCTCTCGGATGAATGGTATGCGGTATCCTCTTATCATATGTAAGATGGTCTCTGGGACATCTAAGGCCTGCCATTCTCTCCAATAATCCTGTAGTGTAGTTGACCCGCCCGAAATGGTTGATAGTCACCTGTTGAAGCGGCCACGAGAGGTCTGCCCCCTCGCGCCACGCTTCTGTTCCCTCCCCTTACCCCTCGTACAAGAGGAATATTAGGGGTTTCGCCCGTGGTCTGCCCGCCGGGGAAACGAGGGAAATGCCATATTTTCCTTTGATGTTTGCTTGGGGGGAAAGGCAACAACCTCCTTAGATGTTGAAGGGCGGTTGTGCGCGACACCTGTTGAAGCGGCCACGAGAGGTCTGCCCCCTCGCGCCACGCTTCTGTTCCCTCCCCTTACCCCTGATACGGGAGGAATATTGGGGGTTTCGCCCGTGGTCTGCCCGCCGGGGAAACAAGGGAAATACCATCTTTTCCTTTGATGTCTGCTTGGGGGAAAGGCTACAACCTCCTTAGATGAAGGGCGGTTGTGCGCCGAGTGGCTACCCTGAGGTAGGCGCACTGGACTAAAGCACCTTGTTACACCACCCAGTTTCTGCAGAAAGTGCTACTTCCCCAAAAGGATGAGTGGTAGAAGGAGGAATTCAGCTGAAGAGCCTCTGTTCCACTCCAATCTTACAGCTGTCCATTGTTCCTGTAAAGACCTGACAGGGAACCTTCTGAAATACTTTTCCATTTGATAAGTTTTTTGGAGAGTCTGTTGAAAGCACTCTCTGCTTCAATGAGGTATGCAATGCCAGCATCTTTTCCATAATATAATTATATTTTCCATAATATGAAATATCGGTGAGGCGGTGTCAAATGCCAGCACCTCGCAGTTTACCTCCAGCTCCTTGAAGCCTGGATCAGCTAAATATTCAAAGTGGACATTGGCCCACTCGCCCGAGTTGAAGCGTTGGCTAACCTCGAAACATGCTTGAAACTGTCAAAAGCAGGACCAATTCTTATAAATAAAGCTGAATTATAGATAGGTCTAATTTTAAACATCAAATTGCGTCAAACGATTATCAGACGAACATGAATTCGTATTTGTAATTTGAATATTGTAATATGACATCGCCGATGGTCATATTTCATTCAAAAATCGTTTACATAAATTCCAAAGGTGGAAAAATGGTTAAAATGTGTCTACATTGATCCATAAATCAGGTTATTCGTAATTTAGTATGGATATGGAATGGGCCGATCCCGGCGGCAATGCAATGCCGGCCACCGGGCCAACCCGCGACAGGAGTGGAACAAGCCCCGAACATCCAGTCACATTCCAAAAATCAGTATAATAAACTGGTCCCGCATTGCGGGAACTATAAGATATTAAGCTGATAGGACAGATCTACACTTATCTTAGCCAACAGGCCGAGAAGCGATTGCTAATCGGCGTGGCGTCTTCCTTTACGAGAACAAGCGACGCAGATTTATATAGTGTATTAGGATTAGGTAGGAATACGCTAATCTGTCAAAAATGTTCGCACTATTTCTTCACTTGCACTAGTTTTTCATAAAATTACGGCATTTGCGGGAAGCAATAGATTCTTTTCGTTAAAACAATTACGAACGAAAAATTTCACGACCGGACGTGGGCGAAATAACGCCAAAATTGAATTAACACGGCATCTCAAGATGCCAACTGCACGGCGACAATTGACAGCTGAAGGGAGATACAGAAGAATGGCGGGAAATTCAAGATAAAGCAATGGATATGACCGACGCTGGCGGGAAATAAGGCTGATATCTCACATTATATATTCTGGATAAGCAACGACACACATAATGCATTTTAATTTTCAATTTCGTTAAATAAAATTTCACTTCGCGAACCGATACTACGACAGCCCCGGACAGCCCGCCCGCCATTATTGTCACTGCTATGTTGGTATCCCTGACCTGATACAAACAAGAACTAGATGCGATTGTAGCCGACTTCGAGGGATACATGATGAGGCGCGTAATTATGAAATTTGTCTAGCGGGCTTGTGTATGTTATTTTTACTTTAATAAACAGCTTACGTTTTTAAATGGTTTGTCTGGCAAAGCAGGGTTTGTCTAGCGGGATTGTGTATGCTATCTTTACTTAAAAAAAACAGCCAACGTTTTTGAATGGTTTGTCTAGCAAAGCAGGGTTTGTGTAGCGGGCTTGTGTATATTATCTTTATTTTAAAAAACATTCCAGGATTTGAATGGTTCGTCTCCATTCCAGTGCCTGATTAGAGGTTCGCTTACATTATATTATTAATTCTGTTTTTCATAATTACGCGCCTCATCATGTATCCCACGAAGTCGGCTACAATCGTATCTAGTTCTTGTTTGTATCAGGTCAGCGATACCAACATAACAGTGACAATAATGGCGGGCGGGCTGTCGTAGTATCGGTTCGCGAAGGGAAATTTTATTTAACGAAATTGAAAATTAAAATGCATTATTTTCCGCCGGCCGTGATGCAAAAGTTTCCTTTTATAGTGATTAAGGCGAATCTAATGTTTTTTTATAAAAATTATTCGTAATAGCCATGGACACTAATCCCCAAAAATTACCGTAATTTAATAGTAAACCCGCACTTTTAGCAATTAAAAAACCATTAAGATAAATTATTGAGTTATGCAATTTTTCCTGTCCAATGTCAATCTGTCAGATTCGCAAGTCGAACATAACCTCATGTTTGAATCTACCATTATTATTTGTTCTACAATCGGTGTTGCCATGATGATGAAATTTTTTTGATCCATTTTATTCATATCTAGACTTTTTTGATGGACTGTAAGTACTTGTCATGTTTTTATGTATGCTTTCGATCAGTGGTTCCCAATTAGTGGTATGCATACACCCAGGGGTATGTGAGGTAGCTTGGAGGGGTACGTGCACACAAACATTAAAATCGTCAAAATATATTTTGAGTTTTAATCAATCTGTTTATGACAGCGTAAGTACCTACACCAGCGGTGGCATTGAATGACATCAAAGGGGTTGCGCTACCGTTACTACGGGTTGTAGATTTTTTTGACCTAACAGATATAAAAAAATATGACATTATTGATGTTGTTGTAGCTGAAATTTTCTTTTTCATTTATGGTTTGAGGAGGCACACCAAACCCTCCCCAAACTGAAAAATTTTCATACAATAAATTGAAATTTCTAAATAAAAATTATATTTTCAGTTGCATCAACAATGTTGTATTTTTCAATCACTCCACTCTTGGTCACTGAAAAGCCACGGACCGCCACTGGCTACTGTAGGAAAGATTATTGTAATACTGTGTTGTGAGAAGCAACCTGATTTTTCAGAGCTATGCGAAGACAGATGTGCACGTTTGTCCCATTTGTTTTTTTTTTACATGAGCTCCACACAGGGGGCCCTGAGGAAAATGATTTCCCTCAGGGCCTATGTCATCTTTGGGAATGCTGTGGGGAGGGTTTTTTTAAGGAAAGGAGGGAGAGGAGAGTTCCGGGAAGGAAAAGGGTTTAAGGAGTGGGTAGGAATCTGGGCTTTAGTGTGTCCTGGTCATCCGCCACCAAGACCTAGACAAACCTCATCCCATGAACCCGGGCACCCCTGCTAAATCACCAAACGTAGCGAACCACTTGGGGTGACCTGTGGCAGAGGTGTTGGTTATCCAATAAAGGTTCCCGGGGCGGCAGTACCCATTCCCGCCTCTTAAATTGAAACTTAATAAAAATATTTGGTTTTCATTATTATTCGAATATGTTATGTTATTAAGTTGTTTTGGTTTTAGTAGTAGCGACAGCAGTAGCTTTGTTATAAACTCCAAGAACGAAAATGGTTTTGCGTAAGGCAAGTGAAGATGTACTCGAAAGCGGGTTCTTAAATTTCAACTGCGTGCGGCGGGCGACACGACAGGAGCTTTGTAATAAACTCCATGTACGAAAACATTTTGTGTAAGGAGCGGCGTCAGTGTTGTCTTCGAAGTCAGATTCTTAAATTTCAACCATACAGTCGTTGGCGTAATAATACTATTACTATAGATTAAGATTTTAAAGTTAAATCCCTGTTCAGACACAGCTATAAACTATAAAAGATCATAGCTCGCCAAATATCACTCTCCATACGATCCCTTCAGACCGTTCACACCTAAACGGCTTAGCGCAGATCAACTGTAGACAATACACATCTTATGCCATAACCGCTCCTGAGGCGATATGCCAAAAGTTAAGTGCCCCCCTCTCCGACGAAAACAGGAGACGGGGTCATTTTAATTACGGAGCTGCCTAGACAAGGAGATGACAGATGTCAAGGAGATGACTGAAAAGGTGGATGACAGATGTCAAGTTGACAGATTCAGTACAAAAAATGAGCATTCCGTGGGCGCTCGCTAATTCATCTGACTCCCTCTCCTACCATATGAAGCAATATGAAAAAATATTTGATAACATCGTGTGAATGGTACAAAGCATAAGCGCTCGCGGTTCATCAGATATCTGCTCGTGGTTTATAGCCGTGTCTGAAAGTAAAAAATAATAATAATTTTTGTTTATTTATCATTTTGGTTACAAGGGGTATGTGAGTTTGGGCTCCTTCAGGAAGGGGTACCTACTCAGGAAAAACTAATTGAGAATCACTGCTTTAGATTAATGTTTATCATGACTTAAGTATTTTTTTCTAATTTAAAGGGAAGAGGACAACGATGATCTGGTGGCAATTATAAACCAGCAATCCGAGCGGCCAAAACATTTATATGGAGATTTTTATATCAGTGAACTAATCGCCCATCCTCAGGGCTCAGAAAGGGTTATATTAGTGGGAGAGGTTTCTATTTAGAAATAATCTTAGGCCGGCCATACACCTTCAAAGATACTTGAGCTGAAGACTTGCGCACACATACTTGATCGGTCTTATGACGTACCTTCAAGTATTTATACTTGTGCAGTGTCAGTTCTGGCAAAAAAACAGACAAAGAGTTGTACTACGCGGTACCATCGATTTTATCCATGGCGTTCGCTGTCGACTCTTTGGCTGTCATTGGACTAATGTTAACTATTACATAAAGCCAGAAGGGGAGAAAACAACCTAATGCTTTTTTTTGTAAAGACTAGGGTGAAAAAACATATTAATTAAATTCACAATTAAATCAGATTTATAAAATCAACACTGTCATTCTCGTGCAAAAGCTGTTTGTACAATTATACAGATTGAAAATTCTTACTTTTTACGACACTTGTGCAATTCTAGAAACTTTTCAAACTTGTGCAATATTCGTTCTACACACACTCAAGTATATTTGAAGGTGTATGGCCAGCCTTACACAGCCAAATAAATTACTTCTCATGTGTTTTATTATCCAGTAGAACAGGTCACACAGTAACAGCCTTACTAAAAAAAAACCACAGCGCGACCGATTAAGTGTGTTATTGCAATAACATAAATAAACCCCGTATACACTAAAACACGTTTCATTACCAATAAGCTTTCTTAATTGGTCACGCTGTTAAAATGCTTAAAGATCTGACAACGACGTATATGGTTATAATTTACTAGGAAAAAATGTTGTTTTAATTATTCTCCGCCAGGGGCATTATTGGCGCGCGTGTGCATGAACGGCCCGCGATGAAAACACAGCTTGAAAACCAAGCCCAGGTGTGTTTATGGCCGGATCAGGCGGGATGTCGAAAATTTTGTTAGAAGTTGTGATTTTACTTAATAATTTCTATTGTAGTGACAAAATTACTGTTCTATTCATATAATTGATATATTTACCGTGTTAATTGTGTGGTTTAAATCAGTTTAATCAAGTTATTGTACAAACGCCGTACTTTCAAAGTTGAACTGTCAGAATATTGTTTTATAGGTTACATAAAAGATAAAATTTACATTTTAAGAGAATTTCTTAAAAGTGATCATTTTTTTATAATATTAATATCTAATACATGTGTTCGTAAACGTATCAAAGAAATTAACGTCTTTAGAGATGCAAGAAATCTGTTTTAAATGTAAGTATTATTTCTAAGTTATTTTTTTGGCAATAAAAAAACTTTGAAATTTTTTTTTTTTATTATGGTATTTGTTTTTACAACACCTTCAAAAATAAGAAATATATAGAACATTCAAAATACTATGGAAAAAATTACAAATATCGTTCGGACATCAATCGTTAAAACAGAGATAAACTACCCTCTCAGGCCGTGGAAACCATGTGTAGGTATTTCTTTCAATGAACAAATTTTTAATTAGTAATGTTTTCACATCCGCGGCCGTTTGTCAATTGAATAAAATTTTCACTGGGTTTTTTAGTAAGGCTGTAAGAGTTTAAGCAAGCAACACATATTGAAGATCGTGTGCATACACTTTCAAGAATGATATTCTTGCCAAACATATTTGTATACAATTCAAAAGTGATGTCCTTGCCAAACATATGAATACACTTACAACAGTGATGGGGTGAAATGCAGATCCTGCCAATGTCTGGGAATTTAATAAAAAGGCACCTTTTTGATGAGAAAAGTGTGGAGAAGACGAATAAAAAATAAATTAAGGCGCGCTCGGCAAAATTGAGGGAGATACAGCCGTTCGAAGTATTTAAAATTCACTTCGCGAACTGATATTATGACAGTCCGTTCGCCATTTTTTCACTGTTTATGTTGGTATCCCAAACCTAGATACGATTGTAGCCGACTTCGTGGGATAAATAATAAGGCGCGTAATTATGAAAAACAGAATTAATAGTACGCCAGAATCACAAACCATGTTACACAAACCTAGCGTAGCCGCTAAACTACTTCAAAACTGGGATGTTCTTCTTGCCTTGATGCGAGTAGGCGTTATAAAGGGGCACTTTCTTTTGTATCACAAACCATGAATTACGCGCCTCATGTATCCCACGAAGTCGGCTACAATCGTGTCTAGCTGTTGTTTGCATCAGGTCAGGGATACCAACATAGTAGTGGCAGTTGATAAAATGGCGGTCGGGCTGTCATAGTGTCGGTTCGCGAAGAGCAATTTTACTTAACGCAATTGAAAATTAATTACTTATTCAATTTTTTTTTCTATTGCTTTCCGCGCTTTCTTTCACCTTCCAGATTAAAGTTCTCCACTTAAAACGCGGTAAAAACATGGTTTTCGGCATAAACCAAACATTGGCAGGATCTGCATTCCTCCCCAGTGATGGTCTTGCCAAACATATTTGTATACACTTCAAAAGTGATGTCCTTGCCAAACATATGAATACACTTACAACAGTGATGGTCTTGCCAAACATATTTGTATACACTTCAAAAGTGATGTCCTTGCCAAACACGTGAATACACTTACAACAGTGGTGTCCTTGCCAAACATATGTGTACACTTACAAAAGTGGGGTTCATGCCAAACATATATGTATACACTCACAATAGTGATGTCCTTACCAAACATATGTATATGTCGCAAGCCAATCGTAAAATCAGGCAGATCATGATGCGCCTCAGGCACTTCGCGATCTGCTGCCAGGAATTTCATGATGTGGCTATCATGATCTGCCTGATTTTACGACCGGCCTATGACATATACACTTAGAACAACAGCGATGTCCTTGCCAAACAAATGCATACACCTACAAAAGTGTTGTTTTTGCCAAATATATATTATTAATACACTTATAACAATGATGTCTTCTTAGTATTTAAAAAATTACTTTTTTCAATTTCACTGGAATATTCTTTTCTGAAGTCGAACAAGTTTCAAATTTGCTGAATACAAGTAATGCATCTGTATGAGTACTGAGTCCGCATCAGCTTTCGCTACGATACCAATAAATATGGTTTTATGGTTCTTCTAAAATACATTGTATTATTCAGTAGTAACTATAGTTACATATTTTGATTACTACTTCTGTGGTTATTTCTACGGTTAATCTTATATTTGTCGAGTTTATTGTATTTTAGAACGAAGATGGGCCCATTGGAGTGATGATTATTAACACTCAAATAAACTATGCAAAGCTCAATGAAAACTTTGAATTGAAGCCGTTTCGTGGTCTTAAGAAGCTAACATCGAGATCTAAGGTACGGTAGAGTCATTTATTTATATATAATTTGTACATTTATTTATAACAATTACAGACAATATAGTCTAAGACGTTATAATTGTACCATTTATGCAGTGTTTAATATACATATTATGTCATGCATTATGTATTGTATATATGTCAGTGCATTATGTAATGCCAAAAATCTTACAAATGCGCTATAGGACACAAAAAATAAATCTATTTTTTATCCACCGCATTCAAAAAGCACGTAGCTCTCCCCACAGGTGAGTTCATAAATAAATGAGTGCGGCTTGCTCTACTATTCAGGGTGTTAAGGGACGTACTTGACTTACTTTAACCAGCGATTCCTGACATTATTTGGAGTAAAAAATGAAAATGAAATTTTGGTCTCCGGTGACTTTATTTGACAACTTTTTTTTTTCAAAAATTTTTTCTTCAAAATCAAACAAAAAAAATTTCTTCCAAACTTCGTTACTGGTCACTCAGCCGAGAATCCAACCAACCCCTTACCCCGCATCCAACTGTACAACACCTACCATTTTTTATGTTTTTGTAGAAAAAATAAATTAAAAAAACATCAAAAATGTCACCGGAGACCAAAATTTCGTTTACATTTTTTACTCCAAATAATGTCATGAATCACTGGTTAAAGTAAGTCAAGTACGTCCCTTAACACCCTGTATAGGATGTTGTGATGAAGTCCTCGAGAGTGACACTCGGGTACAAAAAAATTTTATTGGGCCAGTATCTCATTATTAGATAAGTGACCGTTTATTAGTTGAAAAAAATATTTAAGCAAAGAATTGGAGGGGACCCACCACTTTCCCAACGGCGTTATATGGAAACATATGGTTTCCTCCTTCACCGCACACGTAAAAGACTCTACTTTTTTTTTGAACGAAGCTACATTTATTTGAACGACTCTAGACCCTCCAATGTCCATGCATACGGGATTAGTAAGCAGTATGCAAGCACTTACATTAACATTATACAAAAGATAAATAGAAGTAGAAGCCCGTGGAATAATTTTTCTGAAATAGGTAACATCAAAAAGAGAAAATAGTGTTAGTAAAAGAAAAAGAAAAATAAAAATAACGGCTGTGACCAGTTGAAGAAACCTTCTGTAAATAAAATAAGTAATGAGGAAAAAACAGTTATATGATTATGGTATAATGTAAGTAATTACTATAATAGCGGAAAGAAAATAAAATATATAAAAAGAAAGGCCAGAGAAAGTATTCCATTGACCACCGGGCAGTCCCAATGAGAATGCGTTAGCCGGTTCCCCGATTTTGCCTCGAAGAAATGCACTTGGGAGAGAAGGGGAAGATTTTGAAGACCTTGAGGAAAAGATGAGCGTCGGGTTACCGGAGGGGGGACGGAAGGACATCGAGACCGTTATTTATTATTTAAGCAAAGCAATACCTCTACGTGTCTCTAGGGAGTGGTAATTGGTCATGCCTAATATATAAATCGATGGGTAAAGCCAAGGGTAACGTCCATAGAGCCGCGAGAATAAAAACCTTAAAAATTTCTTATGGACTCTTTCAATGCGTAAAGTGTATTTTAATTCGTGTGGGGCCCAGATGATCGAATTTGACTCAAGTACACTCAGGACTAGTGTGTTATATAATAACGTCAGTGTTTTTGTGTTAAGAAACGGATATGAGTTTCTAATTATAAAGCCGAGAAGCCTGTATGCTCTGCTTAAAATCATCGATGTGTTGGTGAAAAGTTAGTTTGCTGTCGTAAATAATTCCTAGATCTTTGATTTGGTTTAGGTGTTGGAGAATAATTTCATTAATTGTATATTCAAATACATGCGGTTTCTTTGATCTTGTATACGAGACGATATTGCACTTGGGTGTACTGAAGTTCAAGCCATTTATTTTGGCCCAGTTTGAGACGCAGTCAATGTCACGTTGAAGGAGAATACAGTCAAGAAGGTTTTTTATTGAGCGATATAGTTTATATTATGAGAGTAATAGTGGGTACAGTATAGCACGGTAGTCAGTACAGTAACTACTGCACTGACTACTGTAGGGTAGGAGAACCACTATTGGTATGTACAAATACACTACATATGCGTATACACTATATTATACATATTAGTATTAGGTCCTTACATATGAAATTGGCGTTTTGTATTGGAGGTCATAAAGTAATTTTTTTTTTTAATATAATATATTTATTTAATCAAAGTATATACCATTGCTATCTATGCACTTTTACCATCTCATAGGTAGTTCATCAATCCCTTTACTAAAAAAACCATTCGGACGGGAATCAATAAAATCTTTGAAGGCGGTTTGAACTGCCACATCGGAGTTGAATTTTTTCCCTTGCAAGAAGTTATCAAAATTTCTAAAAAAATGGTAATCTGTTGGGGCAAGGTTCGGAGAGTACGGTAGATGTCTTAGACATTCCAATTGAAGCTCCTCTCATTTGGTAGCCGTCTGTTGTGCAGTGTGTGGTCCAGCGTTGTCATGAAGCAGCAGTGGCCTAGAGCGATTAACCAGCCTCGGTTGTTTAGTAGCTAGCTTTTCCATCATGGTTTGCAGTTGCTGACAATAGACATCTGCCGTAATCGTTTGGCCAGATTTAACAAAGCTGTAGTGAACGACATCAGCACTAGTCCACCAAACGCTCACAAGTAACTTTTTTGGAGTCAATTTTCGCTTGGGGTATGGTTTGGCTGGTTCAGCAGGATTCAGCCATTGCGATGAGCGCTTCCGATTATCGTACAGGATCCACTTTTCATCACATGTAATGATTCGATTTAAAATCCCTTCATTATTGTGCCGGTTGAGTAATGCAACGCAGCAGTTAACGCGCGTTTCTTGATTTGCTTCACTCAATTCGTGAGGTATCCAAGCTTTTTCACCTTCCCAATTTGCTTCAAGTGGGTTAAAACAGTTTTATCGTTAAAACCGCAGCCTGCAGCTAACTCGGACGTGGTTTGCGATGGATCCGCTTTCACAATAGCCTTCAATTCTTCATTATCAACTTTGGTCTCCAGCCGTCCACGGGGCTTGTTCTGCCGGTCGAAATTTCCAGAACGAAAACGTTGGAACCAAAAACGCACTGTGTTTTCTTTTGCGGCACCGTCACCATACACATCATTAATCCTTCGAGCCATTTCTGCAGCACTGGTGCCACGGTGGAACTCGTATTCGTAAATAACGCGATATTTCAAGTTTTCCATTTTGTAAACTAAGTGACGCAAATAAAAAATAAAATTAAGGAAAAAACAAAAGAATTATAATTTTCTAAACACAAATACATGAGTAAATAGCTGTATAAATTTGAATTTGGAATTCCTAACCAAAGAGAAGATATTTGAGATCAAAGTTGCCAGTACGGCAAAACGCCAATTACATATGTAAGGACCTAATATATACACAAAATTAGTATAACAGAAACATTGAAATATAAACAATTCAAAAAGCAAATTAAATCCCTGAAATTGGGTAATGATACCTATACCCTTAATGTAATTTACCCTTACTTAAACTGTAATATTTAATATTTAAAAAACATATATATTGTTATTGTCCTTCTATGACTATTTTTTTTCTAAATTGTGAACATATGTAAGTTAATGTTTGTATTTATTTCATTCTAACATCTACCTACATCTAATAATAATCCATAATATTATAATGGAACAAGAAAACTCTGCCCAACAATTCCTGGCAAAGGCAACCTCTATTTTAAACCTATTAAATATCATCATAATGGACACATCTAACAAATTCACCAAGGAACAAATAGCGAAACTCGCCCCTAAATTCACCGATCTATTGGGTAATGTCGGTCAAATGGGTGTAAAGTTAGGGAGCCTTGAAGGAGAATTGAAGACCTACAAATATATGTCTTCTAATCAAACACCCGAAAATGGGAACAGAACGTATAGTTCGATTACGTCCAACCAAGTCCTCCCGAAATATCCACCGAACACAAGAAACAATGCCCCTATACTTCCTGCGAGACCAGCCGTACTTATCTTCCCCAAAGATGACAAGTCACTTCCTTCCAGCAGTACCCTTGAAACTCTCAAAACCTCAACTAACCCATCATCTTTGGGAATTACAATCACGGGGGTACGAGAAATAAGGAACGGAGGTGTAGTCGTGCATCCAAGTACCGATGCGGAGGCCATAAAACTTGCCAATGCACCGACCCTATCCGATGCTGGTCTGAAAGCAGCAGTTTCTTCACATAAACTTCCTCGGATAGCTATCCATGGTCTACCTCAAGTTGTGCCCCTCGAGAACATCATCTTGGCAATCCACCAGCAAACACACGAAGAAACCGGTCTACAAATTAATGAATTGAAAGATAAATTGCAGTTCTCCCACAAAGTAGGACCTCGTACCGGATCGTGCACTCATGTTTTCAGAGTTCCTCCTTCTGTTCGTCACTCCCTCATTCGCTTCTCTAAACTGGCTATGGACTGGCAAATACACACCGTAAGGGATTGGATCGACAGTCTAAAATGTGGACACTGTCAACTTTACGGCCATACGGCGTCGAAATGTAACGCAGACATGCCTACATGTTCTCACTGTGGAAAACCTGGACACAATCGAGATGCTTGCCCGACTCCTGAAAAGCCACCAGCATGTGCTACCTGCAAGTTCTTCAGAAAACCGTCCACACACAACACTGGCTCCCCTGACTGTCCTGCCCGCCAAGCCGCTGAGAGACGCGAATTATCTCGAGTCAATTTTTTAGGCTGAATCAGAATCGACACCTTATTAATACTAACTTTTCCACCTATTATCAAAATATTCGTGGTCTCAATACTAAGCTAAACTCCTTTAGATGCTCCATAAATTTATGCCCTTATGATTTTTTATGTTTTACTGAAACATGGCTATCAGACAATATTGCTTCAACAGAACTTGGACTACATGACTACATTATTTTTCGCTGTGACCGCTCTTCCTCTTCTAACAAGTGTAGAGGAGGTGGGGTAATGATATGTATTAAAAAAAAATACTCTTGCCACATTCTTGAATCTTCTAATAATGTATCTGAACAATTATTTATTTGTGTTCTACTTGGTTCCAAGAAACTTGTCATTGGTTGTGTATACATTCCCCCCTCCTCTTCAATAGAAATCTATAAGTCACATACTGAAGCAGTTGAGCATGTTTCCATAAAGGCCGATACCTTACTTATTTGTGGTGATTATAATCTTCCTAAAATAGTGTGGCTTAATGATAGTCATGGTGTGAAAACTCCTAATAATGTTTCCCTTCATGCTTCCATAATAGTAAATTTCTTTGCCTTCCTGAATATGTACCAATTAAACTCGATCAATAACTGTGGAGGTTACTGTCTTGATCTAATATTTACCAATATGCCTAGCGTTTGTATATGTGAAGCTACTGACTCAATATTACCAATAGATAAATATCATCCACCACTCGTTATTAACTTCACTAATCCTTTCAAAAGTGACACTCTGAAATCAGCAGTTACATTCCACTACAAATTTAACAAAGGTGATTATACTGGCATGAATAGGTACCTTGCCCAATATGACTGGGCAGGTATGTTATCAAACAACAATATTAACGATGCTGTATTTAAATTCAACGAATGTATAACTCATGCTATAGATTTGTTCGTTCCAAGGGGAACTTTTTCCCAGCCTAAATTTCCTATTTGGTTCAGTATGAAACTTAAGCATTTGATTATGGAAAAAAAGAAAACACACAAGTTATTCAAATTAACGAACAACTTAGCGCTTTATCAAAAATTTTCTCAGTTAAGAGAATTATCCAAAATTGAATCTAACTTGTGTTACAAATCTTATATTGAACTCACTGAGACAAAATTAAATCTTAACCCTAAACAATTTTGGAAATTTATTAAACAAAAACGTATTGATAACGATCTCCCTTCAAGTTTATTTTTAATGATACTCACGCCACCAACGATTTCGATATTGCCAACCTTTTTGCTGAACATTTCTCCTCTGTCTATACTGATAACATATGCACCATCCCTCCACTTAAATATGCTAATACTATTGACCTTAATAATTGCGAAATCACACTTGTAGATGTTTTCAATTACTTAAAAAATCTTCCCAGCAAAACAAGCACTGGTCCTGATGGTATACCTGAAATATTATTGAAAGAATGTAAATCTGTTGTATCTAAGCCAATTTGTTTATTATATAACTTATCATTATCATCTGCCACTTTTCCGGATTCCTGGAAGGTTTCCTATATACGACCTATTTTTAAATCGGGTAATAGGTCGAACGTAGAAAACTATAGACCTATATCGATGTTATCTCATATTCCTAAAATCTTTGAATCTATAATCACAAAAAAAATAACACCTATTTTCAAAAATGTGCTGATTGAGGAACAGCATGGCTTTAGATCTGCTAAATCTACCACTACAAACTTACTCTCCTTCACCAACACCGTAGTCAATGGCCTAGAAGATAAAACACAAGTAGATGTTCTATATACCGACTTTTCTAAAGCTTTTGACAAAGTAAAACACGCTATCCTCATGGCCAAGCTATATGCTATAGGTATACGAAACCCATTGCTATCTTTCTTTAATTCTTATTTAAGCAATAGAAAACAAAGAGTTAAAATAAATAACATTGAGTCTATTATTATTGAAGTAACATCCGGCGTACCGCAAGGAGCACATTTAGCCCCGCTTCTCTTCAACTTGTTTATAAATGACATTATTCATATTTTCTCTCACACACGCTTTTGGCTTTTTGCTGATGACAATAATATCCTAAAAATAATCAAAAACTACCATGACTGCCTTTTTTTCCAATCAGATATTGACTCTTTCAATGACTGGTGTAAAATTAATTACTTGGAACTAAATGTCGATAAGTGCAAAATTATGTCCTTCTACAGATCTAAAAATCCGAATGTTTTCGAATACAAATTAAATAATAATTCCCTAACAACTGTTCAGTCTATTAAAGATCTTGGTGTCTCTCTTGATAGCAAGCTTTCTTTCCGGGAACATATAAATACGATTGTTAATAAATCTCTCAAACTACTTGGTTTTATCACTAGAACCACTTCTGACTTCAAAAACATAAATACCCTAAGAACTCTATACTGCTCCTTGATTCGCCCCCATCTTGAATATGCTTGTATTATATGGTATCCTTTTTATGCTGTCCATATTCGTCATATTGAATCCGTTCAACATCGGTTCCTAAAGGGAATTGCTTGGAGGCTAGGATTAGAGCGAGGCAATTACTCGTATGCTGAAATTGAACAAACTCTAAACCTTTCTCTTTTAGAAGACCGTCGGATAAAATCTGATCTCATTTGTTTCTTCAAAATTATTAACTGTTTAATCGACTCGCCTACATTACTACAACTCATCACATTTAATATACCTTCTCGTAGACTCAGAAATAAAGACCTGCTTTTCCTCAATCAGCACTCGACTAACTATGGTTATAACTCACCACTGTCCAGAATGTGTAGACTGGTCAACTCACGTCAAGACCTTGATTTTTTTGGTATTAGCTTAAATGATTTCTGTCGCTCTTTAAACAAATGAAGATATGTAATATTCACCCTAATTTTTGCAAGGTCTTGACGTGACTTGACACTTATTTTTCTTCTATTTTCACTGTTTGTCTTTGCTTTCATGTACCATCCGATTCCTTACATTGTTCATTTCTATACTTCGTGATACTTTGTTTTAAATTGGACGTAAGTCGGTAAATAAATAAATAAATAAGTTCTGTTGATAATTGTTTACACATTTCATTAGAACATTATTTTTTTTTGTTTGCATGTAAATACTCCTCCCATAAACACGAGCTCCTGGAGCTCAACTTATGGAGTAGTAGAATAAAATATGAATTATTGTATAAACTTGCATATTATGTAATCATTTGTAATATAAAAACAAAATTCTTGAAATAAATAAATAAAAATATTCATCAGGTGAGGTGAGTTCAGGTCTAGGCGCTGGATGCTCCTTCCCATCAGCTGCGTGGCTGCAAGGCCTCCCGTGTAGAGCTAAAATAAATTAACTAAAAGCTCATTTAAGAAAAATACACAAGTAATATACAAAATGTAAATTGAACTTAAGATCAAATTTAGATTTTTCCTTCTAACATGTGGCAAGCATCTTTGACAGTCAAGGCCGTAGCCAGAGAAAAATTTCGGGGGGGTTTTGTTTGGTGAAACAGTGTTTATAGTCGATTCAGTGGGGGGTAACCGTGCAAAAAGTCATGTAGTTGCGATTATGATATATTGGTGGCGCCAGTTTGAATTTAAATAATTTTTTTGTCTATGATAAGAAACTTAGTAACTGCTTTGTTCCCTTATTCCCTTGTTCCCTTATTTCCTACCTATATAAATTGCCAAAAACAAAATAGCTTTGTTCGTTTTACTTGTGCCTAAATTATTGTCACACAAAAACTGTGAACCACCTGTGATATACGCAAATTTGTTATTGTGTATTTTGTTCCGCCGGCGCGGCAGTTGCTACATGTTTTTTGGTTGCCCGCTAAAGGGATTGTTATATTACGCAGTACGATTGCCTGTGAAGTTTTCGGCCCGCATTGGGTGAATCCATTTGTAGATATTGGATTGATGTACCCGCCGATATTGTGTAATATCGCCCGCCGCACGCGTGTTGAGTGAACACCGTGTCTTTTTATTGGAATTGGACCCGCAACTAAATTCAATTGTTAAGAGGGCATTACCAGAGAAAACCAGAAATATGTCATTTTCAAATCAGATTTTAGACGTATTGACTCTTTTCCACAAAAGTTAGTAATTAAGTTTTCCCGCCGCGGCTGTAGAAACCGCCGTGTTTTGCATAGTATTGTGAAGATAATAGATACTAAAACCAGTGGCCTAAAGTGGACTATAAAGACCTGAAGCGGACTATATGAAAGTGGAGTTTGGTGAGTTTTTGGCATCCTTTTTTTAACCTTCCTTTATTGGGCAGTTATTCAGTGAACTGTTTATTTATTTAGCATATGCGCTCATCCCACTTTGCGAACGAATGGAGAAATTGTCGCAGCCATATATGTTGTTTAGATTGGGACTCTAACGAAAAAACAAGTTTTCGACCTTGGGGAAGGGGGGGGGGGGTATAATGATAATGTGGATCTATGATTTTGGAATCTCGAACAAAGCTGATCATCATTATTAAATCATCGTAGGCCAGTTGCTGCATGAAACTGAAATAATCACAGAACTTGAATAGAACTAACACAGATAGTGAAAATTAACTTAAAAATATTTGGTGAATTCATCAATTTTTTTGAAACAATCTATCCTTACAGCAAAATCACTTGAAATGACTGATCTCAGAAAAGAATTAGCCTTTAATGATGTTTCAGAATCCATGTAACTGCAAGTCTGAGCAGTGTATCAACAATAGCTTTATAGATTTCCTTGAATCTTATCAACCCATCGTGATTTTTAACCCAACGGATCTCGCACATTGCCGTAAGGGTTTTCCGTTATGTTTCTGGATTTTTTTTTTCGATATTTTCTTTTAAGCTTCTGATAAATTTGGTAGGCGGGTATGGGTACCGCCGCCCTGGGAACCATTTATTGGATGACCAACACCTCTGCCACAGGTCACCCCAAGTGGTTCGCTAAGTTTGTTGACTTAGCAGGGGTGCCCGGGTTCTTGGGGTAAGGTTTGTCCGGGTCTTGATGGCGGGTGCGTCGGCCCACCTTCTGCGTGGCGGGCCGGATTGGGAGATGCTGGTTAAGGGAGACCCTTTACAACCGGTTACCGTTGTCCGGGCCGCTCGGTAGTACAGGGGCCCGACCCTCAGGCTCACGACTGAGGGTGGGCTGCCCCATCAACGAGTGCAAAAACCCCGCCGCTGTTGTTGTGCCAGTTCGTGACTGGAGGGGACCCAGCAGCAGCGTTTGGGGCGCATTGGGCGACCTCTCCAGCCGGACTCTCCCTGCCCATCGCCTTGCACCGCAGTGGGTGGGTTGGATTCATACGTCCGTCACTCCTGGAAACTGATCCCCAGCATCCTACCCACCCCTCATACCTTTTCCTTCCCAGACCTTCCTTTCTCCTCATAAAAACAAAACTCAAATCATGAACTTAACAAGAAATATAAGCAACATCTTTACAACGGCGGGAAGCAGGAGTCCCCGGTGCAGGCCAAAACTGTTGGTGAATTACACCAACATCGCGGCCTGCACATCAATTTAAACTCTGTCCATCACCACCTTTTTTCTGAAGGTCCGAACCTTCTTTTCCTGTTTGAAACACAGATAGCCGAGCCTGTAGACGCCTCCTATCTGGACTGCCCGGGCTTCACCCTCGCAGGCAAGTTCAGACCTAAAGGAGGTGTCTGTCTCTATAGTCGAGCTGACGTCAACTGTGTGCGACTGTCGAATCTGGAAAACTCCAGATTCGACGTAATATGGGTACGCGTCAATCTTGCCAGTACGGTAAGATTCTACGCGTGTTTATACTGCTCACCGAACCTTAGCGAATCAGACACGTCCGAGCTCTTCAAACATTTAAGCGATACTATTGATGACCTCTTGCCCCGCTACCCTACGGCAGAATTTGTGGTCCTGGGGGACTTCAATGTTCATAACGAACCTTGGTTGAAGTTCTCAGGATCAACAGACTCGGCTGGACGCCAAGCGGAATCCTTTGCCATTTGCTACGGATTGTTGTCCTACAAGGGTTATTGATGTCCAGACTCACCGTTCCAATCTGTTAGACCTATTTTTAACTACTGTGCCACACGGTTACAAGATTGAAGTTACAGCGCCTTTAGGATCGTCCGACCACTGCCTGGTGACGACATCAATCCTTGTAAACTTCAGACCACCAAACGAGAGGCTGAAGAGAAAAGTGTGGCACTATAGGTCAGCAGATTGGTTCGGTCTGCGGGAACATTTTAATGCTTTCCCGTGGTCAGCTGTCTGTTTTCGGACTTCGGATCCCTCAAGATGTGCCCAGGAAATTGGTGAAGTCATCACATCCGCGATGGATGGCTTCATCAAATCTACTGTTAAGGAAACTGGTGTAGGCTCAAAGCCGTGGTTCAGTCGACAATGCGCTGAAGCAGTGCGACGAAAAAACGCGGCTTACCGAGCCTACAACACATCTAGAACATCCGAAGACAGAACAGCTTACAACAAAATGGCAAAGGAAACCAAGAGAATCATAAATAGGTCAAAATTCGAGCACGATCAGCAGATCAGCAGAAAGCTGGCTGCATGCCCGCATGGCAGCAGGCAATTCTGGTCGCTTGCGGGCTCTATAGGTCGCAATTTCTGCAAATCCAGTCTGCCACCTCTTACCAAACCTGACGGCTGACTAGCAAACACCGCCACCGAAAAGGCTAACTTACTAGGTAAAATGTTTGCGGATAACTCAACCCTCGATGACCAAGGTGCTGTCCCGACGTCGGTTCCTCACTGCGGCTTTCGTATGAAAAAGCTGAGGATCCGGCATCGGGAAGTACTCCATGTGTTACGAGGGCTTGATGTTAATAAAGCTAGTGGGCCTGACGGAATAGACCTGCCCTGGTACTGCAGAGGTGCGCTGCAGAAATAGCTCCAATTTTGACGAAGCTTTTTAAAATGTCCCTGAAGACTGGCTCTGTGCCCTCTGGTTGGAAAAAAGCGGTTATCCATCCTATTCCAAAGAAGGGTAACCGCTCCAACCCGGCCAACTACCGCCCCATAGCGATCACATCAGTTCTGTCTAAGATGATGGAACGTGTGATCAACGACAAACTGCTCACATACCTCGAGAAGAACAAAAATATTAACGCTCGTCAATACGGATTCCGGCGGAACCGCTCGTGCGGTGATCTTCTCGCGTATGTGACGCATGTTTGGGGGCGATGCCTGGAACGTTTCGGTGAGACCCAAACGGTTGCACTGGACATCTGGACATCTCCAAGGCCTTTGATCGGGTTTGGCACCGAGGACTTGTCAACAAACTGCATTCTTACGGACTTCCCGCATCCTTGTGTACGTGGATTGCCGACTTCTTGAGGGAGAGGTCGATTCAGACGGTAGTCGATGGTTTCACCTCTTCCTCACACTCGATAAATGCTGGCGTCCCGCAGGGATCGGTTCTGTCTCCGACTTTGTTTTTGTTGCACATCAACGACCTTTTGTCATGTGCACCAATTCACTGTTACGCGGATGACAGTACAGTTCATGATAGCTTTTTGTTTGACAAGCCCCCAAAGGGCTCACAAACTCCAACAGCTCGTAGGGCTTTGAAGCAAAGAATGGACGGTTACCTCGAGAGTGTTTTCTCTTGGGATAAAAATAATCTCGTTGAATTTAATGTTTCAAAGACCCAATCTTGTCTGATTACGTCTAAAAGGGATCGAAATGAATATCTAGTCTTTCAACGGAAGCAATCTTCCGAACAGGCCCTACATTGAAATGCTTGGTGTAACCCTAAGTGACCAGCACAGGTATGGGGGCTCCATCGAAGCCTGAGTAATGTTAGCCTCACAGAAACTGGGTGTACTGTTCAGGGCCCGCAGATACTTTAATAGTACACAACTACTAACCCTGTACAAATCACAAGTGCGCCCCACGGTTGAATTTGGCAGCCACCTCTGGTCTGGAGCTCCAAAATACCTGAAAAATACCCTCGACTCTGTGCAGAAACGGGCGGTCCGTTTGATAGATTCTCCCATCTTAACAGACGGATTGCAATCTTTAGAGCACAGGTGTCGGGTGGGAATGCTATCCTTGTTCTACCGGTATTACAATGGAAGATGCTCCGAGGAACTAGCATCATTGATCCCTTCGGCACCGGTGCATAGTCGGGAAACACGCCAAACGCGTGCCCAACATTTTCCACATGAGAACGGGTCGTTTCTTCGACTCGTTCTTGTGTTCAACAGCTCGGCTGTGGAATGATTTGCCGGCCTCTGTGTTTCCTCCATCCTACAACATGGGTCTCTTCAAGACCAATGTTCATTCCTTCCTCTCCTCAAAAAGACCCTCCACACAGCATCCCAGATGACATATGCCCTGAGGGAAATTGTTTTCCTCATGGCCTCCTGCGTGGAGTTAACGTAAAAAAAAAAAAGAACCAGGTTCGTTTTGCCGAGGACTTGATAAAATTTTCAACTGATTTTATAGTGTCAATAGTATTTCGAATAGGCTGAACCTGGCAAGAATGACAGTCAAATTCAACTGCAGTGAGCTGCAATTGAATTAGTTGGTTTTTTCATCAGTTTTAGTTAAGCTATTGGCAGAATAATTGTACTTTAAAAGTTGAACTGTCAGAAAATTGTTTTCTAGGTTACATAAAAAATCAAATTTACATTTTAGGATCTTTATTTTATGAGAATTTCTTAAAGTGATGTTTTTTTATAATATTAATATCTAATACATGTGTTGGTAAACGTATCAAAGAAATTAACGTCTTTAGAGATCCAAGAAATCCGTTATAAATGTCGGTTTATTTTTAGGTTTTTTTTTGGCATTAAATCAAGTTTTGAAGTATTTTATTATTTTTTTTTTGTTGTATGCACGAGGAAAAAGGTTTCCTCACAAATTCATTTTATAAAAGGACTGTGTTTTTTAAATTTTGATTTTTTTTTAATCTCTATATTTTGATAACATTTTTTTTTCCACATTTGAATCTTTAAATATGGCATTTTTTAATACTAACGTATATTTTAAATACACAAATCTAAAAGGTAAATTTATCTAATTTTCATATATAGTATTTGTTTTTACGACATCTTCAAAAATACGAAATATATAGAACATTCAAAATTTGGAAAATTCCGAAATTCGTTCAAAAATCATTAATAAAACAGTTGTACACATGATACAAACTACCCTCTCAGGCTGTGTAAACAGGCTGTGTACACATGATACAAACTACCCTCTCAGGCTGTGTAAACAATGTGGGTATATTTCTTTCTATGAACAATTTTATAATTAGTAATTTTTTCACATACACTCTCGTTTATCAATTGAATAAAATTTTCACGGGGTTATTTAGTAAGGCTGATATCTTTTAGCTCTGGATATCTCAACACTCACACAGATCTACATTTGTTCTTGTCTTGTGGTGAAATACAGGGTGCGGCACGGAAACTTGCTGATTTGAAAAGTCAATAAAAGAAAAAGTACTTTATATATCGATTTAATTATTTTTGTATCGTATAGTACACAATATGAATTTTTGTTTTAAGTAGTTTTAAAAATGACATCGGGCAAATGGCGGCCCTCATTAGTGATAGACTGATCTACCCTAGATTTGAAGTTTCGCTCCACTCTTTCGAGCATATCGACGGGAATGTTGGTGATGGCTTGGCGGATGTTGTCTTTCAGGTGTTGCAGGGTCCAGGGTTTGTCGTTATAAACGATGGATTTGAGATATCCCCATAAAAAAAACCTCGTGGAAGTGTTCCCTCAAAAGCTCCATCGAAGTTCTCGTTGTGTGCGCCGTGGCTCCGTCTTGCTGGAACCATACGTCCCCAAGTTCCATTTCTTCAAGTTGTGGAAGAAAAAAAACGATCAGAAATCCCCAGGGCAGCAGCGTGTTTACGCGCCAAACGCCGGGGAGAGCGCAAAAACGACTCCTTCACCCTCTCGACGTTTTCTGGAGTTCTGGAAGTTCGTTGACCTCCTGGGCCTTCTCTTGTCACACTCCCACTTTTCCTGAATGTATCCACCCACGAAACAATTAATTGCCGCCTAGGAACGGGACCCGCGGGATGAATATTGAACCGAGTACGGAACGCACGTTGGGTGGCGACCACCGAATGACCGTTAGAAAAGTAGGCCTCGACGGCAAACGCACGCTGTTCCTTTGTCCAGCGCATGACGACAACTGGCTTGTGGTGTAACAAAACTTCAGGACCCCCTCTTTCCAATGAGACCCTCCCCACCCCTTTCTAACCACGCATCGCTCGTCGGCGTCCAATTCAAATCAGCAAGTTTCCCTGCCGCACCCTGTATCAGTAGTTTCGTCAAACAAGGACTGAAAACCATTTTGCAGAATTCAATCTTTGAACCAGTTTTTTCTGGACAATTTCACTACAAATTGAAATAAGTACATTTTGTACAGTCGGACGTGCCTCGGAGTCGTTTAACATCATATTTTCAGTGTGCTTTATTAGATTTCGGGGTGGGGGGGGGGGGGTCAATCCCCCCTGATTCCCCCCCCCCTGGCTACGGCCTAAATGACAATGACAGTATAAATTAAACTTAAGATCAAATTTAGATTTTTCCTTCTAACATGTGGCAAGCATCTTTGACAGAATAAATTTTTTAAGATGTTTTGGTTCCTAATGGATTACCAAATTAAAAATGTGTACAAGTTCTTGGCAGGATCCAATAGGTTAACAATATTTTGACCTACATCATCTATGATGTAATAATAGTCCCAGAATTTTATGTTTCGTATATACCAGAAATATTTAGATAGTTTGCAAAAATTTTGCGGGTTCGAACGTTCCCTGTATCATATTGTGTTTTTACTATTTTTGTCTGTATTGATTTTAGTCTAGCTAACTGGGGTACCCGGCTTCGAACCCAAGACGCATCTTGCTTTACATACCCCTACCAATGGTAAAAGGCTTCGAATGGTCCACAATGATCTTCCGGGATGTTTCCGAACGTTTCAGACTATTCCTGAACATTCCAGAATGTTCCAGGATGTTCTGGAATATTGTGGAATGCTCTCGAATACTCTTGAATGTTCTAGATTCTTCTAGAAATTTCTAGAGGGCGAAACTTCCAGCTCTTATATCTTCAAAAGCACGCCCTTCCGGTGAAAACGGGAACGTTTTTCATGGATGGGGGATAGAGGGCTACCATACCATATAACTCTCTTGATCGTACCGGGACTCGTTTCTGAGTTTTAGCAGCACGCATATTGTAGTACACTTTTGTAATATATACCTATTGATTAAAAAAAGAAACTTAAATTGGCTGAAGTCACAATTTAAAATATGTTTAATTTTGCAGGAAGACACAATAACTACCAGGGAGTCTTCCAACTACCCGGATGCGCAAGAAAACGTTTGCAACTCAAGCCCTACAATCACAAATGGAAACGACCAAGGCTCTGAGAAGGAAGACGATGTTTGTTTAAAAAAGAAACCTCTTTCCCATGGGGTTCATCAAGGCTTCAAGAAACTCTCCCACATTAAACAACTGCTGGAGGAGGACAATAATTCAGAGTTTTTGGTTAGCAGCAGTGACTCTTCTGGCCTGGATCTGGAAGATGATCAAGACTCTGAGGATGACTATGATATAGTCAACGTGGATGAGAATCTTTTCATTAAGATAGACCACTTTTTGGATGATATTTTACACATCGGGTAAGATTTTTTTTACATTAGCTCCACACAGGAGGCCCCTGAGGAAAATAACTCCCCTCAGGGCTTATTTCATCTTTGGGGATATTGCTGTGTGGGGGGTCTTTTCAGGAAAGGAAGGAGAGGAATTTCTCGGAAGGAAAAGGGTATTAGGGGTGAGTAGGAATCTGGGAGTCAATGATCTAGGAGTGACGGACATGAATTCATAACGCTGCGGTGCAAGGCGATGTTCCGAGAGAGTACGGCTTGAGAAGTAAAAGGGACTCCCTCAACCACTCTCTCCCGATCCGGCCTGCTATGCAGCTGGTGGGCAGACGCATCCACCGCCAAGACCTGGACAAACCTTACTCCATGAACCTGGGCACACCTGCTAAGTCACCAAACGTAGCAAACCACTTGGTGTGACCCGTGGCAGAGGTGTTCGTTATCCAATAAATGGTTCCCGGGGCGGCGGTACATGTACCCGCCTTCCAAATTGAAACTGTTTCCACAGAATTTGAGCTTGCATTTAGGGCCGGATTAATCATGTCGGGGCCCCTAGGCAATGCACGTCTCGGGGCCTCACACACATTATCAAAACTTTTTAAATTTTATACACTAGGGAAGGCTGAAAAGTAAAGCACACACTCTTGTAAAACATGAACAAAAACAAATAGCAAAATCGGGAAAAAATTACATTAAAGTTTGATTCTTAAGCTTCAAAATCATATATTTATATTACAACATAGTCACCATTAAGGCTAACGCATTTCTCCCAACGTATAACAAGTTTTTTCATTACGTAACTGAAAAATTCTTCCGACATTTCTCGAATCCAGGAGTTGACAGCCGCCTTCACCTCATCGTCTGAGGTGTAATGATTACCCTTGAGGTGTCTCTTCAGTAGAGGAAAAAAATAAAAATGGCAAGGCAAAAAATCGGGGGAGTGAGAAGGGTGTGGAATCGGTTCATACTTCAGGTTTTGCAGAGGCTCTAATCGACGCTCTATGTTCTCGTCTGTGAAATGTCCACATCTTCCACAGATTTTACGGTGTCCTAATTGTTCAACAATAAAGCCGACACGTTCCTTGGATATTCCAAAATGGTTTGTGATACGCTTTTGAGTGATTTGCCAGTCATTTTGAATCAAATCGTGGACGAGTTTGGATTGTTTATGATCTTTATGATCAGACGTCCGTTAGGTGTTTCATCAACAATTATTGCTTTTCCAGATTCACAATCATGAAATTTTACTACCCATCGATTTACAGTAGACCTATCAACAGCATCGTCACCATAAAAATCCTTTAAACGACGATGAATCTCTGTAGGAGTCACTTTTTTAGCAGTTTAAAATAACACTAAAACCATCTCCATACTTCCACTTCTCAAAATACACCTGGATGAATTCAACAACCTCAAACTTGCTCGCACGTGTAGAGGAGGAATGTCACTTCAATTGTTGGCGCTGTACAAGCATGTGTACATTACACATGCATACACATTATAAATAAGATATAATTTAAGTAGGTAAGCCGGCACCGTCAGGTTTTGTGTAGTGCCAGATAATATGTATATACCTAAGATTCTACTGTGTAGTGTGTATTTTTGAAAATAAATGGTAGACATTTTAAAGTTAGTAATAATTTATTTTTTTTAAATACATATATTCTTTCAGGCAGAAACATAAACACATTACTTCACGGTTGAAAATTATGGAAGACGAAGATTCATCTTTTATTTCTCTGTACGAAAAGCTTAAATCTGGTAATAATTAACAATCATCCTATTCTAGAAATAAGTAACTTTGTGAAAAAATTCGATAGCTTCGTCCAGACACTCCACATAACGCATATGAGCCGTTTCCAACAAGCAAGTAAGTTAATAAATATTTGAACATTAGTGACTGACCGAAGTTTCACTTTCGGTTTAGGCATATTTCAGCCAATAAACGAGTTGGCCGCAGTTTCAGTTTCGGCCAAAAATTTGCTGAAGTAGAAACTTGCGTTTGTGATTTGTTGAATCACATTCAGCTTTATTTGGATGCGTGTGTTTGCCTGAATAATAACTTTAAATTGAAGAAGAAGCTGTTAGAAAAAGTTGTCTTTGGCCTGGCGCAACACTAGCAATTTTAGTTTAATTTTTTTATTTTTACATTAGCTCCACACAGGAGGCTCTTAGGAAAATAATTCCCCTCAGGGCCTATGTCATCTTTGGGGATGCTGTGTGGGGAACCTTTTTAGGAAAGGAAGGAGAGTAAGTTCTGGAAAGGAAAAGGGTGGGTAGGAATCTAGGGTCAGTGTGTCCAAAAGTGACGGATGTATGAATCCATCCCTCCCACTGCGGTGCAAGGCAATATTCCGAGAGTGTAAGGCTGGAGAAGTCAAAGGGACTCCCTCATCCATTCTCTCCCGATCCGTCCTGCCATGCAGCTGGTGGGCAGACAGATCTGGACAAACTACACCCCATGAACCCGGGAACCCCTGTTAAGTCACCAAACGTAGCGAACCACTTGGGGTGACCTAAGGCAGAGGTGTCGGTTATCCAATTTATGGTTCCCGGGGCGGCGGTACGCATACCCACTTCCCAAATTGTAATAGTTGCAGCGATGGTTGGCTACTTTTTAAAAATCCATCCAAGTTTAAAAAAGAATCTCTATTGTCGCGTCGCCTCTTGTGCGCATCGCCATATACCGTAATGGATTTTGATGTGAGCAAGTATTGCCTGCAACTAAAGTTGCTTGCATGCGCCTGGACTTAAAATTAAAAGTTTAAAGAGTTTGTAATTTTCAAATATTATTTAATTTTGTCAAAGTTTATCATTTAAATAATAATAAGTTGTCTATTTCAGTAGTTGGTTATTTTCTAACATAAACATTATTACAGACTAGACATTTTTGAAATCTCTTTAAAGCTGAACAGTTGAGTTGTTCATCGAAGAACTTTTATACAACATTGAACCAAAAAGCGCTGAAAGTAAACCAATTTACACATTTAACTGATTTTGTCAAGTCACTTCAATTCATCTGGGGTGGTGGACTTTTTTTATTGTAAAACACTTTTTTAATGTAGAGTCGTTTTATTTACAATCTATTTTGAGTACAATGAAATCAACACTTTTTGTAACTAATTTTGGCCCGGATCCCTCCTGGGCAGTAAGAGAACTGTACCCTAAGTGTCGATTAATGCGAGAGAGAGAAATATTTTGAATAGCACCCTTTTTATACTGCTAAAAAGTGTAAAATTACCGTCTTTCAGGTTATTAAAATACGAGAATAACAATAACAATGGTACTAGACACCTACTGAGTCACGTGGTCTATTTTAGTTAGTCGGTACCACTAACTTCAATAAAATTCATCCAGATGTCTCTAGCACTCATACTCTCTTAATAAACTAATCAAGATTAAATTAATGTGATTACCTACAGCAGTTATCTCATAGATGTCACTATTCTTAACACTCCCCTGGAAATGTAATTATTTCGATAAAATTTAACATTTATAAATCTAACCCTAATGGTAAATTCAAATATAATATTCAGACAGATTAACAAACAAAAATATACATGAACTGAAAAATATAGAGCTAATCTATCAAAATAAACTAATTTTTCATTTATCAATAAAATTTCAGTCTAACAACCAAAAGAAAAAATAAAAATACTGTAATTGATTTAAAAAACTAGGTAATTCGTTATCTTTAAAGTTGAACTTAAGTTAAGTATTAACTAACGTTGATATTTAGCAATTTGTGCCTCAAGCCTAAAAAATACTCTTTATTAATTTTAATTGCAAAGTTTAGCTTATTCTCATTTTTTTTTAAACTCTACTTAACAAAATGCTAATACTGACATTATATAAATAAAGAATATTCCATATTATCAAAAACCAACACAAAAATAAACTCATAGACCAAAATATGTAGGATAAATATAACCTCCACCTAAAATACCCTATCAATTTAAAAATAAATTTAAACCTTTATAAATGATTCAAATAAAATAACATGCAAATAATAATTTCATAATAACGACTCTTAACAGCACAAACACTCAAGTCTTGAAGTCCGAGATTAGTCATCTGCTTGATCCTTTATGAGAAGCTGCACCGAGGACCTCCCATTTCCTTTTCATCATTGGAGGGACAAAATCATCTAGCTGGTCGAGACCAAGGAGCGCATTGCAAATCCCAAGATTGCTGGGTTGAGTCATTATGTTTCTTCCTTTTTGTAGTAACCTTTTTCATCTTCTTCTGGGAACTTTTTTCTTCTTCTTATGGGTTCTTCCTTCTTCTTCTGGGGGCGGGTTCCGGGCTCGTTCTAGATTGTCCTCCAGGGGTAGTAAACAGATTTTGGTTATGGGACGTACGAACGTTCCTTGTGAAGTCCTGAGGGTGACCACCCTTACCACGCCATCAGGGCCGGGATGTGAGGATAGAACGCGGGCCATCTGCCACATTGCAGGCGGCAGATTGTCTTCTTTTAAGATTACCTAGTCGTCCTTCTGTAAAGACCTCTGACTGCTGGTTTGCCATTTATATCTTCTCTGAAGCTCACCGAGGTAGTACTTTTTTCACCTGGACCAAAAACACTGAATTAGTTCTGTCATTTTTTTATATTGATCCAGTCGGTTATATGGTATTTCCTGAACATCCAGTTCAGGAATAATAGAAGCGTTAGTGCCCATAAGGAAATGATTGGGAGTTAAATGATTTAAGTCTTTTGGATCGTTAGATAGAGGGGTCAAAGGTCTGGAATTCAAACAAGTCTCAATTTGATATATTATAGTGTACAATAATTTAAAGGTTAAAACTGAACGATCGGTGATTCTATATAAATTATGTTTGGCAGATTTAACGGCAGCCTCCCACAACCCACCCTGGTTAGGGGCTTGTGGAGGAATAAAACTCCAATCAATACCTATATTTGCTAAATATTTTTGAATCTTGTCACCATTTTCCTTCAAACTGTTATATAATTCCTTCAATCTATTACAAGTTCCCTTGAAATTAGTAGTATTATCAGAATATATTCTCCTTGGCTGACCTCTGCGAGCTATAAAACGCTTTAGAAAATTTAAAAATCCATCACTAGACAAATCTGTCACCAATTCTAGATGGACCTCCTTTGTGGCTAGACAAACAAAGATGCATAAATACGCTTTAGTGATCGGAGCCCTTTTCTGGACCCCAGACTTAATTGACAGCGGCCCGCCATAGTCGACCCCGACTATGCTGAATGGCCGACTTGGATGAATTCGATCAGCTGGTAAATTGCCCATCAACTGCTGGCCAGTGACGGGACGTAATCTAAAACATACAATACATTTATGTAATACTCCTTTCACTGTATTTTTTCCATAGATGGGCCAAAATTTTAATCTTATTTCCGCGAGTAAGGCCTGGTTCCCGCGTGTAAATTTATGTAATGATAATGGCGTATTATTAATTCGGTCAATGTATATTGCAGGTAATATTATTGGGTGTTTTTTCTGAAAGCTTAGATGCCTTGAATGAGATAACCTACCTCCTAGGCATAATAAGCCCTCGTGCAAAAACGGGTTAAGTGATTTTAGAGAACTGTTTTTGTTTACATTTTTGTTTTTTGATAAAGGTTCCCTTTCTAGAAAAAAGCAGTTATTTTGAGCCGATTCGATCAATCGTTTTAACGCAAATTCTGATTCTTCAGCCTTTTAAATAAGGAACTCCAGTGAAAATTATTATGGCTTTAAAAAAATATGTTCATGTAGACCAATAAACGCTGATTCTGAATATATAAGTTTTATTTCATAATATTAAACGCAGAGTTTTTAAAAAAATATTAAAAAATGCATTTTTAAACCTCTCCTCAAAATACAGCGTCAAGTTGGCATTACTGAAATGGTTAACGATGACGTCACTGTTAACCTGTCACCTGGTAATAGCGTCCGTATTGAATGTTGTATTGACATTTGAAAATTGACACGTATGCAATTCAACATTTCGTGTTTTTGGTTTATTTTCATACTGTGTATAGAGATTTAGATAAATAATAGTTATTGTGTTTATTGAAACATAATTTAGGCCCTCAACAATTTACGAAAAGGGCTATATTTGCGGACAATCTGCAATAAATTTTGCCTATTTGAGGTTAAAGTCGTGTCATATTTGACATTGTATTTTCAAATTGTTTTTAGTATAGGGCTTTTTATACAAGTTACTACACAATCGTCATGATCAGTGTATTATAAATACCAGTGTTTCTGTATGTGTTATACATAAAACAATGTACAAAATCAAGCCTGAACACAAAATCGAAGAACGATGTCACTTGTATTTGCAATGAAAAAGATGATTTATTATTTTTATATTGCACTTTGTTAAATAACAGTAGCTGTGAAATGTGGACATTTTACCAATGTTTTTCTATGTTAAAAGCAGTTAATCTTAAATAAAAAAACGCCTCAATTTCTCACATAAAAGTCATTGAGTCATCCTATATTCATTTTATTCCGCCATTTTCTTAAATTCAAAATCAGGGATGCTCTGCCCAAAAAAATTATTTTCCTAGATTTCGAAGTGAAATTTCTTCACATTTACGCAATTACCTAAGTAGCCACCTGATTGTGTAACAGTAATCCTGTTATATGTTAATTAATATGATTAATTAATTGGAAAGATATCGGAACTTGGTAAATATACTTATAATACTGTGCTTTTCCAAATAAAACACTTTTTGCTACGTGAAGTAATAATTTAAAAGTACGAATACACTCACCACTGAATTAGAAACTGAATTCCAAATTTAAAAAAAAAAACACTTTGCAAAATAAAAATCAACCGCAATCACCGAAAAAATAGAACTTAAAACATAAATAATTTTTTTTTTTCAGAGGTCCCATTTATCTTTTTAGATACATATAATATCATTTTGAGTTGTCAGTGTTAAAAATAACATTGCATGGTAAGTACAACAATAATTAAGATTCATGGGAATGCCAAAAATATATATTTATATATATATATGTTTATATATAAATATGTTTATATATAAATAATACCTGTAATATTGTCATATGTAATAAAAAATTTGCCAGAGTTCGAAATTTCCCTAGATTTTGTCCTAATTTCCCTTATCCCTAAAAAATATTTTTCTCCCCTAGGTCTAGGGAAATTTCCCTCGACATAACATCACTGATTCAAAATGACAACTTAAAAAGTAAAAAAACTATCGGTGGGTGAAGACCACCATAGATACGGTGCGTTTCTGGGAGTCTTTAAAAATTAAAACTTTGACAATTATTTTAACTATTAAAACTAACTATAAAAATAAAAATAAAAATGCAGTTATTTAAGTTTAAAGGTCTTTATTCATTAAAAAAAATAAAAAAATTGGGCTGGAGTTCTCTATTATTTTAACTATTAAAACTAACTATAAAAATAAAAATAAAAATGCAGTTATTTAAGTTTGAAGGTCTTTATTCATTAAAAAAATAAAAAAAATTGGACTGGAGTTCTCTATTACCAGTATGTTTAAATTGTGGTTTACTACAGTTATGTTTAAATCTAAGTAGGTAAGCAGTTACACGCTTCAATTTAGTTAGAGACGTTATTTTTCAAATATGTCCCAATCTCTTGCGTTTGTTACCAACATGACATTTTTTGCCTTTGCTTCAGGCGGGTTTAAGCACTCCATTTTGGGTATTGGCCAGGTGCTAGGTTCTTCAATCAGCCACCTCGGCCCATGCCACCAAGTGGTGGTGCTCAATAACTTCTCTGCCAGGGACCCCCTAGATAATATGTCGGCGGCGTTGTCACTTGAGGTCACGTGATGCCAATCTTGATGGTTACCAAGTTCTTGTATCTCTGCTACTCGGTTAGCAACGAAAGCGTTCCAGCGGGCCGGCTGGCCTTTCAACCAGCACAAGGCGATAGTTGAATCACTCCAGTAGTAGGTGTCTGCTTCCATTATATCCAATGCTTGCTTGACAGTCCTCATTAACTTGGCTAGTAATACTGCGCTACAAAGTTCTAGTTTTGGTAATGATATGCATTTCAATGGCGCTACCCTGGATTTGGAAGTGATCAATTGAGAATGTCTCTCACCATTTGGGTCCATTGTTACGGCATAGATACAAGCTCCATATGCTCTCTCTGAGGCGTCGCAAAATCCATGTATTTTGAGGCTGTTATAGCCTCTGCACATTACGTTTCGATCGATATTTAATTCGTTTAGTTGGGATAAATCCTCTAAGTAGTTCCTCCATGGTACTAGTATTTCATTAGGCAATGCTTCATCCCATGATGCTTTTGATTGCCATAAGTTTTGCATTATCAATTTCGCTACTACAATAATTGGGCCGAGCAGCCCTAATGGATCGAACATAGATGCTATGCATGACAGTATACGACGCTTGCTTACAGTTTGGTTCGTTGGTTTTGTTATTCTTTATGAGAAACAATCCGAGGTGTTGTTCCAAATTAGGCCTAAGATTTTCTCATTGTTGGATTTGTCAGAGGCCGCTTTCTCAAAATTGCCTTTTTCGGCAATTCCTGCTTGGCCCGCCTCGGATGACAAATCCTGCACATTCGACCTCCACTTTCGTAATGTCATACCAGCAGATTGCAGCAAGCTCATCAGCTGAAGCTTTAAGTCTTTACAAGATTGGATGTCATCGCCTCCCGTCAACAGGTCGTCCATATAAAAATCCTCCTGTATGACCTGACTAGCTGTAGGAAATATATTTTGACTATCCATACCAATCTGACGCAGACACCTCGTAGCCAGGAAAGATGAAGGTCCCAAACCATAGGTGACAGTCTTCAGCTGGTAATGGCGTAGTTCATCCTCCGGCTCTTCTCGCCATACTATTTTCGCAAGCTTGCGGTCGGCTGCACTCAAGTTTATTTGTCGATACATTTTTTCAATATCAGCCGTGATAATGTAGCGATGTTTCCTGAAACGTAATAGTTGTGTATATAAGTCTCTTTGAATGACCGGTCCTACCATCAAGGCATCATTCATCGAGATTCCACTTGAAGTTTTCGCCGACCCATCGAAGACAACCCTTAGTTTGGTCGTCGTGCTAGACTCCTTCCGGACGGCATGATGAGGTAAAAAATATAAGAGTTAAGGTCTCCTTCTAGCTTATCGCATTCCTCCATGTGACCTAGTTCCTTATACTCTTTCATAAATTGAACATATTGTGATTTTAATTCTCTATCGGAAGACAATTTTCTCTCCAAGTATTTAAATCTTTTCTCCACCATGGCCAAAGAATTTCCTAATTGATTGATACATGGGCGGGTAGGTAGAGTCACCAAGAATCTACCCCTTTCATCTCTAGTATGGGTTACCAGGAAGCTAGCTTCACAGGCCTTTTCCTCATGATTTTGAAATTTGGATGTACCTATTTCCTCTATTTTCCAAAATTTTTCCATTTGATTGCTTATTTTATTCAAGGACAAATTACAAGTTTCTAATACTGGCCTTTTCTTGTGGTTCGTAGCGGTGGGTCCTGAGATAATCCATCCTAGTTGAGTGCGCTGTAGCGTGGGGCCGGCATCCAATTTTATCCTATCACTAGCTGGTTCCCGGCATGCGTTGCTATGCCATTTAATAAAGAAATTGTTTCTCCTGCGTGTCTTTTCCCATTTTTCCCGTTCCTCTTCCGCCTCCCCTTCCTCTCCCGCGTCCCCTTCCCCTCTCGCGTTCCCACTCCGCCTCCTCAACCTTCCCTCTCCCCACTCCACTCCCTCTTTCACCCGTCCCGCGAACCCCCCTCCCAAGTTCCCCCTCTCCCCTCCCCCCTCCCCACTCCCGCATTCCATACATTCAGTCCCGATACATTTAGTTTTACTCTCGTGTACAGCTCGCGTGCACCTATCGCAATTTTTTTACACAAATTTCTTGCCAGAACTCACCAATAGTTTTATACAAACCTTGTCCTGACAATAACGAACACAACTAAAAGAATTATCCAATTTGGTGCAGTCGTTCGGAAGTTATGCGCGTACATACATTTCTAGGATTCATTTTTATTTATAGAGATTTGTTAGAATGCTCCAGAATTCCTCTGCCCCGAGTAGTATGTCAATAGGAGCGGCGCCGGCGATGTTAAACTTGGGATCGGCTAGTTCCAACCCTGCTGGTAGCTTGAACTCGCTCCTAGGTACATTGGTTTGTGGTATGTTTGTGGTTATATCCTGTAAAATTAAGCAAGAAATGTTTTTTTTATAATCCGATTTCAAAGAATTCAATTCTACCCACACTCTATTCTTTATGTGGGTGACATTATTGTGAATTCCTGATATTGGCTTGTTTATTTTTTCAAATTCCAAATTTAATCCTTTGGCGAAATCTTTCCTGATAAAATTGGACTATGATCCCGAATCAAGCAGGGCTCCGGCTTTATGTATCCTGTTATCCACCCCAGCAATGCCAATCATTGCTGTAGACAACAATACTATTTTTTCGGTTCTGCCTATTGCAGAGTGATTGTTGACGGACACCTCTCCAGCATCCGTCTCCATGTTCGAGGATTCCGCCCCAAACTCCTTTTTATGTAGCAGCGTATTATGCCTTTCACTGTTACATAATCTGCATTTAGAGGTTACCTTGCAATCATTTGCTAGATGACCCGGCTTTAAACATTTAAAGCACGCTTGGCTCTCTTTTATCGCATTAACTCGATCTTGTGTTTTTAAATTTAAGAATTTTTTACAATAATATACTAAGTGATCCTTATCGCAAAAAATACATTTCCCCTTTTTTACTGTTAAAAATGCTACGGATTCCCTTTTCGGGTTATTAAATCCTATCTGAGGTTTAATACTAACCGAGGGCTTTTTATCCGTCATTTGCATCAATTCTAGAGTTTGTGCTCGTAATGATAAACATTTTAGAAATTCCTTTAAAGTAGGTAGTTTTCTCTCAATGGGCGATTGTTCCCAAAATTTTCTCGTATTTGAATCTAATTTATTTGAAATCACGTAAATTATTACAGCGTCCCACTGCTCTACGGGAACTGCAAGGTTTTGTAATGCTTTCAAATTTACGTTGGTTACGTCTATCAATCTTCGTAACCCGACCTGATCTTCCATCTTCATATCTTTTAACTGAAATAATGTCTGGATGTGCTTATGTACCGTAGTTCTGAGATTAGTAAATCGCTCATGCAACAATTCCCATGAAGTTTGATAACTCAATTCTGATATTTCCAAATTCGCTATTATCTTGGCCGCATCACCCTTTTAACACGATTGCAAATAATAATATTTTTGGAAGTTACTTAGCGAATTGTTATTGTGAACTAATGCTTTGAAAGTTTCTATAAAATTATTCCAGTTTTTTTGATCTCCGTTAAATTCCTGAAGTTTTAAATGGGGTAACTTAATTTCACATTTAGTTTGTTCCACTGAGTCCATGGCACCCTTTCCTGTAGCTAACACCGTAAAAAACTGGTTTTTGAAGGTTTCACGCTGAATTTCGTTATCCTCTCCATTTGAATCATCAATACTTTCCATTTGGCACTGGATTGTTTCGAATTCGTCTAATAAATCTTTGATCTTGTCGTACCTCAATTTAATCTCTTTAGCTGATAGCGTATTTAGAACCTGATTAAATCTTGTTAATTCCCCCTTTAAAACTGACCGTTTATTGATTAAACCTTTTAAATCTCCATCTCAAATTCTTATCTGTGGCGAAAATAATTCAAAAAGGGAGAATAAAAAACAAACTATATCGTAGTTTATACGAAGTGGCGACAGTACTCAATAACAAAAAATAACAACGCAAAAAACACAGTCGTTACTTCGTTTGCTTAAAAACCGATAGAAAAAAACATATCGTAGCTCGTATGTACCCCACAGAAACAGCAAGAAAATATATTCTGATTTTTTGGCCGCAATTGCTAATCACTTGCAACGGGATTAAAAAATAACACACATAACACAATAACAGTTTTGCCGGTCGATGTTGTCAAGAATTTTAAAGATCAAAATAATAATTCAACTTGTTCAATGGCCTTTTATTACTTGCAAGTTGGGATTACAACTGTGATTTATTTTAATTATATTATGACTTGCACTTTTTAATTGCACTGAAGATAGGTGATAACAATAAAGACTGATTCTAGAAATTAATTAATGAGATTGTTCTTTAGGATTGGATTGGGAGATTATGATAGGATTACGGGCACTTAGCTTTGTTTCTTGCTGACTTTCTTGATACTCTGGATTGCTTCGGATTGCTCTTTGGTTTTTTGGCCGCTGGTTTTTTAATATTTGGTATTATTTTTAATATTTGGTAGGACCATGTCAAGTCACTTCAATTCATCTGGGGTGGTGGACTTTTTTATTGTAAAACACTTTTTTAATGTAGAGTAGTTTTATTTACAATCACTTTTGAGTACAATGAAATCAACACTTTTTGTAACTAATTTTGGCCCAGACCCCTCCTGGGCAGTAAGGGAACTGTACCCTAAGTATCGATTAATGCGAGAGAGAGAAATATTTTGAATAGCACCCTTTTTATACTGCTAAAAACTGTAAAAATACCGTCTTTCAGGTTATTAAAACACGAGAATAACAATAACAATGGTACTAGACACCTACTGAGTCACGTGGTCTATTTTAGTTAGTCGGTAACACTAGCTTCAATAAAATTCATCCAGATGTCTCTAGCACTCATACTATCTTAATAAACTAATCAAGATTAAATTAATGTGATTATCTACAGCAGTTATCTCATAGATGTCACTATTCTTAACAGATATAATTTAATTTAATTGTGCATTATATAAACTAATGAACTCTTAGGTACATGGTTGAACAATAAAAACGCATAATTTCAGAGTATATAATATTTTGAAACATATTTAAATAAATTTCTTTTTGGTCAAAACTATTTTGTTTCTGTCTGCCAAAACAAAGGAAGGCGAAATTTGTTTTCTATTTTGGCTAAAAATCTTGTTTCGGTTGATTATTATTATTGAACATCAATGAGAAGGCCCGAATACATTATTATGGTCACAATTGATTTCATACACTTTTATTTATTTATTTGCTAGTTGAGAAAGGCTGACATGCGTTGTGTGGAGTGTCTGGACGAAGCTAATGAAGGCAGGGTTGTGCCAAAAGTGGTTGGCTTGCTGCTTTAAATGAAAGTGGAAGGTAAACACAAAGTTCGAGTGTTTTTTTAATAAATCAATTTACTTTATCATTTATGTACGTTGATATGCCTATCGCTTATCTGTTTCTGTCATGACGTATTTTCATTTTCAGTTGATATTCCTTCTTTTGAATCATCTTATATTGACGAAGAGCAATCTGTTGAATCGTTGATGGGAAGAAACGCTTTTATAATAGAAATATTTGCTATGGACATGAATTTTGATGAAAGGTTACTATTCAACATATACATACATAAACATGTCTTCTTAGAAGAGCGATACTGCTGTAATTTCAATTTGGGAGGCGGATACGGGTACCGCTGCCCCGGGAACCATTTATTGGATAACCAACACCTCTGCCACGGGTCTTCCCAAGTGGTTCGCTAAATTTGGTGACTTAGCAGTGGTGCCCGAGTTCATGAGTTGAGGTTTGTCCAGGTCTTGGCGGCCGATGCATCTGCCCACCTGCCATGTGGTGGATAGGATCGAGAGAGAATTGTTGAGGGAGATCTTTTATCCTCTACAGCCGGAATCTCTTGACCCATCGCCTTGCACCGCGGTTGGAGGGATGGATTCATACCTCCCTCACTCCTGGACAAACTGACCCCCAGATTCCTACCCACCCCTCATACCTATTTCCTTCCCAGAACTTCCTCTCCTACCTTTCCTTAAAAAACCCTCTATACAGCATCCCCTAAGGTGACATAGTGGAGCTAATGTAAAAAAGCAGCAAAAATTAAACTTTATATTAGAATCAAAAAAGTTATCCAAATTTTGCATCTTTGTGAATTTTAGCCCAGTGATAGTAGAATCTTCGTAAAACCTCAGATTCAGATGAACAGAAGGCTAAAATTAAATGAATTTCTAAAACTGTGGTCGTAGCTAGTGGCGGTTACAGCAGTATTGGTTTCCTGTGACTATCAAACTTACTAATGTTGGTTGTTTGTGATGTGAAATACTCCTGCATATACTTGGGTGAAATTATGCATATTAAATGATCTTTCAATTTTCAAAATTGGAAATTCAGACACAAACGACAAAATGGGTACCTAGATACCTAGCCGCGTAGGCGGTCAACCGCGCGGCCAGCCGCGTTTTTATTTTAATATGCAACCGCCATATCTGTACGCACTAGGCAAATAATACAAAAAAAAATCTTGGTAAACATTAATTTAAATTTGGGAGGTGGGTAGGGGTACCGCCGCACCGGGAACCATTTATTGGTCCGGGTCTTGGCGGCGGGTGTGTCTGTCCACCAGCTGCGTGGCAGGCCGGATCGGTGAATAGTTGAGGGATACCTTGTAACCTCTCAAGCAGTACTCTTTTGGAACATCGCCTTGCACCGCACTGGGAGGGATGAATTCATACGTTCGTCACTCCTAGACCCAATGACCCCCCCCCCCCCTTGCAGGTACCTTATCCTTCACTTCCTCTCCTTACAATAAATTATAATTATAATGTGTATAATTATAATTTATTGTATTATTAAAACCCTGAAAAAGTGAGCGTTGCTCACGAAACATGTCGATTTTTATAAACAATAAAAGTGGTAAAAACTAAGTATTTTAGTAATTTGAATTCAGTAAATACTATTGTGTGCTACTTCTTTTATGTTGAATCCATAATTACAATTACAATTACAATTACAATTACAATTACAATTACAATTACAATTACAATTACAATTAAAATTAAAATATTACCACAATTAAATATTATTATTTTATCTTACCTTAGTGTTATCACTAATTTTTCTTCGGGTTTAATGCAATCACGAAACCGTGTATCTTGTCCTTTAATAGTGTCGTATAAAGCTTTCAGCAATTCTTCAAATGACGCAACACTCATTCTTACATAACCAAAAATTTATCTTCATGCTTCTTCAGTTCTTGAAAACAAATTGCGAACTGGCCAGATTCGTAACGTGTTTGCAGTAAAGGATGAATCCAATATTTTCTATTTTTTGTCTTGCGTCGCTGTCGTAGATGGTACAAATAAATAACACTAGCGACCTCGACGACGTCCATTTTATTACTTATGATACAACGCAGTTTTATGCCTACCGCGGTTGAACCGCGCGAAGCGGTTCAACCGAAGCGTAGGCGGCTAGCCGCGCGGTTGACCGCCTACGCGGCTGGCCGCTAGTGCATACATAGCCTAATGCTTGTAAGTAATGCAAAAAATATTAGTATTCAAATAGACTAACGTGTCTTCAACACCGAATATAGAATAACGTCTGAAGCATAACGTCATTTACCTACACATTTACAAAAATAAATTTAAAATTTGACAGTTAACACACCCATGCATATACCGTTTATAATATTATTTGTTTTGACAGCCTCTGTAGTTAAGGGGAAAGGCTCCCGTCTAGCAATCTGAAGGACGCGGGTTAAATTCTCGTCGTAGCAAGTAAATTTTATTTCATTGATTGTGTTATTTCACAATTTAATAACATACGGTACATTTGCGGCACATCTTAAAATGGAAGATATCTCAGAATCGCCCTGGTGTAAGACCACCACTCAGATTTGAAATTTTGCTTGAAATTGCTTTAGCCGTTTTGGTGACCAGATCTGGGGATGCCATAGTCTCACTGGCTCCAGAGACGGGAGCAGTTGGGACTCTTGTGCGGTATTCATAAAAACTAAATATAATTATATTAAGTAAGTATAAAGAAAATTAACAGTATTTTCTTTTGAAAAGCAGTGATTCTGAGGCAAATATTTTATGAATATTTTCAGATTCATAAATACTACAATTATAATATGCCATGATTTTTTACAGGACAACGGGTCTATTATAACATCAATACCAGATCGAGTACCTTATTTTATTTACAACATTTCAAATCGAAATATGCACAAACTCCGGGTGTATGTGTATCTGCAAATCTTACAAGAGATATTGACATTTTCCATTGTACCCTTAAAACATTTAAAATCAAATTAACCTTACAATGTACTGAAATCAAAATAATTATTTTTATATTGTTTATTTTATTTTTTTAATAATTTTTTACTTACACTTTGAATATTATAATGTTTAATCTGTAATCATAAAAAAATGTTATAAATGGAAATTATCTGTTTTATATTATATTCAGTAATGTAGAATAATTTTATGTACATAAATGTGATCAATCAATCATGATGGAAACACTTTGAATCGTTTATTTCAGGTATGGTTTTGACATCTTGGAGGCTACGTTTGAAGTGTACCCTGATCTAGAATATTGCATCATTACGATTCCTTCTAATATAAGAACTTTTCCATTACTGGACCATTTTGTGGTAGGTCACATTTGATAAATAATCATAAATCAACAGAAATTCAATTTTGGAGGTGGGCATTAGTACCGCCACCCCGCTAACCATTTATTGGATAACCAACACCTTTGCCACTTGCGTGGTTTGATACGTTTGGTGACTCGGCAGGGGTGCCCGGGATCATGGGTGAGGTTTGTGCAGGCCTTGGCGGCGGATGTGTCTGCCTTCCTGCTGCTTGGCGGGCCAGATCGAGAGAGACTGGTTGAGGTAGGCCTTTTAACCTTTCCAGTTGGACTCTTTCCCCCAGACACTGACCCCCAGATTCCTACCCAACCATCGTACCTTTTTCCTTTCCAGAACTTTCTATCCTTCCCTACCTTAAAAAGCCCCTTTACACATCATCCCCTAAGATGACATAGGCCCTGAGGGAAATTATTTTCCACTAATGTAAAAAAAAAAATCTTTGCAATGCTTCTATTGCTAATTTCCACCTACACAAAATTGTTAAGTAAGTACGAGTATGTATGCAGCAATCTAATACTTTATCTTAATTGTTTGCTTATAGTTTGTTCCCCTGCGAACAACTGCCAGTTACGATCACTGTTTGTACATTCTTCATAGAAACAACATTCGCAGGTAGGTTTATGAAACATTAGCTTTTGAATTTAACCATACACTAAATTTGGTATATCACCAAAAATACTATTTGAGCACCAAAGTCGGCAGTGCTTTGGAAGCCTCTCCTCATAGTCCCAACTACAGGTCCAGCCTTTCACACATCATACGCAGTTGGTTCTTCCAACTTTGCCTGGGGTGGATCACTGGATATCGTCCCTCTGGAGTAATTACATTCAGTATTTTCAGTGGATGTAGGCTATCCAGCATTAAAACAAGATCTCCAATGTGCTGAGGTCGCGAGGAACGGTTTTACTCACAATCTGGCTACACTGGCGTGTAGCCTGGTTCCTCCAAGTCAGATCTCCACCACGCCACAATCTCGGCGTGGCAGCCATTCGCAATGATGCATCCACTCGACGCACCCGCCAAGTGCGAATTAATTCGTTTTTCAACTTCCACGGCGTCGGCCAATCTGAAAAACTCCACTGACGGGATTGTTCCTTTGCCTCTAGTGTCGTATAGTGTACCCAGGTCTTTTCCCAAGTCACAATTGAGTCCGAAAATTCCTCGCCATTGATGTCGAGGAGCTGGTTCTCAAGGAATTTGCGGGTTACTTCAACCAGGTTGTTTGTGATCTTCGGTGAGAATTTTTGGGGCCCATCTGGAACAGACCTTGTGGTATCCAAAATGTTCTGTCAAAATCTTGTCAATGGTAGTCTTACTGATTCAGGGATCCTGTCACAGAGCTTCCGAACCGTTGACTGTCGATCTGCCATTGATTTTCCACTTTGGCAATTGTTTCACCTGAAACCGATGGCCTTTCAACACGCTTTTCATTGTCTGTCCGTCTATTTTTAAATTCTCCGCACCATTTTTGCACTCATTTCCATAATCTTCACGTAGCTGAGAATGAATGTTTACCGGGGTTTTAGTCTTTGCACACAAACAAACGAATTACAGAGCATAATTCACACCTGGCGGGTGCAGCGAGTGGAAGCTCCATCGCGAACGACTGCCACGCCGAGATTAAGTGTCGCAGAGAGTGAAATGTGGTGGGAATTTAGCGTGGAGGAACTAGGCTACACGCCAGTGTTATTGGATCGCGCATTAAATCGTTCCTCGTGACCACAGCACCTTGAAGACCTTATTTTACGGACAGCCCTTCTAATATATTTAAAGAGGTGATAACGATGGAAAAATTAGTTTTTTGATGTCTCAAAAAATCACAAAGTGATGAGTTTTCAAATTGAACAGTGGTAAAATTTTTGCAATTGTGCCTCATGACATCACACGCTATTCAATTCATTACTCGAAAGATTTTTTTTTTCTTTTACTTGTATTGAACTCAAAACTTGTGAATGAATTGATTAAAATACATATCACGTGTTGTCGATTAATTAAAATACCTTATTATGTATCCTGAACCGTCATTTAAAACCTATATTGGAGAGAAGCATTCTCAAATCCCCTTTCACGTGGCCTTCCCCGATCTTTTTTAGTACCTTGTGGCTGTCAAGTGGTCACCAGATGATAAACAAAAGTATCTACATACATCTAACTTTTGTTTATGGCATTTTTTTCTCATTAGCGTATTAAATTTCGTCGCTCGCATTTTCGTTTTGTAGTAGCTCCGAATTTATAACGATTTTTCCCCAAAAAAGCAAGAATTATTATTTTAAAATCATACTTTATGTTATAACAGCGAGGCTGTTCGAAGTATTTTAAAATAAAAACCAGAGTTTAAGACCGATAAATGACAATATATGTGGTGAACACAACAAAGATTGTCTGCATTTAGGGGCCTTTGTTTCTTTGTCTGTTTTCTTTGTTTGTATCTTGTGTTGTGATTGACATGTGTTGTGTTGTGTTTGATTAACAATTAGCGGATCCGAAATTTCCTTATCCGATTTGGTAGAGGAAATGGTAAATATGCAGTTAGTCCACCTCACGGATAATGCGGAACGTTCGTGTTGTCGAAGTTTGATGCACGGATAATACGGAATGTTCCTTTTTTAACTAATAGACAACCAAATATGACATTTGTCGGAAGTACCAATCTTATAAAATAAATTCTCTAAAATAAACTCGCTTTTCATCATACTTTTAAAAAACATCCCAGGTTTTGAATGGTTTTTTTGGCTACGCAGGGTTTGTGGGTAAATATCGGTTCGGACTGGCCACGCTTATTACGAATAATTTTTAGAAAAAAACTTTAGATTCGCCTTAATTACTATAAAAGGAAACTTTTTGGCTTTGGGGCGGCGGAAAATAATGCATTTTAATTTTCAATTGCATAAAACCAAAATTCGCTTCGCGACCGACACAGCGAAAATCCGCGGCCGTACCTGTCACTGTGATGTTGGTATCCTTGATAAATTAACAAGAGCTAATACGACTGTAGCCGACTTCGTGGGATAAGGCGCGTAATTATGAAATTTGTCTATCGGGCTTGTTTGTGTAAAATGGTTTGTGATACAAAAGAAAGTGCCCCTTTATAACGCCTACTCGCGTCAAGGCAAGAAAAACATCCCAGTTTTCAAGTGGTTTAGCGGCTACTCTAGGTTTGTGTAACATGGTTTGTGATTTGCGGTATTTCATGTAGGTATCCCGCGAAGTCGGCTACAGTCGTATTAGCTCTTGTTAATTTATAAAGGATACCAACATCACAGTGACAGGTACGGCCGCGGATTTTCGCTGTGTCGGATCGCGAAGAGAATTTTGGTTTTATGCAATTGAAAATTAAAATGCATTATTTTCCGCCGCCCCAAAGCCAAAAAGTTTCCTTTTATAGTAATTAAGGCGAATCTAAAGTTTTTTTCTAAAAATTATTCGTAATAAGCGTGGCCAGTCCGAACCGATAATTACCGGTTTGTGTAATTATTTTAATACATTTCTTTCCATGTTCTACTGTTATAAATACAGGTACAAACTTGTCAATGATGCATTCACTTTGTTTTACGCAAAAATATTTTTTCTATGATTGGCAGCATTGATGAAATGTTAAAATAAAAACGATGAATAATTATGGCGTTACCCGCGTGAGTGAATTAATTTTAACAAAATTAAAATGTTAAATGCATATTTTTTGGTCTCCCCCGACATAAATACTCACTTTTCGTAATAATAAAGCTAAATCTAACTGTTTGGATAAAAAAATTTCCGTATTAACGAGTAAGCGGTTTAATGCATAAATAATGAGGAAATAAATAAAGTGATTTGACCCATATATAAGCTCATTTATTAAAAACTTTATGGCTTCAAAAACGAGCTAAATATACATCAAAATGAATCACCATGACGGCCATGTTTTTTGTATGGATTTGACATTTGCGAAGTTTCGTTTCAAACAAAAAATGCATGAATTACTTCATTTACCTAAAATAAGAACCTAATAACCTATTTTATGTTCGTAAATAGTTGTTTCTTGTAATAATTGTTGAAATGAAATATAATTTCCGTAATCTGTGCATAAAAATGCGGCGGTTTGTCCATGAATTAATACGAGCATGACTCAGAAGATCGGAAGATGCACGGGGAGAGTGGTGCATCAACTTCTCTAGGGATTGGTCTCGTTAATCCTAGATAAATTCTGTGGGGCATTGAGCCATGCCCTCTTTCTGCAGAATGAGTGCCTCAGAAAATCTCTGCAGGAACTGTGAACTGGAGAATAGAGGAAGGACCCCGAATACAGAGTAGCAGGCAGTGATTACAGATGTTCTGTAGATGGTCTGCAGAAGGAGAGCAAACGCGATCCAGCATCACAGGGACGCAATCCTCAATGAAGTAAAGAGTCAGTATGTACGGGAAGCGGTTAAAAATATTCCTCCAGCAGCGGGTTATCTTTTTGACCCAAGAATTGGAATCTCAGATTAAGCGAATGGGAGGGCTGGATAAATGCCTCCCACATTCGAGCTTCGCCCCTCAACCATCAACCAGCACGCAGCTGCCCAAGTATAAACGGCCAGCGAGGAAGCCTTTTCGCGAGAGCAGGCCCTTTCGGGAAGGCAAGACGTTTCGCGATAGCAAAGCCTTCCGTGGTGGGCGAACCAACCAACAGGAGTCGAGAGGAGGAAGAGAGGACCAACCAGGCCAATTTTGGCAACAAGGATAGTCTGACTATCCAGAGAAAGTTTCAGGGGGGGGCAGTTAGGACAGTTCCTAAGCAATTGGGATGATTTAGGAGCCCCACCGACGCTGTTAACGATGTTGCGAGGGTACAAGCTACCCTTCCGTCAGAAATCCGTGCTAAGTATACTGGCAGACAAGGTAAGTTCTACTTATAAAACTCATATCACAAAAGAAATGACGCAACAAATAGACAAAATGAAAAGATATTGGCATCGCCTTCAATATCTCCTTCATTTCTGTCACGGATGTTTCTCATACCGAAGCAAGACGGGTCATTTAGACCGGTTTTCAACCTTCGTCGCTTGAACAATTTTTTAACTACATATAGGTAAATTTAGGGAGTGTGCCAGTCGCAAGCTACCTGCATTTAATAAGATTGCACCATTTATTCAACCGGGGGACTGGATGGTTAAAGTGGAACCATCTCCATTTCGAGAGACTCATTTTTAAGGAGAATTACTTCAAATGAGATGTTTGCCTTTACCTTTGGACTATTATCTGCTCCAAAGGTTTTTACTTATCTTACCAATTGGATAGCGCAAAAATTAAGAGATAAAGGTCTCAGAATAATTGTCTCCTTAGAGAATTTTTTGATAGTATATTAATATATTGAAAATTCATAAATTTTAAACTATTTCAATGTTACAAACTCTGGGGTGGATAATACAATTCCTTAAATCCACTCCAAGTCCAGTTCGGAAAATTGAATATCTGGGAATTATGTGGAATTCAAGGGCTGATTTAAAAGATCTCCCGCAAGATAAAAGAGTGAAAATAACAAAGTTACTGAAACAATACATTAATCTAGGTAGATGGTCACTTGAGCAGGCCCAGGGCCTCTTGGGTACCCTCAATTTTGCTAGTTTCGCCATTCGTAGAGGCAGGCTTAACCTTCGCATGTTACAAGCAGCTACCTGCATTCAAACCCACGCAGCTAGATGACCTCAGGTTGAATGGAGCTTGGTCCCAAACATAACAACCACTCCACAGCAATGTCAAAGAAATGCTCGCCGTGCTGGCAGCACTTACTCCTGACGGGCCAGAGCTGTCAGACTCGGGTCTTCTTACCCAGTCAGACAACAAATCGGTTGTCGCATACCTTCACAACGAAGGCGACAAACGATCCAAGACATTGCTCGAAGCGACTCGTCAAGTCCTTCAAATGGCAGACACGTATCACATTTCACTGTCTGCCCACTACTTACCGAGAATTCGCCACAACCTCACGACCGATGCCTCGGACTGGGAATGGGGTGCGCAGCTAAACGACCTCAGGTTGAATGGAGCTTGGTCCCAAACACAATAACCACTCCACAGCAATGTCGAGGAAATGCTCGCCGTGCTGGCAGCACTTACTCCTCACGAGCCAGAGCTGTCAGACTCAGGTCTTCTTACCCAGTCAGACAACAAATCGGTGGTCGCATACCTTCGCAACACACGATCCAAGACATTGCTCGAAGCGACTCGTCAAGTCCTTCAAATGGCAGACACGTATCACATTTCACTGTCTGCCCACTACTTACCGGGAAGGTTTAAGAAGGTAGTAGATCAACTCTCCTGAAAACGTGAACCTCCGAAATTGCATCTTTTACCGGCTGCAACAAAATTAGTTTTTGCAAAATGGGGGACGCCAACTACAGACCTGTATGCATCAGAGACAGCCCACGTCGTAGAAGATTATGTGTCCCTCAATGCATTCGACAAAGAGGCAAAATTTGTCAATGCTTGGACTTAAGAATGGGATTTTCCTCTAGCTTGGGTGTTCCCCCCGCCGTGCCTTATGCCGAGAGTTCTAGCACAACTGAACCGGGTCAAGGACCTATACTTGATTGTAGCCCCGAGATGGAAGATGGTATTCTGGAGACCAGACTTAAAAAATCGAGCAGCGAGTCCTCCGTTCACCATATTGAAACTGATAGAAGTGCTGATAGACACCAGAACCTTGAAACCCCCACCACAAGTAGAGGATTTCATTTTGGAGGTGTGGAAGTGCCGGGGTGGAAGTCAGTCATTAACAGATTGGTCGGACAAACAGAAAGATTTTTTAAAGTCGGGTTGGAGAGAGTCCACCCTTAAAACATATAAACCGGCATGGCTTAGGTGGCAAAGGGGGCATTAAATCATGGGGTAAACCCGAATGTCCCTACAGGAAGCAACCTAGCACGATTTGTAACAGATCTCAGTCTAGAAGATAGTCTCTCTCCCAGCACAGTTCGACTTCATAAATCGGTAGTAACAACTTTCAGTAGCCCTGAAGAAGGAAACCTAACTTCACATCCTCTAGTCAGATACATACCAACAGTCAGGTTGGAGGCTGTTAAATGGCAATCAACCAAATATAGACCAAACATACTGGATTAAGGAACTGGTTGAAATCTCCAAAGAACGGACAGAAGACAGATACAAAGTAGAATTTAACAGAACACTTCATCACTACATCAGGAGCAGTTAAGGCAGCTTCAAGAATAGCCATTGCCCGTTGGGTCAAAATGATTCTAGAAGAAGCTAAGACCACAGCTGCACCGGGAAGCGTACGGGCAGCAGTGGCATCACTTAACTGGCTGGATAATTTTAGACTGGATGACATCCTGGCTCGAGGGAACTGGAGGAGCCGGGACACCTTTGCCAAATTCTACAGAAGAGAAGTTAACACTTCTCTAGAGGTAAATAGGGCATTGTCTGTGACTTCTCTATTCCACCCACTGTTACACGTGAGTAGGTATTCCAGTGTTTAACATATTTTAATATCATCACATTAGCGTTAGTGGTCACCAGTCGATAACAAACAGATCTCAATATAGGTTTTAAATTATGGTTCAGGATACATAATAAAATAGTTTTACCTACCAATAAATCTTATATTATGTACCTAACCTCATTTAAAACCTAGGCAATCACTGCCTGGTGAGAACTAATGAGAAAAAAATGCCATAAACAAAAGTTAGATGTATGTAGATACTTTTGTTTAGCATCTGGTGACTACTTGACAGCCACAAGGTACTAAAAAAGATCGGGGAAGGCCACGCGAAAGGGGATTTGAGAATGCTTCTCTCCAATATAGGTTTTAAATGAGGTTAGGTACATAATATAAGTTTTATTGGTAGGTGAAACTATTTTATTACATATAAATTAGTTTTTCTTTCAATGTGTGTAATATGCTCACATCAGTCAAATGAAATGTTTAACACCCCATTTCTCAGAACTCACTTTTACACAAAGTTTTTAGTTTGTATGTTGTTACTCTTTTTCGCATAATTGTTATAATAATCATACATATTTCTCAGTGAGTTGACTGTTAGAGAAGCAGACTTCACCGACATCGCCCAAGTTGACACATTGATAAGAAACCTGCCGGGCCAAAGAGTAATAGCCAAAGATTTTGCATCGATAGTGGCTTACGAAGAAGAGACCAAGGGAAGAGCTGCATATGTTATGGTCTCGGAGGAAAAAATTGTAGCATTTTTAATTTTAGAGTGAGTACTTACGTCTTGTCAACCCAGATTACCAAATTAGTACGAACAATTGGTATTTTATGCATGCTGTGAATGGTAAAGTAATTTAACCACGTTTTTCCCTTTCCTACTCTCTTCAGCATCACAAATCCACTGACTCCAGATAGCTGGAACGCTATGCAGTTGGAACTTAATATTATAAACAAATGTATTCCTCATGTTTCCCTCAATTTTACAGTGAAAACGAAGACTTCAATTACATCCGCCAGAACTTTGAGTCCTTTGCGAACGTGACCCCGTCCCCTCGGGGCTACTTCTCAGCGACCACCCTCCGGCAGGTGGTGCTGGCCCCGCAGTTCCAGCCGGCCTCCCGCTTCTTTATGAGGGAAGTGCTACGCCTCTCCATGACCCATGAAATATTCTGGCCGTACATGATTCACAACTATAAAACGGTAAATACCATCTTCTTTTCCTTGTTTTATTCGGGTCGGGGAACCATTCCAACGACAATGACAACGACTACAACAATGACGGCATTCGATTCATACTTCGTCTCATACATACTCTTATATTATTCTAACTCTTGGTTTCTGACTTATGGCCAGACTCTATACATACCATATGTTATAAATGGGTAATTGAGCAGAAGGACTTCAATAAAAACATGGATTCACGTAGGAAATCTTCTAGTTTTATTTCACGGCACATTTCACAATAAATATGTTCCCGACCCGAACAAAACACTTAAATTGGCCACTTTGACCACTAGCTAGATAATGCTAGCTGTTTACAGGAGATCCACGTTATTAAGAGAGCATTTTTAACTAGAAACGCAGGCTATTTATAAATAACATTTTCCAACACATAAACAAAACAACCACCATTGTTTAATCTACATAATATACAGACTCCAGAAATCTGCTTTATCCTCTATCCTTAAAAAATAGTGCGACCCTATGGACGTAACCTGTAATCTGTAATTCAAACAGTCAAGTTACAAACTATACCGCTAGGTGGCAATAACCTTCACTTTTTGAACATACTGCCGGGCGGGGAATGAGAAAAAACAACAAGTTTTTTTGAAATTAAAAATCAAACTACAAATTCTTAAATTTACAATAATATACTAAAATTTTACCAGATGTGTACCTATCTAAATTTAAAGGGTCCGGGAACCTAACCAACAATTAACAATAACCTAAAAATTTACAAATTTCTAAAAAATCATAAAAAATTTCACAAAATATAACAACATCACAACATTAATAATAAATTTGTACAATTGACAATTCAATAATGTCTCATTGTCTCTATGGAGATTTTTCACTTCAATTATATTATTTTTTAACTAACACCAATTCACAAACAGCAATAAATTGTTAGTTCGCTGTGAACTGACTATCAGTTTATCACTGGCATGGCACTGCCAAAAACAGAGAGAACACTTCACTGGGTAGACTACTCGGCCATCTTGTCCAGGGTGGTCATCATATTTTAATAGTACATCACCATGTACTTCTGTGTGTCATCATTGGGTAGTACATCACCATGTACTTCTGTGTGTCATTGGGTAGATCATCATAAATTATGGGGCGGCCGTGCCCTGGTAATCAGATAGTACCATTAATTGTGCAGCTAGGATGATCAACTCGCCTTTGTTAACTGGAAGCCCCAGTGGCTTCAGACAGGATACAGTGGTGCCAACAACACCAATACCGATGCTCCATAATTATAGTTGTGGTTTGGTTGCATCGGTTCAGCCCTAATTACAGTTAGGCTGTGACCTTGGGAAGGTCCGTGGTTTGCCGGGTCGGGAAATTTGGATCCAAGTTTGCTTCTATTGGCATCAAACATATTTTTGTGATGGGTCTCACAAAAGTGCCTTGTGCTGTTTTGAGGGTAACCACCCTCACTACTCCATCCGGGCCTGGATGAGTAGTTAATATGCGCGCCATCTTCCACAATGCAGGAGGCAGATTGTCTTCCATCAAGATTACCAGATCGTCCTTCTTTATTGCCTTTTGGTTGCTGGCCTGCCATTTGGTCCGTTTTTGCAGCTCGGCAAGGTAATCTCGTTTCCATCTGAACCAGAAATTTTGAATTAGAGCGTTTAATTTTTGATATTTGCTTAGTCTGTTCTCCGGGAGCTCGCGGACATCCACCTCGGGAATAACCGAAGCATCCCTGCCCATGAGGAAATGGTTGGGGGTTAAAGGGAGAAGGTCGTCTACGTCATCAGACAGGGAAGTTAAGGGACGGGAGTTCAAACAAGCCTCTATCTGACAAGGCAAAGTATATAATAATTCAAACTGCAATGGGTTATTTTTAGTAATTCGATATAAATGAAACTTGGTGGACTTGACGGCGGCTTCCCACAGCCCGCCATGATTCGGCGCCCTAGGCGGTATAAAACTCCAAGAAATTCCCTTATCAGCTAAAAACCTATGGATTTTGTCATTGTTCAGTCTCAGACTGGCATACAGTTCTTTGAGCTTATTGGAAGCTCCTCTGAAAGTGGTTGCATTGTCAGAAAATATTTTTTCCGGCTGACCCCTACGGGCAATGAACCTCTTTAAACAATTTAAAAAAGCATCGCTTGACAAATCTGTTACGAGTTCCAAATGAACCGCTTTGGTAGAAAAACAAACAAATATGCAAAGATACGACTTAATGAGCGGAGATTTTCTCAGCGCTCCAGCCTTCGTGTCTATCGGTCCGGCAAAGTCGACCCCTGTGACAGAGAACGGTAGACTGGGAGTGATTCTCTCAACTGGAAGGTCTCCCATGATCTGCCGGCAAACCTGAGGTCGGTATCTAAAACATACAACACACTTATGTAGGATACGCTTAACAGTGTTTCTCCCAAATATCGTCCAATATTTCAAGCGTATTTCCGATAACAGCGCTTGGGGACCTGCATATAAATGTTCATAATAATAATAACGTATAATAAGTTCAGTTATTTTATGTGACGGTGATAATATTATCGGGTGCCTTTGATGATGCGATAAATAAGTAGCTAATTTTAATCGTCCACTTGCGCAAATTAAACCTTCCATTAAACAGGGATTGAGAGCTTTCAATCTACTGTTTTTGTTTACTAACCCATGCTTCTTTAGGTCCTTCAATTCTCTTTTAAATGAGTGTTCTTGAGATGATTTCAGTAGGCATTTTAAAGCTGCTTCCAGCTCGGAGACAGTTAAATTGCCATACTTTTTATCCTTAGGGTTACGACAATTATGTATAAATCTTAACGCTTGAGCGCTTACTCTTTTTAATTTGGTTAGCGATGAGAATTTTTCTAAAATATCCCATTCTTGAGCATCCGCTACCAATAGTTCATTTTTACTTTTTATTTTCGGGGGATCCAAACATGACATATTATTCCAAATTAATCCAAGTATTTTTTCATTCTTGGAATTGTCAGTGATCATTTTTTCACAATTGCCCTGTTTGGCAATTTCACCTTGGCCCCGCCCAGATGACAATTCCAAAACATTTGATCTCCACTTCCTCAGGGTCATCCCTGCGGACAGCAAGATATCACTATTTTGTTTCTTCATTTTGAAACAAACTTCCAAGTCATCCCCTCCAGTCAATAAATCGTCCATATAAAAATCATTTTCTATGACTTGACTTGCTACTGGGAAATTAACTTGATTATCCATACCAATTTGTCGAAGACATCTCGTTGCTAGGAAAGAGGAAGGTCCCAGCCCATAGGTAACGGTCTTCAATTTGTAATGTCGTAGTTCCTCTTCTTGTGATTCGCGCCATACAATCTTCTGAAGGCTGCGATCCGCTTCGCATAAGTTGATTTGACGGTACATTTTTTCGATGTCCGCAGTCATGACGTATCGATGTTTTCTGAAATGTAATAAATGGCTGTATAAGTCCTTTTGAATGACAGCTCCCACCATCAGAGCATCGTTCAGGGATATTCCGGTCGACGTCTTTGTCGAACCATCAAACACTACACGCACCTTCGTCGTGGTGCTAGCTTCTTTAATAACCGCGTGATGCGGCAAAAAATAGGATTGCTCATCCTCTCTCCATTTATCACATAACTCCATATGACCTAGTTGTTCATATTCCCGCATAAATTGTACATATTGCAATTTCAATTCAGGATTTATTAAAAATTTCTTCTCTAAGTTCTTAAATCTTTTCTCCGCTGTGTTTAGTGAGTCACCAAGTTGACTCACACAAGGGCGGCGCGGCAGACTTACAACGTATCTACCATCGCTCTCCCTAGAGTGCGTGGCGACGAAATCTGCTTCACACTCCTTCTCCTCATGGTTTTGAAATCTCGCAGGATTCACTTCCTCCATTTTCCAGAATTTTTCTAATTGATTGGATAATGTGTTTATTGATAAACTACAAATTTGCGGTACTGGCCTTTTTTTATGATGAATGTTGATTGGGCCCGATATGATCCATCCTAGTTCAGTCCTCTGAAGAGTAGGTCCGGTATCCAATCTCAGCCGATCATCTTGTAGTATATCCCAAAAGCTCTCAGCGCCTAACAAGATATCAATGGGAGCCGCTACGTTGAAATTTGGGTCCGCCATTTGTAATCCAGGTGGCAGCTTAATATTTTTTCTGGCCACTGTTGCTTGAGGTAGATTTGTGGTTATTTCCTGCAATATTAGACAATTGATATTTTGGTTATAATTTGTCCTCAGAGATTTCATTTTAATAGCAACACGTTTCTTTATATGAGTAACATTGTTGTGTATGCCTAACACAGGCTTGTTTATGTTTTCACATCTTAAATTTAATTTCATTGCGAACTTTTCGCACATAAAATTGGCTTGAGCTCCAGAGTCAATCAGGACCCTTGCCTCATGCACTTTATTATTGTGATCTACCACCCCAATGATAGCAGTCGACATTAAAATTGTTTTTTCTGCCTTCGCTAAGGCTGAATGGTTTGACACTGAAACTCGTTCAGCATCCATTTGGCAGTCACCTCCGGGGTGATCTTCACCGTTATTCATGGAGTCATCGCTCGGATGCATCTCCCTGTGCAATAACGTATTGTGGCTTTCGCTATCACAATGCTTGCATTTCAAATTAATTTTACAATATGGGGCCGTATGTCCTAACCTCAAACATTTGAAGCAGGCACGGTACCTCCTTATTGCGTTGGCTCTCTCTCCTGAATTTAATTTTAAAAATTTTTTACAATAATATATTTTATGTCCCTTGTCATTACAACAAATACAATTATTGTGGGTAGCAGCTAAAAATACCGATTCCTTTTTAGGATTATTGTTGCTACTATTTGCTTTCGGGTGGGTAGGAATTTTTTTCGAATCTGAATTTAACATTAATTCCAAAACTTGTGCACGCGAGGTTAAACATTTAAGAAATTCCTGTAACGTAGGTAGCTCATCCTGCAATGGGGTTTGTTCCCAATGCTTTCTAGAACTTGCATCCAATTTATTAGAAATTACGTATATAATTAAAGCATCCCATTGTTCTGTTTTCACGTTTAAATTCTGCAACGCTTTGAGATTTACATTCGTTTCATCAATCAGGTAACGCATGGCTACTGGATCCTCATGTTTCATCTCTTTAAGTTGAAACAGAGCTTGGATGTGTCTATGTATGGTAGTTCGTAAATTTGCAAACCTCTGTTGCAACAACTCAAAAGCCGATATATAATTCAGGTCTGATACCTCGAAATTGGCGATTATCTTTGCTGCATTCCCCTTTAAACAAGATTGCAGATAATAAAACTTCTGTACATTGCTTAAGGCAGTATTGTTATGAACTAGTGTCTTAAAGGTTTCTAGAAAATTAATCCAATTTTTTGGATCGCCGTTAAATTCTCGTAATTGGAGGCTAGGTAATTTTATTTCCAATTTGGGAGTCTCCATAGACTGAATTGCTCCCCTTGAAGTCGCTAAAATTGAATAATATTGGTTTTCAAAATTCTCCCTTTGCAAATTATTATCGATTTCGTTGGAATCCGGAAGGCTTTCGATTTGTTCCTGGATTTTTTCGAAATCATCAATTATTTTCTCAATTCTAGCGTAGCGAATTTTAATTTCATTAACTGATAATGCATTTAATGAATCCGCAAATCTCGTAAGTTTACCTTTCAACACTCCCCGTTTGTTAATCAATGATTTTAAATTATCCATTTTTATTACGTATTTGACAATAATTCAACAATAAAAAATGTTCCTTCAAAAACAATTTCTGTGCAATAATCGCGTAAAACAACAGTAATAACCAATTCAAGCTATGAACAATGACAGAATCTTACAATAATTATCTTCTAAACAATTAACCTAAAATAAATTTGCATGACTTGCATTTTACACTGAGGGTAGTTAATTTTTTGTATTTAAAATAAGTACATCGACACACAAAAAATAGAGCTAGTTTGAACAGGAATTCATGAAATTGTGACAGGATGGCAGGGATACTTATCTCTTATCTTCTGGTGTGGTTCATGTTTTAATCCTTCTGGTTTTTTTTATCATATAGCTCGCTGGTTCATTCCGGTAATTCCTTTGATGCCTTCATCCGCTCGTAAGGGCTATCCGGCTCGAAGGACCATGTTATAAATGGGTAATTGAGCAGAAGGACTTCAATAAAAACATGGATTCACGTAGGAAATCTTCTAGTTTTATTTCACGGCACATTTCACAATAAATATGTTCCCGACCCGAACAAAACACTTAAATTGGCCACTTTGACCACTAGCTAGATAATGCTAGTTGTTTACAGGAGATCCACGTTATTAAGAGAGCATTTTTAACTAGAAACGCAGGCTATTTATAAATAACATTTTCCAACACATAAACAAAACAACCACCATTGTTTAATCTACATAATATACAGACTCCAGAAATCTGCTTTATCCTCTATCCTTAAAAAATAGTGCGACCCTATGGACGTAACCTGTAATCTGTAATTCAAACAGTCAAGTTACAAACTATACCGCTAGGTGGCAATAACCTTCACTTTTTGAACACCATACAAAATACCTGTACGAAAAAGTGATGAAAAAATGATCGCCACCTCACAAAATATATTTGTCACAACTTTTTTTTGTATTACTACAAATGAGGTGGTGATGTGATTAGTAATTGTGTATTAGCGCTACATTACTGAATTTTGTTTATGCAACATTTTTGTATTACAGCTGTATCCCAGAATATGAAAATATTTATATACGCGGATTCGAGTCCTGTCGGCGGCATGTATCTTTTCTCGGAAGATTTTTTCAATCTAGAGGAGTGTTTCAGGCTATAATTATTACTCATAATAACTGTTACCCTTTGTGCTATGCATAAAAATCTTATCTTAAACATTAGTTTATTTATTAAAAATAAAAGAAAATATTTATATTTATTTTCACCCCATTTTGGTTCTTTCACATCTCACGCCTCACACTTCATACTTCACACCTCACCTCATTTCAGTAATTGAGTACCTCATACAAACTCATTCTGAAATTTTCCTACCCAATACTATTCGCCATATACATATATATGCATACTCGCACAGCCCTCTGGAGATGTTTCTTCTAACTATGTATGAAGTGGCCCACTGGAACTCTTTCCTCTTCTATGACCAAGCCATCTGATTTGCTTGAAGAATAGTAGTCGTTCGATGTTTATCTCGTGACAGATCGTCGAGTTTCTTATCGATCCTATTTTGTAACTCCTGCTGCTCCTCTGAAAAATGTAATTTTCTCGGAAAATGGTAAGCATTACATATTTCATGATCATAATTACCACATTTTACGATAATGTTATGAGTAGACATGGGCAGACTCATTCCCAGGAGTGAATCGATTCATTGTGATTCCCTCGGCCTTTTGAATTGATTCATTTTATTCATTCCTTTAATTCCAAAAAAAAAAAAAACCTCGCTTATATTTTATGAGGCTACGAAGCCAAAGAGGAGACCAATAATGCTATCTCATTCTCTCGCAGACTACTTTATTTCTTAGTTATCCTTTAGATGCATGTGTTCGCTCTTTTTAGTGTCGTTATTTTTCGTTTCATCGAGTTTCAAATCACAACGGTGATAAAGAAGTTTTCACTACGCAAAACAGTCTTCTTAGGGTAAATTATGTTGTTCTGAAAAATCGTAGGTACTAAAAACGACGCGCGACGAGGTTAATGAAATATTTCAATGTGCACTTAGATATTATTTTGCCCAAAAGACAAATTTTTGACAAGAAAAATGTGTTTATATTAGACTATCAATTAAATCTTAAAATTAAACAGTTTTTGTGGTTAACCCCTAAAGTTTTACTAATTTTTATTTATTTATTAATCTTAAAATTGTTTCACTTCACGTGATCTAAACTTCCCACTACCTTCAGCCTCGCAAAATATCCCAATTGGGGATTCCATAGTTTCATTAGCTCCAGACGGGACTTGGGCGGAATTCACATAAAAATATATATATTTTAAATGCACCTACCTCAATGGTGAAGTTAATACCATGCGCCGAATAAAAACTAATTAAAAGCCCTGGCGACACGCGTCGTATAATTTGTTACCAAAATATAAAGGAACAAATCGCTCGATTATCATTTATCAGTATCACGGTTCGATAGCGACTGATGTATTGTTTACGGCTAGAGTAGACAGAGACAGATACCATAAAAAACAATAATAATATAGATAAACATCGTTTTGTTTCTACAAGCATTGTATCACAATTTACGCACGTGTGAAGGAGAAAAAACATAGGATTAACTTTCGCTTTTAGATTTTTATTAACGTTCAGGGTCCGAAGTGGGAAGTTTCACCCTAAGATGACGGCTTGGCCGCGCGGGGACTAACGACGAACCGATTCTCTGCGGGCGTCAGGAAATGAATTAGGAACTTCTGACTAATAAGTGTCTTTTGTCTTGCTGTGACTTGAATAACTTGAATTCTGCGGACCGGCCGGATCGACTCGACACGTGGGACCCGGGGACCCGTGGGACTACGACGTCACAAATGAATAAGAAATAAATGTTTTGATTCCTTGAATAAGTGAAACAGAGATTGGGGTTGCGGATTGAGTTCGCACAGACCGAACAGCTTGTATGACTATGACCACGGAGGAACGATTCCTCCGTGACTATGACTGGCGGGACTGGCGGGACAACTGTGAAACAGACGCGACTCTCGGAGCTCAGAATTATTTGGATCTTGGCTGACTCGCTTGTCTGTTGGCGGTTTTGTCACTTGGATTGGGGACGGGGACTCTGGCCTACGGGGTTTTTTGTAGGTATAAGATTTACTGCGCGGGATACTACACAGTACACGTGATAGGCAATTTCGCGGCGCGCATCGCCTGTAGTAGGTGTACCTATCCGCGCAACAAATATCCAGAATAATATTTAATTTAATTCCTACGAAACACTACAATATTTATAGAGTACATTATTATTTTCTTACCTCAATATAACATGAAATATTTAACTGTAAAATAAATTAATCGAAATAAAAATAAATATGGTGCTGTTAAAAAATCGTAAGATGCAAGGCCAAGGGTAAGGAATAAAGATTTAATTCCTTTTGAAAATGAGAATCAGATCGAGTGTGTTACAAGATTGAATTTATTCATTTAATTCAGTCATTCAATTTTGCCCACGTCTAGTTATGAGCACTGAAGAGATAAATCTATTAATACCAGCCCTTACTAAAGTGGCAGCTGCTTCTGCTATCTTCGCATATATTACCCTGAAACATGTTATTGAGGTGCACTAAAGTAAAACCTTAAAGAAAAAAGTAACCCTGGTTTACGGCATACTATATAATGCGAATTACAGTCAATTTTTTTCCACATTGCCTTTTTTTGCACGGATTTGAAATAACACGGTCCGTTCGTACTTACTACTTAGAATTGAGTTAGAAAAGAATCGAGTTAGAATTGAGATGGGATTGTAAGTGATTTCGTAACACACATCCGAAAATGGATGCGTTTATTGTCTGACTGTGAGATATTATGCATTATTCAATGGAACCACCTCCCATTTTTCTATAAATTGTACTGGTTGTATATCCACCGTGTAAATATTTATGCATTTTTTTTTCATTATTGCCTCACAGGAGGCCCTGAGGAAAATAATTTCCCTCTGGGTCTATGTCATCTGTGGGGATGCTGGGTGGAGGGTTTTTTGGAGGAGAGGAAGAAGTGAATATAATCTTGGAAAGACCCTTGTTGTAGGAGGGAGGAACACAGAGAGCAAATTGTTCCACAGCCGAAGCTTTTGAACTCAAGAACGAGTTGTAGAAACGACCCATTCTCATGTGACAAATGTCAACCATATACATAATATGTTCAGCGTGTTTTTCCGAATATGCACCGGTACCGAAGGGATCAATGGCGCTAGTTCCTCGAAGCATCTTTGTAATAACGATAGAACAAGGGCAGCATACCTTTAGTGCCCAAGCGCCTGTGCTCTATCAAATAGACCACCCGTTTCTTCACAGAGCTTCTGAGAGGCTCGATCGTGACTTCGACGGATATACTGTAATCTCTCAGTAGTTTGCTATCCATTATCCATTATTGCTCCACTATCCATTATTGCTCCACTATCCAACAACTACTATAATCTGCCGTTCTTTTTACTAATTGAAAGCACAAAATCAAGCTCTAGTTATAATTCCAGATGTTACAAGTACAAATAATACTTAATAAAAACTATTTTAGCTTTTTTTGTAAGTATGTACCTATGCACTTTAATCCGAGCTTTCGCTAATCGGACACATGCCCGGTTTTGGGGTGGCGGATTAGTGAGAGAGCACTTTATTTGAAATGTCAAAATTATAATCTATAAATAATATATTTTCGTTTTTTGTTTTTGGAATGTTATGCCATGTTGCACTACCTCCTTCTTTAGCCGACGTTTTAGACAGCGTTGGCTAAAGAAGGAGGTAGCGCAACACGGCATAACGCCCCAAAAACAAATAACGAAAATACTTTTAGCCGTGAAAATCTAAAAACGTATCTGGTGTACATAATATAAGTAGAAAAGTACTATAACTGTAATTTTGTCGAATAACTGTAATTTTTGTCCTCCAGCCGGCGTTGGGAAGAAACATCATGTCGATGATCGCAGAATTCTTGCCTTTAGTGCCCAAGCACCTGATGGACTATAATCCGGAGCATTTTGCCACTTATAAGAGACATCCGATGCCCCAGCGGATGGAGGAAACAGCGCAGGTTTCCATGTCTTACATCAACATCCCGGTCTGCAGCTTCCCTAAGATACAAGTTAATATGAACATAGTCATAGTAGGAGCCAGTAACCTTGCATTTGATTTTTTGGAAGCCTTACTATTCGGGTAACTTTTAGAATGTTATTAATAAATATTTTAATAAACATCATGCAATGATGCAATATACCTTTACCGGTGACCTTTGAAAAGTGAAAGGTCATTAAAAGTGATGAAAAAAATTAATTTTAAGGGGTAATTTACCAAAACCGAAATAATATTTCGGGGTGGGGAAGTATGAAGTATGCTCGAACGGGGAACCGCTGCGCGCTACCGACGAAGTCAGAGCAGCGAAGAATCTAGACTAGATGGTACACTTGAGTAAGATTTGAACATGAAACGTTAAATATTGGGCATCTTTCAAATTATGTTTATTAAATTGAATGCGCATGTTTAAGGTAAATTTAGATAGAAACATTACCTATTGCAGGAGGAGCTAATGATTTTATGACTCTTTATCAGATTTTGATCAAACTTGTTTGATAAATTATTCGATACAACTAACTACACTGCTGGACGGTAGGCATTAGTTCTTCATTGAGAGATGTCAAAACAATACGGTATTCAATTTCGCATTATTTTCGTAATATGTGATCATAATTATACCTGAATATATTGGAAAGATAAATAAAATATCGGTCATTTTCAACATTTATTATCCCTCCCGTTGCTGACAGGGGTTGCCATTATTTCTAAATTTACTATTCTCCATGTAGAATTTTTAATAGAGACTTTGCGATTTCGATATTTTTTGTATTCCTGCAAAACCGATAAACACATATTCGGCCATTAAAAAAAATATAAAATTGTCCTAGATTAAAGCGTAAAAAAATATTTTGTTACTTTGCAGGTATCATTCCTTGCCTTGTATGATATTTCTTGCTCGCTGGAACCACATCTACGACAAAATAAACTATGAGAAATGCTCCATCTCTCTTCCGCATTAGTTCGCTTATGGATGTGGTTCCCTGTTCTACTTGCACCTCGGCAATTTACGGCATCTCGTTCCCACGCACTACATCGAAAGCTGCATAAGGGTGTAACGACATAGGGTCCTTTACCTAGGCCACCTAGGGCGTCGCCGGTCTGGCTGACCCAACCAGCTGTGTTTATTGGGGTTTAGCTACAGTGCGTGTCGAAACACTACAGCGGACGGTAAAAAAATAATTTGAATATTAAAAAGTTTGAAGTGCGGTTTTCTTAGTATATCGTTCCATTCTTGTGATATTGCCTTTCAATAACTGTGTCCATAATGACAAGAAGGGGTCTAACTGATGAAGAATTATTAAAATTTCTCGAAGATGACAGTGACATTAGTGAAAGGGATAATGATAATGATACGGATTTTGAAGCAATTTATCAAGAGGATCTTTCTGACGTGAAGGACTACGTTGAGGTCCAGGAGGAGTCAGAATCTGATGAAGACATCGGAGAAGATGAAAACACAACAACATTTGCGGCTAGTGAAGTTTTCATGACCTCAAAATCGGGCATGAAGTGGAGTTCAGTGCCATCACCACTGGCAAGAAATAGAGCGCACAATATTGTAAATACGAATCCTGGCGTTCAAAATGAGGGGAAAAATAAAACTACCATCCAAGAGCCTTTTTGTTAAAAAAAATCGGTGTTTTGTTTTTAGTTTTATTTTTGTTATTTTGGAACCACCCGGTTACAATTCGCTTCGTCGGCCGCCGGTCACACTGACCTGCCGGCAGGTACCAAAGTACCGACTAGGAAGCTAGTCAAAGCCGTCGTGGCCGGAGCGTTTGTTGATGAATGATTTTATATGAAATTAACTGAATAATGATATTTTTTTAACGGAAATACATTAAACATGTAGGCCATAATAGTAATTTTCCACCAAACTAATGAATAAATGGGAAAAGTGGCATTTAAATAATAAAATCCCTGGGGTTGTAGCGTCACCCCTCATGGTACCCAACATTTTGTTTTGCATCTTGGCATGCCGAAGGTTATTATTGTTTACAAAAAGTTATATATATAAAAATTATATATTTATATAAAAGTTATATTTTGATAGTGTCCCGCACTCGTGGCTAATCAAAATATATAAAGTTAAACCAATTATAATTAGATTTTTGAAAAATATTATGTCCTTTTGGAATACAGATTTACTAGTAAATTTAAAAGGTAAGAAAATAGTAGTACCGGGCATTTCAATAAAAAGAGGGATTTTTTAAGGAGATTCATTGAGTCCTCTTTGATTTTGCTTAGCATTGAATCCTCTGTCTAAAATGTTAATTAAAAGCAAGTTTGGAATAAAAATTAACGGTAATACAAGAGAGAGTAGTATAGTTTCACATCTAATATATATGGATGATATAAAATTATTTTCAAATTTTGAATCAAATTTAGAGAAAATGATTAAGGTAGTTAAAATTTTTCAGATGGTATTAAAATGACTTTTGGTTTAGATAAATATAAAACGATCCATATAGAGAAAGGCAAAATTGTAGATGGAGACGAGGGTATATTTAGAAAATTTCAAAATTAAAAGTATGAAAGGGGGTGAGGTTTATAAATATTTAGGATACCCGCAATCGAATAGATTAGATCACACTAGTATTAAAAATGATATTAGGATTAAATTTCAAACTAGGATCAGAAAATTTTTAAAATAATAATAATAATAATAATAATAATAATAATGATTTATTGTCTTCATTTCTTAATAACAAATAGAGATAATGATATCCTCACTGGGATCTCCCGTGCTGAGGATTTCATTTACATTTTATAATTCAATTATAAGAATAATATGAATTGGACATAACATATATCATGTAGTATTTTTTTTTTAATAATTATAAAGTAAATAAGATAGTGTTTTTTTATAATTCAGTTCATTAGATTCGGTTTTAGTCTGTATTTGATTTCAGTATATTTTCTATTTCTGATCTCCCTATATTTAGTATCCAGCTTTTTATTTGAAATTTAAATGTTATAATGTTGAGGTTTTTGAGTGAGAGTGGTATTTTATTGTAGAGTTTAATGCCATAATATAAGAAGCTTTTTTGCCCAAATGTTGTGTTAGCAGTTACTTGTTGGATATGTTTTTGACCATGAGATCTAGTGTTTCTAATGTACGTGTCAGTTGTTATTTCTTGGGTTTTGTACTTATGAATGTAAATGAGTATAGTTTTAGAATATAGTTGTTTAATTGACATTATGTTAAGATTGTTGAAGATTTCGTCAGTGCTAGTTCTTACAGGAACTTTCAGTATAATTTTCATTATAGCTTTTTGAGTTTTAATAAGTGGATTTAGTATGTTTTTATTTGCACTGCCCCATCCGATAATACCGTATTCTAACAGTGATTGGCAGAGGGCCATGTAAATCTTGATTAAGTCTTTTTTAATAAGGACATTCCTGATAGATTTGAAAAAATAACTTAGGTTTTTAATTTTATTATTTAAATAGGTAATGTGTTCGGTCCATTTTAAGTTTCGGTCAATTTTTAGACCCAGATACGTTATATGGTCAACGTTTTCTAATGAGGGACAATTACAATTCTCATTTAAGTGATGCGGGCTATGAATTTTCAAGTTCAGGTTTTCTTCAGAGTTTTTCTTATTTTTTATTTTGAAAGTAATGAATTTGGTTTTGTTAGCATTAAGTGTAAGTGAATGGTAGTCTAGCCATTTTTTAATCCTATTAAGTGTGTCTTCTGCTTTCTTAAATGTTTCTGTCCAATTATTCCCATTTGCAATCTATTCTGTCCAATTATTCCAAATGCAATCTATCTGCTAAAAATTTTGTAAAAGCAATAAATACTTGGGCAATACCTCTACTAACGTACTCATTTAGCATAATTAAATGGTCCAATACAGATTTAGATAGTTTAGAACGATTAATTAGAACAACGTTAACAAATTTTAATTGCCATCATCCAAATTCAGCTATAGAACGAATTAATTTACCTAGAAATTTAGGAGGTAGAGGTGTAATCAAAATAACATCTTTGAAACACAATCAGGTAGAAATGCTTAGAAATTTTTTCCATAGGAAAGCCAATAGCTCAGAAATGCACAAGATAATTTGCAAGGCAGATATAAACATTACACCTTTAAATTTATATGACGAGAATGCCAAAATTCTTATAAATACTAACCAGGAAATATTAGATTCCTGGTCAAATAAAATTATTCATGCAAAACACTTCAATTATCTCAACCAAACGTATGTTGACAAACTTTCGTCAAGCAAATGGTTGAGTATTGGAGAGTTGAGCGCAGAAATAGAAGGATTTATGCTTGCCATTCAAGATGGAGTCATTAATACAAAAATTATAGGAAGCATATAATCAAAGATATAAATCAAATTAAATCGGGTTTAGGTACTGAAAATGCCATTGGCAATCTGACTAAAGTAATTTCTAATAACATCGATCGAGGAATCAAAAGCATCGCGATCTTCCTGGATCTAGCTAAAGCTTTTGATACCATCTCGCACAAAATCCTTTTGAAAAAATTACAGCTATTCGGTATACAGGGGCAGTTACTTAAATGGTTAGGAAGCTATCTTGAAAATCGGAGCCAAAGAGTTATTATTAGTGGTACTCTAAGCGATCCAGCCAATATCGAATTTGGTGTACCACAAGGAAGTACTTTAGGACCGATATTGTTTAATATCTATATTAATGATCTTTGCAACAGTAACCTTGCCGATCATATCATCACTTTTGCTGACGATACGGTCTTAATATTTGAGGGCAAAAACTGGCATGAAGCGCATAGAAAAGTAGAAATTGGAATAAACAATGTCAAACATTGGCTAGACTACAATCTTCTTACTCTTAACACGGACAAGACAAAATTTATACCTTTTAGTGCAACACAAGCGGGTCAACCCAAGGTAATACTAAATATTACTATTCACATTTGCAATGAACCTGACAACGAGACTCCCAACGCCTGTACTTCAAAATATGGAAGCTACTGTCATCAGGATGGAGATAAAAAACGAAATGCACACCATCATCGCTGCATATTGCCCGTCAAACCAAAACAATATCGTGAGAAGCGACCTCAACAAGCTGTTCGCGCTCGGTGCAAAAGTACTCATAGCGGGAGACCTAAACTCCAAACACAGGCATTGGAATAACTACAGAGCCAATAAAAACGGAAATATCCTGTTCAAACATCTGGAGAGCCACGACTATCAAGTACTCGCACCGGACAAGCCGACTTACTACAGAGCAAAAATGAAATATCCAAGCACTCTCGATATTGCGCTGGCAAAAAACATAACAACAATATCTCCCCTGGTGACACTGGACGAACTTCCATCCGACCATCTACCGGTGAGCTTCACGATAGGCGGAAAAATCATGAGAATAACAAGGACGCAACTCGATTTTAAAAAAGCCGACTGGAAAAGATTTAAAGAGGAGATCAACGCTCAAATATACCTAACATCCGAGACTCTAACCACGCCAGCCGACATCGACGAAGCCGTCGAATCACTGACTGGCATAATCCAAAGAGCACGAGACGTTTGCATTCCCAAGAAAAAAATCCAGCCCTTTACCGTGAAGCTAACACCGCACATAAAATTCCTGATCACAGAAAAGAATAGACTTCGCAGAATCCATCAAAATACCCATGAGAGGTGCTTCAAGACAGCAGTAAACTCTCTGGGAAGGGAAATAAAAGACGAAATAGCGACCCTCAAAAACACTCTGTGGTCAGCGAAAGTAACTTCTCTTAGTACGGAGGACAACTCGATTTGGAAAATGTCAAAGGCCCTCCGCTATCAGGACAACAGTATCCCGCCTCTCAAGTGGCCCAATTCGTCAATCATGGCACTCTCAAACGAAGAAAAGGCAAACACCTTGGCTGACGGATTTGAAAGAGCGTATCAAACAACCGACGGGATGGAAGACCCGGCTGTAAACGAGACAGTGAACAAAGCACTCGAAGAGCTCGACCTCCTCGCCCAAACGGATACGGAAGAAATACATCTTTGCACTCCGAAGGAAGTGGCCTACATTATAAGACGCCTCAAACAAAAAAAGGCCCCAGGCGGAGACCAAATAACAAATGCGCTGCTGAAACATCTACCGCAGAAAGCAATTATTTTTATCACAAAAATATTTAACGCCTGCCTACTGCTGGGCCACTTCCCATCATCCTGGAAAAGCGCGTGCGTTCTACCGTTTCACAAAGCAAAAAAAGATCGCTCAAATCCTTCAAGCTACCGCCCGATTAGCCTACTGCCTACAATGAGCAAATTATTGGAACAAATCATCCTAAATCGATACCTCCCACATCATAACGAAAATAAGACCCTACCGAACGAACAATTCGGTTTCAGATGTAACCACTCGACGGTCCATCAACTGACACGTGTCACAGAAGACATCTCAAGAGCTTTCAACACCAAGAGATACGTTGCCATGGCACTCCTCGATCTCGAAAAAGCCTTCGACACAGTCTGGATGGACGGGCTCATATACAAACTGTATATCACCAACACGCCCATATACATCATAAAAATAATTCAAGATTATCTGAAAAATCGAACGTTCGTCGTTAAGGTGGGAGAGACGAAGTCCACACCACGAAATGTCCCCAAGGGCGTGCCACAGGGAAGTCTACTCGGTCCTCACCTTTTCAACCTATATACCTACGACATTCCTCCACTCGTGAAATGCGAGAAGGCAATCTACGCAGACGACATGGGCCTGTATGCCACATCAACCAAAGCCACAATAGCCATCAAATACCTACAAAGAGGCCTTGACGAAACTTCAGCCTACTACAGAAAATGGCGCCTTAAGTTGAATGAGGCCAAAACAGAAGCCATCATGTTTACGCGTCGAATCAAACACCGAATTCCGCAAAAGAAAATTACCATGAGTGGAGCCGCACTTGAATGGAAACCCGAAGTAAAGTACCTTGGCGTAACCCTGGACAGCCGACTAAATTGGAATTCACATCTCCAAAAAGCAAAATCGAAAATGCTCCAAGCCATAGGGTCGGTAGGCCCAATATTCAACCGAAGAAGCCCGTTAGCTGAGAAGAAGAAACTGCTATTATATCTGACTCAGATCCGCCCATCCCTGACTTATGCGGTGCCTGTATGGAGCAATATAGCCAACACAACATACAAGAGGCTACAAACCCTGCAGAACAAATGCATCAAAATTATTTATAACACCCCGATGTACACAAACTTACATAGAATAGATGATAGAGAAGAAATTCCGTCATTACAAGAACATGCGCACCAACTAACTACGCAATTCTATAGTACATTGAATAATAATAATAATCCATTGATCAAAGGGCTGGGCAACTATAAGTCAAAAGTCGACCTTCCTTTCCGTTACAAGCATAAGATGCCAAAACACCTCATATTAGAAGCATCTGGGGATGAGCACACCGAAGACGAGACAACAGACGAAGACTGACGCCATTTCTACGCACAAATACCTACCGTTCCCCGACCTTTCCAAACAACCACCTGACAAGTCCTTGACCTACCCAACATTCCACACTGACGCTCGCACCTACTTGGCACGGTATTTCTGGCTGGCGCTGAATACTGCACATTCCATCTTAGCAGGCCAGTGGCGTGGAGTGGGCGAGATTCTCGGATTTCTTTTTGCGCTCGATGGGCGTTGGTGTAAAAACCAGCGCAGATCGGGCCGGGATTAATGATGATGCTTTCTTCCCGATTTTTCCCACTAGGCATAGGCACCAGGACCAACCCCAAGGACGAGACGCTGACATGAAGAAAACAAAACACTTACATTCAGTAAAATTAAATGTAAATTTCCTGAAAAAAGTTCAGAACTTTTGTTCCCCCTCCTTTTCCTTTGCAACTTGGTGAGGTTTTTATCCAGTAAAGACTTTTTTCCTCACGATAACATTAATGTAAAAGTAAATTCAGTCCAAGTAAATAATCACCTTCAGAAGGTAATAGTTATAAGGCCAAATGAGCCGTAAAACTAGTTAGTTAGAACATGAAAGGGCATTGCAAAGCCCTAGCTAGTAAGAGGATTACGAAAGAATCCGTAGAATCAAAAAAAAAAAAAAATCACACCTTATTTTGGCGGTGCCGCCCGTAAAAGTGGTCGCTTAAAATTGCGTTTTATACATAATTATGTAGGTTACATTTATAATATATGTGTACTTGTTTTAGTGTTTACATATTTGGGGGGGTAATCTTTATCCCTAGATTTTTAGTTTGGTGAGTTTCGGGTAATTTTACAGTTTATTCTAGGTTTTTTTTGTTTTGGCTAATTGTGAGAAGTTTGTATAAGGAATCTACTATTTTTCCCAGGTCCCTCGCAAGACTAGCTACTGAAACCTGTTTGTTTCATCGTCTTGCGAGGTCCCTGGATTTTTAAAATGGGATTAAACGGATTTTGTAAGGAATATTTCTAAGTCTTTTGTTTGAGTCAAAAAATGCCCTAGTGTTGAGAGTTTAAGGGTTAGAGGCTTAAAATCTCTTTCCCTGAATGCCCGGCAGGACTCTGGAATGAAATGTGTTGTTTTCATCGTCCTGCGGGTTGTGAGAGTATGATTAAATGAAAAACATATTTTGCTCGCTAGCCTCCTGCAGGGCCATAACCACCGAACCCAGAATAATAGCAAGTATGTAAATAATACGAGTTTAAAATGTCTCCTGTAGGGCCATAACCACCGAGCCCAGAAAAATAGCAAGTATGTAAATAATACGAGTTTAAAATGTCTCCTGTAGGGCCATAACCACCGAGCCCAGAAAAATAGCAAGTATGTAAATAATACGAGTTTAAAATGTCTCCCGGTGGCAACCTTAGCATGTAAGCATTTATTTGTTGCACCGGGGCATTGTACATAATAAAAAGGGAAATAAATGATAATATTTTACATAAATATTTCCGGCGAAAGATCGTCGCTGGCGGCATGGTACTAACGAGCTTAGTGGCCAGAAATTTCGGAGGAAATTCCCAAGAAATGACCACTAAATGTAGAGGATGCCGCCAGTGATGACTTTTGCCGAAAAAACAAATGAGGGTATGTAACACGTCGGTTACACTCCCCCCGTGCGGCTGTGCTGCACTAGTCATCACGACGTGTTGAAGGTCGGTCAGTAGAGGCTGCATCGGTAGGCGGGGCCGGCAGGATCACAGCGAGCTTCACGGCAGGTCGGACGTAGACTCCGGTGCTCGTCTGGATGCGGGCGGTCCTTACTTGGCCATCTGCAGCGGGGGTGTCGTCAAAGACTCGGCCGCGCGGTCGGTTGATGTGGAGCATCACGGGGACCATGAAAACAAGCAAATTTTCACCTTTGATGGGGTTGAATGACTCCCCCCGTGTGAAGAGCGCCACTTTTTTGACAGTGGCATTGCTGGGGCAGGGCGGGCTCGCCTTCGCTGCGCCGACGAGGAGCACCACTGATGTAACAGGGGTACTGCTGGGGCAGGGCGGGCTCGTCTTCGCTGTGCTGATGATGAGCACCACTGATGTGACAGCGGTACTGTTGGGGCAGGGCGGGCTCGTTGTCGCTGCGCCGATAAGGAGCATCACTAATGTGGTAGTGATACTGCTGGGGCAGGGCGGGCTCGTCTTCGCTGCGCCGGTGAGGAGCACCACTAATGTGGTCGTGGAATGCGGTTGGTCATCCATCTGGGCCAGTGCTTGGTACCTTTGTTCGCGCAGAGGTACGGATCCAGCAGGTGCTTTCTGCTGATCGGCTAACTGTGCAGAGCTGGCTGTCCGGTGGAGCCCGGGTGAGGGCGGCCCGGGGCCAGAAGATCCAGGCGGCAGTGAATACCACTGCTCCGGCAGCGGTGCGGATCCGGCAGGTGCTTTCTGCTGGTCGGCTGGCTGCCTATGATAGAGCAGAGGTAAGGGCGGCACGGGATCAGAAGATCCAGGCGGCAGTGAGTCCCTCTGCTCCGGCAGCGGTGCGGATCCGGCAGATGCTCTCTGCTGGTCGGCTGGCTGCCTCTGGTAGAGCAGAGGTAAGGGCGGCACGGGACCAGAAGGTCCAGGCGGCATCGTGGTTGGGCCCCCTTGGTTGTAGTAAGGGTCCGGTGGCGCAGAGCCTCCTGGCCCCGGCTGCACCGGTGATGCGTACCTCTGGTCCATCAGAGGTACTGGTCCAACAAGCTCTCCACGCACGGCTTCTCGGTACTTCGGAGGTACGGGCGGTACGGGGCTAGATGGGCCAGGCTGCATCCAAATTTCCTGGAGTTGCCAAGGTTCTCCTAGGTCCGGAACTGAGCGTTCGGTTGGCTCCAGGATTGCACCAGCTTGGGCAGGCTCTGCTGCTGCTGGTGGTGCGTACCTCTGGTCCACCAGAGGTACAGGTTCGGCAGGCTCTTCGCGTACGGCTTCTCGGCACCTCTGTTTGAGCGGAGGTACGGGCGGTACGGGGCCGGCAGGATCAGGTTGCGTCCATGTTGGAAATCCTTGAAGTCGCCAAGCTGCTTCTTGGCCCGGGTCTGAGGTGCCGGTTGACTCCAGGATTGCACCAGGTTGGGCAGGAGCTGCTGCTGCTGCTTCTGGTGGTGCGTACCACTGATCCCTCAGAGGTACAGGTCGGTCAGGCTCTTCACGTACGGCTTCTCGGCACCTCTGTTTGAGCGGAGGTACGGGCGGTACGGGGCCGGTAGGACCAGGTTGGGCAGGAGCTGCTGCTGCTGCTGCTGCTAGTTGGTACTGCTGTTCGTGCAGCGGTACTGGCTGCGATGGCCCAGGATATGTCCACTGGACGTACGAAGCTGGTCCCATAACGTGGTAGTAAGGGGGCGGTGGCAGAGGGCCTCCAGGCCCTGGCTGCGCCAACGATGCGTACCTCTGGTCCACCAGAGGTACAGGTCCAACGGGCGTCTCACGTACGGCGACACGATGCCTCTGGTCCACCAGAGGTACGGGCGGTACGGGGCCGGAAGGTCCAGGCTGCATCCATCCTTGACCCTCATTGTGCTGAGGGGGCGGCGGCAGAGGGCCTTCAGGTCCTGGCTGCGCCGGCGATGCGTACCTCTGGTCCACCAGAGGTACAGGTCCAACGGGCGTCTCACGTACGGCGACACGATGCCTCTGGTTGTCAAGAGGTACGGGCGGTACCGGGCCGGGAGGTCCAGGCAGCATCCATTTTGGACTGCCATTGTGGTGAGGGGGCGGCGGCAGAGGGCCTTCAGGTCCTGGCTGCGCCGGCGATGCGTACCTCTGGTCCACCAGAGGTACAGGTCCAACGGGCATCTCAGGTACGGCGACACGATGCCTCTGGTTGTCAAGAGGTACGGGCGGTACCGGGCCGGAAGGTCCAGGCAGCATCCATTTTGGACTGCCATTGTGGTGAGGGGGCGGCGGCGGAGGGCCTTCAGGCCCTGGCTGCGCCGGCGATGCGTACCTCTGGTCCACCAGAGGTACAGGTCCAACGGGCATCTCACGTACGGCGACACATTGCCTCTGGTTGTCAAGAGGTACGGGCGGTACCGGGCCGGAAGGTCCAGGCAGCATCCATTTTGGACTGCCATTGTGGTGAGGGGGCGGCGGCAGAGGGCCTTCAGGCCCTGGCTGCGCCGGCGATGCGTACCTCTGGTCCACCAGAGGTACAGGTCCAACGGGCATCTCACGTACGGCGACACGTTGCCTCTGGTTGTCAAGAGGTACGGGCGGTACCGGGCCGGAAGGTCCAGGCAGCATCCATTTTGGACTGCCATTGTGGTGAGGGGGCGGCGGCGGAGGGCCTTCAGGCCCTAGCTGCGCCGGCGATGCGTACCTCTGGTCCACCAGAGGTACAGGTCCAACGGGCGTCTCACGTACGGCGACACGTTGCCTCTGGTTGTCAAGAGGTACCTGCGGTACCGGGCCGGAAGGTCCAGGCAGCATCCATTTTGGACTGCCTTTGTAGTGAGGGGGCGGCGGCAGAGGGCCTTCAGGTCCTGGCTGCGCCGGCGATGCGTACCTCTGGTCCACCAGAGGTACAGGTCCAACGGGCGTCTCACGTACGGCGACACGATGCCTTTGGTTCACCAGAGGTACGGGCGGTACGGGGCCGGAAGGTCCAGGCAGCATCCATTTTGGACTGCCATTGTGGTGAGGGGGCGGCGGCAGAGGGCCTTCAGGTCCTGGCTGCGCCGGCGATGCGTACCTCTGGTCCACCAGAGGTACAGGTCCAACGGGCGTCTCACGTACGGCGACACGATGCCTCTGGTTGTCAAGAGGTACGGGCGGTACCGGGCCGGAAGGTCCAGGCAGCATCCATTTTGGACTGCCATTGTGGTGAGGGGGCGGCGGCAGAGGGCCTTCAGGTCCTGGCTGCGCCGGCGATGCGTACCTCTGGTCCACCAGAGGTACAGGTCCAACGGGCGTCTCACGTACGGCGACACGTTGCCTCTGGTTGTCAAGAGGTTCGGGCGGTACCGGGCCGGAAGGTCCAGGCAGCATCCATGCAGCAGGGGCTTGGCTATCATGTGCCAGCCCTGAAGCATCACCGGGTTGTGCCAACCCTGAAGCAGCATGCGGTGGAGCGGGCCCTGTCGCACTTTTTGTGCCGGCCCTTTTGCTCCACGCGGTGTCAGTCCTGCAGGCTGAGGTAGAGCGGACCCTGTCGCACCATTTTGTGCCGGCCCTTTTGCTCCATGATGTGTCAGTCCTGTAGGATGAGGTAGAGCGGGCCCTGTCGCACCATTTCGTGCCGGCCCTTTTGCTCCATGCTGTTGTGGTTGCAGGGTTTCCGTCAGCATGTCAATAAGCTTTTGCTGACGGCGCAGCTCTCGTCGTAGTTGTCGCACCATGTTCTCAATAGATGTAGAAGGCAGTGCTTGCTCGTTGTGGCTCTCTTCTGTTGAGCGCGCCATCTCAGTTAGCTAGGCGTGTCACGAGCGTGGGTATGCATGGCATCAGGCGTGACGTGGCGTCAGGCGTGATGTGGCATCGGGTGTGGCATCAGGCGTGGCGTCAGCCCTGACATGGGGCGTGGCGTCAGTCCTGGCATGAAGCGTGGCGTCAGTCCTGGCATGAGGCGTGGCGTCAGTCCTGGCATGAGGCATGGCATCAGGCGTGGCGTCAGGCGTAGCTTCAGGCATGGCGTGTCAGGCGTGGAATGTCAGGCGTGACGTAGCATCAGGCGTGGCGTCTGGCGTAGCGTCAGGTGTATCGTCCAGCGTAGAGTCAGGCAAGGTATGTCAGGCGTGACGTAGCATCAGGCGTGACGTAGCATCAGGCGTGGCGTCAGGCGTGGAGTCTGGCGTAGCGTCAGGCGTGGCGTAGCATCAGGCGTGACGTTAGGCGTGGTGTCTGGCGTAGCGTCAGGCGTGGCGTAGCATCAGGCGTGTCGTTAGGCGTGACGTCTGGCGTAGCGTCAGGCGTAGAGTCCAGCGTGGCGTCAAGCAAGGTATCTCAGGCGTGACGTAGCATCAGGCGTGGCGTCAGGCGTGGAGTCTGGCGTAGCGTCAGGCGTGGCGTAGCGTCAGGCGTGGCGTAGCGTCAGGCGTGGCGTAGCGTCAGGCGTGGCGTAGCGTCAGGCGTGGCGTTAGGCGTGGCGTCTGGTGTAGCGTCAGGCGTAGCGTAGCATCAGGCGTGGCGTTAGGCGTGGCGTCTGGTGTAGCGTCAGGCGTAGAGTCCAGCGTGGCGTCAGGCAAGGTATCTCAGACGTGACGTGGCATCAGGCGTGCAGCTGATCCGGCTCGAAGGACCACTTGTAACAGACGTATCAGCGCCTTTACAAGAACTGTAAAAAAGGGACCGGTCTCGTGCACGCCTTCCAGAGGTACACGCTGATGATGGTGATGATTGCTGGCTGGCCTCCCTACATCCAGTGGTAATGGTCCTGGATGCGCCTAGTTTCTGCCTGAGCGGTGCCTTGGCAGTGCCCAGAGTTAGGGCCGACTGCAGCGGTAGGCACCGGGTACTCGTTCAGGCAGAACTTCAGCAGGAGGCAGCAGGTGGTAGACTTCCAAAGGTAGGAAAGAGTAATAAACTTCCGAAGAATAAAACACGAGTTATCAAGTAGAGATGTGAACATGAACTGATTTATTAGTTTTTTTTTTTTTTTTCATTTACTAGATTCTTATGTATCTTGAGGAGATGAATCATTTAAATTTACTGAATTTAAAGTTAATGTTCTTTATACAAATAGAACGGCGTCATATGCGCCTTGCAATTTTTACCTCATGTGGGTATTTAAAAATAGTACCTGGCTATTATAGACTTAGAGGTCATGTATTTTGTCGGTAGGGAAAAATTGTTATGTAAAAACCCTACTAAAATTGCATGTTTTGCATAGCTCAACAAAGCAACCGGCATCAAGCAAGGGGAAATATATACATACGTGTGTGTTTGTGTTATGTTGGGAGTGGGAAGGAGTCGGTCATGTTCTTTTATTTGGAGCTCTTCCGCATTTGCCTTTGGGAATAAGGAAACCATGAAAAACCTTATCCGGGAGGAGTCGGCCGACAGTCAACATGAAACTGTGCGGCCTTCAGTGATTTCAGTAGATGAAATCCTGCATTTTGTGGTGATGGGTGTGGGTGTCTGTTTTTATGTGATATATACTTTATGGGAATTTTTAGGATAAACTTACATACATATAGATAAAATAAATATTATTATATAAATATATACATAGATATATAGACATAAGTTGTGGGGAGGGGTCTGGTGATTGGGAATACCTACCGATCGCTCAGTCATCCGCGTCTGATTCAGGATTGTGCCAAATGTGATTAAGGTCCATCAGAATATGTTTGGGTAGTCTGTGTTTGTACCTGAAAGGGAGATCGCTAGGTGCATTGTATTGACCGATTTCTTTGATGAGTTTATTTTTACTATGTTGAAGTGACTTGTAAAATCGGTCGGTCAGTCTGTGTGTGTATTCAAATAAGGTCGGTATTTCTTCTCTTGCATGTAGTTTTTTCAAGTTTGTTCTGAGTCTTGTGTTGTACGTGATTTTAATGCAGAGATTTTGTAAAGTCTGTAGTTTTGTGTGGTCAGAGTGGGAGATGCTGCCCCACACGGGGATAGCATGAGTCAGTACCGGTCGAATGAGCGAGTAGTAGATCAGGAGTTTGGTTTTGGGAAGTAGCGGACTTCTTCTGTTGAAGATTGGCTTCATCGCGCCGACTGCCTTTCTGGCTTTTACGTGCATCTTGGCTACGTGAGATTTCCAGTTGAGACGTGAGTCCATTGTGAGGCCCAGGTAGACGACCTCATCTTTCCATTCTAGGACGTGTCCTCCCATTTCGATGTTGACGTCTGGTGTTCTTATTTTATTTTTCCTCGAGTACATAATGACTTCGGTCTTCGCCTCGCTTAGTTTGAGGCGCCATTTTCTGTAGAACTCTACGAGTGTGTCGAGCGCCCTCTGTAGGTATATGGCTGCCATGTCTGCTTGCGTCGAGGAAACGTAAAGTTTGACGTCGTCTGCATAGATGGAAAGGTTGCATCTCTCGTCATGGGGGATGTCGTGCGTGAAGATGTTGAAGAGGTGAGGTCCCAGTAGACTTCCCTGAGGCACGCCTTTTGGAATCTCACGTAGTGTCGACAGCGCGTTCCTGATGAAGACTTGGAAGGATCTGTTCTTGAGGTATTCTTGTATCACTCTCGTTAGGTATATGGGCGTGTTCAGTCTGTGAAGTTTGTGCAGAAGCCCTTTTATCCAGACGGTGTCAAATGCCTTTTCCAAGTCTAGCAATGCAGCGGCGGTGTAGCGATTTTCGTTGAATCTTCTCGCGATGAATTCCGCTACTCTGGATAGCTGATGGGTGGTGGAATGCCTTTTCCTGAATCCGAATTGTTCGTCTGGCAAAGTGTCTTCGTGGTGTGGTAGGAGTCTGTTGAGAATCACCTGTTCAAATACCTTGCTCAGGGTGGAGAGTAGGCTAATCGGCCGATAGTTTGTCGGCTGCTTCTTGTCCTTATTTGGCTTGGAGAAGGGCAGCACGGTCGCCGTTTTCCAGATCTCAGGGAAATGTCCAATGGTAAGGCAGGCATTGAACAGTTTGGTGATGAAGATGATGGCTTTCTGGGGTAGATGTTTCAGTAGGATGTTATGTATTTGATCGCTTCCCGGCGCCTTATTTGTTTTCAATCGCCTGATAATGACGGCTACTTCGCTCGGTGTGCTGAAGTGGATGTCGGCGGCGTTCGTCTGCTCGGCTTGTTCGAGGTTTCGTAGAGACTCTTCTACTAGTCGATCCGTTTCCGGGTCGGATAGGCCGTCCGTGGCTGCGTAGGCTCTCTCGAATCCATCGGCGAGCGCGTTTGCTTTTTCTTCGAGTGAAAGTGCCAGCCCTGATCCGTCTAGCTTCTCTAGCGGGGGAATCGCGTGATCCTCGTGTCTCAGCGCTTTTGCCATTTTCCATAGGCTGTTGTCCTTTGGCGTGAGTGACGTAACTTTCTTCGTCCAAAGTTCGCGTCTGAGGTCGGTGATCTCTTGCTTGATTTCCCGCTGTAGTGTGTTGTAGGCCGTTTTGAAGTAGCCGTCGCGCGTGTGATGGTAGATGCGTCGCAGGCGATTTTTCTCCTTAATGAGCGATAAGACGTACTCGGGAAGCTTGATCGTGTATGTCTGTTCGTCTTTGAGGGGGATGAAGGTGTCTTGTGCTAATTGGATGATCTCGGTCAGAGTGCTTGCGGCTTCGTCGATCTCTTCCTTTGAGCGCAGGGTTGCCGATGTTAGATGTATTCGTTCGTTAATTTCTTTTTTGAATCCTTTCCAGTCGGCGTCCTTGTAGTTTCGCCGCTTTCTGGGGCTCCTTGAAGTCGTTCCTCCTATACTGAAGCTCACGGGCAGGTGGTACGACGACAGTTCGTCCAGCGTGCGCAATGGTGAGATGGTCTTGGCGTTCTTCTCAAGTACGATATCCAGAGTACTTGGGTACATTGCGCGTGCTGAGTGGAAAGTTGGTTTGTCCGGCGCCATTATCGTGTAGTTGTGCGTCTGCATATGTGAAAAGAGCGTTTTCCCATTCGCGTTGCCTCTGTAGTTCCAATAATTGTGCTTGGCGTTCAGATCTCCTCCTAAGATGACAATAGGGCGCAAATTAAGTAATTTATCGAGATCTTCTCTTACCAGTAGGTTGGGATGGTTGCAGTAGGCGGCGATGATGGTATGCGCTCTATCCTCTATGGTGACTTCGATAATCGTGGCTTCAGTATGCTTCAACTTCGGAGTAGGGATTCTTGTAGATGAGATGGTCTGACGAACGAATATGGCGGTGCCTCCGCCTGCGCCCTCCGGTCGGTCGTTTCGGTGTACTTCGAAGCCGGGCACTCTCAGGGGAATGTCGGGTTTGAGATGAGTTTCTGTAATGAGAAAAATGTCAATGTTAGTATTGTTTGCCAGAGCGAGCAATTCGTCAATTTTAAAACGGATGCTGTGGGCATTCCACAGGAGGACGTTCACCATCTGGGGATCAGACATTGATGGTGGACGTGATAAGATTCATGAGAATCACAGCCTTCTCAAGCTCGTTGTTGCAAACGGCCAGTTGGGGTCGCACGCGGATCAGTCCCTGGAGCAGGGCCATCATTAGTGCGGCGTCATCATCTGCGGCGGTTGCCTCTCTTGCGGGCTGCTGTGTGCGGGGCTGCGAGCGGGGCTGCGATCGGGGCTGCTCTTGGTGCTGCTCTTGGTGCTGCTCTTGGTGCTGCTCCTCGTGATGTTGGGGGCCTGAGGATCCTCCGGCTACATGGGCCCAGGTGCGTCCATCATTCCTCGTCGTCTGATGCGCATGAGGATGTGTCCGGCTTCCTGGCGCCTCTCGCCGGGGTTGTCGCTGGTGTTGTTGGATCGTGGCAACGTATGCCACCCTCTTTGGGCAACCCCTGTAGTTGGCGGGATGGGGGCCCCCGCAGTTGCAGCACGCGGCGGGCTCGTCCCTGGTGGTCTTGGGGCACTCGGCAGAGGCGTGCTCCACTAGGCATTTCACACACCTCGCGGTGTGTGAGCAGTTGCGGGACCCGTGCCCGAAGTTCTGGCAGCGGTAGCACTGTGTCCCGTGCTGCAGGTGGTTGCTGCGGTGTTTTTGCAGGCGGATCCTGCAGTGGCAGAGGTACTTTACTGCCGCCCTCATCTGGCCCATGTTCACTTCCTTATTGAAGGTGGCCAGGTACATCGGGTACTCTGCTGCGGCGGTCGTCATCCTGGCGACCTTCACCGGGGGGAAACCTTGTTCCGTGAGGTCCGCCGCAATCTCCTCCGTCTCGATGTTTGGCAGGCCCTTGATGACCGCCTTTTTCAGTTTTTCCGCCTCTGCCGTGTACGTGTGAAAGCCGCGTGCTTCCGCTCGCAGCCCGTTGGTGAGGGCGCGGTGGTCCGCCATGCTCTGTAGGAGGATGTTTACCTTCCCGCCTGGTCGATATTGGATTTTAAAATTTTGGTTCCCGATGTGGCCCTGCACCGCTGTGGTGACCTGCCCGTGTGAGAGTGTCCCCAGGGTCATCACTACCGGGGGAACACGGTCCTTCCTGGCGGCGCTCGTGGTACCAGTGGAAGAGTAAGAAAAGTTATTAATATTTTGGCGCTTTGGTTGCGACGCGCCGCCGCCTTCTGTTACTTCAGGTAAGTTACCAAATCGGTTGCCGATTACAACCGGTTTCGATTGCTGCGGTGAAAGGGGCCTCTTCACTGTGTTGGTCGGCCTAGTCCATCCTTCTTCCTGGCGGGTCGTCTCCATCTCCTGGGCGGGATGCTGGAATCTGGGGGGGGGGACGTAGCCCGAGGCTGGGCCTACTGGGGGGCGGCTTGGTCCGGCTGCTGGGGGGGCGGTCTCGGGCATCTTAGGGGGCGGTAGGGGGATGGCTGCCGGCTTTGTCCTCGGGTCAGCGGGATGGGGCTGCAGTGGCTGTTCTGGCTGGGGATTGGGGACTTTGATTGTCCCAGTCTTGGTCCGGTATTGTCGGGTGGAGTCCTCTGGGTAGGTGGAAAAGAGCCGCGCGGGAAACATTCGCGCGGCAGGCGTCCGGTATTTCCTTTTTAAAATGGTGGGGGTTGTCTTGTAGTCGTCGGGTCTCGGTGGTGCCAGGTCGTCCTTCTTCTTCTTGTGCCTTAAGAAAGGCAGTTGGCGGCGCGAGCGCCTAGGTGAGTAGCTGGTGTCTGGCCGTGTGAACACAAGCCAGACAGAGCGGTTCGGGAGCGAAAAAGGGTGTTGTCTCAAAAGCGACTGTCGCGGGCGGCAGTCACTCAGCGAATCAGTCAGTCACTCGAACTGATTTATTACTTGGACTTGGATATTCTTTGTTGACAGAGTTCCTAAACAATGAGTTTACTGACTCTAGCATATTTACAATGGATTTTTTTTATGAAACTTTGCGTGGAGGGATTTTATTTTTGGTGGTGAGAAATGAAACTTAAAACTATACTGCGACTTGATGCAGGAATTATTATTATTTATTAATTATATTTTTTTTATTATTATTATTTAAAATATGTACTTAATTGCCTACTCCTTGCGGAGGATCACTTTAGGTCTTTTATGTTTTGTAATTTCATTCTCGCTATATTGGGCGAGAGAGTTAATGGTCGGATTTTCATGTCCGGCTAGGCCGGCGTAGAATTTTTCCGATTAGGAAACAATTAACTCCTTTATCAGAGGAATGTTTGTGTCTTTATGTAGAGTGTTAACCCTGATCCACTTCGGCGCATTCAACGCTAATCGAATGGCTTTGTTTTGCAGGGTTTGTAATTTCTTTAGTTGTGTGTCAGCTGCATGACCCCAAACGGGAGCAGCGTATGTAAAGCCCGACCTGATGGTCGTCTTGTAGATGAGTAGTTTGTTGTCTGCTGATAATTTACTATTTCTACCTAACATAGGGTAGAGTGCTGACATTGACTTATTTGCTGATTTTACTTTTTCATTGATGTGTTTAGCCCACGTTAACTTGGAATCTAGTGTTACTCCGAGGTATTTAATAGATTTTTCCCATGGGACCTGTTCCCCAAATAATATAATATTTGAGGGCTGTTTGGGTCTTCTTCGTGAAAAAACTGTAGCGGCACTTTTGGTCGGATTAATTGAAATTCTCCATTTTTTACAAAACTCTTCGAATAGAGTGGCTTGGAGCTGTACGCGGCATGTAGCAGTGGTCGCGACAGTAGAACTCGAGATAACATTGGTATCATCGGCGAATTGTGAAATTTTTACGTTATGGTTCATCGGTGGGGGAATATCGCTAGAATAGACGTTAAATAGTTTAGGGGATAGTGAACCGCCTTGGGGGACACCGGCTGCTAGTGGACGTTCTGATGATAGAATTTCGTCTAGTTTTACTCTAAAAGTACGATCAGTAAGGTAGCTATGTACCATTTTAATATATGAGATGGGGAAGCCCATTTGATGCATTTTATATAATAACCCTTCATGCCATACTCTATCGAATGCTTGTCGTATGTCAAATGTGAGGATCACTGTATGTTTGTTTATGTTGAAGCCTTCAGTTATGATCTCTACTACGCGGAGAAGTTGATGAGTTGAAGAATGACCAGTTCGGAAGCCGTGTTGGAAATCTGGCAAAATTTTATTTTCATGAATAAATGATTCTAATCGAACGAGGATGATTTTCTCAAGAACTTTGCCTAAGCAAGGAAGGAGACTAATTGGGCGATGGTTCGCGGTTAGTAGTGGGTCTTTGCCCGGTTTAGGTATTAAGATAACATTTGCTTGTTTAAATGCTTTAGGAAAGCAACTGAGTCGTAGTGACGCATTGTAGATGGCAGTTAAGGCGCAGATGCCGTTTAAAGGAAGGCATTTTAAAACTTTATTAGATATGCCATCTGGTACTGATTTATTAGATTTTTTTTTTTTTTTGATTCTACGGATTCTTTCGTAATCCTCTAACTAGCTAGGGCTTTGCAATGCCCTTTCATGTTCTAACTGACTAGTTTTACGGCTCATTTGGCCTTATAACTATTACCTTCTGAAGGTGATTATTTACTTGACTGAATTTACTTTTACATTAGTGTTTTCGTGAGGAAAAAAGTCTTTACTGGATAAAAACCTCACAGTCTGATTTATTAGGAAAAATGTGGGTCCTTTTATACCCAAATTTGGGGTAAAAGGTGCCCACGTGGTACATTTTTGTGGTGGGAGGTTAAACCTTGCCCGTATGTATAAATAGGGCGGCGTTTCCGTCACACCTTATTTTGGCGGTGCCGCCCGTAAAAGTGGTCGCTTAAAATTGCGTTTTATACATAATTATGTAGGTTACATTTATAATATATGTGTACATGTTTTAGTGTTTACATATTTGGGGGGGTAATCTTTATCCCTAGATTTTTAGTTTGGTGAGTTTCGGGTAATTTTACAGTTTATTCTAGGTTTTTTTGTTTTGGCTAATTGTGAGAAGTTTGTATAAGGAATCTACTATTTTTCCCAGGTCCCTCGCAAGACTAGCTACTGAAACCTGTTTGTTTCATCGTCTTGCGAGGTCCCTGGATTTTTAAAATGGGAAAAAACGGATTTTGTAAGGAATATTTCTAAGTCTTCTGTTTGAGTCAAAAAATGCCCTAGTGTTGAGAGTTTAAGGGTTAGAGGCTTAAAATCTCTTTCCCTGAATGCCCGGCAGGACTCTGGAATGAAATGTGTTGATTTCATCGTCCTGCGGGTTGTGAGAGTATGATTAAATGAAAAACATATTTTGCTCGCTAGCCTCCTGCAGGGCCATAACCACCGAGCCCAGAAAAATAGCAAGTATGTAAATAATACGAGTTTAAAATGTCTCCTGTAGGGCCATAACCACCGAGCCCAGAAAAATAGCAAGTATGTAAATAATACGAGTTTAAAATGTCTCCTGTAGGGCCATAACCACCGAGCCCAGAAAAATAGCAAGTATGTAAATAATACGAGTTTAAAATGTCTCCCGGTGGCAACCTTAGCATGTAAGCATTTATTTGTTGCACCGGGGCATTGTACATAATAAAAAGGGAAATAAATGATAATATTTTACATAAATATTTCCGGCGAAAGATCGTCGCTGGCGGCATGGTACTAACGAGCTTAGTGGCCAGAAATTTCGGAGGAAATTCCCAAGAAATGACCACTAAATGTAGAGGATGCCGCCAGTGATGACTTTTGCCGAAAAAACAAATGAGGGTATGTAACACGTCGGTTACAAATAGATAGTCTCATCATATAAAATAAAACAAAATTAAAAATATATAAGAAAATAAAAAAAATAAACAAAATAAAAAAAACACTCACTCATAGTTCCATTCATTACAAAAACACGTACTTATCATTTCAGAACACAATTGCCTATTCTTTTATCAATACCCTTCCCATTTTTCTACATTCAACTCCTGTGGAGATCTTTCTTTTTATTATACAAAATTACGTAAGCTATAATTTATACAAAATACGTACAAATATAATTTATACAAAATTGCGTACTATACGTAATATTACAAAAACGCGTACTTATAACTTCATAACATAATTGTCTATTATTTTATCAATACCCTTCCCATTGTTCTACATTGAAGTCCTGCGGTGATATTTCTTTTTAACATTACCATCTGGATTTTATTTACTTTACAGGTTTTATTTTATATTAAGTGCTCTAAGGGAAAATATCTTAGTAGGATGAAAAAATGAAGCAAGGAAAGGGAAATAAATACAATTTGTTATCAACCACTCTGTCATGTCACTATTTATACACTAACTAACTTATGAAATATTTATATACAAATTGTTTTATTCATTTGCTGCATCCTTTTCGAGTCACATTCTTTTTGAGTTTCTTCACCCGCTCGTAAAGTTAAGGGATACGTCACTCACGTTAATTATAATTATTATTATTTTTAGTAATCACGTTTAAACATCTACGTTAATTATAATATGGATTTTGTCATCACGCTTGAAGAATGTCTCGATTCTCAATTTTTGCAAGCGATTTAAATGACCAAACATTTATCTATTGTTAAACAAGCATTCGATACTAAATTTGTACTTTAAGACATTGTTTTTTCTCTTCGCTTATTCTTTTTTTTCTATGAGTTCAAAATTGTAGTTAAAGTAAACTAAAGCTTCTACGAGGAATTCAATCGTAACACTTGTTTCATTCAATAAATAATATGTTTATATAATTAATCAATGTAATATGAAATTATGGTATGAACTAAATTTGTCAATTTGACTGGCCTAAAACAGGATCCATTCCTAGTTGGCTAGTCAAAGTTTCCATATATGTTTCATTGTATAATTTTATGTGAAATAAATATTATTATTATTATTATTATTATTATTAAATTGATGATTTATGTAGAAAATGTTTGGCTTTTCCGGAAAATATAGAACATATTATATCGGGATGTTCTATATTAGCGCCGTCCGAGTATACATTTAGGCACAATCAGGTTTTAAAAATAATCCACCAAAGTTTGGTAATTAAACATAACTTGATTGACTGCCGTAATACTTGACCGTACGATTGACTACCATATTATGAATATGAACCAAATTCATTTTAGAAAATGAATTTTATAAAATATATTATGATAAAACTATACTACAGACAGAACAATTAGTCATAATAGACCTGATATAGTTTTACATGACAAAATTAAAAAAATAACTTATATCATTGATGTAGCTATTCCAAATACCTGTAATATTAAAAAAAACAGTTTCTGAAAAATTAGAAAATACATAGATTTAGGAAATGAGATTAAAAGAATTTGACACTCTCAGACTATAAAAATATTACCATTTGTTATTTCGGCTACTGGCATTATACCTAGGTCTCTGATTCAAAATTTAGGCATATTAAATTTGTCAAAGAATTTATATATAAAAATGCAAAAATCGGTCATTTTAAATACATGTAGGATTACAAAGATTTTTTAAATATTTATATTGAGGGATCAGTAGGATTTATAGGTTCAATTAGGAATTCCACAGAGCCGAACCCTCTGATATGAAAATATCTGGAGTCGGTGAATTATTTTCCCATTTGGTCTCTGGTAGGTTGACATGTTGTTCTTGTATTGTTTTGTATTTATAATACTTATATAGTGCAATTGCATAGCGTGGATTGACTAGATGATCATTTGGGGAAGTGTGTGAAAGGGTTTAGTTTTTCCTTTGGGGAAAATTTAACCCGGACATTTAAATCTGGTGCGTTTAAATAACAAATAATTATGTTTTGTAAAAAACATAAAATCAACCTTTTTTATATAAACGTTATCATTTATTGTCATATCAGTTAGGAATGCTAAAAATAATTTTTATGTATAAAACAAAGTCGGGTTAGTTACACTATTTATAACTCGAGAACGGCTGGACCGATTTTTATGACCTTTGATTTGTTGGATTTGTCTTCGCCCCGAATAGCAGTATAACTATTAAAACATCGGAAAAAATCAGAAAAAAAAGTAATGAAGAAAATTATTTTTTTCGTACATATTATATGGAACGAATTTTCATCTTTTGAAAGAGCTGCGGCAATGTTGTGATAAATATAATATTAAACAGTAAGTGAATTCCAAAAATTCCAAAAACTTCCCACTCTTCTACTTCTTACATACTAAATGTCAATAGTAAAACCTCAGTGGAAACGTTATATCTTGCGGACGATACGATTACCATAATTAAGGGTAATGACTGGAAAATTGTAAATGAAAATGCAAATAATGGCATCCAAATCCTAAAAAATTGGTATGATACAAACCCGCTTACAATGAATGTAAAAAAAAACAGTTTATATTCCTTTCTCAATAATTAAATTCAAAGCTTACCCCAGAATTCATCACAATACCCTAGTACTAACGTCACAACATTCTAGTACTTAAGTTTATATATATATATATATATATTGTACAATCTATGTAAATTTTTGCATTGGACACGCGTGTGTATAAGTACATAAAGACAGGTATATAAAAGTATATAAATTACCGGCTGTAATAATTGTAGAGGTGGTAAAGTATCGCTGAATCTAGAAGCAAGCATTAATATCACATTTTTTCTGCGTTCTTTATTTTTCCTTTTGATTTTTTTCACCCTGCTTACTAGCGGATACCTGTTCTTCTTGTCTTTGTTGCCCATTCTAAATAATTGGTATCCTCTGGAAAAAAGATTTACGGATTATATTTTGGTTTTTGTATTAATAAGTTGATGATGAACGTACCTACATGTTGGAAGTAACGACGCGCTCTGTCAAACTAATCATTTGTTACGTTTTAAAAAAATACGCGATATCGAAACATGTCAAAAAAGTTAAACTATCGTAATAAAAATTAAACGCGATTATATTAGCGACAGTGTTAACAACTACTCCATGGTGACAATGCCTAGTTAATCCGATTTAAAAGGTTTATAACCTGTGTTTTTAATAATACAACAGATATAACCTGTGTTTTTATTCACATAACTACCAAGTTCACACACCTATAAATCTACGGCATAATCTAGATTATAAAATTGTCGATATATTTGGGGATTCCGTATTAGTAATGAAACGAACTCTTCACAAACACCTCATTGAAAAATAAGAGAATATCACTCGTTAGTAAATAAAATATTTTTCCTTTTCTAAATGTTGATCTGTATTTTTGAAGTTAAACTTCTTTACTAAGGGGTCTGAAATTTTGGAGTGGCACGAAAATTCTGATTTCCAATGCATATATTAAATAAGAGTTACATCACAATATTTGCCCTTGAGATTATAGCCTACGAAACTACAAAAATATTCATATTATATTCCATAGTTCTCATTAAAAACTTGCGGCAGGAATGTGAACTAACATTTTTCAATATGAAATAGCACAATTTGTTGGTTATTCACATTTGGTAGTTTTAATTATTGCTACAAGGTTTGTTAGATTGGTACTGGGAGATATATATATGGTGAGGATCGTTTCGTGTTATTATGAAACTTTTTCCCTACTATTCTCAATTATTATCTTTTGTTCACTAAAAAATACTAATAATATGTCTGCAAAGTGAACAATACTATATATATATCTTTATCTTTACCTAATTTATGTAAAAGCACAGTAGGACGTAAATAAATAAAACTAGGAATACGAAAATACAGGTAAAGGGGCACTCTAAACCATTCTATGCCGCTGGTTGCAAACAGGCGGCCGCGAAATGGAAGTTCTAGTAAAAAAGTCAACTTGGTTCTGAAATAAAACACAATAACATAACGACTAACCTTTAGTGTGACCCCTTTTTTTTATGTGCCTACACATTTACGTATTTATTTTTTGTAAAATTTGACGTGCTTTCACTCCGAAATCATCTCGCATACTGACTGGAAATAACTCGTGTCTTGGTTTATATAATGGCGTGAGACAAAATAACAATATCGTGATATTGAAAAACTGTTTTTATTTATTTAAGCATTGTTTTAATGCTTTTTAAAATAATTTTATTATTCAGTCGTTTAGACAACATTGATGTGGTGATAATGTATATTTTTTATAATTCTCCTGTATTTAGAATTAAAAGATATAATCGAACTTTAAGCTATTTTTAGAGGTTTTGTAAATATTTTTTCACGCAATTGTTTTAAATATTTTAACACGTTTTTTTAACGCACCATTTAGAAGAATAGTTTATTTTTTCAAAACATAATATTTTTTCTAATAAACAATAAAGAAATGTTCTTAAAACTGCATCAAAAATCCCTAAATATGCTGCGCTTGCGGTAATATACCCTTTGTTAAATAGTTTACCTTAAGCCGGATCCAGATATGCGGGATTTGCCGAGTGCCGATTAATCAGCTAGTCCCAAGTGCTCGGCTTCGTATTCGCCAAATGTCTTTACACACTTGCGGGCCTTGTCCGAATGCCTAGTTTTTTTGGGAACAGCGAATATGCTAGCCGACTGCATGCCGTGCCAGCAACTACGATTGGTGCGAGTTCTTTTTTTTAATCATGGACAACATTGATGAAGTTATCATTGCTGCAGCCACATTTGCTGTTTTATGTAGTGGTTATTTGATGAAGTTTTTTTTTTAAATCAGTCACAGAATACCGTTGCCCTATTTTCTTTTCAATCCGCTTCCATGCATCATGAACCTGTTTCCGATTTTTGTGATTCGGATGAGAAGCATTCCAAATTATTGACTCACTCTCACAAAATGCGAGGAACTCTAAAACCGTTTCATTGGTCCAATCCATTCCTACAAAATAAAATACATTCAAAAATCAATAAAAGCAGCTACTTTTATACGCCTAGTAGTACGCCGTTTCCAGTTTTTTTTTTAATTTTTTTTTTATTACAATGCTCTGAGTGTAATAATATCATGACATGTCCGTACTACGTAAGTCTCATGTAATAAATTTACTGTTTAAAATTGCCGTAATATATTTTTCCAGTGAAATGTATAGGAGTTTACGCAAAATATGTACAAATATTGTTGTATTTCTTGCTTTCAAAAAAAAAGTAATTTAATTGTGACACTTTAAACATACAGAAATGAAGCTTTAAACAACCACAATGCAATGATACCAACTTGCACATCCACCATTGTTCATTTGTACCAAAGATATTGAAATATAAGGAAATATGCTATGATGTCCGCCTGACTGTCGGCAGAACTATGATGTAATGGTCCTAATTTGGAATTTAGTTGATTTTTCGAAGGTGTGCAGTAGTATTGGTTAACAATTTCGGCGACACCAGGAAGCACAGTCCCACTCACTAAAAACTGCCGATAGCCCATCTCCTTATTTATTTAATGTTTGTTCACAATTAACATTCATTATTTAGCAATTTCACAATTTAATCAAAATAACGCACATAAAAATCTGTTGAAAAAAATAATATTTGAATTAACAACAAAGTATTGAGAGATCAAACAAAATGTTATTATTCATTTATTAAAAGAAAATAACTTAGTTTACATCACTTTATTTTTTATATTTTATAATATCAACATGTTTCGTGAACCAAGTTCACTTCTTCAGGAATAAAAGTATACTAAAGTTAAAAAATTAATTATAGATTACATATGGAGAGAAGAAATTGAAGGAGGGGGAAGGGTTGACAATGGTGGGAGTTTCGAAGAATTGGGGATTACCAAGCTATTAGAAGTAAAAGGCCGGTTAAGTGGGAAGATATTTAAAACAGGGTTAAAAAAAATTTTTTTGCTAATTAATTATGTCAGCTTTGGAATTTACATTTTTTCTTATTTCTAAAATTTCTAAATTATTGATTTGCGATGTTTTATATCCTGTATGTAATACTTGAAGACCTGAATTTATGTCAAAGCTATGATCATATTTTAATAAATGGTCTGCGAACTCAGAATCGCTATTGCCATTTAGTGCTCTGAGGTGCTCTTTAACCCTAATCTCAAAGTTTCTATAAGTTCTACCTATATAAAACGAACTACAATCATTACAATTGAGTTTGTAAACCCCTGATTTTTTTTGTTTTAATTTCGCTATCTTTATTGTTGAGTATATATTTCTTCAATTTGTTATTTGTGTAAAACGCTGGTTGAATAGTACCGGGAATATTTTTACTAATAATTTTTGACGTATCGTTGTCGACAAATAAAATTCTACGCCAATGTTTATTGTTATCTTTAGAAATAGGGTAAATATATAATTAGAAAAAATTCTGTTTAATTTTTTTATTTAGTATTTTATCTATCAAATTAGTAGAATAGCCATTATTAATTGCTATTTGCTTTATGAGATTTAATTCGAAATTATAGTTAAGAGCTGACAAAGGAATTGTAATTAGTCTATTAATCATAGAGTGGAAAGCCGCTAGTTTTTGAGAAAAGGGATGATTTGAAGAATTATGTATAACAATATCAGTATACGTATCTTTACGGAAAATATTGAAATCTATTTTTGTACCTGTTAATGTTAAATTTAAATCTAAGAAATTTAAGCTCTTATCTTTACCAATTTCCAGTGTAAATTTAATGTTTTTGTGTAATTTATTTAAAAAATTTAAGAACATGTTCAATTGTCTTTCTGAACCTAACCAAATGCAAAATATATCGTCAACATATCTTTTCCAACAATACACATTTTTAAGTAATAACGCACCGCTAATATTCCCGGTACTATTTAACCAGCGTTTTACACAAATAACAAATTGAAGAAATATATACTCAACAATAAAGATAGCGAAATTAAAACAAAAAAATCAGGGGTTTACAAACTCAATTGTAATGATTGTAGTTCGTTTTATATAGGTAGAACTTATAGAAACTTTGAGATTAGGGTTAAAGAGCACCTCAGAGCACTAAATGGCAATAGCGATTCTGAGTTCGCAGACCATTTATTAAAATATGATCATAGCTTTGACATAAATTCAGGTCTTCAAGTATTACATACAGGATATAAAACATCGCAAATCAATAATTTAGAAATTTTAGAAATAAGAAAAAATGTAAATTCCAAAGCTGACATAATTAATTAGCAAAAAAATTTTTTTTAACCCTGTTTTAAATATCTTCCCACTTAACCGGCCTTTTACTTCTAATAGCTTGGTAATCCCCAATTCTTCGAAACTCCCACCATTGTCAACCCTTCCCCCTCCTTCAATTTCTTCTCTCCATATGTAATCTATAATAAATTTTTTAACTTTAGTATACTTTTATTCCTGAAGAAGTGAACTTGGTTCACGAAACATGTTGATATTATAAAATATAAAAAATAAAGTGATGTAAACTAAGTTATTTTCTTTTAATAAATAAATAATGACATCACAAAGTAACAACCTTTTAGAAGAAGTTTTCTTCGAAAAATTAATTGTTATTATTCGTTGTGTGATTATTTCATACCATTTTCAACAACATACCATAGCGAATCAGGTACGTCCGAGCTCTTCAAACATTTAAGCGACACTATCGATGACCTCCTGCCCTGCTGCCCTACGGCAGAGTTTGTGGTCCTGGGGGACTTCAATGTTCATAAAGAACCTTGGTTGAAGTTTTCAGGATCAACATAATCGGCTGGACGACAAGTGAAATCCTTTGCCCTTTGCTACGGATTGGAGCAAATGGTTCAGGAGCCTACAAGGGTTCCTGATGTCCAAACTCACCGTTCCAATCTGTTAGACCTATTTTTAATCACTGTGTCACACGGTTACAAGATTGAAGTCACAGGGCCTTTAGGATCGTCCGACCGCTGCCTGATGACGATATCAATCCCTGTAAACTTCAGACTGCCAAACGAGAGGTTGAAGAGAAAAGTGTGGCACTATAGATCAGCAGATTGGTTCGGTCTGCGGGCACATTTTAATGCTTTCCCGTGGTCAGCTGTCTGTTTTCGGACTTCGGATCCCTCAAGATGTGCCCAGGAAATTGGTGAAGTCATCACATCCGCGATGGATGGCTTCATCCAATCTAGTGTTAAGGACACTGGTGTAGGCTCAAAGCCGTGGTTCAGTCGACAATGCGCTGAAGCAGTGCGATGAAAAAACGCAGCTTGCCGAGCCTACAGCACATCTAGAACATCCGAAGACAAAAACAGCGAAGAACAGCTTATAAAAAAATGGCACAGGAAACCAAGAGAATCATAAATAGGTCGAAATTCGAGCACGACCATCAGACCAGCAGAAAGCTAGCTGCATGCCCGCATGGCAATGAGCAATTCTGGTCGCAATTTCTGCAAATCCAGTCTGCCACCTCTTACCAGACCTGACGGCTCACTAGCAAACACTGCCAACAAAAAGGCTAACTTATTAGGTAAAATGTTTGCGGATAACTCAACCCTCGATGACCAAGGTGCTGTAACGAGGTCGGTTCCTCACTGCGGTTTTCGTACGAAAAAGCTGAGGATCTTGCATCGGGAAGTACTCCATGTTTTACGAGGGCTTGATGTTAATAAAGGTAGTGGGCCTGACGGAATACCTGCCCTGGTACTGCAGAGGTGCGCTTCAGAAATAGCTCCAATTTTGACAAAGCTTTTTAAAATGTCCCTGAAGACTGGTTCTGTGCCCTCTGATTGGAAAAAAGCGGCTATTCATCCTATGCCAAAGAAGGGTGACCGCTCCAATCTGGCCAACTACCGCCTCATAGCAATCACATCAGTTCTGTCTAAGGTGTAAGTGGATTGCCGACTTTTTGAGGGAGGGGTCGATTCAGACGGTAGCCGATGGTTTCACCTCTTCCTCACACTTGATAAATGCTCGCGTCCCACAGGAATCGGTTCTGTCTCCGACTTTGTTTTTGTTGCACATCAACGACCTTTTGTCATGTGCACCAATTCATTGTTACGCGGATGACAGTACGGTCCATGATAGCTATTTATTTGATAAGTCCCCAAAGGGCTCACAAACTCCAACAGCTCGGAGGACTTTGAAGCAAAGAATGGATGGTTACCTCGAGAGTTTTCTCTTGGGGTAAAAATAATCTATTATATTACGTCTAAAAGGTATCGAAATGAAAATCTAGTATCTTTCAACGGAAGCAATCTTCCGAACAGGCCCTCCATTGATATATATATATATATTTTTTTTTAACTTATAAATATTATAATATTTATACACATGTATTTTACAAAATACAATATTTAAGGTCATCATATTATATAATATTTATATGGTCTGGAACCTATATTATAATATATATGTATATATATTTTTTAATAATGTTTTATTTTTAATAAGTATTATGTTTTACATGGTATTTGCATGATAATTATACATCTCAGTTTTTTTTTTACTACCCTTCCATTGAAAGCATATTATGCTTGTGTATGGAAGGGGAGTGTACATTAATGTTATTAATGTACACTCCATGTACGGTCCATGATAGCTATTTATTTGATAAGTCCCCAAAGGGCTCACAAACTCCAACAGCTCGGAGGACTTTGAAGCAAAGAATGGATGGTTACCTCGAGAGTTTTCTCTTGGGGTAAAAATAATCTATTATATTACGTCTAAAAGGTATCGAAATGAAAATCTAGTATCTTTCAACGGAAGCAATCTTCCGAACAGGCCCTCCATTGATATATATATATATTTTTTTTTTAACTTATAAATATTATAATATTTATACACATGTATTTTACAAAATACAATATTTAAGGTCATCATATTATATAATATTTATATGGTCTGGAACCTATATTATAATATATATGTATATATTTTTTTTAATAATGTTTTATTTTTAATAAGTATTATGTTTTACATGGTATTTGCATGATAATTATACATCTCAGTTTTTTTTTACTACCCTTCCATTGAAAGCATATTATGCTTGTGTATGGAAGGGGAGTGTACATTAATGTTATTAGTTAGTACTTAAATAATTCATTGTACATAAATATATTTGAGCTGCAATATTAATTTTCATTACAGTGTGTACTTAAAAAAAGAAAGAATGTTATCGGAAACTAAGTATTTTTGTAAGATTAATTACTGTGACAGTGGTTTTTTTCTTAAGAATATTTTTGAAATGTCTCTTGACAGAGAGCAGTATTCGGGTTTTATCATTAATGCTTCTGATTTCTTCTGGTAGTCGATTGAAAAAAGTTCTTCCCTGGTAAGTGTAATGATGCTGTGCAAAAGACGTATTTAGTTTTGGGCATAGAAAAACATGTTTAAGTCAAGTTCTGTTTTCATTTAAAAATGGATATTTATCTTTTTCTTTTATAATTTGAATTAATGAATTTTTAATATATTGTTACGTTTTTAGTTACGTACTGGGTTCACAAACTATTAAAAACAACACAATTTCCTGTTACACTATTTATTTGCATTATTTATTTATTTATTACAGAGGTATTTATATTTCAGTGATTTACCCATAACATTTTTATTTGTACTCCTTGTTATTTTTTTCGTTACCATGGTGATGCATTTTTCCGTTACCATGGTGATGCATTTATTTACTCTAGGTTGGCACCATAATGTTCTTCCCTTTACAATATAAATCTTTAAATGTGGGTACTTGAAATTCTTCAAACAGGCGTTCTGTTGGGTAGTCTAAGGATTTTTTTAATATAATTTTAATAATTGTCCTTTGTACAATTTCTATTGGAAGAAGGTTACATTTATACGCGGATCGCCAACTAATAATAGCGTATTGTAAAGTAGATTGAACTAAGGCATAGTAGATTAAATATAGATTTTTTATCGACAGAAAATTTCTAATTCTTAAAAATATATATATTAATTTTCTGATTTTGTTTACTACTTGACATATTTGTTCCTTCCATTTCAGATTTTTATCAATAACTAGCTGGTCCCGGCATGCGTTGCTATGCCATTTAATAAATAAATTGTTTTTCCCTGAGTGTCCTTTTCTATTCGTCCCGTTCCCCTTCCACCTCCCCTTCTTTTCCTGCGTCCTCTTCCCCTCTCGCGTTCCCACTCCGTCACCTCCACCTTCCCTCTCCCCACTCCACCCCCCCCCCCTTCCACCGCCCCGCGAACCCCCCTCCCGAGTTCCCCACCCCCTCACACGTCCCCTTCCCCTTCCACTTTCCCTGCCTTCCCTCTTCTCTTTCCCTCTCCCTCATCTCGCCAACCCTCCTCCCGCGTTCCGTATATTCAATCCCAGTACATTTAGTTTTTAAACAGCCCTGTAACTGACGTGTTACATACCCTCGTTTGTTTATTCGGCAAAAGTCATCGCTGGCGGCATCCTCTACATTTAGTGGTCATTTCTTGGGAATTTCCTCCGAAATTTCTGGCCACTAAGCTCGTTAGTACCATGCCGCCAGCGACGATCTTTTCGCCGGAAATATTTATGTATAATTATCATTATTTCCCTTTTTATTATGTACAATGCCCCGGTGCAACAAATAAATGCTTACATGCTAAGGTTGCCACCGGGAGACATTTTAAACTCTTATTATTTACATATGCTTCCTTTGTTCGGTGGTGATGGCCCTGCAGGAGGCCAACCAGCAAAATATGTTCTTCCTTTGTTCGGTGGTGATGCCCCTGCAGGAGGCCAACCAGCAAAATATGTTCTTCCTTTGTTCGGTGGTGATGCCCCTGCAGGAGGCCAACCAGCAAAATATGTTTTTTCACTTAATCATACTCTCACAACCCGCAGGACGATGAAATCAACACATTTCATTCCAGAGTCCTGCCGGGCATTCAGGGAAAGAGAATTTAAACCTCTAACCCTTAAACTCGCACTGCTAGGGCATTTTTAGCTCAGAAAAAAAAAACTTAGAAAAATTCCTTACAAAAATCCGTTTTTTCCCATTTCAAAAATCCAGGGACCTCGCAAGACGATGAAACAAACAGGTTTCAATAGCTAGTCTTGCGAGGGACCTGGGAAAAATAGTAGATTCCTTATATAACTTCTCACAATTAGCCAAAACAAAAAAAAAACCTAGAATAAACTGCAAAATTACCAGAAACTCACCAAACCAAAAATCTAGGGATAAATATTACCCCCCCAAATATGTTAGCATTAAGACATGTACATATATATTCCAAATGTAACCTATATAATTATTTATAAATCGCAATTTTAAGCGACCACTTTCACGGGCGGCACCGGCAAAATAAGGTGTGACGGAAACGCCGCCCTATTTATACATACGGGCAAGGTCAAACCTCCCACCACAAAAATGTACCACGTGGGCACTTTTTACCCCAAATTTGGGTATAAAAGGACCCACCCTTTTCATAATAAATCAGTTCACATCTCTACTTGATAAACTCGTGTTTTATTCCTCGGAAGTTTTTATCAACCAGCTGCCTCCCGCCGACTTCTGCCTGTCTTCAGTCCTGGTGCCTACCTCCTCCAGACCAGCCGGCCCTACTTTGGCAACCGCCAGACGCCACGCTCAGGCAGAAGCATCGGCATCGGCACATCCAGTGTCCTTTACGCATCAGGCACTGGGTGCTAGGGAGGTCAGCCTTTTATTATTTTTCATCATTCTATCATCCTGAACGTGCACTAAAAACCCGGTACTTTTTTACAGTCTTGTGAAAACGCTGATACGTCTGTTACAAGCCCGCTTGCCACCTTTTACAATTTTTATTCAAATTTCCATTTTCAATGTATATTAAATTTGATACCTAACATAGTGTTTCATAACGCTTAATAAGATCTCGATAGGTTTGTTCTGATTCACGTACGAAGACCAGAATTCAAACCTATTGGTGAATTTCGCACACTGGGTACTTATTTGGCTGATAATTGCCGGTGTCAACGGTGGTTAAGGAGAAAAAACAAGTGTTGTTTTCGAGAGTCTTCCCATCGTAACGCAGCTGTCAACATCACCGTCCATATCGTGACAAGCTATCATAATACGTATAGTGAATTTACCGCCGGTAACTCACCATTCCATCGCATACAAACTAAATAACGACTGCCTGTGGACCAGCCAAACGACCACGAGGGACCCACAAACCGGGCAAGATTGCCATCAGTATCGTAAGTCCCTCTGTGATATATCTTTGTATTTGTTTCAATAAACATAATCTATCGAGATCCACAAGCATAACTCATATAGAGTGAGCATTCAGCTTCACTTAACCCTTGTAAGGTAGTGCCATCAACGCGCTCATCTTACACATAGGTACCTATTTAAAATATCTAAAAATTTTGATTCAATTCAAACTATTAGGGGAGTACCTACTTTAAATAAATTTATCAACTTAAAAGATTTTCAAAAATAGAATCCTGATTTAACATTTTGCAAAATGTCATTCTGAAACACGCGAACTGTCAAACGTGCGATAATCGTTAGGTTTTCTGAAATTATCCAATTTTCTGCAAACACGCGAACTGTCAAACGTGCGATAATCGTTAGGTTTTCTGAGATTATCCAATTTTCTGCGCAATTTTCTTAATTTTTCTCTCCGTAAGAACCATCCTCGTACTTCAAGGAATATTCTAAAAAAAGAATTAGCGAAATCGGTTCAGCTGCTCTCGAGATTTGCGCTTAGCAACACATTTAGCGATTCATTTTTATATATAAGATTACTCCGAGATATTTATTTTTATTTTCAATATTGTACAGTTTGATTTGCAATAATGTTGGCTATGCATTTTAGTGTTATCGTGTATGACAATGTTAAAATTTTTGGGAGCGTCGTTTGAATGGATTGCAAATGGAATTACAAATGTCTTTTCACTATTTAGTGATAGTAAATTAGTGTCGAAAAAATTCTTAAGCGTATTGATGTCTTCCGAGGCCTTTAATTCTACATTTTCCTAAGTCTTTTCACTTATTATTAATTCTATATCGTCGGCGTATAATGTAATTTGAGGTTGTAGATGTTGAAAAAAAATATCGTTTACATATATGGTAAATAGGATTGGTCCAAGCACTGACCTTGGGGGATTCCAAAGCTTGAAATCTCTTGATCACTATTAACACGATTGATTTTTACCACTTGAGGGCGGTTTTTTAAGTAGTTGGTGATCCGTTTAATCGCGTTGCCTTTTATGCCAATATTATTTAATTTTTTTAATAGCATCTCATGGGATATGCTATCGAATGCCTTTCTGAGGTCAATAAATATACCCGCACATTTTTTACCTTTATCTAATGATTCGGAAATGTATGAAGTTACGTTAGCAACTTTACGTATGCTTGGTTTAACCCTAAGTGATCAGCTCAGGTAAGGGGGCTCCATCGAAGCCTGAGTAAAGTTAGCCTCCCAGAAACTGGGCGTACTGTACAGGGCCCGTAGATACTTTAATAGTACACAACTGTTAACCCTGTAGAGATCACAAGTGGTCTGTACAGGGTTACCTCTGGTCAAAATACCTGAAAAATACCCTCGACTCTGTGCAAAAACGGGCGGTCCGTTTAATAGATTCTCCCATCTTAACAGACGGATTGCAATCTTTAGAGCTCAGGCGTCGGGTGGGAATGCTATCCTCGTTCTACCGGTATTACAATGGAAGATGCTCCGAGGAACTAGCGTCATTGATCCCTTCGGCACCGGTGCATAGTCGGGAAACACGCCAAACGCGTGCCCAACATTTGTACACGGTTGACATTTGTCACATGTGTTCTTCGACTCGTTCTTGTGTTCAACAGCTCGGCTGTGGAATGATTTGCCGGCCTTTGTGTTTCCTCCTTCCTACAACATGGGTCTCTTCAAGACCAATGTTCATTCCTTCCTCTCCTCAAAAAGACCCTCCACACAGCATCCCAGATGACATAGGCCTCCTGTGTGGAGTTAATGTAAAAAATAAAAAAAAAATAAAAAACAATTAGAGAAAATATTTAAAAAAAAAATAATGTACCTTTATGGTTTAGAAAAAAATATAAGTAACAAAATCATAACCAAACATTTATAAGCGATTAGATGTTAAAAGCAAATCTTTCTTTGAAGGCAACAAGGGAATGTAATATATAATATCCAAGTATCAAATAATTTTGATATATTACATTTATATTACTTATTATATTATAATATCTATATTTCAATGCCTATACACTCGAATTACTAGCATGAAAATCAAGGATGAAAAATATAGGAAAGGTTAATTAGAAAGTTTTTTTTAGCCCATCTTCTGCATATTTGACATTCAACAATATAACCCTGCTATCCAAGCATGGTTTACCATTTGTACAAGACAGTTTGAAGGCAGCTGACAATATGCTGGTTACACATGATCACACTGATAGAAGGTTACTTACTTTCAATTTTATTTTAAAATAATTAACGTTAAACATATACAAAATAAATTACATTATAAAGGTATGTGTAAAATGCATATTTATTAAAATTATTGCTGTGTTTTCTTTTTTACAGGATTTTCAATACAACTCCATTTCAAGCCTATATAAACGTTGTTTCTGATACAATGATTAAAATTAGAAGGTATGTTGAAGAAAAAGATACACAACTGAAAAATATGTAAAGTTTGTATTTTTATTTATTATTAATTGCTTATTTATGAATCTTAGGAGGGTTGTTTCATCGAATTTGAGCTGTTCATCTAATTTCAAAGTTAAAATTGAAGGTCTGCGAACGTTCTATTCAAGTTCTGTTCCCACTTCATCATGGGCAAGTTGATTTGTTCACAGTATTTGAAAAATAACAGAACTTGATTGGGCTTTCAGAGATCTTGAATATTAATTTAGAAAATTAATGAATTGTTCAAATTCTGTGAACCAACCCATCCTTATTGTTTCTTGAACAAGATTTAACCAATTTAGTTGCAAGAATATCTATTACCTAATTAAGTACTTAAAAATATATCTAAAGAAATAGTTATTTCCCTTGTCTAGAATTGTGAATTATCAATCAGTATAAACCACTGGGCTGTCGAAGTAACCATTGGAGATGCCATGTATTTAAAAAATATTTGTTGCAGATCTCTAGAATATGAAAAATTGGGCACCTATTTGCAATTCACAGGGGGTCAAAAGATGCCTCGATAGCCCAGAGGTTTAGAGCAGTCGCCCATATAGTGAATGATGCAATATTTACCATTTTTCTTGAGTGATTTTCTGAAACATATTTCTTTTTTTCAATATGTGAAAATGTGTCTGGAAACTAAAATGGTATCCACAATAGCAATCAAGTTTTTTAATTAAAAGTTCAACATTTTTATCCCGACGATCGAATCTATAAATCGCAACGAATTGAAATGCAGCTTGGCTTCCCTAACTCATATACATTTTTCTACCTAATAAGGTTTAATTTAATTCTTGTTTATATGAATATTTTATGGACACAAGATGTGTATTATTAGGTTTTTAGCCTTCAGTAAACACCTTATAATGCACATCTGAACATTTCACACTGCATAAGATATTCATTACAATGTATTCAGCCGAAATGAATTATAATTTAAAACTTTTTTTTATTTTGATACATTAGTTTACATTTTATTGCATAATTTAATAATGTTGGCCTCACTGGGCGGCTTACCTGTGCTGAGGGCAAAGGGCTGAGGCCTCTATATATATCGATTAGTGTAGAATAGCTGCATTTTCGATTTTTCCCAATAATTTATAGCTTAGATATTCTGTTGAAACTTAAATATCGCACTTAATACTCTCACAAGAACTTATTCACTAGTGCCGGATTCCATTTAAACATCATAGATATTTATTTTTAAAGGGCCGATAAAGAAGTCGTGGTGAATGGCAATAAAACACTGTCTTATGATCTGTTGTTCCTGTTTTGCGGAGTACAATACCAACATCCAGAATACATGAAGGAGTTGATCGGAAAAGGAAAAGCTGGTTCTGAATGCAGACACACCCATCACTCTCTGTTTAGCTCTTCTTCCACTGACAACATATCCATTCCCAGGAGACCTTATAACCTATTCATCATTAATGATATCATTGACGCCAATATGTCCTTGAATAGTCTGCAAGGAATGATTGATGGTCCTAAATGTGAGTACAGTGTTCATCAATTATTTCCACTTATAAAGTGCTGCAATATATGAAGGTAGGCTGAAAAATAATGCACATATGCTTGTACAGCGTGAAAAAAATGACCTTCAGAAGTGCACTATGTGGAATGTGGAAGTGACTTTCCCCCTCTGTACGCATGCGCAAATTTGAGGTCATTGAATTCATCCAGTGTATTTTGAGAAGCCGAAGTATGGAGACGTTTTCTAGGGCTATGTCAACATGAGTTAAACAACGTGCTGTTATCGAATTTTTAACTGCTGAAAAAGTGACTCCTACTGAGATTCATTGTCGTTTAAAGAAAGTTTTTGGTGACAATGCTGTTGACAGGTTGCTAGGAAGAATAAATGTTAAGTAAAGAGGGGTATAATGCAATGAATCAATAGCACTGTATGTGTTTTGTGTTTTACCTACTTTGTGTGTCATGTTATTCATGGCTTAAACACCGCTTGTTAGTGGGTGCAAAATAATATAAAGGTACATGGTATAATTAATTAACACAGTGATCAGCTTAATTAATGAATTGGAAACTTGGACGCCAAACCTTGTCTGAAACAAAGTATGCTGAGCTGTGCAGTAGGCAAGAGTCGTTCCCATCAGGGCATGGGCATTGTTCTTTTCATACATTATTGTGAATTATTGAAAAGTTAAATAAAAGAGTGGATTGATTGATGACAAAGGATATATTGAAACTATAACATGTTATTATAAAAAAATAAAATAAACACTTTGTATTTAACCATGAATCTATTATTTTATATATCTACCAGTTTCGCTTCGACCAAGCTTCCTCAGGATATAATAAGTTATTATTATAACCTGAGGAAGCTTGGTCCAAGCGAAACCGGTAGATATATAAAATAATAAATTCGTGGTTAAATACAAAGTGTTTGTTTTATTTTTTATAATATAACTAGAAACACAATGCCATTACCCAATCTTTATAAAATCCACACCACCCGCTTGCCAGCTGCCCGCTGCCTGAATTGAATATTTGAATTTATCGGCTTTTCTCTACTATAATAAGCATGTATTATACATATAAACTAATTAATTCGCCACTAATTATACAATGCTTGTGTAGAGAACGATACTCAACAGCCGAATAATTGGTTTTTATACGCGGGCAACTCAGTCGACGCGCCTGCGCGAATTCCGTTCGGCGAAGTTAACGGAATTCATTCGTTTCCCGGCTACCTGACGTGCGAGCTGTTTGCTTGAGTATCTTTCCTTATAAATCTTCCAAGTTAATACTTGTCATGTTTCTAAACTTAAATAAATCGTAACTTCAGTATCGGAAATATTTCTTTCAATCACGGTATATTTGGTAACCCAATGGAGTCAGATTAAGAAGAGTAGTGAAGTAAGTATATCACCACGCGGATCGCTGAACAGAGCCAGCGGACGCCATTATACAATATCTTACCCACACAACAATCTCTACCTACCAAACTGGTGACCCCGACATACATGAGGAAAGATGGGAATCTCGCATACAGCAGCCGTCGGGAGTCGGGAAGCGAATCCTGAGCAATCATACATCCGGTGAGTCGCATTTTATTTTTAATATTTAAAACATTTTCATAATTTAGCTTCAATTTTGTTCTATGACCACCGGGGGACCTCAGTATTTTTACAAATATAACATGCTTCGTTTATGCTATCAAAAAAATGACAGTGATAAACGAGCATTTGGTTTGAAATGAGATTTTAACTTCTATTATAATTAATAACTTGCTTTGATTTTCAGCTAACATATAATGTTTTCTCATGTACCCACAAACTTCAAGTAAATAATTTTAACTGTGAAATGTAAATTGAATTAATCGTGGATTGTGAAATCCGCCATTTTTATTACAACTTTATGAAGTAAAACGGTATAAAATCGTTGCTAACCATCTTGTTTGAAACCATCTAGCTGTCTCATGCAATCCCTGTCAAACAATATGTATTTTTCCTTGTTTTGTTCATTAAAAAGGACTAAATTCGCTGGCCTTCCATTTCAGCTAGATTCACACGGTGAGCGGTTAAAGGCGGAAACACACATCACCGCTTGGAACCGTTCCGGGTAAAGGCAGATACACACCGGCGAGCTTCGCGGAGCAGTCTTGCAGTGCAGAAAAATGCAGAGAACCGATCTCACGAAAAAGATGACTCATCAGACACGTGAAAGTTTTTAAAAAAGTTTTTCATTAATTTAATTATTTTTTTCCAGCATTTTAGAAAATTGTTACATTAATTGATGCTTACACAATATGTTACAACTTAAATGTGTTGCCTTTGAAAAATCTGCAGAGCTCATGTAATCCAATTGCATCTCGAAAACGTACAAATAAATTTATCATCATTTAGGGTATTTCAATAATATTATTTAAGTTTAGCACTTTTCATTTTGGTGATAATATTAAATTTCATGAGTTTTGGAGATTTTTATATATATTTTTGCTCAAGTATATTTTATATTTTATAAATAATATTAAAATTTTAATCCTATGGATGATTTTGTCATCTTAGTCTTTACTGAATACTTTCTTGCATCATCTAAAATAAAATATTACAAATTTCAGTTATTTTTAAACTTTTAATACAATTTTTAACAAATTTCAAAAATTTTAACTTTTTAAATAAAAACATTATCAATTTGCAACAAACACTTTTAGAAATCATTTTTAAACTTATATGGGTAATAAATTAAAAAATTATATCATACATTCACTCTTCCTTTGAAATTTTGCCATACGTATTTGCCATATCTGCTGCGAATTGTTCTGACCAAATTGGGAAATGATTACTATCGAAAAGGAAAATAAAGAAGAAAACACCAACGAATCAAACTCAAGTAATCTCATCGTAACCAACGAAGGAAACGCCAGCAGTTCAAGCGCTTTTGATCCTCCCACAATTCCAAGCGGCAAACTCAGCAAAAACAACATGGAAGGAGACAGCAGACCAGCATCGGACGTACACCCAGTGTCAGTACGCTTACCAAGCTGTTGGAAGTCCAATATTGCTCTCTGGTTGGCCCAGGCCGACGCACAGTTCGTGAATTCTCGGATAAAAGACGACTTTACCAAATACAATATCGTAATTGCCGCTCTTGATCCTGACACCCTGCAGATAATAAGCGACATAATAATTAATCCACCAGCCCAAGAAAAGTATATACGCGTCAAGACAGCCCTCATCGAACGTCTTCAGGACTCGGAGGAGAAGCGACTAACTCGACTTCTCACCGGCATCCAGTTGGAGGACCGAAAACCAACTGGTCTACTAAGGCACATGCAGGAGTTAGCGGGACCCGCGTTGGCAAAGAGCGCCATCGTCAGAACACTATGGTTGCAGAGACTCCCACAGCATGTCCAGGCGATACTGTCCGCACTGTCAGACAACGATCTCGAACAACTTGCTTCAGCGGCGGACAAAATTATAGATGTGTACCAGGCAACCGAATGTACCGCGGTTGACCGTAACAATCGACCAAGCACATCGCGAGCCGAAGAACCTGAGAATTCGATACTTCTAGAACTTCAAAAACAAGTGCTCACACTTGCAAGAGAAATTAAACAACTGAAGTTAGACCAAAACAACGTCAATCGACAATCCGACTATAAAGGACGAAATAGACAAAACTTTCGCCGAAATTCGCACGACCAATCCCCATCTAGACAAAACCCCGCTAGAAGACCAAGGTCAGGGTCTCGTGGGAGATCTCCGAACAGGAACCCTGAGGGACATTGTAAATGGCATAACATTTATGGTGAAAAGGCATACAAGTGCTACCAACTGTGTTCTTTTCCAAAAAAACACCAGGGAAACGACAGAGGAAGACCACAGTAGAGACATGTGAGCTTCCTGCTAATGCTTGTCGTCTCTTTCTATATGATCGCGAAACACGTCAGAAGTTCCTCGTGGACACGGGAGCTGACGTCTCCATAATCCCTAGAGATTTTAACCACAATAAAAAATGCATTACCTCGGATAGCTGCACACCAGCTTTGTACAGCGCCAGTGGTAATTGCATTAAAACCTACGGCACAAGAATACTAGAACTTAACTTGGGTCTACGTAGGACAATGAAGTGGAAGTTTATAGTGGCAGATGTATCAAGAGCTATTCTGGGAGCCGATTTTCTGCACAACTTCAACCTTACCGTCAATTTAAAAAAGGCAGTGATCACGGACTCGTCTACAGGATTGCTGATTCGAGGCATGAAATACAAAGGAATCTCTTCAGGCATTTCAACAATTTCTAACACCCTGAAGTATCGAGATATCCTCTGTAAATACCCAAGCTTGACACGGCCTAACATGGAGACAACAGGAATTAAGCATACAGTGACACGTTGTATTGAAACAAAAGGCCCTCCTGTAACCGAACGTGCGCGCAGGTTAGCACCAGCACTTCTCGAAGCGGCCAAACGCGAATTCAAATTTATGATGGAACAGGGAATATGCCGACCTTCCAAGAGCAACTGGGCCAGTCCGTTGCATATGGTAAAAAAGCCTAACGGTGAATGGCGTCCCTGTGGAGACTATAGGCGTTTGAACGCAAAGACCGTTCCGGACAAATATCCGATCCCTCAGCTCCACGACTTCACCCACAAACTATCAACAGCAAAAATATTCTCGACCATTGATTTAGCGCGGGCATACCACCAGATACCCGTGGAACCTGAAGACATACCGAAAACGGCTATCATCACACCATTCGGATTGTACGAGTTTACCACCATGCAATTCGGGTTATCCAACGCGACACAAAGTTTCCAACGCTTTATGCACGCCATCACCAGGGATCTGGATTTTTCTTTTGTATATCTTGATGACATACTAATTGCATCCTCAAGTGAAGAAGAACACCAAAGACACTTAGACATTTTATTCAAACGCCTAGCTGAAAATGGTCTTATCATTAACATCCAAAAATGTCAATTTGGTGCCTCTACCGTAAATTTTTTGGGGCATACAATTATACCAAAGGGTGAAAGTGAAAGCGATTACCGAATTTCCACTACCTAAAACCGCGAAAGGTCTGCGCCGTTTTTTAGGTATGCTTAATTACTATCGGAAGTTCCTACCTAATGCTATCCACACCCAGGCGAAATTATTTGACTGTATAGCCGGATGGAAAAAGAACGACAAACGAGAACTTACATGGAGCTCGGAATTAACAGCAGCGTTCGAGGATTGCAAAAATCATCTTGCAAATGCAGCGCTACTAGCTCATACGAATCCCAACTCCAAAATCGCTATCATGGTAGACGCTAGCGATATAGCGATCGGAGCCTCTTTACAGCAGTCAAACGGCGACACATGGGAGCCACTTGGATTTTTCTCTAAAAAATTCACTCCAGCACAGCGGAATTACAGCACATTCGACCGCGAGCTAACGGGTGTCTACGAAGCCGTAAAATACTTCCGCAATAGCGTCGAAGGACGTAATTTTAGTATATATACTGACCATAAGCCAATCACCTATGCCTTTCACAAGAAACGAGCCTCCAGCTCTCCACGGCAGGAAAGACAGCTGGACTTCATCGCACAATTTTCGACTGATATTAGGCATATCTCCGGACTGGAGAATGTAGTAGCGGATACCCTGTCTCGGATCGAGGAGATAAACTGTCCCTCTACAATTGACTATGGGAGAATGGCAGAAGCGCAGTGTCAAACTGACGATCTAATTAAGGCAAAAGATGACACCGGCCTCTCCCTACGTCAAATGGTGATACCTGGCACAGACAAATCGTTATGGTGCGATATATCAACTGGTCATGTCCGACCTTTCGTTCCAGATTCCATGCGAACCGAGGTCATAGAAAGCGTACACAATGTCTGTCATCCAGGCATACTCGGAACAACAAACTCAGTAAAGTTGAGGTTTGTGTGGCCCAAAATGGCGAAAGACATAAAAATTTTCCTTAAAAACTGTATCCCTTGCCAAAAAGCGAAAGTCTCAAAATATACAGTAGCTCCACCATCAGCTTATGTCTTACCAGAAGACCGCTTTCGCAACGTACATATCGATTTAGTTGGACCTCTTCCAGCATGCAACGGATACCAATACCTGTTGACAATGATCGACAGATTCACCCGTTGGCCTGAAGCAGTACCATTGAAAGACATGTCTGCAGAAACCGTCGCAAATGCACTGATGGACCACTGGATAGCTCGTCACGGGACCCCGGAGACGATAACTACAGACCAGGGCCGTCAATTTGAAAGCTTTCTTTTTAAGAAACTGGCGGAGAAATTGGGAATAAAACATACAAGGACTACGGCATACCACCCACAAGCCAACGGCTTAATAGAGAGATGGCACCGTACTCTGAAAGCCGCTCTTAGTGCGAGCGGTGACCCGAACTGGTTGGAGACTCTTCCGCTCATACTACTCGGATTGAGATCTACTATTCGTGAAGACCTAAAATGTTCCCCGGCTGAACTCACATATGGTAGAACATTAAGATTGCCATGTGATTTCTTCACCGAAACACCTAAAGAAGAACCCGACACTTACGTAGGTCGACTTCAGAGAACATTTGAAAACATCAAGCCAACACCTACCACCGCCCATGGATCAAGGAAATGCTTTGTACATAAAGACTTATCTCTAACTACCCATGTCTTTCTTAGAACAGACAGTGGAAGAAGGCCCCTTCAAAATTCCTACGAAGGACCTTATAAAGTGGAGGAACGCGACGAGAAAACGTTTGTCATCAACGTAAAGGGCAAAAATAAACGTGTTTCCATACGTGATGTTTTTATGTGAAAACGGTACTAAAATCACAGATTATGTAAACAACAATACTTATTCTATTGTATAAATGTGTAATAAACACTTTTGTCACCTCACTTTTTTTATCATTTCATATAAAAATATTTAATAGAAATTAACAATGTCGGGCGCCCGTAGGAAATTTGGCGGGATAAATTATGTGTCAGACTGCGCGTCTGACAGAATGTTCTTTTTATGTATTTCTATGGACAACTTGAATAGAGATGTGCAGCATGATTCACTATCGACCTTTCACTTTTTATTTTACGGATGTAACTAAAACAATAACGGAGTTATAACGGTTTCTATGGAGACACACGCGCTGACGTGTAAATACGCTTATTGTACTTGACTGCTGTCGTATTTTTAACGCATATATCTGCTTACGTTGCGGAGGGATTAAACCGTATATTTGTAAAATTACTGATACTAAAGACTTCAATTTTGAAAGAAATTTTGAATGCAACACTGGATATTTGAAAAGGGAAAATCAAATAACTACTTACTCTAGGAAATCTATTTTCCAATTTCTTCTGTAGAACGAATTTCAAAAGTGACTATAGTACGGCCCGCCAGCAGTTTTAAATCGCACAAAAATATGTTTTCTTTGAATTTCTCGGCTTTTCTCTAATATAGTTTACATGTATTATACATATAAACATTCCTCTTCAATCACTCTATCTATTGGTGAAAACGGTATGAAAATCCGTTGCGTAGTTTAAAAGATTAATTTTGAGCGACTTCATTTTATACTATGTAATGATGTCTAACCACAAAGTAATTGCATCTTATGAAAAAAAAAAAATATATATATATAACATGTTAAATGCATACCTGCGGACCAACCTACTCGAGAGCTAACTAGCTAGAGCTTATCCACACTTGATACGACGAATCGGGATCCTTAATGAGGAGTCTCCAACTCCCTCTCGTAGCATCAGCGTGTGGTCTGCGAGCTCCTCCCTCCTTCCTGGATGAGTAAGTGGTATGAGAACGCCTTGCCCCATGGCGTCTTCCAACATGTGGTAGGTAGCAGTAATACAGTCCACCAGATTGTGGAAATACTCGGCGTTGAGGATACGGCTAGGATGTGTGATGCCAAATTAACTATATTCCATCTCGTTGGACGATGGATGATGACTATAATCTTTGATTATATCAAAACTAGGTCGGACATGCCGCCATTAACACATCGGGAATTTAAACTCAGATTAACCGGTAAATAAACTTCTACAAACGCGATCACTTACTACCGGCTGTGAATATTAAAGCGTAACAATCACATTAATTATTTACTTAAACTGCCGCCGATTGAGTATTTAATATTTATTTAAAAATCCACATTTTGTTGACTTGTTAAATTCGGCTCATTCCCCTTTCGCACGAATTCAAGAAGTGACGAAAGCGACACAGAACCCCCTGTGGTTTGAAGGTTAAACTATTCCGGAGAAAAAGTGTATCCATTAGTGGCCAGTTAAAATTTTAGGAATTATTAATAATAACATACATTAAAATCCAGGGTAATTTATAACATTAATTTCTATTGTAAAATAATTAATTATTTGGGCAAGGTAATTAATTTCATAACTAGGTCTACTGTAAATCGATGGGTAATAAAATTTCATGATTGCGAGCCTGGAAAATCCATAATTGTTGATGAAACACGCAGCGGGCGTCTGATCACTGCCACAGACGATAAACATTGCAAACTCAATTTGTTCAAAATGGCCGGCGAATCACTCAAAAGCGTATCACATACCATATAAGGAACGTATAGGCTTCATTATTGAACATTTGAAATGCCGTGCACGATGGGTACCACGCCGTCTCACAGACGAGAATAAACAGCGTTGCTGCGTAGGCTCTGTGAAACCTGAAGTTTGAACCGATTCCACACCCTCCTTACTCCCCCGATCTTGCGGCTTCCGATTCTTATTTTTTTCCTATACTCAAGAGAGACCTCAAGAGTAATCATTACACCTCGGATGATGAGGTGAAGGCAGCTATCAAGTCCTGGATTCGAGAAAAGTCAGAAGAATTTCTCAGCAACAAAATGAAAAAACTTACACCTCGCGAGAATTGTGTTAGCCTTAACGGTGACGATGTCGAAAAATAAATGTATGATGTTGAAGCTTAAAAATTTTACATTAAGGTACTTTTTACCCGGTCTTGCTTCGTATTCTACAAGCATGTGTGCATTACTTTTCAGCCTACCCTAGAATATTTAAAATGTAGCCTGACATGAAGAGGAGGGGGCAGCAATTTATTATTTAAATTAATTTACAAGGCAACATGAAGATACAATATTGTTTTCAATTTTGTAAATGCTCAGTGTGCGAAATATTTGCTTGGAAAATTTATTTTTTCCAATATTTTCTAAATATAACTTTATAAAAAAAGGTCTGTAAACCTAATACACGGATATTATTAAAAAAAATCATTAGTTCCTAAATTAAAAATCCAAACAACTTTGAAAGAATTGTGTTCTGCCATTTGTCTTGTCAATTTTGTGAGTTAAGCACATAAATAAATCACTCACATTATGCATAACCTCATTTATACGATATTGCCATAGTAATGATAAAAAAATTATTACACTTTCTATTGGTATGGCTATTTCGTATAGTGCTATTTTTGGTAAGTGCAACTCTTTGGTACGACGCTTAAATTGATTACAGATCTGATAATCGTGTATGGAACCACCCTCGATGCTTATGGTTGCATACAAGCCCTGCTTGAGTTTGGAGTACCGGGTCATTGCATCGCCTTTGTGGAACCTTTTCCTTCCTTGGAGGACGGTGTTCAACAAGTATCCTTATTCAATAATGAATATGTAAGTCTCTTAATAAATAAATCTAAATATAAAGCTAACCTAACATCATTCATCATGACGGCCACCGTGGTCTAATGGTAAGGCTCTTGACCCACAATCCGAAGGTCGCGGAATCGAATCCCGGCTTGCGCGAATAATTTTTATTTGATTAATTTGTGTTATTTCCAATTCGTTCATTTAAAAATAATATATAGTATATTTGCGGTCCGTTCCAGAGTGGAAGATACTCCCAGTATCGCCCTGGTGCAAGACCACCATTCAGAATTGAAATGTTGCTTGAAATGACTTTAGCTGTGTTTGGTGACCAGATCTGAATAGGCAGGTACTTCCCCACCTTCCTTCCCCTCCCCACTATCTTCAACCTCACAACATTTCCTCTCTGGCTTTAGGCAAATAGAGCTCTTGTGCAGTCTGACAGAAAGTGATCACTGTTTACTCTTCCTTTGTTTTCTTTAGGTCGATGAAACGGTGCGGCATAAAATACTGGAGAAAAGAGTTGAGATTTATAGCAAATATTACTTCCGTTCCTGGCAATATTGTAAAAAAGCAAATACCATATATTCTGTCAGCTTTATATCCTATTATAAAATGCTGGAGTTGAATTGTGTTGCCATGTTTTACTATGGACCTAAAGGAGTTGATATAAACACGTTTTTAGGTAAGGATTATCATTTTAGGACCATATCAACTTCTATTTTTCCTCTGAAATAATAGCGATTTATGCAAAATACTAAAAAAATGCCAGACAGCTCTCTCAAATACTAAAACAATACCAAACAGCTCTCTCAAATACCAAAACAATACCAAACAGCACTCTCAAATACCAAAACAATACAAAACAGCTCTAATGCAATATGTATTAACCAATTTGCACATCTGGTATTGTTCGTTGGGACAGTTGACATAAAAAAATGTCATTATATTATGTACAAGACCCAGCCTCGCCAGAGTTATCCTACTAATATTATAAAGGTGAAAGTTTGTATGGATGTAATGTATGTTTGTTACTCTTTCACACAAAATCTACTGAATGGACTTTAAAAATTCTTTCACTAATAGAAAGCTAGATTATTTGCGTGATCTAAAGGCTATATATATTGCTAAGCTCTTGCATTATGAATATAATGTTTGGCATTATGAAATTATTTATCATACGTTTTCTGTCGCTAATAAAATCGATTTATTGCAAACGTCAGAAACCAATTGTCGCCTTGGAAACGATGTTTTTTTTTTTAATTAGGCAGCTCACCCTAAAAAGAGTACTTTGTTGGTGTCGTACTTAATAACTATCTCTAAAAATGAATCACCGAAATGTATGTACGCGCATAAACCCGAACGACTGCATCAAATTGGATTTTTTTCTTTGTTCGTTATTTTGTATAAAATTACCGTTGAGTTCTGGCATAATGAAATTTGTATACAAAATTATAATAGGTGGCATGCGAGCAGTTTGAAAAATGAACGTATCGGGAATGAATGTGTGGAATGCGAGAGGTGAGTGGGGGGAGTGGGGTGGGGGGGAGGGGTTGTGTGGAGGGTGTTGGTGGAGGGGGGAAGGGGAGAGGGTGGATATTGGGGGGAGGGGGTTAGGGGAGGGAGAGGGGGGAGGGAAGGAAGGGGAAAGGGGAAGGATGGAAGAGGGTGTGGGGAGGGGTAGGGGGTGGGGGGAAGGAGGTTGATGGGGGGGAGTGGTGTGGGGATAGGGAATGTGGAGGGGTAGGGGGTGAGGGGAGTGGTGGGTGGAGGGAGGGGGGGAGGGAGTTGATGGGGGAGTGGAGTGGAGAGAGGGAAGGTGGTGGAGGCGGAGTGGGTGGAAGAGGGGGGAGGCGGGAGGGGGGTTGATGAATGAGTGGAGTGTGGAGAGGGAAGGTGGAGGGGGGGAGAAGTGGGGGAATGGGTGGGTGGGGGGGGAGGGGGGTTGGGCAGGTGAGTGGAGTAGGGGGAGGGGTGGGTGGAGGGGGAGGGGGGTTGATGGGGGGAGTGGAGTGGGTAGATGGAAGGTGAAGGAGGCTGAGTGGGAATCCCCTAATACTATGCGAGCGATGCCGCGGGAAAAAGCTAGTTCTAAATAAAGAGTGACTGAGAATGACTTACTTTGCTTTCTGTATATGATACAATAGGATGGGGGGGGGGGGGGGGCGCCTATAAAACTCACATACAATCTCTTTACATTGCGCATAAACTAATAAATAAAATAATATTAAAGAAATCATTTTTATATCGATCTCAACTCATATTCAAAGAATTTAAAGTCAGAAAATGAAATACTCTTTTCCTGTATCATTCAACCTTACAAGTTTACAAAGAGGATATCCTAAACAAAACCGTACCTTTCAAAAACACAGCAAATCTCAGGCAAAAATACATGTTACATAGAATGGCCGAAATCGGATAGAAACAGAGATGCCATCTCTCACTAAGGAATATTCTGGATAAGGGGCACTACATAATAAATCAATTCTTATACAGTAAGTTATAGTCGTAATTAAGCAATTTAATAATCGAAGTTTAAAAGAGGCGTATTATATTTCAGAAAAAGTAATTTTGCAGCCTTTTCTCCCATGAGGCTATTTCTAAGGGGCTCGTATATAAGACCGGCTGCACTGAACAATTGTTCACTCGGAACGCTGGCCGGTGGAGCGCTCAGATATTTAGGAGCCAGATCTGTCAATTTGTCGTATTTCAATTTAGTCTTCCACCAGTCAAAGGGTTTTCATCAAGAGAGGCTCGTTTTTCTTAAAGATATGCCTTCAATTGAGCTTTGATTTCTCAGCTTAGGGAACGTACCTACCCATACTACGTGATCCGTTCAGGGGGGGGGGTCTACAAAATACCACACGCTTGGTACAAATGAGCGGCGGGGGGCTTAGGTTTTTGGTCACCCAGGGGGAGGGGTTAAAAATTGCAAAAAGTTGGTCACGTAGTATGGGCACATTCCCTTATAGTGTCTCCAGATTCTGCACCGTCGGAGTTTTCACTATCACTTGAGGAATCTAGGATTCCTGCCAGATTGCTTATAAGAGTTTTAGCAGAACTTGTCGAAGGTTCGTTAATGTTGCTTGTTGAAGTCCTCAACCTTTTAGCACCTGACTGACAAGTGACATGACAAATGACAACTAAAACGATACACCAATCAAGGAATCACAAACAATGTAGCTAGCGCGCTCATGCGCTTGCTCGACAAACAAGACACGTGGACAGTGGGCGAGTCACGTCATGACCTGCACACATTCGCATTCGCTAAACATTCGCATCGATTGTTGCGAATGCGAATGTCAATGCGAATGTTTAAAATGATGCGAATTATTCGCATACGCGAATGTTCGTAACATCCCTAGTGGAAATGAACCCACTTTCCGACATTCGATCAAGCTGAAACTCAGCAGATAGATATGTTATCAATGACAATGCATTCTGTTAAATTTTGCTGGCAATCACAAACACATACGCGCACATGCACTCATTTTTCTGACACACAAATGACATTATAATATTTAAAAATTTAAAGCTGTTAATATTTGAAATAAATGTCGGTGTTATTCAATTAGGCTTTGGCTTAGATGTTAATGGTGTTCACTCAGTTTTGTCAGTCCTTGGGGAGGAAGGTTCAATCCTCTATCAAATAAAAAAAATAAAAATTGAAATTGGCTACCATCCGTCCCAAGAGATGGCGCAACTAGGTAGAAAATTAGAAATAAGTTAGAAATGAATTATAGTAAAAAAGTTTTTTATTTATGGGTAGAGTTATTCTTATTTAACTATACATAATATGTAACAATTTTTTTCATTTGTTTGGTCAGTGTAAATAATTTTTTGAAGTTCCGTAATTCATTTCTTGTGATGAAAATTACATGCTGAGCAAAAAATATTTGCAATGGCCTAAAACTTTTAAATATATAGAGCTGTGCACTTTTTAAGATGCCATATCTCACCATTTAAGAGTTGCTACTTCTGAAAACGGAGTTTCCGTTTCATGTTTTGTTAATTTTGACGGCCGACGTAGTCCAGCGGTAAGGCTCTTCGATTAAGATTTCGACTAAGATTCGCACACCGAAGGTCGCGGGATCGAATCCCGGCGTTGCAAATAAATTTTATTTGATTATTTTGTGTTATTTCACAATTTATTCATTTAAAATAATATATAGTATATTTGCGGCACGTTCCAGAGTGGAAGATACTCTCAGTATTGTCCGGTGTGAAAACCACCATTCAGAATTGAAACGTTGCTTGAAATGGCATTAGCCGTGTTTGGTGACCAGATCTGAATAGCCAGGTACTTTCCCACCTTCTTCCCTATTTCCTTCCCCTCCCCACTACCTTCAGCCTCACAACATACCCCAATTGGGGGTGCCATAGTCTCACTGGCTTCAGACGGGAGCAGCTGGGACTCTTGTGCGGTATTCATATAAAAAAATTTAAAAAATCATTTTTTAATTTTAGATTTTGTTACCTACATACATATTAATAGATGTTGTAATAAAAATGATTTGACTGTATTATAGCCATCAGCGAGTGTGGATTGGTTTACAATGAGAGACTTATAATAAACTCTTATTTCCAAACAAATGACACAAATATCTTTGCTGCCGGACCATTGGCTAAATACTCGCAGAAGTACAATGCTGCTCAATTTGACCACAAGCACTATTCTTCCTGCGAAATTGGCTTCAGGGTATGTATTTATATGCATTTTACCTAATACCTTACCAAATAATAAATCTTGGCAAAACATTTATTTTTTTGCTTTTTTTACATGTTGAGACTTGTTGGTTGTTGTCAGAGCAGATAGTCAAACAACATAATGCTATCGGCCATTAGAATGTTAGATCATATTATGAATGTTGAATCATATAATGACTTATAATAATCTGATACACACAAACAAATTAATTTTGGCCTTGTCTTTTGAACTCTCCTCACGTTATTTGACGTTGCCATCGATGCATGGGTCGAGAATCGGCAGCTAACGAGCACCATTTTTAAAGTAGAGGCAAACATCAACAGTTAAAAATGGCGCTGCTTGTGTATGTTGTGAAAATGCTAAATGTGACCTTAGCTGACTATCTGATTTTGTCTTTTAGCTTGGTGAATTAATTCTTTTCAACTTGAATCCATTTTCAAACAAATGTTCCTTTAAAAATGAAGAACTTTATCTCAGCGGCAACATTGCAGGGGCCTTTAACAGCTACAAAGCAAATGCTAGCACCGCCGGGATCAATGAGTCGAGCTTCTCCATAATGTCTATAAAGAGTATATTAATAAAATGTCCAAGCGATTTGTAAGTTTACTTTTTTCTCATACTTGATCTACTTTCAAGATCCTTAACCTCCTATACGTCAACATATTCTTAAGAGGTTACTATTAAAAAATCATTTCTCTGAAAATAACTAGCTATTCTGGGCAAACTACATATTATGGTAGATTATATATTTACATATACAATTTTTACAAATATGTAAACACATTATTTCTTAAGATGGTCTAATTTATAAAACATCTTTTTGCAAAAACACGCTATTACGAAAATATAAATAGCTGACCTCGGCGAAAATTTAGCTTCGGCATTCGAGAAGTTGATAATATGGTGATATTATATATTATCATCGACTAACAAAGTCTAGACAGGGCATGTGGATGTTAAAAATGACCCTGAAACCAAAATTATTGATTCCAAAAATTGAGCCACAAAAACATTTACTTAACAAAAATAAAATGCACTATTTCACAGTCAAAATATCACAAGAAGCTTATTTTATTTTGAGTTGATCTGCAAGGATCAAATTTGTCTTCCAAGATATTATGTTTTGTGTGGTGGTGGAATCCGATGGGGAGGACCGAATTATTCAACCGTATTTGTAAGACATGCCTTATCTATAGTTGATGGTAAGTATGTTTTAATTATTGATTATGTTTTAATTTAAATAATTTTAAAATTTTTAGAAACATCTTTACCAAACACTCTGATTATCCTTTTAAACCAAAGTTTAATCTGGTAGATGTTTGTGTGTTGCCAGGAGGATTTAATTACCTAAATATATCTGCTCCCGGGCCGTTCATACCACTTGAATTAGCAATGACGAGGGATGATTTTGTGAGTTGACTACAACATTGTTTCACACAGATTCTATAAGATGAGTATGAAAATGTAAATTAAATTGTTGGTACCAAATCATTATGGCGCTAAATCCTAGGGTGGAGCTTGGCCTCATCCACAAATGTTCTCCACTGGCTGTGGTCCGTCGCCATTCACCTCCGTCCCGTCATGCACTAAACCTCCTCTGGGTTTCCACTGGGGTTCCCACCCAGTCATAACTTTTGGTGTCCTGTCATCTGGCATGCATTCCACAAGACCAGCTCATGTAGTCTTCGGGACCCTTAGAATTGTCTCACAATCTGTAAGGTACGAGGGTTGTCCAAGAATTAAAGACCTTAACTCATATTCGGCCATGTGGATGTCATTTCCAAAATATGGCGGCACTAGGTTGTAGCTCAGCCTTTCTCCTACAAAACAAGCGGTGATCCGGCTCGGTAGCTGCTTCAGTGCGATCTTTGCGGTTTTTTTTCTGTCGAATTCTGCCGCCTGCGGGGTGCGTTCAGTTATTCGCTTTCCTAACCAGGAGGGAGTCCGCCCTGTTGAAATCAGTCAGCTCGCATTTTTGATCCCATACACATTAGCTGTTTTTGAAAAAATTAAATTTTCCACAGTTTTTAATAAAGGTATTTAATTCTTGGACAACCCTCGTATAATCCTTATAACAACAGTAAAATTAGTTTTCATTTCATTTCTGTATGTTTTCAGGGACGAGTTCTGATAACCAGGTTGAATGGATATTTCAGGATTCATCTTAATGATAAAAACTTAATAAAAGCAATAACGTGTCTCACTGAGGAACCTCTGGACCTCCATAACCTGAATTGCCTCTGGGGTAGACATGAGCAGATCCTCAACAGGATGCTATTCAGATATGAGGTTTTGACCTATTTAAATTATAACTTACTAACCGACCAAATTTTTGAGTTTAGACTTACATCGTTTATGTGAAAGCACTATAAAATAAAACAAAACAATCACACTGTTTCTTCAAGAGGGAGGAAGAGAATACACCACCACACAACTCTGTCTCGGCATACACTCCTTGTTTCATTCACATTCATGTAATATGATCTCATCCACTCTTTTCTGTTATTTTGACTCTGACAAGACCTGACTCTTGTATCTATTCTCTTGATAATCACCACGTCATCGTTGAGTGTCAATAATGTGAATAATAATTCAGAACAGAGGCATGAGGTCTATATTGCGGTGTAGCAGATAAGCTAGAATAAAAACAATGCATCGCCAACTAAATATGCTAACATTTAACTTATTGTATGTTAAAAGCATTAGTATTAATAGTACAGTTCATGGCTCCTACGGGAGCTTCAGTCTTCTAGTCTTTTAGTCTTCCTTAGATAAATTTATCGGGAACACACAACAATGTTTATTATAATGGTTTTGAAATGTTCAATGAACACCCTTTAAAGGTTAAGGTTATTTCTAAATGTTGTAAAGTACAAATGTTATTTCTATTTGTACTTGACAACATTTAGAAATAACCTTAACCCACGGACATATGAATATACATGGACCTGCCCTAAGTGATAAAAACGTATTATTTCCCCCTCCACATGGCGCCGGCTGGAGCTCCTCCTTGGAACCGGCTCGCTCCATGGGGAGGGGATAGAGCCTCGCTTGAATCTAAAATGTGTGACGTCATCATTCTTGCCGTGAACAGCTAGAAGGTAACATCCATACATTTAACGAAATACAACGCCAAAACGGTAGCGTATGCTATACAATATATCTACATATCAATGTGCACATAGCGAATATGGGCGGTTCTCCAGTGTGCTCGTCGCTGGTTACAGGGGTAAGTAAATTATGAAACATTTGTAATAGTGTTTTAACTAAACACGGCAACAAAATATTGCTATGTGTATTGGGGCGAGTCTTTTTGGGGCGAGCATTTGGCCTTAGCAAATATGTTATTATCGTGGCAAGCAATTCGCGCTCCCATGTAAAAAGGTCTATTCATTCAAAGCAGATTTTGCTTTTAAGAACTAAATGGTGATATTGTAATGCGAGATGCCTATTTACTGTCAGATTGATTGTATAACGAATCACAGTCATCTTTCCCCTCTTCGCCCTCCATAGTTTGGTTTGACCCCTCACCTGTAACTGCTTGTCTATCCATTTGTATGTCTATGCCTTAACCTAAATGTTGTAAAGTACAAACGTTATTTCTATTTGTACTTGACAACATTTAGAAATAACCCAATATATTACAGTTGAATATTATTATTATAGTTGTTTTAGCCAGTGGAGCGACAGCGCAATTTAAAACTTTTTTCTCTGATTGCTCGAGATTTTTTGGTAATCATTTTGAATATTTTCCGCCCACCTTAAAAAATCATGCCTCCGAATTTTAATATGGAGACATACATTTCGGGATCTTATTTCTATAGCATTCAGTCTATTTTAATCCTTCCTCTGCTAATAAAATTAATATTATTTTTTAAATGTGTCCTGTACCTCTATGGTGCCGCGGTAAGTTGGAACACAGTGTCTTCCTTTAGAATCTCGTGGAATAAACTGTGTTTTTACTTACTACGAATTTATACCTGCGCTACTATGTTGGGTTTCTACTGTTAACTGTTATAATGTATTAATATGTTTAAACATTGTCAGGATTAATCTTTTACAACGTAGACTATTACAATTTTCCCCATGTTTTATTACTACCATAAAGGTTGTTTATTAATAAAAAGTGATAGAAATGATTTTTTGTACAAAAAAATGTAACTTAAACCTACCTTTGTACATGGAGCGGCAAAACAGACAGTGCAGTTTTGAAGGGCTATTAAAAAAAATGGCACAACTTACAGAAATGATGCATATTTTATTTTATTCGGTACATCATGCCGCTTTATGCATCAAGTCCTGAAGATGAAATCAGAAAGATGGTGGCCCCCAGCAGCGATACATTGATGAAGGAGATTTCTGAAGTTTTCGGATGCATTTTGGCACATCTCGATGGGCGTAACGGCGATTTCATCCCGAATTCGATCCTTGAGTTCTTTCAAGGTGTGAGGCCGATGTTTAAAAACTTTTTCCTGCAGATAACCTTACAGGAAGAAGTCGCAAATGCTTAAATCAGGTGAGCGCGCGGGCTATCCCTCAGAGAGGCGAGTCGCGCAGAGAACATCTGTCGCACTTTTGTCATTGAAACTCTAGCAGTATGGGCTGCACCGTCCTGTTGAAACTAGATGTCTCTAAACTGTTTCCTCCATTAGTTCTTCTAATTGAAGTTCAAAAAAAATTTCCAACATGGAAACACAATGTTGAGCGTTGACAGTCATGGTTCGTCTATTCTCCTTTAAAAAAATACGGCCCAATCACCCCAAATTTGGAAATTGCACACCACACGGTCACTTTTGAGGAGTGAAGACGTCTCTCGTGAAGTTGCCTTGGGTTATTTCCAGCCCAGTACTGAAAATTTTGTTTATTCGCTAAGCCCATCGAGATGTGCCAAAATGCAGCCGAAAACAGAAATCGCCTTCATCAATGTATCGCTGCTGGCGGCCTTCATCTTTCTGATTTCATCTTCAGGACCTGATGCATAAAACGGCATGATGTACCGAATAAAATAAAATATACCCCATTTCTTTATGTTACCCCGTTTTTTTTTAATTGCCCTTCAAAACTGCACTGTTTGTTTTGCCGCACCTTGAATATCTTAGGGAGGATAATCTGAAGGAGGATAATCCTTATATAATTTAGGAGTCACAGGTTACAGATTGTTGTATTTAAATATACACTCTCTGACATCTCATTTCTGTGTACATCTATCAGTCTGCTGGTAAATGTCCTATTACATAAAAAAAATGTATAAATACTTTTTGTTGTAGAAGATCTGACTAAAAGTCAGAGACATAATAATGTTTATCCAGAAGTTTAACTAGCATTTGGGATGAAGAAGTATGCGGATTAAACTAGATAATAATTAATTCCATCACATTTATTTTGTTCACAGAATAACCAGATTCTTGATTTGTTTGCGTACTTCAGGCAGCCTTGGGCGTACGCAATCTACCATGACAAATTTGAGCAGCTGCTGCACAAACTAAAAGAAATGTTCGATAGTAAAGTGGTAATAAAAGTATAAACTGTTTTATCGTGATCAAGCTGTAGTTGTCCTACTATTTTTACATCTCTTCTATTTTTATTATTTTTACTATCTCACTATTTTTTAAATTCCTATCCACAAAACTAACATCATTAATCTCTTCACATTGGTGTATGGTTGGAAGATACGCCAAATGTATGTCTTTCATTTATATACACTTGATATTTGCCTTATGAGAATTGGTTGTTTTTATGACTCGTTCTTTTGCGGGACATCTCGGCTGCAGAATGACCTACTACGCTGGTTTTTGGCTTTATCCTTTCTATAATGGTCTTCAGTGGGTGCAGGGGCACCAGGCGTGGGGTCTGCGCCTGCAGACGGCGGAATTCCGGATCCATGTATTTCACAAATATTATTAGTCTTCTTTTTTTTTTTTTTATTTTTTTTTTTGTTATTAGTTTTTGGGGTATTATGCCGTGTTGCGCTATCTCCTTCTTTAGCCAACGTTTCGGACAGCGTTGCAGTGTCCATCATCAGGGCAGATGTGTCACACATCTGCACTGGAGGAGAAAGAAGGAGGTAGCGCAACACGGCATAATACCCCAAAAACTAATAACAAAATAATTTTTGGCCGTGAAAATCTAAAATCGCATTAGTCTTCTTTGATTGTCCAATGACAATCCAGGTTTTTTTTTTCTTCTTTTTTTTAAAAATTTAATTGTGTGTGCTTTACAGACTGTGTGTCCATTACAATACACACATGAAACAAACTACCCCTTTATGGGTAAATTAAAAAACGTTAAATAGTAACATGAGATACATACATATTATAGCGGGTCATTACCCGCTCGTACCCGCTCGTACCCGCTAGTGCCACTATTAGTGGCACTTAAATGTCTCTTGAATTCTTCAATGCTACTGTTAAAGATGTCAACAGTTTTGGAAGTGTTATTCAACAACAACATACCTCGTGTCATGCTATGCCGAGCCAGTACGACCTTTCTGCTATGCGGGATATATAGAAGATCATGGTACCGTCCCTGAATGTAGTTGTTTTGGTTAGGATTAAAAGTCTTCAGCCTCTGATGTTTCCGATGGACGCAGATTTTATACATAATGTAATAACATAAAGAAGGTGAAGTGATGTGTCTACCAGCCACGGTCACCAAATTTGACACAAAATTCCAAGCTCAATTGGGAAATTTTGTGATGTGTTAGGCTGTGAGAGGAGTAGGCCTACTGAAAAGTACCCGTCTATTTAGATTTGATTAATTATTACTCTATGTATAGTCAGCTGCACATTGGAATATTCTCTGCTGACTAAATACGAGTACATATACTCGTATTTGATTATAAACATTCGGCCATTTTGTTTATCGCTAACAGAATCTGTAAAAAACATATTTATTTTTGTTTTAGAGTGGGGACTTCCAAGGAATTACAAATAAAGATTTAATAAAAATGATAAGATCAAGAAGTGATATTACTGAAGTAAGTTTTTTTATTATTACAATGACGCTGAAAATTATAAGTATTCTTCTTTGTTATTCTATTATAAAGGACATCCAGAAGAGTTCCCCAGAGCTAGTCATAATATCTAATATTTTATAACTTAGAAGTTTCATCAGTATGGAATCCAGTTTGCATTAGCAAATTGACATCTATAATTACAAGACGAAACAAAGAGTATTAAAATGTATATAAATGATCTCTTCTTTAATATTGTTAATTTTCAGATGTTGTTGGACAGACATATGACTAGAAGGAGGACAGAGCTTGTAGATTTCAAGCATATTGTAACGAGTGAGCTGATTGACTTTATACAACAATGGGACGAATTCTTGCCCATGTATGCTCACCCCAACGTAGTGAGAGATATGCTTGGAGTTTAAACTAAATATTTTACCTTGAATTTTGAACATTTTAATAAAACTCAGTTTGGAATCATAAACGTCTATTTAATTATTTATAATAATCCCTAAGAAGTATATTTACAAAACATTTATAAGAAGGAAACTGTTTTTACTTATAACGTGAGGGTGAATTTATAACATTTTGTGATTACATATATTTTAGTTTTGTTGATGAAATGCAAGACATGTATGTAATGAACAGCTAGCTATTGACCAAGAACAAGTTTAGTTTAGTTTGCGTCTATACTGAGAATTTACAAAACTGAATGTCTAAAATATTTCAAATCTGTTCTTTATAACAAACAAATCAACAATCGATTTGATATGTATGTTTTATTTTGCCATTAGAAATTTATCTAATTCTTTATATTACTATTTTATACATTTATTTTTAAGTCTTTGTTGAATCATTGTCAACATTGGTTATAGTAAGAATATTAAAAAATACATATTAACACAATACACAATAATTAAAATAACACCAGACCAACTTTACAAAAAGATTTTTTAAATATAAACAGGAGGTTTTTTTTCGTTAATAATACTCAATTTAATTTTAACAATATTATTGTTATAAAATATTCATTCATTCTTATATATGTAAACTTCTATTAATGTAGGTACTCGTACACACTTAAAATAAATGTTTATTTTCACTCTTTTAACCTTTTTTATTTACATAAATCTCTAAACACCCCATGGGCCCGGTAGCGCCTTCATTTCAATTTGTCTTAGTTATATTAAAAATGGAATAATATTATTCAATTGTAGGTGTGCGTGTTCATAAAGGATATGTTATAAGAAACAATTACTTTTTAACAACAGAGTTGTGGAAATCAAAACACCAAAAAATTTCAATGTCAAATTCATGCTAAAGGCTCAAACAATCCCTTTAAATAAAACAAGAAAGTTTTCCACTGTTAACTTGTTATTAATCGTATCCAGAATTCTTAACATTTCTGTTTAACTTGATAATGCTACTGAATCTTGTGAAATTTACAGCAGTTGATACCTCGTGACACTTTGAAGTTCCAACAACTTGATGTCAAATTGATGCTTGAAGGCTAACTGAAATCTCGCCAACTTTGCTGAAGGTTCATGAAAAAAATATCAATCTAATACGAATGTATCAAGAGTGTCACAGCAAGTTACTAATATGAAAGTATCAAGAGTGCCAGAGCACTTTTGAACCCTTCAAACTTCATGGCACGTTTGTATCTCAGATCAAAAATAACTATGTATCACGGACATTTGAAATTTAAACTTTACTGCTTGAAGTATAAACTCCACATCGGATTGAAGTCAAGTATCATGAACTCGACATCAGATTATGTTTGACACATTAAAGTACCCCAGATCAAAAAGATCCAAGTAGGCATTAATCATAAATATGATTGAAATTTGAATTTCACGGCATATTTGAAGTCTTGTTTCACTGGAGTCTAGTTTCATGAACTTCATGTCTGACTGAAGTAAATCATCATGAACTTGACTAAGATTGAAATAAATATCTTGAATTTGACAAGCATCACAAACTCGACGTCTGACTGAATTTAAGCATCACATACTCGACGCCTAATTGAAGTCAAGTATCATAAACTCTACGTCAGATTGGAGTCAAGTATCACAAACTCAACGTCAGATTGAAGTTAAGTATCACAAACTCAATACCAGATTGAAATCAAGAATCACAAACTCTAAGTCAGATTGAATTCGAAAATCACAAACTCGACATCAGATTGAAATCAAGAATCACAAAGTCTACCTCAGATTGAAGTCAAGCATCATGGACTCGACATCAGATTGATGTCGAGCATCAGTTGGTGGACATCAGAGTGAAGGGGGTGATTGAAGTGATCTCAGGGCAGATTGAAGTCGTCGTAGTAATGGTCGGCGCCAGCGCTACCGGCGGCCTGGTGCAGCAGTGATTATGTCTGGTACTGCAGCATGGGCGCGGCGAGGTTGGCGTGATGCGAGCTGTTCATGCGCAGCGCAGACAGGCTCTTGTTGTACCACTCGTCCTCGGGGCTCATGCCTGGAAGCACAAAGTAGTCTACAGGGGGCGGTCGGACATATCGCCCTCAAGCACATTTACCCTACATACCTACTGTACATAATGGACAGACACTTCGGACATTTACACGCTCTATACTTATACACCAAAGATATTTAAATATAAGAGATAAGCTATCGGCAGTTTTTACTGGGTGGGATTGTGTTTCCTGGCATCGTCAATATTGTTAACCAATAATACTGTACACTTTAAAAAAATCAACTAAATGAATGAATTCTTTCGAATTCAAATTATGCCCATTAGGTAGTAGTCCGCCGATGGTCGGGCGGTCATCATAGCATATCTCTTGTATTTCAATATCTTTGTTATACACCGACGAAATAAAGGCAAGGGGAATAATACTGAGCGTGTAGTTGATTAGTCAGACATCTCCAAATACTAAGTTTTGAGATAACAAGGAAAGCAATACTCGAATGCTCACCATAAATCAAATATTAATTACATGTGTCTGTGTCTTCCATATTAAATATGCTATAAAATTACACCAGAAAGCATAACGGTCCGGTACATTAGTATAACATTTTGAAATATCCTATTACCAAACATTTTGTATAATTCACCACGAGTTTTTCTGCATTATAATTGATTTGTTTGTATTTATGAATAATATAAGTATTGTACTAGGGAGATGGTACACTTTTATATATTATATGTTACAGTCTTTGATTATATAAATGTCTAGATAGAGTGTTGCGCTGTAACTCCGAAAAAAGAACAGGCCAGATTTGAAACGCTTGTGTGCGTGACACGCACACAAGTATAGGTAACTTATATTGTTAACGTTAAGCGCTCAACGTCACTGTAGGCGTGATGAGTGATACCAGCTCCCGAGTATTTCCCATAAAAGTGGGTAAAAAATATGTTTCGGTTTAGCGGGACATATAATTCGTTTAATTTTGAATTCATTTAAGTAAGATAGTTTTCTACATATAATGACATAAATGAAAAGAAAATCATTGTTAAAAGAGATTTATTTTTGTTTGATTATTTTTAAAAAATAAATAAGAAATACAGAAAATAAGAAAGATACATTCATAGACGCTGCCAACTGGCCGGCAGGTATCTTTGGGTCTAAATTTAAATTTTTATCATCATCAAATAAAGAAGGTGGCCCACATCCAGGTAAATCCCTAAAAATGGTAAAACTATCTTTTTTTTTTTTTTTCAATTATTTCTGGCTTTCACCCTTCAAGGGTGTTCTAGGCCATCATTTATAATTACAGAGAAAGGAAAGGTGAATTTATATATTAATTTTATTTAAATGAGCAAATTTCAGAATTTTATGGAAGATTGGAGTAGAGTTCAGACTTAGAAGAGATGAAATGTTGAATGGAGGAGAGGCAATTTTTGATAACGCTTGATAGAAGAGAGGATATTTATTTAGAGAGGGACAATCAAAAAATATGTGATCTAAAGTTCCCACATCTAGACCACAGAACGTACAGTCTGGGGAGTCAAGCACATGAATTTTATAAAGGTGAGAAGGAACGGAACAATGTCCGATTCTCATACGAATAAGTAAGGAAATTTCTTTTTTGGAAAAATGGGGGAATTTTTGAAACCACGGTTTTGATGGGATAGTCCTTTGAATTGAGGCGTAACGGGCACCCTTGGATTGACTAGCAATGTTCCAATACTCTGTCCAAACATTGCGGGATCTATCTTTGATGATGGAAAAAATATCAGACAGGGGAATATGGTTTACGAGGGTAACGGTAGGGTTAGACGCTCCTTGTTTAGCCAAGGAATCAGCAATATCGTTACCCACTATGCCAACATGTCCAGGAATCCAAATAAGAGTGACAGTTTTTCCAGAGCTTTGAATGGAGGTTATCAATACTCGAATAAGACATACAAAGTGATCATCAGGATGAAGAAGAGGACTGGTTTTAAGTTTTTGGAGGGAACTGAGAGAGTCAGAGAGAACAAGAGAATGTTCAAAATTATTTTTTATTATATATTTGAGAGATTCAATAATCGCAATGCACTCGGCAGAAAATATTGAAAATTGGTTTGAAATTGAATAAAATATTCTTTCATTAGAATTATTGTGGTAAACGTTAATACCAATACCACAGTTAGGAGAGTCCGGAGATTTGGAGCCATCAGTAAATAAAAGAGAAGAGTTGGGCCATTTAGAAGAAATAATGTCATTGAACATATTATTGACAGTGCGGGCTGGGAGATTGGAATGACTTTTAAGGATGCCGATCCCTTCTAAAATCGTTGGGGATAGGGTGACGTGACTATATTTTAATTTGTACAAAGGAAGAAGATCATTTTTGATAATTTGAAGCTCTGAGAGAGAGCGAAAATTTTTACAGATGGCAGGGAGAGGTTTAGTTCGAGCTCTGATTGTAGATGAATGTGTTGAGTCGTTGAACAACGAGACTCTGGGAATAACCTGATGACTTTTAGAATTTAAACATTTAAGAACAAATTTGTCAGCAAATAGTTGACGCCTTAAATAAAGAGGAGGATCAGAACATTCTACTTGAAGGAATTGATAGGCGACGATTGCATCGCGCCAGTTATTATTCGCAATGACTTAGATTGAATTTTGTCTAATTTACTGAGTGCATTTTTGGATGCAGTACTAAAAAGGGGGCAGGCATAGTCGAGATGGCTTCGAATAAGTGCATTGTAGAGCAACTTAATGCAGATAGGATGTGCATCCCACCAAACGCCAGTCAATGATCTGATAATATTTAAATTTTTTTCACATTTAGTAACTATATTATTAATGTGGGAAGACCATTTAAGTTTCCTATCAAATGTTACTCCCAAAAATTTAACTTCGGAAGCATTGGGGATTGGAGAGTTTTTAAATAAAATTTGAACAGGGGGGTTATTATGACGATTTGAGAAGGTTTCACACTGACTCTTTTGTACTGAAAGTTCAAGACCATTTAAAGTGAGCCATGTGCAAAGGGCATCCATGGCTTCATTAAGATATTTGACGGCGGATGGAATGATTTTGGATGATAAGAAGAAAGCTATGTCATCTGCGAACTCAACAACTTTTACTTGAGGGGGAATGGTGACATGCATATCGTGTGTGTATATATTATACAGTAAGGGGGATAATACATCGCCTTGGGGTAAACCCTTCCAAATTGACCTACTCTGAGGAGTAACATCTGGTAGCTCAATGAAAATTTTCCTATCGAGAAAAAGATTAATAATAGATTGGACAAACATGAGGGGTAAGCCAAGGCCTAAAAGTTTTTTTTTAAGAATTGGGATGGAAACATTGTCAAAGGCGCCTTCTATGTCTATAAAGACTGCAAGACATACTTCTTTGTTAGAAATGGATAAATTAATATCAGTGCTGATGATGGCAAGGTTATCTTGTGTAGATTTCTTTTTCCTAAATCCAAATTGGGATGGAGAGAGAAGATGATTACTCTCGACAAAAAATTCTAACCGGTTTTTAATTAATTTTTCATTAAATTTTACTAAGGGTGGATGAAAGAGCAATTGGCCTATAGTTGGATCCAGAATTGGGTGATTTGTTTAATTTTAGAATTGGGATGATTATTTGAGAACTCCAGTCATCAGGTATTATGCCAGTCTGGAAGATTTTATTTAAGATGCATAAAAAGTGATTTAGAACATTATCATTACTATTTTTGATAATGCTATAAGGTATACCATCTCTGCCTGGAGATGAGTCCTTGACTGTTGATAAACAATTTTTAAATTCAATTAAAGTGAATGGAGAGTCTAGCCAATGATCAGACATAGGAGTGTTGTGGATTGGAGTTATTTCATCTAAGTTAGGTACAGAAGGGGGGGGCAATTTTGTCCAAGAACTCGTCTATCCATTTAGAATGAGAAGCTCGAGGAGATGTTGGACTGAAGGAGGATCGAAATCTTCGAATCATAGACCAAACTTCCGAAATTGGAGTGTTCGGAGATACTGAACTGCAGAAGTTGTACCACCCGGATCTTTTTTTTGACCTCAATACCCTTTTGGCATTGGCTTCGGCATTTTTGTATATGAGATAGTTCTCCATAGTCATATTGTGACGATAGGAAAGAGATTTAGCTTTCCGAATTCTCACTACTTTGGAACATTCCTCATCCCACCAGGGAGTCGGAGGGAGTTTTTTGAGAGATTTGGTTTTAGGGGGAGGATTTGATTTATTGATTGCAGTTACGAGCATTGATTTGAAGTTATCGTAGTCATCTTTGACAGATAATGTATCGGTATAGGATAAATTTTGTATAAACTTATCCATATGTGAGTTAAATTCGTCCCATTTGGTGTGTTTTGTTTTAATCTTTGTCGAAATATGGGACTTGTCTGAATGGAAAGAAGTTTGATAAGTGATGGTGATCGGGAAATGATCACTGGAGCAAGGGTCGGGGGACACCACCCACGAGGAGAGAGGTGCCAGATTAGTAGAGCATATGGAGAGATCCACTGCACTGGGGTTTGTGTTGGGGCGAGAGATTCTAGTAGGAGATCCGTCATTCAAAAGAAAAAGGTTGGATTCATCTAGGAAATCCATCATACTTCGACCGTCTCGATCACAGAAAGCAGAACCCCAGACGGGGGAATGGGCATTAAAATCACCCAATAAAAAGAAAGGAGGGCTTAGTTGACGGACAATTTGCAACCACGCTTGTTTATTGAAGTGCGATGTTGGGGGAAGATAGATAGAAACAAAGGAAGTGTCCTTTATTTTAGCTGCAACCTTTTGAAAGTCAGCATTGGGGGGTTTGATATTAATTGGGAAAAACGAAAGGGATTTTTTAATAAAAAGGGCAGCACCACCGCCCGTACCTTCCGGGCGATCATCGCGGAGACAGGAGTACCCTCCCACATTAAAGTGGGTGGATGGAGTAAATCATGTCTCCGAGATAGCAGCCACAGAAACAAGGTTTGAATTTAATAGGTTAAGAAAGTTCGATTTGTTAGAAATAGCACTGCGGCTATTCCACTGAAGAATTCTGACATCTTGAAGAGCCATTTTGAATAAATGATTTTAATGTGGAAATAATAGAAGCAGCGTTGGACGGTAGATTAGTTTGAGAAGAAATTAGGTCAATTAGAAGCATAATAAGAGTTTGAATAAATGAAGAATTATCTTGGGAGAATTGTTCAGAAAGCTTTTGATGGTTTGTTGAGGATGAATTATAATTGTTTGCGCACCCATTTGTGGCATTTGAAAGAGGTGAACCATTGGGATTTAAGAGAAGTGAGTTGTGTTGTTGCTGATCGTATCCAGGAGCCGGTTTAGAGATAGGGTTTTTGTATGTGAATTTAGTTGAACGAGAAGATGTTGAGGAGGAGGCGGGTGGGTTAGATGAAGAGTTACTGGATAAAACCTCAGCAAATGATTTTTTGACAGGCGGGAATAGTTTAGAAGCCTGCAGAAAAGACAAGTTCTCAGAGGCCATAGAAATTTTTATATTTTTTTGGCGAGATTGTTCCGGACAAGAAGAGTTAATGGCGGAATGAGCACCTGAGCAGTTAAAACATTTAGGTGAAGAGAGAGAAGAACATTGGTCAGCCGTGTGGTTTTCTCCACATTTGAAACATCTGGGAGGGGATCTGCATGCAGCTTTGGTATGACCAAAACGACAGCAATTGTAACATTGAGTGGTGGGATAAGTATACATTTCAACTGGTAAGGAGTTGAAAAATAAATAAATATGGGAGGGAAGAGATTGTCTTTCAAATGTGATGACGACAGATTGGGAGGGCTTCCAGGAAACGATGCCCTCAGAAGAGTCCTTATAATTTAACCTCCTGGCTTTTATGGGATTGCCGATATGTTGGGGGGTTGAAAGTGAAGACAGGATTTCTGGAATGGACAGATCGGTCGAGATACCTCTGACGAGGCCCATTCGAGTGACATTGAAAGTTGGGATGTACGCCTTGAATTTAGAATTTGATGAAATAAATATGTTTTTGATAAAGTTGTTGGCGGCTGAACCTGGGAGGAATTCAACAGAGATTCGGAAGCGACCCTCAGCTTTTACACCTCCAGGCTTAATCGAAAGGTTCTTGCTATTTGATAGAAATTTACCAAATTCAAGAGGGTGGATAGTTTTACCTTGCTCAGTTTTTTGAGCGTACACAATGAACGGGCCACAGGAATGAGGAGAATAAAAGTTTGTAGGAGGAGGTTGAGGAAGAGCAGGTGAAGACTGAGAAGAAGAAGGAGAGTCATGTTTTATTGAGGAAGAGGGACTAAACTTCCTTTTTTTTGTGGTAGTCAGAATGACAGATTCACTGTCTGAAATTACTACATTTTCACCATCTGGGGGGTCAGGGGGAGGATCTGGGGGCTTTTTAGGGTGTCCAGGGGGGTCCTCCTCCATTGTTCACAAAATTACAAAAGAAAAAATGTATGGAAAGTGACAGAAATAAAAAAGGTTATAAATATCTGGAAATCAGCGACGAAAAGTGACTCCTGGAAGATCAGAGGGGAGAAGAATCCCCAAGGAACAACACACTACACTTTTATTGACCAGAAAACATAAAAATATTAGTTAAAATAATAAAAAAAGATTATTTTTTCCTAGGCGAAAACAAAATAACTGTGACAGCCAGATGTTCAAAATTAGAAGTCACACTAAAAAAGACAATGCAACTTTTTAAAACTAAAGCTATCGATAGTTATTATTTATTCTTAATGACCTTCCCTTTTAATTTGTTTTTTAAACAGTTTTCGTATAGATTTTGCACCCCGGTTAATATTATCCAATTTTGTCTTATAGTGATATCTTAAGGCCAAATATTTTTCCACGGCCAAACTTATCAAATTAACTTGATGCAGAAGACCGTAAATCTGATCGGTTTTTACTTCGAAATAATTATCGGGAAAATTTAATTTGAAGAACAGGCAACCCTGTAAACATGGCGTCAAAACATGGGGTCAAACGGCGTTGTCCTAAGACCAAATTACACTATTAAAACTGAATTGTTTCTTTAACTGAATGGTTATTTAAAGGTTATAAACCGATGATAGGTAACATTTTTAGTTGTTTTCAATCGTCCTATGTAATTCCTGCACACTGATATAGCGCAAATCGTCATTTTCAAATGTCACACAACACGTGTTTACCGTACAACGATAGTGTCGCCACTGAGCGGACAGGCCGAGCTTATCTGCCAACCTTTGGCAGATATTTTTTTTGGCGCTTCGTCACTCGAGCGCTATATCTAGACATTTATATAATCAAAGGTTACAGTCATAGTAATTAAATAGCTATTAAGTATACATAATGACTGGTCATTATATATAATAACAAAATTGTTTAGACAATGTGGTAAATTAATCACTTTATCCGGATATTATTCATAACCTAACCTAACCTCATAAATAATAATTATGACTCAGTTGTTTTTCAATATTATTATTGTAGTTAATTCATGTCAGTTGATTTTAAATATTTTATTATTGTAGTCTTTAAAGAGTGATATGACGTTAGGTTGTTAGGTTAGGTGCAGTTGGACCGTATTTATTACTTTGGCTAACTTTGACCCGATATTATGAATAATATCCAGATAAAGGAATTTATCAACAAAATCTAGGCTTATCATGCCTCTGTCCCACTATAGCACACTCCAAAAGCATCAAATATCTTGGAATTGAGATTGATGATAATCTCCGATGGAACTCACAAATTGACGTAATTACAAAAAAACTAACCAGGTACATATACTTCTTTAGAAACATTCGTAATATCCTCAACATAAACGATATTAAAAAAGTATACTATGCTTTGTGTCAATCACAAATAGAGTACGGTATAACTGGATGGGGGTCTGCCTTGAGCACTCACACAGAGCGACTCAATATAGCCCAAAAAGGAGTACTAAAGACAATACTGAAAGTTCCGCTTAGAACTCCGACGGAAGAAATATTTAATAACTTTCAAGTCTTCAATGTACAGAAACTTTATTCAAAAAATATTTTATTTAAACTGAAAAAAAACATATATGTATACTCCACTGCCCAACATAAATACTCAACCAGGGCAGTAAGCAATAACATCCTGGTTACTCCCAGTTTGAACACATCTTTTGGACAGAGAAATAATAAATTCCATGCTATGAAATTATACAATGCTCTACCAGATTAAATCAAAAATGTAAAGGAAATGAATATATTTAAAACAAAAGTAAAAACATGGCTGAGAGATCAAAGTGATAATAAAATTACAAACATCATGAAGATGATATAAAGACAATCCATAACCAAATACAAATATTTAAAAAAAAACTACAGGCCACCTCAGAACAGGAAATCCTAGTGAGGAGGTCTGTGAAAAAAAAAGAATCTATACTTATACTATACATTATACATACATGTACAAACCTTGCTATTGAAACTAATAATAAATAAATAAATAAAGTGATTAATAACTCTGTGTCAATTATCACTTTGTCTAAATTGGATAGACATTATAAATAATGGCTGGATAGTACATATATATATATATAATATCCAGATTTATCACTTTTGCTGAAACATATACATAACTGCATAGGTACTCAACTCAAATTTCAAATTTTCGGAGATGTCTGACTAATCAACTGGACGATAGATATATAATCTTTAATGGGATCACAATGAAGACATTTTTAACAGGCAAAGAGATCAATAGTTCAAAAGACTGTTGTCGCTCTACTGACAATAATTTTAACTTCATCAAACATAATATTAAGGTAGATTCTAATGTAACGTTCAGTAAAGTAAATAATCACCTTCAGAAGGTAATAGTTATAAGGCCGAATGAGCCGTAAAATTAGTTAGTTAGAACATGAAAGGGCATTCCAAAGCCGTAGCAGCCTAGCTAGTTAGAGGATTACGAAAGAATCCTTATGCTACGTTTCCACGCTTGCCAAGTCTCGGCAAGCGTCCACAAGCGCAAACGTGTAAACAGGTCGTTTGGCTTGGCTTGCGTAGGCTTGCAAGAGCTTGCGAGAGTTTGCCGCCGATCCAGTCGGGGTCGGATCCAACGGCAAGCTTCGGCAAACGCTCAGTGGCACTTTCGAACTGGCGGCGAATGCACGCCGTTTTTGCTCCATGCGGTCTATGATATTTATAATATTACGAGACATATGTTTGACGTATGAGGCATGCCAGACTTATTAAAATGTATAAGTACATAATTTTAATGCACTAATGTTATGTAATTTATTGCGACTGGATTTACCTAAAAAGTCAAAATAAATAAATAATATTTTATTGATGATTTACTATTTATTATAGTAAAAAAATATATGATTTTTGTTAGAATAACTTTTTTTATAATACGAAATAATTTTATATAAGACAAGTGATCCTCGAGTTCGGGTCCCAATAGAGAACTCCAGTCCAATTTTTTTATTTTTTTTAATGAATAAAGACCTTCAAACTTAAATAACTGCATTTTTATTTTTATTTTTATAGTTAGTTTTAATAGTTAAAATAATTGTCAAAGTTTTAATTTTTAAAGACTCCCAGAAACGCACCGTATCTATGGTGGTCTAATTTTTTTACTTTTTAAGTTGTCATTTTGAATCAGTGATGTTATGTCGAGGGAAATTTCCCTAGATCTAGGGGAGAAAAATATTTTTTTGGGATAAGGGAAATCAGGACAAAATCTAGGGAAATTTCGAACTCTGGCAAAAATTTTATTACATACGACAGTATTACTGGTATTATTTATATATATATACGTATATATATTTTTTGGAATTCCTATGAATCTTAATTATTTTTCATGTACTTACATGCCATGTTATTTTTAACACTGACAACTCAAAATGATATTAGGGAACGTACCCATACTACGTGACGCGTTCGGGGGGGGGGGGGGGGGGGGGGGGGGTGGTCTTCAAAATACCACGCTTGGTACAAATGAGCGGCGGGTTGCTTATGATTTTTATTTTGCAAAGTGTTTTTTTTAAATTTGGAATTCAGTTTCTAATTCAGTGGTGAGTGTATTCGTACTTTTAAATTATTACTTCACGTAGCAAAAAGTGTTTTATTTGGAAAATCACGGTATTATTAGTATATTTACCAAGTTCCGATATCTTTCCAATTAATTATCATATTAATTAACATATAACAGGATTAGTGTTACACAATCAGGTGGCTACGTAGGTAATTGCGTAAATGTGAAATTCTAGGGAAATTTCACTTCTAACTGTTGGCAACACTGTGAAGAACCCACAATAATCATGGCGGATAATGACTTTTAGGTGTGAGGTGTGTTTTTTATTCAAGATTAACTGCTTTTAATATAGAAAAACATTGGTAAAATGTCCACATTTCACCGCTATTGTTATTGTATTTAATCAAAGTGCAATATAAAAACAATAAATCATCTCTTTCATTGCAAATACATGTGACATCGTGTTTTGTGTCAGGTGTTACTTTGTCGGTACATTGTTTTATGTATAATACATACAGAAACACTGGTATTTATAATACACTGATCATGACGAGTGTTTAACAACTTGTATAAAAAGCCCTATACTAAAAACAATTTGAAAATACATAAGCAAATGTCAAAATAGGACACGACTTTAACCTCAAATAGACAAAATTTATTGCAGATTGTCCGCAAATATAGCCCTTTTCGTAAATTGTTGAGGGCCTAAATTATGTTTCAATAAACACAATAACTATTATTTATCTAAATCTCTATAAACAGTATGAAAATAAACCAAAAACACGAAATGTTGAATTGCATAGGTACGTGTGCACTTCAAGTCATTTCAAATGTCAATACAATACACAGGTGACAGGTTAACTGTGACGTCACGGTTAACCATTTCAGTAATGCCAACTTAACGCTGTGTTTTCCGAAGAGGTTTAAAAATGCACTTTTTAATAATTTATTAAAAACTCTGCATTTAATATTATGAAATAAAACTTATATATTCAGAATCAGCGTTTCTTGGTCTATATGAACATATTTTTTTAAAGCCATAATATTTTTCACTGGAGTTCCTTATTGCGATCATTATTTTTGAAGCGAAAACTTCTTTAGCACCGTTGTGATTTGAAACTCGATGAAACGAAAAAGTGGTACTTAAAAGAGACAAAAATCTATAGGATTTAGCCTGTGAGATAATGTCTCCTCTTTGTGCGGAGTGACCTGGGACGATTTTTATGAATCTGTATCATCCATCATCCTCGTGGTCGTCGAGCTTTCCTTGTTTTTGTTACACTTTGCTTGTATTTCAAATAAAAGTTTGATAAACCAAACGCAATAGCCGACACAAGTTCGGCGTCCGCCATGCTCGGGTGTAGGTAGCGCACTGACGCATTCACAAGCATGTAAACGACTTCCAAATGCCAAGCGAGATTTGTGGACGCTTGGAGCTTGTGGAGGCTTGCCAAGCCTTGGCAAGCGTGGAAACGTACCATTAGAATAAACAAAAAAAATAAGGTAGATTTCAAAAGTTTTGTTTTGAAATGAGAATATGCTTAGTTCCTACCGGGATGCCATTTATCTAGTTCCTACTTATCCCTAAACATCATCTTGCTGAAAAAGTATTTGAAAATTGGAACAATAGCAAAGATGTAGTAACAAAATTCAAGTGCATTTGTTTTGAAAATAAGAAATTTTGGAACCACTGGAAGCAAGTTATTGGTGTTTTTCATGTACATAATCTCGTTTTTAACTAAAAAGAAGGAATTTGACCATCTCGGAAAGATACAGGGTGAGTGAATGTTTATCCCTTTCCTTGCATACCTTGTTTTCGTACACATAATATCACCCAATTCCAGCAAACACCTTTTCATTTTTAGTATTTAGTGTCCACTAACACTACTGACATTTTAACCGTAGACAGAGACTTTTACAACTGTTAGAAAGAGTGGAAAATGGGTTTGGGTCAGAAAAAAAGCATAATTTTATTGTTGATTGATCCCTGCTTTTTTGTTTTTCCATCGTCGAAATCTTTTTGATTAAAAAAAGCTCTAATTTTTATCTCTATTTTCTATTAATTTTTCTTTTGTCAGCCGTGTTCTGTTTTACTCAAACTTCATTAGGGCTTAAAAATAATTAAAAACATTTTTTTTACACTAGCTCCACACAGGAGGTCCTGAGGAAAATAATTCCCCTCAGGACCTACGTCATCTTTGGGGATGCTGTATGGAGAGTCTTTTTAGGAAAGGAAGTTCTGGAAAGGAAAAGGGTGCGAGGGGTGGGTAGGAATCTGGTGGTCAGTGTGTCCAGGGCATATGAATCCATCCATCCCACTGCGGTGCAAGGCGACGTTCCGATAGAGTACGGTTAAATATTAGAGTTACGGTTGCTTGAAATGGCATTAGCCGTGTTTGGTGACCAGATCTGAATAGCCAGGTACTTCCCCACCTTCCTCTTCCCTATCTCCTTCCCCTCCCCACTACCTTCAGCCTCACAACATACCCCAATTGGGGATGCCATAGTCTCACTGGCTCCAGACGGGAGCAGCTGAGACTCTTGTGAGACTCTCACTATAAAAAAAAATCTGAAATTTGAATTTGAAAACTGAATGTACCGGGACTTAATGAATGTGGTTGTAGTTACCACTAGTTTCCGAACACCGTTTACATACACATATAAAGTTTAGAAGTCAAAGTCATATTTATTTACTGATGGTGTGGAATGAATAGATGTATGCATTTAAACGTTTCATTATAGATAATAATATCTTCATCATCATCACTATTAGCCCTACAACCCCTGGTGGGTCTTGGCCTCCTCAAGAGTCTTCCGCCACTCATCTCGGTTTTGTGCCAGCTCTCTCCAGTTTAGAAGCTTCAAGATAGATATGTCTTTGAAGACGTTGTCGCTCCATCTTAATCTTGGTCTTCCCAGGCTCCTTCGCCCTATTGGTCTTGAGTTCAGCAAGGACTTTGGTGCTTGATGCTCGGTCATTCTCTCCACATGACCCAGTCACCGAAGTCTTCCCAATTTTATAAATTTTGCGACGTTTAGCTCCTTAAACAAAGTATAGAGCTCATTGTTATAACGTCTGCGCCAAAATCCATTTTCTAGAACCGGTCCGAAGATGCGCCTCAAAATTTTCCTTTCAAAAACGTCCAGTGCTCGCTCATTCCTCTTAGTTAGTACCAAAGTCTCAGCTGCGTACGTAAGTACTGAAGTACTGGTCATGTGTTTTGTACACTAAAATCTTCGTGTTTCTGGACAGCAGTCTGGATTTTAATTGGTTTTGTAGGCGGAAATAACAGCGATTTGCGTTCACTATGCGCTTCTGGATCTCCTCTGTGGTATTATTGTTGTTTGTTATCAGGGAGCCTAGGTATGTGAATCTTGGTACCGTTTCACTATGCGCTTCTGGATCTCCTCTGTGGTATTATTGTCGTTTGTTATCAGGGAGCCTAGGTATGTGAATCTTGGTACCGTTTCACTATGCGCTTCTGGATCTCCTCTGTGGTATTATTGTTGTTTGTTATCAGGGAGCCTAGGTATGTGAATCTTGGTACCGTTTGTTATCAGGGAGCCTAGGTATATGAATCTTGGTACCGTTTGTTATCAGGGAGCCTAGGTATGTGAATCTTGGTACCGTTTGTTATCAGGGAGCCTAGGTATGTGAATCTTGGTACCGTTTGTTATCAGGGAGCCTAGGTATGTGAATCTTGGTACCGTTTGTTATCAGGGAGCCTAGGTATGTGAATCTTGGTACCGTTTCGAAATTTTGGTTTCCACATGTAGCCCAGTCAGTGGGGGATAAAAAAGGCCTTCAGCTTGCAAAGGGTCGTGTAGTAGCGATTTTGATATATGTTGTTTAGATTGGGTCTCTAAAGAAAAAAAAAGTTTCCGACCTTGGGGGGGGGGGGGGGGTCGAGCTCCAGCCGCCATCTTGGATTGAAGGTCCCTTTTTTTAAAATAATTCCTAAACGGTTGATTTTACAATAAAAATGTATAGGTAAATTTGAAGAAGACTAAATTGTGTACATTTTTGTTTGAAATTTTTTTTTATAAATCTAATATATAATGACTTACAGTGGTAGAAAGAAGAAAATTTTGACAAAAAATCGTAAAACTCAAGTTTTCATGATAAATTTTGTAAGAAAATATTACACAATATCATTTTAACGTATTTCCACAACACAAATAGCAAAATCTATTTCAAATTACAGTAATTTTTCGTGTTACATAGAGGAGACGGCAACATACTGCGTGCCTGCAGTCCTGACTGCAGCGTTGCCACCTCAGCGCCTATATTGCTACAGGCTAGGATCCCACTACGACAAACCCGACGTCATCGAGTGCATGGATGAATCTACTTTGTTGTGATAATGAACATTTAATAAGCCGTAAAAAAGCTGGTCTGCCAGAGCGTCTTCATTGAGTATACGAATGAAAACAACATGATGCAAAACCAGAAGACAGAGCAGATGAAGGAAAACGCTTTCTTGTTGCTTTGTACGGGAGTTCAAAAATGGTATGGAATCCAAAAAAATCCAGAAAACTGGGACTGGAAACGTGGCACCAATGGGCTTGTTCCAGTAAGAATGACAAAGAAACCAGCACCCAAGACTTTATTAAAATTTATTTCTGGCAATTGAATATGAAGAGATTTTGTCAATGGAAGCCCAGCATCTCAGTACTACAGGCAATGAGTTAGATCATGACATTGATGACAAAGACTATTATTAAGATGTCAATATCAACCAACCGGGATCATTACGCAATAGCGAATTTGTAACATTATTACGAATAATAGTAGAACTCTGTGCGGCTAACCATACCATCGCTGGAATATCTGTGGAATAGACATACTGACCTTAACATTGTCGAAAGATCCCTACAGGCTGTAAGAGAGGTTTTTGGAGACTCGGCAAGTGAGGTGGGTTTGCAAATCAATGAGAATAAAACTAAAATCATGATCCAAACCAGAACCCCACACCAAAGAATAAAAGATAAATTGAAATTTAAAGACACTTATAATTTAGAAGTGGTCGAACAGTTTACATACCTGGGCTCCATCATAACGCATGACAAAGAAAACCCAGTAGAAGTAAGAAAGCGCATCACAGGCACTATTAACACTTACTTCGCGTTGTTGCCAGTTTCAAATCCCGAAACGTCCATAGGAAAACCCTATATAAAACAATTATTAGAATGGTCTTGGCCTATGGATGTGTGGCGGGAACAGCTGGACACGTTCGAAAGAAAGGTACTTCGAAGAATCTTAGGAGCGGTGCGAGAGGGAGAGGCATTGGAGGGGACCCCACCACTTTCCCAACGGCGTTATAAGGAAACATGGTTTCCTCCTTCACCGCACACGTCAAGAATCTATTTTATTGAACGAAGCTACATATATTTGAACGACTCTAGACCCTCCAATGTCCAATGCATACGGGGTGAGAAAGCAGTATGCAAGTACTTACATTAACATGAGGGAGAGGCATGGAGAATCCGCCACAATAAAGCTTTATGTTATTTACCAAGCTCCCAGACTCTCTATCCATCTAAGGGAACGTACCCATACTACGTGACACGTTTAGGGAGGGGGGGGGGGCCTTCAAAATACTACGCTTGGTACAAATGAGCGGCGGGTTGCTTAGGTGGTTTTTGGTCACCGGTGGGGGGGGGGGGGGGGGGTTGTAATGCCATTGAAGAGGAAGAAGACCTACTGGGGATACCACAATAAAAAATAATGCGCCATTTTCTCTACCTTCATGGTGGTGTGGAAATGAGTTTAGAAAATTATAATTATGTAATGAATAGCACGAAAAAATAACAAAAATTGGGAATTTGACCATTTTTTAGAAAAATATTCACATCTCGTTTGTTAAAGGGCCGCTAGAACGAGACAGCGCTAGTTCGCTCATACCCACGCTCTCTACAGTCACTGCTTGCTGGCCAGCATGCAGTGTCGTGTGTAGACCCCATTATGTTAAATTAAAATATTCATCTCCTTGCACAGCAGTTGGAGGGATGTATTCATACATCTGTTACTCCTGGACACACTGATCACCAGATTCCTACCCACCCTCATTAATTTTTCCTTCCCAGAAATTCCTCTCATTTCTTTAATTTTATTTTAATTTTTTTATTAGGTTTGTCAACAGTGATTCACATCAAAGCGCTCACAAATACAATTACATTGAACATGGTTGATACTTTTACTAATTAAAGACAAATACAGCATTGATAACATAATGCAGATATGTATATAATGTTTACTAAACATACACACACATACTCACCCTCACATATGCATATACATACACACATACATATATACACACATATACTCATACATACACACCCTTACATGTACATTACATTCATACACACATACCATACATTACATAACAATTTATTTAACTTTCTTTAAAACGATCCTCCACCCAGCATCTCCTGAGATGAAAAGCCCCGAGGGAAATTTCCGGCCTCCACAAGGCCTCCTATGTGGAGTTAATTTTTTATTATAATTTTAAGTTATGTGAAAATCTATTATTGGATTTCATGTGTGTTTATTAATTTTATTGTAATAAATGTAAATAATCTCTTGTTTTCCCCAAATAAATAAAAAAATTAAAAATGTAAAAAAGCTCAAGTGCTAAAAAATCTTTTCTCTTAAATTTAGAAGGAATTAAAATCAACCAGGAATTTCTCCACGAAAACGGGTTTAAAAACTCGATTTTTTACATTAAAACATTTGAAAATAGATCAAAGAATACTAAAAAAAAATGGCGGTACAAACTCAACGACACCGTCCAACGTCCGAGATAGATTTAAGGGCGAGGACAGACAGGAGATTGCCTATTTCACGGGGAATGCCTCCAGAGAACCGAATTCCCTTCTGTCATCTTATTCTTGGAATCCGAATCTTAAGACCCGGTAGGTACCGGCGTTAGGGGTACCTACCCACTCAACCCCTCTCTTAGGGGGTAGATACCTACCCCTAGCGCCTGGCCTACCCTCTGAGGAAGCGGTCTAATGGGCGGTATGTCCAATTCAAGAAACACCAAAGTAATCACGAAAGAAAACGCTTTTTAAATATTTAATGATTTCGAATTTTGACAAAGTTTTTTATACTTATCATAAACTGTACAAATGGGAAATGTATTTTTAGATTAAAATGTGTATAATTTCGAGTTATTGTTGTTTTAGGCTTACCAAACTGTACAAATGGAAATGAGTCTTTTAGACTCTAGATGAGTTAATATAATTTTAAATTATTTATAATTCACGGCTACCACAATACAAATGAGAAACGAATTATGTTTTGTTTAGAGTCAGCTGAAGTCCCCGGTGTTGCCCGGGCTTTTTTACAATACAAATGAGAAAATTTCCAAAATTTCATCGATCTTTGGATGAAACTATAGATTTGTACACAAATCAAACACCGCTCGCCCGCCGCAGGTTACAGACACTCTTATTTATATAAATAGAAGATAGATTAGGTAATATGATTTAGATTTTTTTGCTGGCTACCGAACAAAACAAATGAGAAATGTTGTTTTGTTTAGAGTAATTAAGTTAATATTTATGATTTAGAATTATTTATTATTTACGCCATTTTTATGGCTACTGAACTATGCACGCAATGTACCTTTGCATGATGTAACTTTTGTTATTGTGTCATTTTTTATGCGTATGAAAGTTATAGGTACTAAAAGTAAGACTTTCAAGAAATTTGAACTTTCAGGATAAATTGAACTTTCAAGGTAAAATTCGTTGTTATGATATTGTGGGGAAAAGAAGGGTGTTTTTTTTCTACTAATCAATCACTTCATTTTATGAGTAGCAAATTTACTTAACTAACTGACGGATATTTAGGGCCGGTATAATAGTATGTTTTAGTAATGATGTGACTAGGTTTATGTTGGCAGGCCTCCTACCGGAGAGCAACTTGACGGACGTAAATCTCTCTCATAGTGAACATAAAACGTAACTGATTTAGCGGCCCATAAGCCATAAGGTCATATTTAAATGCTTCTTTCTCAGAATTCTTCTATTTCTCGCTTTCTTTTTCTTTCCAATTGAATCACACAATAAAGTATCGATAAAGTAGGAAGTATCATTTTTTAACTAAATAGTTATATGACTACAAATTGTAAATTATATTAATAAAAATGATTTTAAAAGTATCTCAAACAATATAGTTTAAACGTGGATTAGACTGAATAACATTGTATGTATATGAGACATATAATAGATAATATAATAGTTAAAAATTATAATTCTTTATACCCAACGAAAGTAAGTAGGCACTACAACTTGACACAGTTAACACAATTTACAAGCGGGAAAATGAGGAACTAAGAACAGAAATAACGTTTTTCAGAAACACCCAGTTTTTTAATCCATAAAATCTACTTGTTTGCGTGTCAAGCTGTACATATCTTATAAGAGATGTTTCTAATGTTTCAATGGTGATTTTTAACCATTCAAGGGTGATCTAGGCCATCCATCGGTTCAATAAATGGAAAATGCAAATTTTTATTTTTAATATTACCTACTATATGAGCAAAATTAAAAATGATTTAATTTTTCGAAGAAAACTTCTTCTAAAAGGTTGTTACTTTGTGATGTCATTATTTATTTATTAAAAGAAAATAACTTAGTTTACATCACTTTATTTTTTTATATTTTATAATATCAACATGTTTCGTGAACCAAGTTCACTTCTTCAGGAATAAAAGTATACTAAAGTTAAAAAATTAATTATAGATTACATATGGAGAGAAGAAATTGAAGGAGGGGGAAGGGTTGACAATGGTGGGAGTTTCGAAGAATTGGGGATTACCAAGCTATTAGAAGTAAAAGGCCGGTTAAGTGGGAAGATATTTAAAACAGGGTTAACAAAAAATTTTTGCTTATTAATTATGTCAGCTTTGGAATTTACATTTTTTCTTATTTCTAAAATTTCTAAATTATTGATTTGCGATGTTTTATATCCTGTATGTAATATTTGAAGACCTGAATTTATGTCAAAGCTATGATCATATTTTAATAAATGGTCTGCGAACTCAGAATCGCTATTGCCATTTAGTGCTCTGAGGTGCTCTTTAACCCTAATCTCAAAGTTTCTATAAGTTCTACCTATATAAAACGAACTACAATCATTACAATTGAGTTTGTAAACCCCTGATTTTTTCGTTTTAATTTCGCTATCTTTATTGTTAACAATAGCTAGCATATACAATGAACCAAAAAGAATTTACCGCGAAGCAATAGAAATTTATAAACATAAAAATAATATGAATACTAGAAATGACTCAATCAGAATTCCCAACACCTGGAAAGTCTTAATCGATGAAAATACCCCAAAAACGGCATTTCCAAAATTACCAGTAGTGTCTCCAATTAGCTTAACCAATCAGGTATCTACTGTCAGCCCCGCCCCCCACCCCCTCCACCATCAATCACCTGCAACCCGGGTACTTCGTTCTAGACATAAGAAGTGACTTGCACTCACTTAAGTTTTAGCTTTTGGACCGAACAGACATGCGAAAGCTATCAGTTTGAGACAAAAACTCAAGACATAAGGCCTCTGAAGATGGACAGTGTGATCTGTCCGAAACGTCAGGAGTTAAAAAGTCCTTTTAAGGACTACGTTACGCGGGTAAACCGAGAAAACTGTTCTACATATATATATATATATATATATATATATATATATATATATATATATATATATATATATATATATACATATATATATATATATATACATCCCGCTACAGATTTGGCGTCCTTTCACTTCGCATCCTTTTGGCTACCACTGCTTACGGTAGGTTTTTAAATAAAATTGCGGTGAATGTTCACATGTTTTTAGGTTGACAAAAGAGTGATAGTAAAAGAATTATCCAGAAATTGTGTTTTGAGGGTATTCAAATTTTTGATAGGTACGTATACTTTAGAGTCTTTTGGGCGTCCTTTCATATTGCCGCCGTTTTGGCAACCGCGTATATCGTACGTATATCACACTTCATTCCATATTTAGGGCGTCCGTTCATTACGAACATTTGACGACCTCCGTATATTCCTGTATGCAGTACGTTTAAATTACGATGCTTTCAGAATCCTTTTAATTCGTTCTCGATTTGCCAACGGTCTATCTATCGTAGGTACATAATGATTGGTTACATAAATATTATTTTGAAGGAAACCAAAACAGAATCCCAAGAAGTCAAAACGGTAGACTGTTATTATATCATTTTATATTTGGGAGGAAAAACAACAATCAAATTAAAAATTTGGGAGGCAGGTGTGGGTACCGCCGCCCCGGGAACCATTTACAAGATAACTAACAGCCCTGCCATAGGTCACACCAAGTGGTTAGATATGTTTGGTGTCTTAGCGGGGGTGCCCGGGTTCACGGGGTGAGCTGTGTCTAGGTCTTGGCAACCTATGCATTTGCCCACCTACTACATGGCGGGCCGGATCAGGAGAGACTGGTTGAGGGAGACCTTTTCATCTCTCCAACCGGACTCTCGATCCACGCCTTATATCACAGTGGGAGGGATGGATTCATATGTCTGTCACTCCTGGACACATTGACCCCCAGATTCCTAACTACCATTCATACTTTTTTCTTTCCCAAAACTTCCTCTCCTTCCTTTCCCCAAAAATACCCTCCACACAACATCCCCAAAGATGACATAGGCCTTGAGGGAAATTGTTTTCCTCAGGGCCTGCAGTGTGGAGCTAATGAAAAAAAAATATATAGAGTGAACAGGAACTAGGTTATTTTAGTTACCAATAATTATTTGGGATGCATAAAATTGGCTCCTTATTGCGATAGGTAGCAATTGACAAGTGCAATAAAGGCACAATTTTTTTTTAAGAAAGACAATCATTATTGGGTTACAAATAATCAGTCACTAATTTAAAATCTCGTACTTTTTTTTTCTTTTTTTTTTACATGAGCTCCACACAGAAGATCCTGAGGGAAATTATTCATCTTAGGGTATGTTGTGCGGAGAGCTTTTGAAGGAAAGGAAGGAGAGGAAAATTATTTTAAGGAAAGGGGTTTAAAGGGTGGGTAGGAATCTGGGGTTCAGTGTGTCCCGGTCATCCGCCTCCAAGACCTAGACAAACCTCACCCCCATTCTGAAAACGACCTTCGTTCGTCGTTTCCACAAAACTTTAACGTATTGACCAAATCCAAGAAGAAAATTGATAAAGAAATAACAAAAAAAAATACAGGGCGCAGTTCACACGCCGTAGAAATGAAACCTTCAGAAAACGAAAGTAGACAAGAGTGGATAGGCTACGAAGCACCGCACAAAGAGAAGCCCGATTATTATCTTATTCTCTTGTAGTCCTATAGATGTATGTTTTAGCCTCTTTTTAGTGTCGCTATTTTTAGTTTCATCGAGTTTCAAATCACAACGGTGCTACAAAAGTTTTCACTTCAAAAAAGGTCGAATGCCGGATTTTTGTTTTTATTTCGAAAAGGACTCGAGGCATATTTTCAGAAACCACGAGATAGAATGTGAAATTCAAAATATCCTGACAATAATGAATGGCAAGGAAAGAAAAGGTCTTCTGCTAAATTGCATAAAACGGGAGATTATTTACAAAATTATCAGGAATACAAAAAACCCATTACAAGAAAATACCATTCCTCATTTAATGATTATTTGCCATGCCCCAAATGCTTGGGATTTTTTTCGATTAAACAATATGAAAACATAGAAAACTATGCTTAGATATTTAATTTAAATGTACCTAGACAGATAATTTAATATGTATGAAGAATGAGTTAATGATGAATGTAAGTAAGTCTAAAATCGTGGTGTTTGATACAAAAACAATGTGAAACTTAGTTGTGAATGATGAATACTTGGAGCAGGTGGATAAGTTTTTGAAGTATGTATTGTGAAGTATATTTGGGAAGTGTGTTTACGGTAGATGGGAAGGCTGATAGAGATATGTGAAACAAGGTTAAATGTAGGTAACTCCATTAACGGAGGATAGAACGCTAGTGGCGCCAACAAAAAAACTGTCCAAAGAAGCGAAGCCAGCTATCCATAATAGAGTGCTGGAACCGACCCCCATGTATGGCTGTGAGGCATGGAACTGGTAGAGGAAGGAAGAGGAAGGAAGCAAAGGAAGGAAAGTAGGCTGAATGCTGTAGAATTGCGATTCCTGAGGCGTGAGTATAGTAAAACCATGTACGATCTTGGGAGAAACGTTGAGATCCGCGAAGAATGCAAGGCCAATGTAAACGTAATGAGTAAAATTACGAAAGGAACGCTCGGATGGATTGTAGAGCGAATGAACGAGAAGACGTGTGGCATTTCAATTTGGGAGGCGGGTATGAGTACCGCCGCCCCGGGAACCATTTATTGGATAACCAACACCTCTGCCATAGGTCACCCCCAAGTGGTTCACTACGTTTGGTACTTAGCAGGGGTGCCCGAACTCATTGGGTGAGGTCTTGGCAGCGGATGCGCCTGCCCACCTACTGCATGGCGGAGAGAGACTGGTTGAGGGAGGCCTTTCGACCTTTTCAGCAGGACTCTCTCGACCCATCGCTTTGCACAGCTATTGGAGGGATGGACTCATACGTCCGTCACTCCTGGATATACTAAACCTCTGATTCCTACCAGGCGCGGCCGGTGCCTCAAGTTATAGGTGGTTCACCAAGCCATTCATAAAAAACGAAAGGTTGATATTATATTTAAAAAAAAATCTAGACATCATGCATAATTTTACATTACTTGCTAAGTATCTAAAAATATCATGTAACTGTAATAGTAAAAATATCGTGCGATGTAAAAACATGCTGATGTCTAGAGTTTGATATAGTCAATTGACCTGCCAGGTAAGTAGGTATGTTTTATGTATCTGTTTGTAAATTCAAATAATAAAAATACATATAGCCTAGGAACTCATAATAAATTGTACAACGCAACATAACTAAAACGGCGCTCTAGTAATTATCCAATTATTATAGAATTATTCTGGTATCAATATTTTTAGAAGCATTTTACACTCCATTACTATTGATATTACATCTATTGGAAGATTAGTGGAAAGGGTGGGTGTGATATCCATTTAAAAATACTCAACCTTCCAAAGATAATAATAATAACGCAATAATCCAATAATAATAATTAACACACAAGAAACACTCTGCGGCGTGGATCGCCAATATCGCCATTTACTGTCGTGACAACTTCGATCAATGGGTGACAAACAAATAATAATGTCAAAAAGGTACATCCCAAGGGCTCGAACAAGATAATGTCACACGAGACGCATAGCTGACCCTTTGACTAATGGTTACATTTTAGAAGAGAAATGTTATTACTTAATATTATCTTGTTCAAACCTTACTACCGCTGGAACCAAAGCTTCGGAATATTTCCGAAGAATGCCGAAGCTCTTCGGGTCGGCCATGCGGCACGCGATCAGCCGATTTTTAGTGACATGCATGTTTCTGACGTTTTGGGATTTTTTACTACGAGCATCATTCAAATTACGGGGCGCTTAGCTCTGGCGCGCGGTTTGGCATTGTACCTACCTCGGTTCCTCGCTCCTAGCGGGTACCCGCCGTAACTGGCGGGTGGGAACAATGCGTTTATTTGGCCGTAATACATTGTTAATTGTTAGATTGATAATTAATTATAATTTAATTTAAAGATTGTGCTCAATTTTATCAATTTAATAAATAAACACATTACGTAGAAATACGATGAGTTGTAAAATGATGTTGAAAGACCCTCCTCACTGCATCCCCTAAGATGACATAGGGCCTGAGGGAAATCATTTTTCTCATGGCCTTCTGAGTGGAGCTAATATAAAAAATGGCAAGACCAAGTGAATCAGATACTTGATTCGGGCTGCATCAAGAGTCAAAATAATAGAAGAGGATGTGTGAGACGATGTATGAATGTGAACGAGGCAAGGAGTGTGTGCCAAGACCGAGTTGTTTGGCGGCCCGTCCTCTCTGCCTACCCCTGCGGAGAAACGGTGTTATGGTTAGTTAGTTAGTGAAGGATGATTTTATATATATTTTTGACGTCGAATTCTGGTGCAACTTTTGCTATACATTGGGTCATCATATTAATAATTATGGTTTCTTCTTGGTGTGGTTCATTTTCATTTTGTGTGGTTTGAAGATTGAATATTAATTTTGCAAAAATTAAAACGTTTTTTATTTTATTTTATAAGACTCGAACCCACGCGGTCTGAATTGTCTGGCCACTAAATTCGTGAGGCGCTTTACGCCGCTGGACTATGGGAGCCTTGAGTGAGAGCGAGGATTTACCGTACCTATTATATTAGAACTAATTAACTATTATATTAAAATAATAATAAATTTTCGTGACGCATTTCTGTTTCATTTGAATTTCAAGTCGCTAGTAAGTAAGTATCTAAAACTTAAAATAATTAACAAAATTTATTATTACACTATGAATGAAAAAATAAAAAAATGAAAAAAAGTACTTATTTACTTATCACTTCTGAGTGATAAGTATAAGAGATTAGATAGACTAATCGGTCTCCTCATTGTGCGGTGATTCGTAGCTATTCGATCTCCCCTTCGTGCGGTGCTTCGTAGCTTCTTCGCTCTTGTCTACTTTAGTTTTCTGAGGTTTCACTTCTACCGCGTGTGAACTGCACACTAGTACTTTGAAGTGTAAACTTCTAGCACCTGCAAATCGCCTAGTACCGTTGTGATTTGAAACTCGATGAAACTAAAAATAGCGACACTAAAAAGAGGCAAAAGCATACATCTACAGGACTGCGAGAGAATGAGATAATAATCGGGCTTCTCTTTGTGCGGTGCTTCGTAGCCAACCCACTCTTGCCTCTTTAGTTTTTTGAAGGTTTCATTTCTACGGCATGTGAACTACGCACTGTATTTATTTTTCGTTATTTCTATATTAAAGACGTGGTAATATCGTGATAATTTTTTATGTTTTCACCTACCGATATTTGTTTATTCATACTTTAAATCAGTAAAAACAATACAAAAAACATAAAAATCGTTTTAGAAATTTTATTCTCTACAAAACTGTACTGAAAAAGAGGTACGTACAGAAAACCAAACCAAGTCGTGCAATTTACTTGTTTTTATAAACTTATACACATTTTTACGGCTGTGTATCTCAATACTTATTAGAGGTAGAAGACATTTTTTTTAATAAAAATTGTAGATAATTTTATGTTCTACAAAACTTGCGAAGTTACCTTAGCCAAAATTTTCATTGAGAACGAAATATTTGAGAAAAACTAGATTTTGGCGCGATTTCGGCAGGTTTTTTCAAAACGGCGGCGAAAGCTCAAGTGACCGAAGGTCGAAAACTCAGATTTTTCATCAGGAGATGAGTGTATAAAACATATAAAAAAATTGGGGCTACCGAAATAATTCCGATCGCGACCCCCTTTTTTGCACTAATTGCACTGTCCTATAAGTCAGGCGAGATCAAAATGCTACAAAGAACAAATAATTATTTTGCGGATAGGCCACTTGCATCGCATTTAAAAAAAAAATCCGGTTTAGGTAAATATTCTAAGACATTCGGCATTTTTTTTAAATCGTATTTTTGAAACCCTGGCGATTTTTTGAAAATTTCAATCCGAAAAATCAGACCATTTTTTATAAACCGGAAAGACGGGACATAATTTTATGGGTGCGAAAAAACGATAATTACATAGCAGAAAATCATTTAAAAAAAAGATCATGTTCCACAAGAAAGGGCACAGGAGAATAGCGAGGCATTCCAAAAATATTATATCTCATAAATATTTTTTTTCCTTGATCCATCTTATTGATCATAAATCATTATAATGTTCAACGTCTATATTACTAAATCCAATGAAATATACTTGTACTTGTAAATTATAATAATAAGAAGAATATTATAAAATTTGATTTTGTTAAGATCAGCACCACTACCATTATACCTCTAAACACGTGCAGACATCGTAAAATGAACGGGGTTCTCTTCATAACATATGTCAAAAAGAAACCAAATGATAAGTTCGCAGAGAACAAACAATAATTCTACTGAACGTTAAATGTCAAATTCAAAAATTCGCCTGAAATCAAAGTGCTGCCATATAAAAAAAATAAATCAGTGTGGAATTTTATAAAATTAATAGGAACATTTTCGGCAATTATTATAAGCAATAATTATCAGCCTGAAACACTCATCAACATTGAAAAATCTTCCGAGAAAAGATACTTGCCGCCAACGGCGTTGGCGGCAAGTATCTTTTCTCGGAAGATTTTTCAATGTTGATGAGTGTTTAAGGCTGATAATTATTGCTTATAATAATTGTTACCCTTTGTGCTATGCATAAAAATCTTGTCTAAACGTTAGTTTATAAATTAAAAATAATAATTAACATTTTCGGCGATGGGACATTTTCATGTAGTGACGTCACGGGCCTAAATAATGGATTTATTTATTTAAAAATAAATTTAAAAAAACTGTACATTTCTAAAAATTTTTACTAACATTTTCGTAATCTTGGTAAAAATATCTATCCACACGATTTTTTCAAAGTCGTTATGAAATCCATGCAAGTGGCCTATTGCTTGGGTAGGTAGTAGGCAAATCAATAAAGAGTTTGAGGTACGCAAAAATTCCTCCGTCGATGAAACCTTTGCAGTCACGTGGAGTATCATTTAGGGATGACGAATGACAAAAGATCCAACAAAATATTTAACGGGAAGTTACCTAGTTATTTTTAGCAAAAACTGAAAAAAAAATTATAACTCCCGCTAGAAAAGTATTTCTTTCGAAAACTCTTCACATCTTGTTAGTATTAGGTAATTAATATCCACCTGATTAAATAGAAATTCAACAATATTATTGTTGGGAAAGTGTGTTTTTAAAAAGAGATTTGTTTTTTTATTTCTATTCTTGCCGGGAAAATTCCTCCCTCCAATTTTTGATCACGAAGTGTCTTTATATTGGTGTTAGCTTTATTTAATCAAAAGATCCAACATTTTTTTTCTTTTGGTACATGCTTTTTTGATATCAGTCAAAAATATCGCTCCGGAAAAATCCTCCGTCCAATTTTTTTAAGTCAAATTGATAGGATAGCTATGTTAAAATAATTTCTGCAAAGATCCAACTAAATTTTCAACGACAACCTATTTTTTTAAATTGATTTCGATTGCACGCAGATTCCACGTGACTTTTGTATGAACAGGAGTCCGCGGGGTAAGGGAAGCGGTGGGGCTAGTCGCACGGGGGGCAAGCAAGCCGATCGGCGCGGGATAACAGCTGTGTGGGTGAGGTGAAGGGAATCTTGATAGGGAATTCGGCCGGCAACAGCTAAGTTTGTGTGCGCTTATTGTTTTGAATTTCGTTAGTGTGCGTGAGCTTGGTTTCAATGCGATAAAGTAGATATAATGAAATAACGCTGATGCGCAGGTTAAGCGAAACCGGTCGGTATAAAAAAGGTTAATGGATGAATCGTGGTTACAAACTAAGTGATTGTTTTATTTCAATTAATATCTTTGTCAAACCACAAAGTGACTGCTTTCTACCAAAGTAAAAAAAGGATTTAATTATCACTTATAATGAATGTTCATAGGTATCCGAAACAATTTTAAAAAATCCGAGTACGCAATTAAAAGTGAAACCTTCAGAAAATAAATTAGAATACAGTGGGAGGAGTGGCTACGAAGCACCGCACAAAGAGGAGACCGATTATACTCTTATTCTCTCGTTGGCTAAATTCCATAGATGTACGAGCATTTTTTTATTATGTATATCATACTAATTTTAAAAATTTAAATATTTAGAGATGATGTAGGTACATAGATTAAACTCGAGTACGTGTAAACTTCTTTAGCACCGTTGTGATTTGAAATTCGATAAAACGAAAAATAGCAACATTAAAAAGAGATAAAGACATACATCCATAGGATTAAGCCTGCAAGAGAATGCGATAGACTAATCGGTCTCTTCTTTGTACGGTGCTTCGTAGCTATTCAGTCTCCTCTTCGCGCGGTGCTTCGTTGTCGTCTCCCCACCCTTGTCTAGAGTTTTCTGAGGTTTCACTTCTACTGCATGTGAACTGCACATTTGTATTTTGAAGTGAAAACTTCTTTAGCACCGTTTTGGATTTGAAACTCGATGAAACGAAAAATAGCGACAATAAAAGGAGTCAAACACATACACCTATAGAATTTAGCCTGCAAGAGAATGAGATAGTATAATCGGTCTCCTCTTTGTGCACTTCTTCGTAGCCTTCCCGCTCTTGTCTACTTTAGTTTTTCTGGAGGTTTCACTTCTACCGCGTGTGAATTGCACACTCTGAAATTTTTTACTGTAGAATGTTTACTCGCGACTGTCTGATAAGTATTTAAGAAACTTTTAAATGGTTGTGATGCATTTGATGTGGTGGGTTCTGGTTCATTTCAATATTTTCACCTACGACTTAGTCATCTAATGATTCATGGGGTGTGGTTTGTTCGGGTCTTGGTGGCGAATGCGTCTGCCAACCAGCAGCATGACAGGTCGGATCGGGTGAGAGTGGTTAAGGAAGTCCCTTTAACTTCTCCAGCCGCACTCTCTCGGAACATTGCCTTGCACCGCAGTGGGAGGGATGGATTCATACGTCCGTCACTCCTTGACAAACTGAACCCTAGATTCTTACCCACCCCTAAAATCCTTTTCCTTCCCATAGCTTCCTCCCCTTCCTTTCCTATACGCAGCGTCCACAAAGATGACATAGGCCCTGAGGTAATTATTTTCTTCAGGGCCTCCTGTGTGAAACTAAAGTAAAAAACAAAAACATTTATATTAAATTTAGTCGCATTGTTTTCGATGTTGTTTCCTCGAATACAATGTTTCTGAAAACACGCCTCGAACAATTAAAATTATAATTAACGGGTTGTTAAAAAAAATGACAGATTCTTCAAATATTTGAAGTTAATTTTCACAATCTGTGCAAGTTGTATTCAAGTTCATTGTTATAACAACAGAACTTGAATAGAACTTACACAGAACGTGAAAATTAACTTAAAATTTTTAATTTTTGATGACTCCTACAAATTTTTAAAACCACCTGTCCTAAGTCCTTTTCGAAATAAAAACAAAAATCTGGCAGTACTATTTTGAAGTAAAAACATCTTTAACACCGTTGTGATTTGACACTCGATGAAACGAAAATTAGCGACACTAAAAAGAGGCAAACACATACATCTATAGGATTTAGACTGCGAGAGAATAAGGGGGCATACATTAATAACGTGAGCAGTTAATTTTCCAATTTAACCCCCCCCCCCCCCCCTTTGGTGAGATTTGGTGCCCCCCCCCCTCTCCCCTCACGAGACATCAGTTGTGTATCTGGGGTCCCACCCTATCCCGTCCCGCCCAACGCCCGATTTGGTCAACACGTTGAAGTTTTGTGGAAACAATGTTCGTGGGTCGTTTTGATTAGATGAATCATCCATGCAATATTTTTATTTTTTCGATTAAAATTAATTGGTGAGCTCGCCTTTTGTTTCACACATGGGATTTGGGTCGTATCCCACCATCACCGTCAGAGTAAGTGAACTCCTGTAAAATAAGAATCGGGAATTTTAAAGAAGTAAATTTGACCGTATAAATGACCGAAAAGAAGAATTATTAATTGAAGGCAAGTACCTCAGATTATCCGAATTCTATGTCATAGGTAGGTATGACTCCAAAGAATCATCTTGATATTGCATTTCTGTTATTCTTGCAATTATTTTGTTCCGTTTCATTGAGTCAACCGTAATCAATAATGTATTGTAATTAAGACACTAAAATGGTCGGTCGCCAAATACCTACACTCCAAATCACATGTACGTTAATGCTCGGTATACGATAATACGATTGATCACGATAAAATTTTAAAAGGCAAAACATTCGAGGCAACCGAGGCTAAATAAGCGCGGCGGCAACGTCGCAAAACACGCCACCGCCACGTGCACCTCAACTCTTGTACGGGAGTTGGAATTAACCGGCAACGTTGTTTCCCAACACATTTGCCAACGCCTCGGTGGCGGGTAAATGCTAGGAATGAAAGGCGGCATGTTATGTCACACCGGTCGCCTAAATGTCGGTAGGATGAATGGTAGTATACATGGCCGTGTATATCACCTAGCGCCTAGCTGCGTAGCGACAGATGGCGGAACTTTAATATTCGAAATCATCCACTTCACGCCCAATTTGGCTACCAGGACAATTTTTGCCAAAATGCTTGTGACGACATGTACTATGAACTGTGTAAAAATTTCGAAAAATAAAGTGGCGACCGTATATCGGTCGCCAAATGTCGGTGGTCGCCACTTTAGATGCATATTTGCCCATGCTGGTCGCCAAATAGACGGTGTTATGTATATATATATATATACATATATATATATATATATATATATATATATATATACAAGGTGTCCGAAAACTCGTAGTACAAGCGGGAAACTGGGGAATCCTCATCACATTTGGAGTCGATTTTGTGGTATAATTTTTTTTGATTTGAGCTTTCGTTTTCGAGTAAATCGAGTCAGAAGTTGATTTTTTTTTTGGTCAAATTCTTATAAATTGTTACTGACGTTCATAGTACCTAACTAATAAAAACTAATTAAAAGAAAACAAACAAAGAAATCCGGATTTAAAGCATTATTTTGAAATTATCCATAATTTTATTCCGTGTAGTACGGTCGTTTCACGGTTAAAAACAGCTGTTCATTATTTTCGCGCTTTCAAGTCAAAGTGCAATGCGAAATTTGCTGTCCCTTTCTGCGCTCGGTTCTATCAACACAATAGAAGGGGTAAGATACTAATCCGAATGACTTGGCCTTGAACTGTGAACTTGCGAACCAAATTCTGTACCCGAAACATACGGAAGCAAGTCCAAAAAGGTAAATGTTCAGGAGATGTAGTATGATAGATAAGAAAAAAACTAATTATTAAATCAGTTAGTTTTGTTTTAAAAAGGAGCAAATTAAACTAAATTTTTATAGTAAAGCCTTTAAAAATAATTGTTTAAAAAAAAACGCTGACTTGAGTCAACTTTTCAATTTGGGAGGCGGGAATGGGTACCGCCGCCCCGGGAACTTTTATTGGATAACCAACACCTCTGCCATAGATCACCTCAAGTGGTTCGCTACGTTTGGTGATTTAGCAGGGGTGCCGGGTTCATGGGGTGAGGTTTGTCTAGGTCTTGCAGGCGGATGACCAGGACATGCTGAACCCTAGATTCCTACCCACCCCTTAAACCCTTTTCCTTCCCAGAACTCTCCTCTCCTTCCCTTCCTTTAAAAAACCCCTCCACACAGCATCCCCAAAGATGAAATAGGCCCCGAGGGAAATTATTTTCCTCAGGGCCTCCTGTGTGGAGCTCATGTAAAAAAAAAACAAAAACATGGACTTGAGTCCTACTGCCTCTAAATGAAGTGGACTATTTTGTTATGACATGTGGTGTATTATAAAAGGAATAAAGTCCATGGTACACCCTTCTGCTTCTATGATAGTTGTTGCATCATGGTACTTGCATCCACATGCAATTTTGAAAATCTATTTTTTCTTCATAATGGGACTTCCATTCTTAACATGATAATTTACTTCAAGTCTACATCAAAAACTCATTTCTTCAAATTTCGGACTTGGACCGTTTTATCCTCGGGAACGGAAATAAAAAATGGTTGCTGACGTGGCACACAACAAACATGGCCGCCATTTGACTACAGTCGTGTTCGAACCAATTTGAACAAGCTTTTTTTATTATTTTTTTATAATGTAATAAAATTTATCAATTTAGAAGGCGGGTATGGGTACCGCCACCGCGGGAACCATTTATTGGATAACCAACACCTCTGCCGTAGGTGACTCCAGGTACTAATATCTACAGCCTGTATGTCGGACGAATATCAACAGCTCATATGTTGGACTAATATCTACGAACTTCAGAGTGTTGACTAATATCTACAGAGCTAAGATCGGACGAAAATCTATGACGGTCCTAGTGTTGACTAATATCTACAGAGCGTAGGTTGGACTAATATCTACAGAGGGCAGCTGAGCAAGAGGTTGTACGGAGAAGCTTAAATTACTTCAATTACGTAATTACTAATTACGTAAAGGCTTAATTGTTTAAAGTACATGAAGTTTTTGCATAATATTACGTATTTTGCTGTTTACGAGGACAATAATTTATTGAACATAATTTATTGGTCATAATACAAAGATATTTATTTATTTATTTATTTCGAAATACACGGCACCTCAACCTAAACTAACCTAACCTAACTCACATAGAAATAGTTATGGTAACAGACTACATAATTTAGAAGCACTCGAAATAAAGAAAGCTGTTAAAACAAAAACCCAAATCCTTAATAATCAGCTAAATGTGTCCAATAGGTCGATATTAGGGGTTTTTACATACATACATAAATAAAGTTTTTTTAAACTGCATTATTACGTTTTCCAATATGGTATACATAATTGCAAATCCAACCTATGCCAGTGCCGTAGATATTCGTCAACTTTGGTTCTCATAGATATTAGTCAGCAATTGAGCTGTAGATATTCGTACGCCCTTTGGTTCTCATAGATATTAGTTAGATTTTTTCAGTTTTTGGAATTCCTGTAGATATTAGTGGACGCCTTCGTCGTAGATCACCCCAAGTAGTTCGCTACGTTTGGTGACTTAGCAGGGGTCCCCGAGTTCATGAGGTGAGGTTTGTCCGAGTCTTGGCGGCTTTTATTTGTCTGCCTACCAGCTGCATGGCAGGAGATCGTGAGAGTGGTTGAGGCCGTACTCTCTCGAAACTCGAGCTAGTTTATACTTCCATTCAATAAATAAAGTTATAGATTTTAAACTGAAATACTCTGGCATTTTTAGTTGCTGAAACTTGAACTGATACCAGTAAGCATAATTTCACTTCTTCAGTATAACCAAAATTTAAAACAATTGACAAAAAATACAATTAATGAGTATAAACATCATACATTAATAGTGCGGTAATGAATCGGCTGCCGCGGAGCGACGCAGAGATGGTGCACCAAGCATTCACGGTTGATATCTGATGTTTTCTAGCCATAAAGTACACATTAAAATATATAACTTTACAGCTCTTAGAAAGGGCTACAATCTTTGTAGGAAACATTTTTTCATAAAATGTCGGTCTGAAAAGTTCTGTGACAAAATGTAAAATTACATGCCAAAAAATATAAAAATTTTTACCATTTCATACGAATTACAAACAAACGGTAAAAGTTACGACGAAAGTTAACTGAATATTAATTGTAGACAATGTTACAGCAAAGAGAATAAAAAAAAATTCAACCCGATATGTTGTTTAGTAATCGAGATAGACGTGATTTACAAAACCCTTACACTTTTCATGTTTGGGCGGGCACAGGCGGGGAAGCAAGGGGCGTAGGAGCGGGGACTTTTGGCTAAACACTTGTCTAAATGTTAGTAGTCGATGGTGTTTCAATTGGTGTTCTACGACTTAGGCTGACTGGACTATTAAAATCATATTCCACAGCCATGGGAGGAATGAATTCATGCGTCCGTCACTCCTGGATACACTGACTCTCAGATTCCTACCCATCCCTCATACCCTTGATAGGTATACCTATTTTTGTTTGATGTCCGCAATAATTAACTCTGCAAAAATCATACCTATGCTGCTAAAATAAATTAAATAATATTCCCAGTGTTCAGCGATAATTTAATAGGACTGACCGGATATTTGTTACGCCACAAATGTATTTCGTTATTTTTCGTCAGTTTGTTTTGTCTCTTGTTGATTGCGGTCGTTGACGTATGATGAAGATTGCGGTCGATTGATATCTTTTCTTATTGAACGGCGTACAAACCCTTCATTTAACAAGGTTTAAAATAAACTGTGTGTTATTTTCATATTTAAATGTGATTAATTAAATACCCCAGATACGATTTTAGATTTTCACGGCCAAAAGTATTTTTGTTATTAGTTTTTGGGATATTATGCCGTGTTGCGCTACCCCCTTCTTTAGCCAATGTTTCGGACACTGTTACGCTGTCCGAAACGTTGGCTAAAGAAGGAGGTAACGCAACACGGCATAATATCCCAAAAAGTAATAACAAAAATTAAATACCCTTTCATTTAACAAACATTAAAACAAAGTTTGTGTTACTTGTGTGTTATTTTCATATCTAAACGTGATTAATTATTGTGCATTACGATGGAATAATGTCTTGGACGCTCACATGCTCCGCTCGGGGCTACTATCTACATAACAAAATAAACAGGTACGCTAATTAACCATATTGTTTAAAAGAGAAGAGGTGGGAGAATAAATGTTATTTTTTATGCATTAAACCGCTTACTCGTTAATACGGAATACTTTTTATCCAAACAGTTAGATTAAGCTTTATTATTACGAAAAGTGAGTATTTATGTCGGGGGAGAACAAAAAACATGCCAAAAATATGGATTTAACATTTTAATTTTGTTAAAATTAATCCACTCGCGCGGAAACGCCATGTTTCATCGTTTTTATTTTAACATTTCATCAATGCTGCCAATCATAGAAAAAATATTTTTGCGTATAACAAAGTGAATGCATTATTGACAAGTTTGTACCTGTATTTATAACAGTAGAACATGGAAAGAAATTTATTAGAATAATTACACAAACCCGCTAGACAAATCCTGCTTTGCCAACAAACCATTCAAAAACCTGGAATGTTTTTTAAAATGATGATGAAATGCGAGTTTATTTTAGATAATTTATTTTATAAGATTGGTAGGTACTTCCGACAAACGTCATATTTGATTGTCTATTAGTTAAAAAGGTAACATTCCGTATTATCCGTGCATCAAACTTCGACAACGTTGAACGTTCCGTATTATCCGTGAGGTGGAACATCTTCCATCTGTCATCATGACATTTCCGCCTTTTAAAAATTTTAACCCTAAATAAGCCGAATTTTTTTAAAAATATTTTTTTTTTTAAATTTTAAATTTGAAAATGCTTAAATTGAAAATCTTTATGTTTATTTGGGTTGTCTACGTGATGTAGGTTCACCAGTTTTCCGCTTGTACTACGAGTTTCCGGACACCGTGTATATATGTTACAGTTAAAACCCGTTCTTAGTTACGACGCGTTTTCTCTAGTATGAACTAGTTTTCACTAAATGCCTTTGTTACAACTAGAATTAACTGCTGAATATCAGTGAAAACTAGTGCTAACTAAACAAAACGCGTTTTTTCGAAATGATTCAGTTAAAACTGTTTCAATCGATGTCAAAGTTCATCGTGCTTTATTCTGATTGGTCGAGTGACATCAGGCTAGAGGTTAGGTCAGGTCAGGTTAGGTTAGGTTAGGTTACGTTAGGTTTTTAATTTACAGTTATTAAATATTTTAACAAACAGTATCTATTAATAATAATAATAATATATATCTTTATTCAACAAAAATTTAAAGATTTATAACTACAAAAAAAAAGTATACAATAGTTTAAAAGTTGCATAAGTACAAAACAATATACATATAACAGTAGGTACTTAAAGAATAGAGATTTATAATTATAAACGAAGGTTTCTCGTAACCTACCTCACTAGGCTAGACTGTTAAGGTAGTAATTTTACGTCAATTTATAATTCTGTGAAAATACCTACACCTATATTAGAAAATAATCGCACAATAGATGGGTTGTATTAATAATAACAATAACATAGGTACAATAGTGACAGCTTTGGTTCATTACTAATTTCGAATTTGGGTGAGTGCACCGGTAAATGCCCATTATTTTTTATCCAAACTTTTATGTTTTTTTTAATTTTTTTTTGTGATTCACATTTTTTTATACTACTTGGAAGAATGTTGTAAAGTCTTGTTGCAAGGTATCTGAAGCTACGTTGACCAAAAGTAGTATGAGTTATGGGAATTTGTAGTAATTCTTTGTTATTGTTTCGAATACAGCTAGTATTTAATCTTTTTTCATAGTATTTATGTATATTTGTGAATAGATGAGTGAGGATTGTTTTTGCGTATATCTGTATTTTCAATCCCAATTTCAGTTTTAACAAAGGCAGTTAGTAAAAACTAGTTTTAACAGAGAAAACGCGTTATAACTAAAAAAGAGTTTTAACTGTAACATATACTTTTATATTAGGTGGGTACTTTTGTACCCTCACCGATTTGCCAGATTTCAAAAAGAGAATCTAACGTTTTCAAATTGTGTTCCGTACAGTTCGCCGCGGTCCCCCGGGCGTTTTCACTTTTCCGGGAAAGCGCGCGCTCTACCCTTCCCCTTACCACTCTCCACCCCGCCCCCGCCGTCTTTCCGCGTAATAAGAAAATTTCCACTACATTTGCCACGCCAACGTGTGCTAGCGTCTTGGCAAATATCCCATTTCCTGAGAAGAGATTGCATCTTACAAGGAGACGGCCAAACTCCAAATATAAGTTGTTCCGTCTACCTACCCCTTATAGCTATCTTGGAGAAGCGGGTAGGTGCCTACCCGACAGCTAGTGGGGTGGGCAGCCACTTTTCTTGTGCGAGTATCTTCAAAGTTCAAGGCTTGCAGTGCAAAAAGCATAAGGCGAGTGATTTTATTACACTTCAATCATTTAAAAGACCTCCACACTAGCGGTCAACTTGTAAAAAGTCTTATGAATTCTATGATTTTATTGAGGATCTAACCTGACCTATAAACAATAGGATTAAGAAAAATCCAAGAAATGCGATGTGGGTGTGTGTTCGTGATCCAAAAGTCTGACCATTCGAATCACTAACGACGTCAACTGTTGTATGTAGGTACGTTAGCGATCTGCAGTGGTCCTAGGGAACGATGAGAAGTTACCTAAAGTTATCGATAGAATCTTTATCGACCCATCGCCAGTAATAGCGGTCAAGAGTTATTCGTTATGCGCCATCTTCGAACGAAAAATTACAAGTCGTCGTCTCGAAGAACTTTGTCGAATGTTTCATTTATACTTAGACCTGTGCCACACGCAGCTATAAAATATGTAGCTTGGCATATTTCGGCATATCGTTCGCCGTACACTCCCAATGGGAATGTATGGCGAGCGATATGCTGAAATAGGCCAAACTACATATTTTATAGCTGCGTGTTTTTTTATTATTATTTATTGAGTTAGTTTATACTTCATGAATATAAAATAATAAGCACAATGTTACATTTCATTTATTAAATTTAAATATTTTTACAGTAAGCATTACATTTCTTTTTAAATACATTCATTCTTTTTTCTTTTTTCATTCTTTATACTTTCAGGCATTTCATCATACATCTTTAGTCCTCTATACATTGGGCAGTTCTGTGATTTTGATTTCTTCATTTGTGGCAATCGAACTCTGTTTATATTTCTGGTTTCGTAATTATGTACGTCTCTATTAAAAACAATTTCATCCTTAAAGTATTTTGGCATTTGGTTTTTCATAATTTTATGCACAAAAATTAACACATTAAATAGCAGTCTCTTTTTATTGGAATCCAATTTAGCTCCTCTCTCAATCGATCAATCCTTGCATATTTGCCTTTCCCCAGTATACATCCCATAGCTCTGTTTTGTATAACTTCTAGCTTGTTCAAATTTCCTCCATTGGCCAAAAATAACATCGTAGAGCTAATCTAAATGTGGAGCAACTGTAGTTTTATAAATGAGCTCCGTAGTGTTTCTATTTAATTTATTTTATAGTCTTCTAAGAAGATACCCTTTTTAGCACATATTCAAAATTTGCTGTGAAAGTTAGGTTTGAATCGAGTATTACACCCGTTTATTTGTTTTCACTCACTTTTCCAATTTTTTCATCATTAATTATTGTCAAATTTAACCCCGTGTTACGCGTTTTATTGCCTATTTCCATATATTTTGTTTTATTAACGTTCAGTTTCAACTTGTTTAATTTCAGCCATTTTGCTATGTTTTGTAGATTTTCGTTTATTTTGTTAATTGCATCTATGCAATCTTCACACGAAATGTAAAATAAGGTATCGTCTGCAAATAGTTTAATTTTTGCAATGTTTTATGGTTTTAATAATATCATTTGTGTAAATTATAAATAGAATTGGACCTAATACCGACCCTTGCGGAATACCAAGGTTGTTTTCTATCGATTCTGATTCTGAGCTTTCAACTTTCGTTACCTGTTTTCTTTCCTGGAGATATTATTTGAATATATTCAGAGCTACGTCAAAGACCTACCTATGTCTTCTAGTTTTTCCAATAGTATTTTCCTTTCTATCATTTCAAATGCTCCTTTGAAATCTAAGAATGCTGCAAAGGTGATTTTTTTGTCTGTTTCTTTCTTCCACGTATCAATTACTATATTTATCACACTTCGCAAGAGTTGTTGTTCCGGAATCCTGATTGCTCATCACAAAACATGTTATATTTTTCCAAATACTCAACGAGTTTTTTATTACAATTTCTAGTACCTGTTCGTATTTTGGTAACATATTTTTTGGTGTAAATTCTTTAATTTCGAAGGGTTGAAAAGATATTGCCAGCCCTGTGAATATTGTCTATGTTTTTGATGTTTTTGACGTTTCTATGGTATGAATTTTAAATTAAGATTGCACTCGCCGAACTTTCTTTCTTGTTTAAAATAAAAAAAAGTTGATAACAACCCGCGGAAAAAAAATTCACCATAGAAAGACATTTTATGTCTTAGGGACGTAAGCGATACACTAGAATTGCTTTTTTTTATTTCGCAACGTGGCGCGCTGTCTATCTCAGTTAGCTCAGTTGCCAAGCAGGGCTTGCGCGGGGCGGCTCTGTCACCGCGGTAAGTACAATAATTACGGAGAAATATCAACACCATACGTTCGATGCTTACCTTTTGTGTAACTTTTAGACTTGTTCGTGTAAATGTGATTTAGCGAAATAAAAAAATATAATTTTTATGTTTAACGACCGACATTTAAACATTCATAGCGTATAAAAAATGATTAGACATAAATTGAAACATTATTTTTCATTTTACGTAATTAATAAATCTTCTATAATTCCCAAAAGTCATCCCCTAAAACAATCTTAACTTGAAATTCTATAATGTTAATTGTAACTTTGCGACATGCTCAAACTGCGAAAATGTGAAATTAGGAAATTATATCAAGTACTTAGGTGTAACTATAGACTGCCGACTCAAATGGACTTACCATATAGAAAAAATGTTAATAAACTGAGATACCTAAATTACATATTCAAACGCATGAGCAACTTTGTCAATATAAGGACCATGAAACTTGTCTATAACGCGTTGGTGCTTTCATCCATTTCCTATGGAATAGTCGTGTGGGTAGGAACATACATTAACCATGTAAAACCATTAGAAATTGCACAGAAGTCCATCATTAAGGTAATGCACCAGAAGGCCAAGACGTCTCCCACCTATCAGTTATTAAGGTAATGCACCAGAAGGCCAAGACGTCTCCCACCAATCAGTTATTTCCGGAAGCTGAAATTATGGAACTAAGGCAGATCTACTGAATCCAATGCCTTAAATTCATATTTTTTCGTCCTAACAATTTCACTAAAAACACAAATCGCTCTAGCCAGAGACATACCACGTGCGTATACAGTGCCTCACTGCAAAACCAGGCTGGCTCAAAGTCACATTAACTGTATTGCCCCAAAACTGTTCAATTCAATCAATATGTGTCAAAATCTGAACGTATATAAAAAAATGTTAAAAACTGGGTAAAAAATAATTTGGAAGTGACAATTTTTTTCTATAAATTGTATTATATGTTTCTAAATTCCTAAAATATTCCATGTCTTTCTGTATTTTAGATTTAAAAAAAGGAAATATATGTGTGTTATATATACCTACGCATATTTATGAACACATATATGAACGTGTGTATGTACGTATTGGGTGTATACATACGTTAATATATGTATATCTTTAATCGATCACGTTGATCTCTATAGACACTATATACATACATAATTCTATTTTTTATTTTATTTTTTTATTTTTATTTATTTTATTAATTCTAATTTAAAATCTATTTTACCACACTGTTTAATATCCACATAATATAATACCCATGCACAGGCTTCGCCTTTGTGGGATCTTTTTTGTTACTCTCTTCTATTTTATGTTATTATGTTTGTACCTACCTATTCCCATGTATCAAAAAATTTTGCTAATAAAAAAATAAATGAATAAAAAAAGACTTAATATTTTCTAGTTGATTTGTAAGAGATTTACAGAACTTAATTTTTTTTAAAACAGTATATTTTTAATAATTATTTTGGTTTGATATTTTTTATAATTATTAGTACAAAACCCTAAACTAATTATTCGACAACTAAGACGTATCATTATCTTTAACGTAGGTAAAATAAGATTATCTCTTTAGGGTTATTGCTGCTAACCTGCTAACACCTGCAAATCGACATTGCAACAGATTAATTAAGAAGTTAATTTTCGTGTGAAAAGTATCTACCCTCCGGCGAAACGTTCTTGTTGGTCTCAAAGCATCTGCTTAAGTTTTGTCTACACTATGTATAGCAGCCAATATCGCCGGTAAATCAGCCAGCCAGTCCTTGAAGAGCGCGCGGGAAAGGTTAGGATACAATGACTTGATTTTGACACTTATGTTTTGTCGGTGTCGACTGGTTCGACCCACTCGTTGCTCGAGTGGAATGACTTTTGTCTACACTATGTATAGCAGCCAATATCGCCGGTAAATCAGCCAGCCAGTCCTTGAAGAGCGCGCGGGAAAGGTAAGGATACAATGACTTGATTTTGACACTTATGTTTTGTCGGTGTCGACTGGTTCGACCCACTCGTTGCTCGAGTGGAATGACTTTTGTCTACACTATGTATAGCAGCCAATATCGCCGGTAAATCAGCCAGCCAGTCCTTGAAGAGCGCGCGGGAAAGGTTAGGATACAATGACTTGATTTTGACACTTATGTTTTGTCGGTGTCGACTGGTTCGACCCACTCGTTGCTCGAGTGGAATGACTTTTGTCTACACTATGTATAGCAGCCAATATCGCCGGTAAATCAGCCAGCCAGTCCTTGAAGAGCGCGCGGGAAAGGTAAGGATACAATGACTTGATTTTGACACTTATGTTTTGTCGGTGTCGACTGGTTCGACCCACTCGTTGCTCGAGTGGAATGACTTTTGTCTACACTATGTATAGCAGCCAATATCGCCGGTAAATCAGCCAGCCAGTCCTTGAAGAGCGCGCGGGAAAGGTTAGGATACAATGACTTGATTTTGACACTTATGTTTTGTCGGTGTCGACTGGTTCGACCCACTCGTTGCTCGAGTGGGATGACTTTTGTCTACACTATGTATAGCAGCCAATATCGCCGGTAAATCAGCCAGCCAGTCCTTGAAGAGCGCGCGGGAAAGGTTAGGATACAATGACTTGTTTTTGACACTTATGTTTTGTCGGTGTCGACTGGTTCGACCCACTCGTTGCTCGAGTGGAATGACTTTTGTCTACACTATGTATAGCAGCCAATATCGCCGGTAAATCAGCCAGCCAGTCCTTGAAGAGCGCGCGGGAAAGGTTAGGATACAATGACTTGATTTTGACACTTATGTTTTGTCGGTGTCGACTGGTTCGACCCACTCGTTGCTCGAGTGGAATGACTTTTGTCTACACTATGTATAGCAGCCAATATCGCCGGTAAATCAGCCAGCCAGTCCTTGAAGAGCGCGCGGGAAAGGTTAGGATACAATGACTTGTTTTTGACACTTATGTTTTGTCGGTGTCGACTGGTTCGACCCACTCGTTGCTCGAGTGGAATGACTTTTGACGTTTTTCGTCTAAGTATGTACCTTCGACAAGACTCGAGAATAATAAAGTCAACCAATGACCAATTTCGATCAATTTCGACGGCGATTGCGAGTCGCCTCGGTAGGAGAATCGAGCCCCTGGGGTCCAAGCATGGGCGATCGATAAGGATTGATAGGATAACTTTCGGTAACTTCTCATCGTTCCCTAGCATGATTGCAGATCTCCAACGAATTAGTACTTAACACTTCATAACGACTAAGTATTCTTAATATATTCGACGTCAACTGTTGTGTGTACGTTAGCGATCTGCAGTTGTCCTAGGGAAAGATGAGAAGTTACCGAAAGTTATCCTATGAATCCTTATCAATCGACGTTGCCTGGACCTATTAGGTACGACTCCATGTTCCATGGCAGTTGATCCCCAGATACTTGACCCACCGGTATGCTTATATACAATGTGCAGTCGGTTTAGTGAAAAATACGGTACACCTATGTACTTGCACAAAATATAACAAGTAATCCGAAGGGGTGAGCAGAGAGGATATACCGCCGAATAACAAAAGTACAAAACTTATTTACATTCAAATTCATCAAGGATAAAACTACATTTCTATATACTGTATATACCTATATACTAGCGTATACGTAGTGACCGTATATAGATAGTGACCATAATATGGTAATGGCCAAAAGTCTTCCAAAACTGAAAAAATTAAAAAAGAGAAAAAAATTTCAAATGGGATACAAAATTATTAAAGATAAAAGAGATCAGCGACAGTTTTAGGGAAAAGAAGAAACAGTGCAACCTAATGGAAGAGGAGAACGTGAATGCGATCTGGAAAGTGATAAAGACGAAGATTATAACTACGGCAGAGGAAACTATAGGCAAGGAAAAACCCCAAGCACGGAAGGAATGGATAACCGATGAGATCCTTAATATGATAAAGGATAGAAGAGAGCTCAAAAATGATAAAAGAGCTGAATGACAAGAGAAACACAAAGGGCTGAGAAACAAAATAAATAGAGAAGACTGGAAGACTTGCACTGGACGAAGCAAGAATAGCCAAAGAAACATTCTACCAGAATAAATGCGATGAGATAAACGACGATCTCAAGTGAGGAAATGTGGAAAGAGCTCACGCTGCGGTGAAAGACTTCTTTGGGATGAGAGTTAGAAAGGGTAATGCAATAGAAGGAGAAGACGCAAAATACTTTTCGAAAATGACCAAATAGGAGAGAGAAGATGGAAAAGATATCTCGAAATGCTGTACAATGGAAAGGGAAATAATGACAACGAAACATTGATAGAAAGAGAAAATGCGGTAGACGCAGATGATTTGGGAGATCCTATCACTAGAGAAGAGTTTGACCTCGCACTGAAAAATCTCAAAATCGGGAAAGCACCCGGAATCGATGACGTTCCGGCTGAACTAATTAAGCCAGCAGGAAAAGGAACTATAGATGCCCTGTTTAAAATGATACAGACAATGTATAAGACTGGAAAGACTGTCGGGGGGCACTGGAACTGTTGGGTACGTGGCAAATGTGATGCTAATTTGAGGTAGTGTTTGTGTTAATGCTTACCCATGGCGTCTTGTCTCATCCCCGCAACGGCGCTCATGTTGGCAGCACTGTGACTCATGGAGAAAGGTTGTGACATGCCGGGGTATGAAGATGCCCCCATCTGGAAATTAGATTAAATAGATCTGTTAAATTGTCCTAGATTGTTAGGATCTCCAATTTGGGAGGCAAGTATGGGTACCGCCGTCACGGGAACCATTTATTGGTTAACCAACATCCCTGCCATAAGTCACCACAAGTGGTTCGCTACGTTTGGTGACTTAACAGGGGTGCCCGGGTTCATGGGGGGGTGAGTTTGGCGGCGAATGCGTTTGCCTATCTACTAACTGACGGAGACTGGTTGCCTCATTATTTTTCGACATAGTCCATAGTCCCCGTTATGACCGTGAGTTAGTGAGCCGTGGCACTAGGTCTTGATTCCCTTATCGTAGAACTCCGCCGCCAAAAATGCTATCACCTTCCCTCCGCCTCCTAGTCGGTCTCCGAAGGTTTTTCGGCCAAATATTGCTTCAGGTGGCGGGAATCGACAGCAGAGCGTTCATCTCAATCGGACGCAAAGATCGCACTGAAGCAGCTACCAAAACGGATCACCGCTCGATTTTTAGGAGAAAGTCTGAGCTACACGCTAGTGCCTCCATATTTTGAGAAATGAGGTCCGTGTCGCGAATGAGGAAATGAGGAAAGGTTTTCAATTCTCGGACAACCCTTGTAATTGCAGTTACATAATTTGTATTGGAATATATATACTAGTAATTAGTACACAACTATATACACGACTATTAGAGTAGGAATTTATTGACGTGGAATGTGTACTCGATGTATTGGGTAATCAATGCCGGCCGCCGAAGCGCTAATCAGTCCGCTAATGAATAAATGGAATTAAAAGTATTTAGTTCCCAGAGCGGAATCGGACGATAATTCGTAATCCGATCAACAAAATATGTTTGTGGATAACGAGCAGCCGCGGCGGTTTGCATAATTCAGAATTAGACGCAATACGGTGCGGAAAAATGAACATTACAAAATTTGAAAACCGTTTTAAAATTACGTGAAATTAGTACTATACTAATATTGATAGTGATGAATAATAATTTATTTATTAATTACAACTTTCAGACCTGGAGAAGTTGTGTCGTCAAATATTCCTTTGACATTCAATTACAAATGTATTCGCTATTTTTGCACACATACCAAAATGAAATACTGTTTTTGATTGCAGATAACAGACTCTTTCGGATTTCGATTTAAAAAAGGACATTATGCAATTAAAAAGGTTAAATTTTGAAAGCAAATTTAGTAAAAGTTTTCAAAGCGCTTACCGATGGTTTGTTTATAAACTGTATTTGCAACTAAAAAAATATACATTTAACCCCCAGGATAATTTGTTCGCTTTTCGGAACAACTCGTATAGATCTCAAAAAAACGTTTTGTCTCCCTTACTATCATGGTTAGAAATATGACCTAAACGGTGTTAGAAAGAGAACACACCACGCTTTATATTCAAATCTAAAAGTTTGAAAAAAAAGTTTCCGACCGTAATTTGAAAAAAAAACTAAACTTTGGGAATTTATTATTTATTATTTTGACATGCCATAGCAAAAAAGTGAGTTGACGATAACGTTTATAATACATTTGCCTTATAAAAAATGTGTGTGTTTAATTTTTTTCGATATCAATAGTTTTAATTAGAAAAAACGTAAGTGGGAGTCATTTTTAAAACTTTATGACATTGGCATTAAAAAAAATTATATATAGGTATATATATATTTTTTTTTAAAAGAAAGACAAACATTCCCGGGTTACGAATAATCCAACAATGTTTGAAAATCTCCTACTACCACCACTGAAAGCCGAAAATGTTGCTTGTGTTGTGATGGAGGACTTAGCCAGCCGAGGAATCGAACACGCGACGCCCGGGTGGGACCCAAGCGCTATGCCCACTCAACTACTGACCGGTCGCATACGTATATATATTCGAATTATAAAATTTGAAAGCGTATTTCATCACCTTTCGAAAACGATTCTTAGTTTTCGATTGCGTTCAGGAATATGGCATTTATTTGGACTTTATTGAAAATTGGAAATATTTTGACCTTCCGACAAAACAAGCCCGAGGCCTGAGGGGTTAACAAACATATTTTTTTTATTTTTTATTGTTGATACATTATTATTTTACAATTTTTTTATAGTACAAACCAGTAATGTTGGCCTCACTGGGTTGTTTACCCGTGCTGAGGCCCCCATATAAAAGTTGTTGACAATTTTCGTATTAAAATAAATTGAATTGAACGACTGAACTGTTTGGCGGTTTTCTGTTTTATAGATTTTTTTTCAAACCACCCATAACGTACAGGAGCGTCTATAGTAAACTTTTGAATGCAAAGAGAAAGTTTGATGTTTTCTCTTTCTAAATCTGTTTACATTATAAGTCTGATCATGATAGAAAAGGAGATAGAGCGAGTTTTATGATGACATGTCATTTGGTAACAGATACAGCACTACGTGGCTGGAGTGGTTACCGCAGAAAATGTTTCTTGGTTGTGGTTTGGTTGTCGTTTTATGAAAAATGTATAAATGTACCTTACAATAATTAATTTACAAAAAAACATTGTTCTCAGTATTTAGAAAAAAATATATGTATCTCACTGACTGGGCACTGACCGAAACCAGTGGGACGATGGCATCCCCAATTTTGGGATATGAAAAGAATGAAGAGGTGAATGAGGTGGGAAATAAAGAGGTTGGGAAGTATTTGGCTATTCTGATTTCGTCATTAAACACGGCTATTATCATTTCAAGCAATTTATAGATTCTGAATGGTGGTCAAGAACGATACTGATGCATATATACGATTAATGTTTCATCTTTCTACCTTCCATTTGAAGTCCGCTTATTTCACTTGCTAAATATTTTTTAAATTTTATCGACTACCAGACACATGCCCGTATTACGGTTGTCAACATAACCTATTACTTAGACACATTTTGTAAAGACGTCTGGGTATTGTCGTGCACTGACTAGGCGGTGTATAGTATATTATAGGTGCTGTATAGTATATTAAGTTATCCTCACCTGTGAGTAGCGGTTGATGGGTGCGGGGTGCAGGTAGGGCTGTTGTGCATTGTGCCTTGCACCGGGTGTGTATTATATTAGATTGTCCTCACCTGTGGGTAGCGGTTGATGGGTGCGGGGTGCGGGTAGGGCTGGTAGCCGCGGTAGCTCTGAATGTTGCGCATCATGTCGTGCACTAGTTGCGTATTAAATTAAGTGTCCTCACCTGTGGGTAGCGGTAGGCTTGTAACAGCGGTAGGCCTGGGTGTCGCGTATTATGCCGTGCACTATGTGTGCATTATATTAAGAGCCCGAGAGGGATTTTTCTGTATTTAATGTTTTTTTCGTATTTTTGCGTATTTTCGAAGTCATCTGTGTCGATAACAGCACCTCAAAAAAAAGTTTGTCATTATATTTTTTTAGATACATGCATTTTCGATGCCTCAAGCTAAAATTAAATATAAAAAAAAAAAAATTTCTTACTTTATAACTCTTTATAAAATATCAGTTTTCATAAAATCGTCAATGTACCACTGATTGTTTTCCATCTGTCCTCATATACGAAAAGAAAAAAAATATTGAAAAATATTTTGTTATAGGACACATATCAACCTATACCCGCCTATTTATATATTTTTATTATGTTGCTTAATTATGACGTATTTATCATTTTTTTTGTACTTAAAAACCTTTTTTTCTGTTTAATAAAAATATTACTTAATAAAACAGTGTTTTACCTATACAATGTATAAACTAATGTAAAAAAAAATAATGATTTATTTGATTAAATTCAATTTTCCTGAGCACACAAAATACATAAAAAACTATGGTGTTTTCGATATTCTGGTCATAACGCGGAAGTCTCTCCGCCAGAGTGGTCGTCTGTGACGCTCTATTCCGTGAAGCTGTGTTGAAAAACATAAGTGTATTAGTTATTGAGATGTAATCATTGACCTATGATATCTAATACATATATTCTGTATGAGTCAAACCAAACTGTATAATGTGTTCATGTAATTTGAAGGAAGCCTGTCAAAAAGGATTTCAAAAACGTGCGTAGCAAGGGACATACGATCATAGTATGCTTAAACTTTTTAACATTGTACCCGTTTATCATTTAATAAATAACATGTCAAAAGGAATTAGTTAACGGAAGTGGCCAGGACGCGGCATTTCCTTGTATATTGTAACTTCTGATGTGTTGGCTGTTTTGTGCGCGCTTCAAACGGAGCACGTAGAAAGGGACAAAATAACTAGAATACCCAGGACACGAATGATAATATATTTTGTCCCTTCGCACATATTACCTTCAAATAGCTTCGCATGGTAGCTGCGCGCTTTATTTTTTAAACGGAGCACGTAGAAAGGGACAAAATAACTAGAATATCCACGATACGAATGTTCACATATATATTGTACCTTCTCACGCGTTACCTTCAAATAGCCTCACACAGGGTACATCATCACTCGGAACAACAAAGCAAGTTTTAATTGTATTGTGGTCTCTCTCTAGCGCGGCGCCGTGGGTATGTCAGAGCGAGACCACAGTAACAATACATTATTGAAACGTTATTTGCAGATATCATAGGACAAAAGTGTAAGGGCTGTGCAAACAAGTGATTAAATATTATAATCATTTAAGTATTTAATCTTGCTATTTTCGGCGTTCCAAAACTTGGCGTCAGCTCAATACCTCCGAATGAAAAAGCATGATTTTTAACCTATTTATCATTACATAGTATAAAATGAAGTCGCTCAAAATGTATGTGCGCATCGATCTTTTAAACTACGCAACGGATTTTCAAGCAGTTTTCACCAATAGATAGAGTGATTCAAGAGGAAGGTTTAAATGCATTCTTATTATAGTAGAGAAAAGCCGAGAAATTTAAATATTCAATTTAGGCAACGGGCGGCGGGCAGCTGGCAAGCGGGTGGTATGGATTTTATAAAGGTTGGGTAATGGCATTGTGTTTCATTAGCCACAGCAACGTGTGACCGGGTCTGCTAGTAGCATATATAACCTGTAGGTTGTATATAGACGTATCCAACGACTTTTACCAATTTTTTTTAAAAACAAACAAAAAAGCTTTCGCCGCTAGTTTTATATTTCTTTGGCTATATCTAATTTTACCATTTACAAAGTATACAGAAAACATACTTACCTGGCAGGTCACTTCCGATAAAGAAGAAAGTTTATTCTTGGAGAAGATGCGATGTGCACGCGGATACACTACATTTAAAACAATGGACATGGCATGATTTTAGATTTGCTATCCCCATTACTGTTGATTTTCCATTTATGAGAAGATTAGTGGCAAAAGTAAATATTTATATTGAAAGACTGGAGAATTTAGGACTCTTTATAAAACGAACATACATGTTTCTTATTCATCAAACACGGTAAAGCCATTTCAAGCACAGTTTCACGTTTAATGGTGGTCTTACCAGGGCGATACTGAAAATACCTTCCACTCTGGAACGTGCCACAAATATACTTTGTATTATTTCAAATGTATTGATTGTGAAATAACACAAATTAATCAAATTAAATTTGGCTGTTTTGTGTAAAATTTAATCGGTTTAAAACTTTTAAACAATTGTAAATTGCAGGTCAATTACACAAAAAAGCACAATTTCGAGATTGAAAACTGAATCTCTTAATTAAAATATGTATTCTGACAAGTTTTTAGACCAATTGAAACAAATCTAACAGGGTTATTCACTAAAAACCAAAGGGCTCGAAAAACGCGTCAAGCCGTGATCGCGACTCAGCGAAGACCCTCATCGCATATTATATTCTATACATATATTTATTATTTACAACTTAATCCTTTTTTTAATCAGATTACTAAACTATGGTCACTCTAAAAGTCTACATGTTTACATTAATGTACTACCTAGCGCCATCAGTTTAGTAGCTACCCATAATCTCAACCTGTAAGAAATACAACAATATTGTTCTTTCAATATCTGTATAATATTGTGTTATTTTGGATTTGTATATTGTTAACCTCAACACAGGTTTGTCCTAGTGAGGTGACAAATTGTATTATAAACATTTTTACCTGCAGTGTCAAGATAAAATATAACAATAAATATAAAATATAAATATAATATATATGGCTACATTCTAGCTTTTATACATAAAATTTTGTTTTGCGTCAAGTTTTATTATCTAAATTGTATTAGTTTTTCGATTGGTACAAAAACATAATTTATTGTAATTTTTTATGTATGTATGTAAAAGCCACTAGAACGTTTATAGAAATAAGTTAATAAATAAATTCCAACCAGGGAAATACATTATTCTACTATTTTTGGATACATTATTCTTACCGTTACAAATTTTGGAAGAATTTTTAATATTATGTTTTTATTCATACGCCTAAAAAGTGATGTAATAAATTATTAGTTTATAGCTTTTATAATTATTAGTTTTATATTAGTTTATAAAATACCTAATTTTCGTTGGAAATGAAAATGATTTTAATAAAAATACATAATGAAGAATTTTCGCTGACTTGGTTTTTCTATATAAAATTCTAAACGATTTAGTTGATAGTCCGGTATTGCTAGAATTGATAAGCTTCCGGATTCCACTACGTAATACTAGAAGTCAGGATTTATATCAGTGCAGAAATTCTGGGACTAACTACCATATGTATTCCTCTTTGCCAAGAATACTAATGGAGGGAAACAATTATACCCAGTCAGTGGACATCTTCAATTTATGTTTAAACAAATATAAAATATTGTTACTGAGACAGTTCGGTTATGTACAATGAATTCTGTATATTTCTTATTAGTCATATGTAATGTTTGTAAAAGCCCCGAAAAAGGGCGTTAATAAATTAATAAATAACAAAAAACATATAATAATCATAGTTATGTATTGAAGTGTTTTTCTCTTCGTGTTATAAAAACTATTTTATTCTATTTTGCAAAAAAACTAAACTTTTAAATAAATAAATGAATATTTCAACGGTGTTTTATATTTCCATGTTTTGACAGCCCTAACAATTTGCACAGACAATGATGGACACGTTAAGCAGGTGTTCGGGGTTGAGAGGTATAAAAATTCCCAATATTTAGGGAAAATTATGTACAATACACGTGAAATGTGGGAAAATTAGTAATATGAAATATATCAATACCCCTCTAATTTTAACTTTATATTGAAAAAAGCAGATTTTTACAGAAGTTGGTAAACTTTTTGACGTTTGTAATTTTTAAGTTCAAAAATAACATAGAATGTGGTGTTAAAATAAAGTAAACATCTCCCAATTTAATTCCAAAATCATACTTTTTGAATCTTGGATATCCGGGAGTTTTAAAAAGCTGTTCACGTAATATTTTAAAATTATTTGCAACAAAAAGGGAATCTCAGGGGAAATTTCCCCAAGTGAAAGGGAAAAAATCAAAATTCAGTCGACCACGAAAGCGACCAACGTGTAATATTCCTTTTTCAATCCGTGTTCGGGAATGATCGCCGTAACTTCGGGTTTTTACGTGCGGATACTGGGATCAAACTCATTTGAAGTGACAATGAACATTAACTTTTGGTGGAATTGATTTAAAAATTCGATGAGGGCGACGCAAGCGACCAAAATTTAAACTATTTTGGCAAATTTCGACAAAATCGTTTGCCCTGCTCCGCTCTTAAATTGTCCTCACCTGTGGGTAGCGGTTGATGGGTGCGGGGTGCGGGTAGGGCTGGTAGCCGCGGTAGCCCTGGATGTTGCGCATCATACCGTTGCAAGAGGGCAGCACGGACGGAGCAAGCGCTTTCTGCAGCTGTTTCTCTTGTTTTCTATATTTCGCTCGGCGATTTTGGAACCAAACCTGTACAGAAAAATGATTGATATGATTAAAAAAACATCACAAATAAATAATTTGATTCTGTTAACTGCAAGTGTCATTGACACCAACGTCACGACCGACCCCTGACCACATGCTCGTAATATAAAATAAGAGACATAATCTATCTTTCGCTCTCTGGCATTTATGTACCTGTAATGTGTCTCACCCTGTCATGTTGTGAATTAAAATGTTCGTGATTTGTAATTATTATCGTTGAACCCGTCTATATAAATTTATTAAAGAAGAACGAAAATTTGTTGAAGCACCTTCGACATAGCAGTACATACAGCAATACATGCAGTAGTACATACAGCAGTAGGTACATACAGCAAAACATACAGCAGTACATACAGCAGTACATACAGCAGTACATACAGCAGTACATACAGCAGTACACACAGCAGTACATGCGGAGGTACATGCAGCAGTACACACAGCAGTACATGCAGCAGTACATGCAGTAGTACATACAGCATTACATACAGCAGTACATACAGCAGTACATACAGCAGTACATACAGCAGTACATACAGCAGTACATGCAGCAGTACATGCAGCAGTACACACAGCAGTACATGCAGCAGTACATGCAGCAGTACACACAGTAGTACATGCAGCAGTAAATGCAGCAGTACATGTAGCAGTACATACAGCTATACATGCAGCAGTGCATACACACAGCAATACATGCAGCAGTGCATGCAGCAGTACATGCAGCAGTACATACAGCAGTACATACAGCAGTACATACAGCAGTGGAGGTAATCCATCTCTTACCCGCCCCGGTATAAGTAACTGGTGGTTACTCCTTCAAGGCTCTCGCAAGATTCTAATTTTTTGATTAAACGAAGCTACATTTATTTATTTTGAACGAATCTAGACTTCCAGTGTCCATGCATACGTTGTTAGTAAGCAGTATGCAAGTGCTTAACAGTAAAAATAAAATGCAAAAAATAGGTTAGTAATACAAAGATAAATTAAACAGGGCAAAAGAAAAACTCATTCATGAGACTCCATGACGCGGAAATGCATCTGTAAAAAACCTGCAAGCACCTGCATAAAATAGAGAACATAAGAAATACAATAAATCTCAAATCAATTGGCAAGTACCAACAAAAAATGTAAATGGCTTTCGGTCTGACCATAAACTACACTTAGCTTATGTGTCCCTTAGCCAACCACTCAGTGAAGCTTCAAAGAATGTTAACTGAATATTTGGGGTAAAATACCCGAAGACTAAAAGAAAATTCAGCGTTGGGTAGTCAGAGGCAGGACAAAGGACAGTCAAGGTCGTGTGATTAAACCTCAAGCCTGCACATGTCATTGGGGGAGGCGCAGATAGATTTGAGAAGGATCTGTAAAATTAATAATGTAACTAAAGATGAAGCAGGGACGAGGTCCAGCACACCCCCATACGGGGATAGGGAAAAAAATTTGGAGTTCAGTTCATCCAAAAAACATTGAAATAGTTAAAGACAAACAAAACAAAACAAGGAACATGGCATAAATTAACAGGTAGTATAGTAAATATAAACAAAGCAAATCGCAAAGCAATTATATACATTTTTGAAAATATAATGAACAAAATAACATAACGCAAATGTAACATATAACTTATAATATATAATAAAATAAAAGAAATAATATATTACAGAAACACAAAACACATAAATCATAAAAAATAAATTCAAGCGCTAAATGTAAAGGAATGATGAAGAGTGTCCGTGAATTCAGAAGCAAAATACACCTGGTACCTAAGTTATTTTACAGCTACTCAGCGATTCTAAGAACAGGCCATCTCTCAACCCAGATTTTCGTGAATTTCCTCAGGCACTCAAAATTCACCTTATTCGAGACGAGATCTGTATTCCAAGCAGGTCTCGTAATAACTTGTAAACTATCAATCATTTCGTCTCGAGCATCCGTCAAAATCTCACAGTGCCACAAAATGTGCTCGGCTGTTTGGTCGGTATCACCACAAGCGCAATTGGGATGGGATGATAGAGCCAGTCTGTGAAGTCTACCTCTAAATTCCCCATGCCCAGAAAGCAATTGGGTGATATGGTGGTCCATTAAAAGATATGCCCCTTCCATTCTGATTTTAACTGATGGAAAGAAGGAGAAGGTCCATCTTCCCATATTCGATCTATCCCATCTCATCTGCCATTCACTCAGCGTTTTTATTCTCATCATCTTTAGAAGTTCAGGGAGAGGAACTGCTCCACCAGGTATTAATTCAATACCAAGGTGGTTTACAGGTCTTTCTCTTTTCAGACACTTCTTTGTCAAAACTTCCCTAATTTCTAAATCAATTGGCAAAATGCCGGCCAAAATTGACAAAGCATCCGATGATACTGTTCTGTAGGCTCCTGAAAGCGCCAGTAAGGGGATTCGCTGGCCGCTCTTAAGCGCTGAATGAATAATTGAATTGCCCAGTCGATGTTCCCATACACAGGCACCGTATGAAACTTGTGCCACATATACGCATCTGTATAATAGACGGAGCGCAGGGAAACGTAAACCCCATTCAGCAGTTGAGATTCTTCTCAGTTTTAAGAAGAGAGCCTGGGCCTTACTAGAAACGCTTTTAACGTGAGTCAAGAACGAGGATGATCTGTCTAATGTAACGCCTAAATATTTAGTACTCTCTACAAAACGGATTGCAGTATCTCCCATTTTTATGAAAGGGTTTCTACCTCTACTGAAGGAGCCTTTCATAAGGAGACCCACGGTCTTATGGGGAGCAAAAGTCAGTCTGTTTTCCTTTCCCCAGTTAAGAATCATTTTCAAACCTTCTTCAGCTTTATTTTCAACTTCTTTTCTACTGTCCCCAGAGACCAAATAAAATTTGTCGTCTGCGTAATCAATCGCAATAGTGCCTTCAGGTAAGGGTAACCTGGAGGAGTCATCGAATAAAATATTCCAGAAATCCGGTGCAAGGGGAGAACCTTGGGGACAACCCATGTCCACATCTCTTTCAATGATGCAATCACCAAAAGAAATTATAATTTTCTATCTTTAAAATAATCGCAAGATATTTGAAAAAGTTTTCTTGGACTTAATTTAGTTAAAATCATCTCCCACCATGCATTATCGAAGGCACCAGTTATATCTAAGAAGATACCGATTACGTACCTCTTTGTGCAGACCTTCACCAAGTCAAGCACAGTCATAAGGGCGTGCTCCGTGGACTTACCTGGGACGAATCCATATTGATGTACATATGATGGTGTTAATGTTTCTCGTAGACGATTTAGTACATACAGCAGTACATACAGCAGTACATACAGCAGTACATACAGCAGTACATGCAGCAGTACATACAGCAGTACATACAGCAGCCGATGAATTTTCAAGTAAATAAAAATAATCTGCCGTTTGTCACCAACCAGTGACCAACGCAAAAATAAACGCTGCAAACAATTTTTTTCATCTACAACTGCCAAATTTATATATCTACCAATCGATATCGTGAAACTTTTATTATTTAGGTATTTACTAACATTATGAACTTTCTGGCATAAAAGACTTTCTGGTACCTACCTAACCTACCTATAAATATATATTTTTAAAATTTTGTAGGTATTTGAAAGGGACCCCTGTTGTTACGCACAGCTTAGAAAAGTCGCTCCTATATATCAACACATATATTATTTACTTGACATACCTATGCATCTGTAGAGAAAGGGCAGACTCGCCCCCGCCGTAATTCCACGCCGCTGTGTATGTGAATGTCTTTCATCTTATCTGGGGTTAACTGACATACGCGCTCCTTACATTAGGGAGGGTGAGACAAGGGCGGGACCGACTGGCATACCTCGGGAGGGGATGGGGATGACGTCAGATTGAAGAATGGAGGAAACTTTTTAAGGTAACCATAAAATAATGCGATTTTGATAAGTAGTATTTACTTCTGAATATCTACAATCTACATATATTAATTTTTTGCCAAATAGTAAGCACAGATTACCTGAAATGTGCCATATCGATTGGAGCATGCTGAGGATATAACTTTTGATTTTTTGGATAATACTGAATAGCACCAATTCGGGAGGCGGCTTCTCTATGTTTAGTGACCTATGAGAGGTCTTGGCGGCGGATGCGCCTACTCACTGCATGGCAGGCCGGATCGGGAGTGACCGGTTTACAGATACCCTCTATAACGTCTCCAACTGGTCTTTCTTGACCTATCGTCTTCCACCGCAGTCGGAGGGATGAATTTGTACGTTCGTCACTCTTGGACACACTGACTCCTAGATTCCTAACCACCCCTTATACCTTTTTCCTTCCCGGAACTTCATCTCCTTCATTCCCTTAAAGTACCTAAGATATAAGCCGTCAAAATGTTGGTTTTTGTATTATTCTGATTTGACAGCTCGTGCGAACTCTGGCGGTATAAAAATGTAGTATCCAATACGGCCACCGTCTTAAACCGGAAAAGGATCGTAACAAAGAAATGTCAGAATTTCATAACGCGTAATATTTTCAAAATTTGCAATAACGTGTTGTTCGTATGGCCACCTCGTCTGGCTGCGAGGGTTGTGTTGCCTTAAGAAGTGGGTGAAGGGGAAGAAAAATGAGATGAGCGCTAACTTCGTTACGGATCCATTTGATGGGATTTCAGCCCCAACCTCCCGTCACCCCGCGGGGGGACTTGGGAGGTTGGGGACTTGGAGAGTTAGGGGAGGTTACGCTCCCCACTCCTCGGCTCGCAACCAACCCCTTGTTGTATTGCCCGCGTTAATTGGAACTTTTCTTTTCTTCCAACTACGAGTTGAAATAGCGCTCGATTGTTGTATTTTATTACAAGACCTTTTGCATTCAGCCATTTTGTATCAGGTCGGATTTATTATAATCTTATTTAGATAAACGAGTACATACTCAAATAAATGTTTTATTATCATCCTTTTTTGTTACAAGTCCTCACAAGGATCTTCCGTGCTGAGGATTTCATTTACATATTAAAATTTAATTATATGAATAATATAAAGTTACTGAAAGAAAGTTTTTTTTAATGCTGTTGACTGATTTCTGTATGTATTGTTTTCTGTATCTGATCTCCCTATGTTTTGTATCCAGCTTTTTATTTGAGTTTTTAATTTTATAATCTTGTGATTTTTTAATGAGAGTGGGATTATTTTGTAGAATTTATTACCATAGTGTAATAAGCTGTTTGTCCAAATGATGTATTAGTTTCTTGTCGGATATGCTTTCTACCCTGATATTTGGTGCTTGTAGTATGGTTTTAGAGTAGAATTGAAAGGATGGATTGTTGAAGATTTCTTCAGTATTAATATTCTTCTTACAAAAACTTTCACTATAATTTTCATGATAGCTTTTTGGGTTTGATTTAGAATATTTTCATTTGCACTGCCCCATCCGATAATACCATATTCGAACAGTGATTGGCAGAGAGTCTTATAGATTAAAATCTTTTTTAATGAGGACATTCCTCATGGTTTTACTTATTACCTGTAATAATTTTAAAAGGTTTGGAGACACTCTAAGGAGATTTAACCTATCCTTACGACTTTATCATAAGCAGGTATATTGGTACATAATTATCCGGTGTATAATAATATTATGCCAAATCTATAAAATAAAGTCCGGTTAGTTACACCATTTATAACTCTTAACTTAAATATTGTGATAAATATAATATTGAATAGTGCGTGAATTCCAAAACTTCAAAAACGTCAAATGTCAATGCGCTGATTGTTTTGATTTATCTACTTCTGTAAATGTGATAACCCAGTTCTTAAACATACTTCATTCTTACACACTAAATGTCAACAGCCTTAAATGAGAAAAATTAAGAAAATCACAAAGAATATAAATCCGTACACAACGCCATCTCTGATACTGACAAAAACAAAACACGGACAGTTGCGCATCGATAATTGCTTCATTATGTAATTTTTAACTTAATAAAAAAACTGAATTTAATTCAGCTAATTAGTTAACACAACAGTTCTGAGGCGATACGAAGTTCTCCGGGTCAGCTAGTTTTAACTAAAACTCTGTTGTATGAATATTTGGGTTTAAATATTAAAACGGGGTTGAAAATATGATGTTTTGGCTCAATATAGGTAAGTTTGGCATAACCACGGCTTAGAGTAGTTACCCCGGATAACCGTCAAAATGGCCAAACATATGTGATAACACTGATCACCCAGTTGGTCATAAATAAATAAGTGTTCGATTGAACCAAAACAATTGCTTCAAAAATGGTACAAGAATGAATTATTTTATTTGTATGGTTTTGATCGTCTGAATTGAAGGAATATACCTAAGTAGAGGGAGGAATAGAGAGACGGCTTTTCTGACAATTAAATTGAATTACACGTTCGATTTTGCTCAATATCCGCCCTCCAGGAAAGGAACAATTATTTCACTTGATGATTTTTCTCCATTGCCCTCCATTTGATAACTAAGCTCTTATTTAGTTGAAAAAATTCTTTCTTTTTAGCAGTGAGTAATGTGAAATAGTACATAATATCATTGCAAAAGTATTTGAATAATTGAAATAGTGTTTAGGTACTACTATACTACCAGAACCTGTGGAAGATTTGAAGCTCGTAAAATCTATTTTCTTACCAACATATCATTTAATGCCTAACGACAGTCCTGAATTGAATACCTCACAAGAGTCCCAGCTTCTCCCGTCTGGAGCCAGTGAGACTATTGCATCCTCAATCGGGGTATGTTGTGAGGCTGAAGGTAGCGGGGAGATGCTTTGCTATTCAGATCTGGTCACCAAACCCAGCTAAAGTCATTTCAAGCAACGTTTCAATTCTGAATGGTGTTCTTACACCACGGCGATAATGAAAGCATCTTCAACTCTGAAACGTGCCGCAAATATACTGTATATTATTTTAAAGAATTAATTGGGAAATAACACAAATTAATCAAATAAAATTTATTTGCGCACGCCGGGATTCGATCACGAATAGGAAATACTTTTTTTATTCTACAGTCTTACCCCTAGACTACAGAGGCCGTCAAAATATAATATAGCGGCTTGTCTTATTTGCTAATTCAAATGTCCATACCTAATCAGATTGTGAATTGTGGAAACAGTTCGTGATGCCACATCCCTTTCCCTAAAACGACGTTTGGTACAATGCAAATTTGCTGGCCTTGACAGAACACAAAATACGCTAAGTTTTCATTGTACACCTAGTATTGGATGACAAGCCAAAATAGATCAAACTTCAACGCTTGTTTTATAACCTGTTTTAAGTATTATCAATGCTATGATGTTGATTGACTCTGGTTGTAATATTGTGTTGTAGATTGCGATTATACCGAAAACATGCTTACCTGTGTTTTATACGAGCATTGTGTGGTACATTACGTTATGTTGTTAACTTAATTGACTTTTTTAATACATTATTTATATTGTGTTGTTGTAAATTGCGCCTACTCTCAACAAAGGATTTTTCCCAGCGAGATCAAATGTAATTTATAAATATTATAAATATTAATTAATGAAATATTAAAAAAAGTAACTGAAGGATTACCCTAAAAATTTCAGACAGAAAAACTTCATACTCCTTTATCCGAATTCCAATGGGGTACTACGGGGTCATGATTTTTGTTGATATCTGCCATTCTTTTTAAAATCTCAGCTCATTGCAATCTTTGGAACCTACAGAATCTAACGTTGGCTTCTAGTTTAATCGTTAAATCATAGAGTTAGTAAGTAATTTCTGTTGCTATATTTTTTTAGTGTATTTTGAATTTTTGAAGAATTTGTATCACTGAAAACAATATTAACGAAAATTTGAAACAGAAAAATCATAAAAAGATACGGTCGCATCTAGGAGATGAGCCCAGGACTCAACCTTGCCGAGGCTCTACTCTAACTACTCTGCTATCTTTACGTATGATTGCAAGATTATTTCCTAACTAAATGCAATCCAGGGTTCCATGACAACTCATTAAATGGAAAAATGGTCCATATCCTAACATAACTAACCTATTTAAGTAACCAACATATTTTTTTTTTCGTTAATTTTAATGAATTTTCAAAGGAGGTGTTGAAGTTGCATAGTTCTGAATTGTACTGCTACCGCAATCTAAATCTAAATTCTTCGGTAAATTTGGCCATTTTTTTTATTTTAACGTACGACATCTATTAACTTAGATGCGACCAAAGATTTCAATATCGTTGGATGCGACCGTATCATTTTCTAATTTTTCTGTTTCAAATATTCGTTTGAGAGTCGCTAAGGTTGTCTTCAAGTAGTATAATACTTAGGGAATTTTTACTAGGTAGGTATATATTTATATTCTTATTTGCCTGTACCTGTACCATGGAGATATTAGGGAAGTTTAGCGGTGCACGCTAACATTATAATATTCGGAAATACCTAATATTTAAGCTCCGTATGTACCTGTACCTGTACCATGGAGATATTAGGGAAGTTTAGCGGTGCACGCTAACATTATAATATTCGGAAATACCTAATATTTAAACTCCGTATGTACCTGTACCTGTACCATGGAGATATTAGGGAAGTTTAGCGGTGCACGCTAACATTATAATATTCGGAAATACCTAATATTTAAGCTCCGTATGTACCTGTACCTGTACCATGGAGATATTAGGGAAGTTTAGCGGTGCACGCTAACATTATAATATTCGGAAATACCTAATATTTAAGCTCCGTATGTACCTGTACCTGTACCATAGAGATATTAGGGAAGTTTAGCGGTGCACGCTAACATTATAATATTCGGAAATACCTAATATTTAAGCTCCGTATGTACCTGTACCTGTACCATGGAGATATTAGGGAAGTTTAGCGGTGCACGCTAACATTATAATATTCGGAAATACCTAATATTTAAGCTCCGTATGTACCTGTACCTGTACCTGTACCATGGAGATATTAGGGAAGTTTAGCGGTGCACGCTAACATTATAATATTCGGAAATACCTAATATTTAAGCTCCGTATGTACCTGTACCTGTACCATGGAGATATTAGGGAAGTTTAGCGGTGCACGCTAACATTATAATATTCGGAAATACCTAATATTTAAGCTCCGTATGTACCTGTACCTGTACCTGTACCATGGAGATATTAGGGAAGTTTAGCGGTGCACGCTAACATTATAATATTCGGAAATACCTAATATATTAGGGAAGTTTAGCGGTGCACGCTAACATTATAATATTCGGAAATACCTAATATAATATTGATTGTATTTTGTTAAGTGGAATTTGCTTTGGTTCTATATTAATTATCGAATGCACAATATTGGTAAGTAGATACACTGATACCAAAATTATAAATGTCATACCTGTCTATTACCTGTACCGAATAGTAGAGGCATATTGCGACTATTTCAAAAAATAATTTCGCGTTGTTTAGGAATAAATGTTTCAATTATATATTTAGGCAGGTAGGCATTACAGATTTTTGTATGTTAATAACAAAATCTAAGAAGAAAAAAATTCTAATGTTATAGTATCTAAGATTAAGGTACGTATCATGAATTTTTATCAACAAGTTGTATTACAAAGGTATCTAGATAAGTAAATCTTTTTTTCAATTATTTCTTTTTTTCAATTATTTCTGGCTTTCACCCTTCAAGGATGTTCTAGGCCATCATTTAAAGTTACAGAGAAAGGAAAGGTGAATTTATATATTAATTTTATTTGATTGAATCGTGTTACCCATGGGAAAAAAGTTTTTATTCAATCCTTTTGTTTCAATCGAAATAATTTTTAGTAGGTACTTACCCTAACCTAACCTTACCCAATAATTTGTTAGTAGTATAAATCTAATCTACTTATAAATCTAACCTAACCTAACCCATTAATTTCTTAGTATATACCTACCCATAAACCTGATCTAAACTAACCCAATAATTTTTAGTAGGCACCTTTTCATAAACCTAACCCATTAATTTATCAATGCCCATATGCACCTAACCTAATCTAACCCACTAATTTCTAAGTAGATACCTACCCATAAACCTGGCCTAACCTAACCCAATAACTTCTAAGTAGATACCTACCCATAAACCTGACCTAACCTAACCCATTAATTTCTTAGTAGGTACCTTTTCATAAACCTAACCTAACCCAACCCAATAATTTGTTAGTAGATACCAATCCATAAACCTGACAATAAACTAACCTAACCCATTAATTTCTTAGTAGATACTTGCCCATAAACCTAACCTAACCTAACTCATTAATTTCTTAGTAGATACCTACCCATAAACGTAACCTGATCCGATCCAATAATTTCTTAGTAGGTAACTACCCATAAACTTGACCTAACCAACCAACCAAATAATTTTTTACCCAATTATTAAGTACCTACATTAGTAACCACTGGAAAACGTTTTTCTGAACTAAAAGTTATGTGTAAAAATTAATCAAATTCCTCAGAACACGTGATAAATTGCACAACAGATGTAGAAGCGATATCGAAACTGGTGTTCTAGAATAATACGAACAACAAAACAAGCATATTTTAGAAGAAAATTAGATGAGGTCAATGGTAACATTAAACAACAGTGGAACATTATAAAGGGGGCTATAAACCTTAAAAAGGAGCAAACTACCATAAAAAAATTGAAAATTAATAATATTATTATTTCAATGACATTGGTCCAAACTTGGACTTGGTCATGACTTCTTCAGTGACATTGGTCCAAGTTTCGCTAACAATTTGTGCAGTGGTAATAAAACTAGTGAGACCTGTCTTGTGAATGATTTTAAATCTGAACTTCACATTACCGGGGATAATTTTGATTTTAAGCCAACTAACATTTTTGAAGTGACAAAAGTGATAAATGATTTAAAAATGTCTTTCTCATGCGGCATTGATTCTATAAGTGTTATGACATATAAACTCCATGTATCTGAATTAGCTGGTCCCATATCTCATATTATTAATATTAGCTTCAAGAGTGGGATGTTTCCTTTTCACTGTAAGAAAGCTAAAGTGATTCCTCTTTTTAAAGGTGGAGATCAACTAGATGTCAATAATTATAGACCTATATCCTTACTCAACAAGCTTTCAAAAGTAATAAAGAGATTGGCTAAGTCGAGATTGATATCTTTCTTAGAAACAAATAAATTACTCTCTAGCAATCAGTTTGGTTTCAGAGAAAATAAAGGAACGAGTGATGTAGTGTTGAGGGTATTGTCGAAAGTCACTAGTGCCCTGGATTATGGAAACAAAGCCTTAGCTGTGTTCTTAGATCTATCAAATGCATTTGACACGGTTTCCCATGGATTACTCCTCAAAAAATTATCTTCTCTTGGCATTCAATGTACAGCATTAAGTTGGTTCAAATCCCATCTTAGCGATAGAACACAACAAATCTCTTTTGGGGTTCCACAAAGTAGTGTACTTGGACCAATATTGTTCTTAATCTACATTAATGATTTGTGTAATTAAGATATTCCAGGTAACATTGTTAGTTTCGCAGACGACACTGCTTTAATATTTGAGGGTAAAACCTGGAAAGATGCTTTTGACAAATGTGATTCAGGATTATGAATAGTAATAAAGAGTTGGCTAAATAATAACATCTTACCTTTGAATACATCAAAAACAAAATATATAACTTTTAGCATATTGTCAAAAAGTCAGCATTCCAACACTCATAATCTAATTAATCATAATTGTTTGCAAAATTGTAATTGTAATTGCCACCCTTTAGAAAGAGTAGAGTGTATAAGGTACCTAGGTGTAAATATTGATAAATATTTGAGATGGAACGACCATATTGATATGTTAACAAAAAATATCAGGAGACTTACCTATATTTTTAAAGAACTTCGCCATATATTGGATAAAGAAAAATTAAAATCTGTCTATTATGCCTTAGTCCAATCTCGACTTTCTTACAATATAGTATGCTGGGGATCCTGTCTAAAGTCCAATGTAGAACCACTAAATATTGCTCACAAATTAATTCTTAAAGTCATGTACAAATTTTTTTTTCGTTATCCATTTAAACTACTCTACTGAATCTAATGTTATGTGAATAAAACAGCTGTACACCACTAAAATAATTTGTAGATTTTTTATCAATACTAAATTTGCAGAAAGAACCCAACAAATCCATATCACTAGAATTGGCTCAAGAATGAACTTTATGGCAATACATATTAAAACATCTTTTGGCCAAAGAAACTATTTATACCAAGCTCCAATATTCTGCCAGATTTCATTAAATCTTCCAATTAATTAGCTAAATTTAAAAAGAATGTTAAGATATTTGTGTTGACAGAGGATTGGCATACTATTTTTTCATCCTTGTCCTTTTTTAAATAATAAAATTTCAATTTTTAAATAATTAGATTTGTTTTTTAATAATATTTGTTTTTTTGAATAATATATTTTTTTTTAAATAAATTTTTTAAAGTTCCGTTTGCCAAAATTGGAGTGTCACTAGTGGCGAGTTTGAACTAGCTTTGTTTCTTGGTGGGTATAGTAATTAAAGATTTATTTATGGTCTATATTGTTACAAATCATACTTATATTACCCATCTGGTCACTGATATGATATTTTTATTTTTTACTTTATTATAATATTTTAGTGCCTTAAATGTAGTGTTACGTATTTTAGTATTTTGTATGTGTAAAATCACTCACATTTATAAATGTTAACCTCAATACAGACTGTTAGTCCTAGTGAGGTTAATTATTTTGTATGTAAAAAAAATAAGAATTATTAATTAATCATTCTGGTTTACTATAAAATTATTTTCAAATTCTGAATCAAAATTAGAGAAAATGATTAAGGTAGTTAAAATTTTTTCAGATGGAGACGAGGGTATATTTAGAAATTTCAAAATTAAAAGTATGAAAGGGGATGAGGTTTATAAATATTTAGGATACCCGCAATCGAATAGATTAGATCACACTAGTATTAAAAATGATATTAGGATTAAATTTCAAACTAGGATCAGAAAAATTTTAAAATGCAATCTATCTGCTAAAAATTTAGTAAAAGCAATAAATACTTGGGCAATACCTTTATTAACGTACTCATTTGCCATAATTAAATGGTCCAATACAGATTTAGATAGTTTAGAACGATTAATTAGAACTACGTTAACAAAGTTTAATTGCCATCATCCAAATTCAGCTATAGAACGAATTAATTTACCTAGAAATTTAGGAGTTAGAGGTGTAGTCAAAATAACATCTTTGAAACACAATCAGGTAGAAATGCTTAGAAATTTTTTCCATAGGAAAGCTAATAGCTCAGAAATGCCCAAAATAATTTGCAAGGCAGATAGAAACATTACACCTTTAAATTTATATGACGAGAATGCCAACATTCTTATAAATACTAACCAGGAATTATTAGATTCCTGGTCAAATAAAATTATTCATGCAAAACACTTCAATTATCTCAACCAAACGTATGTTGACAAACTTTCGTCAAACAAATGGTTGAGTATTGGAGAGTTGAGCGCAGAAATAGAAGGATTTATGCTTGCCATTCAAGATAGAGTCATTAATACTAAAAATTATAGGAAGCATATAATCAAAGATATAAATCAAATTGATGACTTATGTAGAAAATGTTTGGCTTTTCCGGAAACTATAGAACATATTATATCGGGATGTTCTATATTAGCGCCGTCCGAGTATACATTTAGGCACAATCAGGTTTTAAAAATAATCCACCAAAGTTTGGTAACTAAACATAACTTGATTGACTGCCTTTATATAGTACCATATTATGAATATGAACCAAATTCATTTTTAGAAAATGAATTTTATAAAATATATTATGATAAAACTACACTAACAGACAGAACAATTAGTCATAATAGACCTGATATAGTTTTACGTGACAAAATTAAAAAAAAAACTTATATCATTGATGTAGCTATTCCAAATTCCTGTAATATTCAAAAAACTGTTTCTGAAAAAATTAGAAAATACACAGATTTAGGAAATGAGATTAAAAGAATTTGGCATTCTCGGATTATAAAAATATTACCATTTGTTATTTCAGCTACTGGCATTATACCTAGGTCTCTGATTCAAAATTTAGGCATATTAGATTTGTCAAAGAATTTATATATAAAAATGCAAAAATCGGTAATTTTAAATACATGTAGGATTACAAAAGATTTTTTAAATATTTATATTGAGGGATCAGTAGGATTTATAGGTTCAATTAGGAATTCCACAGAGCCGAACCCTCTGATATGAAAATATCTGGAGTCGGTGAATTATTTTCCCATATGGTCTCTGGTAGGTTGACATGTTGTTCTTGTATTGTTTTGTAATTATAATACTTATATAGTGCAATTGCATAACGTGGATTGACCAGATGATCATTTGGGAAGTGTGTGAAAGGGTTTAGTTTTTCCTGTGGGGAAAATTAAACCCGGACATTTAAATCTGGTGCGTGAAAAATATATGTATGGTGAGAAGTTATAAATAAATAAATAAATAAAAGTATTAACAGCTTGATCCGCATCGGTGTTATAAAAGTTAACCGTGCGTACAAATGTTGGGCGCGCGTTTTGCATGTTTCCCGAAATTGTACCGGTACCGAAGGAATCAATGACGCTAGTTCCCTTCATTGAAATACCGGTAGAATAAGAATACCATTCCTTCCCGATGCCTGTGTTAAGGCAGTTGCCTATTCTGCCTTAGGGGTAATCCGGTACTGCATGTGTTCTAAAGATTGCGATCCGTTTTAAGTCGACGGTTTTTTCAGGTATTTTGGTGCTCCAGACCAGAGGTGGCTGCCTAATTCAACTGTGGGGAGGCACTTGCGATTTGTGCAGGGATAGCAGTTGTGTACTACTAAATTATCTGCAGATCCTGTCAGGACTCCTAGCACGTTCGATAGATAAGGATTGTACCTATCGATGACTTTCGCTAACTTTTACATCGTTCCCTAGCATGACTAAATAACGCTAACTAATAGATAACAGTTCACAAGGACTTCTTAATATATTCGACGTCAACTGTTGTTTGTACGTTAGCGATCTGCAGCTTTCCTAGGGAACGATGAGAAATTACCGAAAGTTATTGATACAATCCTTATCGGTTGACCGTGCTAGGAGTCCTTCTGTAAGGCTAACTTAAGTCTGACTTCGATTGAGCCTCCGTACCTGAGCTAGTCACTTAGAGTTACTTATGTATGTGTCATTTTCAAAATTGGAACTGATGTGTCACGAATGCGGACACCCGATAAAGTACCTACCTAAAATACTATACATACCTATTTTTAATCAGAAAATTATTTTCCGTTGCATTTGAAATGTGTATTTCTTTTGTTTAAAATCTTGACAAGTAAGTCAGTTTTCGTGAAATTTCGAGGATCTGACTTTTTAGCTAACATGCAGTATATTATCAATCCTCCAAACAATTATAATAACCCGTGATATTTCACGGGTCTCCGCTTAGTAAATGTTATAATGTATGCATGTAATTAGGTAGGTAAGTGCAGCAGTGCACGGTGCACGCGTGTATGTATGTATAATTGCAAATCAGATGAACGGGATAGACCGACTCCGGCGGGAACAATATCGATGATGCGCGAAGCCCTAACTCAGTTTGGCACGCAGGGCCGGGCCCTGATTGGATTAGGGGCTCATTTGGCCCCCGCAGCTGCCGACTGCCTGCTACCTGCTACTTGCTGGGACTGACTCGTTGAGGACACGGTGACTCAAGTATCTCATCAATCTCAATTTTAGCATTTAGCATTTAGCATTCACTTTTAGAATATTCTTCTCTTCGACTTTTACAGATTCTTTTCTTGTGTCACGGCAGAGAACAAAATAAGTTGCGAATTCTTATACTTATTAGAATTCTTATATTAGAACTCTTAGGTACATATATTATAATTCTTATATAATAAAAATGGAGCAATGAGAATAATGCTCAGAAGAAATAGCTTTTCAAAAGTAACTAAAATATTAATGGAACCAAATTGGTTAACAGTGAAACGGATGCTGTCCTTAACGCGACGATATTCATGATGATAAAAACCTTTTACCAAAATACTTTTCAAAGAAAATTATATACCTACAAATAAGGATATTCATATTTCACCGACATTACACAAGGACGCAGGCGCGGATCCAGCCCTCAAAAAAGGTTGTGGGCACAGCCACCCGAAAATCGGCCAAGTGCGAGTCGGAGTACGAACTCGCTCACGAACAATAATGACTCATGAACGACTTTTGAATTTGATTATTTCCTATTTTCTGCGCATCAAGACTTTGGACTTTCGAATGGAAATAATCAATGGAGGAAGTCAGACCCGATTTCGTCCAATTAAATAGTCAAAGAGTTTCTATTAAATTCCAAACCAGTTTCAATCAATAAATTATTATTTTTAATTTTTTTCTAGTAGCCAGTAATAAAGCCAATATAGGGACACTAGACTGGGTAAATAGGTATCTTGACGTTGTCTCAGGAGTCATAAGTATGACTAGCAAGTGAGATGCACCAGGCGAGACTTAATTAGGCTACTAATACCATTACAGCTACTGAACCGGTTTTGATATTTTTTTTACATCTTCAAACGATATCAAATAAAATTAAACGTAAGGAAACATTTTACATTAAAATAATTTTATTTAGTTGCTTACTTAAATTACAAATTCAAGCTTACGTTTGTTTTTCGCAAAAACGTTGATAATATCATCGATACCCAGGTTCACATCTTTGTTTATATTTAGGAGAGCTAGCTCAGATAATCTTTCCTATTCCATTGAGGCACGCAGCACACAAGCAAGATTTTATTCTGCGAAGAGTAGAAAACGATCTCTCTGCGGTAGCTAAGCTGACTGGGAGAGTTGCCAGTATTTGTAAGAAAAAATTAATGTTAGGGTACAAATCTTGGTCGTATGCTTCAATGAGATGAGCTACCAAGTCTGGTATGGCCGAATTGTTTTAAAATTTTCTTTTCCATTTGGTCATCCAGAGTCGGTATTCATTTGTAACAATTGATTCACTATCGTTAATGAATAGGCGGCACATCTGGACCACTTTTTTCACTGTCTCAATATCGATATCCCAGTCCCTGACATGCAGCAAAATTTGTAGTTGGTAGGAAAACCATACGGTTAAAACCAGCACATTACGGTAGTAATAAAAATCAAAGCTGCTGCTAAATAAAAACTAGGGAATTAAAATGTTCCAAGATGGCAACCCTTTTAGTTTACGATTTATGGGGAATCCCTCGATTCTATCGTACGTAATTTTTATGTTGCTCTCCCAAGATGGCAACTCTTTTTTGTTCATGTTTCGCGGGGAGTCTCTCGACTGTATTTACGTCATTTTTATTTTCGTTTTCAGTATTCGTAAGTGTTTTAAACACAAAATACGCATAAACTCAAATTGCTGTAGTCAGTGTTGTTAACATGAGTTTGTAGGTACTATGTCCTCAAAAGCGGGAGATTTACATCGTCAGCTTTTCTTGGCCTATGAAGGCTTTCATGCTGACTTGCTAGCGCAGCGTTTCCAAAAAAATGCCAACGAACTTTGGAAAACAGCAAAAAAATAAAGAAAAATTTATCGAAAATATAATATTGTAGCGGAAGGCAGCGAACGAATTGAATAGCCTTATAAATGTTTTGTTGAACGGGCAACATTAAAAACCCCGGCACTAGAACCACGGCGAACTGGCCGACCATCGACCATTCCGTTTTCACGGCCCGGTTGTCGAGTCGCATTTGTGCGCTGCCTTCTTCGTATAATAAAAATCCTTCTGATAAATTGTAATAATAACCTGTGTCGGTTTGGGAAATAAATGCAAGTCCAACGTTTGTCATTCTATTTATTAAAATATACCGACCACCTTGTTGGCAACGGAGCTGAAGCCCACGTAAGTATTATGGCAGGAATATCATACCATTCTTACCGCCAAATTGGTGACATCCGACAGAGAGCTAACAATGGCGACAAATGTCAAAAGTGGTCAAAAGCACTCGGCAATCGTGGCGTGAAAGCAGAATCCTGAGGAAAATACCCGGTGAGCATTGTTTTAAAATATTTGCATCCATTATTATCATTCCTAACATGCCCGATTTATTTAAATCGTATTAATTGTAGCCCGCTCACGGGACCTCAGTAATTTTTAAAAAATATATGCGAGGCTTATTATTCACGCATAGCCTGTATTATTACGATAATACAGTGATAATCACAAATCTACCAAGGATTAATGTGACCAAATAATATGTTTTTTCAGCTTATCTAGTTGTTACCCACGTGAATTTTATATTATGTGACATACATTTTGTTTTAAAATTATGTACCCACACACATTTGTAGTCAATCGCGCTAATTTTAGCAATAATAATGAATAATTGACATAATCGTCAAAATAAGAGATTCCTAAGTAAAATTACTTTAATATTTTTTAAACAAACATCGCGATCTTATAATCTAATCCTACCAAATGATGTCCGACAAATTGTACTAATCACCACCATTGTTTCTAAAAAGAATTAAATTGCCGTGTACACTCTATTCTAGTAACGACGCAGTTGATGACCGTATCAACCCAGCTGGCAGGAGATTCTCGACATTGCCGATATCCCGGGAAGTGGAGCTGTACCCAGAATTTCAACCGACCGCAAGGCAGCTGGCAAGCTAGCATTCACGATAGAAGAACACCGTCATAACACGTTTAAAGAAAAAAACTAATGATTGATTTTGTTTCAGCATGTATAAAAATGTTACATTAATTGATTGATGCATATTTAAAATGTCGCAACTTAGTATATTCCCTTTAAAAAATTTTTAAGCAACTTTAGTAATCCAAAATCATCTCGAGAAAATAACTACCTACAATTCGATTTATTATCATTTGGAGTAAATCCATAATAATGCTACCTATTAGCACATTTCTTTTCAAGTATACTATCGAAATTCAGTAATTTTTGAAAATTTATTCGAGCAATGAATATTTTACAATTTAAAAATTAAGTCCTACAGTATATCCTAATTTTAAACTTTGCTGAACGCTTTATTATAACAATCAATGGATTCTATTACAAAATATTGTTAATTTTTAACAATTTTGCAAAAATTTTAAAATATTTTTAAATTAATACGGGTCAAAAATTAAAAAAAAACATATTTCACAAATGATTCCTTTCTTACAATATTTTTCTTGCCATACGTTTTCTGCCATATTTGCCAATTTTGAATGTAATGCGAAATGACCACTTCTGACGAAGACTTACACTTCGAACAAATCTTCGGAACAAATTCAACGGCAGAAGCCAAGGAAAAAACACAATCAACCATGGAATCTACCAGCTCTAATAACTCCGATCAAGCGATCCACCACGTTTCAGTAAAGCTCCCCACTTGCTGGAAGGAAAATATTCAACTTTGGATAGTCCAAGTAGAGGCCCAGTTTGCGAATTCACGTATTAAAGATGACTTCACCAAATATAACATCATTGTCGCAGCCTTAGATTCGCAAACTCTACAAAGCGTGAGTGACATAGTCACGAAACCACCAATAACGGACAAATATACTGCCCTCAAGGCCGCGCTTATTGATCGTCTGCAGGATTCTGCGGAAAAGCGCCTAACTCGCTTGCTTACGGGAATTCAACTTGAAGACCGGAAACCTACAGAACTCTTAAGGCACATGTTGGAACTAGCTGGCCCAGCTTTAGCAGAGAGCGCAATAGTTCGCACATTATGGCTGCAGCGCCTACCGCAACATGTGCAGGCAATATTGTCAGCACTCACGGAAAATAATGAGAGCCAACTGGCGTCCACGGCTGACAAAATATTGGATGTTTACCAATCGACAGATTGTAGTGTCATCGACCGCAATAATAAACCTTGCACATCAAGATCGGAACCCACGGAAACTTCAATATTACTCCAACTTCAACAACAAATTTCCGCATTAACCCGAGAAGTATCTCAATTGAAGCTTACTCAAACGAACCAATCTTCAAACTTTCAAAGAAAACGAAATCAAAGTCCTCGTAGGAACTACTGGTATCAAAATTCGACGCACAGGAACTTCACAAGCAGACCTAGGTCTAGGTCTCGTGATAAATCTCCAAATAGAAACAATAATGGCATCTGCAGTTTCCACAGAAGATTCGGGGAAAAATCATACAGGTGTTTACAACCATGTTCATTCACCAAGAAAAACTCGGAAAACGACAAAAGGAACCTCACAGTAGGGACATGTGAGATTCCCAGCAAAACTTGTCTTCTCTTCGTATATGACCAACAAACTAGGCAAAAATTCCTTGTCGACACGGGCGCAGATATATCAGTCCTCCCAAGAAACCAGTCTTATAACAAGAATAATGTAACTTCTGACAACTGCCCAACTACCCTGTATGGTGCGAATGGAAATCCAATCAAAACATATGGTACAAGGACCGTTGAACTCAATTTTGGCCTTCGACGAGCATTAAAATGGCGATTCATTGTCGCTGATGTTTCGAGACCCATACTAGGAGCTGATTTTCTTCACAATTTTAACTTGACAGTGGATCTCAAGAAAGCAACCATTGCAGACCAATCTACAGGACTATTAATCAGGGGAATAACCTACAAAGGACCAACTTCTGGAATCTCTACTATTTCTACTAGATGGCTCGATGTAGTTGAAGACCGAAGTATAAAACCTGAAGAACAGGCACAGAAAATTCTTTGGGAAAACAAGGATGCAAAGGCTCAGACCTTAATAGTCACAAGGATGACAGAAAATGTTATGTTGCACATTATATCCTGTTCTACTTCAGCGGAAATGTGGAAAAAGTTGCAGAGTGTGTATGAACAAAAGACGGAGACTAGCATTCACATTGTTCAACAGCGATTTTTCCTGTACAAATACGAAAAAGGTACAGAAATGTCTGCGTTTTTGTCGAAAATCCAAGAAATGCAGAGCCATTTAAAGCAAATGGGGGAAGAGATTTCTGAGAATTTGTTATAACTAAAGTACTTATGTCGCTGCCAGAAGAATATAAACATTTTGTTTCGGCTTGGCAATCTGCCCCTGATGATCAGCAAACCTTGGACAACTTAGTGGCCAAGCTATTGATGGAGGAAGAAAGGCTTATGGATAAGAATAATGAACATCAGCAAACTTCATCATCGTCAGCTTTTTTAATGAAAAATAAAAAGACTGGGAAGTGTTTCAAATGTGGGAAAATAGGACATTTCCAGAGCGAGTGTAAGAATAATAAAAATAATAGTGAAAATAACGTAAATAAAAGTGTTTTTATTGCAATAAAATTGGGCACAACAAGAGTGAGTGCTGGTTTAAGAAACAAAAGGAAAAAAATGCGTTTGTAGTACAAATACCAAAAGAACTTTATCAACAGTCAAAGCGGTTGGTGGACACAGGTGCTAGTCAACATATGTGTCAAGATAAAAATCTGTTTTTGACATTTTCACCAGAAGTGTCACAAAAGTCTGTGATAATAGGTGATGGTACTGAAATAAATGTTATTGGCTGCGGACAAGTGGAGCTAGAGGTATGCATGTGTGCCAGACTTACAAATAAACTTGTTATCTGTGAATTGTACGGCAGACAAAGGTTATGTCATGTTGACAGATCAAAAAATTTGCAAGTTTTTCAATAATAATAAAGTATGTGCGGTAGCAAATCGTGTTGGAAATATGTATACTATAAATAATAATAATATTTGGATGATAATCACCTCAAGGGCGCTGTACAAACTTATAATACATTTCTAAAATCTAAAAAACTACTAGCTAGGCAAACAATTATAAACAACTTATGGCTTAAAATTGCATACATCGGTTCATTGATCACCGATACGAAAATATGTGTACAATATTTTGACCAATGAACGCGATGCTGCCTAAAATTTAATGAAAACAGGACCATACTTACCTGGGAGGTCGGTAGAAATTAGCACCGTATATTGTCCATTTAAAGAAATTTAGATAGAGTTCGCATGCTGAGGACATTATTGTGAACACATGTTATTTAATCCTGAAAAATATTTTAATATTAATATGTAATGTATTCTTTGACGAGTGTATTTTGGAAAGTAAAAGCAACATGTAAAGGTGGGTGGTGCAGTAGTACCTATAAGTATTTGATCTTTCTAAATGTGATTCGTCAAGAGACAGATTGATATGTAAGGAATCGAGTAATTTTAATTCAGTAAGAAAAGTGTGATTAAGACATATCATAGACAATACAAGTATGATACTCTCAAATAGGTATATTTAAATTACGGGTATGAGAGCCCGAAAAGGAAGGTTTTTAGTTTGGACCTAAACTCTGTTGGGCTTGTTATGCATCTTAATTCCGGGGGGAGTCTATTCCAAGCCTTAGGCCCAGATACTCCGAAAGCACGATCTCCAAACATAGTATTTGGCTTTCGTTTAGGTTCTATTAGTCTGCCTTTAGCAGATGAAGTTTCTGATCTAAGGGTTAATTGTCTCGGACCGGTATTTTCCGGGACGCATAATTCGGAGATGTAAGGTGGGGACATTTCGAAAATTGATTTAAAAACCATCCAGCACAATTTGTACTGGATTCTCTCAGGGCACTTGAGCCAGTGAAGGTTACGAAGGTGTTCTGAAATATGCGAATATTTAGAAACCCCAGTTATGAGCCTTGCCGCTGCATTAAACACGGATTGAAGTTTGTCAATTTGATATTTGGGAAGACTAGCGTAGATGCCGTTACAATAATCGAGCCGCGAGACTACGTAAGAGTTAATTAATAGTTTTGTCGCCTCTGTAGGAAGGTTTCTTCGAACTGACTTGAGTTGTCTTAGGTGAAAAAAACCGGTGCTTACTGTCCTATTTATTTGACTTTTTAACGAAAAGTCTGAATCTAAATTAACGCCAAGAAGTTTGACTGTTGTCTTTGGAATAATATCGTTGCCGGAAATGGAAATAGGTGTATTGTCTATGAAATGTTGGCGTTTGTTTGTGGCCGCCCATAAAAACTCATTCTTAGATGGATTCAGCTTCAGCTTGTTTGAAGACATCCAACGAGTTATTGCTTCTAGGCATTCAGCTATGCGGATTTTGAGACTGTTGATTTCGTTTGGAGAGCAGTAAAAATAAACTTGCTGATCGTCAGCGTAGCAGTGGGACAGGAGACCAAATGACTCGATTATTTTGGCGACATCATTTGTAAAAAGGATGAAAAGAAGTGGGCCTAAAACGGATCCTTGGGGTACCCCTGAAGAAAGTGTTGCAAAGTTAGAGAGCTTATTTCCAACCTTAACGGCTTGTAAGCGATTGGATAGATATGACACCAGCCAATTTTTAATATCGGAACTCAAACCAAATGTTTCCTCTAATCTCTTAATGAGAAAGTCATGATCAATCGTGTCAAACGCTGCACTCATGTCTAAGAGTGAGATAAGTGCTAACTTACCTGACTCTATGGCCAAAGTTATATCTGACAGCATACGAAGTATTCCGGTTTCTGTTGAGTGAAACCTTCTATATGCGGATTGACGATTAGTGAATAATTTATTTGAATTCAAATGACTGGTTATTTGTGCAGCAGCAATTTTCTCCAGGATTTTTGATAGGAAAGGTAAATTTGAAACGGGTCGATAATAGAGAACTCCAGTCCAATTTTTTTATTTTTTTTAATGAATAAAGACCTTCAAACTTAAATAACTGCATTTTTATTTTTATTTTTATAGTTAGTTTTAATAGTTAAAATAATTGTCAAAGTTTTAATTTTTAAAGACTCCCAGAAACGCACCGTATCTATGGTGGTCTTTACCCACCGTCCCCACCGTTAGTTTTTTACTTTTTAAGTTGTCATTTTGAATCAGTGATGTCATGTCGAGGGAAATTTCCCTAGATCTAGGGGAGAAAAATATTTTTTAGGGATAAGGGAAATCAGGACAAAATCTAGGGAAATTTCGAACTCTGGCAAAAATTTTGGTAATTATCGGTTCGGACTGGCCACGCTTATTACGAATAATTTTTAGAAAAAAACTTTAGATTCGCCTTAATTACTATAAAAGGAAACTTTTTGGCTTTGGGGCGGCGGAAAATAATGCATTTTAATTTTCAATTGCATAAAACCAAAATTCTCTTCGCGAACCGACGCAGCGAAAATCCGCGGCCGTAGCTGTCACTTGCTGTCACTGTTATGGACTGTAGCTGACTTCGTGGGATACCTACATGAAATACCGCGAATCACAAACCATGTTACACAAACCTAGCGTAGCCGCTAAGCCACTTGAAAACTGGGATGTTTTTCTTGCCTTGACGCGAGTAGGCGTTATAAAGGGCCACTTTCTTTTGTATCACAAACCATGTTACACAAACAAGCCCGCTAGACAAATTTCATAATTACGCGCCTTATCCCACGAAGTCGGCTACAGTCGTATTAGCTCTTGTTAATTTATCAAGGATACCAACATCACAGTGACATGTACGGCCGCGGATTTTCGCTGTGTCAGTCGCGAAGCGAATTTTGGTTTTATGCAATTGAAAATTAAAATGCATTATTTTCCGCCGCCCCAAAGCCAAAAAGTTTCCTTTCATAGTAATTAAGGCGAATCTAAATTTTTTTTCTAAAAATTATTCGTAATAAGCGTGGCCAGTCCGAACCGATATTTACCAAAATTTTATTACATATGACAGTATTACTGGTATTATTTATATATATACGTATATATATTTTTTGGAATTCCTATGAATCTTAATTATTTTTCATGTACTTACATGCCATGTTATTTTTAACACTGACAACTCAAAATGATATTAGGGAACGTACCCATACTACGTGACACGTTCGGGGGGGGGGGGGGTCTTCAAAATACCACGCTTGTTACAAATGAGCGGCGGGTTGCTTATGATTTTTATTTTGCAAAGTGTTTTTTTTTTATTCTAATTCACTGGTGAGTGTATTCGTACTTTTTAATTATTACTTCACGTAGCAAAAAGTGTTTTATTTGGAAAATCACGGTATTATTAGTATATTTACCAAGTTCCGATATCTTTCCAATTAATTATCATATTAATTAACATATAACAGGATTAGTGTTACACAATCAGGTGGCTACGTAGGTAATTGCGTAAATGTGAAATTCTAGGGAAATTTCACTTCTAACTGTTGGCAACACTGTGAAGAATCCAGAATAATCATGGCGGATAATGACTTTTAGGTGTGAGGTGTGATTTTTATTCAAGATTAACTGCTTTTAATATAGAAAAACATTGGTAAAATGTCCACATTTTACCGCTACTGTTATTGTATTTAATCAAAGTGCAATATAAAAACAATAAATCATCTCTTTCATTGCAAATACATGTGACATCGTGTTTTGTGTCAGGTGTTACTTTGTAGGTACATTGTTTAATGTATAATACATACAGAAACACTGGTATTTATAATACACTGATCATGACGAGTGTGTAACAACTTGTATAAAAAGCCCTATACTAAAAACAATTTGAAAATACATAAAAACAAACGTCAAAATATGACATGACTTTAACCTTAAATAGACAACATTTATTGCAGATTGTCCGCAAATATAGCCCTTTTCGTAAATTGTTGAGGGCCTAAATTATGTTTCAATAAACACAATAACTATTATTTATCTAAATCTCTATAAACAGTATGAAAATAAACCAAAAACACGAAATGTTGAATTGCATAGGTACGCGTGCACTTCAAGTCATTTCAAATGTCAATACAATACAATACACAGGTGAAAGGTTAACAGTGACGTCACGGTTAACCATTTCAGTAATGCCAACTTAACGCTGTGTTTTCCGAAGAGGTTTAAAAATGCACTTTTTAATAATTTATTAAAAACTCTGCATTTAATATTATGAAATAAAACTTATATATTCAGAATCAGCGTTTCTTGGTCTATATGAACATATTTTTTTAAAGCCATAATATTTTTCACTGGAGTTCCTTATTACCTAAGTTATCTGGGTCAAGTTGTGATTTTTTTAGTATCGGCGTAACTACAGCCGACTTTCAGCAGCAGATTCAGGGAAGTCACCTGTGCTCAGAGATTTATTAAAAAGATGAACTAGGAACGGGGCTAAGACAATGACACATTTTTTTAGTAACCATATTGGTATAGGGACAAGACTGCACTGCTTATTTGGCGAACTTGAAATTACTTTTTTTACTTCTTCCAGCGTTGTGAGTTTGAAGGAAGACAAATTTCCTTTAGAATTTATAGTAAATATTGGTGGAGGGGCGTGAGATGTGGAGGCACGAATGGCTTCAATTTTTTTCCGAAAAAACGTTAAGAAGGCATCTGGGTTAATATTTATTTTAGTTGGAACAGTGGCTTCGGAAATAACAGTCTTTATTGAGTTCCAGAGACGCCGTGGATTGGTTCGCTCAGAGTAAATCTTTTCATTCCAGTATTCTGATATTTTGCTCATATACTGTTTTTGATCAAGGATCCACTCATCCCTAGAAGTTACCGTAGAATTTTTCCTATATGACCTCTCTAATTTCCGCATAAGTCTTTTCTGGTTTCGGCATTCATCGTCATACCAGCCGTCAGACTTTCGAACTTTACGTGTTTTTGACGTCGTCGGAGCATATTTATTTAACAGACATAAAAGAGTTGTATTATGCGTCTCGACAAGTTCTGTTGGCGTCTTTGTTTCCCAAAAATTAGGTGTACATAATAGAGAGGTCTGAAGCTCTTCCAGAAAATCACTAAAACTAAATTTACGCCATTCCCTTGATATAATTGTTCTATATGGTACTTTCGGCGGGTTAAAATCAATATCAGTGCAAACAAGCCGATGGTCCGATAGTCCTATATCACGAAGAGTGAATATCTGCTAAGAGTGGCGATCCGCTCTTCTTTGAAATGAGTACATCCAATATACCACCAGCATTGTGAGTTGGGACGTCGACCCACTGGCGGCATCCAAAGCTGGCTAATAAATCTAAGAATTTAACTGTGTTTCGTGATATCACACGCTCGAGACGGATATTAATGTCACCTGTAATAATGAGTGTATCAGAAAGACCGACTGAAAGTTCCAAAAAACGCGAGAACTCATTATAAAATTCGACAGAGATTGGTTTCGATCCGGGCCTATACAGAGTACAGAGCATAAACGACGTTCCTGTAGAAGAGACCCTGCACGCAACATACTCAAACATGCTAAATGTACCAAGAGTTACTTTAGTTAACCGCAATCCTTGTCGGGCTATTATCGCTATACCCCCGTGGTTCACATTTTTTTTATTTTTTTTATTTAAAAAAATACATACGTATACAGATTCATAGTAAAACATTTGGTTCTTAAGGCTAATAACAATATGTAAATTTCTTTTTAATGAAACTTCACAATTCAAAAGAGAAAATATTTCTCGTGCTTGAATTTTGGAGTGCCATTGTAAAATGCGTAGTTACACAGAGTATGTTATTACAAGTACTTATATTAATAAAATATATATTCATGAAGACAAGTGGACATAATAACTGACAGTATTCTCAGAGTAGGTACATATAATAAAGTTGTAACAATTTGGTGCCTGCAAATAATGCGTATGTACTTGCTTTCAATTTGATATGGTGATGAAATATTTTTAGAGATTATGTTCTAGTTTATTTTTTTTGTTGTTATTATTGTGATGATGAATTTAAAACTTATAATTAGTGTCGGGTTGGTCTATTAGTGTTTTTATTTGGGATTTAAAAACTTTATAATTTTTTTCAGACTTGATTTTATATGGGAGAGCATTGAAAAATTTTATACCTTGATAAGCATAATGGTGTTGGGAAGCACTCGTTTTAAATTTTGGAATTTCTAAATTGCCCTGTGATCGTGGTCGGTTGTTTATGTTTGTGAATGTTATTGTTGATAAATTGAAATGATCTTTATGAGTTTGCAATAATGAGTTCTTTTTGAAAATTTTATTAAGACTGAGAACCCTAAAAGAGTCAAATAGCTGTGTTGTTGGAAATACAGATGGTTTTCGTAAGATGACTTTCAAAATCAACCTCTGTACCATGAGAGATGTTATTTGATGGTTCATCGGCACTAGGTCGGGCCTCCTCAAGCACCACTATGGATGTTCGTTATAAATATAAAAATTGCTTTGCAAATGTAACTACAGTTAAATCAAGCTTGAGTGAGTGGCATGAGAAACTTGTACACCAGAATATAAAGCAGGTGAAAAACGTGTTAGAGAGCAATAATATTAAAGTCTCAAGTAATTCACTTCAGAATTGTCAAGGCTGCTTACAGGGTAAATCACACCGGCTGCCCTTTATGAACAGTGAGACAAAAACTGTTAAAATATGTGAACTGATATATGCCGATGTTTGCGGGCCGATGGAGGCAGTATCTGTAGGCGGGGCGAGGTATTTCTTGATTTTAAAAGATGATTACTCTTGCTATAGAACTGTATACATTATTAAAAAGAAGGATGAAGTGATTAATTGTATTAAAGATTTTGTAAACAAAGCTGAAAATGTCACGGGTAACAAAATAATCACATTTAGAAGTGACAACGGCTTAGAATTCATTAATAAGGCTGTGTCAACTTTGTTCTCAGACCGGGATATAGTACACCAAACTTCTGTACCATACACGCCATAACAGAATGGCAAGGCGGATCGGGAGATAAGAACCCTGACAGAAGCGGCAAGGTCAATGCTGTGTGCCAAGAACATACCAAAAAAATTATGGGCAGAAGCAGTCAACACTGCAGCCTATGTTCTCAACAGAACCAGTAGAAGTAATGAACCAGGAAAAACACCCTATGAATTATGGACAGACCAACAATTTGACCTGAGTAACCCACATATCTTTGGTACGCCCGTATCTGTCCATATTCCAAAGGAAAAACGAAGAAAGTGGGATTCCAAAGGAGAAAATGGAATCATGGTAGGGTATGGAGAAAATGTGAAAGGGTTTAGAATTTTTTATCCTGATAAAAATGAAGTTCATATAAAGATGGATGTTATTTTTTCTGGAACCTGTCTTTGAGGAATGCGATAACTTAAACCTAGAGTCTGTAACAGAAACACTCAACAATGAAACTGACAATAACCAGAAAGAGTTAGTAGAAGATGTTGTGAGTGATCCAAACATTACAAATCAGATGTTAGATGATGAGCAGCACAGCTTATATGAACCTGAAGAAGCAAGTGATGAAGACAGTGAACGCGATAGTGATAATACATTACAGCCAGCTTCTCCTCGTCGAACCAAACGTGTCAGAAAGGCACCACAATTCTATACTTGCCAAAATGTGTACACTGCAGAGACAGAACCAGGCACCTATAAGGAAGCTATGCAGAGGAGTGATGCCTATCAGTGGGAAGAAGCTGTCAAACAAGAACTGGATACCCCCAAAGCAAATAATACTTGGACAGTGTGCGCTGTACCTCAAAAACAAAAAATTATTAGTAAGTGGGTATTCAAAATAAAGAAAGTTGATAATATTATCCAATATAAAGCAAGATTGGTTGCCAGAGGTTTTGAACAGAATGATACATTAGATTTATATGAAATCTACTCACCTGTTGCCAAATTGTCAACATTTAGATTATTTGTTTCAGTTGCTACAAAATCAAAACTACCAATACATCAGATCGATGTCACTGGGGCCTTTTTATATGGGGATATAAAGGAAATTGTGTTTATTAAATTACCGGAAGGGGCGTACGATGGTTGTGATAATATTGTAAAACTAAATAAATCTTTGTATGGGCTAAAAAAATCTCCTAAATATTGGAAAATGAAAAATTTAACTATGTAATAAGTAAAGCAGGCTATGTAAAGTCAAAGAATGATCCTTGTTTGTTTACTAAGTGTAATGGAGAAAACCAAACTTATGTTTTACTGTATGTCGATGACCTCTTGATGTTTAGTAATAATGAACAGGGATTAAGTGATCTTAAATTAAAATTACACAATGCATTTAAGATGAAAGATTTGGGACCAATTTCAAATTTTCTTGGTATCAGTGTTAAACAGAATTTGAAAGACGGTGTAACTGAATTATGTCAAAAATCTTATTTAAAAAATGTATTAAAAAGATTTAACATATAAAATTGCAAAACCAATATCTACCCCTATTGATCAAAATTTTAAAGTAAAAATCTTAGAATCTAAAGAATGTAAGTCTGACAAGGATATTAAGAACACTTGTAGGAAAATTACTGGAAGTTTAATGTATGCTGTCTCAGGCACTAGGCCAGACCTTTGTGTAGCTGTATCTATATTAAGTAGGTACCAAAATAATGCAAGTGATGTATTGTTGACTCATTTAAAAAGAACTTTAAGATATATAAAATATACTCTAGATTATAAGCTGATTTTCAAATGCAATGATGATGGGCTTGTTGGGCATTGTGATGCAGATTGGGGTGGTGACACACGAGATAGAAAGTCTACCACTGGCTACTGTTTCAAGTTTTCCCATTGTCTTAGTATGTTGCAGTCAGTATGGCGGCTAGTGAATCTTGTTGGCTGTCAAGTTTATTGAAAGACTTTAATAATATAAATGTTTGTCCTGTACCTATATACTGTGATAACCAGTCTGCCATAATGGTTGCAAATACTGATAATATTAAAATACTAAAACATATCGATATATGTTATCATTTTGTCAAAGATTTAATTAAGAAATGTAGGATATGTTTAATGTATGTTAAGACTGAGCATCAAATAGCTGATATGTTTACTAAGTCATTGAACAAAAATCTATTTTTTAAATGTATTATTCAATGTGGACTATACTATACTAGATAATGTAAGAGTGTATTACGTTGAGCGGGGGTGTTAAAATATACAATGTAATACATTATTTTAACAATAATAATGTTGGTTTAAGGGTTGGCAACATTTTGTATGTGGCAACCCATTTTAGTTCTTTTGTTTTTTTCTCTATGCTCCAAGCCTTCTTCTCATGTTTTCATGTAATACGTACATCTTAAAATAAAACCAGTTATTAAAAGTGTTATATTTCTTTTTATTAATTCAGTAGATTACAACACCCCAGGGCCTCCTCAGTGGAGCTAATGTAAAAAAAGTATGTTGAGGTAAAACCATGTGGGTATATTACAGGTAAGACAGTGTTAAATTGTGGTGGTCCGAAAGGAATACAAGGCTAATAAAAATAATAATAGTTTCCAAATTTTTACAAAAAGCAACATGAATATATAAAATAACCACTGTACGCATGTCTGTAATGCACTACACACATCTGCAGGATCTACCCTGATGATGGATATGCAACGCTGTCCGAAACGTTGGCTAAAGAAGGAGGTAGCGCAACACGGCATAACACCCCAAAATAAATTACGAAAATAATTTTGGCCGGGAAAATCTAAAAAGCGTAATACGCACGAATTGCAAGTTAGAAATCTCTTGTTTTATTTATAACCGCAAATGCGATAAAAAGAATAACAAAGGTATTTAAGCGACTTTCCAGTACTTTGCGCAATTTAATTGTGGGTACTGTTAGGTAAAAATAGTCACTTGAGTGTAATGTTACGTTTGGGGATGAGGAGAGGGGGGGGGGATACAGAAAAACGTTACAGCGCGTTACATGCGGGGAGGGAGGGTCAAAAATCTTCAAAAATTGCGTTACGTAATACTTGAACGCCCCCTTATCTATTAGTAGTAGTAGTCGCCATAAAACCTCTCCAAGGTATTTAAGCGACTTTCCAGTACTTTGCGCAATTTAATTGTGAGTACTGTTAGGTTAGGTTAGGTTAGGTTAGGATCCGGCATCGGCTTGATGTTAATAAAGCTAGTGGGTCTGACGGAATACCTGGTACTGCAGAGGTGCGCTGCAGAAATAGTTCCAATTTTGACGAAGCTTTTTAAAGCTTTCGAAAAACACAAGTCTTGATAGCGTGCGCACACGTTGTAAGCTCGAACGCGATTGATAATTAAATAATTACCCAAGTTTGCTTCCGAGATTAAACAAAGTTGGTAGAGTAATACAATATATCGTTTTTAGTTTTGTGAACTGAAATACGTACGTCAACGGTGTCTAAATCATCGCTAGAGAAAGTGAAAGAAAGTGAACTTGAAAAACGTATGTCAAACGTCAAACGTCAAACGGTACTATTGTTTTTGCTCTAAACAAATAAACACTAGAAACCTTGTGCCTTGTATTGTGAAAAGGAATCAAACAATCTAATCCTTTGCAATCACTTATTAACATATTTACATAAATAACTATTCATAAATACTGTGAAAATAATCTACAGTGATGGAATGCAAATCGTGCAAGACCCAAATCTATGACAACGAAAATTTATCCTGCATGACATGTAAGCATAATTTTCATTTCATATGTTGTCATATAACCGAAATCAATTTTCGGAAGATGAATAAAACCTATAAACAAAATTTCAAGTGCCCATCTTGCAAAGAAACTAACAAAACTTCTCAACAAACAATGATAGAGACATCTTTGAACAAAACTCCACAACATAATGAAAAGGAACTATTAGAGACATCTGTGAACGAAACCCTACAACAGAATGAACCACCAGGCGATAACGATAAACTGAATTCAATAATTAAACAATTAAATAGTAACTTCAAAAGTTTCCAGGAGATGTCTCAAAAGATATATTCATTATTCGAAAATTTTCAACAAGAAATTAAAATTCAAATTACAAACATAGATAAAAACATAAGTGAAATAAAGCATGTAACAAAAAAAGTGGAGAATTCTTTAACAAACATTACACCATCAAACAGTAATCAACCGCTCCTGACCCTTAGATGCGAAACAAATCAGCTTCCCATGGTGGAAAAAAACATAAAAATATTGCATCAATCAGTGGATTTCGCAATACCGACGCAAGAAAAAAAATCCAAAGTACTTATTTTTGGAGATGAGGGTGGAAGGCAAATGAGACGAAGTATTGAGAAAAACTTAAACAAAATAGAATGCCAAAGTTATATTTATCCCGGTGCCACTGTAGATAATTTAAGTAAAACTATCTTAAAGTCGTGTGAAATCCTTACAAAAGAAGATTTTGTAATTATTTTTACTGGGACAAATGAAAAATCGCCACAAAATATAATCAGTCACTTATACTCCATTATTAATAATCTTCAAAATACTAATGTTATTGTGCACTCGGTACCTAAAAATAATTACCTGAATGTATCAAAACTCAACCGTGAAATAAGATCTCATACTTCTGTATTCAAAAATCATTGTCGATTCATCGGGCCAATTTTCTACGACCAAATGAATGAATACGATATATCGAAGTCGATGAGTGTGGTAAGAACAAACATAATTGATATAATTAAGCATAACCACCGGAAAATGTGCTACAATATCGAGCAGGTAATAAACACTTATGAACCGAAATCTACTTACAATACTACTTATACGCAAACTCCAAAAAACTGGATCCCGATGTTGCCGGAAAAATCACCAATTTAACGGACGAAATTACATCTTATAACAACAAAGAAGAACAACACACCAGTCATATTAAAACATGCTGTTTAAAATCAAAAAAACAACATAAACGGGTAGATGACGTAACTCTCTACAAACAGTTGGGGACAAAAAAAAATCAAACTTCAATTTCATTCCTGTACCTAAATATTAGAAGCCTGAAAGGAAAAGTCGACGAGATCCTGTGCCTATTAAAATCAATTGACCATAAGATCAACATCATACTTATGTCAGAAACTTGGCTCAAAGAAACGGATATACCATTCATCAATATTGAAGGCTATAAACACGAAGCATCCTGCCGACCTGAGGGCATCGGTGGTGGAGTATCCATATTTATTCAAGAAAACTTAGAATATAACTTAATTGATAATAAAGTAGATCCAGATAACAACTTCCTTTGGATACACTTAAACAAACTTAGCTTAAACATCGGAGTGATATATAAAAAACCGAACACCAATTTTCAAGATTTTCTAGATAAGTTAAACATACAACTGAAAACTCACAAAAGGTCCATAATACTGGGGGATTTCAATATCAACTTACTTGATTCCACAAACACACATACTTGTAAATACACAGAAATCATTAAGTCAAACGATTTCACTATAATGAACAAAATAAACAAATTACACGCAACACGTATTACAGAAAACACCAACACCATTATTGATCACATCATCTCAGACGTAAACCTTTCGTATACTATAACAAACTGTGACACCTCAATATCTGATCACAACCTACTGATTCTTGACATACTTCATACGTACACTAAAAAAAACTCGCAAAAATCCTCTTACAAATATACAAAAATTGATTATGATAAACTAGAGGAGGATATCCGACAAAACCCCTTTTCTATAAACAATAATGAGTCCTCGGAACTGAACTACAATAACTTTGTAAACTATCTGATAAACAAAATTAATTGCAACAGTTCAATAAAAATAAAAACAAATAAAACCTCTCTTCCTGATTGGATAACAAAGGACTTATTAAAAATGATTAAAAAAAGAAATAAACTGCACCTAAAAATTAAAAAACAACCCTGTAACTTATTACTAAAAACAGAATTTACTAAAATACGTAACGACATAACTATAAAAAAACGGAACTTAAAAAAACAATACTACAGCAGCCTATTTAAAAAATGTGAAAATAATACCAAAAAGACTTGGAACGTAATAAACAGCATCATCAAGAACCAAACAAACACGCAAAGTAAACCATGTACAAAATTAAAGAACGGTAATGAAATCATCACAGAAGACATCAAGATATGCGAATACTTTAATAACTACTTTTGTAATATTGGCGCTTCTTTGGCTGATAATATAATCAACAAATACAGACATAAACTGGATGATAAAGTTACATTAAAGTATGAAAGTGCGGAATCAATATACTTGCAACCCACAACTGAACCCGAAATATTAGCTATCATAAAATCCCTAAAATCAAACGCGAGTGCTGGACATGATCAACTAAAATGTACAACAGTACAAAAACTTGCCCCCCTACTAACTCCTACACTAACTAAACTGATTAACCTGAGCCTGAAAGAAGGTCAATTTCCAGACAGTTGTAAAATTGCAAGGGTTATTCCAATATATAAAGGGAGCTTGAAAACTCAAACATCTAACTATAGGCCCATTTCTGTCCTACCGATTCTATCAAAAATATATGAAAGAGTAATATACGATAGGCTAGACAACTTTCTGAAAAAAAAATCATTTCTATATGCCAAACAATACGGTTTCAGAAAAAAATGTAATACTCTCTCTGCAACTAATGATCTCATAAATAAACTTAGAACTAGCATAGATAATAAAAACTATGTCATAGCAATTCTCGTAGACCTTCAAAAAGCCTTTGACACCGTAAGTCATGAAATACTGATTAAAAAAATAGAAAAAACAGGTGTAACCGGTCCAGCTATCAAACTAATAAAATCCTATCTGTCCAACAGAAAACAATGTGTTAACATAGGAGATAAAAACAGTCAACTCGAGAGTATAAACTACGGAGTTCCACAAGGATCAATACTGGGGCCTCTTTTATTCCAAATATACATAAATGACATCTGTCAGCTAAAACTACATGGTGAAATTTTCTTATACGCAGATGACACGGCAATTTTTTACTTCGGCAAAAACTTAGAAAGTCTATTAGAACAATCTCAAACGGATCTTAATGTACTAAACGATTGGCTAATACAAAATATATTAACAATAAATATTAATAAAACCGGTTACATGATCTTAAGCTCACCCAAAAGAATAATACCATCGCATAAACCATTACAAATAGAAGAAAGAGACCTACATATCCTAGATAGCGAAAAATACCTGGGCTTATATATTGATAAACATTTAACATTTAAACAACACGTAGAAAAACTAAAAACAAAAATCATCCCATTAATTGGTGTATTTGGTAGAATTGCTCATCTTCTACCAACAGAGGTAAAGAGGGGCTTATACTTTAGCTTAATCCAGTCCCACCTAAATTATTTAATAGAAATATGGGGAAACACATACATTACGTACTTAAACGACTTACAAATAATACAGAACAAAGTTATTAAAAAACTCTTCAACTATAACCCAGACACTCCCACAAAAAAACTATACCAGGAAATGAACCTTTTGAAAATAAGAACATTGTACGAATATAACATATGTCTTTTAATCTACAAAATACAAAATGGACTTATACACACAAACACAACATTTATAAAAACATCACAAGTACACGAACATTATACTAGACAACACAATAAATTGTACACAAATACTGTCAAGACTGAAAGTGGCAAGAGAAGTATTGGTCACGAGGGAGTTCATATATATAATCTCCTTCCAGATAGCCTAAAAACGGAAAATAACATAAAAACCTTCAAAAAAAAACTATTTAAACTCAAAATGTTGGAACAAAATTAAAAATATTATTCTTATTACTGTACTATATATATATATGCTCTGTATTTAAGTTAAGAAAGCGAAATACTATGTTTCTTTTAACTTAATAATAATAAAAAAAAAAAAAAAAAAAAAATGTCCCTGAAGACTGGCTCTGTGCCCTCTGGTTGGAAAAAAGCGGTTATCCATCCTATTCCAAAGAAGGGTGACCGCTCCAACCCGGCCAACTACCGCCCCATAGCGATCACATCAGTTTTGTCTAAGGTGATGGAACGTGTGATCAACGACAAACTGCTCACATACCTCGAGAAGAACAAAATTATTAACGACCGTCAATACCGATTCCGGCGGAACCGCTCGTGCGGTGATCTTCTCGCGTATGTGACGCATGTTTGGGGGTGATGCCTAGAACGTTTCGGTGAGACCCAAACGGTTGCACTGGACATTTCCAAGGCCTTTGACCGGGTTTGGCACCGAGGACTAGTCAACAAACTGCCTTCTTACAGACTTCCTGCATCCTTGTGTACGTGGATTGCCGATTTCTTAAGGGAGAGGTCGATTCAGACGGTAGCCGATAGTTTCACCTCTTTCTCACACTCGATAAATGCTGGCGTCCCACAGGGATCGGTTCTGTCTTCGACTTTGTTTTTGTAGCACATCAACGACCTTTTGTCATGTGAACCAATTCGTTGTTACGCGGAAGACAGTACAGTTCACGATAGCTTTTTGTTTGACAAGCCCCCAAAGGGCTCACAAACTCCAACAGCTCGTAGGGATTTGAAGCAAAGAATGGACGGTTACCTCGAGAGTGTTTTCTCCTGGGGTAAAAATAATCTCGTTGAATTTAATGTTTCAAAGACCCAATCTTGTCTGATTACGTCTAAAAGGGATCGAAATGAAAATCTAGTCTCTTTCAACGGAAGCAATCTTCCGAACAGGCCCTCCATTGATATGCTTGGTGTAACCCTAAATGACCAGCTCAGGTATGGGGGCTTCATCGAAGCCAGAGTACAATTAGCCTCCCAAAACCTGGGCGTACTGTACAGGGCCCGCAGATACTTTCTTCTTCTTTGTGTGCCGTATCAAGTCCCCCCGACGCTGGCGATCACTCTTGAGAATGTCTCTCTGTCTTGCGCTGCCCGGAATAGCTCCTCCAGATACTTTAATAGTACACAACTGCTAACCCTGTACAAATCACAAGTTGGACGCCCCACGGTTGAATTTGGCAGCCACCTCTGGTCTGGAGCTCCAAAATACCTGAAAAATACCCTCGACTCTGTGCAGAAACGGGCGGTCCGTTTGATAGATTCTCCCATCTTAACAGACGGATTGCAATCTTTAGAGCACAGGCGTCGGGTGGGAATGCTATCCTTGTTCTACCGGTATTACAATGGAAGATGCTCCGAGGAACTAGCATCATTGATATCTTCGGCACCGGTGCATAGTCGGGAAACACGCCAAACGCGTGCCCAACATTTGTACACAGTTGACATTTGTCACATGAGAACAGGTCGTTTCTTCGACTTGTGTCCAACAGCTCGGCTGTGGAATGATTTGCCGGCCTCTGCGTTTCCTCCTTCCTACAACATGGGTCTCTTCAAGACCAATGTTCATTCCTTCCTCTCCCCAAAAAGACCCTCCACACAGCATCTCAGATGACATAGGCCCTGAGGGAAATTATTTTCCTCAGGGTCTCCTGTGTGGAGTTAATGTAAAAAAAAAAAAATACCCACCCATTGGTTGTTTTTGGCCCCAAAAATGTAATTAAAGCTTCCATGTCCTTTTTGGAACCCGTTACAATGGCTAATGGCTATAGACTTTGCAAAGTCTTGACTTGCTTGCTGCAACGTGCTCCAAACTTTGGAACCCGTTACAATGGCTAATGGCTATAGACTTTGCAAAGTCTTGACTTGCTTGCTGCAACGTGCTCCAAACTTTTTGAAACCCGTTACAATGGCTAATGGCTATAGACTTTGCAAAGTCTTGACTTGCTTGCTGCAACGTGCTCCAAACTTTTTGGAACCCGTTACAATGGCTAATGGCTATAGACTTTGCAAAGTCTTGACTTGCTTGCTGCAACGTGCTCCAAACTTTTTGGAACCCGTTACAATGGCTAATGGCTATAGACTTTGCAAAGTCTTGACTTGCTTGCTGCAACGTGCTCCAAACTTTTTGGAACCCGTTACAATGGCTAATGGCTATAGACTTTGCAAAGTCTTGACTTGCTTGCTGCAACGTGCTCCAAACTTTTTGGAACCCGTTACAATGGCTAATGGCTATAGACTTTGCAAAGTCTTGACTTGCTTGCTGCAACGTGCTCCAAACTTTTTGGAACCCGTTACAATGGCTAATGGCTATAGACTTTGCAAAGTCTTGACTTGCTTGCTGCAACGTGCTCCAAACTTTTTGGAACCCGTTACAATGGCTAATGGCTATAGACTTTGCAAAGTCTTGACTTGCTTGCTGCAACGTGCTCCAAACTTTGGAGACAAAAAGAAAAGAAGTAAAGATGTAGCTGGAGGGATTTCAAAACCTATTTAACCTATTTGAATTCTTTTTAAAATTAAGTTATTACCCTTTTAAAATAAATAACAATTTTGGAAAGTTTCGCGCAACCTAAACGTTCTGTACAGATGCACAATATTATAACGATTAAAAACACATGCTTCAGCGGCAGTACTTGTATTTAAAGAATCGTCAACGGTTCTTTATTCGTTTTGAACTGGCAACATTAAAATGGCGGAATTTGAAAACGGAATCGCATTTGCTGACATCGTCGCCAGTCTTTTCCCTCCCTTTTCGCCCACATGGCTGCCGCAACGAGTAGCTACAGCCTCTGTAGGTACCAACGTGAATAGTCTGAAACGCGGTACTTACTGTCTTTCATTTCGCAACAAGATGGGAGTTTCGTTTTGAATTACAAATTGATTTATACGTGCTTTGGGCGCTCATTCAGGGGCTGGTGGCGTATATTTCGGCTCGAACAAAGGGGTTGGTGATTTCACTGATCATTTGCAACGCATACAGAGCCTACTTTGAATCGCAAATTTTAATACTCGTAACTAGGGTAGGTACTAAAGTAGATGTACCCAATTTGAATTATAAGTAGCGTCTCTTTAAAGTATAATGTACTTTTATAGTAGTAGTTGTTGTCAACTTCAAAAGGCACAAAATTTTATTCTTAACTGTTCGTATTTTTGTAATGAATGTTCGTCAACCGGTAAAGTTGATGAATATTCACAATTTTTTTATGAACGTTCAGACCACAGATAAAAAAAGAGAAAATAAAGGTTGATTATTACTAAGGCATCTTTAATTATTATTATTAATAACGGAATGCATTTCTACATCTCTACATATTATTATAGAATAAAGTCCTCCGCCGCGTCTGTCTGTCTCTCTGGTTCGCGATAAACTCGAAAACTACTGAACAGATTTTCATGCTGTTTTCACCAATAGATAGTGATGAGGAAGGTTTAGGTATGTAATTTGTCAAGGTTTTGTGTAAATTTGTTGGAATATACGTCTGTATGTAGTGGACGAGCGGGCTGGCAAGCGGGCGGTGTGGATTAGATTTGAATGGAAATCTACAGTTTTATGCTGAGATTAATGAAATTTTGCACATGTGACCTTCAAAACAAGAGGAAGGTCAAAGTATAAATTTGATTTCGAAAACTCTGTGTAAAGCCCAGGCATCGCCGGGGACTTCAGCTTGTAGATTTTATCTTCAAGAACAACATATATTTTTTTAGAGCTTTAAAAGTTAAAGTATTTAAGGAAAATACGTAATAAATCGGTAGAAATGCGGGAAGCTGGGCCTTGTCGCATTATCAAACTTCTCTTGTTATTCTCAGGTGTCTGATTTCCCTCGCAAATACGTAATAAATCGGTAGAAATGCGGGAAACTGGGCCTTGTCGCATTATCAAACTTCTCTTGTTATTCTCAGGTGTCTGATTTCCCTCGCAAATATTTAATAAATCGGTAGAAATGCGGGAAGCTGGGCCTTGTCGCATTATCAAACTTCTCTTGTTATTCTCAGGTGTCTGATTTCCCTCGCAAATACGTAATAAATCGGTAGAAATGCGGGAAGCTGGGCCTTGTCGCATTATCAAACTTCTCTTGTTATTCTCAGGTGTCTGATTTCCCTCGCAAATTTTCTGTTTTACCTCCAATATTTTAACTGTCATTACAATTGCATTGCTTTCGTTAGAAGCTTTAAAAATGGAACGCATTCAAATATGAAGGAACATTTACGCAATAGTACTTAGGTAGTTAGGTATCCCAAATATTTAATTACAGAAACACAAAATGAATGAAAGAATTTTCTTACCTGTATTCTTGCTTCGTTTAATTTAGTTGTTCTTGCTAATTCTTCTCTACAGTAAATGTCGGGGTAGTGGGATTTGGCAAATGCGGCTTCTAATTCTGCTAATTGTTCCTGAAAAATCAAAACATTGAAAAACTGCACCACAAACAAGTGAAATTATTTTGAAAATTTTTCGACGGAAATGGGCGGCAAAAATTTATAAACGGAAACATTTTAATACGGTACCAACATGAGAAACAGAAAAAAAACAACTATTGATTTAAAACAATAAAGACAGATTTAAATAAAAGTTTTTTTGAATACTATTTTAACGTGTTTTTGATCATTGATTTTCGCGTTTCGAAGAAAATATGAAAGTGACTTTATTTGCCTCTGTTAACAATTTCATAATGCCTTCAAAAGGCGAAATGACTGTCACTCATCAAGCATCTCTGTATGACTCAAAAGTTTAATGTAAATATAATTATACACATACGGAACGTAACGCTCGACAGTCGTATTTATAAAGTCTCCAGTGAATGTTTTTTTCAATTAGATAAATAAATATATAAATTCTTCAATTTGTTTCCTCTCAGCCCACCAACGCCTGCCATTCGCACCACTCTCAAAGCCAGTTGCTAACAGAACTGAAACACCACTCTCAAAGCCAGTTACTAACAGAAGTGAAACAACTTATTTGTTTCCTCTCAGCCCACCAACGCCTGCCATTCGCACCACTCTCAAAGCCAGTTGCTAACAGAACTGAAACACCACTCTCAAAGCCAGTTGCTAACAGAAGTGAAACAACTTATTTGTTTCCTCTCAGCCCACCAACGCCTGCCATTCGCACCACTCTCAAAGCCAGTTGCTAACAGAACTGAAACAACTCATCAAATTTAAAAAATAACATTTAAGCTATATTTTCTAGGTAATTGTACATGGAAATTAAACTTTTCAAAACAAAATGTCTAGAAATTGTTACATAATTAATCCCCAAGAAATGCAAAAAAAAACAAAAATTAAAGTAAAAAATCACCTGCGTGAAGGTAGTTCTGTGCCTCCTCCTGGCAGGAGTCGGGCACGAGGCCGTGGTGGGGGTGTGTGCGTGCGCCGAGTGCCCGGCGTGCCCGCCCAGCGTGCCCGCGGGGCTCAGCGCGCCCCCGCCCCCGCCCAGTCCCTGCCCCGGCTCCGGCTTTAGCTTTTTGAAGGCGCCCTCGGCTGCGAGGAGAAACACTTCACAGTTAGTTGGTATCACATCCTGGAGTCCCGGAGATTGCGTCACGTGTCAAGCCGACCCCTTGGATTAACAAGGTCCCACTGATCATCAGATGGATGTCAACTGACTAGTGACAAATATATTATGTCAAGTGTACAGCGTCAAGTGTCTACAGTTAGGTGTCAAGAAGTGTCGAGTGTCAAGATTCAAGTGTAATACTCATTTTAGTTATATAATAATAAATATTTACCTCAAAATAATTTATAATATTGTCTAATTTTCATTACGTATCGCCTTTATTAATCCATTTTATTTATTAAATTTATTTTATTGTGGTTTAAAAAACTGTAAAATGGGGGCCCCAGCATGGGTAAAGTACGGGAAAGGGCCCACATTATCAAATAATATTTTAAAATATGTAAGTTATTTTGTGTACATTTTCAACACTAACCCCGTGGCCCATATATAGGATGCTCTGAGGAAAATAATATTAAAATATGTAAGTTATTTTGTGTACATTTTCAACACTAACCCCGTGGCCCATATATAGGATGCTCTGAAGAAAATAATTTTAAAATATGTAAGTTATTTTGTGTACATTTTCAACACTAACCCCGTGGCCCATATATAGGATGCTCTGAGGAAAATAATATTAAAATATGTAAGTTATTTTGTGTACATTTTCAACACTAACCCCGTGGCCCATATATAGGATGCTCTGAGGAAAATAATATTAAAATATGTAAGTTATTTTGTGTACATTTTCAACACTAACCCCGTGGCCCATATATAGGATGCTCTGAAGAAAATAATTTTAAAATATGTAAGTTATTTTGTGTACATTTTCAACACTAACCCCGTGGCCCATATATAGGATGCTCTGAGGAAAATAATATTAAAATATGTAAGTTATTTTGTGTACATTTTCAACACTAACCCCGTGGCCCATATATAGGATGCTCTGAGGAAAATAATATTAAAATATGTAAGTTATTTTGTGTACATTTTCAACACTAACCCCGTGGCCCATATATAGGATGCTCTGAAGAAAATAATTTTAAAATATGTAAGTTATTTTGTGTACATTTTCAACACTAACCCCGTGGCCCATATATAGGATGCTCTGAGGAAAATAATTTTAAAATATGTAAGTTATTTTGACTACATTTTCAACACTAACCCCGTGGCCCATATATAGGATGCTCTGAGGAAAATAATTTTAAAATATGTAAGTTATTTTGAGTACATTTTCAACACTAACCCCGTGGCCCATATATAGGATGCTCTGAGGAAAATAATTTTAAAATATGTAAGTTATTTTGAGTACATTTTCAACACTAACCCCGTGGCCCATATATAGGATGCTCCGAGGAAAATAATTTTAAAATATGTAAGTTATTTTGAGTACATTTTCAACACTAACCCCGTGGCCCATATATAGGATGCTCTGAGGAAAATAATTTTAAAATATGTAAGTTATTTTGAGTACATTTTCAACACTAACCCCGTGGCCCATATATAGGATGCTCTGAGGAAAATAATTTTAAAATATGTAAGTTATTTTGAGTACATTTTCAACACTAACCCCGTGGCCCATATATAGGATGCTCCGAGGAAAATAATTTTAAAATATGTAAGTTATTTTGAGTACATTTTCAACACTAACCCCGTGGCCCATATATAGGATGCTCCGAGGAAAATAATTTTAAAATATGTAAGTTATTTTGAGTACATTTTCAACACTAACCCCGTGGCCCATATATAGGATGCTGTGAGGAAAATAATTTCCCTCAGTAATTTCCATTTTTGAGTATGCTGTGTGGAAGATCTCTTTAAGGAAATGAAGGACAGGGTTCTATACAGGAGTTTGTCCCTCTAACCGTATTGCAAGATGATGGGTTGAGAAATACCACCTGAAAATGTCAAAAGGTCTACCTGAACCAGCTTCTCATCACGCAGCTGGTGGATAGGCGCTTCCGCCGTGAAGACCTGAACATACCTCACCCGATGAACCGGTCACCCGTGCTAAGTCACCAAACGTAACGAACCACTTCGGGTGACCTACGTCAGAGGTGCTGGTTATCCAATAAATGCTTCCTCCCGAATTGACTTGTACCTGTTGGTTGAAACAACAATGTCGTTCAACAATAAAACTAGGTAAGTATCTACCAATATTTTCGCTACGGGTGATCTAGTTGAAATGGTTCAAAGTCTAAAAAAAGATTTTATTTATGAATAGCATTTTTTGCTAAATATTAATTTATTAATCGTGTTTTATAGCCGCAGCATTAAAACATAAATTATACCTTCCATTTATTGATGGGCCATTCTTTTAAAACGATAAATTCTATGCCTTATGAAATATTCAATAGCTCTGTTCAAATAATTTATGTCATTAATTATGCTAACCGTGATTGTTAATAAATTAACCGATACACATGTTCCATTTAAATACAATAACACCCCCCCATACACACAAGCCTTGCTTAATTATGGGGGTACATCAAATATATCTACCATGTAATTAAATACTGTATAAAATTTATTTGTAATTTATGTACCTTCTATTACTAATAAAAAAAAAAAAAAAAAAAAAAAAATATACTTGATAATACATTTATTAGTGAAATTTCGTAAAATTTTAAAACCATTAAACATTTGTAGCCTTATATTTAATACAAAATTAATAAATTACTTAGTTTTGACTACATTTATTGTTAAAACAAAACCGACATGTTTCTACAGCAATGCTTACTTCATCAGGTTACAAGGTCTACTTAAAACTAATTACAACAACAGACATCAATGGTGTCAATGGAAAGGTGCGAGTGAGAAAAGGAAGGATGTAATGGGAAGGTTTTATTTTTTGGGGGTAATGACTTTAACAACGGAACTGAGTTACTACATTGTAAATTTAAAGGTTTTCATTCAGATTAAGTAGAAATCGTAGAAGTTAGAAAGAGCGTAAATATAAAATTGAATATTATAAATAATAAAAAATATTTTTAAATGACCCATTATTAAACTTGTTCCCTTTATAAATTATGCCCTATTACCCCTCCCTCTTACCGTCCCCACCTTTCCATTGACATCTCAAGTGTATGTTTATTGAAGTAATTAGTTTTAAGTAAATCCTATGAAACATGTCGGTTTTTTAAAACAAAAACGTACTTAAAACTAAGTAATCTATTAGTTTTGAATTAAAATGGTGCCAATAAATAAGTTTGCTGCGTTTGAAGAAGTTGTATTTAATGTAAAATTACGCCAAACTGCTGTTTATTGTAGAAACGGATATCGTTTAAAGTACCGACTACACGATCACCTCACCGGGCGTCCTTCAAACGTTGTAAACTCGTAAACCTTATTCAATTCATTACCGTTTATTAATGCAGTTAGGCGAACCCAATTACAATTACAGGCACAGTGGCGGGCGGCGCGACGCCAGGTGGGCCGGCGCTGCGGCGTCATAACGGGGAAGACGTCCTGTTTTCTAGACGGTGCCATCTAGAACCTACAAAGTTCCAGATCTCTTGAATCGATGGTGACCGCCACGGTCTGTGCCCGGCCAACTAGTAACTAGCAACTCGGGGCGGGTGTGTTTAGAACCTTTATAACCGACACAACATCGCTAACTTTGGATGCACCCGAACTGAAGGCTTTCGTAGTGTGGATGAGTATTAGTTTTGACTTCTTGAGTTGTTATTTGGCCATTTGGTTTACGTTGGGCGTTATAACTTCGTGAGTTTGATTGCTTTATGGTGTTTGGTGCTCTTGATTGATAATTTATTTAACGCCTTAAAATTAATAATTAATTTAACGCACATATTTCCTTTCTTTCTTAGTTCAAAACGCAATTTACAAGATCCGTTAAGATAAATTAAGGCTCCTCCAAAAGCGTTTAAAAATAAGAATATTACTGAAGATGGTTTGAAAGGGAGACAATGTATAAATGACATAATATAAATGATAGAGGATAGAGGTAGCGCAATAATATAAAAAATATTATAATTAAAATGTAAAATGTAAAAGCGCCTGTTTTGAAAATACTTTGAATTCTCGGCCGTTGGTTAAAGGCCCTTTAAAGGTATGAAAAAATGCACAGTGTTTCTGTGTTTTTATTTTACAAACACAGAAATTCTGTGCATTTTTTCACACCTTTAAGGGCCTCCAGCGGCCGAGAATTCAAATTTCTTCGAACGATGACCTTGCGATCGTACCCTTGCAACTGTACAGGGCGGTTCCGAAGAGAAAGATTAATTATTCTCCATACCAGCATTTTAACATAATAAGTCAATATCGATTTTATTTCATTCAAATCTGATTTCATAAATTCCTTCATTAAAAAATGCTAAAACTCATGATGATAAAACTTTTAAAATTATGTATTTTTGTAATTATTTTTTGATCGTAAGGATTTATAATTTTTCAATGATGTCTAAGCAAAATAAGAATGTAATTTTTTTCTTTAATGTATTAGTTTTTAAGACCGTAAATAAATAAACAATCGGAAGTATTTTCGTAACAAAACAACGGCGCGGATCTTTTTTTATGATATCATTGGAACTAAAATAAAATTTCTGAAAAGTAGGTTTCCCGAAACATTTATTGATTTATTTGACTGCATGATTGATTATATGATTTGAAATGTATGTTGTATAATACAAAATTTTGTTTGAAAATTTATGAAATCTACCAACAACCTACGGTAAAACCTTATTGTACTCAAAATAAACATATTTTCTCAAAATTTAAAACAAAGCTTTACTAGATAAAAGAACAATCTTTCGAAATCAATTTATATTTGGATACGTTTTAAGATTTTCACGGCCAAAAGCATTTTCGTTATTTGGTTTTGGGGTGTTATGCCGTGACACAGCAACAATGTCCGAAACGTTGGCTAAAGAAGCGCAACACGGCATAACACCCCAAAACCAAATAACGAAAAAAACAATTTATATTTTTTTATGGAAATGAGTCAATACGTCTAAAATTTGATTTAAAAATGACATATTTCCGGTTTTGTCTGGTTATTCCTCCTTAACATGTTAAATAACGGAACAGGATGATTTTTTTTTTGCATAATTGTCGGAGTATATTTGATTTTTTTCTATGGAGGGAATTCTAAATAATTACTTTTCAATGAATTAGGTTGTGTTATAAAATAACATACATTTTTAAGAGCTCAAAAGTTGCTATTTGTATTGTCAGTAGAAATTCGGAGTGCGAGGTCTTAAGAGCAACCAGCCAGCGGACGAAAATCCACATTTCGTCTAAAGTTGTTCTTACGATCGTGCAAGGCGTAATGAGAAAGTTGCTATTTGTATTGTCAGTAGAAATTCGGAGTGCGAGGTCTTAAGAGCAACCAGCCAGCGGACGAAAATCCACATTTCGTCTAAAGTTGTTCTTACGATCGTGCAAGGCGTAATGAGAAAGTTGCTATTTGTATTGTCAGTAGAAATTCGGAGTGCGAGGTCTTAAGAGCAACCAGCCAGCGGACGAAAATCCACATTTCGTCTAAAGTTGTTCTTACGATCGTGCAAGGCGTAATGAGAAAGTTGCTATTTGTATTGTCAGTAGAAATTCGGAGTGCGAGGTCTTAAGAGCAACCAGCCAGCGGACGAAAATCCACATTTCGTCTAAAGTTGTTCTTACGATCGTGCAAGGCGTAATGAGAAAGTTGCTATTTGTATTGTCAGTAGAAATTCGGAGTGCGAGGTCTTAAGAGCAACCAGCCAGCGGACGAAAATCCACATTTCGTCTAAAGTTGTTCTTACGATCGTGCAAGGCGTAATGAGAAAGTTGCTATTTGTATTGTCAGTAGAAATTCGGAGTGCGAGGTCTTAAGAGCAACCAGCCAGCGGACGAAAATCCACATTTCGTCTAAAGTTGTTCTTACGATCGTGCAAGGCGTAATGAGAAAGTTGCTATTTGTATTGTCAGTAGAAATTCGGAGTGCGAGGTCTTAAGAGCAACCAGCCAGCGGACGAAAATCCACATTTCGTCTAAAGTTGTTCTTACGATCGTGCAAGGCGTAATGAGAAAGTTGCTATTTGTATTGTCAGTAGAAATTCGGAGTGCGAGGTCTTAAGAGCAACCAGCCAGCGGACGAAAATCTACATTTCGTCTAAAGTTGTTCTTACGATCGTGCAAGGCGTAATGAGAAAGTTGCTATTTGTATTGTCAGTAGAAATTCGGAGTGCGAGGTCTTAAGAGCAACCAGCCAGCGGACGAAAATCCACATTTCGTCTAAAGTTGTTCTTACGATCGTGCAAGGCGTAATGAGAAAGTTGCTATTTGTATTGTCAGTAGAAATTCGGAGTGCGAGGTCTTAAGAGCAACCAGCCAGCGGACGAAAATCCACATTTCGTCTAAAGTTGTTCTTACGATCGTGCAAGGCGTAATGAGAAAGTTGCTATTTGTATTGTCAGTAGAAATTCGGAGTGCGAGGTCTTAAGAGCAACCAGCCAGCGGACGAAAATCCACATTTCGTCTAAAGTTGTTCTTACGATCGTGCAAGGCGTAATGAGAAAGTTGCTATTTGTATTGTCAGTAGAAATTCGGAGTGCGAGGTCTTAAGAGCAACCAGCCAGCGGACGAAAATCCATATTTCGTCTAAAGTTGTTCTTACGATCGTGCAAGGCGTAATGAGAAAGTTGCTATTTGTATTGTCAGTAGAAATTCGGAGTGCGAGGTCTTAAGAGCAACCAGCCAGCGGACGAAAATCCACATTTCGTCTAAAGTTGTTCTTACGATCGTGCAAGGCGTAATGAGAAAGTTGCTATTTGTATTGTCAGTAGAAATTCGGAGTGCGAGGTCTTAAGAGCAACCAGCCAGCGGACGAAAATCCACATTTCGTCTAAAGTTGTTCTTACGATCGTGCAAGGCGTAATGAGAAAGTTGCTATTTGTATTGTCAGTAGAAATTCGGAGTGCGAGGTCTTAAGAGCAACCAGCCAGCGAACGAAAATCCACATTTCGTCTAAAGTTGTTCTTACGATCGTGCAAGGCGTAATGAGAAAGTTGCTATTTGTATTGTCAGTAGAAATTCGGAGTGCGAGGTCTTAAGAGCAACCAGCCAGCGGACGAAAATCCACATTTCATCTAAAGTTGTTCTTACGATCGTGCAAGGCGTAATGAGAAAGTTGCTATTTGTATTGTCAGTAGAAATTTGGAATGCCAGGTCTTAAGAGCAACCAGCCAGCGGACGAAAATCCACATTTCGTCTAAAGTTGTTCTTACGATCGTGCAAGGCGTAATGAGAAAGTTGCTATTTGTATTGTCAGTAGAAATTCGGAGTGCGAGGTCTTAAGAGCAACCAGCCAGCGGACGAAAATCCACATTTCGTCTAAAGTTGTTCTTACGATCGTGCAAGGCGTAATGAGAAAGTTGCTATTTGTATTGTCAGTAGAAATTCGGAGTGCGAGGTCTTAAGAGCAACCAGCCAGCGGACGAAAATCCACATTTCGTCTAAAGTTGTTCTTACGATCGTGCAAGGCGTAATGAGAAAGATTAATTATTCTCTTTACCAGCTTTTTTAAATTACAACTCAATATCGAATTTACTTCAATCCAAATTAGCTTTAATTTATACCTTCATCCAAAAATGCTGAAAGGCTTGATGATAAAACTATTAAAATCATGTACTTGTTGTAATTATTTTTTGATTATAAGTTTTTATCATTTTTCAATAATGTTTAATTTAATAAGAATGTTAAAAAAATCTGAAATGTATTAGTTTGTAAGTGCGCAAATAAATGCACAAATGGACCAATTTTCGTCAAAAAACACATGTACGTACATATTTTTTAATGATTTTATTGTAACTAAAATTAAAATTCTAAAACATGTGTATGCTAGATAATATATTGATTTATTTTACTGCATGATTATATTATTTGAAATGGGCGTGGTATAATACAAAATCTTTTTTGAAAATTTAACAAATCTGCCAACGACCTATGGAATAACCTTATTATACTAAAAATTTAAAAAATTTCTCAAAATTTATTCGTTCGAAATCCATTTATAATTTTTTGTGGAAAAGAGTCAATACGTCTAAAATCTGATTTGAAAATGACATATTTCTGGTTTTCTCTGGTAATACCCTCTTAAGGCTCCGCAACCGGTCTCGAAAAGAAGATGATGAAGAGATAAGAAATTATGAATGTTGGAGGAGAGCGCTAACATTTACAGCAACAAAATCGATGCAAAAATCGGGAAAATGTTTTATAAAACACGACTCGTTTAAAATAGAGCAAAAATCTCGCGGGCATTGTATTAAACAGTATTTAAAGAAACACTGTGGATTTTTTCATACATATAACTTGTAAAATAACTGAAACAAAGGTGTTTATAATAATTTTTGGAGCATACTTTGCGATTTTTTCTATCGAGGGAATTTTATATAATTTGCGTTTCAGCGCGGTCAATGTTTTCATATTATCTTCAAGAATAACATATATTTTTTGGCATTTTAAAACTTAAGATATGTAAAAAATCGGTAGAAATTCGGGTTACGGGCCCTTAAGTGGAACGACTACGTGGCCTTTTCATGTAAAACTTAAATTTTTATTTGAGGCCGAAATACTTGACGAAACTGAAGATTATTTTTTTCTGTAGGTGTAGCAAATGTTTTATACGGATACGTGCCACTTTAGTTATTTATGCTTTATTTAAAATTATAAATAAATATATATGGGCAACGGACATCTCTTGTCCGCTTGTCCCTACCATATTTTATAAGATGCCAATGAACCTTAAAAAATCAAATCCAATTGCACCACCGATCTCAATTTTTTTTTTGAAAAATGCTACAAATTAGATCAATACGTTTTATATTGATATTGTTTGAAATCTTATGTATAAATATGACTATGAGTAATTTTCCTGTTAAATTTCTGTCTATCTGTATAAAATATTTTATGCCTTTATATTGTAGTTACTTCTGTATCCATTTTCTATTGTGGTTTCATATTGTGCTTTAGTGTTATATTAACATTGTTAAATTTACCTGCTGATGAACTGCTTTGGCAGTTTAGCGGTTGCGAAGAAGAATAAAAATTTAAAAAAAATAAAGTTAGGTCGTGCAACATGTTTTTAGTAACTACCATTAATTCCCAAAAAATTGTTAAATTGTGAAAAAGTTAGTTTTTAATGGCATTTACTTTATAATTTAAAACACAAATAAATAAAGTAGAACATATAATAATAATTGGATGACTTCTATAGCGCCATTTTTGTGAGAAAATTACCTCAAGGGCGCTGGTAACGCCCATACACATACCTACTCATACACATACCTACATACAGTGGCGTAGCGTGGGGGGGGCGGCCCACCCCGGGCGGCACTTTCAAGGGGGGCGGCAAATTTTCACAATAAATAATATTATCTATGAAAAATTTAAACCATTTTAAATCATTATTTGAAAATGTTCTACGATAATTTCGTTTACTTATCCAATTATTTTTTTCTTATTTATTAAAAATGTCAATAATTATATTTTTTAAGCTGCAAATTTCGCAATTTGTAGGAAAACCGTATTATATGAGAGTAATACTAATCAAAACTGATAAATCGCAAACAGATTCACTCTTAATTAAATCCAAAATTGTGTTCAGAATGTATTAACGAATAAATTTCAGTTGTGTATTCATCTGCTGATACATTTCGAAAGTGCAGTTTTAAAATTCTAGTTGCAGACTATGTATGTGCTGCCAGAATCAAAGAGAAACCATTTTCATATTCTGAGTGCAGTTTTAATTCGCCAAATACAGATTTATTTTAACCCGTCTAATCACAAGAGTCGCTAATTGTCCCAAACATTTACTTCCCCACCTTCGTCTTCCCTATCTCCTTCCCCTCCGCACTACCTTTAGCCTTACAATTTTTCCCAATTGGGGATGCCATAGTCCCACTGGCTCCAGACGGGAGCAGTTGGGACTCTTGTGCGGTATTCATGAAAAAAAATAAAAATAAATATCAATATAATTGTGAAACCATGTCCCACACATTTAATTTTAAAATAAATTTGTAATTGCGATAAAAAGTTAAGATACAGTTTTATTACATTTTGTTTTAGAAAAGGGATCTGTATTTAAAATATTAAGTTTATTCTATTTTAGGTACTTTAATTCGAATATTCGCAGGCGTGTATTTTTGAGCCAATTCAAATTTCCAATATCAAAATTTGCACATTTAGAAATAATAATGTTCTAATAAGCACGTCGGAAAAATTATTTTATCTAGATTTTAGAACAATTTTGTTTTTTGAAAAAATGATAAAAAAACAATAAAAAGGAACATTTAAAATGCATGGGAAGAACTGGAAATTTTGTGCGCATACAGCGGACATGCAAACATTTATAGATATTTTTTTCTAATTATTCGAAGGGTTAAAGCAGTTATCACCAGAATGTAAAATTCCAATTGAGGATTCGTCTGCTGACACAAATCAAATGAAAACATTATCTCAATTACAAAATTCATCTCTCATTATTTCAATTATAAAATTCTAGTTGCAGACTCTGTATGTGCTGCCAGAATCAAATAAAAACCATTATCATGTTCTGAGTGTACTTTTAATTAGCCGCATATACCTAATTAAAACCAATTTTGTGCGGAGAATGTAAATTTCCAATTGTGGATTTATCCGTTGACACATGTCGAAAGAAAAAATCCTCTTATTTGAAGTTCAGTTATATTATTCTGTTTGCAGACTATGTGTGTGCTGCCAGAATTAAATAAAAACCATTTTCATGTTTTGAATGTAGTTTTAATTCGCCAGGTACAGATTTAATTTAAACCAGTACAGAATGTAAAATTCCAGTTGGATTCATCTGCTGACACATTTCGAAGGAAAACATTCTGTTATTCGATGTACAGTTATAAAATTCTAGTTGCAGACTATTTAATGCCAGAATCTTAGAAAAACCATGTTCATGTTATGAGTGTAGTTTTAATTCACCGCATACATTTAATTAAAACCAGTTTTGTAAGTGCCGCTAGAATCAAAGAAAAACAATTTTTATGTTCTGAGTATAGTTTTGATACACCGCATATTTAGTTTAATTTAAACCTATTTTGTGTTATCATTGTGATTCATCGAGTACCGAGGGGAGCTTTGCATTTGAGTTGCATTCCATACGTATGGGTGAAGAAGATGCGAAATTCTATCACAAGCATACCATTCTCGATTTCTGAGAGCAGTGATATATAAATTTGTAGTAGAGAGTTAAAAATCAGTATTAAAAAATATGATATCTACCCTCCCCCGGTCAGCGCTTGAAAATCTGCGGAAGAAGTGCCTGTAGAAGTAAGGGGGGGGCCGAACCCCACGATACGCCACTGCCTACATAGCACGCATACATACTGTCACTGCTTGGCTTGGGATTGGTATTAATTATTGTTGCAAGTTCCTTTTCTACCCATCCCTATTGCTTACCCGCCAATCTTACCCAGTCTGTAATAAAACTCCCGCCGCGAGATAACCACTGTGCTCTGCTCCCTGTTACCGCCATTAAAATAACTCCGCTGTGTACTATAAAAATAACGAAATTCACGCCTATTGTTTTTGTGCCTGTTGGATGGAGAGAGAAATCAGACGAGGGCATTGCCAGCTTACAAATTCTTGCATTCTTTTGGTGAGTCCTTCCTTTCTATTCCACATGTATTTTTATCATTTCAGGCAGTGATAGTAACGAAAAATAAAGGTCCTTCGCCAGTCATTTTTACACAAACACATAAATCCACTCTCACAACATAAAATACCATCCATTTTTTGATCCTAGCGAGCCGTATATATTTGAACCACAATATTAATAAAAACCAACAGAGTGAGATTACGTTTATAACATCGCATATAAATAATTATCCGCTGATAAATTACATTATCTACATGCCGCATTACCTACCCTATTTATCCTTACAAAATAGAATTATACGGTCGCAATATTTATAATTTGTCAATGATAATAAATGCAATAAATAACTTTGCTTACCCGCTCAGTGCACGGCGTATTCCGTTAACCTTTACACCGCGCAACAATCAACCCTGTGAGTGGATTACAGTGAATTAATTGAATATATTAATTAATTAATTCCGCATAAATAATTCAGACACATCATACTGCATACCGCATACCGCATACCGCATACCGCATACCGCATACCGCATACCGCATACCGCATACCCCTTACCTCAAACCGCATACATCATGCCGCATACCGCATACCCTTTAACCTCATACCGCATTCCGCATACCGCATACCCTTTAACAGCATTTTTAGTTGTTTTACGTTTCATATTTTGTAAATATAACCGGTATAAAGGAAAAGGTTACGAGCGCGTCATCCGGGCCGTCTCGGGATAAAAGACGTCTCAAACGTTTAAATGCTAAACTAGCAGCTAGCTTTGCGAGCTTACAGTCGGTGTATGACAAGATAAGGAAAGCTTCGGAAAGTATTTACGATCGCCAATCTTTTTTATCAGGCGCAACTACTGTTGAAAAAATTCGTTCTGAATTTATAACAATATTAGATGAAAAGGTGGATTGCGAACTGGAATTGAATCCGGATGCAATCGCTGAATACACTCAATTAAATGTATTTGAAGAACTCTTCGGTGTTATTAAATATACAGAAGCAAATATGCTGTCGAATCCGGTTGCGAAACCTCGCCGTTAAATTATGCTACCTGCATTGGAAATAGCGTGCTTTAACGGGAATTTAGATAGTTGGTCTCTTTTTTATGAAACATATAATTCGGTTATACATTTGAATGATTCTCTGGATGATACGGAAAAAATGCATTATCTGATGTCTAAATTAACCGGAAAAGCATTAAATATTTGCAAAGCTATTACGCCTACAGGTACAAATTATCAAGTTATCTGGGACGCATTGTGTACTTAGTATAATGATCAACGCGTTCTTGCTGAATTATACTTTGACCGATTGCTGAAATTACCTCCAGTTAACTCGGCCACGCCCGCTTCTTTAGAGAATTTTGCAGATGCATACTCCACTAACATCGCCGCGCTGAAGCAATTAAAAATAAAAGACCTCGCAGAATTCCTATTGTTGCAACTGGGTCTTAAACGTAGAGACTGTAAAGGCTTTTGAATCTTCTATTAAAAATAATGAAAATCTACCATCCAGCGCGGAACTAATCGACTTCGTAAGAGTACAGCAACGAATTCTTAATCGCACACAGATCACGCAACCGACATCGAGCCGTCTTGGCTCAAATAATAATTATACCGCTAAACCGCAAAAAACTAATTCCGCAAAGGCATTTATTAATGTCGAAAAAATCGATAATCACTCCATCGAAATTTGTTTTTGCTGTCAAAAGGGATCGCAATGTTCAAAATTCACAAGTCTAGAACCACGCGAGCGATTTAACTGTATTAAGTCATCAAAGTTTCAAGTTTGTGTGAACTGCCTCAGTACTAGGCACACCACGAAAGCTTGTAAATCGAAGAGTACATGCAAAACATGCGCGCTCAACCATCATAGTTTGTTGCATTTCAAACAAACTGATGGGCCGAAGTCCAAACAGACCCAATACCATCTCCCGCGTCACAAACGGATGCCGATAATGATAACTTAAATTCTTTGAATCCGGTTTCGTTATGTGTAACAAATTCATGCCCTAGTGCAAATACTACTGCACTCTTAGGAACGGCTGTTTGCACTACCAGAGACGCTAAGGGCCAGGTACAGACGATACGGGCTCTAATAGATAACGGCTCCCAAAGGGACATAATTACGCGCAAATGTTGTTCACGCTTGAACCTTACGCTGCGGTCATCTCCAAGAACTTACGTCACGGGAATAGGTGACGTAAGAAATGTGACAAATGGCGTAACTTGGTTAAAATTACTCTCCCGCTATGACATCACTCAGTCGTATACGATTAAACCATATGTAGTAGAAACCATAACCAGTGAGTTGCCTACTGTTAACATTAACCACTCCTCTTTGCCGTATATTGACAATTTGTCCTTAGCAGACACAACATTCTGTACGCCCGGTGAGATTGATATCACCTTGGGATGTGACATGTTTGCTCGCATTCTAAAGGCAAACAAAATATCAGGTTCTCTCGGCCAGCCATTTGCTATCGAAACTACTTTGGGATATCTCATCTTGGGTACTGCTCCAACGATTATTGTAAACCCAAGTATAAACACCACGCTATCATTTTGTACGTTCACGCAAAATGATGAATTTCGCCTTTCGCGTTTCTTCGAATTGGAAGACATTCCAGATGAGAAGTTTTTAACGCCTGAGGAACAAGAGTGTGAGGATATGTTTAACCTCACTACTTCTCGTGACACGGCAGGTCGTTATATCGTCGCATTGCCGTTTCGAAACAGTCCCTCTGTTCTCGGTGAATCGTTACCCGCCGCCGAACACAGGTTTCGGTCTCTCGAACGCCGCTTAATATCTCAACCCGCAATAAAGTTAGAATATGACAAAATATTGCGCGAATACCTTCAGAAAGGTTGCATTTCCCCAGTTGACAATTCTGATTTACCGCATTACGTAATTCCGCATCATATCGTAGTTCGCGAAGATAAATTGACCACCAAAATTCGCATGGTGCTAGACGCGAGTATGAAATCCGATTCGGGTTACTCGCTTAATGACATCGTACATACCGGAAAGAATTTACATTTTAAGTTTCGCATTATCCTCAATTTCCGATTATTCGCCATAGCTATAACCACTGACGTAAAACAAATGTATTTACAAATTGTGGTGCAAGAAGAATGCCGACGTTATGAGCGCATGCTGTACAGATTTAACGATAGTGACCTTTTGCAATTGTTTGAATTTAATCGCGTCACGTTCCCCATGCCTTGCAGTCCGTTCCTTGCAATGCGCACATTGCGTCAACTTGCGTCGCATGAAAAACCTCGTTTCCCACTTGCTGCAAACCTGGTGGAAAAGGGCTCATTCTACATGGACGATTTCGTCACCAGTTGCTCGTTGGTCGAGGAGGCTTCCGAGTTGTCTACGGAATTGATTGAGTAAAATTCGCTTCTAATTCTCCAAAGTTTTTATCCACGATTCCTACAGCTCGTCGTGTTAAGGAACATGTGGAATTTAATTCCGATGAAAACCTTAAAATACTAGGACTTCATTGGATACCCGCTTCTTATCATTTCGTATTTGTCGTACACACCGACGAAAGAACTTGTACTGAACGAAACATTCTCTCGACGATTGCTCGTCTTTGAGATTTGATGGGTTTCACAGCACCAGTTGTATTATTGGCTAAGCTGATAATTAAATCTCTATGGGAGTATAACCTGGATTGGGATGATACTCCTCCTGAAACAGTTGTCACACTTTGGCGACAGTTTAAAAAAGAATTGCCATTTCTGCAATCTATTAAAATTCCTCGTTTTTTAGGAATCGAACCCTAGTGTATATTAACGCTTATCGGGTTTTCAGACGCAAGCGAACGAGCATTTGGAGGTGTTATTTACCTACATGTTTACTGTCCGAATACTGATGAAACCACAATTAATTTATTATGCGCTAAATCCAAGGTCGCTCCTGCTAAGACGATTTCACTTGCGCGATTAGAACTATGTGGAGCGCTAGTACTTGGACGATTAATGCATACGGTCAGTAATACCTACACATCAAATTTGAAAGCTCATACGACTTTAGCTTTTTGCGACAGCACGGTTGCTTTAGCGTGGATAAATTCACCACCCGTAAAATGGCAGACTTTCGTTGCCAACCGTGTCTCACAAATACAAAACCATCTGGGGGCTGAATGCTTCCATTATATAAAAGGACAAGACAATCTCGCCGACTGCTTGTCGCGGGGTCTTACGCCCGCTCAACTAATCGACCATCCGTTATGGTTTAACGGCCCCGTCTTTGCCCAATTACCTAAAAGTGATTGGCCTTTACAACATTTTAATACAAAATCTATGACTGATCCTCCCGAACGGAAAACAAAAATTTTGATGTCCGTTCAAGACATTAACCGCCTCAAAACAATTGCTCCTCCATTATTGTGTGCACTAGCCTCTCGTGTTAGCTCATGGCCGAAATTAATCCGAATAGTAATGTATGTTCTTCGTTTCATAAAGAAATTACCACGAGCGTTCGAATTACGCCATATCTTAGCTGCAGAAACCGCTATTATTAAATCTATACAGGAAGAACACTTCTCCGAATATATAAAGGCAGTCAAATATGGGAAGAAGGTTCGGCGAGCGATCGCAAAACTGAATTAGTTTATTTATGACGGAATTCTAAGGGTAGGAGGCAGATTGCGAAACGCGGAAACAGAATTTGACAGTGGGCATCCAACTCTATTACCCGCTCGTGATCATGTAGTCAATCTAATAATAGACTACTATCACATCAGAAACCTACATACGGGTCCTACGTTACTGATGTCGCTGCTAAGACAAAGATTTTGGATACTTTCTTCGTGCAATTTGGTTCGGAAACGTGTGCATCAGTGCAATACTTGCTTCAAAGTCAATCCAAAACCACAATTCCCAATAATGAGAGATTTACCCGCATTTCACGTCCGCGAAGCTAAGGCTTTTCTTTACACAGGGGTTGACTACGCGGGCCCGCTTCAAATAATCCCTTATAGACGTCGGGGGGTGCGAAGTCAAAAGGCATACATTTGCTTATTTATTTGCTTGGTGACCCGCGCAGTTCATATTGAACTCGCTTCGGATCTTTCCACCGAAGTCTTCCTCAATGCTTTCAAGCGTTTCCTTGCTCGTCGAGGTCCTGTGAGTATAATGTACTCCGATAACGGAACGAACTTTGTGGGAGCTAAATTCTATTTACGGTCTTTATTTGAACTTATAGAGTCACCCAATTATAAAAAGGAATTCTCAGACAATCTGTTGGAGAATCGAATTGAATGGAAGATGAATCCACCGCAAGCTCCTCACTTTGGTGGGATCTGGGAAAGTAACATTAAATGCCTGAAAGGTTATTTAAATAAAATAGTAAGCACCTCTCTACTGACGTACGAAGAGATGAAAACAGTGCTTTCTCAGGTTGAAGCAATTCTAAATTCACGCCCGCTATCTGTACTTAACGTTTACGACGTTTCGGCTCCATTGCCGCTAACCCCCGCGCATGTTTTAACGCTCACTCCCTTAAAATCTTTACCCGCTGCTGATTTGTCAGACGAGCCAGTCAACTTGGTACAACGCAAACATCTCGTGGATCGACTTGTTCAGACGTTCTGGAACCGATGGCGAATTGAGTATTTGAATACTTTGCAAGCTCGCCAGAAATGGAATACAAATGCGAATCCGGTAACGACAGGCACTGTAGTAATGATTAAGAGTGACAACATCGCGCCACTTCAATGGCCTATTGGGGTAATAGTCAATGTCTACCCCGGGGCAAATGGGGTGATCCGCGTTGCGGAAGTTAAAACTAACTCCGGAATATACCGCAGGGCAGTCGTTAAACTCTGTCCCTTACCGTCACAATAGATTAAACAACGTCTTAGAAGTTAGTTCATAATACTTTTATTCTTAAAATCAATTAGGTTAGTTTCATTGTTAAATAGGTACCAAACCTAACTTTTAGTTTTATCTACCGCAGGTTCAGTATTATTTATTGAATCCTTTCAAATCATATTTTTACGTTACAATGTTTTAATCTTTTATTTTTTTGCTATATCGGTCAATTTGACCATTTTGGTAAAAGCATTTATACAACTTACATAAATATTGTCATAACTTTTACATAATTAATTGCATTCTACCGCATGTTACAATTTTGTTTGCGCATTGAAACGTATTGGCACTCTTTTGGTTTATGGAAGTCGTTTCTTTCATCCCCTTCCAGGCGGGGGGCATGGTTGCGCCCATACACATACCTACTCATACACATACCTACATAGCACGTATACACACTGTCACTGCTTGGGATTGGTATTAATTATTGTTGCAAGTTCCTTTTCTACCCATCCCTATTGCTTACCCGCCAATCTTACCCAGTCGGTAATAAAACTCCCGCCGCGAGATAACCACTGTGCTCTGCTCCCGGTTACCGCTATTAAAATAACTCCGCTGTGTACTATAAAAATAACGAAATTCACGCCTATTGTTTTTGTGCTTATTGGATGGAGAGAGAAATCAGACGAGGGCATTGCCAGCTTACAAATTCTTGCATCCTTTTGGTGAGTCCTTCCTTTCTATGCCACATGTATTTTTATCATTTCAGGCAGTGACACATAAATCCACTCTCACAACATAAAATACCATCCAGGCGCTTCAATATCCGTACTATGATATTTGCTAAACCTTTTGATTTTAGTATCAATAAAAACCCTGAAGAAGTGAGCGTCGCTCACGAAACATGTTGGTTTTTGTAAACAATAAATGTGGTAAAAACTAAGTATTTTATTAATTTGAATATAATTTTCAGTTCAGTTAGCCTTAATATAATTTTCAGTTTAGTTGGCCTTATATCCAAATTTATTTTGAAAGAAAAAGGCCGCGCAACCGTTTGTTCTCTTAGTGGCGGTCAGCGTAATTTCGTTCCCTTAGTGACGGTCGGTATAATGTTCGTTCCCTTAGTGGCGGTCAGCGTAATGTTTGAATGAAAAGGCCGCGCAACCGTTCGTTTCCTTAGTGGCGGTCAGCGTAATGTTTGAAAGAAAAGGACGCGCAACCGTTCGTTTCCTTAGTGGCGGTCAGCGTAATGTTTGAATGAAAAGGCTGCGCAACCGTTCGTTCCCTTAGTGGCCGTCAGCGTAATGTTCGTTCCCTTAGTGGCGGTCCGCGTAATGTTTGAATGAAAAAGGCCGCGCAACCGTTCGTTTCCTTAGTGGCGGTCAACGTAATGTTCGTTCCCTTAGTGGCGGTCAGTATAATGTTCGTTCCCTTAGTGGCGGTCAGTGTAATGTTTTGAATGAAAAAGGCCGCGCAACCGTTCTTTCCCTTAGTGGCAGTCAGCGTAATGTTTTTGAAAGATGATGTTTGAATATCCTTTTCTGCTACCGGAGTTGGAAATCAGCAAGGCTAATTTTATTTAAAGCAGCTATATAAAACAATAATAAATTTCTGCTACAATATTATTTTAGTACTATTACTACTTTGATCCACGTATGTTGCATGTTCATTGGTAAATTTATGGCGTTTTGATTAAATATATAAACAGGTAAATGGTTCATTTTAAATTATTTGAATAATCCAACAAAATTGCACTTCCACATAATATTGCCTTATCGACAAAACCATAATAAACGTTAATTGCAATAATTCACAAAGGTTTATCGAAACAAATCATTAAATTATAAAACCTTCAAAAGAAAACTAAATTCACGAAACAGACAACTTTTCTTTTAAAAGCGAACGGTTTAAGTTTAAAGTTTAGAGCTTTCGTTAAAACGAGGAGAGAGCTTTATTTAAGATTAACTGGCAGCTTTTTCAATCCTTACAAACGTAATTGCGACGTCTTCCTGAGATAACGGGGAACAAAGCCTTCCTGGTTCCTGGCAATCCTATAGAAGAGCAAACCGCGCCCGCTCCGTAAAGTGGCATACAGTAATTACGTTTTTTCTCCTAACGACATAATTACATTTTTCACTTGAGTCCGCGTAAATTAAGCAGGGATCTCTTTTCTGTCAGTTTTCCACTAGTTTCTTTTACGCTTTGAGAATCATTCGACTCGGTTCATTCATTCTACTTTAGAAGTTAAGGATGTATCTTTGCGCCCTTCTACGTTGAATTGAAACTGATAATTATTATGATATTATAATGCATGCACATAATATGTGGGGTATTGAGTTTTTTGAAGGTTTTATTTTATTATTGAATATTTGTATGTTTTTATAAAGAGACAAGACCGGCAAGACCCTTGTGTTTGGTGAGGGAATTCAAGCTCAATTATATATAAGTAAACAATAAATTATTGCAAATAATAGGTAACAAAAACATAAGTAAGAAAACTTAAGATTTATCAATAATAGATTACAAAATTTAAACGAAATAATAATATGTAATAGATATAAACCATAGTTTGGGGTAATTTTCCAATTGAAGCTGAAATTCATGATTATTTTCGGTAATGCTTAAATTTAGCGGGAGGTTGTTGAAATAAGTTATACCTAAATACAGATAGGTATTTTCGGTAATGCTTAAATTTAGCGGGAGGTTGTTGAAATAAGTTATACCTAAATATAGATAGGTATTTTCGGTAATGCTTAAATTTAGCGGGAGGTTGTTGAAATAAGTTATACCTAAATATAGATAGGTATTTTCGGTAATGCTTAAATTTAGCGGGAGGTTGTTGAAATAAGTTATACCTAAATATAGATAGGTATTTTGAATTTAAGGAATTAAATTTTGGGATTTTAATGTTATTCTGATATCTTGGTGAAATATTGAATTAAATTTATTCCTTGAAAGTTTGTAGATTTGAATATTTTTTATATATTTTGTCTAATGTAGGTACGAGTTTTTCAGTAGAAAATGTGGATATTTTTTTATAATAACTTTATTTATCAATCTTTGAACTATTTTTAGTGATTTAAAAATGACATCATATGTTCCTCCGCAGCCTGTAATACCGCATTGTAATATAGATTATACAGTTGCATAGTACACTCTTTGTAGGTTTTCTAATCTAATCATATTTCTAAGGATGGGTTGTTTCAAAAAAATTGACGGATTCATCAAATATTTGTAGTTGATTTTCACGTAATACTAATTCTAATCATTCAAAGAGTGGGTACCGATTTGAAAAAGCAAAAGATTTAATCGAATATCCGCGACATTCTGACATTAACGTGAAACATTTTTAAAATTCCTCTCATAAACGTTTCAGGCAGCTCTCCGACCAAATGGCATAAATGAGCATTATGTCTTTGATGCTCAAATTTCGCCATTAAAACTTGTCGTAGTCATTACAGTTTTTTTTAAATAAAGGATTCCCTTTCGTGGGGTTTTTGCAGTCAGGCCTTTGATGTGCCGGGAAGGAAAATGGAAAAAATAGCTTCTGATTCTGAACACGGTTAAGAGATGGCGCTTTTCAAACGTTACGTTACCGGCGAGTTTTCCTTTACTAGAATACGTATACGAGCGCTTTGTAAATATTTTTCGAGTGCTTGTTTCTAAGCGTGTGTTCTTTTTGGTCGTTTTATTTTCTCTTTTAACATGTGAACACTTAATTTTCCTGCTGGGAGCTTGTCCAAAAGTTTTTTTCTAAACAATAGTGATTAACAAACTAAATTATGATCATTAAAAATGTAGATGGTATTTGTTATTCAAAATTTAAAAATTTGTATATGTTCCGGCGTTGCCCGGGCTTCATGCAGATTTTTTTCGAAATCAGACGAAGAAAGTAATTTTCCTCTTATTTTAAATGTTTCTGAAAAGTTTCTTCAAGAAGTATCTATTAAAATTTTTCTTTAAGAGGCGTGAAAGGGGGGTGGTGGTAGTTTTTCTTTAAGAGGCGTGAAAGGGGGGTGGTGGTAGTTTTTCTTTAAGAGGCGTGAAAGGGGGGTGGTGGTAGTTTTTCTTTAAGAGGCGTGAAAGGGGGGTGGTGGTAGTTTTTCTTTAAGAGGCGTGAAAGGGGGGTGGTGGTAGTTTTTCTTTAAGAGGCGTGAAAGGGGGGTGGTGGTAGTTTTTCTTTAAGAGGCGTGAAAGGGGGGTGGTGGTAGTTTTTCTTTAAGAGGCGTGAAAGGGGGGTGGTGGTAGTTTTTCTTTAAGAGGCGTGAAAGGGGGGTGGTGGTAGTTTTTCTTTAAGAGGCGTGAAAGGGGGGTGGTGGTAGTTTTTCAAAAACTGATATATTTTTATTTAATTATTTTTATTTAAGTTTTTATTCCAGCAGGGCTGGGAGGGTAGTGCAATCCCAGTCTGCCATATTACATAAACTATAGTACAATAATATTTTACAGAGTAAATAAAAATCTAAAAGAAATAAAGTATGATAACGTATTAGGCAGGTACCTAATGAAAACAATAAATGAAAATAAAATTCTAATATAAATAACAAAAAATTAACCAAAAAAAAAAAATAAACAAAGATTAAACAGAAATTAAAATTTAAAAAAAATAATTTCACTTTATCTTTTATTCTGTGGTGTGGAGTTCTGGTTTGCATCATGATTTTAGTTTTATTCACATTGATTTGCAAACCCACTTCACTTGCTGAGTCTCCAAAAACCTCTCTTACAGCCTGTAGGGATCTTCTGATAATGTTAAGGTCAGTAGGTCTATTCCACAGATTTTCCAGCGAAATGGCGCTTGAGCCGCACAGAGTTTGACTAGTTTTCATAATTATGTTACATATTATATTAAAGACTTAAGGGGAAGGAAATTTTCCGACGACAATGAGGTAAAGGAGACAAGTTTGGCTCATTTTGAGGCAAAAATAAAAAATATTTTTACGATGGTTTTGAAAACTTAATTCATAGATCTAATAAATGTATTTAGCTTAAGGGTGATTATATTGAAAAGGAAAAATAGATTTATTGTTTCATTTAATTTAAAACCCTTTTATTCCACGAACTTTTGGACCTCCCCTCGTATGTACGTAAAAGCCTAAATAGGCGTAAATAAATAAATATATATATATATATTTTTTTTTTACATTAACTCCACACAAGAGGCCCTGGGGAAAATAATTTCCCTCAGGGCCTATGTCATCTGGGATGCTGTGTGGAGGGTCTTTTTGAGGAGAGGAAGGAATGAACATTGGTCTTGAAGAGACCCATGTTGTAGGAAGGAGGAAACACATAGGCCGGCAAATCATTCCACAGCCGAGCTGTTGAACACAAGAACGAGTCGAAGAAACGACCCGTTCTCATGTGACAAATGTCAACCGTGTACAAATGTTGGGCACGCGTTTGGCGTGTTTCCCGACTATGCACCGGTGCCGAAGGGATCAATGATGCTAGTTCCTCGGAGCATCTTCCATTGTAATACCGGTAGAACAAGGATAGCATTTCCACCCGACGCCTGTGCTCTAAAGATTGCAATCCGTCTGTTAAGATGGGAGAATCTATCAAACGGACCGCCTGTTTCTGCACAGAGTCGAGGGTATTTTTCAGGTATTTTGGAGCTCCAGACCAGAGATGGCTGCCAAATTCAACCGTGGGGCGTACTTGTGATTTGTACAAGGTTAGCAGTTGTGTACTATTAAAGTATCTGCGGGCCCTGTACAGTACGCCCAGCTTTTGGGAGGCTAACTTTACTCTGGCTTCGATGGAGCCCCCATACCTGAGCTGGTCACTTAGGGTTACACCAAGCATATCAATGGAGGGCCTGTTCGGAAGATTGCTTCCGTTGAAAGAGACTAGATTTTCATTTCGTCCCTTTTAGACGTAATCAGACAAGATTGGGTCTTTGAAACATTAAATTCAGCAAGATTATTTTTACCCCAAGAGAAAACACTCTCGAGGTAACCGTCTATTCTTTGCTTCAAAGCCCTACGAGCTGTTGGAGTTTGTGAGCCCTTTGGGGGCTTGTCAAACAAAAAACTATCATGAACTGTACGGTCATCCGCATAACAGTGAATTGGTGCACATGACAAAAGGTCGTTGATGTGCAACAAAAACAAAGTCGGAGACAGAACCGATCCCTGCGGGACGCCAGCATTTATCGAGTGTGAGGAAGAGGTGAAACCATCGACTACCGTCTGAATCGACCTCTCCCTCAAGAAGTCGGCAATCCACGTACACAAGGATGCGGGAAGTCCGTAAGAATGCAGTTTGTTGACAAGTCCTCGGTGCCAAACCCGGTCAAAGGCCTTGGAGATGTCCAGTGCAACCGTTTGGGTCTCACCGAAACGTTCCAGGCATCGCCCCCAAACATGCGTCACATACGCGAGAAGATCACCGCACGAGCGGTTCCGCCGGAATCGGTATTGACGGTCGTTAATAATTTTGTTCTTCTCGAGGTATGTGAGCAGTTTGTCGTTGATCACACGTTCCATCACCTTAGACAGAACTGATGTGATCGCTATGGGGCGGTAGTTGGCCGGGTTGGAGCGGTCACTCTTCTTTGGAATAGGATGGATAACCGCTTTTTTCCAACCAGAGGGCACAGAGCCAGTCTTAAGGGACATTTTAAAAAGCTTCGTCAAAATTGGAGCTATTTCTGCAGCGCACCTCTGCAGTACCAGGGCAGGTATTCCGTCAGGCCCACTAGCTTTATTAACATCAAGCCCTCGTAAAACATGGAGTTCTTCCCGATGCCGGATCCTCAGCTTTTTCATACGAAAACCGCAGTGAGGAACCGACGTCGGGACAGCACCTTGGTCATCGAGGGTTGAGTTATCCGCAAACATTTTACCTAGTAAGTTAGCCTTTTCGGTGGCGGTGTTTGCTAGTGAGCCGGCAGGTCTGGTAAGAGGTGGCAGACTGGATTTGCAGAAATTGCGACCTATTGAGCCCGCAAGCGACCAGAATTGCCTGCTGCCATGCGGGCATGCAGTCAGCTTTCTGCTGATCTGCTGGTCGTGCTCGAATTTTGACCTATTTATGATTCTCTTGGTTTCCTTTGCCATTTTGTTGTAAGCTGTTCTGTCTTCGAAAGTTCTAGATGTGTTGTAGGCTCGGTAAGCCGCGTTTTTTCGTCGCACTGCTTCAGCGCATTGTCGACTGAACCACGGCTTTGAGCCTACATCAGTTTCCTTAACAGTAGATTGGATGAAGCCATCCATCGCGGATGTGATGACTTCACCATAAATAAATATAGCGTAATAATAATTTTTTGTTGATAACGGTTGGTTGATATTGACATCTTAATAATAGTCTTCGTCATCAATGTCATGATCTAACTCATTGTGGTACTGAGATGCTGGGCTTCCATTAACAAAATCTCTTCATATTCATTTGCAAGAAATAAATTTTAAGAAAGTCTCGGGTGCTGGTTTTTTTGGATTCCATACCATTTTGTGACTTGATGGTATGTCCTGAATGCATGATACCCTGCATCGCCATTTGTAGGTGACAAAGGGGCAATATTGAATTCGCTTTTTGTTGTCGATTTTGCGAAACGTTGGTAGCGGACTTCTTCCAAGGTTTCCTCATCCATGTCACCCCCGTACAAAGCAATAAGAAAGCGTGTTCCTGCATCTGCTATGCCTTCTGATTTTGCATCATGTTGTTTTCATTCGTGTACTCGATAAAGACGCACTGGCAGACCAGCTTTTTTAAAGCTTACTGAACGTTCATTATCACTACAAAGTAGTTTCATCCATACACTTGATGACGTCGGGTTTGTCATAGTGGATCCTAGCCTGTCGCAATATATGCGCTGAGATGGTAACGCTGCAGTCAGGACTGCGGGCACGCGGTATCTTGCCGTCTCTTTCTCTCCTCTATGTAACACGAAAAATTACTGTAATTTGAAATAGATTTTGCTAAGTAATTATATTGTTCTTGTATTTTTCTTACAAAATTTATCAAGAATTCATGAGTTATACGATTTTTTGTCAAAATTTTCTTCTTTCTACCGCTGTACGTAATTATATATAAGATTTATAAAAAAAAATTCAAACACAAAATGTACGTAATTTAGTCTTCTTCAAATTTACCTTAAACACTTTTGTTGTAAAATCAACCGTTGAGGAATTATTTTGAAAAAAACTTAATTTTGGCACCTTCAATCCAAGATGGCGGCTCGAGCTCGACCCCCTCAAGGTCGAATACTTTTTTTTCTTTAATCTGTACATCGTACTCTGGACTTTTACTTTGCGCAGTTTGCTTAATTGCGCTTTGATCATTTCAGGAATAACATTCATGACCAGGTTATCATTAACCGCAGGTGGACATGTCATTATCGAAGGTTTCGTGGTATCTCCTTGATCCTCGCTTAAAGAAAAAAGTCTCTAAATTCGTTAGCTATGTTTTCATCCCCGTGATGGAACTTTGCTCTTGGCTTTCAGCACAGTTGAAGTTTTTTGCCAAAACTTTCTGAAATCTTTGTTATGCATATATGTAGCTATGCTATCCATCCGTGCCTTATTTTCCGAGTGTTGGCATTTTCGGAGAGCAATTTTAAAAGATTTCTTACTTGTTTTCCTTTCGTCTATGAAACGGCCTTCCGTGGGCCTTCCGGCATCAACCCAGCATAGGAATGCATATCTTGATTTGTGGTACAAAGTGGAGACTTCATTATTCCACCCAGGAACAAAAGTCATACTTTTTTTGGGTCCTTTACTTCTGAACGCTTTTATGGCGGGGTTTCTTAGTATATGCACAATATTACCGTAGAAAGAATCTAGTTCAATTTTATGAGTCTCGTTATCACAGTTATGTCTTTGACATCTTACGGCATCTGGGAATTTTATTTTTAACAGTGGTTTATTGGCCAGGGCGTTGTAAGTTTTAATATCATTTTCGGATTTTGCCGTCCATTTTCCAAAATCCCTTGGTCGATCCTGTCTTTTGGAAATAATGGGGGGTTAGATTTAGATCTATTTCCTCAGTTAGTGGGAGATGATCTGACCACGTTGCATTGACTGTAATTTTTACGCTCCTTATCTACTGCACAATTCAACCCCTGTGTCATAATGCGGTGATCAAGCCATCTGGTGGTTCCATGGGCGTCACTTACATAATGTATCAGAGCTTAAACGCATACTATCAGTGTATGTATAGTTATTTTCTGTACAGAACTGTGCAAGTTCACGGCCTAAAAGTGACCTCGGATCTGCATTAAAATCTCCTATAATCATTGAGTTGGAGCTGTTTTGTTCCTCAATAATGGCGTGTATTTGTCCCAGACAGTCTGCGAATTCCGGTAAGTTCTCAGCTGAATTGGTCGGCATATAAACCGTGACCATTAGGAGAGTTCCATTTTCTATATAGAGTGTGATCGTTTTCTTGTTTTTTATTAATTTAGTTATAATATTAATGCTTTTGGCATTTATATAATATAACATAGTATCCGGTATAACTACAACATGGAAAAGCTCTTGTGATCTTGTAAAACAGAAGTTGAGAAAGATAAGTGTAGATTAGAAATAAAAAAAACGAGTGTGCTTTAGTCCACACGATTGAAGTAAAACTTCACTAACTTATCCCTCTCATCCTCATCCTCATCCTCATCCTCATCCTCATCCTCATCCTCATCCTCATCCTCATCTTCATCCTCATCCTCATCCTCATCCTCATCCTCATCCTCATCCTCATCCTCGTCCTCGTTTATTCATGATGATGAATAAATACTACAATATGTAAATACTACAATATTGCAACAATGAAAAATGTATTTATCTAATATACTCGTATGTTAATAACGGTGACCAGCCAACTCAGAATGAAACCAACTTAGAACCACCTCATAAAGGTCATTAAGAGTGATGATAAAAAATATTTAAAAATTAGTTAAATAGGTTAAGTAAGGTTAGGGTTGACAGCTATTTTGAAATTATTTTTTTCATAGCTTTTAATGACCTTTATGAGGTGGTTCTGAGTTGGCATGGAACTGTTAATAAATTAAAATAAAGTTGAGGACGTTGTAAATGTTTAATGGTAGGTAAATAATAAGTTAAATATATTTGAATTTGAAAAGATATCTACATATTACAAGAAATAAGTCTCATTTCCAATGAAACAATAAAATGAAGGTTTTGAATGAAGGTCAAGTGTGCAAAATTGAATCAATCTTCTCTACATCTCTACATATTATAAAGTAAAGTCCCCCGCGCCGTCTGTCTGTCTGTCTGTCTGTCTGTTCGCGATAAACTCAAAAACTACTGAATGGATGTTCATTCGGTTTTCACCAATAGATAGAGTGTTTCGTGAGGAAGGTTTAGGTATGTAATTTGTCAAGGATTTGTGTAAATTGGTTGAAACATAACGATAATTGTTAGAAGTGTCGGAAAAAGTCAAGCAGCCTGGTAGCTTTCATCGAAAACGATGCATAATCCTTTTGAGATACGAGTATAACAAAACCATATATGGTGGGATATTCCTCTTTTATAGATCTACAAAAAAGTCCGTGAAGTCATATATCTATCTTTTACGGATAGCTTACTATACCCATTTTTCTAAAAAAATGGTCACGTACAATGGGATAATTGGAAAGTTATTTAGACGGATACAGTATTAATCCTTATTAACTTAAATACGTTAGTTACCCTAAGCATTTCATTTACATTATTATAATCTTTCACACCATCTCTACGTATTATAAATTAAAGTCAAATCAAAGGTTATAATAATAATAATAATAATAATCTTTATTCAATGAAATAACAACAATATAACTAAAAAAAATAAAAAAATTACATACTCAATGTAGTTTACAAATAGATTACATCAATCAGTACAGAAAAATTAACAAACAGAAAGTAATGTAAGAAAGGTTACACAGGAGTAGTATAGTTATACAGTATTTTTAGTTGTGCATTGCCTGCCTCACTAGGTGAACCTGTATTGAGGCAGAAATTTTGTTAATTGTTTCTCGCAATTTTATCTATGGTTTTTTTATAAATGTGTAAAGTAGGTTTCCATACAGCAAAAACTTTATTTTAGTTAACATTATTGTTTGCATATACCTACACAATTCATAAACTGCAAGGTTATTACTACAATAACAACTGTCAATGACTGGGCGTTTGGGTGAGGGCACCAGTATAGGCTCGATCATTAGAATGTATCCATATTTTAACATATTTTTTAAACTCTCTCTGTGTTTGACTCAGTTTGATGTTTTCTGGGAGAATGTTGAATATTTTTGTGGCAAAGTATCTAAAGCTACGTTGACCAAAGGTGGAAGAGAGTGCTGGAACTTGCAATATGTCTTTGTTGGAGTTACGTGTAAATCTTAAGTTTATTTTTTTTTCGTAAAGCACATGTTTGTTTTTAAAGAGATGCATGAGGATAGTTTTTACATAGATCTGTCGAACATCAAATACTCTCATTATTTTGAATATAAGGTCACTGTCTGCAGTTAGAGGAAGTTTGAGAATAATTTTCATAATTGTTTTCTGTGCCTTTTCGACAGGATCTAGAGCTGATGAAGTGCCCCCTCCCCATGCAATGATACCATACTCAATGATAGATTGGGTGATTGCAAAATAAATCGTTTTTAAGAGTTGTAAGTTAAGAAAGTTCCTTATGGATCTGAAGAAGTGTATTGTTTTTCTAATTTTATTTGCAATGATCTGGGTATGTAGGTTCCATTTGAGGTATGGGTCAATGGTGAGGCCGAGGTACTTTATCTGTGAAGTGCGCTCTATACTGGGGCACTCACTACATTCATTGGAATTCGTACAGCTATGAATTTTTATGGAGTAATCATCATTAGGTTGGCCTGTAGTATTGATGCTTGAAGTAACATATTTAGTTTTCTTCGTGTTAAGGGTAAGTGTGTTTATATCTAGCCATTTTTTAATGAAGTTAATATTTTCTTCAGCTTTTTTAAATACAGCTGACCAATTATTGTCTTCGAATAATAAGACGGTATCGTCTGCAAAGCTAACAATGTGTCCTTGACTTTCAAGGTTGCAAAAGTTGTTAATATACAGTAAGAACAGAGTCGGTCCCAAAACGCTTCCTTGTGGAATTCCATAGTCAGTTGAGCGCTGATTACTGAGAGTATTCTGTATTTTAACCTGTTGTTGGCGTCCATTTAAGTAGCTTTTGAAGAAGTTTAGCTCTTTGTCCGAAATGCCGATGTTCTCTAGTTTTTTAATTAGTTTAATGTGTGATATTGTATCAAAAGCTTTAGAAAGGTCTAAAAAGATTGAGATACATTTTTTTCCTTTATCAAGGCTTTTTACAATGAAGTCAGTCACACTGGCAATGGTTGGATTTTACAAAGTGTTTTATTAGCCACAGCAACGCGTGGCCGGGTCAGCTAGTAAAATATAAACGTAGGCTTGTTTAAATATCCAATCCCGCCACAGACTCCTCCCCTTTGAATAAATAGGTCGATTATAGAACGTACTTGCCTCACCTTTAGATGAAGCCATACAAAATAATGCAAAATCCTACAAAATCTTTTTATTTATTTTTAATAATTTTTTATTTTTAATAATATGTTTTACATGGTATTTATATGATAATTTCACATCTCAGGTTTTTTACTACCCTTCCATTGAAAGCATTTGCTTGTGCATGGAAGAGGAGTATACAATTATTATAAGCAATAATTATCAGCCTGAAACATTCATTCACATTGAAAAATCTTCCGAGAAAAGATACATGACGTCAACGGGACTTGAACCCGTGCCCTTCTGATTGCCGGTCAGCTGCTCTCCCAATTGAGCTATGGCGGCTTATCTTATACCCGCCAAATGATTCAATATATACTAGTGTTTCATTCAACGATTATTGCTTATTATATTTTTTCCACCTGAAAACAACCAAATTTAGTTTAGGGGAGTTGAAAACAACCAACTCTAGTTTAGTTTAGGGGAGTATACAGTTTGGCAATTAAGTGTAGAAAATATGATGGCGCTGCGATCGTTTTATAGGTTTTAAATGACAACACCAAGATGGCTCATAAGACAATGAATGTATGTTTAAATAAACACTTCGGTCAAAATGCATATTTCATAACGAATTTGTGTTTTCAAAAATTTGCACAAAAAACTATAATTTGATAGAAGTAAAATTGTAATTTGATAAAAGTAAAATAAATAAAAAAATAAAAATTTTTAAGTGGGCGTTTATTTCGTTATAAGCTAATAATAATAATATTAATACGGCATTATAGGATGGGGCGGTACATATACAAATCAAACACAAACAATTTACATATCACAAAAACTAATAATAAAAACAATTAAAAAAACCCTACTCATATTCGTCAGAACTTTTATTCAAACAATTTAAGGTCAGAGAATTAAGTGCATTATACTTTTATCATGCAACATTATAAAGTTATAAAGGTAATATTCAAAATAAAGTTGCAAAGTTTATAAACAAAGCCGTTGGAAAGCAAAATTTTTCGTAAATATTCCCGGCTACCATCAAATCCAATGACTTCTTTGAGTACGGTTAGTAAAGTTCTTAAAGTTGGGACTTCTTTACGTACTATCGTAAATATCAAAATCATCCAACTCCTTTTTTGGGCGCCCCATTTTCCGTTTTCCCGGTGTTTCAAAATTTTCATCTGCTTTTTCCCCTTCCTTGACGATTCGCCTTACTGTTGATTGAGATCTGTGTGTGAAAAACATCATAAAAATTATTATAAGAGAAGGTATTTAAAAAAAACACAGTAGATAATATTCTAAGAAAGAAAGAGAAAATTAAGAAAAAAGTTTCTTTTCTATGAGTTTAAAGAAGTTGCATATTATTATTATTTTATTTTTAATTGAGCTATTCCCTTTTTCTTGTGGCTTCACATGAACTGTCAAATGAGTGTCAAATTCGGATTTTTAAACATAACCTCAAATCAGATTGTAATGGTTATAATCGCTCGAAAATTGGCATAAATCTTGTAATACTAATAAAATGTATTAAACAAACTATACTACGTACCAGTCATTTCTGCAGTTCGTTTGTAAACATCTTCTTAATTAGACAGAAGCTTCTGCGCGTGATATTCGGCTAGGCTGCGTTGAAAATATATAACCCTTCTTGCATCACTACGTATTGGTTTGTTTATTTTAATTAAATTCAAATAATGCCCAGGCAAACAATGAATAAAAATATTATTAAATGATCGATCTTCTCCTCAGATTTAAGACAATAAATCGACCATAACATGCGATAACATGACAGCCATAGGAAACGTCATAGCAAAGCGAGAAATTCAGTGCTGCCGTAGTAATGAAAACATTTAGTTCCAATTTATTTAATTTCTAGACTTAATTGCCAAACATATACAATAATACATAAATGTTATTAGTTAGTACTTAAATAATTCATTATATATAAATATATGTGTGCTGCAGTATTTATTTTGATAATAGTGTGTATTTAAAAAAGAAAGAATGTTATGGAAAACTAAGGATATTTGTAAGATTAATTAAGTGACAGTAGTTTTTTTCTTAAGAACATTTTTTAAATGTCTCTTGACAGAGAGCAGTATTCGGGTTTTATCGTTAACTAGCAGACCCGGCCACACGTTGCTGTGGCTAACGAAACACAACGCCATTACCCAATCTTTATAAAATCCACACCACCCGCTTGCCAGCTGCCCGCTGCCTGAATTGAATATTTGAATTTATCGGCTTTTCTCTACTACAGGGTGGCGAAAAATTAATCATACAATTTTGTTTTTGAATAACTTTTATACTAAATAAAAAAAAAGATTTTGAGTAAAAGAAATCTTTATTTGGACTTATAAAATTTTTCTGTTAAGTGAAAAAGATGATATCCGTCAAGCGGCTGCCGCCAGTGTTATGCCACTTTTTTGCCGGTTTTATCGCATTTTCCATGACTTCCTCGCAATATTTGCGGTGATAACTGTTCGCATTCCTGTTGAATATTCTCCTTAAGGGCTGCGATTGTCCGAGGCTTGTTGGCATAAATCTGCGACTTCAAATAGCCCCAAAGAAAGAAGTCTGGGATGGTTAAATAGGGCGATTTTGCTGGCCATACCAAATCACCAAAGCGAGAGATTACGCGACCAGGAAAGGCTTCCTTCACAATATCCATTGTGGTTCGTGCTGTGTGCATGTTTGCACCGTCTTGTTGAAACTACATGTTCACCAAGCCCCACTCATCCAATTCCGGGAGTAAGAAGTCGTTTATCATGGCCCTGTAGCGTTCGCCAGTAACAGTGATCGTAATGCCAATGGCGTCCTCAAAAAATACGGCCCAATCACTCCTCCCGCGTTAACGCCGCACCACACATTGGATTTGAGTGGACGTAATGACTTTTCGTGCATCGCACGTGGATTTTCAGTGCCCCAGAAATGAATATTTTGCTTATTGGCGTAACCGTTTAAGTAGAAATGCGCCTCGTCGCTCATGATGACTTTCTATACAAAATCGCTAAAAGCGTTAAAGCTTAAATCGACACAATTATTCCACGCTCTTACGAAGTATAGCACTCTATTGCTTGTCTGTTGGTATTCTGCAGCTGTCTAGTTCACAAATATCAAATATGATTGACGTACGACGCCATTTGCAAAAATTATAACATCTTCCGATAGGGTGATTAATTTTGCGCCACCTTGTATAATAAGCATGTATTATACATATAAACTAATTAACTCGCCACTAATTATACAATGCTTGCAATGCAACACTGGATATTTGAAAAGGGAAAATCAAATAGCTACTTACAATTTCTTCCGTAGAACGAATTTCAAAAGTGACTATAGTACGGCCCGCCAGCCATTTTAAATCGCACTAAAATAAGTTTTCTTTGAATTTCTCGGCTTTTCTCTAATATAATTTCAATGTATTATACATATAACATTCCTCTTCAATCACTCTATCTATTGGTGAAAACCGTATGAAAATCCGTTGCGTAGTTTAAAAGATAAACGCGCACATACATTTTGAGCGATTTCATTATTTTATACTATGTAATGATGCTTCTGATTCCTTCTGGTAGACGATTAAAAAAAGTTCTTCCCTGGTAAGTGTAATGATGTTGTGCAAAAGACGTATTTAGTTTTGGGCATAGAAAAACATGTGTCGAGTTCTGTTTTCATTTAAAAATGGATATTTATCTTTTTCTTTTATAATTTGAATTAATGAATTTTTTATATACAGGGTGTTGTTAAGGGACGAACATTTTTGATGTTGTTGTTTTTTTTTTTTCTACAAAAACTTAAGAAAATGGTAGTTGTTGAACAGCTGGAGACGGGGTAAGGGGTTCGTCGGACACCCGGCTGAGTGACCAGTGACGACATGCGGAAGAATTTTTTTTTTGTTTGGTTTTGAAGAAAAAAAATTTGAAAAAAAAAAAAAGTCGTCAAAAAAAGTCACCGGAGACCAAAATTTCATTTACATTTTTTACTACAAATAATGTCAGGAATCACTGGTTAAAGTAAGTCAAGTACGTCCCTTAACACCCTGTATTTATCTTTAAATGTGGGTATTTAATATAATTTTAATAATTGTTCTTAGCAAAATTTCTATTGGAAGAAGGTTACATTTAGCGTATTATAAAGTGGATTGAGCTATGGCATAGTAGATTAAATATAGAAAATTTCTAATTCATAAAAAAAATATATTATATATAATAAAAAAAATAAAAGAAAATTAATGTATATATATATTAATTTTCTGATTTTGTTTACTACCTGACATATTTGTTCCTTCCATTTCAGATTTTTATCGATAATTACTCCGAGATATTTAATTTTATTTGTTGTTTTTAATATTGTACAGTTTTTGCAATAATTTTGGCTATGAGTTTTAGTATTATCGTGTATGACAATGTTAATTTTTTTGGGAGCATCGTTTGGATGGATTGCAAATGGAATTATAAATGTCTTTTCACTATTTAGTGATAGTAAATTAGTGTCGAAAAAATTCTTGCGTGTTGATGTCTTCTGTGACCTTTAATTCTATATTTTCCCAAGTATTTTCACTTATTTTTAATACTGTATCGTTGGCGTATGATGTAATTTAAAAATTAAAATGTTGAAAAAAAAATCGTTTACATAGGTATATGGTAAATAGGATTGGTCCAAGCACTGTACCTTGGGGGACTCCAAAGCTTGAAATTTATTAACACGATTGATTTTTACCACTTGAGGACGGTTTTTTAAGTAGTTGGTGATCCATTTAATCGCGTTGCCTTTTATGCCAATATTATTTAATTTTTTAATAGCATCTCATGGGATATGCTATCGAATGCCTTTGTGTGGTCAATAAATATGTATAGCCGCACATTTTTACCTTTATCTAATGATTTGTAAATGTATGAAGTTACGTTAGCAATGAATGGCATCTTGTGTGCTGAGTGATTTAATAAAACGAAAATGGTTTTTGTGTAGTATTTTATTACTCTCTAGGAAATTTACCAATTGTTTTTTTTACTATTTTTTTAAAGATCTTTCCTATATTAGAAATGAGTATTTTTTATATTTCGTATATTTTTGTTATGGAAATTTGATCGCTTAGAAGAATAACATATGCTTCAATAAAATACTGCGCGTAGAACATACTTTGGCTCTTAAAAATATCGGTAATTTTTTTTATAAGTCTTTAAATAAGTCTATAAAAAAATAAAGTATTAGGTCTATAAAAAGCACTTTCAAGTCCAAACTCTCCTATTTATAAACCCCTTTTCGATTATGGTTTTATTGTATAATGTAGCAAATTCAGTTTCTTTTATAATAATCGCAAAAAATTTATATTTACGCCCGAACTTCCCAAATTAAAAGAAAATCTGCATTTTCGCGTTGTTATTTTACAATACGGACGCTAGTCGACGAATTTGGTTTTTCAAAATGAACACTATGGCGTCCACCGTAGAACTACTGCTAGAACCACGCCACACCCATTTTCATTCAGTCCTCCCCGGTCGTAGCGGGGAAGAGACATTAGACTTCACGTCGCTTGATTCCTGACATTATTTGACGTAAAAAAAAATTATCAAAATTTTGGTCTCCGGTGACTTTTTTGTGACTTTTTATCCAAGTTTTATCAGAAAAGCAAATTTTAGGTCTCAGTTAAAATTCTTAAACGTAGAGCTAGTATTCATTCATATTAAAGAAAGAAGAAAAACAGTTCTGGGGACTGGGGACTGGGGACTGGGGACTGGGGACTGGGGACTGGGGACTGGGGACCCGCGGAGCACATATGTCGCGGAGTGCTAATAGCGCCCCTCGCGCTTGTGACAAGTGCGAGGGGAGGCGATTGGTATACCCTATACTCTTCAGGGGTGATCAATGAGCGGGCGGAATTAATAAACTGGCACCGGGCAGTTGAGACTCGTGAAATGGTGAAGGAAGTTTATAGACACGGAGACTTAAACCTTATTTTTCGAAAGCGGGTCTCAAGTTCTAAGAATACCATTAAAAATTCGATTCCTGGTTAAATTACTTATTACATGTGTTGGTAGCATTGCGTTGTAAGGCTGGCGAGAAAGAACACGTTTTTTTCATGAAATACAAATATGTGTATGGGATCGCCAAGTTCTTTTTGAAGTAAAACTTCTTTACGCACGCTTGACTTGGGGAGTAAGCTGGTGAATGCGTGACGAGAGCGTTATGAAAAGTGTGATCGAGCGAGGCGAACGGAAGTTGAGAGGGAGATATAAGTTAGTGAAGTTTTACTTCAGTCGTGTGGTCTAAAGCACACTCGTTTTTTGAACTAAAACTTCTTTACGCACGCTTGACTTGGGGAGTAAGCTGGTGAATGCGTGACGGGAGCGTTACGAAAAGTGTGATCGGGCGAGGCGAACGGTAGTTGAGAGGGAGATATAAGTTAGTGAAGTTTTACTTCAGTCGTGTGGTCTAAAGCACACTCGTTTTTTGAAGTAAAACTTCTTAACGCACGCCTGACTTGGGGAGTAAGCTGGTGAATGCGTGACGAGAGCGTTACGGAAAGTGTGATCGGGCGAGGCGAACGGTAGTTGAGAGGGAGGTATAAGTTTTACTTCATTCGTGTGGTACAAAACACACTCGTCTTTTTTTACATCAGTACTGCAAAAGAATCCCATCTGCCTAAAGCCAGTGAGACTTTAGCATCTCCATGCAATGGGGTGTCCTCTGAAACTGAAGGAGAGGTAGGAGATGGGGAAATACCTGACTATTCAGATCTGGTCACCAAATACAAATCTTTATTTAGAATAACACGTATTACGTACAATTTACTTGCGCACACGAGGATTCTAACTCGCGTCCTCCGCATTCGTAGCTAGGAATAGAGATATATGTGCTTGTATCTTTTTAGTGTCGCTATTTTTCGTTTCATCGAGTTTTAAATCACAGCGGTGCTAAAGAAGTTTTCACTTCAATAAATCTCATTGAACCGAGAAAGATAATGACTTTCTTGAAAGGATTTTTTTTGACAGTGAACTTACTACCATATTACAATTATTGTTTGCATATAATTTTTTTACATTAACTTCACACAGGAGGCCCTGAGGAAAATAATTTATCTCAGGGCCTACGTCATCTGAGATGTTGTGTGGAAGGTCTTTTTGAGGAGAGGAAGAAATGAACATTGGTCTTAAAGAGAAGGAGGAAACACAGAGGCCGGCAAATCGTTCCACAGCCGAGCTGTTGAACACAAGAACGAGTCGAAGAAGCGATTGTTAAAAGATTTTTAAAACTTAATGATTAATGATCAGTGACTGAGTTGGCATTGCGTTTGGGTCCCACCCAGATGGCGCGTATTCGATTCCTCGGCTGGCTAAGTCCTCCATCAAAACACGCAACATTTTCCGCTGACTGTGGTGGTAATAGGAAATTTTCAAATATTGTCAGGTTATTTATAACCCGGAAATGTTTGTCTTTCTTAAAAAAAAACCTTTCACTAGAATACTTATAGAAAATAATTTCCATTATGACCAACTTCTAATTGAATTTACCTCCCCTGTGTGGGCACTGGGCATTGAGCGCAACCCCTTATAAGTGCAAATAATATTCATGTAACTGGAATCGAGTCCTCAACACAACACCCCTATTTCAATTGACACATTACACTGGCGCGGCGAGGCGGCCCATCCACCATCCACCATCCACCATCCACCGCCAGTCTGTCTGTTTGCAGATTTAAATCTAAAGGCTATGACAATGGCTAAATTACAATACCCACATTTCAATAAAGGATTACCAACTCTAATCACTGATCAAAAATAACTCCATAGCGCGTTATTATATGTTTATGATAATAATATATTTAACTAGCTTTTACTGCTAGGTCCTGCGGTCGGCTTTGGAGTGGGGATAGGGAAGGTGGAGGAGGCGAAGTGGGAAACCCCCTAATACTATGCGAGCGAAGCCGGGGGCAAAAACTAATATATAAAAATTCTCAAATTAAGAAATACATGCAAAACAAAGTTATAGTACAGGCGTACTTAACCTCCTCGTACTCGAATATAATCACGTTTGTGTTATGCATACTCAGATATTGCAATAACAATACATCGATATATCATAGGTAGGTATACCACAATATTACATACGATTATACTTTAAATTTACAGACGGGTTAAATTAGGTTAGACGATAAAACATGTAGTACAAGTATACAAAAATTACATTTTTTTAGAGCCAGTGAAACTATGGCATCCCCAATTGGGGTATGCTGTGAGGCTGATGGTAAGTGTAAAGGGGAAGAAGATGGTGAAGAGGAAGGTGAGGATGTACCTGGCTATTCAGATCTAGTCACGAAACACGGCTAACGCCATTTTAAGCGGCGTTTCAATTCTGAATGGTGTTTTTACACCAGGGTGATACTGGGAGTATCTTCCACTCTGAAAATTGCTGCAAATAAACTTTATATTATGATTAATTAATTAATTGTGAAAGAACACAAATTAATCAATTAACATTTATTTGCCCACGCCGGGATTCGATCCGTGACCTTCGGATTACTAGTCGAGAGCCTTGCCCCTCAACCACGGAGGCCTACATACATATAAAATAATGTGACTACTTACAATATTATTTACAGTCATAACAACAATAAATATATAAATCATGGTTAATGGACGTGCTTGACTTGCTTTAACTAGTGATTTCCGACATTATTTTGAGTACAAATTAATGTACCAAAATGATATTTTGGTATCCGGTGACATCTACCAGAAACGTAAAAAAATTTAGGTATTGGACTGATGAGGTGGGTTTTTTTCATTTACCGAGAATGCTAAATACACTGTCAATTGTAAAAGTTCACAGTAAAAGTCATAGAAATGAGTTTTTTCATTCGACATTTACCGTTTCTTTTACCTACAATCTTACAGGCCCACAATGGCCACAATGGTGCTACAAGTGCTAAAGCTAAGGTCATAAAAATGGCGGTCATTTTCTAAATTTAAGACTTTACTTGAATATCTCAAAATTTCAAATGATTTTCTCGAACAAAAATCCAATGATCTTTAATTACTACATTCATAACAATGCTCTTGAGACATTAACACAAATTAAAGACATAGGCATCACTTTTCAATCAAATCTTGCATTTGTTAACCACATAACAGAAATCTGTAATAAGGGCTTAAAAATGTTCGGATTTATAACTAGGCAAACTAGAAATTTTAACAATATAAAGATTTTGCCTATGTAAGAAGTCAACTTGAGTACAATTCTACCGTCTGAAACCCACATTATAATATACATACACGTACAAGCTGTTGAAAGAACACAAAACAAATTCTTACGTTTTATAAATTTTAAAATGGGTATTACAGCAATTATGTTGAACTACAACACTCTGTTAAATAATTTGAATATGCTCAAATTGTCGGACAGAAGAATTTTCACTGACTTAGTATTTCTATATAAAATCATCATCATCATCAATCATCAAACAGTATTAATAGCCTACGATCTGCGTGTGGTTGAACTCCAGAACCCGACTTCCATTGCATGTCCGACATCACGCCTTATACGACGCGCCACAAATAACATCTGTGTTCGTGAAATTTCAAGCAAAGCTACCGTTGTAATTCGGGTTTTAAATATGTCGCTACTTCCGTAAGGAGCTCGCATATGGACGTATATAACCTTGGTATAAGTACTAGGAATTATAGGCGGTTATATTGTTATATAAATATATAGGCTGTGTGCAATATACGAGTATATTACATATTATGGCGTCATTGCGTGTTTCGGTTACTTTGTCTTGGTTACTAGCTGCTGAATCACAGTGGATCGAGGAACTGGTTATTTTTGGAACCGGTTCCTAATCAAACTGGGCGAAGCCGAACTAAAAGCCGTCCGCAGGGCCTAGCAGCAATAACCTGCGGAACGGGTTTTTAACGGCTAGTTCTAAATGATTTAGTTGATAGTTCGGTATTGCTTGGTATTTCGGGATTGAACTGATAAGCTTCCGGATACCACTACGTAATACTAGAAGTCATCAGAATTTATTTCATCGTAGTAATTCTGGGTCCAACTGGTCCAACTACCATAATATGTATTACACTTTGCCCAGAATGCTAATGGAGGGAAACAGTTTTTAACGGCTAGTTCTAAATGATTTAGTTGATAGTTCGGTATTGCTTGGTATTTCGGGATTGAACTGATAAGCTTCCGGATACCACTACGTAATACTAGAAGTCATCAGGATTTATTTCATCGTAGTAATTCTGGGTCCAACTGGTCCAACTACCATAATATGTATTACACTTTGCCCAGAATGCTAATGGAGGGAAACAGTTATATCAAACAGGTATTTCGGGATTGAACTGATAAGCTTCCGGATACCACTACGTAATACTAGAAGTCATCAGGATTTATTTCATCGTAGAAATTCTGGGTTCAACTGGTCCAACTACCATAATATGTATTACACTTTGCCCAGAATACTAATGATTTAGTTGATAGTTCGGTATTGCTTGGTATTTCGGGATTGAACTGATAAGCTTCCGGATACCACTACGTAATACTAGAAGTCATCAGGATTTATTTCATCGTAGAAATTCTGGGTCCAACTGGTCCAACTACCATAATATGTATTACACTTTGCCCAGAATGCTAATGGAGGGAAACAGTTATACCAAGTCAGTGGACATCTTCAATTTAGTTGATAGTTCGGTATTGCTTGGTATTTCGGGATTGAACTGATAAGCTTCCGGATACCACTACGTAATACTAGAAGTCATCAGGATTTATTTCATAGTAGAAATTCTGGGTCCAACTGGTCCAACTACCATAATATGTATTACACTTTGCCCAGAATGCTAATGGAGGGAAACAGTTATACCAAGTCAGTGGACATCTTCAATTTAGTTGATAGTTCGGTATTGCTTGGTATTTCGGGATTGAACTGATAAGCTTCCGGATACCACTACGTAATACTAGAAGTCATCAGGATTTATTTCATCGTAGAAATTCTGGGTCCAACTGGTCCAACTACCATAATATGTATTACACTTTGCCCAGAATGCTAATGGAGGGAAACAGTTATACCAAGTCAGTGGACATCTTCAATTTAGTTGATAGTTCGGTATTGCTTGGTATTTCGGGATTGAACTGATAAGCTTCCGGATACCACTACGTAATACTAGAAGTCATCAGGATTTATTTCATCGTAGAAATTCTGGGTCCAACTGGTCCAACTACCATAATATGTATTACACTTTGCCCAGAATGCTAATGGAGGGAAACAGTTATATCAAGTCAGTGGACATCTTCAATTTAGTTGATAGTTCGGTATTGCTTGGTATTTCGGGATTGAACTGATAAGCTTCCGGATACCACTACGTAATACTAGAAGTCATCAGGAATTATTTCATCGTAGAAATTCTGGGTCCAACTGGTCCAACTACCATAATATGTATTACACTTTGCCCAGAATGCTAATGGAGGGAAACAGTTATACCAAGTCAGTGGACATCTTCAATTTAGTTGATAGTTCGGTATTGCTTGGTATTTCGGGATTGAACTGATAAGCTTCCGGATACCACTACGTAATACTAGAAGTCATCAGGATTTATTTCATCGTAGAAATTCTGGGTCCAACTGGTCCAACTACCATAATATGTATTACACTTTGCCCAGAATGCTAATGGAGGGAAACAGTTATATCAAGTCAGTGGACATCTTCAATTTAGTTGATAGTTCGGTATTGCTTGGTATTTCGGGATTGAACTGATAAGCTTCCGGATACCACTACGTAATACTAGAAGTCATCAGGAATTATTTCATCGTAGAAATTCTGGGTCCAACTACCATAATATGTATTACACTTTGCCCAGAATGCTAATGGAGGGAAACAGTTATACCAAGTCAGTGGACATCTTCAATTTAGTTGATAGTTCGGTATTGCTTGGTATTTCGGGATTGAACTGATAAGCTTCCGGATACCACTACGTAATACTAGAAGTCATCAGGATTTATTTCATCGTAGAAATTCTGGGTCCAACTGGTCCAACTACCATAATATGTATTACACTTTGCCCAGAATGCTAATGGAGGGAAACAGTTATATCAAGTCAGTAGACATCTTCAATTTAGTTGATAGTTCGGTATTGCTTGGTATTTCGGGATTGAACTGATAAGCTTCCGGATACCACTACGTAATACTAGAAGTCATCAGGATTTATTTCATCGTTGTAATTCTGGGTCCAACTGGTCCAACTACCATAATATGTATTACACTTTGCCCAGAATGCTAATGGAGGGAAACAGTTTTTAACGGCTAGTTCTAAATGATTTAGTTGATAGTTCGGTATTGCTTGGTATTTCGGGATTGAACTGATAAGCTTCCGGATACCACTACGTAATACTAAAAGTCATCAGGATTTATTGCATCGTAGTAATTCTGGGTCCAACTACCATAATATGTATTACACTTTGCCCAGAATGCTAATGGAGGGAAACAGTTATATCAAGTCAGTGGACATCTTCAATTTAGTTGATAGTTCGGTATTGCTTGGTATTTCGGGATTGAACTGATAAGCTTCCGGATACCACTACGTCATACTAGAAGTTATCAGGATTTATTTCATCGTAGAAATTCTGGGTCCAACTGGTCCAACTACCATAATATGTATTACACTTTGCCCAGAAAGCTAATGATTTAGTTGATAGTTCGGTATTGCTTGGTATTTCGGGATTGAACTGATAAGCTTCCGGATACCACTACGTAATTCTAGAAGTCATCGGGATTTATTTCATCGTAGAAATTCTGGGTCCAACTGGTCCAACTACCATAATATGTATTACACTTTGCCCAGAATGCTAATGGAGGGAAACAGTTATACCAAGTCAGTGGACATCTTCAATTTAGTTGATAGTTCGGTATTGCTTGGTATTTCGGGATTGAACTGATAAGCTTCCGGATACCACTACGTAATACTAGAAGTCATCAGGATTTATTTCATCGTAGAAATTCTGGGTCCAACTGGTCCAACTACCATAATATGTATTACACTTTGCCCAGAATGCTAATGGAGGGAAACAGTTATAACAAGTCAGTGGACATCTTCAATTTAGTTGATAGTTCGGTATTGCTTGGTATTTCGGGATTGAACTGATAAGCTTCCGGATACCACTACGTTATACTAGAAGTTATCAGGATTTATTTCATCGTAGAAATTCTGGGTCCAACTGGTCCAACTACCATAATATGTATTACACTTTGCCCAGAAAGCTAATGATTTAGTTGATAGTTCGGTATTGCTTGGTATTTCGGGATTGAACTGATAAGCTTCCGGATACCACTACGTAATACTAGAAGTCATCAGGATTTATTTCATCGTAGAAATTCTGGGTCCAACTGGTCCAACTACCATAATATGTATTACACTTTGCCCAGAATGCTAATGGAGGGAAACAGTTATACCAAGTCAGTGGACATCTTCAATTTAGTTGATAGTTCGGTATTGCTTGGTATTTCGGGATTGAACTGATAAGCTTCCGGATACCACTACGTAATACTAGAAGTCATCAGGATTTATTTCATCGTAGAAATTCTGGGTCCAACTGGTCCAACTACCATAATATGTATTACACTTTGCCCAGAATGCTAATGGAGGGAAACAGTTATACCAAGTCAGTGGACATCTTCAATTTAGTTGATAGTTCGGTATTGCTTGGTATTTCGGGATTGAACTGATAAGCTTCCGGATACCACTACGTAATACTAGAAGTCATCAGGATTTATTTCATCGTAGAAATTCTGGGTCCAACTGGTCCAACTACCATAATATGTATTACACTTTGCCCAGAATGCTAATGGAGGGAAACAGTTATACCAAGTCAGTGGACATCTTCAATTTAGTTGATAGTTCGGTATTGCTTGGTATTTCGGGATTGAACTGATAAGCTTCCGGATACCACTACGTAATACTAGAAGTCATCAGGATTTATTTCATCGTAGAAATTCTGGGTCCAACTGGTCCAACTACCATAATATGTATTACACTTTGCCCAAATATAAAATCTTTAAACAAATATAAAATATTGTTACTGAGGCAGTTCAGTTATGTACAATAAATACTGTATACTTCTTAAAGCCCCGAAAAAGGGCGTTCATACATAAATAAATGTCACTTTAGTGATAGTTCAGAGATTAGTGGTTATTTTCTTGCTATCTATTTTACAGTATTTGCTTTCATATTGTCATTATCATCACCATGTACACAACAAGTGACAATTCGTCAAGTTCTGACGATGAACCTACAATTAATTATATGATACGACGTGTTAAGCGACATAATGTACGCAGAAATGTTAGACTTCGTATGCCGATTTCGCGTTAATAAATAAACTGCTTGACTTTTGACTACATCAACTGCAGATAGGTATGATGTGTACTCCCAGTGACATGCATGTATTGGTTGATAAAGGTTAATTTCAAAAATTTATTCAATTGATATAGCTTTAATAAAATGAAGAATAAAAAACTTAATTAAAAACATAACTTAATTAAATAAAATAAATGCTTCTATAATTTGTTTCTCTCCTCTGTTAGGGCTAGGAATAATGCTGTCAAACCTCTGACCAGTTGTTATTGACTTTGCAGTTTTATGCGACTGGGGCAATGCAAAGAGTATTTGGATATATTGCAAATACACACTAAAAGTACAGTGTGGAAAATAATTTTTAATGCATCAAGGGCCATATCATCATTCAACAAAAAATTCATATCAATCCCTGGAAGTGACGCCGAATCGTTGGAAAATGATGTTAAATTTGACATTTATTGTGCGAGTTGCCACATGAAAAAAATATATGAACAGTTTCCAATACGAAAGTGTGCGAATAGATGAGGGTAGGTCTGGGGGTCGGGTGGTTAGACTGAGTTGCCAGTGATGACATGCGAAAGTAAAAAAAATCATTTGTTTAGAAAAATACGACCAAAAATGTCACCGGCGGCGCGGCGATCAAAATTTTATTCCTACCATTTTTACTGATTTAAAAGTAAGTCAAGTTGGTCCTTCAACACGGTGTATACTTTGACACAATCTTTTATATAAAAATCTCGTGTCACGGTGTTTATGGTCGCACTCCTCCAAAACGACTCGACCGATTTTATGATATTTTTTATGTGTATTTGGTACGTATGAGAATAGGTTTTAAAGTAAATTTCATACTGCTAGGTGATTAGGGAGTCCCTATCCAGAAAGAAAATCAATTTTTTTGACAATTTTTTTTTATATGGCAACAAAAAAATACCTATAACCCCAAATTTTAATCTTCCCACCTCCACCCTCCTATGTTTTAATCGCGATTTTAGTATTTTTGTAACAAATTTAACCGTCTTTCATATTTCAAACAGAATGAAATAATTTATGTTGTTGAATGACAGATGGCGATACGTCCGCCTCATCGAACTTTCATCCACACATGCGCAAGACATTCACGAGAAGCGTCGCGTCATTTTGATATTTCATTCGGCATCATGTTCTCGCGTGGGCAACCCATCTAGCATCTAGCTTATTTGTGTTGGGTAAAGACGGACTGACAAAAAATATCGTACACTCAATTGCTCTTCGAAACCTAAATTGATTTTTCTTTATTTCCTACTCTTTAGTTGGTATTTTTTTTGTTTTTTTCGGCGGTCATCGTCTTCAGTGCTCCATTCCTGTTTCTGTCATAGATCCCTTCCCCACACACTTAAATACATCATCTTCAGTGCTCCATTCCTGTTTCTGTCATAGATCCCTTCCCCACACACTTAAATACATCGTCTTCAGTGCTCCATTCCTGTTTCTGTCATAGATCCCTTCCCCACACACTTAAATACATCATCTTCAGTGCTCCATTCCTGTTTCTGTCATAGATCCCTTCCCCACACACTTAAATACATCGTCTTCAGTGCTCCATTCCTGTTTCTGTCATAGATCCCTTCCCCACACACTTAAATATATTCGTTATTTTTTTAAATTTAACAACCAAAATATTCACTAGAAATAATTTATAATAAGCAGAACAACGATTGTCGGATCAGCTAGTATAAGTATAAAAATTATAGAACTTTTAACCGCTATTTTCAACATTTTTTGAGTTTAGTGAAGTATTTTGATTCAATTTTTTATGCATTGATTGGCATCAAGTTAAATATCACAGGAACAAGATAAGTGAATGTTCATTGTCGTCAAGGGCGGATCCAGGGGGGGGGTCATGGGGGTCATGACCCCCCCCCTGGGCTGGGTGACAATGTTCGTAATTGCAAAAAATATATATATTTACGCCCGAACTTCACAAAATAAAATAAAATATGCATTTTCTCGTTGGTATTTTTGACATCAATCAATACGGCCCGCACTCTATGAATTTGGATTCTTGAAGTGACCCTTATAGCATGGGCACAAGATCCATGCAGTGGGCACACCTATTTCGTATCAGTCATGCCCCGGCAGGAGCGGTAAACAGACGTGTGACTCCGCGTCGCTTAGTTTCGTGAAATAAATTTTAAATTTCAGTTTTATTACAATAAATAATTCATAAAAGAGGAATTAATATTTTTTCAAAAAAAATGATCAAATACCTTTTCCAACATTTCCAAAAGATTTGTCTCAAGTATTTTTAAACTCCTCCCATAAAGGGCGTGGATTCCGATTTCGATTTTTTCCTGAACTATTGGATCGCCTTAAAAAGAGTAAACTTACGAAGAAATCATTTTGATTCAACTAATATTTTCGAAAATAAAAAAGTCATCTATTTCAATTAGTAATTCCTCCATTCCATAAAACACTCCACCTACATTTCCACTCGACGTCGCGCATATTGAATTTGAATCATTCCTTCTTCATTGAATAGTAATTGGAATCCAGGCTCCCCACTTGAGCCGGGGTAAATACGGCACCCCCCACAAGCAGTGTTGGGGTCCACTGGGGTTACTCTGGCACCGGTGGACACCGACAATGGCAACACTGGGGCGTAAGGGCCCCCCCGCTGCAACCGGCCTGGCGAGCTTTTGACACTCAATCGCTCTTCTTTGTGGACAGCTTTTAGGATTATGACAATGAGAGCTTTTGCTGAGGTTTTAAAGTTTTCTTAGCTAAAATGTCATATATTTATGTGAAAATTTAAAGACTATCGAAAGGGAATCAGCGTTGAGTGATTTATAAAAAATAATGACGGCGAACCCTGGAATATAATGTGCCCAAAATATTTAACACTAGCTTTTTCCCGCGGCTTCGCTCGCATGGTATTAGGGGGATTCCCACTCCACCTCCTCCATCTTCCCTCTCACCACTCCACTCCCCCCATCTACCCTCCCTACCCCTCCCTCTCTTCCTCCACCCACCGCTCCCCCACCCCTACCCCTCCCCCTCCACTTCCCCCCCACCCTCCTCCAACCCTCCTCCACCCACATCCCCTTCCTTCCCTCCCCCCTATCCCACCTCTGACCCCCTACACTCCATCCTCCTTCCCCTCCTCCTCCCCCACCGCCCTCCCCACTCACCTATTCCCCCACCCCTCTTCCACCTCTCGAATTCCACACATTCATTCCTAGTACATTCAGTTTTCAACAGCTCGCGTGTCACCTCTTACAATTTTTCTACAAATTTCATAATGCCAGAGCTCAACCGTAGTTTTATACAAAATAACGAACAAAAAAGATTTATCCAATTTGGTACAGTCGTTCGGAAGTTATGCGCATACACACATTTCGGCGATTCATTTTTAGAGATAGAAAAGTACGCTTTTTAGACTGAATTGCCCAATTCAAAAATTAAAAAAAAACTTCGTTTCCAAGGCAACAATTTGTTTGATTTTCTTCTGACGTCTGCAATAACTCGATTTTGTTAGCGACAGAAAACGTATGATAAATAATTTCATGACGCCAAAGATTATTCATAACGCCAGAGCTTACCAATATATATATAGCCTATAGATCTCGCTAATAATGTAAATTTCTATTAGTGAAAGAATTTTTAAAGTCCATTCGGTAGTTTTTGTGTGAAAAAGTAACAAACATACATCCATATAAACTTTCGCCTTTATAATACAAGTAGGATGTTACTAAGTAATATAAAAATTGCGATTCTCCAAGTAGATTGAGATTGAGATACGAGTATATGTTGAAATAATGTTACTAAATAGAGATGGTTTGTATTAAGTCTGTGTGTTAATTGTGACAATCTGTATAGTTATAGTAATCATACATATTTATGTACCTTTATGTAATTAAATTGTAATTGAAGATTAACATCCTGTTGACAAACTGCTTTATTGCGGTTTAACGGGATTGTACTTAGAAAAAAAAAACGATTAAATATATTTTGGTTATCGGTGCCTAGGTGCGTGTTTTGAAAATGTACCAAAATTAATTTATTAATTAATAATTTCTAATTTCATATTTGTATTTCTTTCTTTGACAAAAGATATGCATTGTCGTAATTCTTCAAGTTGCATACATTCGAAAGGTAAATTTCTGATCGTCCTTTAAAAGGCAATGATCTGGGTCAAATATTTCTTTAATAAATAATTTCAGCGTTCACAAATCCTAGGTTTATAATATTCCGTGATTTTTCACGGGTTTCTGCAAGTATAATATAAAAAATATACAAAAAATAACATAATATGCGGAGGTGTTTTTTTTAAATCCTTGGATACGAAAAAAGTGAAAATAAGTATTTTGATTATTTCTACTCTAATGCTCTCTGATTGATTTTTTGTTGCTTCAACACTCTTATTTCTACACTGAACAAATATTATGTATTTTCTTATTTTTAAGAGATATATATATATCAACGCTGGAGAGGATAAATGGCTAAATCGCTATACACCTGGAGAGGAATAATGATGCAATAAAGCCGCGTGGCTTTTAAGCCACTTCCTATCCAGCTCTGCATGGCGCTTTAGCCACTCTTCTTTCCAGCTGCATGGCGCTTTAGCCGTTCTTGCTTTCCAACGTCGATAATAAAGCGAAGCTTCATGTGAACTATTTTCGATTAATCGTGAACCATTTTTTTGTATTCATTACATTATGAATACCAAAAAGTATGCTTTAAAAGAAAGCTTTTTCACCATATATTTGTTTTAGACCACTCTATTTTTATTATAAGCTCTACCGGTTTAGGAATACCCTTCCTTCAGAATATTAAAACTAACTTAAGATACAAAATACTGACAGACGTATACAAATAGGTGCTGAAGTGGGAGGTGACAAAAAGGGAAGGGTTTAATTATGGGATTTCTGTAAAGACCAGATAGGTTCACTGGAAATATGTCTGGAAAAAAAACTTACTAAAAAGTTCTTATTGTCATGACGTCCAGTGTTTCGTAAATTACATTCGTGTTTGTAAGGAACGATACTTGGAGGATGAATTTAATTATTGCCTTTTGAATTTGTACTAAAGGGTCTAAAGCTACATTCGTTGCACTTCCCCAAGCCAGTATGCCGTATGAGATAATGGATTGATAAAGTGCAAAGAATATGGTCCTGAGGATTGTTCTTGGAAATATGTTTTTAATTGAATTTAGGAGATGCATGACTCGTTTCAGTTTGCTTGTGATATAAGTTATGTGGTCAGTCCAGCGTAAGTTGGCATCTATTATAACTCCTAGGTATTTTGTGTGCTTAACCCTTTCAATACGCTCGCATTGACAGGTGGGAGAAGTTTGTCCGCAGTTGTGTAATATACGGTCAGTATACGGTGAAGGTTGGCCTCTTTGTGTGATGCTGTGTGTAATATAATTGGTTTTTGTACTGTTTAGGGTAAGAATGTTGTTGTTTAGCCAATTTTTAACTATCGATAAACTTTTTTCGGCCTTTAAATATACCTCATTCCATGTTTCTGCGTGGCAGAGAAGTACTGTATCGACAGCAAATGTTACGATTTGACCGTCGATATCAATGTCACACAGGTCGTTAATGTAAATAAGGAACATTAGGGGACCAAGAACGCTTCCCTGTGGTACTCCATACCTATATAGACATGGCTCGCTTAACATGTTGTTAATTTTGACCTGTTGCATTCTACCCGACATGAAGCTTTTCAGTAAGTCTAGTTCTGTGCCACTAACACCGACGTTTTTTAGTTTTTTGAAGAGTTTTTCGTGAGAAATTGTGTCAAAAGCTTTACATAGGTCTAAATAAATTGATATGACTTTTTTTTTAGCTAATGAATTCGGTTACAGTGGCAATTGCGTTTTCTGTGTTCCTATTTTTTCTAAAGCCATGTTGGTTTATTGAAAGTATTTGCATGTTTTCCAAATAATGTTGCAGCTGGACTTTTATTGCTTTTTCCTGAATTTTTGACATAGTGTTTTATAATGTAATGGGTCTGTAGTTATTTACATTATTTTTTGGTCCTGATTTATAAATGGGAATAACCAGACCTTTTTTTAGAATGCATGGGAAAACTCCTTCTTTCAGACTAAGATTTATTACGTGTGTTAGTGGTATGAGCAGTTGTTGGCTTAGTGTTATTATTGTTTTCGAGTCTATTCCGTCAGGTCCCGTTGTTGTGTTATCCTTTAGGGATTGTATTATTTGTTTGGTGTCTTCCAGAGTTACCTTATGTAGTTTGAAATGTCTGTCATTGTTTGTATTAGAACACTGAGTCATATTATTTCGAGATACTTGATTACTGTTTCCAGTTGAAATTTTATTTATATTTTCGGCTAGGCTAGCTCCGATATTTATGTAATGTCTGTTTATGTAATTAAGAATAAGTGTTGGATTTTTGTGGAAGTCGATTTTTTCTTCGTTAATAAGTAACTTTTTGATTTTATCATCTTTGTTTTTTAGTGTATGTGTACTTTCTCTCAGAATTGACCAAACGCTTTTCGGGTCAAAGTTTGCAGTTATCAGTTCGTTCCTGTAATATAATTCTTTGGCCTTACGTGTAATTTGAGAACAAATATTTCTGTACCTTTTATAAAATGAGTAAAGAAAAGTATCATATGGGTTGCGTTTAACTTGTTTGTACAGTTTGTCCCGTTTTTTATGCTATTTAGTATGTTTTGGGTGATCCATTTTTTAAGTTTTTTTTTTCGGTGCGTGATAATGTTGAATGTTGAGGTGGTGTTTTGAGTGATGAGCGTATGTAGGTATGCTAGAAAGTAATTCCAGTTTTATTCTGTCGTATTTATTTTTTTCAGATGTTCCCACGTTTGTTTTTCTAGGCAACTTTTTAGCTTAACGTAATCAGTTTCTAATTTTGTGATATTATTTTGAATGGTTGAATTCAGAGTCTGTGTGGTCAGGCCAATCATTGTTGTATAGTGGTCTGTGATTGTGGATTCGAATAGAAAGCTACATAATTTGCTTTTGGATTTGACCATTATGTGGTCTATACATGCATTGCATTTAGCATTCTCGGTAAATGAAGAAACTCACCATTAATGTTTTGCCTTTATTATTGGCGAAGAATTTTAACCTCTGTGTCCTTCATAAAGGTATGATCGGAGGAAATGAGACGATTTTCAAACTCTGGTAAATTATTGCAAATGTTCCGTGACTGTAATATTTATGTTTCTAGCTGTCTTACGTATGTAGAACGACGGATAGTCATTGAAACATTGTGGCTTAATTGATGATAAGGGTTTTTTTGTAATTAACCTAAGGTAGGTATTATAGATGGAACGCGAGTTTAATCTGGAGAGATATTATTTGTTCTAAATGAAGAGAAGTTGGATATACGTAAGACCCTACCAGTGGCGTGGCTAGCATAAGTGGCACCCGGGGCGGATGTCAGAAAATAATAGACCGTGTTCATGTATACAATACTTAGGTGACAATATCCTTCGTAATTTTTTTTCCACGGTCGAGTGTCACCCCCTTTCCAAAGGAATTTTCAAAGAGGTGTTGAGTTGACTTGATTCTGAGTTGGCGTGGAACACATTAATTGATAGGCAGAATGTTTGTGTGATATCGGATGATTTGACATTTAATGTCTGTGTATGTCGATTTACGATAAATGTTAGGCTTTTTCAATCATTTCGCTTGAGTAGAATTCAAATAAAATTATTAATAACTTTATAAAAAAAAAACGTTTTTCTACCCACTATTTGTATGAACGCGTATAAGAAAATAAACGTGTATGTATAGTGCTTTCACAAACAATAAAATGAATTATTTAAATCTGAACTTGAACTTTAGGGCGTCATATAGAATGAAAAAATTAACTAGGAATGTATTAATATATTAATATCTTTTGTTACTGAAATAAATTAAATAGACAACTCATGACCAAAAATCAATTAATCACATTTTCAATAAACTACAACACCTTTCCACTACCCGCGAACAACAAAGCCCTCGCTAAACGGTTTAGAGTTTAGACAGACATTACATTGTCATTTGTATGGCATTCTAAGCAGCACTTAAAATCTCTAGCTACCCCCTCTGTCCGCTGTACCCCTGGTAGCAAATAGCGACACACTTCGGGGATTATTTACACTTAAGGGATATTAAGGGGTGTTAATCAGAGGATTTGGGATTAAATAAGACCCTCGAAATCAATTGACCGGAACTGTTGCAAAAAATATTTTGCAGTGTTCATATGAGCAGCTGATATAGTGGACATACATTGGACATACAACTGGACAGAAATATATTATTTTTCATAAATCTTTCTAAATCATTTTTATAAATGCCGTAGAGGTACATTTATTTTGTGTTTATAATTTATTTAAGGCGGTACTCAACCTTAATAATTTTTGTTTGCTCAAAACTCACATTTTAATCATTTCCGGCAAATTTGTAACTATAATAACTTTTTATTCCAATACTAGCTGAACCCGACCACGCTTCGCTGTGGCTTTGTCTAATTTTAATTATTATAGGAGTTAACCAAAATTGTCTAGCAACCTGTGCATTTTCCAAGAAGACACATTGCTTAATTGAATATCTGCTGTGACTATGCTGTAGTGTAGAATATAAGGGAAGGGAAAAAAAAACATTCGTAAATTTTTTTAAATTATTTATTTTTTCAGACATTAAATGCTTTTACAATATCACTTTATTATAGATTAGCACCTATTAGTCTCAGCAATTCTTTGTAGTTGATCATTTCTGCGTTGCAAAACCATATCGTGGGGATGAAATTCTTCTCCAACCATGACAATTCCCACCTCATTAATTGTTGGCGCATTATATCGTCTGACATGCTCACTTGCTGGTGTTTGATCAGCACTAATGAAATTCTTCTCCAACCATGACAATTCCCACCTCATTAATTGCTGGCGCATTATATCGTCTGACATGCTCACTTGCTGGTGTTTGATCAGCACTAATGATAATTTTATGGCTGTCTGATGGCATGACATCAATTGCATTTTTGAACATTCGAATTAAATTATTATTATCATGTAACATTTTTTGCAAAGACTCAACAATGTGCCTTTTGACTTTAGTAGAGATTTGACAGCGTGCATTCAACTGATCATTTTGATCTCCCATGAAATATATTTGTAGAAATTAATGTTGATTGCTGTGAAAAGGAAGTAAAGAGCCAGCTTTATGGTAAATTTGTCCCTGAATTTTAAACGTCGGCATAAAATTTTCTGTTATAACGTTAGCGCCAAATGAAGTAATCTGAAAACATGAATTGTATTTTCTAATATTTTTGAGGAAATGTTTTGAATCATCAGTAATTCCTTGCAACAAATTTATCAGTGGTGCTATTGGCTGATCAATTTCAGGTAGCTTCACTTTGCCGCTCGCACAACACATTCCTTGAGTTTCTCCTTTAAATTTCATCGCTTTGCAGTGTGGACAAACTTTATCCATTTTACGGATTTGAACAAATTTACATGAGGTATTGTATTGAATATCTGGTTCGTATGAAAAAGCAATTCGATGGTACGAAGCATGGTTATTCAAAAATTGCACTTGCATTCGTCTTCGGCGTTGATCTATTTCTTATTGACGTTGTTGAGATGAATGTGCTGCTCGTCTTCTTCGCGCTTCTACTCGCAAGCTTTTAAGTCTTTCTTCCCGACGATTCTCCAGTTCTTCTGCTCGCCTCTGAATAATTCTAACTCGAACATGTTCATTATCGTCTAAACGTTCTTGATCAGTGCAGTTTGATCTTCTCTGACGATCTGCGTTTGCGTGTCGAGTACGACAGCCTATGTTTGAACGTGAGCGAGGCATCCCACAAATGGTGATCAACTTTGAAAAAACTTACATATCAATCAACTGGTCACAGTTACACTTTTTTGACCCTTTGAAAATTTGTCATATATAATTCGATTTGTTAATCTGATTTTTGTAGGTTTTGCAAATTTACGAACTGACATTCAGTACAAAACGCACAGAGAAAACAAATGAGTGAAAATAGTAATATAATTTGTTAGATGTAATTCTACTTTTAAATCCGATTCTTTTAATTCCTAATTGTAGGTATCATAAATTTTTGTAATTTTTAATAAAATTAATAAAATGGCAACACTGTCTAGAATTGTCATCCCGTTTTTTACTGTGACAAATTATGAGTCGATTTAAAACGCATAAAATTATCCTTTTCCTTTGGAACTACCAAATAAAAATTATGTATAAACGCTCTTTTGCTAAAATGCAATGTTCTGCAAAAATTTTGAGTCAATCCATCGATTAATTTCCGAGATTAGCGAACGCAAACATACGGAACCTAAATTTTTATATATATAGATAATACTGGGGATGTAAGTTCCTTGTATTTAAGATTAATAAAAACAATACCTTACCATTAGTATACTTTATGTACAACGATTTTAAAACTTTATAACCCGTTTTTCACTATAAAGTTAGCGGTAAGCACCAGATTTTATTTTTCTAGATGATGAATTAATAACTTTGGGAGTGCGATATGGAGACGAATTTTAAATATTTGTTACACGTTCTTCAGAATTAATTAAAACTAGCTGGGCCCGTTGCAAAAGCAACTAACGGGTTAAAACACTATGCCATTTGACCTGTGAACGTGGATGATGCGAGGAGTGTGTGTTCAATAAGTATTTGAAGAAAAAAACTATGTTTGAATCTAGACGAAGCGAGGTGTGTGCGCCACGTAGAGGGCACAGGCAGTAGACTGCTCAATTTGGTACACCTACTTTAGGGCCACTTCGGTCAACTTGTTCAAGGAGTTCAAAAAGTTATTTTTAAAATATTTTTTTTTTTGGAATTTTTTTTTTTTTTTATATTATAATATTTAATCGAGGCTTCTGACTCGCATACTGCTGTCATTTTTTGCCTCATCTGTTTTATTTATTTTAAGGTTTCATTTTTTTTTTTTTTTTTTTTTTTAAATATATCCTATATATTAATGTTGCAATATTAATATATGTATGTATCTTTATAAAACAATGTATCATATATTTTCCATGTTGCACCATCTAATGAATTTCAAATTTGGATTTTTTATAATATTGATATTTTATGGATATTAATTTTTTTTCAGATTTTAAAATATTTTGGATTTTGATATTTTTTGGATATAAAAATATTTCTTAATTTCTCAATTTTTCGGATTTTAAATTTTTTGGATTTTAAAATTTTTTGAACTTAAATTTTTTGGGTTTTTAATTTTTTTTCGATTTTGAAATTTTTTTGATTTAAAATTTTTTGGATTTTAAAATTTTTTGGATTTTAAAATTTTTTGAAATTTAAAATTTTTTGGATTTTAAAATTTTTTTATTTTGAATTTTTTTGGATTTTAATATTTTTTCGATTTTAAAATTTTTTGGATTATGAAATTTTTTGGATTTTAAAATTTTTTGGATTTTGAAATTTTTTGGATTTTAAAATTTTTCGGATTTTGAAATTAAAATTATTTTGAAATTGGTTGTCAAAATAACGTAATATAATTTAGGGCCCCCTAGGTCGAGAGGTATAGTTATATACTATATAGTATATTTATATACTTATATAGTATATACTATATAGTATATTTATATACTTTATAACTTATACAGTATATTTATAAAGTATATTTATATTAGTATATAAATATATTTATATACTCTAAGTATATTTATATACTTTATAACTTATACAGTATAAAGTATAAGTTCTGTTATAAAGTATAAGTTCTGGTATAAAACCACCATTCAGAATCGAAACTTTGTTTGAAATGGCTTTGGCCGTGTTTACTTACCAGATCTGAGGTTCAATTTGGGAGGCGGGAATGGGAACCGCCGCCCCGGGAACCTTTATTGGATAACCAACACCTCTGCGTAGGTCACCCTAGGTGATTCGCTACGTTTAGTGATTTAGCAAGGGTGCCCGGGTTCATGGGATGAGGTGTGTCTAGGTCTGATGATCAGGACACACTGAAGCCCAGATTCCTACCCACCCCTTAAACCCTTTTCCTTCCCAGAACTCTTCTCTCCTTCGTTTCCCTAAAAGACGAAGCGAGCAGGAGTGTGTGTGTTAAATTAAATATATGAAGAAAAAACGATGTCTGAATGCGGATGAAGCGAGGAATGAGCGCCTACAAAGGGAACAGGTATTCGACCGCTCCCCCAAAGTTTCATCGCAATCGGATGAACGGTTTAGAAATGCATAATTTCACGATACCAGAGCTCACTATTTGTAGTTGTATTGTAAGTACTAAGTAGGTACTTTGTTGTAATATTTCACCAAAACGACGCCATTATGTTGTCGAGCATAAAATAATTTTATTAAAACTTCTTTTCAGCACAAATAATTTTATTCAATATCATGTTTTGATTTTTAAAGAAAAAAAGCCCCTGCATGTAAGTACCTACCTAGAACGGCGTAATATATTTTTTTGTTATTTCACAATAAACAAATAGAATAACATTTAAAAATAATAACGCTGGGTTGTTTAAAAAAAATATTGACAATTATAAAATTTTTCTTGTCAATTTTCAGTTCAAGAAAGTTCTGTAATTATTTCAGTTTTGTGATGCAACTGACCTTTAATGATAAAATAAACAGAACTTGAATAGAACCGATACAGAACGTGAAAATTAACTTAAAAAAAGTTGAATTGCTCAATATATCATCGAAACAACCTTACCTTAATATTTATTGCATTAAAACCTAATTCGTTGTGTAGGTACCCATTCTGGTAGGTACCTGCGCGTTTCCTTAAATTCCGGCAATCTTTGCTTTTTTCATCATATTTGCAATACTACCGAAATAATTAGGTACCTACCCCGAATGAATAACGTGTAAATTCGAACTGGCCAGCAATATTTAAACTTCCGATGGAATCTGTGAGCACGTGATTTAATGATTTTTTTTCGGAAAATTTTGAGTTTTGTCAGCATCTCCTGAATTTTTTTTCTATGGGATGGGCATGTAATTTTGGTATTAAAAGTTGCGGAATTTTCTACTGTATTAGATTTTTGAAAAACATCCAAGCCGAGATCGATTTTCGGGCCGCAATGAAGCGTACCGTAAAATCACTAACTCTGAAAAGTCTGTTTTTTAGGCTAAAAATTTGACGTCTAAGATTCTTGACCTTACTCAATATTCGTAGCATTTTAATTTGCATTGAAACTAATGGAAAAAAAGACATCTTTTGTTTTTTAATGCGAACCTGTCGGCGGGAAGTGTAACCGAGCCGAATTGAGTGATTTTATTAGAGTTCTAGTTTTCACCGCCAGTTTTTTTCTGTAACTTTTGTAGGCCAAAAAACACTTAATTTTTGTCGCAGAGTCAAAGTACTGAAACGTGGGCTGAATTTTTTTATCTCAACAATCGCCAACAGGCAAAAAATAATATTTTATTTATATGGCAAGACAACCTCTAAAATTTGTAGTAACCACCTCAAGCAAAGCCTGAAGGTAGTTTCCCGGAACTTGGAATGGAACCATTACAGTTAAGTTGACCCCGAGGTCACAGTGATCTTGCAACGCATGCCGGGTATCCGTTGTATATAATGTTATAATATAGTGCAGGCGTTTGCGCGGCGCTAGCATTATAATGTAGTTTCCCTGAACTTGTAATGGAACCATTACAGCTAAGTTGACCCTGAGGATACAGTGACCTTGCAACGCATGCCGGGTACCCGTTGTATATAATGTTATATAGTACAGGCTCTTGCATTATAATGTAGTTTCCCGGAACTTGGAATGGAACCATTACAGTTAAGTTGACCCCGAGGTCACAGTGATCTTGCAACGCATGCCGGGTATCCGTTGTATATAATGTTATAATATAGTGCAGGCGTTTGCGCGGCGCTAGCATTATAATGTAGTTTCCCTGAACTTGGAATGGAACCATTACAGCTAAGTTGACCCTGAGGTTACAGTGACCTTGCAACGCATGCCGGGTACCCGTTGTATATAATGTTATATAGTACAGGCGCTTGCATTATAATGTAGTTTCCCGGAACTTGGAATGGAACCATTACAGTTAAGTTGACCCCGAGGTTACAGTGATCTTGAAACGCATGCCGGGTACCCGTTGTATATAATGTTATAATAAAGTGCAGGCGTTTGCGAGGCGCTTGCATTATAATGTAGTTTCCCTGAACTTGGAATGAAACCATTACAGTTAAGTTGATCCTGAGGTTACAGTGACCTTGCAACACATGCCGGGTACCCGTTGTATATAATGTTATATAGTACAGGCGCTTCCATTATAATGTAGTTTCCCGGAACTTGGAATGGAACCATTACAGTTAAGTTGACCCCGAGGTTACAGTGATCTTGCAACGCATGCTGGGTACCCGTTGTATATAATGTTATGTAGAAATACAAATCTCCAAAGTTGACCTTTATTGAATAACCAATGCCGTAGGTCACCTCAAGTGGTTCGCTACGTTTGGTGTTATAGTAGCGGTGCCCGGGTTCATGGGGTGAGGTTTGTCTAGGTCTTGGAGGCGGATGACCAGGACACACTGAAGCCCAGATTCCTACCCACCCCTTAAACCCTTTTCCTTCCGAGAACTCTCATCTCCTTCCTTTCCTAAAAAAATCCTCCACACAGCATCCCCAAAGATGACATAGGCCCTGAGGGAAATTATTTTCCCCACGGCCTCCTGTGTGAAGCTCTTGGGTGTGGGATATGCTGGGTGGAGGGTTTTTTAAGGCAAAGAAGGAGAAGAGAGTTCTGGGAAGGAAAAGGGTTTAAGGGGTGGGTAGGAATCTGGGGTTCAGTGTGTCCTGGTCATCCGCCTCCAAGACCTAGACAAACCTCACCTCATGTACCCGGACACCCCTACTAAATCACAAAACGTAGCGAACCTCTTGGGGTGACCTACGGCAGTGGTGTTGGTTATCCTATAAAGGTTCCCGGGGAGGCGCGGCGGTACCCATTCCCGCCTCCTAATTTATAATTTAGTGGTCTGATACAGTCATCAAATCGATAGGTACATTTGTCACATTTTTGTAGAAAAAATAACTAAGGTGTATAACAGTAAAAAAATTACAAAAAAATATGATTTTATAGTGCGCAGATAGGTACTTAATAGACTAATAGTATTTTTTTTCCAAAACGGCGCTACAAAAATGTATTATTCAGAATTTTTTAAAACAAAAATTTAGTTTTATTCGAGTAAAAAAAAAAACAGAAAATATATTCTTTCATAGCGTACTCTACTCCCCCCCCCCCCTTCCCCCATTCCGTAAACCCCCCTCCCGAGTTCCCCTCCCCCTTCCCAGGTTACCCTCCCCCCTCCCTGGTTTTCCTCCCCCCTTCATTAATTCATTCCCGGTACATTTAGTTTTCAAACAGCTCGCGTGCCACGTATTGAAATATTTTTATGCAAATTTCATAATGCCAGAGCTCACCATCCAATAAACAAAATGTACTATTCAGCATTTTTTAGAAAGTAAAACTGTGATTTATCTGAGTAAAGGATTTACAGAAAAACATTATTTCATATTAAGCGGGTAGGTTCTAAGTGGGTGCTTTGTTTAATATTTTCACAAAAACGACGCTATAAGAATGTATTCGTCACATTTTTTTAGAAACAACAAATAAGGTTTATCACAGTAAGAAAAAATATTATTTCATAGTGCGCAGGTTGGTACTAAATAGACTTGTAGTAATTTTTTCAAAAACGGCGCTACAAAAATGTATTATTCAGAATTTTTTAGAAACAAAAATTTTGTTTTATTCGAGTTAAACAAAAACAGAAAAAATATTCTTTCATAGCGTACTCTACTCCCCCCCCCCCCATCCCCCCACCCCGCAAACCCCTCTCCCGAGTTCCCCTCCCCCTTCCCAGGTTACCCTCCCCCCTCTCTGGTTTCCCCCCCCCCCTCCCGCTTTTCATTAATTCATTGCCGTTACATTTAGTTTTCAAACAGCTCGCGTGCCACATATTGAAATATTTTTATGCAAATTTCGTAATGCCAGAGCTCACCAGCCAATAAACAAACATAACAAAAAAAGAATTACTCAATTTGGTGCAGTCTTTCGGAAGTTATGCGCGTACATGCATTTCCGCGATTCATTTGTATGCAAATTTCATAATGCCAGAGCTCACCAGTAGTTTTATACAAACTTTGTCCTGACGATAAGGAACGTGACAAAAAAATAATGATTCAATTACGTGCAGTCGTTCTGAAGTTATGAGCGTACTTACATTTCAGCGAATCATTTTTGAACAAATTTCGTAATGCCAGAGCTCACCGGTAATTTTATTCAAACCTTGTCCTGATACTGACGAATACAGCAAAGAAAGAATTATCCAATTTGGTGCATTCGCTCGGAAGCTATGCGCATATATAGATTTCGGCGATTCATTTTAAACAAATTTTATAATTCCAGAGCTCACCGGTAGTTTTATACAAACCTTGCCCTGACAATAACGAAACCGACTCAAAAAGAATTTTCCAATTTGCTCAATTCGTTCGTTAGTTATACTTTATAAATGATTACCGTGGATAATTTATCCGTTTATGTAATTTTCAGGGTTCCTACCTAGTTCATCCCGATATTCTAAAATAATATTTTATTTATATGGCAAGACAACTGTTAAACGTTGTCCTAACCGCCTCGAGCACAGCCTGAAAATCGAACACGCCTCGCTGAAAACCTGCGGTGGTTTTGGATAACGTTCCACGCTCAGTATTGCAAGGTTGAAGAAAATTTAATAAATATTATTAATCACCCTCGTACGAATACGATTAATTTGAAACTCGTTCCACGCACTGTTCAACAACAGCATTTTTTTAGCGCTAGGATCTGCTAACGTTCGAAATTGAATTTCGATACGTCTTTGAATTTCTCCAAGGAAAAGCTGCGGTTCTAGATTCTGTCGACAGGCGTCTCCCTGAAAATTTTACCTATTTTTAAACATCTGTTTCAAAATATGACTTTTCCGCGGTTTTTTCGCACATGTCAGATTTCAAACGAATATTACGACGATGTTTTCGTGAAATGTGATAATTACGACGGTCAATTAGAGTTCTAAAAACTTCCGTGGACGTTATTTTACCGAATGTTGGCTTCCGGGCGTGATATTTGGGCTTTAATGCAGTATTCCCCAACCGAAAACGCTGAGAGGTCCGTTTCGGTAGCATAAAACTGACATTTGAAATCTACATATATCTATCTCAGCATTCGCAAACATGCAAAAAGAGATGGGTTAATCCTGACCTAACTCGATATTCCTAGCATTTTAATTTGCATTGAAACTAATGGAACAAAGACATCTCTTGATTTTTAATGCGAACCTGTCGGCGGGAAGTGTAATCGAGCCGAATTGAGTGATTTTATTAGAGTTCTAGTTTTCGCCGCCATTTTTTTTCTTTAAATTTTGTAGGCCAAAAAACGCTTAATTTTTGTCGCAAAGTCAAAGTACTGAAACGTGCTCTGAATTTTTTTATCTGAAAGGGCGTAAGCGACTTTTTTTTTAAGCGACAGTGCGCCGTAAGGTTTTGCGGATCGCGGGGGAGAAGGGTCGATTATCGCATCATCAAAACGCGATTTTTTTTTACGATTTTTTTGTATGAGATCGCTGTCCATGCCCCCTGTCTGGCCAATTCAATCTCTGCGGTCGGTGAAACTGGATAGGCAGAGTGGTCGATTTTCGCCTGTCTCTAAAAGGCAACGTTTCCATAGACTGTATTAATATATATATGAACCCGGCGGAAAGGGCGGATCTCCAGACCTGCTAGGGTGAATTCGACCATACGTCCGTCCAATACGCCGTGCCGCGGGCGCAGATTTGTTTACACGCTTTCTTCACTTACGTCGTTAATCATTTGTTTTCTTCTTCTTTTCTTTGATAGGGCTAATTCCACATTAGGTCCGTCCAATACACGGGTCGCGAGTCGCAATTTGTATACACGGCTTCTTTACTTACGTCGTTAAGATTCTGAATATATTTTAGGGTATATTGTCGTCTTAACCAACGCCAACGTGTGTTAAATGATCCACAACTATATAGTCCAGTCACTTAAGCTAAAAAAAGGGAATAACCTCTAAATGAAACTAAAACAGCTGAAAAATTGTATGATTTATTTTGGTATTCTACATGTTGTCTCAAAATTCTCATAAGGTCAAGTGTGAGCGTCTTTAGATATTCAAGGTCAAAGGTCACGAAAATCAGTTTTTTTGGAAATTTCCCGCTTCTTTTGCCTCGTATTGTATTTGCATTTAATATAAAAGTTGTAGAATATAAAATTTTCTACAAATTTTGTTTACAATATTTTTTATACGCTAAACGGTTTTTAAGATAGACCGCGAAGAGTGCGGAGCGCTCAGCCGTACATGCCATGGCGCAAGGTAAATGGCGAATCCCAGTTCATAGTACGGTTTTTTAACTTGATTATTCGTTAAATATTAGTTTATTATATATGTATTTAACTTATATATGTTAAATACATATATGTTTATTATATATGTATTTAACTTATATAAGTATTACTTATAAATCAAATAGTTATTTAATATTACTTGCCTGACCCTAACCCGAGTCTATGTATACATTAACAGCCTTACTAATAACAAAACGCCTTAACGAGCGGTCAACTGCATATTTGTTGCTTGCGCGGTGCACTGTGTTTTTACGTCTTTACTAATTTTTTTTTTTTTTTTTACATTAACTCCACACAGGAGGCCCAGAGGAAAATAATTTCCCTCAGGGCCTATGTCATCTGGGATGCTGTGTGGAGGGTAATAACACAATCACGTATTTTATGATTTTTATGTTGGTCCCCTTGAATCTCACATAGATCTGCGCAGGCGCCGCCATATTGTTTTATAAACTTCGCGGTAAAACAATGTTTGACAATATTCAGTTATATTTGCAGTTAATTTTTATGTTTTTGAAGATAATTTTCGTTTAAATGATCAATTCACTGTGATATTAGTGTAATTCAACATAATTACCAATGCTGGCGTTACTTTTTATCAGTTTTAGTTCTTTAAATATTGTTTTGTTGATGATTTAGTTTCGTTAACGATAGGTTTTAGGTTATTTCTGAAATTTTATTTTTTTAACGACTTTTCTGCGTGAATTTAATAAAACTTCCATAAAAGTAATATTATTTAATAATGTAAAAGCCTCACGCATGTGTAAATATAAACAAATTCGAGAAATCGACGTATTAATTGCGTAAAAATGAATCCAAGATGTCAGATTTTTTCAGTTATTTTTTCGGAATAATAATTCCGAAAAATATTATAATAATAATATTTTTTTATCCTTTTTAATTGTATGAACGAGATAAAAAGTGAAGTGACAGTTTTCTTCCAAATTCATAAAGTAAGAGGTGTGTATTTTTTAAATTTTGAATTTTCCAAAATTTTTCGACCATTTAATAGAATATGTTTACAGTCAGCTGTTTTTTTTTTCAAATTTTTTCATGTTGAAACTTAAAATACTGCAATTTTCAAAAACGATCTTATATTTCAGATACAAAAATCTAAAGGGCAATTCTATCTAGTTTCTATAAAGCTTTTGCGACATCTTCAATAATAAGAAATATACAAGAAATTTAAAATACGTTGAAAAAATTCCAAATTTCTTTCGGACATTAATCGTTAAAACAGAGATAAACTACCCTCTCAGGCCGTGTAAACAATGTGTATTTCTTTCAATGGACAATTTTTTAATTAGTAATATTTTTACATCCGCGGCCGTTTGTCAATTGAATAAAATTTTCACGGGGTTTTTTAGTAAGGCTGTAAGAGTATTCCTGGAAATACAATACAAGAAAATACATACAATCACGATAGTAAAAATATTAAATCTATGGAACAACTAAGAATAACAGCTGCTCTTTCAAATCGTACGAAGTTTGTTTTGATAGTGCCAATCAGCCAAGATTTTTTTTATCAAATCTACTTAATAAAAAAAACCTTATCAATATGCTCGTTGAGAGATAACAATGTAGTATCGCTACAAAAGTAGCCAGAGATGATGACGATGTTCTTATCATTGAAACAGCTAATGTGGAATCAGAACATCAAAGCACTGCCGTCTTCATATGAGAAGATATTGATTTGTTAATTAGTTTAATTGGACGGACTAAATCACATAAATCGGAAATTTTCTTCAAAAAAACTGGAAAATGCAACGTTAAAACACAAATATACTCCACTAAAAGTTTTGATAAATATCCCCGTTTTAAAAAACACTTTTTATTATGACGTGACGCGTTTAGTGGCTGTAACACGACTTTTGCTCTTTTTAGGAAAGAAAAAATATCTGTTATCAAAACGTTGGAGATACCACCCGATTTGGATCGACTGGCGCAAGTATTTCAACAAGAAATTGTGCAAATGATATTCTAAAATGAAACACGCATTTTTTGGAAGTATATAATGCTTCGAAATCTGAGGACAGTATCGATCATCTTCGCTACATACAGTTCATTAAGTTAACAAAATTAAAAAGCCTGTGCAGTTTTCAACTCTTTCACCAACGAGTACAGCAGTTCACCAACATATAAATCGTTTCTAATACGAAATTCAAACATGGTTAGGCAATGATTTAGAATCTCAGGGATAAGGTTGGATGCTGCAAAATGAACCGATAAAAACATTATTACCACCCGCACTAGATGAACTTCTTAGTACAATATTCTGCAAATGCAAGAATGGTTGTGGTTCTCGCTGTGGATGCCGAAAATCAAGATTGCAAGGTTCGTCAGCTTGTGGTCAATGTAATGGACATGCATGTCTCTATGCTTCATCGTATCAACATGATCTCGCCGAAAAAATCGCACATGACCCTGAAGTTTTTGGAGGTTTAGAGATGGGTGTCATTGATAACGAGGAGGATGATGATAATGATTCTGAAATTGTTGAGCGACCGGAAGAAGAAGACGACGAAGAAGAAAATGAAAACTCCCATACTGGCTAACTAATGACTAAAGTAAAAAAATTTTTTCCCAAAGTTCAACTTGGATTATACAAATTTAGTTATATATGATTGCTAAATACAAATATTATTAAAAAATGTTGGTATTCTTAATTTCCTTTCTACTTAACATCTTTAATGAGATTATAATTAAAATATATTAAAAATAATTCACTTAATTCATTTATTATTTATATGAAAAAGGCAATTAATATTAAATAACTATTTTATTTATAAGTTTAATATATAATAAACTAATATTTAACGATAAATGAAGTTAAAAAAACCGTACTTTAAACTTGGATTCGCCATTGACCCTTTGCGCCATGGCATGTACGGCTGAGCGCTCCGCACTCTTCGCGGTCTACCTTAAAAACAGTTAAGCGCATAAAAAAATTATTTAGTCAAAATTTCTAGAGAATTTTATTTTCTACAACTTTTATATTAGGTTCATACATATGAAATTGGGGTTTTGCCGTACTGGCAACTTTGTTCTCAAATATCTTCTCTTTGGTTAGGAATTCCAAATTAAAATTTATTTTTTCCTTAATTGTTTTTTTTCTTTGCGTCACTTAGTTTACAAAATGGAAAACTTGAAATATCGCGTTATTTACGAGTACGAGTTCCACCGTGGCACCAGTGCTGCAGAAACGGCTCGAAGGATTAATGATGTGTATGGCGACGGTGCCGCAAAAGAAAACACCGTGCGTTTTTGGTTCCAACGTTTTCGTTCTGGAAATTTCGACCTGCAGAACAAGCCCCGTGGACGGCCGGAGACCAAAGTTAATAATGAAGAATTGAAGGCTATTGTGGAAGCGGATCCATCCATCCTTGAAGGTATTTTAAATCGAATCATTAGCTGTAATGAAAAGTGGATCCTGTACGATAATCGGAAGCGCTCATCGCAATGGCTGAACCCTACCGAACCAGCCAAACCATGCCCCAAGGAACGACACCAGCAAGGACTAGTGCTGGTGTCGTTCACTACAGCTTTCTTAAATCTGGCCCGACGATTACGGCAGATGTCTATTGTCAGCAACTGCAAACCATGATGGAAAAGCTAGCTGCTAAACAACTAAGGCTGGTTAATCGCTCTAGGTCACTGCTGCTTCATGACAACGCTAGATCACACACTGCACAACAGACGGCTACCAAATTAGAGGAGCTTCAATTGGAATGTCTAAGACATCCACCGTACTCTCCGGACCTTGCCCCAACAGATTACCATATTTTTCGAAATTTGGATAACTTCTTGCAAGGGAAAAAATTCAACTCCGATGGGGCAGTCCAAACCGTCTTCAAAGATTTTATTGATTCCCGTCCGAATGGTTTTTTTAGTAAAGGGATCGATGAAATACCTATGAGATGACAAAAGTGTATAGATAGCAATGGTACATATTTTGATTAAATACTATATAATGCTATTTGTAAAATTAAATGCTATTTGGGTAAATATGCAGTTAGTCCACCTCACGGATAACACGGAACGTTCGTGTTGTCGAAGTTTGATGCACGGATAATACGGAATGTTCCTTTTTTAACTAATAGACAATCAAATATGACATTTGTAGGAAGTACCAATCTTATAAAATAAATTCTCTAAAATAAACTCGCTTTTCATCATGCTTTTAAAAAACATCCCAGGTTTTGAATGGTTTGTTTGGCTACGCAGGGTTTGTCTAGCTAAGCGGGTTTGTGTAATTATTTTAATACATTTCTTTCCATGTTCTACTGTTATAAATACTGGTACAAACTTGTCAATGATGCATTCAAAATTAAAATGTTAAATGCATATTTTTTGCATGTTTTTTGGTCTCCCCCGACATAAATATTCACTTTTCGTAATAATAAAGCTAAATCTAACTGTTTGGATAAAAAGTTTTCCGTATTAACGAGTAAGCGGTTTAATGCATAAATAATGCTATTTGTTTCAGTAAACGTATCATATCGAGATCCACAGGCATAACTCGTGTAGAGTGAACATTCAGCTTCACTTTAACCCTTGTAAGGTAGTGCCATCAACGCGCTAATCTTACATATTGGTACCGAAAACCAGCAAACCTTTTGATATTAAATTCTTTCTTTGGCAAAACGAAAGAATGCTATGAAATATTAAGAATATTGAAATGTCATTTCGAAGAAAGAATTCAAACAGTGAATCATAGAATTAGGTTAACTAGTTCTTAATTATTAACGACCTACCGTGTATTTAAATAATAACGAATTCTATTTATTTACTTCATTACGTTTTCTTGATTATTTCGTTGGTACGTTTGTTTAACTTGAAAAAATGGCTAGGACTTTACAAGGCTTGCGTAGAACACGGAACGTAGCCATTAACACAATGAACAAAATGTACAAGGTCGCTCAAAGCGTTTTGCAAGATGCAACCAATTACCCACTATTTGTAGCATATTATACGAGGTTGTAAAGCATGGTTAATGATTTTAAAACCGTTCACGCCGACATTTTAGCTTTTGATCAGGTAAACAAGGACATTGAAAATCAAGTTCGCGAAGCTTTTGATGGTGTTCATTTCAAAATCGTCGTAATTCACAAGGAATTAACGAATCAATCTTTCGAATCGAAGCCCGCGAATATTATCGTACCAAACCAAAACATTTCAAAATTTCATGATCAAGCTGTCATAACACAAACGTCATCGCTTCTTTGTGACATGATGAAGGCAAAACCTGAAATCAAAGGGTCCTTGACTGCGTTCACTTCAAAGTGCGCGTTTTGCAAGGAAATTCACCATATTGCTAAGTGCAAATCATTTGCACTCAAATCGGTTCAGGAACGTGGTGCTCAATTCGCCAAGGTACATCGTTGGTGCCTTGAATTGTCTCACGCCTTCTCATGCTCTCACGAATTGCAAATCTGTGTTTGATTATCAGAAATGTCATCGTAAGCACCACACTCTTCTTCATAGGGAAGACAACATTTCTGCTGAAGAGGAGTACCAACGACCCACCACGTTTACGATTCAAGGAGCTTCTATCTCTGACCCTCCAGTTCTTTTCCTCGCTAATTTCGGTAACAGTTCAATCATACGTTTGCCAACTGCTCATATTAGTAATCGTGATCCCTCCGGCAGTTTTCAAACATTTCGTGCGTTGACCGATTCAGACAGTGAAGCACACTTCGTATCCATCGTTCTGCCAAGCGGCCAGTCAGCTCTCAGAAAATCCGTGGCTTAGGCCAATCTTCTACAACCGCGTCAGGCGGCACTAATTTCGATGTCGATGTTAAGGGACGAACTATCTTCAACACGAAGTTACTTCCATTGCCAACAATTCAATCCGACCAATTATCTTGTCATCTGTTCCGAGACATACTTCATGCCGACTCCGACTGTCACAAACTGACGACTGACACAGGAGTGACTGACCTACTTCGAGATGTTGAGATCTTGCCATCTCTACCGAGACCCCAATTAACGGGTGATCTTCACCAGCCTCCAGCTATCAATTCTATATTCTGTTGGCTTCCTCTGGGTTCTGTTGGGTTTGCTACCGATCGTCAAACAAACTCCTTCATCGAAACCAACCAGTACCGTCTCCCCGAAGAAGTCAAGAGACTGAGGGAGTTGGACACATTTCCTCAGTCTTCACAGCCCACCAAACAACGTCGACCAAGTGTATCGCATTTATCGCCCACGTGACTTTTCTAGTCAATTTATCGAAACCAACCAGTACCGTCTTCCTGAAAAGGTCAAGAAACTGAGGGAGTTGGATACATTCCCTCAGTCTTCACATCTCACCCCTGAAGAACAACGTGATGAGCAGATCCATCACACTAATCACTCACGTGACCCTTCGAGACAATTCATCGTAGCCTTAACTTTTGGAAAAAGGGATAATGATATCGAACCGTACTTCGCTTTCATGACTGACTACTTGCAGAGTGGTCACATGATACGTGTTCCTGGGAAAGATTTACTCAAGGAAAGGAATCATATACTTCGTCATTGCATTCTTCGTCCGGACACCGTTACCACTAAGTTGCGAATGGTCTTCGATGTCTTGGTGACGGAGGTGAATGAATCATCGTCAAATGATGCCTTCCTTATAGTTTCCAAGTTTCAAACGAACATTGCTGAACTTCTGCAAAACTTTCGTTCACCGTCTGTGGTGTTCATTGCTGAGGTACGGCAAATGTATCGCCTAATATTCCTTCAAGAGCCAAATCGCGCGTTCCAAAGAATATTTATTTATAGTCATCAATTATCGGAATCTACCCCGGATTACCCATTACACCCTGTGACTTCTGATATTTTTTTTTTTTTTTTTTTTTTTTTTTTTTTTTTTTTATTATTTATTGAAACATTTATTATAATTACAATTTTACAACAAAATATTTTTTACAGGTTTTTTTTTACTACTCTTCCATTAAAAGCATTTGCTTGTGTATGGAAGGGGAGTGTACATAAATGCTATTAGTTATTAGTTAAGTATAAGTTAGTACTTAAATAATGAATTGTACATAAATATATGTGAGCTGCAGTATTTATTTGATAATGGTGTGTTTTTTTTTTTTAAAGAAAGAATGTTATGGAGAACTAAGATATTTGTAAGATTAGTTGACAGTAGTTTTTTTTTTTAAGAATATTTTTAAAATGTCTCTTGACAGAGAGCAGTATTTGGGTTTTATCATTGATGCTTCTGATTTCTTCTGGTAGACGATTGAAAAAAGTTCTTCCCTGATAAGTATAATGATGCTGTGCAAAAGACGTATTTAGTTTTGGGCATAGAAAAACATGTTTAAGTCGAGTTCTGTTTTCATTTAAAAATGGATATTTATCTTTTTCTTTTATTATTTGAATTACTGAATTTTTAATATATAGATCTTTAAATGTGGGAACTTGAAATTCTTCAAACAGGCGTTCAGTTGGGTAGTCTAAGGATTTTTTTAATATAATTTTAATAATTGTTCTTTGTACAATTTCTATTGGAAGAAGGTTACATTTATACGCGGATCCCCAACTAATAATAGCGTATTGTAGAGTGGATTGAACTAAGGCATAGTAGATTAAATATAGATTTTTTACCGACAGAAAATTTCTAATTCTTAAAAATATATATATTAATTTTCTGATTTTGTTTACTACTTGACATATTTGTTCCTTCCATTTCAGATTTTTATCGATAATTACGCCGAGATATTTAATTTTATTTGTTGTTTTTAATATTGTACAGTTTGATTTGCAATAATGTTGGCTGTGAATTTTAGTGTTATCGTGTATGACAATGTTAAAATTTTTGGGAGCGTCGTTTGGATGGATTGCAAATGGAATTACAAATGTCTTTTCACTATTTAGTGATAGTAAATTAGTGTCGAAAAAATTCTTAAGCGTATTGATGTCTTCTGTGGCCTGTAATTCTACATTTTCCCAAGTATTTTCACTTATTATTAAAACTGTATCATCGGCGTATGATGTAATTTGACCATGTAGATGTTGAAAAAAAATATCGTTTACATATATGGTAAAAAGGATTGGTCCAAGCACTGTACCTTGGGGGATTCCAAAGCTTGAAATCTCTTGATCACTATTAATACAATTGATTTTTACCACTTGAGGGCGGTTTTTTAAGTAGTTGGTGATCCATTTAATCGCGTTGCCTTTTATGCCAATATCATTTAATTTTTTTAATAGTATCTCATGGGATATGCTATCGAAAGCCTTTCTGAGGTCAATAAATATGCCCGCACATTTTTTACCTTTATCTAATGATTCGTAAATGTATGAAGTTACGTTAGCAATTGCATCTTGTGTGCTGAGTGATTTAATAAAACCAAACTGGTTTTTGTTTAGTATTTTATTACTATCTAGGAAATTTACCAATTGTTTTTTTACTATTTTTTCAAAGATCTTTCCTATGTTAGAAATTAGACAAATTGGGCGATAATTCGTTACTTGGTGTGGATCACCAGATTTGTAAATAGGTGAGATTATTGTGTTTTTGTAGTTCGTTGGAAATATTCCTTTCGTTAAACTCAAGTTTATTAAATGAGTGATGGGTTTTATTAAGTAAGATTTCATAGATTTTAACATGTGTGTCGTAATAGAATCAAAACCGGGAGACGAACCTCCTTTCATATTTTCTATTATTTTTAAGATTTCACATTCTGTTGTTATTTCAAATGTTGAAAGTATATTACGTTTCTGTAAATTTTTATTTTTATGTTTTTCCGGGTTAGAAGGTTTATGAATATTTTTTGCAAGATTTTTTCCAACATTTGCAAAGAAGGAATTAAATATGTTTGCACATTGTTTAGGCTGTAAATTGGCATCTATAATTTTTTTATCATGTTCGATGTACTTAATATTTTGAGTTTTTTTTGTATTGTCTATGGCCATATTCACAGTTTTCCACATTTGTTTATGATTATTTTCTGAAGATAATATTTTATTTTTAAAAAACTCTTCCTTACTTTTTTTAATATAAGAAGTTAATTTATTTTTATATTTTTTATAAAAATTATATGCTTTTTCATCATGGGGATTTTTTAAAGTTGTTTTATAAAGTTTTTCTTTGTTTCTGATAGATATTATAAGTCCTTTGGTAATCCAAGGTTTTAAACATCTTAATTTTGATTTTATGTGTATTATTATTTCAGTTGTCGAATTTTTAATGTGTTGTGACAGGATTTTTTCAAAGTTAGTCGAACATATTTCAGTATCATCACTCTTTAAAACATTGTTCCAATCTTCATTTTTTAGTTTTTCGGAGAGAATAGTCATGTCTATTGTTGATTTTTTGGGTATTAAATTATGTTTTTTATGTTTAATATTATTATTATACAGAAGTAAGCATGAATGATGATCAGTTATGTTAGTTTTCCAAACAATGGATTTTAGTTTGTGAAGATCTTTAATGTTTACGTTTGTCCAAATGTGATCTAAACAAGATGGAGTATGTTCTTTTATTTCTCTAGTATTTTTATTTATGCAAGATATGAAATTTTGTTCAGTCATACAATTGATGTATTCAGTTTTGTTATTATTTTCTATTTTTTCATTAATGTTCACATTAAAATCACCCACCACGAAGCAGAGTTTATTTTTTAATTTTAATAATATGTATTTGAGGTCATTAATAAACGTAATAATACTCGAGCCATGCGTTCTATAGATAGCTATTAAATGATATATTGATTTGCCGAGTTTGAAATGTACTTCGATGCAGTTTACCAAATGTATTGGGTGTTCTATAATGTTAACAATACTAAATTTATTATTTGCAAATATTATTATTCCCGAATTTTTGTTGATATCTACTTTGGTAGAAATATAATTGTACTCAGGTAAGTGATAAGACGGTGACTCAGCGTTCGTAAACGTTTCGGTTAACACTATGAAGTCCGGCTTTTTAATTAAATTATTTATTTTTAAAATTAGTTCATCTAAATTTTTCTGAATGCTACGGATATTTATGTGCATAATAATTATATCATTGATGTTTTTAGAAATAATTTTGTTACATGAATCAGTACAAATACATTCATATTCTTGAATTTTAATATTTAATTCTAATTCATTATTTACGAAATCATCCATTTAATTAATGCATTTTTGGTTGTATTTTGCAATATTATATATAAGTTTTTTTATTCAATGTCGTAGTTTATTCTTTCTTTGGCTAATTTAAGCATATAAGAACGAAACTTACATGTTTCGCTGTTTGTTCGGTGGTCTATTTCATTCATTTTACTGTTGAAGGAGTTTATTTCTTTCTTCTTGTTAGCTGCGTGACAGTTGGCGCATTTGGGCGGTAGTTCCAGGGATTTACACTCGGAGATGGGATGATCTTCTGAACAGTGCTTGCATGTTGGTTTATTCATTTTATTGTAGCATTTTTGTGCTGTGTGTCCGAATCTTTGACAATGGAAACATTGGGTAAGAACGTTACAATCGGTTACATAGATTCTCATGAATCCTAGATGAATTTTTTTTCTATTTATAAGATGTAGTCTCAATTCTGGATTTGTTTGGAGAATTAAGTTTTTGTTGTTAGTTTTTTTGTTCGTAATGATGGCTTTAACTTGTAATATGTTTTTATCTTGGTATTTTTCACATATCATTTTGATGTCGTTGTTTTGTTCAATTATGTCTTCTAAGAATTCTTTTTCGGTATAGTCTTTGTCAAGTCCTTTGAATATTACGCATGGATCCGTTTTCACAAGTACCTCCGCTAATATGGTTTTGTCGACTTCATTTATCTTATCTTTTAATTTTTTTGCCTCTTCTTTTTCTGGGCATGTTATTATAATGTTTTTTTTTGTTTTTTTAATTTCACTTACTCGAATTCCCAACTGCGATATTTTGATTTTTTGTATTTTCTCTTTAATATCTCTGCCTTTATTCTGTCCTATCGCGTTGTCAGATCGTTGACAGAAAAAAAAGGTTACGAATTATCACTCACACGCCACGCGATCACTTCGGATGCAAATATCGATTCTATCGTCATCGGCTGTTTCAGTCTGGAACAAGCTCAATAAACGCAATCCGAAGTCATCGAACATACCAAACGAGGTCAACTTGAACAGCAGAAGTGGGATTGAAGCAAATCGAAACTTCGCGCCTTTCTACCGCCGGACTACTATCTCACCGATGTAATCTTCAAGAATGTTGATCATTCTCTTACTCTCAGGGTATTGGGATGGAAGTGGAGGCCACCGGATGCTTCACCCGATGATTCTCGTCACGGGAATCGTTACACCGACCAATTATCGCTCTTGACAGTTATCGCATCTAACCATCGGCGTCAAGCATCATCGGTTGATAATAATCCATCGGATATAGCTTGACGTGGCCATTCTCAGGCCGTTCTTATCTGTAACGTGTTATGGTGGGCGGAGCTCTCCGGGTTTGTCCAGCCGCCAAACGACTCTTGGCCTGTTTTAGATGGCCATGTTAACAAAACTGAACTCTTCTCTGAGGAACGAGTTCAATCGTCATTATTAGTCCAACATGATGATATTCTGCTAGATTTTTATTAAAAAATTATATCGTTTTTGGAAACTCTAACGCCTTATCGGTTCCTGTTATCTATTCGTACGCAACTTTCATAACAAAGCCACTCGTCGTTCAGATTTTCCACACAACCATATCGAAATTCGTGTTCTACCTATAACATATAATTTTAACATTGCAATTCACTCTCTGCGGATGATATGGTTCGAATCGAAAGTAAAATTATTGCGCTTATCGCTACATTCCGTACTTCAAATGGATCATCTATTACAAGACCATCCACCAAATCGTGTCCATTGCCTAGTCTAATTAATTAACATTAAACATTAACTAATTGTCATCGTCCCGCGTTTTGTTTCGTTCTATATTTACGTCTAAGTTAATCTTATAATTTATTTAGTTCTTTATTCGTGTTCCCTTCGTTAACGTAACAATTCATAGCATTTTGCGCTTCGTTTAAGGTTTAAGCCTTGTTTTCAAAAATAAAATTTTCTGTATTTTTGTGGGCGGAATGTTTTATAATGCTTAAAAAGATCTCGATAGGTTTGTTCTGATTCACGTACAAAGGCCAGAATTCAAACCTATTGGTGAATTTCGCACACTGGGTGCTTAAATTGGCTGATAATTGCCGGTTGTCAACCGTTGTTAAGGAGCCAAAACAAGTGTTTGTTTTTCTTCAGTCTTCCCATCGTAACGCAACTGTCAATATTATCATTTATATGGTGAAAAGCTATCGTGACTCATATAGTGAATTTACCGCCGGTAATTCATCCCCACCATATAAAAACTGATTAACAACTACCTGTGGACCATCCAGAAACAGCCAATAGACCACGAGGGATCCACAAACCGGGCAAGATTGCCATCAAATTATCCCTCCCTCTGTGAAATACCTTTGCTATTTGTTTTAGTAAACGTATCATATCGAGATCCACAGGCATAACTCGTATAGAGTGAACATTCAGCTTCACTCTAACCCTTGTAAGGTAGTGCCATCAACGCGCTAATCTTACATATGCATTAATTTAAATTTGGGAGGCTGGTAGGGGTACCGCCGCACCGGGAACCATTTATTGGATAACCAACACCTGATCCATAGATTAACCCAATTAATTCGTTACGTTTGATGACTTAGCAGGTGTGCCCGATTGTTTAGATCTTTTTCAAGTATAAGAAAGTCAGTAAATACTTCTTCAAACACAGCAAACTTATTTTGTGGCACCATTTTAATTCAAATTACTAAAATACTTAGTTTTTACCACTTTTATTGTTTATAAAAACCGACATGTTTCGTGAGCAACGCTCACTTTTTCAGGGTTTTAATAATACAATAAATTATAATTATAATTTATTCAGGGTTTTAATTATACAATATAATTATAATTTATTCAGGGTTTTAATAATACAATAAATTATAATTATAATTTATTGTATTATTAAAACCCTGAAAAAGTGAGCGTTGCTTACGAAACATGTCGGTTTTTATAAACAATAAAAGTGGTAAAAACTAAGTATTTTAGTAATTTGAATTCAGTAAATACTATTGTGTGCTACTTTTTTATGTTGAATCCATATTACAATTAAAATTTAAACATTACTACAATTAAATATGATTATTTTATCTCACCTTAGTGTTATCATTAATTTTTCTTCGGGCTTAATGCAATCACGAAACCGTGTATCTTGTCCTTTAATGGTGTCGTATAAAGCTTTCAGTAATTCTTCAAATGACGCAACACTCATTCTAACATAACCAAAACATTTATCTTCATGCTTCTTCAGTTCTTGAAAACAAATTGCGAACTGGCCAGATTCGTTACGTGTGTGCAGTAAAGGATGAATCCAATATTTTCTATTTTTTGTCTTGCGTCGCTGTTGTAGATGGTACAAATAAATAACACTAGCGACCTCGACGGCGTCCATTTTATTACTGACGATACAACGCAGTTTTATGCCTACCGCGGTTGAACCGCGCGAAGCGGTTCGTTCGCGGCTAGCCGCCATGACGGCCAGCCGCTACATTCAACCACGGTAGGCGGCTAGCCGCGCGGTTGACCGCCTACGCGGCTGGCCGCTAGTGCGTACATAGCCTAATGATACTGGGTTGAGATTCAAGCTGCGGAAGCTGCGTGTTATCATTATTTAGACAGACATCCCAGTTTTTGAATGGCTTATATGGCAAGCAGGATTTGTCTAATGGGTATATGTAATTATTCTTTTGCCTTTTTTTCCCATGTTCTTCTGTTTTAGGTTCAATTTTGTCAATAAAGCATTCACTTAATAACATCGATATATTATTGTTATAATAATTTTTCACGATTAGCAACATTGATTGTCTGTGAAATATAAATATGGCGTGGTTCAGTTCGTATATCGCATAAGTGAATTAAATTTAATTATATTAAAATGCAAAATGCATATTTTTTTAATTTTTCGTCTCCCTACACATAAATACTCACTTTTCGTAATAATAAAGTTAAGTTTAACTGTTTGAATAAGAAATATTCCGTATTAATCGAGAAGCGGAGTAAGGCAAGTTTGATAATAAATTATCTAACTTCAACCTGTTATAAATATACATAAGACGATTTGAGCAAATCTTCTTATATATAAAAATGAATCGCTAAATGTGTTGCTAAGCGCAAATCTTGAGATCAGCTGAACCGATTTCGCTAATTCTTTTTTTAGAATATTCCTTGAAGTACGAGGATGGTTCTTACGGAGAGAAAAATTAAGAAAATTGCGCAGAAAATTGGATAATTTCAGAAAACATCGCACGTTTGACAGTTCGCGTGTTTCAGAATGACATTTTGCAAAACAATGGTTGTTCAATCAGGATTCTATTTTTGAAAATCTTTAAGTTGATCAATTTATTTAAAGTAGGTACTCCCCTAATAGTTTGAATCGAATCAAGAATTTTAGATATTTTAAATAGGTACCTATGTTAGGTACAAAATTTAATATATCTACATGAAAAATGAAATTTCAATAAAAATTGTAAAAGGTGGCACGCGGGCTATTTAAAAACTGAATGTACTGGGATTGAATATATGGAACGCGGGAGGAGGGTTGGCGGAACGAGGGAGCGAGAAAGTTAAGAGGGAAGGCGGGGAAGGTGGAAGAGGAACGCGGGAGGGGGACCTGGGATAGGGGAGGGGAACTCGGGTGGTGAGTTTGCGGGACGGGGGAAGGGGGGGGGGGGGAGTGGAGTGGGGAGAGGGAAGGTGGAGGTGACGGAGTGGGAACGCGAGAGGGGAAGAGGACGCAGGAGAAGAAGGGGAGGCGGAAGGGGAACGGGACGAATTGGAAAGGGCACTCAGGGAGAAACAATTTCTTTATTAAATGGCATAGCAACGCATGCCGGGACCAGCTAGTTGTTTATAAAAAAACATTTCAAGATTCTTCAACACACCGCGATACCAACATTTAATACTGTTTGTCTTAATGCATTATTTACAAATATTACGTGTACATTTCCACAAAATATTGCATTATTAAATACATAAACACCAAATCCGTCACTGTATAATAATTTAATTGAATTATATTTCTTCCCAAAACACTTTGAAAAGGTTCGAAAACCCAACTAAATATGAAAATGTCTAGTTTTTCCGAGTATTTGGCCGGCCTTCATAAATATGAAATATCTAAATTAGATTCTTCGGATGTGATTTAAATTGGGCTGCATATAGATTAATATAAAGACATGCGGGTAGCACCAGACCCCGCCTGTCCGACTGGTACACAAAATTGTTTTAAAGACCCTTGAATTACTCTGCCATTTCCCCAAAACATTTTGAGGCCTTTTAACCGTATTTGCATGGTACTTTTATTTTTTTAGTCTACGTTTCTGCGTGAAACGTTTTGTATAATTTGTATCCAATTTACGCATTTATTCTTCCTGCTGTGTTACAGAATTATTATTTACTAGCGCAGACCCGTGAAAAGTTCCAGGACTAATACATAATATATTATACATATTTAATAAGGCACTCAAGTAAAAAAATATTATGATGAGCAACAAACGGAGATTCTGAATATATACTCGTTAGTTTGAATACATTGGTAGAATTAGTAAATCGTCATTAAAAAATTAATAAAAATTATCCCTTCAAATCATGTTTGGTTGGCATCACTGCATCGGCTGTTTCTAGCGTCACGCCGCGAGTCTTCGCAGATTTTAAATTCTGGTATTGTGTGATTTTTTTTGTTGTTTTGTTATCAGAAATTTGTGATTCTAATAGATTCGCTTTTTTGAATTTACAGCAAAACGAATGGGTGGATTTGAGAGCAGTTGAAAGATTCTTTCAGTTTTTAATATTACAAACGGACATAAGCAATTAAAAATATAAAATTTCAAAAACAAAGGTAACGAAGCATTTTATGCGATTGTTTTTTTTTTCAGGTAAACTGTAGAAGTATCACTCTATATGAAATTTAAAAAAAAACAACACGTAAATAAACAGACATATTATAATAACGGTTATCGTTTCTTCACTTTTTGTTTCTTATAAAAATTATTAATTATAATTTAATAATCACACACCTTGACAAATCTTTCGCAAACTTGAAAATCTTCATTTTATTTATTTTGGAATACTTAAATTACAATTATTTTTTAACACACCTATTTTGCTAAGATATTATTGAAAAATTATAAATACTTATGCATTTATAATATAATTACAAATAGTAGGTACATAATTTTAATATTTTCTCATCACGCGTTTGAACATTTTTATTGGTAACTTGAATGTATATTAAAGCAAATTTTGAATGAAATAAAATCCATTTTGAGTTATAGAATATAACCGCCTTGAACAGTTGCAAGGGTATTATCGCAAGACCATCTTTCGACGAAATTCGATTTCTCACGGGTTAACGGGCCTCAGTTATTTTATTATTATTGTGCAACAGAATAATTCCAATTACGGTACAATTTAGTTACTCTATCAGCATTTAGGCAAGTGACGCTTCAATAATATTTTTAAGGCATATAAAGAACAGTCACTTACACCCAAATGGTTTGCCAGTTCATTTAACAGCACCACTCCCCTCGTCATACGATGCTTTGACAAGATGTCTATTCTGCCGTTCGGTACTTTAAATAAATCATGATGTCGATTTCGGCTAGAGCGGTCTGGTACATATAAATTATAGCATCCCAAGAGAAATGAATCCCGAGAGATTCTAGACTCACAGAATCAGTTTCCTCAAGTAGGTCAATATGGTGCATGAACCTTGGATAGGTTCCGTGCTTTTGGATATAAACATACCTGAGGAATTTCTTCTGGATTTGCTCTAACATATCAATGTACTTCTGGTGGTACGGTGCCCAAACATTGCTCGCGTACTCCAGCTTGCTTCTCAGTATGCCATCGAATAATGCTAGCATAGCTTCTTGGTCATCAAGCTGTTTACAAGTCCTGATGATGCACCCAATAAGTTTGTAGCAAGACTGTGTGAGCTGCGATATATGGCAAGAGAATGTCACTTCGGGATCAAAGTCGACCCCGTGATCCTTCGCGGATTTTACACGTGATAACGTTTCGCCCTTTATTTTATAATCGTATACTATAATGTTTTTACAACGAGTGAAGGACATTGTGACACATTTCTTTTTGTGTTAAAATCTAATTTATTTGCCAACGACCATTCAGATCACAGTGCATCCAGATCAGTTTGCATTTTAAAGCAATCTTGTTGGCAGCTTATTTCCATCAGAATTTTAAGATTATCAGCAAATAGTAGACATTTTTGCTGTTCCCAACATAGTTTTGGATGTCATTTATTAGTATTAGAAACAACATATGTAGGTCCGAGGTTAGACCCCTGAGGAATTCCAGATTGCGCTTGGAATTGTTTTGAGTTATGTTGCTTAAGTCTTTCTAACGCCGAAATAACTAAATATCCTTTTTTTTCTAACGCTTAAATCATATTATCTCATCGTACTACAAAAAGACGTTGAACAACTATTATATTGTTAGTCCGTTTCAGCTTGGTACTGAGTTGACCATGTTGATACCAAAAGTAAGTTTATTCTGACGTCACAAGGTTCATTACGACGTCACGGGCGTTCAAGAGTGCATTGAAAAATTAAAACTTTGAAAATTATTTTAACTATTTAAACTAACTATAAAAAAATTGGATTTCATTCTTGTTGGATTTTAAAAGCTGAAATTATTTATGAAAAGAATATTTGCCCCAGGATGATTCATTGCTTTTCAAAAGAAAAAGTATGGCTTTCGAATGTTAATAAAACTTGAAAAAAATTTATTTTATTTAATTTTTTATTTTATTTTTTTTATTTTTTTATTTATTTATTCCATTTTTACAATTTTACAAAGTTAGGTATACGTACAATTATTTTTTTAATTATGTACATGTAATGCAAATATTTTTTAATGGTGGTAATAATACCTCTCTAATTGAGAATTTCTCGTGTTTAGGGAGGGAGTACTAACACAATTGATATTTTGATATATGTTTAATTGATGCTACCATTTGTAACAGTTAATTACAATACGAAATAAGCACCCAGAATAGTTAAGTTGGTGGCTACGTATCAATACAAATGGAAATTTGAAATCCTAATGGGAAATATAACGCTTATTAATTGTTAATTAAAACTCGTTAGTCGCCAATGTAATGCTTAAGAAAATGAATAAAACACTTAATAAGACATTATAGTAATAAATAAAAGAATTGTGGCAACAATTAAATTATATTACCAAATAATAATTTATTTTTACGTTTTAAAATCGGGATTTCTTATTTTCTTCTAAAATGAAAGCATTTGACGTCAGATTCAAATCGGATTTGTTTTCTGTTGTTTGAAAGAGCATTAATTTACCCATGCTTTTGTTTTGTTTAAAATCGGAATCGGAATTTTTATTTTAGGATTTTAATTTAGAACTGCGTATCAAACTTTGGTTAATTTATATCAAGACACTATTGGTTGAAATATTTCTTCGGAAGTGATTGAAAATAGAATCTGGGTTTCATAATGAATTAATGCTTGTCTTAAATAACATTTACATGAAAACCTAAATACTATTTTGCAACGTTTTCTCGAGTTGGATTTTAGATGTTTAACATTTAATCGTTTGGATTACTTGAAAAATACGTTCCTTATTTTGAATTAATATAATCTTCGATTGAGGTCATTATTTTCAAGCTAACGATCGGAATATTATTTGACGTTTCTTTTAAAAAAGGATCTACAATGTGGAATATTTTCTGTTAGTGAAGTTTTGAAAAAAGACATTATTAGCGTGTTGTTATTTAATGTGTTGAGAATATTCTCATATTTTTTTATTAAAATAGGATTGAGTTTTGGTAATTCCTCAAAATGGGTATTTTGCGAAACAACGTAATTATTGGTTAATAATTGAATATCATATTTAAATAAAACCACATAGTTTGGTTTTACAGTTTCGTAAAGAGACTGAATTTGTTTAGATGTGTTATAATATTATTATCATTCAACGTGTTTTTTTGCAACACGGGAGGATAGTTTTGTGTTACGGTTTCGAGAAGAAAAACTCAATTTGTTTACATGTAATATAATATTATTATCATTCTACGTGTTTTTTTTGATTTGATCACCGCAAAGGAAGTCTGATAATTTTCTTACACAAATTCAACGCGCAAACATTGAATGCATATGTTTACATATATTAATTGTTTTGTGTTTAATTCGTAGAACTCCATTTTAATTTTTAGAAATTTAATTAAAATTAAATTTGATAACTAAAACACTAACCAAAAAACTTGCAGAACTCGATAATAACATTATCAAATTTAATTTTAATTAAATTTCTAAAAACATATGTTTACACATTGAATGGGTGTTTTTTTTCTTGTTTCGTTCTGTCTGTTATGTAATTGTTTCACATCATAATTTTAAATTTGGGTTTTTCGATTTTGATAGCTTTCCTTTCGTTACAATGGAAATGTTTTTCTTATCTTTGCAGCGGTGTGATAATTCGGCGCGTAATATGTTTCTAACCTCAGTACATTTACCCGTATGTAATATTTTTTGACAAAAACCCTTTGATTATATAATGTCTAGATAGAGCGCTCGAGCGACCAATGTTTCGTGGACCACATTTTATATATTGCGGACCACTTGTGGCCTACAGACCACCGGTTGGGAACCACAAAACTGCAGTGCACCTCGTAAAATTGATCAACCGTCAGAAACAAACAAAATGGCAATTGATAAAGGTTCAAAGTGAAGTTAGAACCTTGTAAAATAAATGGAAACATTGAAAAGTTGATATTAGAACTTCGTCATACAAAAATCTAGGGAAATACAACCCAGCTTGCTCTGAAAATAATTTTGGTTGAAGAAATAAGCAAAAGATGTAGTTTATGAAAGATGTAGCATTAGAACCATGTCCAGTGACGAATTTTGATAAAAATAAGTCGATGAACTGTGTCTCTGAAGAAAACAATCCCAGGTTTTTCTTTTGATCGAGACATCGTAAGGAAAATAAATTAAATGCATACGAGTTTTAATGAAATGTGTTATATACATTATTGATTTTAATTTTAGTCAGGTTCTAAGTATAACTGCGATATACTCTGAAGTACCCGATTGTCCTGAATCATTTGGATTGTCTGTGCTGCGTCCTAGGCAACTTTTGTTCAATCAACTCAAATTTGGTTTGAAATTAAAAGTTATTTTAAAAATTGGAACTGATTGAGTATACAGACAAGGTATGAAGGGACGTACCTGACTTACTTTACCCGTGCACAATATTTGGATTGAAAAATGTAAATGTAATTTTTGTTTCTGATAAATTTAAAATGTTTTTTTTTTCTTCAAAATCAAACAAAAAAGATTTCTTCCGCATGTCGTCAATGGTCACCGACCGAGTGACCAACCAACCCCTCAGCCAGCCCCTCAGACAACCACTGTACATAACACCTACTATTTTTTTTATGTTTTTGTGGAAAAAAACATCAAAAATGTCATCGGATATTAAAATTTCGTTAACATTTTGCACTCTAAATAATGTCAGGAATCACTGGTTAAAATAAGTCAAGTACGTTCCTTAACACCCTGCACACTCAAACGGTTCCAAGTTTTTTAAATAATCCGTAATTTAAAAGTAAATTTGAGTTCATTGAACTAGAGTTATCCAGGACGCACAGACAAACAAAATTATTATTTTTGATCAGGACCAAAGATATTTATATTTCATTATCTTTGTTCAGGACACTCGGGTATTTCGTAGTAGGTATATCGCAGTTATACCTAGGTCCTGAATAAAACTAAGTTCAATATTATGTGTAAAAAAAGTTAATTTAATTTATTTTGCCGATGGGCGATGACTCGATCAAAAGAAAAACCTAAAAAACACCCTGTACTAGTATTTTTACGGAGATAGTAGGTAGATATTTTTAACAGATAATTATTTTATTTTTCACGCGGCTGCGCTAATAATTAAATAATATTCTCTAAGAAATTGTTCTCTTATTTAAAAAAAAATGTTTCACTACACTACTCACAAATTCTACGAATTCTTGACAAATCAGTTCCAATTTTGAAAACGGCAATTCAAATCATTTCCTATTCAAAATACTGTTGACTTTATTATTGTTTGTCTGAATTCTCCAAACAAGCACTCCCAATTGTTTGTCTGAATTCTCCAAACAAGCACTCCCAATTGTTTGTCTGAATTCTCCAAACAAGCACTCCCAATTTTGAAAATGAATTAGGAATAGTTAGCGAAATGTAGATATACCTGTTTGGTCATTGAGCGGTCTAGAAGAGGGAGGCGTGTGCGCCGGGGTGTCCGTGTGTCCGTGTGTCAGGCTCGGTCCATACAAGCCAAAGTCCTCCGCGCTCGAAGAACTGGCGTTGCTGCACTTCCTTCCGCTCTTCTCCCCTAGCGAGGACAAGAGCCTATTCTCTTGGCCCGAAATAGCCGATGACAAAAACTTATTGTCTTGCCCGGCCAAAGAAGACAAGAATTTGTTTTCTTGCTGCCCAGCCAAAGACATGAACTTATTCTCTTGCGACTGGTGCGATATGTGAGAGTTGTGGTGTAAGTGGTGCTCGTCTATAAGTCCCGATACTCCTAAGAGGCCGCCTACCAAGTTGGGTCTCAGCTCGTCCATGATCTTGGAGTTCTGTCCGCAGCCGTTGCTGCTGAAGTTGAGCTGGCGGCTGAAGATGGCGGGGAAGATGTTGAATTGCTGGGGGTCCCCCAGGGGCGGCAGCTGGTCCGGGCCTCCGCCCCCTGCGCCCCCGAGGCACGGTACCCCTTTGAAATCCAACGCGGAGCCGGACGCGCCCCGAGCCCCGCCGGATAGGTGAGGGTACAGCTTGACACTTGCAGACACTTATGTTGTCATCTTGACGCACGGAAGTGTCGATATCTAGCCCGAAGCCGCACACACAGATTTCTTCTTATCAACACTGACTTTGCAACTAAACACCTTTTAGATGTTAATATTTTGCAAACGTAGATAGTCAGCAGTAGTAGAGTTCGAACTTTTTTATTGTTAACAAATCATCTGAAACACTTTGCTTACAATTGTTTTGCACCGTCCTATTCAGAGTCCAAGTGTAGTACACTAGGTAGTAAGTACACTAGGTAGTAAGTTTTGCACCGTCCTATTCAGAGTCCAAGTGTAGTACACTAGGTAGTAAGTACACTAGGTAGTAAGTTTTGCACCGTCCTATTCAGAGTCCAAGTGTAGTACACTAGGTAGTAAGTAATGTTGTAGTCCAACTTCTGTTTGTTTATAATTAAAAATGATTTTGAAACTTGCGCGCAAAAGCCTCCACAATGTATTTTACCGTAATTGAGTTCAAACTTACTCTAAAGAAGAATAAATCTAGAAGAAAGGAAAAATTGTCAACACTGCCAATGCAAATGATTTTTTCAGTTACTTTGATTTAAGTAGGCATCAGTATAATGTAGGAAAAGCTCTGGTATAAAAATTGTTCTCGTTATGAAACCGATGCGTTTCCAATAACCCCGATAATTAGATTATAAGTATAATTCAATAGATGTTTAGCAATATGGTTATTCGCAGTAATAAAAGCAAGTTTGAAAATGTCATTTGTTTACTATGTGGATCCCGGCTCTAGTGAAAGTAAGTACCTAATTTACGATTGAAATAAAACTTGAATATTAGCTTAACCACGTAGGTGTTTTGATTTTATGTCAACAGATCAGAACTTGATGGCGAAGCAAAATAAAAATGTTTTATTTTCTTGGTGTTTTTTAAATATTGATCACACCAATATTTAGAACATCACATGTGTTTTTTCCGATTCGATGAATTATGAATGTTCATATCAAATAAAGTTGCACTGTTATCACAGAGAAATAAAGTGTATACGTCTTATGTAGGTACTCGATCACGTGATAAAAAATAATGAAAAGTTCATTCACGAAAACAATATTTTTTAAACACTCGATAAGTTTCACTGACAGCACCCGTACTCAAAGTCAAAATGTATCGAGAATTTAACGAAAGAACTACTGTTGAATTTTGATTGAATTCGATAAAATGCGCATATTGAGAAGACGTCACTTATAAACAAACTCGCGGCTGAGTTACAAGACGACACAGCAATCAAGCTCCTGTGACCTACATCAAATAATGTTATTCCGATTATGAAATTGTATTAAGTCATCGGGATGGTTATCGAATTATAAATGCAGTCGGGCTGTCTGGCTGTCTGGCTGTCTGGCGGAACCAACACCTGCTGAGATCTGCCGGCCGACAAGAGTTGCCGAAGTTGCAGAGGAGTTGACGAGGACGAGGTCGATCTACTGGGACAGCGAGCCACGCGTCCTCCGCGACTCAAATTAATGTAATCTAAGCGATCTTTCGACTGTTGCAGTTGACATCGGGATATCCCGAACGCAAAGTGACTAACAACATTAAATTGTTCTCATATATGTCGTGCGGAGTGGGCCGCCCCTCCGCGAGACAGAGACCGGCAGAGGGAGCCAGCAGCCTCCTGCAGACCGAGCGGCAAAACCCCTCAACCCTTAGTCGGAGGGAGACGGTTGATAACCCACCCACCCACTTTCACGTACAGCTCTTTTATGCAAACATAAACACATTTATCTGTTTGAGACGGACGTATATTCTCCCCCGTTGGAGCGAGCGACGCGGATATAGGGGATGCCTGTTTTATTTGTGCGCGTAAACACCACTCTACGGGCTAATCCTCCCTGAACGCAAAATATCAGAGACTCGACCAATAACCGACAAACTTTAAACTCCCGTCCCTTTCTGGCATAAGGCTTGGTATCGCATTTCACCAGGGAGGTTTGTCTCGTGGTCGTTCGAGTCTACCGACAACACGAGTCGGTTTGGAGCGTGTGATGAGAGATGTGTGTGGGGAAGGAAAATAACCAATAGCGAGGGGCGCGTCTCGGGAGTGCGTCCTGATTGGCTGTGACAAAGTCGTGGTGGGGAGGGGAAGGGAGAGGGGCAACATGGTGGAAATGATGATCCGGAGAGCAGGGAAAGCAGCGAATTCGAACTGGCGAATTTTCCGTTGCAGCCGTTTGCCGGTATTGTTATATACACCTATGCAGGTTCAGATTGTGCAATAATTTCAGTCTATTTTGTATTCAGATTTGTTACAAGTCAGTTATTTGCATTATTTACTTGAAAGAGATATTTATATAGTATGAAATATATGAATTTAAAATATTGTTTTTAATATGATAACTTCTTAATAAAAAATAACAAATGTTGTTTTTATGTATCGAAAATCAAGGACAACAAGTCTCAACTTATTCAATTGCACGAAAAATCATCAAAATTGTTGTTTCAAAAATGCAAAAATTGTCATTTAGTCGTACTTTAAGGTCTCGATGGAAAATTCCCCACTTAGCTTTCTCCCGTCGCTTTGCCTAACGTTACACCTACGATAGTGATCCCGCGTCTATTATACTCGACGTACGGAAGCATTCAGAAAAATATATGTTATTTTCGCACAAGTCCCAAAGTCTCAATTAGGAAATATAACTTTCCAAATACATCATATTTTACAAAATGCGGAACTAAATTATAAGACGAACACGAGTAAATTTTCTTACCTAGGTACCTGTTTTTTATGGGGTCTTAAGTACCTATTATTACCGGACCCATAAGCTTGTTTTCAAGCTACCTACAACATTGCCAGACATATGTAATGATGTTTGAGGCGTTCCTGACTCGTTATATATTAACTAGTGCACTTTTGCAGAATCAAGTTATTAGGGAATTAGGTTTACGAAATCAAGGTTTGCCTGTCACGTTTAATACGGAGAACGCTTTGGAAAAAACGAGCTTTCCTTGTTATAGAACGATTGTAATTTTGTTTGTTAAAATTCATTGTGCCTACCTAAATAGTCGCACAAACATTATGTAGGTACCTACCTATTTATATTTATATGTATAATAAATTTAAACAATAAAACACTTATTTTGTTATACCACCGTTTAATTATATGGACATAACTTTATTATTAACTGACTGACGGCCTCCGTGGTTGAGTGGTAACCTTGGTTACGAATTCGGAGGTCGCCGTTTATATCCCGACGTGCGCAAGTAATTTTTTATTTTTTTATTTATTTATTTGTGCATTTAGCACAAGCTTATACATTTATATAGGTACATAATTTATTAAAAAATTTTGACTGCCCAACTAGGAGTATTCCCGTTTTAGGACAGTCAAAATATTATGGGTATGAATATGTGGAACATGATTTGTACAAAAAAAAGAAAGAAAATTGATGAAATAAAAAGAAGAGAAAGAATATTAAATAAAATAAATTTTAAGTTTAAAACAAAGTAAGTAACTGTTATTTGTTTGGCATAGAAAAGAATATTAATTTTATAAAGAAAAAGTAGATAGGTACATATAGGTAACATATAGGTAACTTAAAAGAGGAATTAAGAGGATTAAAACATTTAGGTAACTTATGTATGCTTTGCATATTATAGTCCTACATACATACAATGTAGAAAATAAAGAAAAAAAGAGAAGAGAAAGAATAAAATAAAAATGAAATAATCAATTAAAACATAAAACAGCCATGGTTTGTTTAGCATAGTTGTTGAAATGATAATAATAATAAATTAAAGTTATAAATATATGTGTACCTACTTAGAAGAAAATAATTAAAACATAAGGGAATGGTGTTTGTATTTCATATTATAGTCCTACGTACACATCTTGAATAATGATAACTACGAGTAGAAAGAGAACAGAAACAAGAAAGTAAAATAAAAATATAAAATAATATCTGATTATTAGTGTTGTTTGCTAGCATAGTTATTAAAATTAAAATAAAATAATGGGTATACATATACTAATAACTGGTGTTTACATTGCATATTATAAGCCTACATATATATTTTGTATAAATATGAAGAAAAGAGAAGATATAGAATAAAATAAAATATCCAATTTGTTTGACATATTTAATTTATTTGATTGTTTTGTGTTATTCTCAATTTAAACAAAATAATATAGATACCTATAGTTACGTAGTAGGTATATTTAAGGAACGTTCTGGAGTGGTAGATTCATTCTATATCACCCTGGTGGTTGCTTGAAATGGCTTTAGCCTTGTTTGGTGACAGTTTGTTACCGTTTTTGAATTAGCAGGGGCGCCCGGGTTCTAGGGGTGATGTTTGTCTGGATCTTGGCGTCGGATGGGTCTGCCCATCAACTCCGTAGCAGGCCGGATCTAGAGAGACAGGTTGAGACTTTTTTACCGTTCTATCAGGATTTTCTGGGAACATCGACTTGCACCTTAGAGGGAGGGATAAATTCGTAAACACATTGACCTCCTGATTCCTACCTGCCCACACTGACCTCCTGATTCTTACCCACCCCTAATACCCTTTTACTTCACAGGACTTCCTCTCCTTCATTTCCTAAAAATACCCTCCACATAGCATCCCCAAAGATGACATGATGGGAATAATTTTCCTCAGGGCCTACTGTGTGGTGCTAACGTAAAAAAATAATAAAAGTAACATTTATGTCCTATATTTTATATTCCTATATTTAACTTCCCCTTTATTCATTCATTCGCTCTACATTCACAAACCAGCAAAGTATTCCTTTCATCTTACTCATTACGATTACACCAGCCTTGCATTCTTTGCGATCTTCCGATCAGATTTCTAATTTACGTGAGGATTCGCATAGAATGCGTGGTTTTGCGATCATACGTGGTTTTACCACAAATATGCTCATATATGGGATCCCATCGTCCTTTGTTTCTTTGATGCCCATGTTTCTTTGGTGAAAATAATCGTACGTTTCGTAGATTTGGGGTTACATAGTGTTGAGTTATTTATAGAACACAAACACACCATTTTATCGCATTGGTAGACCAGAAATAAGTGTGGCCAATTTAGTAACATAGTAATTATTATGTATTCTAATGTTTTCCTAACAAATATTTTGACTTTGGTACATACAGTAGTTGTGTGCCCCTGTCCTCCAAATAATATTAATAAGTAATAATTAATTATTATTTATTTCAAAATGGTTTTTAATTGAACATTTGATAAGTATATTGTAACAAAGAATATATATTAGTTCCAGATGAGATCATACGTGGCGTCATTGTTCTAGTATTTTCTATCTTTTTCGTTTTCATACAAGACGTGTGAGAAGGAAGATGACGATCGTCGATAACGTACCTACCTACGTGCAACCTTCTCCCGGACTACTAGGTATATCCTGTCTTATGTTTTGCATTTAAATGAAAATTAAGCTCAATAACCCAACATTATTTTTACATTGTTTATTTAATGCCCAGAGGGCTTTTTTATGTTGGTAGTACAATTTTAACACGATAGATAATTTTTGAACTAAAGAAAGAAAAAATAAAAATAAAATTTCGGTAGGTAAAAAATACACACAAGTCATAGAAATACAAGAAACAAAAACTGAATAACAAAAACTGCCATTAGATAGATTTACAAAAATACGAGATGTGTTTAGAAATAGTGCTGGAATGATATTTTACATGATACATAAAACTCGCCAAGTTGATATTAAGAGCGTTTAACCAGCCAGCGGACGAAAATCCACATTTCGTCGAAAGTGGTTCTTACGATCGTGCAGGGCGGTTACAATGAGAAAGATTAATTATTCTTCGTACCAGCTTTTTAAAATTATAACTCAATATCGAATTTATTTCAATCCAAATTAGCTTTAATTTATACCTTCATCCAAAAATGCTGAAATGCATGATGATAAAACTATTGAAATAATGTACTTTTTGTTGTTATTTTTTGATTACAAGTATTTATCATTTTTTAATAATGTCTAAATTTAATAAGAATGTTAAAAAAATCTGAAATTTATTAGTTTGTAAATGCGCAAATAAATACACAAATGGACCAATTTTCGTCAAGAAACACATGTACGTACATATTTTTTAATGATTTTATTGAAACTAAAATTAAAATTCTAAAACATGCGTTTGCTATATAATGTATTGATTTATTTTACTGCATGATTATATTATTTGAAATGGGCGTGGTATAATACAAAATCTTTTTTGAAAATTTAACAATTCTGCCAACGACCTATGGAATAACCTTATTATACTAAAAATTTAAAAATTGTCTCAAAATTTATTACATGCGAATGCTAGATAAAAGAACAATCTTTCGAAATCCATTTATAATTTTTTATGGAAAAGAGTCAATACGTCTAAAATCTGATTTGAAAATGACATATTTCTGGTGTTCTCTGGTAATGCCCTCCTATGAGTTCCTATGGTGTGAAATCGTTGTATTGGAGAGTGGGCAATATGGTTACGATTATGAATGTTGCAGTAGAATAGTGTATTTTGTAGTATTGTTACTGTGGGTATTCATAAGTTTATGAGTTGCAGGAGTTCGCAAAAGTCGAATTTAGAGCTTGGAATTTTGAATAAAAAGGTTAAATCGTTTATTTTACGTCTGTCCTAATGTATGTATTTTTAAAATATTTAACAAGAAATTATATTTTAAGTCTTCATGGAATATTTAATTTAAAATCTATTACACATAGAATTTTTTTTTGTATTCGTTCAATGTTATTAATGTGAATATTGCAAAAATGACGATGTGAGCTGAGAAATAGTTGGGTTGACAGCAGTTACCTACAAACAAAAAGCCATCAGTTAGTTTCCTGTTTTATATTGGTTAAATTGCTTGATTTTCCACCGAACCCACGATAACACCATGTCCTTTTATTAGACCAGTATCTCAATATATAGACCCTAAAGTTAAAGCCTAGACTTTTACGGATTTCAATACTTCGTTTATGTGGAAATACTATGATATGATATACTTAATTAAAACGATAATATCGAACAGTTGTTTCTAGCCAACATTTTTACGAACCTTAAACTTAACGAATTTGGAATTTCCACGAAGCTGTAACAAAACTCGTTACTGATCCATCGGCGGAGCCTAGGGGGGGGGGGGGGTTCATCGGTGGGCGGGGGTACGGGCAGGAGGGGGGAGGGGAAAGGGGAAAGGGGGGATTGTGATGGAGGGTTGGGGGTGGGGATGGAGGGTCACCGTGCCTCTGGCAGTACAGCCTGATTGTCATTCATACCCCCGCCGATGCGTCAACCCTTCAGCTCATGCTTGTCACTATTTGGTGCTCGATATTTCGGGTTGTCTTAGTTAAACTGTCTTTCTTATAAGATTCTTACTTGCCGGTTCAGCCTTACTTCCGATTTAACCATATTTCGGGTTGTCTTAGTTAAACTGTCTTTCTTATAAGATTCTTACTTGCCGGTTCAGCCTTACTTCCGATTTAACCATATTTCGGGTTGTCTTAGTTAAACTGTCTTTCTTATAAAATTCTTACTTGCCGGTTCAGCCTTACTTCCGATTTAACCATATTTCGGGTTGTCTTAGTTAAACTGTCTTTCTTATAAGATTCTTACTTGCCGGCTCAGCCTTACTTCCGATTTAACCATATTCACACCTAACTAATTAACCACAAACAGAACCATTTTCTTCACAGGCCGACACGTAAAGAAATTAGCGAACATAAATTTAATTAACGAAGACAATATTAGTGACCGTAACTTTTTCTGATATTTCTGGTTTAGATTTTCGATCGTGTGTCGCTAATATTATCTTCATTAATTTAGTGTTATAATTTGAGGTTTTACTTATTCTTGGTGTGCCCTATCAGGTCCCCCGACGATGGCGATCACTCTGGAAAATGTCTCTGTCTTACGCTGTCCGGAATAGCTCTTCCACACTTTTAATGCCGGTCCACCCTCGTGCATTTCGCATCCAACATTTGTCTCCTGCCAGGTCCTGAGCGACCCTCTATTATCTCATTATTACTTTCTCCTTTCATTATTACTTACTTATGATACTTCTCCCGAGAATGTGACCCAGGTATGAAATTTTCTTGACTTTTATTAATGATTTTAGAATTGAAGTTTTACTCATTAAGTAAAATACAAAAATGTTTATGAATATACCGAAAACCAACCCTTATAAAAACTTTGTTTTTTAAAAAAAAAAAAAACTTTGTTTTTATTTCTATAAAACATCTATTTTCAAATGTCATTTTTTTTGGTTTGGCTGAGGGTCGAACTTCCCTATCCAGCAACCGGAGTCGATCCAACCTTCCAAATCCTGTTTGGATAAGAGCGTTTATTTTTTTATGTTAACTGCTTTATGTCATTGAATTTAGAAATGCATGTTTGTCCGTGTGCGTGATTGTCACAAACGAGTATATCTGCCATGTTTCAGATCGATCGGATGTCAGGAAGTGAGTTAATTATCACTTCCAAGATTCCACTTCATTCATACATTCTTCAAATAAGAAAACAAAAGTGAATATAAATTTTTAATTTTTTTTTATTAGTTTTTACATTCTTATACATACATGTAATATAATCATGAGTAACATAACATTTTAGGTTACAATCGTATTAAACTAATATCATTAATACTAACATGCAACATTGATTAGAAACAGTATAAACATATATACGTATATAATAGATAACCTTACCTTTACACACAATGGCAGAGCTGCTCTCATATCAGATCTTTAAATGAATTCCAACAAACATACTGATTTCTGCGCGGTGCGTTAGTCCTGCCTGAAATTCGGTTGAATGAACTCAATTTTTATTTGAATTATGTGTCATTTTCTACATCGTAACTGATAGTGTGAAGAATATAAAAAAGCGATAAAGTATGCACCTACCGGTAATATAAAATTTTTAACAGAAAATTATTGCCGTTTTACGCCATACGCTACGCCATAATTTTTTAATTAATTTTATTTTTTTTATTCACTACGCCATAATTTTTTATTTAATTTTATTTTTTTGTGTTTCACTAAATACTTTTACACGTATTTGCGTTACTAGTTTCAAGGCCCGTTAAGATTAGACCGCGTTTTTCGATATTCAAAGTTACATCTGCTATTTCTTGTGAAATATTAATTAAATGTTTTTTTTGGAACACAGCACACGAGTCGCTACTGCTCTTAACCGTATGGAGCCAGTGGGATTGTGTCATCCGCAAATAGGTTATATTGTGATTGTGAGGCTGATAGCAGTGGCTAGGCGAAGAAGACGCGAAGAGGAAGGTGGGAAGTAGGTACCTCGGTGTTCTCGATCTGGTGACTAAACACGACTAATGCGATTTCAATCAACGTTTCAATTCTAAATTGTGGTGTCTCACCGCGGCTATACTGAAAGTAACTTTCATTCAGATGTTATCACATGCTAATGCTTCAGAAGAGGTGTAAAATGCCGGCTTTCGGAGGGATAAAAAATGCTATTTAAAATTATTACTGTTTTGGTCGAAAACAACGTTGAATTAATATTTTTATAATACGAGTATGATTTAAGATAATATTTTAGCAACATTAGTTTAAATAAAGCATCTGACAACCAACCAAATATAATATAAACTAATTTATTATTTGTAGATATTTTCAGTATCGCCCTGGTACCAGTCGACCATTTAGAATCCTGAGCATCCTGAGAAAGACCTCATATGAATAGTCAGTCTACTTCCCAACCTTACCTTCTCGATGTCCTCCCCGCATCGTCACTCTCTTTACAAAAACAAAATACATACCATTGAAAATAATTTCCATTTCCAAAATAGCTTTTCCAATTTTATGGCTATGTAGGTATCATTAAAACAAAGAAAAAATTAAAGCGACCAAACTATTTAAAAAAAAAACAAAATGTTTTTAGTTCCTCTCTCTTAAGCGTCGATGACACAGGGCGAGTTTACAAGTTACTATCTGGGAAATTCACTATCTGTTAGTAAACTCGCCCAGTGTCATCGTGTTACTTGCTAAATAGCAGCGACTAGCAGATTGTTGACAATCTACGAAAAAAAATTGAAAGGTCGTCAACTTTACTCGCCTACACGCTTGCTCCGCTTGCTTGTGATTGGTTTATTTATGTTTCCAACATGGCTTCCGATAAACAGCTGATTTCGACTGTCAAACATCTGAAGAATTAGTTCACGCAGGCGTCGTTATTATTGTTACTGGCGCTAGCAGCGGCCTCAGTTTCCTACGCTTCTAAGCGAGTGGACAGTTTTGTGTGTCATCATGACAATCTCACTCGCCGATTTACCCGCTTTTAAACTTAGTAGATAGTAGCTTGTAAACTCGCCGTGTGTCATCGAGCCTTTATGTGATTTAAGTTAAATTTATGAGGTTCCTGCTCCCGGCTGTCCGGAGTGGACTACGGCATCCCCAATTGGAGTACGCTGCTGTTAGACTGAAGGGAAAGAGGCGGGGGAGAGGAAGGTGTTGAAGTACATTCAAGTATATTCAGATCTGGTCACCACACATTAGCTAAAACCATTTCAAACTGAGTTTCAATTCTGAATGGTGGTCTTTCACCAGAGTGACACTGAGAGTATACACTGTAACCTAATGTCCCTACGTATCTGGAGAAATGAAATCTCTGAGAAGTACCTACGTGTTGTAAAACCGTGTATCGTGTGAACCGTGAAATGAGGATATTCGCAAAGAATGCATAGCTGATATAAGCGTAATGAGTAAGATATAGAAGTAAAAGCTTAGATGGTTTAGACATGTAGAGCTAATGCACGAAGAAAGGAATATAAATAACTATGGGAATGACAGAAGAAGTAGGGGACGTGACAAGTGAGGCAAATAATTGAGGCCATGTCAAGAGTCAGAATAAAATGAGAGTTATAATAAGAGAAACATGAGCTCCATACAGGAGGCCCCGAGTGCTGTGTGGAGGGTGGTTTTAAGGAAAGAAAGGAGAGGATGTTTTGGGGAGGAAAAGCTATGAGGGGTGGGTTAAAGCTAGGAATCTGAGGTCAATGTGTCCATGACTGATGTACCTACGTAATAATCCATCACTCCCAAGAATCATAGTCTGTACACGAATCAATCAAAGCATCTGCCAAAAGAAGAATTTTTAATAAAATCGTCGTTTTAACACTTGGGGTCGGTCGTTTCAAGACTTGGGGACGGTTATATATTCGGCCCTACACCACGGAACCGACTATAATTTTGGATTATTACTTAGAATAATTTTGTTCTACAAGATTCAATCATAGGATCTATGCCAAAGGAAGATTTTATTTTTAAATCATCCTTTTAACACTTGGGATCTTAAGTTTTAGAACTTGGGTTCGGTCGTTTTAAGACTTGGGGTCAGACATAACTTCGGTCATATCTGTATCGAATCAATCAAAGGATCTGCCAAAAGAAGTTTTATTTTAAAATCACCTCGATCATTACTTCGGCACTATGGCACCGAACCGACTGAAATTTTAGATTCTTACTAAGAATCATGGTCTGTACACGAATCAACAAATAATCTGCTAAAAGAATAATTTTTAATAAAATCGTAGGTTTAACATTTGGGGTCGGTCATTTTAAAGCTTGGGTTCGGTCGTTTTAAGGCATAGAGTCGGTCATGGTCATTACTTCGGCCCTATGGCACCGAATCCACTGAAATTTTTGATTCTTTCTAAGAACCATGGTCTTTACACGATTCAATAAAAATATGACAAAAGAAGAATTAAAAAGAAAATCATTGTTTTAACACTTGGGGTCGGTCATTTAAGAGCTTGGGTTCGGTCGTTTTAAGACATGGAGTCGGTCATTACTTCGGCCATATGGTACCGCACCGACTGAAATTTTGATTCTTTTTAAGAACCATGGTCTGTACTCGAATTAATCGACAAATATGGCAAAAGGAGATTTAAAAAAAAAAATAATAACTTGGGCTCGGTCATAACTTCGGCCCAATGGCACCGAACCGACTGAAATTTTAGATTCTTACTAAGAATCACAAATCAATCAAAGAATCTGCTAAAAGAAGAATTTTTAATAAAATCATCGTTTTAACACTTGGGGTCGGTCATTTAAGAGCTTGGGTTTGGTCGTTTTAAGACACAGAGTTGGTCATTACTTCGGTTCTATGGCACCGAACCGACTGAATTTTTTTTATTGTTTCTAAGAATCATGGTCTTTATACACGATTCAATAAAAAAATATGGCGAAAGAAGAATTTTCAGAAAAATCGTCGTTTTAACACTTGGGGTCGGTCATTTTAGAGCTGTGGCGGCCACTTGTGCCGTTAATAGCTCCGCCACTGGACTCCCACCAAACACGCTGGAAAAAACCAAGATTTTTTTTTTTTTTTTACATTAACTCCACACAGGAGGCCCTGAGGAAAATAATTTCCCTCAGGGCCTATGTCATCTGGGATGCTGTGTGGAGGGTCTTTTTGAGGAGAGGAAGGAATGAACATTGGTTTTGAAGAGACCCATGTTGTAGGAAGGAGGAAACACAGAGGCCGGCAAATCATTCCACAGCCGAGCTGTTGAACATAAGAACGAGTCGAAGAAACGACCCGTTCTCATGCGACTAATGTCAACTGTGTACAAATGTTGGGCACGCGTTTGGCGTGTTTCCCGACTATGCACCGGTGCCGAAGGGATCAATGATGCTAGTTCCTCGGAGCATCTTCCATTGTAATACCGGTAGAACAAGGATAGCATTCCCACCCGACGCCTGTGCTCTAAAGATTGCAATCCGTCTGTTAAGATGGGAGAATCTATCAAACGGACCGCCCGTTTCTGCACAGAGTCGAGGGTATTTTTCAGGTATTTTGGAGCTCCAGACCAGAGGTGGCTGCCAAATTCAACCGTGGGGCGCACTTGCGATTTGTACAGGGTTAGCAGTTGTGTACTTTTAAAGTATCTGCGGGCCCTGTACAGTACGCCCAGTTTTTGGGAGGCTAACTTTACTCTGGCTTCGATGGAGCCCCCATACCTGAGCTGGTCACTTAGGGTTACACCAAGCAAATCAATGGAGGGCCTGTTCGGAAGATTGCTTCCGTTGAAAGAGACTAGATTTTCATTGCGATCCCTTTTAGACGTAATCAGACAAGATTGGGTCTTTGAAACATTAAATTCAACGAGATTATTTTTACCCCAAGAGAAAACACTCTCGAGGTAACCGTCCATTCTTTGCTTCAAAGCCTTACGAGCTATTGGAGTTTGTGAGCCCTTTGGGGGCTTGTCAAACAAAAAGCTATCATGAACTGTACTGTCATCCGCGTAGCAGTGAATTGGTGCACATGACAAAAGGTCGTTGATGTGCAACAAAAACAGAGTTGGAGACAGAACCGATCCCTGCGGGACGCCAGCATTTATCGAGTGAGAGGAAGAGGTGAAACCATCGACTACCGTCTGAATCGACCTCTCCCTCAAGAAGTCGGCAATCCACGTACACAAGGATGCGGGAAGTCCGTAAGAATGCAGTTTGTTGACAAGTCCTCGGTGCCAAACCCGGTCAAAGGCCTTGGATATGTCCAGTGCAACCGTTTGGGTCTCACCGAAACGTTCCAGGCATCGCCCCCAAACATGCGTCACATACGCGAGAAGATCACCGCACGAGCGGTTCCGCCTGAATCCGTATTGACGGTCGTTAATAATTTTGTTCTTCTCGAGGTATGTGAGCAGTTTGTCGTTGATCACACGTTCCATCACCTTAGACAGAACTGATGTGATCGCTATGGGGCGGTAGTTGGCCGGATTGGAGCGGTACCTACAGTCAGTTTCTACGAAATACCTACAGTCAGTTTCTACGGCCGCGCCGCCTCGTAAATAATAATTCCGCCACTTATGCGAAAGGCTTAGAACGTGTGGCTGTACCATACAAGTGCCCGCAGAAGGTTCGAGCGATTATATAAGCAATCGCTGGCTCGCTGAGTTCAGTTCAGTCTTCATTCATGGTTCAACATTTACACATCGGGCAGTGATACAACTAAGTGCAGTGTAGTAACTCTTTACCTGCCCTCGCGGGGCAACAGCCCGCGCAGTCAACCGCAAGTGAACAACATTTGTCCAGTGTGACACCAGGAACATTTCCAGCACCTTCGAGGAACTTCACCAACCAACAACCGGCAACGAGCCAGCAACCGGCAATAAGCCAGCAACCACAACCAGCAACCAGCAACCGGCAACGAGCCAGCAACCGGCAACAAGCCATCAACCACAACCAGCAACCACAACCGGCAACAAGCCAGCAACCAGCATCCTCATCACCTCTCAAGGTTCCTTCCTGCGTCACGTGTGTGTGTCGACTCAAAGGCCACACAGCCGCCATACCTCGTCAACACGACGACGGTCGACCGCCTGGACCAAGGTCACTTCTACACCGCCATGGTGTAGAGCAACACGCCGGCTCCCTGAAGACCAGTGATCTTCACCGCCGTAGTCTTCTGATCTTCTTCACACATCAGCAAGCATCAGCATCACAACGGCACCACCGTCACTCCGCTCCGCTTCGAACTCGCTACGTAGCGCAACAATAAAGACTGACTCACTTCACTGACTGACATCTTTCATTTCTCGCCCCGTCTCTACCGATACGGTCTGCTCCCTCAGAGCTTGGTTTCGGTCGTTTTATGACTTGGAGTAGGTCTTTACTTCGGCCCTATGGCACCCAACCGACTGAAATTTTTGATTCTTTCCAAGAATCATGGTCTGTACTCGAATTAATCAATATGGCAAAAGAAGAATATAAAAAAAAATCATTTTTTAACACTTGTGGTCGGTCAAAACTTCGAGGTGGCACCAAACCGACTGAAATTTTAGATTCTTACTAAGTGCGGTGTTGTACCACAGTTGGCGCAGCTCGGTAGTTCGTTTTTTTTTACGCCGGTAATTCGTAAAATTACGGAAGAATATACGCGGTAAATTCCAACATCGGAAGATTGTTGTAAGGAAATTGGCGGATCGTAGGAAGCGATCGCATTAAGAAGAATCTGGAGCAGTCACACGCAATTATTCGCGTGTGTGGGTACGACAAGTTTGTAGAATTATTGTCGTTGGGTACACCGTGTAACGGGGTACACAGGAGTCCGTGTCAAGGATCAAGGATCAGGTCTAGGATCGGATCATCATCGAGTGGATTAGCCGGAAACCGGGACTTGGTTTCTGTCGCTACAGTCTGGGAAGGAAGACCTCGGAGGAGAGGGTTTGGATCCGCAGCTGTCGGGAGACGGAGCCAGACGGGGACGCTGATTCACGGCTCTGAGTGGCGTGCACGTGGAACATGGAACGTGGACCTCGGAGTGTAGCCTTCTAGAAGTGCTGAGATAAGTAGTCCTGATTATTTTGTTTCAGCTCTTCTCCTAATGGAGGGTGTTTGTAAGAATTTGGGGACGTTCTGTTACAGAACGGGAGACTGGTCATTGTTCAAGGAACGACTGGTTCAGGCCCTCATTTTACATGATGACATAGTTGAGTCACCAGAACGCAAAGAGCATTTTTGCTGAGTTGCCTCACCGAAGAAACTTTCTCTTTATTATGTGATTTATGTTTCCCTAAAAAGGTTTCTGTTTGTTCTTTTGATGATTTATGTAAATTATTTGATTCACATTGCAAACCAATTCAAAATATTTTCGAGTCGCGTGAGTTGTTTTATAAGTGTAAACAGCTAGCTAACGAATCTATTTAAGATTACGCTGCTAGGTTGAGAGGACTTAGTTTGACGTGCAATTTTGAATTGAGGTTGGAACCTTGTTTGAAGGACATATTCATTATTGGAATTTTCAATGAAAAATTGAAACATAAGTTGTTCGTTGAGGGGATCAATACTTCTTTTTCGGATTGCATAAAGTTAGCAGCTTCATGGGAACATGTTGTTAATCTTAAGAAAGTTGATACGAATTTAAATGTTGTGCATAAGGATAGTAATTTTGTCTGTAAATCCAGGTCGGATAGTCCGATCAGATTTAAAAGTGCAGTGCGTAGTAAGACGCTAGTAAATGTTGCATTAAAAAAATATTTTTTGTGCGGAAAAACGAGTCATTTGCAAAAGGATTGCTGGAAGAATATTTTTTGTAATCGATGCAATAAATCGGGTCATCCTAGTAATTTATGTAAAAGCAGTAAAATTAATGTAGGTAATAAAAATAAACGATTGAGTTCGGTTTTTATGTTACATGACGGCGCGGGGCCGGAACCGATATTCGTAGATCTGATTATTGGTAACACTGTTTTGCGAGCGATTGTTGACACCGGTGCAGAAACTAATGCAATTCCTTACGAAGTGTATTTAAAAGATTTTGTTTCCTATGAACGGTTAAATATTATAGGTAAAGTTAATTTAAGTGTGTTATTTTTAAATAAAAGTGTGGATACGCAGTTCGTAATAATTAAAACGGTAATTCTACGATTGTTGGTAGAAAATTTTTACAAGTTTTCGCTATCGGATTGAGTGGAATAAATTCGGTAAATACCAGTGAGGTCAGTTGTGATAATCAATTAAATTTTCGTGATAGTTTAAAGAAAAAATATGCTCATGTGTTTTCAGAAAAATTGGGTAGGTCTTTCTTTTGTACAACAACAATCGGACTAGCCATATCACTTATCTCTACCTTTTCAATTATATATTCACGTAACATCTTATTTAATTCCTCCTCTACCTTACCACGTAAAACGTATTTAAAAACTTTGGCCTGAACTCCGAAATAATTTCGATGTTAGCTTCATAACCTATAAGCCTACCCGATTTTTCTGAAAACACATGAGCATATTTTTTCTTTAAACAATCACGAAAATTTGATTGATTATCACAACTGACCTCACTGGTATTTACCGAATTTATTCCACTCAATCCGATACCGAAAACTTGTAAAAATTTTCTACCAACAATCATAGAATTACCGTTTTAATTATTACAAACTGCGTATCCACACTTTTATTTAAAAATAACACACTTAAATTAACTTTACCTATAATATTTAACCGTTCCCGTCATATCCTGACAATTGAATATCGCATCTTTCCAATTCATAGGAAACAACATCTTTTAAATACACTTCGTAAGGAATTGCATTAGTTTCTGCACCGGTGTCAACAATCGCTCGCAAAACAGTGTTACCAATAATCAGATCTACGAATATCGGTTCCGGCCCCGCGCCGTCATGTAACATAAAAACCGAACTCAATCGTTTATTTTTATTACCTACATTAATTTAACTGCTTTTACATAAATTACTAGGATGACCCGATTTATTGCATCGATTACAAAAAATATTCTTCCAGCAATCTTTTTGCAAATGACTCGTTTTTCCGCACAAAAAACATTTTTTTAATGCAACATTTACTAGCGTCTTACTACGCACTGCACTTTTAAATCTGATCGGACTATCCGACCTGGATTTACAGACAAAATTACTATCCTTATGCACAACATTTAAATTCGTATCAACTTTCTTAAGATTAACAACATGTTCCCATGAAGCTGCTAACTTTATGCATTCCGAAAAAGAAGTATTGATCCCCTCAACGAAAAATTTATGTTTCAATTTTTCATTGAAAATTCCAATAATGAATATGTCCTTCAAACAAGGTTCCAACCTCAATTCAAAATTGCACGTCAAACTAAGTGCTCTCAACCTAGCAGCGTAATCTTTAATAGATTCGTTAGCTAGCTGTTTACACTTATAAAACAACTCACGCGACTCGAAAATATTTTGAATTGGTTTGCAATGTGAATCAAATAATTTACATAAATCATCAAAAGAACAAACAGAAACCTTTTTAGGGAAACATAAATCACATAATAAAGAGAAAGTTTCTTCGGTGAGGCAACTCAGCAAAAATGCTCTTTTGCCCTCTTGTGACACAACTTTGTCATCATGTAAAATGAGGGCCTGATCCAGTCGTTCCTTGAACAATGACCAGTCTCCCGTTCTGTAACAGAACGTCTCCAAATTCCTACAAATACAAAACTAAAATTCCTACAAACACACGTCTACAAACACCCTCCATTAGGAGAAGAGCTGAAACAAAATAATCAGGACTACTTATCTCAGCACTTCTAGAAGGCTACACTCCGAGGTCCACGTTCCACGTTCCATGTGCACGCCACTCAGAGCCGTGAATCAGCGTCCTCGTTTGGCTCCGTCTCCCGACAGCTGCGAATCCAAACCCTCTCCTCCGAGGTCTTCCTTCCCAGACTGCAGCGACAGAAACCAAGTCCCGGTTTCCGGCTAATCCAATCGATGATGATCCGATCCTAGACCTGATCCTTGATGCTTGACACGGACTCCTGTGTACCCCGTTACATGGTGTACCCAACGACAATAATTCTACAAACTTGTCGTACCCACACACGCGAATGACTGCGTGTGGCTGCTCTAGATTCTTCTTAAGTAAAAAAAACGAACTACCGAGCTGCGCCAACTGTGGTGTGTGCTACTTCGGGTAGTAAATAATATCCGTTAATGTTACATTGTTTATTGTCGAAGAGGTTAATATGGAGAGAGCGCACAACAGCCAGTACATCCCTTTTATACATCTCCATACTCGCTGTCTCGCTCTCATGCCCACATACTTACACACATACATCACACTAAGAATCATGGTCTGTACACGAATCAATAAAATAATCTGCTAAAAGAAGAATTTTGAATAAAATCATAGGTTTAACATTTGGGGTCGGTCATTTTAGAGCTTGGGTTCGGTCGTTTTAAGACATAGAGTCCGTCATTACTTTGGCCCTATGGCACCGAATCCACTGAAATTTTTGATTCTTTCTAAGAACCATGGTTTTTACACGATTCAATAAAAAAATATGGCAAAAGAAGAATACAAAAAAATCATTGTTTTAACACTTGGGGTCGGTCATAAGAGCTTGGGTTCGGTCGTTTTAAGACATAGAGTCGGTCATTACTTCGGCCCTATGGTACCGCACCGACTGAAATTTTTGATTATTTCTAAGAACCACGGTCTGTACTCGAATTAATCGAAAAATATGGCAAAAGAAGATTAAAAAATATATATATTGTTTTAACTTGGGCTCGGTCATAATTTCGGTTCAATGGCACCGAACCGACTGAAATTATAAATTCTTACTTTTAATCACAAATCAATCAAAGAATCTGCTAATAGAAGAATTTTAATAAAATCATCGTTTTAACACTTGGGGTCGGTCATTTAAGAGCTTGGGTTCGGTCATTTTAAGAAATGGAGTTGGTCATTACTTCGGCTCTATGGCACCGAACCGACTGAATTTTATTATTGTTTCTAAGAATCATGGTCTTTACACGATTTAATAAAAAAATATGGCAAAAAAAGAATTTTTAAAAAAATCATCGTTTTAACACTTGGGGTCGGTCATTTTAGAGCTTGGGTTCCGTCGTTTTATGACTTGGAGTAGGTCATTACTTCGGCCCTATGGCACTCAAGCGACAGAAATTTTAGTACAGTAAAGAGTAATATTTTTCGACCAAGAATCATGGTCTGTATATTGCGAAAGAAGAATAAAAAAAAATCATATTTTAACACTTGTGGTCCGTCAAAACTTCGAGGTGGCACCAAACCGACTGAAATTTTGGATTCTTACTAAGAATCATGGTCTGTACACGAATCAATCAAAGAATCTGGTAATAGAAGAATTTTTAATAAAATCGTCGTTTTAACACTTGGGGTCGGTCGTTTCAAAACTTGTGGTTGGTCATATATTCGGCCCTACAGCACGTAACCGACTGAAATTTTGGATTCTTAATTAGAATATGGTTGTACAAGAATCAATCATAAGATCCAAGCCAAAGGAAGATTTTATTTTTAAATCATCCTTTTAACACTTGGGGTCCTAAGTTTTAGTACTTGAGTTCGGTCGTTTTAAGACTTGGGGTCGGACATAACTTCGGTCATATCTGTATCGGAACAATCAAAGGATCTGCCAAAACAACAATTTTTTTAAAATCATCGTTTTAACTTCGGCTCAATCTTAACTTCGGTCCAATGACATTGAACCGACTAAAATTTAAGATTCTTACTTAGACATGGTCTATACACGAATCAATCGAATAAATCTGCTAAAAGAAGAATTTTTAATAAAATCATAGGTTTAACACTTGGGGTCGGTCATTTTAAAGCTTGGGTTGGGTAGTTTTAAGACATGCAGTCGGTCATTACTTTCTCTCTATGGCACCGAACTGACTAAAATTTTTGATTCTTTTATTTTTTTATTTTTTTTTTATTCTTTTTTATTTTATTTTATTTTTTTTTACATAAACTCCACACAGGAGGCCCTGAGGAAAATCATCTGGGATGCTGTGTGGAGGGTCTTTTTGAGGAGAGGAAGGAATGAACATTGATCTTGAAGAGACCCGTGTTGTAGGAAGGAGGAAATACAGAGGCCGGCAAATCATTCCACAGCCGAGCTGGTGAACACAAGAACGAGTCGAAGAAACGACCCGTTCTCATGTGACAAATGTCAGCTGTGTACAAATGTTGGGCACGCGTTTGGCGTGCGATTTGACGAAGCTTTTTAAAATGGACGGCTCTGTGCCCTCTGGTTGGACAAAAGCAGTTATCCATCCTATTCCAAAGAAGGGTGACCGCTTCAACCCGGCCAACTACCGCCCGATAGCGATCACATCAGTTTTGTCTAAGGTGATGGAACGTGTGATCAACGACAAACTGCTCACATACCTCGAGAAGAACAAAATTATTAACGACCGTCAATATGGATTCCGGCGGAACCGCTCGTGCGGTGATCTTCTCGCGTATGTGAAGCATGTTTTGGGGCGATGCCTGGAATGTTTCGGTGAGACCCAAACGGTTGCACTGGACTTCTCCAAGGCCTTTGACCGGGTTTGGCACCGAGGACTTGTCAACAAACTGCATTCTTACGGACTTCCCGCATCCTTGTGCACCCTATATATATATATATATATATATATATATATATATATATATATATATATATATATATATATATATATATATATATATATATATATTCCCTTTAAATTTGAATCCTATAATGTCATTTAGAATTCAATCATCGATTGTAATTTGTTTAGTTATTCTTTTATTTGATTGTTAGAAAAAACCATTCAAAGTGATACAAATAAACATAAATGTCGTTTCTTAGTTAAAAAAAACTTTGCAACACAAGAGTTTTATTTAGAAATTAATAAAAAGGAATTAAACCTATCAACTTATTACGACATTTCGTTTTAAACCACAAATGGAGAAAATTCAATTCGAATTTACGCTATTACCTGGAGGCGATGGCAGGTCAAATATTATTAGCATTACAAAAATAGTCACAAGTGATGAAAAAGTGTTTACAATACCAGAAATGCTACAATCCGCCAGCTATCACGAAGAGATAATGAAAACTAGTGCTTTTAGAAAAATAAAAAATAGTTTGAAAAAAAAGATACCAGGTTAGAAGAGTCTGGTTAACCATGACAGAAGAACTAAAAAAAACATATGTAGACGAAGATGAAAACCTACAGTTTGGAGACCAATACCTCGAAGAATTGGACGAAAAAAGTTTACAAGTACATCAAAAAGAAGATGCATTAGGAAAATTAATTAAGTTAATGGAAGATAAGCAACAGAGCTTAAAAAACATTGCTGAGAAGGTTATTATAGAAAAATTCTGCACTAAAAATACAAATGCAAACCAGTGGATAGAAGTCTTTGAAAAAGAATGTTTGCGGTTTGATGTGACCATGGATGGAAAAAAAATAGAAATACTCAGATTGTTCATGGATAAATCTTGTATAAACTGGTACAGTTCCATGATTATAAAACTAACAATGAACTCAGAGTGGTCAACATGGAAAAACAAATTCTGTGAATCATTTGCAAACAAAGGATGGAACCCTGTCACATACGCACTATCATTTAGATACAAAGATGGTTCTCTGTTGGATTATGCTATGAGAAAAGAAAAACTTCTATTGGATATGAGAAGATCAATTGACACCGGTACTTTGATAGATCTTGTTGCTTCCGGACTACCAGAATTCATACTTAACAAGATTGATAGAGAAGGATTACAAGATACTGTAGATTTGTTTAATGAAGTAAACAAGTATGAACATATGGTCAACAAAAAAAGATTTATGAATAAGAAAATATTTGGAAATGCAGAACATAATAAAAATGGGGGTAAAAATCCATGTTAAATTTGTGAAAAATTGAATAAGGGCATTCGTTACCACCCTGAAGCTACATGCTGGTTCAAAACAAAAGAGGATGAAAAATTTAAGAGAAATGCCATTAAACATGTAAACAATTCAGTGATAGAAACTGAATTAAATGAAAATGATCAAAAAAACTAATAGTAACACCATTAATAAAAGTCAAACTATTACTAAATGATAAATTAAAAATATACGGAATTTATGATTCGGGTTCAAATGTTTCTCTAATTAATTCTAAGTTATTGAAACTAAAAGGAAAAGGAAACAATTTGAAAGCAAATTTAGTAACGATTAATGGTGTTAAAAAGACGAGTGGTTTGACAACGTTAAAAATAAAAAAATTTGAATTGGAGAAAAAAGTTGATGTGTACATTATATATGAACACAATTTCAAGTATGATTTTTTGATTGGATTAGAGATGATAAAAGACTTCAAACTTATCCAAAGTGAAGACTTACAAATATCACAGAAACTCTGCCTAAATAATACAAATAAAAAAGAAAAATAGTCTACAGATATGAAAACGAATACTGAATTTAATCATATAGAAAAACACAGAATTAATTTTAACGAACATGTTAAAGAAGAAGATTTTTAAATAACAATGAATCATTTAAATAATGATCAAAAAACAGAAATAAATGAACTAATAGACAAATACACATCAGTGTTCGCGAAGAGTAAATATGATGTTGGCACTGTCAATGGATATGAAGCAAAGATAGACTTATTACTGGATAAATATTGTAGTAAGAGGCCTTACAGATGCAGTGTAGAAGATAAAAAGGAAATAGAAGAGCAAATAGCAAAATTATTAGACAATAAACTGTTAGAAGAGTCGTACAGTCCATTTGCTGCACCGGTTACTCTAAAAAAGAAGAAAACCAAAGATCCAGATTATGCATAGACTTCAGAGACTTAAATAAAATAGTAATACCTCAAGCTCAACCATTTACATTGATTGAAGACCTAATGACAAAGACCAGATTGCAAATTTTTTTCAACGCTGGATATAAACTCAGCCTTTTGGTCTATTCCGTTGCGGATTGAAGACAAAAAAAAACAGGATTCGTAACACAGGAGGGATATTTTCAATGGACCTGCCTGCCTTTTGGATTGAAGACTTCTCCGGCAATTTTTCATAGGATATTAAGCAATATATTGAGAAAATATAAACTAAACGAATTTGCTGTCAATTACATAGATGATATTCTTATTTTTTCAAAAACTTTTGCTGAACACATGATGACAAAGATGCTGAATGCAATCAAAACAGAAGGTTTTAGATTAAAATTTACAAAATGCACATTTGCATCAGATATGGTAAAATATCTGGGTCATATAATTCAGAATAATTCAGTCAAGCCAGTAAAGGATAATTTGATTTCAATAAAGAATTTTTCTATTCCAAAAACACAAAAGAATGTGAGACAATTTCTAGGAAAAATCAACTTTTATCATGAGTACATTCCGAAGAGTGCAATAATACTAGATCCTTTGCATAATTTATAAGGAAAAATTAAAAGTTTATTTGGACTGATAAATGCCAAAATGCTTTTGAAACGATGAAAAACCTAATATGCTCACAACCGATCTTGGAAATTTTTGATCAAGATTTACCAATTAATATATATACAGATGTTTCTCTAGAGGGTGTTGGAGCTATTTTAAAACAGACACAATCTGATGGAAAAGAAAAACCTGTTGTTTACTTTTCGAAAAAATTAAACGGCGCACAGAAAAAGAAAAAAGCAATTTACTTAGAATGCTTAGCTATAAAAGAGGCAGTGAGATACTGGCAATACTGGTTGATAGGTAAACCATTTACAGTTTATTCAGATCACAAACCGCTGGAAAATATGAATATCAAATCTAGAACCGATGAAGAGCTGGGTGACTTAACATATTACTTATCCCAATATGATTTTCAAATTAAATATTCTCCAGGAAAGTACAATATTGAAGCTGATTGTCTAAGCAGAAACCCAGTCTTAGAACCAGATGAGAACCAAGATGAGCAATTAAAAGTTGTCAACTTAATAAAATTAGAAGATATCTTAGAAGATTAGGTCAAAAATAAGAAGATACAGTGCAGAAAAGATAAATTGATATCGAAGAATAATTTTTATTACAAGAAAGTAAAAAAAAAAAGAAAAAATAATTCTATCAGAAAAATTCAGCATAGATTTTATCAAAAATGTTCACACAGACCTAGGTCACATAGGGATTAATCAAATGCAAAAAAATGATAAGCTTATGGTACACATCAGAAAACATGACAAACAATATAAAGAGAACTTGCGAAAGTTGTGCAGTATGTTTAAAGAACAAATCAAGAGGTCAAAATAAATATGGATTGATGTCCTACTTGGGTCCCGCAACAAAACCTTTTGAAATATTTTCTATTGATACGATAGGTGGTTTTGGGGGTTCACGGTCAACAAAGAGATATTTGCACCTGCTATCAGATCATTTCACGAGGTTTGCATATATTTTGACGTCAAAAACTCAAAATACCAACGATTTCATCAAACTCTTAAACTCCACAGAAACTAATGACATTGGCGTGATACTATCAGACCAATATTCGGGTCTTAATTCTAGAGAATTCAAAAAAATTTTGGATGAAAAAAATATTCCAATCATTTTTACTGCAGTAAACTCGCCTTTCTCAAATGGATTAAATGAAAGATTAAATCAAACGCTAGTCAATAAAATTAGATGCAAAATCAACGAAAATGACTTAAAAGTGGCTTGGACAACTATAGCCCGTAATTGTGTAAAAAACTATAATGAAACGGAGCACACTGTCACTGGTTATGCGCCTCAGTACCTACTTAACGGCACAGATGTTACGATTTTTCCAAATGAGTTAAAACTTAAGAAGACACATAATTACAACAAGATAATTTACGATAATACCAGGAGACATATTAACTTCAAAGTTGGTGATACTGTTTTTGTGGAGAATGGAAACAAACTTAACAGGAAGAAGCTCGACGAATTGAGAATCGGACCCTACAAAATCATAGAAAAGTTATCAAACTCAATTTACAAGATAAATACCGGTCGAAAAAAATTAGAATCAATTTTTTTCTACATCTCGAAATTAATTCCAGCACCTGCATTGATGAACCATGAAGAGGATATCGAAGATGAATGAAAATTTTTGCAATAATTTTCTTTCCCGAGGGGGGAGATGTAAAGGAAATACATTCCCTTTAAATTTGAATCCTATAATGTCAATTAGAATGCAATCATCGATTGTCATTTGTTTTGTTATTCTATTATTTGATTGTTAGAAAAAACAATTCAAAGTGATATAAATAAACATAAATTTCGTTTCTTAGTTAAAAAAAACTTTGCAACACTAGTGTTTTATTTAGAAATAAATAAAAAGGAATTAAACCTATCAGTTTATTATATATATATATATTTTTTTTTTTTTCAAGTTTCCATTTAGAAAAGCAGTACATACATCTAAATAAGTAATACTCATTCACATCTTTACACTAAGGGCAAACAATAATCGTATGCTAGAATGTCGCACTACTGGTGAAAAAGTATCTGTGTAGTCGACACCAGCTCTCTGTGAAAAACCTTTTGCCACAAGCCGAGCTCGAAAACGCACTTTATTTTCAATATCAAATTTTTTATTAAGCACCCATCTGCACTTCACTATTGTCACATCACCCGGATTATCAACAAGCTCCCATGCCACATTCTCCTCAAATGACCGCAGTTCCTCAGCCATTGCCGGCTTCCACTACTCCTCCTCCGTCCCCCCCGGGAGCCTCTGCGAGTATAATCTCTTCAGATGCTGGAACATTACTGGAAACACACACGTTGCTAAAACCATATCTTTCTGGTTTCTTCCTCTGCCACGTGCTGCATATATCTGTTACTTGTTCGGGTGGTTTTGTTGACTTAACTATATGTTCTGAGACATCTTGTTTAGGAAGTTCAGTTAGTGTTTCATTGCCATCATCATACATTGAAGAATCTGAAAAGCAATCAAAAGGATCCTCAGCTCTGGAATATTCTGAGACAATTCCCCCACTGAATAACTACTCTCTTCCACCAGATTGTCTTCTGTTATCTCTTCATTCATTACATCTGTCTCATCCTCCATCACACGAGAAAAGGGTAATCTCATTTGTTTTCCCTCACAACAAGTAATACACTGAGACTTGGTAATTTCAATAGTACTCTCACAATTCAAACCATTCACAATACCGTTTTTCATTTTTTGCATATCTTGACTGTTAATGTGTGCTAGTCTTCTGTGCCATAATTTTCCACTAACAGGAACAGTCAACAAACAACTTCGTGATTGTAATCTCAATTTATAAACACCTTCTGACAAATCCGCAGTTGCAACCAAATCATTGTTTTGTTTCGAATATAACAATGCTTCTCTTCAAATATGACATTATTTCCATTCTTGATAAGTTCACTTAGTGATAATATGTTGGTTTTTAAACTAGGCACACATAGCACATTTTTATAGAGGAGGGGGATTAATCATGTATTTAAAAAACCATCATACATTTAAGAAAACAAACATTTATTTTAAAAGCTGCGAGGCAATATCTGGAGAAATCACTACCGTTTATCAAGATGTCATAAATATACTTGCAGTTTATCGTCCGCCGAGCAGCAACAAGAAAATATGCTGGAAGGAACTAAAACAAATATTACAATTAACTTCATCTGATTCAAACTACTTGTATTGTGGTGACATTAACTTGAATTTATTGGATACCAAAATTAGTGTAATTACAGAATATCAAAATCGACTCCGTGAAAATGGTTTAGAAAATGTAATATTAGATGGGACCCGGGATGAAATTTTAAACGGAAAAATGTTTTTTTTTTTTTTTACATGAGCTCCACACAGGAGGCCCTGAGGAAAATAATTTCCCTCAGGGCCTATGTCATCTTTGGGGATGCTGTGTGGAGGGTTTTTTTTAAGGAAAGGAAGGAGAGGAGAATTCTGGGAAGGAAAAAGGTTTAAGGGGTGGGTAGGAATCTGGGGTTCAGTATGTCCTGGTCATCCGCCTCCAGGACCTAGACAAACCTCACCCCGTGAACCCGGGCACCCCTGCTAAATCACCAAATGTAGCGAACCACTTGGGGTGACCTATGGCAGAGGTGTTGGTTATCCAATAAAGGTTCCCGGGGCGGCAGTACCTATTCCCGCCTCCCAAATTGCAAGAAATTAAATTGCATTTCATTCATGTATTGACCATATTGCAATTCGTAACCGTAATAACACTGTATTTTCATGTGTTGTGACTATCAAAATGTCCGACCATTATATAACAGGAGTTGCAATAGGGAAAGAGGTACTTACAAAGGATTTAAATAAAAAAGTGAAATTATTGATAATAAATTGGTATATTCTAAATTAAAACTAGTAAATTGGGGGAAATTATTACAAACCGAATGTCCTTCAAAACTGTACAATAATTTAAAAAATATTTTTGATAATATCTACGCGTCCTCGAAAAAGAAAAATTATTTGAAAATAATCTTAGGCACAGCAATCCATGGGTTACTGAAGAAATTAAGAACATGATTAAAAAAGAGATTATCTTTACCGAAAATGCAAGAATAGCCCAAATAACCCGGTATTTCGTTTAGAATATACGTGATATAGAATAAATAAATAGCTTAAATAAATAAATAGCTTAAACGGCAACCCAAGGAAACTCTGGGACGAAATAAATAATCTAATAGGAAAATCTAAACAAAATCTAGATAAAATAATCCTTCAACATATGAGAAGTCAAGGAGACACAAAATTTTTATGCGATAAATTTGCCACAACATTCGTAAATGAAATAAAAGACAAAAGACATAATTGTACTCAAAAATTCCTAGATCGTAACACGTATACAACTCTTGCTATTATGTCAATGAGATTTAGACCTGTATCACAAAAATATGTTAGAAAAATTGCTACGTGGGTTTTTCTCGCCAAGTGGCAAAACCAAGTATACCTATCGTAAACAACTTTAGTATTGTAATGCTGAAGAGGTACTCACAGATTTTATCCCAAAGGAAGCGCCAATTCTGGACGGGTTATGGATCCCGTCAAGAATATCTGTGGATCCCAAATATGCTCAGGGGTGGATCGTAAACCAGCGATATGTGTCGTTCTCCAAAGGGATGGTATTGCAAGGTACATAATTTAAAGGCGGAATTGTGAGATCAAACATATAATTTTAAATCAAATAGCAAATATGGATCGAGGCCTCACTCGACAAAGGTTTTAAATATTGCATTTCACTTACCCCCATGGAACCGACCTCTTTTTACTATGAATTCTATCGCTAGCTAACTAATAAAATATCCGTCTAGTAGCTGCAAGGCACAGGCAGCATTTCCTCGTGCAGGATCCGGAAAGCCATCACCGAAGCCAAGATCTGGAGTCAGTTCCGCCGCCAAAGGGAGTTCGTCAAGCGGCCTTTCGCCGCGACCAAATAGCAAGTAACCCCGCCGCCAAAGGGAGAACATCAAGCGGCCTTTCGCCGCGTCCAAAATTAGCAAGTCACCCCGCCGCCAATGGGAGAACATCAAGCGGCCTTTCGCCGCGTCCAAAATTAGCAAGTTACCCCGCCGCCAATGGGGGGTGTTTTACGTTGAAGAAGGTTTGGCATGTAGGTAGGCCGCCCTCGGTCCAGACGAGAGTCAGGGTCGGCGTAAAACTACTTTTCCGCCACAAAGAACAGCGAATATCACCGCGGGCTAACGATACACCGATCATCCATCAAAACGGGGCTCTGTCCTAGTGTGATCGGACGTATTTATCATGGATTAAATCTTTCAGGCTCCAACAACGCTTGGCCGCCTTACAAGTTTCCTTGCGGTTGCAGGAATCATAGCTAATCCCACCAAGGGGAATTCAAACTATCGATCACACAATACGTACTCGTTATCACTTTTGCCGCCCGGCATTATCTAAAGTAAAAAGGAATTTTTTCCCGTTCAAAACTCAAATCTCACAAAAACTCCGTTGAACCGCTCCAGGTGTCGCCTCTGGCCGTAGATAAAATCAGAGCTGGCACTCTAATAATTAATAAACAAGTTCCTACCTAATGACGATTTCGACGGGTAGAGTTGTTAGGATGCAGAACAAATGATAAGGATTTTAATAATTATATTTAAAGGAATACGGATTTGTACTGCATCATAACATTACCCACCTCGTCACCAAATGTTTGCCCTCAAACATGTAATTCATTAAAAAAAACCTGATCCTATGCTGTCTCGGTCGGTCCACGGGATTTCTAAAATAGTAAAACAAATTTATAAAATACAAGCAAGCAGTGAGCAGTAAAATTTGAACGAGAGGAAAAGTTAATGATAACAAAAACATTAGATTAGTCAACAACTTAATTCGAAGGGGTGTTTTGCAACTCCAGTCGCACTCCATCAAGCTTAAGGCCGGATGGCCAGGTCCACGAAACAACCATTCTTTATTATGATAGGCTCACGAATAATGATGCTGGGAAGCATAGAAAGAAGCGGTGTAACGCAAACGGAGTCCTCAAGCACTCCCAGTATGAACTACACTGAGTGTTGAAAACCGAATTAAGTCACGAACTGCCGTTAGCGTTACAACTGCAATAAAATAATACAACTTAAGAAAATAAGGACTTAACAGTAAACATAAGCAATAATTAAAATCTAACACCTACTGAACCAACAACGACACTTAAATGCCTTAAGGCAACACTTTTCTTAAATATGTTTTAAAGAAGCCACACAGGCATCACTTATTAGGATGGAAAACCAATCCTCACTTAACACTGCCTCTACTTCTCCATAGGAGATAAGAAAACACTTTGTTGATTTAACTAACTATCCTATCTAACTAGGTCGTATGGGGGTGCATACAAGAGAAATAGAGTAGTTAATACAGAGTGTTAAATTGTCAACAACCATCGCATAAGAATGGTGCCAATGTAATAATGTATACATCCATCAATATAGAAGGTGCAATCGGGTCAAGTGATATGCAACTATCATCAGTATAAGAACCGATAATAGGTTTTACGTATTATTTTAAGGAAACTTTCCATGTTATAAATTAATTAATTAGATAAATAAACTATAAAGAAGAGTAACATAATGAATAATGAAATTTGATTAATCTAAGGGTCATTCCAACCATAACCAAACTTACTTATAACTAAATACAATGAAATTTTTTTACAAATTTAAATATTATTTATATCAAGTACAACTAGTGTGTTCACCAAAATGACTATCAAGAGGTCAATAAGTAAGCAACAAATACAAATTAACATTATTTTGAAAAGAGAAAAAAAAAGCTCAGAACACAAGGAAAGGTTACGCAACATCTACGTATGCTCTGGACTCTTTAATAAAATCAGAAAAAAAAACAAAATAGGTCTAATTTAATTATTATATTTAATATTTATGTGCACCGCTTGGTGCGGGCTTTTAATTGAATCTTGGACTTGTCGAGACATCTTTTGTAAAGCGAAGTCACTATATGCATATTAAAATTAATGATGAAACAAGAACAATCAGTGTTTGTATACGTATAGTGGAAAACAAGGCTTCCTTATTCTATTTTGAAACGAAGGAGACAGTTGGGTTGTAACTTCTTGCATTTCAAAATGTAGATAAATAAATATTACGTAATACAACAAATTAACCTAAGGCACTTATTCTGAGAGAAATGCTGTTATGCTCGTGTAAAACAACATACACGATTCAGAAGAGCATTTAACTGACTATTCATTTGTTCACCTGAAGCCTATTATACACATAATCTGTTTATAACTAAAACTAATGCTAATAAGGTGTTTTTCTAATCCATTCAATTCAAGTACTATTACCGGAGTTGATGGTTATGTTTTAAGGGAGTAACTTATGAAATAACAATATTAGATTTATAAATACGCCCACGCGAAGTAGTTAACACAAAAAAAAATCCGAAATGAACCTAGGACAGGAGAAAAGACTGTCAGAACGCTAGGAATTCTTCAACCCGGTTGATCAGGCCGGTGAAGTTTCCGTGCGTAAAAATTTAAACTAAATAACCAAAGTTATATATTAGTGAAAATATCAGTCCTCAAGAAAGATGGCCAGACCTTCTGAGAAATTGATGTGCGAAAAGAATTTTCACTGGAACTATGTCTGATTTGACGATATCCTTTATATGAAAATCCCCTGATACCTTACCTTTAAGAGCTGACAAGGTATACACCAAGTCCGATTTTTTCTTTATTATAACATTTTGCACGAAACGTGGGGACAATTTTTGAGAAAAATAATTTAACGCGTTAGACTGAACAAAGTTTCGTCTCCACACGACGTCACCAACTTGATATGTGACGTTTCTTCTGCGTAAATTGTAACGATTCGCTCCTGTCTGGTAAGCTTTGAGTAAAGCGTCCGACACCTGTTCATATATGTTTGCCAAACTCTGTAACCTTTGAGCATAAGTGGAAGGCAGAGTCCCTCTTTCCGAGTGAGTGTCCCCATTATCTATAGGAATGCGGTGCAAATCTCCGTCGAGAATTTGCTCCCTACCAATGCATTAGGAAGTACGGAGTATAGTTTGTCGCACAATTAACGGTGTTATTCATTGCGGACTGAATTTGTGGCAGAAATTTGGACCAGTTACGGTGGTCAGATTCGGCCAGGATTGACAAGGCAGTTCCTAGTGTTTGGTTGTATCTTTCAACAACATTGTTTTGAGGAGTATAATACGAGTTATAAAAAGGGGGTGTATATTGTAACTTTGTAGTAGTTCTTTAAACTCCCGTGAGATGAACTGGCGACCATTATCGCACACTTTCGTATGAGGCACCCCGTGAACAAGGAAAACGTTCTCTTCCAAATTTTTAACCATGCTTTTCGCGGAGCCGTTGCGCAGCGGAAATAACCAAGTGAATTTAGAAAAAACGTCAACACATGTTAATATTATCGTAAAGCCGGAGAAACTTCGAGGTAAGGGACCTACTAAATCTAATGACAGCATTTGCATAGGTCTAGTGATACGTTTAGGGTTTGAGGATATTCCATTAGGAGGTGCCGTGCTTATCTTATGGGCTTTGCAAGTATGGCAACGATTTACAAATTCTTTGGCATCTTTATACATGTTCGGCCAGTAATAACGTAATTGCAATTTTTTGTAGGTTTTAAAAACTCCGGGATGGCAAGCTCGAGAGAAGTCACGTTCATTTGACAAAATCTTTTGTCTGAGTTCATGGGGAACTACCTTCTTCCACGCTGTATCCTCACAGAGAGCTAACTTAGTTTTCGTATGACGAAACAATTCGTTATCGCGAATTTGGAAGTTCTGAAATCGTTGTGGGAATTCCTGACAACCTTTCCAAGCATTTAAATACCATTTATCAGTGGTATCAACAAGGTCAGATCCCGATACAAGGGCTATATCCATACGCGAGAGGACGTCCTGTACAATATGTTGAGTTCCCGTACGGTGAACAACATCAAAGGAAAATTGCGATAACCGTGAGCTCCATCGTGCAAGATGGCCACTAGGATTGGATAGCGAACCTAACCACTTTAAACTCGAATGGTCAGTAACAACTGTGAAATGCGCTCCATCAATGTAGGGTCTAAAGTGCGTTACTGAATCCAGCACTGCTAAGAGTTTACGCTCGTGGGTGTTAAGGCAACGTGAATAGTACGCAATCGGGTGTTCGGCACCGTCTATATTCTGAATTAGGACACCCCCCACTCCTACGGAGCTTGCGTCGCAATGTATCGCGAACGGTTCCGAAAAGTTTGGGCAGCTTAGAACTGGAGCACTTATAAGGGCTTGTTTTAAATCGTTAAAAGCTTTTTCTGCTTCTGGTGTCCACTTGAAGTTACTGACACCATTCTTTGAACCAGTAAGCTTCGTCAACGGACCGGCTATACTCGAGAAGCCTTTGATAAAACGTCGAAAATACCCTGAAAGGCCAAGAAAAGCTCGGATTCCTTTCGCGTTTTTTGGAATTGGAAAATCTTTTATGCTTTCAATTTTCACCGGGTCTGTGCGAAGTCCCTGTGAAACTACTATGTATCCCAAGTACTTAAGCTCTGATCTACAGAACTCAGATTTTTTTTGATTTATAGTGAGGCCTGCATCTCTCAGTCTTTCAAAAACTTTGTTAAGTAGTTTAATGTGAGAATCAAAATCCTCCGAAATTAAAATTAAATCGTCTAGATAACAGAAGGCGTTATCATCAAATTCTGGTCCAAACAGAGCGTCAGCCAGTCTTTGGAGTTCACTGGGTGCATTTTTTAACCCAAACGGCATACGAGTAAGTTCGAAGAGTCCACGGCCCGGAACGACGAATGCTGTTTTCTCGCAGGAGTCTTTATCCAGCGCTACCTGCCAAAACGTCTTACTCAAATCTATTGCAGATACGTATCTTTCGCCACCCAGTTTGTCTAAGATACGTGCGATATGAGGTAATGGGTAACTGTCTCTGATCGTTACGTTATTTAATTTTCTGGAGTCGAGGCAAAATCTCCCCGTACCATCCTTCTTTTGTACTATAATCACGGGACTAGACCAAAGCGATCGAGAGGGGCGGATTACTCCTAAATTGAGCATCTCGTCCACTTCCGCGTCGAGTTGACGTTGTCTAGCTGGAGACAGAGGATAGTAGCGCTGCTTAATCGGTGGACCAGTTGTAATGATTTTATGCTTCACTAAATGTGTTAAGCCCAAACCTTTTTTTTCATAGGAAATAGAGTCAAATTTACTAACTATTTTCGAAAGAGCTCTGCTTTCGGAAACCAATAATGAAGAAGCAGGGCGAATTGCTCGTAATTCATTTATGTGACCCGCATGGTCAGGTTCGTGCACATCTGGAAACAGTTCCGGTGCGATTCGAAACTGCTTCCAAAAGTTGACCCCCAAAATAAAATTAGGTGATAACGATGGAATGACGTAAAAGACAACCTCCCTTGTGATTGAATTGTACGTCACCGGCAAAGTTAGAGTACCCAGAACAGACTGACTCGAACCGTCAGCTGTTGTAACGTTAAAGTCTACTTTCGTTAATTCTATGCCTAGATCTAAAAATTGCTTAAAACTATCTCCTCCTAAACAAGATACTGTTGCTCCACTATCTAAGAGAGCAGAAAACGTATTATCAACAATATATACGATGTATTATTAATAATATAAAGTGATAACGAGTACGTATTGTGTGATCGATAGTTTGAATTCCCCTTGGTGGGATTAGCTGTGATTCCTGCAACCGTGAGGAAACTTGTACGGCAGCCAAGCGTTGTTCGAGCCTGAAAGATTTAATCCATGATAAATACGTCCGATCACACTTGGACAGAGCCCCGTTTTGATGGATGATCGGTGTACCGTTAGCCCGCGATGATATTCGCTGTTCTTTGTGGCGGGAAAGTAATTTTACGCCGACCCTGACTTTCGTCTGGACCGAGGGCGGCCTCCCTTTATGCCAAACCTTCTTCAATGGAAAACACCCCCATTGGCGGTGGGGTGACTTGCTAATTTTGGACGCGGCGAAAGGCCGCTTGATGTTCTCCCTTTGGCGGCGGGGTGACTTGCTAATTTTGGACGCGGCGAAAGGCCGCTTGATGTTCTCCCTTTGGCGGCGGGGTGACTTGCTAATTTTGGACGCGGCGAAAGGCCGCTTGATGTTCTCCCTTTGGCGGCGGGGTTACTTGCTAAATTTGGTCGCGGCGAAAGGCCGCTTGACGAACTCCCTTTGGCGGCGGAACTGACTCCAGATCTCGGCTTCGGTGATGGCTTTCCGGATCATGCACGAGGAAATGATGCCTGTGCCTTGCAGTTACTAGACGGACATTTTATTAGTTAGCTAGCGATAGCATTCATAGTAAAAAGAGGTCGGTTCCATGGGGGTACGTGAAATGCAATATTTAAAACCTTTGTCGAGTGAGGTCTCGACCCATATGTGCTATTTGATTCAAAATTATATGTTTGATCTCACAATTCCGCCATTAAATTATGTAACTTGCAATACCATCCCTTTGGAGAACGACACACATCGCTGGTTTACGATCCACCCCTAAGCATATTTGGGATCCACAGATATTCTTGACGGGATCCATAACCCGTCCAGAATTGGCGCTTTCTTTGGGATAAAATCTGTGAGTACCTGGTCAGCATTACAATACTAAAGTTGTTTACGATAGGTATATTTGGTTTTGCCACTTGGCGAGAAAAACCCACGTAGCATAGTATTTGCCTGATTCAGACATAGAAATAACGCCATATCTAGAATAATGCTTTCAGACTCACTAACAGTGCTATTATGGTCTCTGTTCACCCAGTTCACATTTGGAAGATTATAATCACCAGCAAGCAAAAATGTTGCACTAGCATTCTTTTTTAATATAACTTCCACTTCCTCACTTGGCACCTGTATACTTCATTGCTTGAATTTGGTGAGATATAAATACAACCAATCAATCTTTTTATTCCTTTGAAGATTTTTTCAAGTGGTTTGTGTTTAGTTGTAATTAAATTTGATTTGTATTTCTTGCTGATAGCGATTAAAACCCCACCACCTCTGTTTTTAGCACTGGTCAATGTATTTCTGTCTAATCTACACACACTATGATTTATAAAACCTAATTCACTAGAATGAATATTAGGCTCTAACTACGTTTCAGAAAGTAGTATAAACTCGTGCCCAAACATTGGTAGTGTAGACTGAAGTAAACTTAATTTTGTTTTAAGGTCTATGACATTTTGGTAGTATAGCTGGCAATTTTTGTGTTATTTAGAGGAGTTTTTTAATGGTATAAAAATGCGATCAAACAAGTGATGAAATAATATATGTTATAATCTCTGATGAGAACAGTATTTTAAAACATGAGATGAAGCTAATTATGAAAAACTAAGTTGTAAACTCTGATGAAAACAGTGATGAAACATGCGACGAAACAAGTGATGAAATTAAATACGTTATAATCGCTGATGCAAACAGTGATGAAACATGCGTTGTAGCTAATGATGAAAAACTACGTTATAAACTCTGTTGTGAACAGTGCTGAAACATGATATGAAACAAGTGTTGAAAAAAAAAGTTGTTATCTATGATGAAAACTGTGATGAAACGTGTGATGAACCTAGAGATGAAATTCTACGTTGTAATCTCTCATAAATACAGTGATGAAACATGCGATAAAGCTAATGACGAAAAACTACGTTTTAAACTCTGCTGTAAACAGTGATGGAACATGATATGAAACAAGTGATGAAATAAATTATGTTGTTATCTCTGATGAAAACAGTGATGAAACTAGCGATGAAGCTAAAGATGAAATACTACGTTATAAACTTTGATGAAAACACTGGTGAAACATGTGATGAAAAAACTAATGAAGTAAAATTTGTTTTTTCTCTGGAGAAATGAGTGATGAAACTTGCGATGAAGCTTGTGATGAAATACTGCGTTATAAACTCTGGGGAAAACAGTGATTAAAAATGCGATGATACGAGTGATGAAATAAAATACGTTTTATTCTCTGACGAAAACAGCGATGAAACAAGTGTTGAAAAAAAAAAGTTGTTATCTATCATGAAAACTGTTATGAAACATGCGATGAAATGAGTGATGAAACAAGTGATGAAATACTACGTTGAAATCTCTGACGAATACATTTATGAAACATGCGATAAAGCTAATGTCGAAAAAATACGTTAAAAACTCTGATGTGAACAGTCCTGAAACGTGATATGAAGCAAGTGTTGAAAAAAAAAGTTGTTATCTATGATTTTATGAAAATTCTATAGTTATGAAACATGCGATAAAACTAGTGATGAAATTCTACGTTGTAATCTCTGATGAAAGCAGTAATGAAACATGCGATGAAATTAGTGATGTAACTAGTGATTAATAGTGCGATTTAATCTCTGATGACAACAGTGATGAAACATGTTTTATTTATTAATTTGATTTTAGTTATTTGTACTATACCTCCGTTTATATTTTGATATTTCTAATTTCTGTTAACAACTATTAAACTGTGCATTCTGTGAACATTTTTAAGTGGACTATTAACATGTACACTTTTTACAATGCTAATCCAATGACTTTTTTCTGTTAATACTCTGTAAATGTTCCAAAACAATAAATAAATAAATAAATAAATATACAGCCGTACTAATAACAAAACGCTTTAACGATCGTTAATCTGCATATTTGTTGCTTGCGCGGGCAACACCATATTTACGTCTTTACTAATAACAAAATCACGTGTTTTATGATTTTTATGTTGGTCACCTTGAATCTCACATAGATCTGCGCAGGCGCCGCGGCTATCTTGTTTTATAGCTTCGCGGTAAAACTTAATGTTTGACAATGTTGAATTGTACTCGCAGTTAATTTTATGTTTTTGAAGATAATTTTCGCTTAAGGACCCGTTCTCCGCACAAAAAAAAACCATTTCGGACGAGTCGTGAAATTTACTTTTAACGCATTCGACAGGAGGTGTATCTGCAGCGCGCGGGTCAATAGGAAAGCGCGCGCATTATTATTATAAAAAGGTCTGGTTTGGAACTTGGCTAATAATTCTCGACAAGTATCATTTCAAATATGCGTTCCCAGAGAAGTTGATAATATTTGTAGGGCTGCCCCAATTTTAAAATACTGTCATGAAGTACTTTCTTGAATTATAACTTCCCACCCCTATATGATTATTTCCGTCATCAGGTACTAAATATTTCATAATAGTTGTCAAAAGTTTGCAACATTGGCTAGATCTTCTGATTGGCTAAGAATTCGGTGGGCGGGGCGATGCGGCCAGCCTGCGGTCTGCGGGCTTCTTTACCACTTCTTCTAGTTTCAGCTTTGCGATGGGACGGTACTTCGCATCGTGTCGGCCGCCTTTTGGTTTCAGCGTTTGTTGGAAAACGTAATTTAAAATATAGTTAAATTTTATATATCTAAATCAACTCAGTGGTGTTTCCGGACGAGGTCCTCTGCCCAGATGAAACCCGAGACGGGGTAACGCACGTACAACTTATATAATTATGTGTTATCCTTCAACCCTTTTATTATATTTTAGAATCGTTAACCTTGAGTTCACAAAGAGATTAAAAGCTTTTCCTAGAATCGTCGAGTCATTAATAAATTCACAAATTATTTAAAAGCGACAAGAGATCTTCTAATTTATTAAACCCTATCTTTATTCAATAAATGAAGCGACGATCGTTTTGAATCAAATCCGATCGAACTGAGAACACAATATCCCTGAGAAGAGCTAGCCGAAGGTTTGTATTATAATTTGGTTTTTGTAAGTATTTAAATTGAACCATTGTTGTTGTGTATTGAACATTGTGGTGTTATTTATTTTTAATTTGTTATAAGTTCGTAATCAGGCGGTTCGAGCCCGTCGTTACGTAGCAATACACATAATATTTATGAACATATCTGTTATTTTCTCAATGTATTACGTTAGATTACCTATAAAGTGTAATGTACACTTGAGGTGACCGTTCACAAAACAAAGCTATATTATTTATTATAACGGAACTACTATTATCATTGTTTCTCTTTAATTTCTCTTATCAATTTGGGAGACGGGACGGGATGGGTACTGCCGCGCCGCCCCGGAAAACATTTTTTGGATAACCAATACCCCTGCCGTAGGTCACCCAAGTGGTTTGCTATGTTTGGTGACTTAGCAGGGGTTCCCGGGTTATTTTTTTTATTTTTTTTTTATTAGTAATAGAAGGTACATAAATTACAAATAAATTTTATACAGTAATTAATTACATAGTAGATATATTTGATATACCCCCATAATTAAGCAAGGCTTGTGCGTATGGGGGGGTGTTATTGTATTGCTTTTTTTATATCATTCAGTTGATTTATATCACATTTAACTTACCATTTAAACGAAGTTTTCAGTATAATTTTTAAGGTGAGTTTTAAAATTTTTTATATTGGTATTCATGTTTCTAATTTTTTCTGGTAATGAATTAAAAAATTTTGCTCCGAGATATTTATGACTCAATTGTCCAATTTTTTTTTTACATTTTGGAGTGGGAAGTATTGATGTTTGTCTAAGACTTCTGTTATTTTTAAATGGTGCAACTTGATTTTTAATATTATCTTTATAAATTTGTAATGTTGCATGATAAAAGTATAATGCACTTAATTTTCTGACTTTAAATTGTTTCAATAAAAGTTCTGACGAATATGAGTAGGGTTTTTTTAAAATTGTTTTTATTAGTTTTTGTGATATGTAAATTGTTTGTGTTTGATTTGTATACGTACCGCCCCATCCTATAATGCCGTATTGTATAATTGATTGACAGAAATGTGTTAAATTTATGGGATGAGGTATCAATTTGGAAGGCGACCATTGCCGCCCGGCAACCATTCATTGGATAACAGAGATGCCCGGGTTCATGGGGTGAGGCTTATCTATTTATTGGGTACTACTTTTTTTAAAAGAAAAAGAGTCATAATTCGTATTCCCGGTTTACGAATAACCTGACAATTTGAAAATCTCCTACCAGCATCATAATAAGCGGAAGATGTTGCTTGTGCATTGAAAGAGGAATTGCACCCGCGACATCTTGACCCGACCCTTTTTTCAATTTTCAACTAAGTAAAGTACACATTTTAATCATATTTGTTTATAGTCCAGTCAATTTTTAATTTGGGAGGTGGGAATGGGTACCGCCGCCCCGGGAACCTTTATTGGATAACCAATACCTCTGCCATAGGTCACCCCAAGTGGTTCGCTACGTTTGGTGATTTAGCAGGGGTGCCCGGGTTCATGGGGTGAGGTTTGTCCAGGTCTTGGAGGCGGATGACCAGGACATAGTGAACCCGAGATTCCTACCCACCCCTTAAACCCTTTTCCTTCCCAGAACTCTCCTCAACTTCCTTTCCTTAAAATAAACCTCCACACAGCATCATAGGTGAGCATAAAGATGACATAGGCCCTGAGGGAAATTATGTTCCTCAGGGCCTCCTGTGTGGAGCTCATGTAAAAAAAAAATGAATGGTCCAAAAGGAGGTGTAGAGTGCACCTAAGCGATTCCTCCAGAAACTTGGTCAGGGTGCTTAGGGTATGAACATACTAAAAGTTCTGACGTCTAGGTGGTGAGCTAGGGGAGGGAGGGGGGGGGGGAAGAAGGTTCAAATTTTTGGATTTACGCTTGTATCTCGGAAACGGTGCATTTCAAAGGATTTTTTTAGAATAAGTGAAAGCTAATAAAATTATCTACAACTTTTACTCTATACGTAATTTTCGAAATCCCAGCTGTTTTTGACTTACACGCTTCACAAATGTAGATATTTTCGAATAAAATCATTTTACCTCACATTTTTCACCAAACATTCCTTCATATCGTCTAAAATATTTATCAAAGAAAGAAATTTGTTTGAAAGAAGTTGTAAAGAATTTAATTCCCTTTTAGATAATATGTATACATTTGCAAACTAATCTTCAACCAGTAAATATTTACAGGAATTTTAAGCTTTTTAGTAAATGTCGTCATTTTTTTAGCTTATTACTGACACACCACTTTTGTTTGTAACAGATTGTGGGATTTGGATTTCATTTATTATTTCATCATTTAGTTCCTAAAACAATTAGTTTAATGAATCTTCACCAACTTGAACAGCATCTTAGCAAGTTATTGTGGTATCTCCGACGACTCCACTCCACAAAAATTGACATTATTTCACTGGTTTGTGGGAAGGGAGGATGTGCATCAAACCACTGACTGAGTTTGGCACAACCTGTTTTTGCCTACATGCACCTTTTCGCTCTTTATTTATATCCGGGGGTAAAGTGCACAAACTTCGGGAGGTAATTCTGCACGACAGTACACGTAAAAAAAGATACGAAACTTTTTTCTAAACGTTTTCTAAACGGGTAAAAAAGTTTTGTTGTTTGTATGAAAAAAATAATATTCTTTTTTTTTTCAATTATTTCTGGCTTTCACCCTTCAAGGGTGTTCTAGGCCGTCATTTATAATTACAGAGAAAGGAAAGGTGAATTTATATATTAATTTTATTTAAATGTGCAAATTTCAGAATTTTATGGAAGATTGGAGTAGAGTTCAGACTTAGAAGAGATGAGATGTTGAATGGAGGAGAGGCAATTTTTGATAACGCTTGATAGAAGAGAGGATATTTATTTAGAGAGGGACAATCAAAAAATATGTGATCTAAAGTTCCCACATCTAGACCACAGAACGTACAATCTGGGGAGTCAAGCACATGAATTTTATAAAGGTGAGAAGGAACGGAACAATGTCCGATTCTCATACGAATAAGTAAGGAAATTTCTTTTTTGGAAAAATGGGGGAATTTTTAAAACCACGGTTTTGATGGGATAGTCCTTTGTATTGAGGCGTAACGGGCACCCTTGGATTGACTAGCAATGTTCCAATACTCTGTCCAAACATTGTGGGATCTATCTTTGATGATGGAAAAAATATCAGACAGGGGAATATGGTTTACGAGGGTAACGGTAGGGTTAGACGCTCCTTGTTTTGCCAAGGAATCAGCAATATCGTTACCCACTATGCCAACATGTCCAGGAATCCAAATCAGAGTGACAGTTTTTCCAGAGCTTTGAATGGAGGTTATCAATACTCGAATAAGACATACAAAGTGATCATCAGGATGAAGAAGAGGACTGGTTTTAAGTTTTTGGAGGGAACTGAGAGAGTCAGAGAGAACAAGAGAATGTTCAAAATTAATAATATTCTTCTGTTGAAAAATAATTTTGTATAGAGAAAAAATTGAATTTAGAAAAAGTTATTTGTCTTTTTTACATTCACTATCATGAACCTCCCGAAGTTTATGTAGAAATTTATGAAGTGGCAGCCCTAAAAGCTATCAGTAAACTACAGCTTTGCTAGGACTAACCGATGGAATCTAAATTATTAAACATTTATAAAATGTCAAAATAATTACTTATAACAATGTAGTCGGTTTTAGTAAACAAGCGAAACTTTTATTTACTTACATTTACGTAACGCATTTTGGTTTTACTATCCAACGAACATCTAATAATAGGTAGTAATAAAATAATACGTATGACGATAATTACATATTTCCGTGTCCGTAACAATTTGGGATGCGGGTAAGGGTACCGCCGCCCCGGAAACTATTTATTGGATAACCCCAAGTTGTTCGCTACGTTTGGTGACTTAGCAGGGCTGCCCAGGTTTGGATCTTGGTGGCGGATGTGTCTGCCCACCAGCTGCGTGGTAGGCCAAATCGGGAGAGACGGTTGAGGGAGATCTTGTGACCTCTCAGTCAGAACTCTTTTGGAACATTGCCTTGCACCGCATTGGGAGGGATGGATTCAAAAGTCCGTCACACCCAAACCCACTGACCCTCAAATTCCTATAACCTTATAATTCCTATATCCACCCTTATAACCTTATCCTTTCCAGAACTTCCTCTCCTTCCTTTCCATTAAAACACCCTCCACACAGCATATCCAAAGATGACATATGCTCTGAGGGAAAAAAAATCCTCAGGGCCTGTGTGGAGTTACTGTAAAAAAACAAGGTAATTTTTGAAAGCAGATTTTTGTTAGCAGTTTGATCCGTAAAAATGTATTATTTATTATTATGTCCTATAATTTTAATAAATGAGCAAAATAAAAGCTTTTGCATTCAATGGTCATTTAAAAAAAAACGTAATTTAATTTTAAAAAACTTTCCCGGGAATTTCAGTTTCCGAAGCATTGGAAATAGATTTATTTCCCAAAGTACGCATTCTGTAAAAAATAAAACAATAACTGTCACCTTTCTTATGTAATACACAAATAAATTAAAAAAAAATTTTTTTATAATAAATATTACATAATAGTAAATAATACGAGTATGTATTATATTAATAAAATCAAAATTTTATTTTTTTCTTCTTACCTTATACATTCCATCATACTTCATACATCATCGTTCTCGATTTTGGAGATAATGTTTACGCTTAAAAATACGACTTTTTTGTTGTTTTCTTACCATTTTCGCAAAATAATATTATTATTTACGTACGTGTATATTAAACAAATCATGAAACGTAGGACTACATGTCTGTGTGGCGAGCTGTCTGGACAGCGAATGACGAATATTTAAAAGGCACATAGGTTACACGCACGTTCGATAGAGATGGCCTGTAAATATTATCTTTAGAATTAAAAAACGTAAGCGCCTGTTGTTAAAATATTTTATTAATCACGGTTTATTGAAAAAAGACCAAAAATCTCGCGATAATTGTCTTTAGTTTTATTTAAAGAAACGCTGTGAATTTTTTCATACATATAACTTGTAAAATAACTGAAACAACGTGTTAATAATAATTTTTGGAGCATACTTTGTGATTTTTTTCTATCGAGGGAATTTTCTATAATTTGCGTTTCGGCGCGATAAATGTCTAGATATTATCTTCAAAAATAGCATATATTTTTTGAAGAGCTTAAAAACTTCAAATGTTTACGGGAGATTTGTAAGAAATCGGTAGAAATTGGGAGAACCGAGGCTTAAATGATCAATTCACTGTGATATTTGTGTAATTCAACATAATTACCAATGCTGGCGTTACTTTTTTTCAGTTTTAGTCATTTAAAAAAATGTTTTGTTGATGATTTAGTTTCGTTAACGATCGGTTTTAGGTTATTTCTGAAATGTTATTCTTTTAATGACTTTTCTGCGTAAATTTAATAAAACTTCCATAAAAGTAATATTATTTAATAATGTAAAAGCCTTATGCATATGTAAATAAATACAAATTCGAGAAATCAACGTATTAATTGAGTAAAAATGAATCCAGGATGTCAGATTTATTCGGATTTATTATAATATTTTTTTATCCTTTTTAATTGTATGAACGAGATAAAAAGTGAAGTGACAGTTTTCTTCCAAATTCATAAAAAAGAGGACTGTATTTTTATAATTTTTAATTTTCCTAAATTTTTGGACCATTTAATAGAATATGTTTACAGTCAGCTGTTTTTTTCAAATTTTTTCATGTTGAAGATTAAAATACTGCAATTTTCAAACACGATCGTATATTTCAAATACAAAAATCTAAAAGGCAATTTTATCTAGTTTCTATAAAGGTATATGATTTTACGACATCGTCAAAAAAATAAATATACAAGACATTTAAAATACGTTGGAAAAATTCCAAACTTCGTTGAGACTTTATAAATACAACAGCCGTATATAACAGATAAACTACCCCCTCAGGTTGTGTAAGCAGTGTATATATCTTTTCATGAACATTTTTTTTAATTAGTAAGGTTTTCACATCCGCGGCCGTTTGTCAATTGATTAAAATTTTCATGGGGTTTTAAGTAAGGCTGATAGTGTTTATTTAATCAAAATATGTACCATTGCCATCTATGCACTTTTGCCATCTCATAGGTAGTTCATCGATTCCTTTACTAAAAAACCATTCTGACGGGAATCAATAAAATCTTTGAAGGCGGTTTGGACTGTCCCATCAGAGTTGAATTTTTTCCCTTGCAAGAAGTAATCCAAATTTTGAAAAAAATGGTAATCGTTGGGGCAAGGTCCGGAGATTACGGTGGATGTCTTAGACATTCCAATTGAAGCTCCTCTAATTTGATAGCCATCTATTATGCAGTATGTGGTCTAGCGTTGTCATGAAGCAGCAGTGGCCTAGAGCAATTAACCTGCCTCGGTTGTTTAGCAGCTAGCTTTTCCATCATGATTTGCAGTTGCTGACAATAGACATCTGCCGTAATCGTCTGGCCAGATTTAAGAAAACTGTAGTGAACGACACCAGCCTTAGTCCACCAAACGCTCACAAGTAACTTTTTTGGAGTCAATTTTCGCTTGAGGCATGGTTTGGCTGGTTTGGCAGGGTTCAACCATTGCGATGAGCGCTTCCGTTTATTGTACAGGATCCACTTTTCATCACAGGTAATGATTCTATTTAAAATCCCTTCATTATTGTGCCGGTTGAGTGATGCAACGCAGCAGTCGACGCGCGTTTGTTGATTTGTTTCACTCAATTCGTGAAGTACCCACCTTTCAAGCTTTTTCACCTTCCCAATTTGCTTCAAGTGGATTGAAACAGTTTTATCACAAACACCGCAGCCTGTACCTAACTCGGACGTGGTTTGCGATGGATCCGCTTCCACGGGGCTTGTTCTGCAGGTCGAAATTTCCAGAACGAAAACGTTGGAACCAGAAACGCACTGTGTTTTCTTTTATGGCACCGTCGCCATACACATCATTAATCCTTCGAGCCGTTTCTGCAGCACTGGTGCCACGTAATAATATTTCATATCGCAAACCAAATTTTATGTAATTTTACGTAGCTCCTTCAATACGTCTTGAACTTTCCAATTGGTCCTTAAAGTTTCTGGTAGCGTGTTATAGAACTTCATCCCTTTACACAGTAAACTGTTCTGCGTATTTGCCTTGTCCTTTTTTTTGAAGCCTGATTTACCTGCACGTCTTTGTGTTATGTTTGTGAATGTCCTTGTTGAATATAAATTTATTTGAGATGTATTATGGAATAATGTTTATTATTTTATGTATAAACATCAATTCGTTCAAGGTCAGCATCTACTTCGCGGTTAACCAATTAAGTTCCTTCAACATTTTGTTTATTTTGAATATCTATTTCACCATAGTATTATTCTCATTGCCCTGTTTTTGAAAATTTGAAACTTATTTTGTTCTCGTTCGTTAGGAAAAGGATAGTTCAGCAATAGTAAAAATGTGGAGCAATAAATGATTTGTAGATAGTGATTGCAGTTAAACTAGATAGTTCTTCCCAAAAAAGATAGTTTTTCCCAATTTTCTTTTTGAGTATATTTAGCATGCTGGTTGAATGTTAGTTTGGAATCTAATATATCTCAGTATTTAATTTCAGTAACATTTTCAATAATTTCACCATCGATATTAATTTCTCTTTCACTGGATGTCTTCTTATATCCAATTACCACACATTTTGTATTTTTTTGTATTTAATTTATTGCCATCTGATTTTTAGCCATCTTGATACATTGTTTAGCTGATATATTTATTTATAAGTTCTTCATAGTTAATTCCGATTAACTCCTAATTTATTTTCCTATAATTGAAAATTTATAATTGAAAATTGGTTATTAATTTTTGGAATCTTTTTTCTGTCTTTCAAAAACTATTCTATTAATTTTATGGCTACAGATAAATAAACAATTTCAAGCTTTTTTATCAGTATCTCTTGATCGATAGTTTCGAATGTCCTACGAAAATCCAAAAATATTGCGATAACACATTTATTACTATTCATTCTTTCCTTACATTCTTTGAAAATTGCATTTAATACTGTTTCACATGAGTTATTAGATCTGATAAAAAATACGATAAAACAATCGATGAAATAAAATATTTCGTAATCTCTGGTAAACAAAGTGATGAAACAAGCGATGAAGCTAGTGATGAAATACTACGCTGTAAACTCTGATAAAAGCAGTTATGAAACATGCGATGAAGCAAGTGATGAAAATAATTTATTATATTTTCCGGCAAAAAGTGTGATGAAACACGCGATGAAGCTAGTCATGAAGCTCTACGTTGTAAACTCTGATGAAAACAGTGATGAAACATGCGATGAAGCTAGTGATGAAATACTATGTTATAAACAGGAGCCAAAGAGTGCTTATCAATGACACTATAAGCGACCCAGCTAATATTAAATTTGGTGTACCCCAAGGAAGTACTCTAGGACCGCTTTTATTTATATATATATATATATAAATGAGTTATGTAACAGTTCCTTTGCCGACCACATTATCACCTTTGCCGACGATACGGTTTTATTATTTGAAGGCAAAAACTGGAATGTTGTTCACAGTAACGCAGAAGTAGGTTTAAACAAGGTCAAAAAATGGCTAGACCATAATCTCCTCACTCTTAATTTAGATAAAAAACCAAATTCATCCATTTCAGTGCAACACAAGCAGGAAAACCAAAAGAAATACACAACATCATTATACACCATTGTAACGACCGAACCACTTGTAAATGCTTAAACTTAGAATGTGTAGATAGTATAAAATATCTAGGAATTATCAAAGATAAATCTCTGAGATGGGACGAACATATAGGTCTTGTGCGCACTAGCGGCTAGCCGCGTAGGCGGTCAACCGCGCGGCTAGCCGCATTTTTATTTTAGTATGAAATTTTTCGGCGGTTGGGTGCGTACGGATATGAGCGGTTGCATACTAAAATAAAAATGCGGCAGGCCGCGCGGTTGACCGCCTACGCGGCTAGCCGCTAGTGCGCACAAGGCCTTAATCTCAACTTCCACAAAGATCAGAAAACTTACTCACCTATTCATGTCCGTTAGAAATATTATTTGCGTAAAAGATCTGAAACAAATGTATCATGCCATGTGTAACTCATTGCTAGAATATGCATCCTTGGGATGGGGCGGCTGTTCCAAAACAATAATGGATCCCTTAGCAAAAGCACAAAAATCACTATTAAGGGTCATCCTTAAGAAACCCTTCAGGTATCCTGAAGGGTTTCTTAAGGATGACCAGTGACTTCAGTGATCTATTATTTGAAGAGATTCGGCAACTATACATAAGAAAAATTATTTTACATACACAAAAACACCGACACCACTATTCATCCATTGATCATCTCCACAACACCCGCCATGCAGGGAGGAATCCAGCAGTTCCACCTACCACAAACACATCACATGCCCAAAGACAATACTCCTACCTAGGGCCTAAATTGTTCAACATCATACCCGATGCATGGAAACTGAAAAGTGCAGGCACTTTACGGAAATGGGTTAGCAATTGGCTTTTTATTATAATTGGGGAGACTCGAGAGCGAGCATATGCTAACACAATCTCACATACCTAATATGTACTAAAAAGTTTATGTTAATGCATAAAAATAAATCTTTTGCTCTGTTTTTGGATCCGTGTAAAATAACGTTCTGGTCTTTGATTCTTGTAAAATAACGACTAGACATTTCAAAAAATAGGTTTTGAAATTCTCTATACTAATACTTTGGAAATTCATATTCATTTATTCTGGTTTTTAAATGAGTCATCTCTATTACTTAGGAAATTCTAACAATTATAGTACATTTATAAAAATTAAATAGTCATAAATGCATCGGGAATTCATATGTCATATTTTGGTGTATAAAAATGTGCAAAGTCTAATTATGCAATTTCAAATGTTCTCCAAAATAATCTGGAAATAATCTCATAATTGAAAGCCCCCGAAAGAAACCATCCACTTATATGCATGCCTTTGTAATTTCATTGAAAAAAAAAATTGTTAACATTTTTACCCAAAATACTAAATTCAAATTGGATAGTTTCGAACTCCTGCAACTTGCATAGAGAGGTACAGGAGGTAGGTACCATCGATACATCGCGCATCGGCTTGACACTGAGCGAATCTACTCGTACTTACGTGTTAAAGCCATGTTTAATGTTGGAATTTGGCAAACCTTTGTTCACTTACTTTTAAATTTTTATTAATTATATTTTTATATTATGTACGTATTTTTATTTACCGTAACATATTGATACCTATTATATATATCAATGTACTAAATTTTTGTTGCTTATATTTTTATTTCATTTATATACTTTGTATTTCCAACGGAAGTTTTTCTAAACTATTTTTTTATCATGTTAAAGATGAAGGTACTGCCTTTATTATTTATGTAAAAGCCCTATGGGCGTAAAATAAAGTAATATATTGGTTTATAAATCTGTAAATTCTAATTATGCAAGTGTAAAAGTTCTCTAAAATGGCCTAGAAAGAATCTCGTTCTTGTGATCTCACTATAGAAACCACTCATTCACTCTGAATGCAATTATTAATGTTCTCCAAAATGACATTGAATAAAATCACATCTTTGTGATTCTTTCAAAGACATTAAAAAACCATATCTTCGTTCAGAATAAAATTTTTAATGTTCTCAAAAGTTAGAACAAAACCATTCCTTTGTTAATAATATAATGAACTAAATATACAATTCGGCTATCATGAAACGGGTATCCTTCCCAGTTGGAGAGACAAAGTTTCATGGTGTAATGTTTTGTAATACATGTGCATGTACAAATAAATAAATAAATAAAACTTTGATGAAAACAGTGATGAAACATGCGCTGAAGCAAATGATGAAATAATTCGTTATAAACTGTGATGAAAGCAGTGATGAAACATGCGATGGAACAAATTATGAAATAAAATATTTTGTAAACTATTGTGAAAACAGTGATGAAACTTGCGATGAAGGTAATGATGAAATAATTCGTTATAAACTGTGATGAAATCAGTGATGAAACATGTGATGAAACAAGTGATGAAATAAAATATGTTGTAATCTCTGATGAAATCAGTGATGAACTACACGATAAAGCAAGTAATGAAATTCTACGTAATTAACTCTGATGTAAACAGTGATAAAACATGAGATGAATCAAGTGATGATATAAAATATGTTGTTATCGATGATGAAAACAGTGATGAAACATGCGATCAAGCAAATGATGAAATAATTCGTTATAAACTGTGATGAAAATAGTGATGAAACATGCGATGAAACAAGTGATGAAATAAAATATGTTGTTATCGATGATGAAAACAGTAAAGAAACAGGCGATGAAGCTAATGATGAAATAATTCGTTACAAATTGTGATGAAAACAATGATGAAACATGTGATGAAACAAGTGATGAAATAATATATTTTGTAATCTATTGTTGAAACAGTGATGAAACATGCGATGAAGCTAATGATGATATAATTCGTTATAAACATTGATGAAAACAGTGATTAAACATGCGATGAAGCTAATGATGAAATATTTCGTAATAAACTGTTATGAAAATAGTGATGAAACATGCGATGAAGCTAATGATGAAATAATTCGTTATAAACTGTGATGAAAATAGTGATGAAAGACGCGATAAAACAAGTGAAAAAATAAAATATGTTGTTATCGATGATGAAAACAGTGATGAAACATGCGATGAAGCTAATGATTCGTTATAAACTGTGATGAAAATACTGATGAAACATGCGATGAAACAAGTGATGAAATAAAATATGTTGTAATAGATGATGAAAACAGTGATGAAACATGGGATGAAACAAGTGATGAAATAAAATATGTTATAATCGATGATGAAAACAGTGATGAATTACACGATGAAGCTTGTGATGAAATTCTATGTTATAAACTCTAATGAAAACAGTGAAAAAACATGCGACGAAACAAGTGATGAAATAAAATATGTTGTCATCTCTGATGAAATCAGTAATGAATTACATAATGAAGCTAGTGATGAAATTCTACGTTATAAACTCTAATGAAAACAGTGATAAAACATGCGACGAAACAAGTGATGAAATAAAATATGTTGTAATTTTTGAGGGAATCAGTGATGAATTACACAATGAGGCTAGTGATGAAATTCTACGTTATAAACTCTTATGTAAACAGTGATAAAACATGCGATGAATAAAGTGATGAAATAAAATAAGTTGTTATCGATGATGAAAACAGTGATGAAACATGCGATGAAGCAAATGATGAAATAATTCGTTATAAACTGTGATGAAAATAGTGATGAAACATGCGATGAAACAAGTGATGAAATATAATATGTTGTTATCGATTATGAAAACAGTAAAGAAACAGGCGATGAAGCTAATGATGAAATAATTCGTTAAAAACTGTGATGAAAACAGTGATGAAACATGCGATGAAACAAGTGATAAAATAAAAAAAATTGTAAACTCTTGTGTAAACAGTGATGAAACTTGCGATGAAGCTAATGATGAAATAATGCGTTATAAACTGTGATGAAATCAGTGTCGAAACATGTGATGAACCAAGTGATGAAATAAAATATGTATTATCTCTGATGAAATCAGTGATGAACTACACGATGAAGCAAGTGATGAAATTCTACGTAATGAACTCTGATGTAAACAATGATAAAACATTCAATGAATCAAGTGTTGAAATAAAATATGTTGTTATCGATGATGAAAACAGTGATGAAACATGCGATGAAGCTGATGATGAAATAATTCCTTATAAACTGTGATGAAAATAGTGATGAAACATGCGATAAACAAGTGATGAAATATAATATGTTGTTGTCGATTATGAAAACAGTAAAGAAACAGGCGATGAAGCTAATGATGAAATAATTCGTTACAAATTGTGATGAAAACAATGATGAAACATGTGATGAAACAAGTGATGAAATAAAATATTTTGTAATCTATTGTTGAAACAGTGATGAAAAACTTGCGATGAAGCTAATGATGAAATAATGCGTTATAAACTGTGATGAAATCAGTGTCGAAACATGTGATGAACCAAGTGATGAAATAAAATATGTGTTATCTCTGATGAAATCAGTGATGAACTACACGATGAAGCAAGTGATGAAATTCTACGTAATAAACTCTGATGTAAACAATGATAAAACATTCAATGAATCAAGTGTTGAAATAAAATATGTTGTTATCGTTGATGAAAATAGTGATGAAACATGCGATGAAGCTGATGATGAAATAATTCGTTATAAACTGTGATGAAAATAGTGATGAAACATGCGATAAACAAGTGATGAAATAAATTATGATGTTATCGATTACGAAAACAGTAAAGAAACAGGCGATGAAGCTAATGATGAAATCATTCGTTACAAATTGTGATGAAAACAATGATGAAACATGTGATGAAACAAGTGATGAAATAATATATTTTGTAATCTATTGTTAAAACAGTGATGAAACATGCGATGAAGCTAATGATGATATAAATCGTTATAAACATTGATGAAAACAGTGATTAAACATGCGATGAAGCTAGCTAATGATGAAATATTTCGTAGTAAATTGTTATGAAAATAGTGATGAAACATGCGATGAAACAAGTGATGAAATAAAATTTGTTGTAATAGATGATGAAAACAGTGATGAAACATGGGATGAAACAAGTGATGAAATAAAATATGTTATAATCGATGATGAAAACAGTGATGAATTACACGATGAAGCTTGTGATGAAATTCTATGTTATAAACTCTAATGAAAACAGTGAAAAAACATGCGACGAAACAAGTGATGAAATAAAATATGTTGTCATCTCTGATGAAATCAGTAATGAATTACATAATGAAGCTAGTTATGAAATTCTACGTTATAAACTCTAATGAAAACAGTGATAAAACATGCGACGAAACAAGAGATGAAATAAAATATTTTGTAATTTTTGAGGGAATCAGTGATGAATTACACAATGAAGCTAGTGATGAAATTCTACGTTATAAACTCTTATGTAAACAGTGATAAAACATGCGATGAATAAAGTGATGAAATAAAATAAGTTGTTATCGATGATGAAAACAGTGATGAAACATGCGATGAAGCAAATGATGAAATAATTCGTTATAAACTGTGATGAAAATAGTGATGAAACATGCGATGAAACAAGTGATGAAATATAATATGTTGTTATCGATTATGAAAACAGTAAAGAAACAGGCGATGAAGCTAATGATGAAATAATTCGTTAAAAACTGTGATGAAAACAGTGATGAAACATGCGATGAAACAAGTGATAAAATAAAAAAAATTGTAAACTCTTGTGTAAACAGTGATGAAACTTGCGATGAAGCTAATGATGAAATAATGCGTTATAAACTGTGATGAAATCAGTGTCGAAACATGTGATGAATATTATTTATGTAAAAGCCCTATGGGCGTAAAATAAAGTAATATATTGGTTTATAAATCTGTAAATTCTAATTATGCAAGTGTAAAAGTTCTAATGATTCGTTATAAACTGTGATGAAAATAGTGATGAAACATGCGATGAAACAAGTGATGAAATAAAATATGTTGTAATAGATGATGAAAACAGTGATGAAACATGGGATGAAACAAGTGATGTAATAAAATATTTTATAATCGATGATGAAAACAGTGATTAAACATGCGATGAAGCTAATGATGAAATAATTCGTTATAAACTGTGATGAAAATAGTGATGAAAGATGCGATAAAACAAGTGATAAAATAAAATATGTTGTTATCAATGATGAAAACAGTGATGAAACATGCGATGAAGCTAATGATTCGTTATAAACTGTGATGAAAATAGTGATGAAACATGCGATGAAACAAGTGATGAAATAAAATATGTTGTTATCGATTATGAAAACAGTAAAGAAACCGGCGATGAAGCTAATGATGAAATAATTCGTTACAAATTGTGATGAAAACAAAGATGAAACATGTGATGAAACAAGTGATGAAATAATATATTTTGTAATCTATTGTTGAAACAGTGATGAAACATGCGATGAAGCTAATGATGATATAATTCGTTATAAACATTGATGAAAACAGTGATTAAACATGCGATGAAGCTAATGATGAAATATTTCGTAATAAACTGTTATGAAAATAGTGATGAAACATGCGATGAAGCTAATGATGAAATAATTCGTTATAAACTGTGATGAAAATAGTGATGAAAGACGCGATAAAACAAGTGAAAAAATAAAATATGTTGTTATCGATGATGAAAACAGTGATGAAACATGCGATGAAGCTAATGATTCGTTATAAACTGTGTTGAAAATACTGATGAAACATGCGATGAAACAAGTGATGAAATAAAATATGTTGTAATAGATGATGAAAACAGTGATGAAACATGGGATGAAACAAGTGATGAAATAAAATATGTTATAATCGATGATGAAAACAGTGATGAATTACACGATGAAGCTTGTGATGAAATTCTATGTTATAAACTCTAATGAAAACAGTGAAAAAACATGCGACGAAACAAGTGATGAAATAAAATATGTTGTCATCTCTGATGAAATCAGTAATGAATTACATAATGAAGCTAGTGATGAAATTCTACGTTATAAACTCTAATGAAAACAGTGATAAAACATGCGACGAAACAAGTGATGAAATAAAATAAGTTGTAATTTTTGAGGGAATCAGTGATGAATTACACAATGAGGCTAGTGATGAAATTCTACGTTATAAACTCTTATGTAAACAGTGATAAAACATGCGATGAATAAAGTGATGAAATAAAATAAGTTGTTATCGATGATGAAAACAGTGATGAAACATGCGATGAAGCAAATGATGAAATAATTCGTTATAAACTGTGATGAAAATAGTGATGAAACATGCGATGAAACAAGTGATGAAATATAATATGTTGTTATCGATTATGAAAACAGTAAAGAAACAGGCGATGAAGCTAATGATGAAATAATTCGTTAAAAACTGTGATGAAAACAGTGATGAAACATGCGATGAAACAAGTGATAAAATAAAAAAAATTGTAAACTCTTGTGTAAACAGTGATGAAACTTGCGATGAAGCTAATGATGAAATAATGCGTTATAAACTGTGATGAAATCAGTGTCGAAACATGTGATGAACCAAGTGATGAAATAAAATATGTATTATCTCTGATGAAATCAGTGATGAACTACACGATGAAGCAAGTGATGAAATTCTACGTAATGAACTCTGATGTAAACAATGATAAAACATTCAATGAATCAAGTGTTGAAATAAAATATGTTGTTATCGATGATGAAAACAGTGATGAAACATGCGATGAAGCTGATGATGAAATAATTCCTTATAAACTGTGATGAAAATAGTGATGAAACATGCGATAAACAAGTGATGAAATATAATATGTTGTTGTCGATTATGAAAACAGTAAAGAAACAGGCGATGAAGCTAATGATGAAATAATTCGTTACAAATTGTGATGAAAACAATGATGAAACATGTGATGAAACAAGTGATGAAATAAAATATTTTGTAATCTATTGTTGAAACAGTGATGAAAAACTTGCGATGAAGCTAATGATGAAATAATGCGTTATAAACTGTGATGAAATCAGTGTCGAAACATGTGATGAACCAAGTGATGAAATAAAATATGTGTTATCTCTGATGAAATCAGTGATGAACTACACGATGAAGCAAGTGATGAAATTCTACGTAATAAACTCTGATGTAAACAATGATAAAACATTCAATGAATCAAGTGTTGAAATAAAATATGTTGTTATCGTTGATGAAAACAGTGATGAAACATGCGATGAAGCTGATGATGAAATAATTCGTTATAAACTGTGATGAAAATAGTGATGAAACATGCGATAAACAAGTGATGAAATAAATTATGATGTTATCGATTACGAAAACAGTAAAGAAACAGGCGATGAAGCTAATGATGAAATCATTCGTTACAAATTGTGATGAAAACAATGATGAAACATGTGATGAAACAAGTGATGAAATAATATATTTTGTAATCTATTGTTAAAACAGTGATGAAACATGCGATGAAGCTAATGATGATATAAATCGTTATAAACATTGATGAAAACAGTGATTAAACATGCGATGAAGCTAGCTAATGATGAAATATTTCGTAGTAAATTGTTATGAAAATAGTGATGAAACATGCGATGAAACAAGTGATGAAATAAAATTTGTTGTAATAGATGATGAAAACAGTGATGAAACATGGGATGAAACAAGTGATGAAATAAAATATGTTATAATCGATGATGAAAACAGTGATGAATTACACGATGAAGCTTGTGATGAAATTCTATGTTATAAACTCTAATGAAAACAGTGAAAAAACATGCGACGAAACAAGTGATGAAATAAAATATGTTGTCATCTCTGATGAAATCAGTAATGAATTACATAATGAAGCTAGTTATGAAATTCTACGTTATAAACTCTAATGAAAACAGTGATAAAACATGCGACGAAACAAGAGATGAAATAAAATATTTTGTAATTTTTGAGGGAATCAGTGATGAATTACACAATGAAGCTAGTGATGAAATTCTACGTTATAAACTCTTATGTAAACAGTGATAAAACATGCGATGAATAAAGTGATGAAATAAAATAAGTTGTTATCGATGATGAAAACAGTGATGAAACATGCGATGAAGCAAATGATGAAATAATTCGTTATAAACTGTGATGAAAATAGTGATGAAACATGCGATGAAACAAGTGATGAAATATAATATGTTGTTATCGATTATGAAAACAGTAAAGAAACAGGCGATGAAGCTAATGATGAAATAATTCGTTAAAAACTGTGATGAAAACAGTGATGAAACATGCGATGAAACAAGTGATAAAATAAAAAAAATTGTAAACTCTTGTGTAAACAGTGATGAAACTTGCGATGAAGCTAATGATGAAATAATGCGTTATAAACTGTGATGAAATCAGTGTCGAAACATGTGATGAATATTATTTATGTAAAAGCCCTATGGGCGTAAAATAAAGTAATATATTGGTTTATAAATCTGTAAATTCTAATTATGCAAGTGTAAAAGTTCTAATGATTCGTTATAAACTGTGATGAAAATAGTGATGAAACATGCGATGAAACAAGTGATGAAATAAAATATGTTGTAATAGATGATGAAAACAGTGATGAAACATGGGATGAAACAAGTGATGTAATAAAATATTTTATAATCGATGATGAAAACAGTGATTAAACATGCGATGAAGCTAATGATGAAATAATTCGTTATAAACTGTGATGAAAATAGTGATGAAAGATGCGATAAAACAAGTGATAAAATAAAATATGTTGTTATCAATGATGAAAACAGTGATGAAACATGCGATGAAGCTAATGATTCGTTATAAACTGTGATGAAAATAGTGATGAAACATGCGATGAAACAAGTGATGAAATAAAATATGTTGTTATCGATTATGAAAACAGTAAAGAAACCGGCGATGAAGCTAATGATGAAATAATTCGTTACAAATTGTGATGAAAACAAAGATGAAACATGTGATGAAACAAGTGATGAAATAATATATTTTGTAATCTATTGTTGAAACAGTGATGAAACATGCGATGAAGCTAATGATGATATAATTCGTTATAAACATTGATGAAAACAGTGATTAAACATGCGATGAAGCTAATGATGAAATATTTCGTAATAAACTATTATGAAAATAGTGATGAAACATGCGATGAAGCTAATGATGAAATAATTCGTTATAAACTGTGATGAAAATAGTGATGAAAGACGCGATAAAACAAGTGAAAAAATAAAATATGTTGTTATCGATGATGAAAACAGTGATGAAACATGCGATGAAGCTAATGATTCGTTATAAACTGTGATGAAAATACTGATGAAACATGCGATGAAACAAGTGATGAAATAAAATATGTTGTAATAGATGATGAAAACAGTGATGAAACATGGGATGAAACAAGTGATGAAATAAAATATGTTATAATCGATGATGAAAACAGTGATGAATTACACGATGAAGCTTGTGATGAAATTCTATGTTATAAACTCTAATGAAAACAGTGAAAAAACATGCGACGAAACAAGTGATGAAATAAAATATGTTGTCATCTCTGATGAAATCAGTAATGAATTACATAATGAAGCTAGTGATGAAATTCTACGTTATAAACTCTAATGAAAACAGTGATAAAACATGCGACGAAACAAGTGATGAAATAAAATATGTTGTAATTTTTGAGGGAATCAGTGATGAATTACACAATGAGGCTAGTGATGAAATTCTACGTTATAAACTCTTATGTAAACAGTGATAAAACATGCGATGAATAAAGTGATGAAATAAAATAAGTTGTTATCGATGATGAAAACAGTGATGAAACATGCGATGAAGCAAATGATGAAATAATTCGTTATAAACTGTGATGAAAATAGTGATGAAACATGCGATGAAACAAGTGATGAAATATAATATGTTGTTATCGATTATGAAAACAGTAAAGAAACAGGCGATGAAGCTAATGATGAAATAATTCGTTAAAAACTGTGATGAAAACAGTGATGAAACATGCGATGAAACAAGTGATAAAATAAAAAAAATTGTAAACTCTTGTGTAAACAGTGATGAAACTTGCGATGAAGCTAATGATGAAATAATGCGTTATAAACTGTGATGAAATCAGTGTCGAAACATGTGATGAACCAAGTGATGAAATAAAATATGTATTATCTCTGATGAAATCAGTGATGAACTACACGATGAAGCAAGTGATGAAATTCTACGTAATGAACTCTGATGTAAACAATGATAAAACATTCAATGAATCAAGTGTTGAAATAAAATATGTTGTTATCGATGATGAAAACAGTGATGAAACATGCGATGAAGCTGATGATGAAATAATTCCTTATAAACTGTGATGAAAATAGTGATGAAACATGCGATAAACAAGTGATGAAATATAATATGTTGTTGTCGATTATGAAAACAGTAAAGAAACAGGCGATGAAGCTAATGATGAAATAATTCGTTACAAATTGTGATGAAAACAATGATGAAACATGTGATGAAACAAGTGATGAAATAAAATATTTTGTAATCTATTGTTGAAACAGTGATGAAAAACTTGCGATGAAGCTAATGATGAAATAATGCGTTATAAACTGTGATGAAATCAGTGTCGAAACATGTGATGAACCAAGTGATGAAATAAAATATGTGTTATCTCTGATGAAATCAGTGATGAACTACACGATGAAGCAAGTGATGAAATTCTACGTAATAAACTCTGATGTAAACAATGATAAAACATTCAATGAATCAAGTGTTGAAATAAAATATGTTGTTATCGTTGATGAAAATAGTGATGAAACATGCGATGAAGCTGATGATGAAATAATTCGTTATAAACTGTGATGAAAATAGTGATGAAACATGCGATAAACAAGTGATGAAATAAATTATGATGTTATCGATTACGAAAACAGTAAAGAAACAGGCGATGAAGCTAATGATGAAATCATTCGTTACAAATTGTGATGAAAACAATGATGAAACATGTGATGAAACAAGTGATGAAATAATATATTTTGTAATCTATTGTTAAAACAGTGATGAAACATGCGATGAAGCTAATGATGATATAAATCGTTATAAACATTGATGAAAACAGTGATTAAACATGCGATGAAGCTAGCTAATGATGAAATATTTCGTAGTAAATTGTTATGAAAATAGTGATGAAACATGCGATGAAACAAGTGATGAAATAAAATTTGTTGTAATAGATGATGAAAACAGTGATGAAACATGGGATGAAACAAGTGATGAAATAAAATATGTTATAATCGATGATGAAAACAGTGATGAATTACACGATGAAGCTTGTGATGAAATTCTATGTTATAAACTCTAATGAAAACAGTGAAAAAACATGCGACGAAACAAGTGATGAAATAAAATATGTTGTCATCTCTGATGAAATCAGTAATGAATTACATAATGAAGCTAGTTATGAAATTCTACGTTATAAACTCTAATGAAAACAGTGATAAAACATGCGACGAAACAAGAGATGAAATAAAATATTTTGTAATTTTTGAGGGAATCAGTGATGAATTACACAATGAAGCTAGTGATGAAATTCTACGTTATAAACTCTTATGTAAACAGTGATAAAACATGCGATGAATAAAGTGATGAAATAAAATAAGTTGTTATCGATGATGAAAACAGTGATGAAACATGCGATGAAGCAAATGATGAAATAATTCGTTATAAACTGTGATGAAAATAGTGATGAAACATGCGATGAAACAAGTGATGAAATATAATATGTTGTTATCGATTATGAAAACAGTAAAGAAACAGGCGATGAAGCTAATGATGAAATAATTCGTTAAAAACTGTGATGAAAACAGTGATGAAACATGCGATGAAACAAGTGATAAAATAAAAAAAATTGTAAACTCTTGTGTAAACAGTGATGAAACTTGCGATGAAGCTAATGATGAAATAATGCGTTATAAACTGTGATGAAATCAGTGTCGAAACATGTGATGAACCAAGTGATGAAATAAAATATGTATTATCTCTGATGAAATCAGTGATGAACTACACGATGAAGCAAGTGATGAAATTCTATGTAATGAACTCTGATGTAAACAATGATAAAACATTCAAGTGTTGAAATAAAATATGTTGTTATCGATGATGAAAACAGTGATGAAACATGCGATGAAGGTGATGATGAAATAATTCCTTATAAACTGTGATGAAAATAGTGATGAAACATGCGATAAACAAGTGATGAAATATAATATGTTGTTGTCGATTATGAAAACAGTAAAGAAACAGGCGATGAAGCTAATGATGAAGTAATTCGTTACAAATTGTGATGAAAACAATGATGAAACATGTGATGAAACAAGTGATGAAATAAAATATTTTGTAATCTATTGTTGAAACAGTGATGAAAAACTTGCGATGAAGCTAATGATGAAATAATGCGTAATAAACTGTGATGAAATCAGTGTCGAAACATGTGATGAACCAAGTGATGAAATAAAATATGTGTTATCTCTGATGAAATCAGTGATGAACTACACGATGAAGCAAGTGATGAAATTCTACGTAATAAACTCTGATGTAAACAATGATAAAACATTCAATGAATCAAGTGTTGAAATAAAATATGTTGTTATCGTTGATGAAAACAGTGATGAAACATGCGATGAAGCTGATGATGAAATAATTCGTTATAAACTGTGATGAAAATAGTGATGAAACATGCGATAAACAAGTGATGAAATAAATTATGATGTTATCGATTACGAAAACAGTAAAGAAACAGGCGATGAAGCTAATGATGAAATAATTCGTTATAAACATTGATGAAAACAGTGATTAAACATGCGATGAAGCTAGCTAATGATGAAATATTTCGTAATAAACTGTTATGAAAATAGTGATGAAACATGCGATTAAACAAGTGATGAAATAAAATATGTTGTAATCGATGATGAAAACAGTTATGAACTACACGATGAAGCTTGTGATGAAATTCTACGTTTTAAACTCTGATGAAAACAGTGATTAAACATGCGACAAAACAAGTGATGAAATAAAATATGTTGTAATCTCTGATGAAATCAGTGATGAATTACACAAGGAAGCTAGTGATGAAGTTCTACGTAATAAACTCTGATGTAAACAGTGATAAAACATGCGATGAATAAAGTGATGAAAAAAAAGTTGTTATCGATGATGAAAACAGTGATTAAACATGCGATGAAGCTAATGATGAAATAATTCGTTATAAACTGTGATGAAAATAGTGATGACAGATGCGATAAAACAAGTGATAAAATAAAATATGTTGTTATCAATGATGAAAACAGTGATGAAACATGCGATGAAGCTAATGATTCGTTATAAACTGTGATGAAAATAGTGATGAAACATGCGATGAAACAAGTGATGAAATAAAATATGTTGTAATAGATGATGAAAACAGTGATGAAACATGGGATGAAACAAGTGATGTAATAAAATATTTTATAATCGATGATGAAAACAGTGATTAAACATGCGATGAAGCTAATGATGAAATAATTCGTTATAAACTGTGATGAAAATAGTGATGAAAGATGCGATAAAACAAGTGATAAAATAAAATATGTTGTTATCAATGATGAAAACAGTGATGAAACATGCGATGAAGCTAATGATTCGTTATAAACTGTGATGAAAATAGTGATGAAACATGCGATGAAACAAGTGATGAAATATAATATGTTGTTATCGATTATGAAAACAGTAAAGAAACCGGCGATGAAGCTAATGATGAAATAATTCGTTACAAATTGTGATGAAAACAAAGATGAAACATGTGATGAAACAAGTGATGAAATAATATATTTTGTAATCTATTGTTGAAACAGTGATGAAACATGCGATGAAGCTAATGATGATATAATTCGTTATAAACACTGATGAAAACAGTGATTAAACATGCGATGAAGCTAATGATGAAATATTTCGTAATAAACTGTTATGAAAATAGTGATGAAACATGCGATGAAACAAGTAATGAAATAAAATATGTTGTAATCGATGATGAAAACAGTTATGAACTACACGATGAAGCTTGTGATGAAATTCTACGTTTTAAACTCTGATGAAAACAGTGATAAAACATGCGACAAAACAAGTGATGAAATAAAATATGTTGTAATCTCTGATGAAATCAGTGATGAATTACACAATGAAGCTAGTGATCAAGTTCTACGTAATAAACTCGGATGTAAGCAGCGATAAAACATGCGATGAATAAAGTGATGAAAAAAAAGTTGTTATCGATGATGAAAATAGTGAAGAAACATGCGATGAAGCTAATGATAAAATAATTCGTTATAAACTGGGATGAAAATAGTGATGAAAGATGCGATAAAACAAGTGATAAAATAAAATATGTTGTTATCGATGATGAAAACAGTGATGAAACATGCGATGAAGCTAATGTTTCGTTATAAACTGTGATGAAAATAGTGATGAAACATACGATGAAACAAGTGATGAAATAAAATATGTTGTAATAGATTATGAAAACAGTGATGAAACATGGGATGAAACAAGTGATGAAATAAAATATGTTATAATCGATGATGAAAACAGTGATGAATTACACGATGAAGCCTTTGATGAAATTCTTTGTTATAAACTCTAATGAAAACAGTGAAAAAACATGCGACGAAACAAGTGATGAAATAAAAAATGTTGTCATGTCTGATGAAATCAGTGATGAAACTTGCGATGAAGCTAATGATGAAATAATGCGTTATAATTTGTGATGAAATCAGTGTCGAAACATGTGATGAACCAAGTGATGAAAAAAAATATGTGTTATCTCTGATGAAATCAGTGATGAACTACACGATGAAGCAAGTGATGAAATTCTACGTAATAAACTCTGATGTAAACAATGATAAAACATTCAATGAATCAAGTGTTGAAATAAAATATGTTGTTATCGATGATGAAAACAGTGATGAAACATGCAATGAAGCTGATGATGAAATAATTCGTTATAAACTGTGATGAAAATAGTGATGAAACATGCGATAAACAAGTGATGAAATATAATATGATGTTATCGATTATGAAAACAGTAAAGAAACAGGCGATGAAGCTAATGATGAAATAATTCGTTACAAATTGTGATGAAAACAATGATGAAACATGTGATGAAACAAGTGATGAAATAATATATTTTGTAATCTATTGTTGAAACAGTAAAGAAACAGGCGATGAAGCTAATGACGAAATTATTCGTTACAAATTGTGATGAAAACAATGATGAAACATGTGATGAAACAAGTGATGAAATAAAATATGTTGTAATTTCTGATGGAATCAGTGATGAATTACACAATGAAGCTAGTGATGAAATTCTACGTAATAAACTCTTATGTAAACAGTGATAAAACATGCGATGAATAAAGTGATGAAATAAAATAAGTTGTTATCGATGATGAAAACAGTGATGAAACATGCGATGAAGCAAATGATGAAATAATACGTTATAAACTGTGATGAAAATAGTGATGAAACATGCGATTAACAAGTGATGAAATATAATATGATGTTATCGATTATGAAAACAGTAAAGAAACAGGCGATGAAGCTAATGACGAAATAATTCGTTACAAATTGTGATGAAAACAATGATGAAACATGTGATGAAACAAGTGATGAAATAATATATTTTGTAATCTATTGTTGAAACAGTGATGAAACATGCGATGAAGCTAATGATGATATAATTCGTTATAAACATTGATGAAAACAGTGATAAAACATGCGATGAAGCTAATGATGAAATATTTCGTAATAAACTGTTATGAAAATAGTGATGAAACATGCGATGAAACAAGTAATGAAATAAAATATGTTGTAATCGATGATGAAAACAGTTATGAACTACACGATGAAGCTTGTGATGAAATTCTAAGTTTTAAACTCTGATGAAAACAGTGATAAAACATGCGACAAAACAAGTGATGAAATAAAACATGTTGTAATCTCTGATGAAATCAGTGATGAATTACACAATGAAGCTAGTGATGAAGTTCTACGTAATAAACTCGGATGTAAGCAGCGATAAAACATGCGATGAATAAAGTGATGAAAAAAAAGTTGTTATCGATGATGAAAACAGTGAAGAAACATGCGATGAAGCAACAAAATGTAATTCGTTATGCTAAAGAAACATACTATAAAAACAAAATTGATGAATGCAATAATGATTCCCGTAAACTCTGGCAGATCATAAATGAAATTACAAATACTAAAGCCTCGCATAAAGACAAAAACATTAAAGAATTAAACATTGATGAGATTCCCACATCTTTTACGAAACACCCAGACAAACTTCTTGACTTTATAAACAACTACTTATGCAATATAGGCTCTAACCTTGCAAATAAAATTAAACAAAATTCTACTTCTGTCGAAAAAACAATGAGGAATGATGATGTAAATCATGAAAACAGCCTCAATATAGTCAAGATAACAAGTGATGAAATAAGAAATATTATAACCTCCTTAAACACAAATACCTCATCGGGAAATGAACTGATATCAAGCAAATCAATTAAATACCTACAAAATGAGTTAATTCAACCACTGACATACCTAGTGAATCTATCAATATCTAAAGGTGTTTTTCCCGCTTGTCTTAAAATTGCTACGATCATACCATTATATAAAAATGGTCCCAAAGACGATATTTCAAATTATCGACCAATTAGTATTTTAACTCCTCTGTCGAAAATATTGGAAAAAGTAATAAAAAAACAAGTTCTTACATTTTTGGATACCAATAAAATATTATCACCTACGCAGTATGGTTTTAGAAAAAACCTGGGTACTGGTGACGCTATAGCTAATGTAACTAATACAATTATTAGAAAACTGGATGAAGGCAAAAAATGCTTAGCTATTTTCATTGATCTTCAAAAAGCTTTCGATACAATTGATCATGAAATACTTTACTTAAAACTAAAAAAAAATGGAATAACCGAAACAACTCTAAACCTACTTAGAAGTTATTTAACTGGAAGAGAACAAATTGTACAAATTGGTAAAAGAAAGAGCAAATCTCTTCCAATTAAATTCGGGGTCCCCCAGGGAAGCGTATTAGGACCTATACTATTTCTGATATATATAAATGACCTTATGAATCTTCCCATTAATGGAAACATAATGAGCTTAGCAGATGACACTGTTATTATATTCCACGAACAAGATTGGACAAGAACCTACAAGGAGGCGGAACATGGCCTGGCTGTACTTCAAAACTGGCTAAAAGTAAACTCCCTTACATTAAATGTTAGTAAAACTAAATATCTAACTTTCTCCAAAAACAAAAGAGGACAACCAATGAATGTGCATACCCTCAAATTACATGAATGTCAAAATACTTTTCCACAATGTTCCTGCCCGTCTATAACCCAAACCAAAAGTATTAAATATCTTGGGATTGAAATTGATGAAAATCTACAGTGGAATTCACACATTGATCTTACCTCAAAAAAGCTAACAAAACTCATCTACTTCTTCAAAAAATTAAGAAACATCTTGTCGATGAGGGATCTAAAGAGAGTATATTATGCTTTATGCCACTCTCGATTGGAATATGGAGTAATAGGATGGGGCTCAGCAGCATTAAATCACTTGAAACAACTTAAGATAACTCAGAATTGCATTATAAAGACCATTCTAAAGGTCCCCATAAGGACGTTAACAGTAGAAATTTTTAAACAGTTTGATGTTCCAAGCATACAGAAAATCTATGCCAAAAACATTCTAGTTCATCACCACAAAAATGATTCAGAGGCAGACACCTCACACGCTCATAAAACCAGAGCCAAACAAACAGACATACTTAATATACCAAAGTGTAACTCTTCATTTGGTCAAAGAAGTTCTGCATTTTTAGCAGTAAAGTTATATAACAAACTCCCACTTAGTATCAAACAAATAAAAATAAAAAATAGCTACATTAAGGACATTAAATGTTGGCTGAAGAATCTATCGGAAAATGAACTTACTAGTATACTTAAAACATCATAGAAGTTTCTGGAAAACCTTATCCAATCAATAAAGTTAAACCATAGAAGTCGCGGAAAAACTTATCCAAAGCATAGTCCCCCTCAGCACAGGATATCCTAGTGAGGAGGACTACGAATATATTTTATTTATACATCTAACTAACATGTTTCATATAAAAATGTAAAAAATATTATATAGTTACTAAATAAATAAAAAAATAAAAAAAAAAAAAAAAGCTAATGATGAAATAATTCGTTATAAACTGGGATGAAAAAAGTGATGAAAGATGCGATAAAACAAGTGATAAAATAAAATATGATGTTATCGATGATGAAAACAGTGATGAAACATGCGATGAAGCTAATGATTCGTTATAAACTGTGATGAAAATACTGATGAAACATGCGATGAAACAAGTGATGAAATAAAATATGTTGTTATAGATGATGAAAACAGTGATGAAACATGGGATGAAACAAGTGATAGAATAAAATATGTTATAATCGATGATGAAAACAGTGATGAATTACACGATGAAGCTTGTGATGAAATTCTATGTTATAAACTCTAATGAAAACAGTGAAAAAACATGCGACGAAACAAGTGATGAAATAAAATATGTTGTCATCTCTGATGAAATCAGTAATGAATTAAATAATGAAGCTAGTGATGAAATTCTACGTTATAAACTCTAATGAAAACAGTGATAAAACATGCGACGAAACAAGTGATGAAATAAAATATGTTGTAATTTCTGATGGAATCAGTGATGAATTACACAATGAAGCTAGTGATGAAATTCTACGTAATAAACTCTTATGTAAACAGTAATAAAACATGCGATGAATAAAGTGATGAAATAAAATAAGTTGTTATCGATGATGAAAACAGTGATGAAACATGCGATGAAGCAAATGATGAAATAATACGTTATAAACTGTGATGAAAATAGTGATGAAACATGCGATAAACAAGTGATGAAATATAATATGATGTTATCGATTATGAAAACAGTAAAAAAACAGGCGATGAAGCTAATGACGAAATTATTCGTTACAAATTGTGATGAAAACAATGATGAAACATGTGATGAAACAAGTGATGAAATAAAATATGTTGTAATTTCTGATGGAATCAGTGATGAATTACAAAATGAAGCTAGTGATGAAATTCTACGTAATAAACTCTTATGTAAACAGTGATAAAACATGCGATGAATAAAGTGATGAAATAAAATAAGTTGTTATCGATGATGAAAACAGTGATGAAACATGCGATGAAGCAAATGATGAAATAATACGTTATAAACTGTGATGAAAATAGTGATGAAACATGCGATAAACAAGTGATGAAATATAATATGATGTTATCGATTATGAAAACAGTAAAGAAACAGGCGATGAAGCTAATGACGAAATAATTCGTTACAAATTGTGATGAAAACAATGATGAAACATGTGATGAAACAAGTGATGAAATAATATATTTTGTAATCTATTGTTGAAACAGTGATGAAACATGCGATGAAGCTAATGATGATATAATTCGTTATAAACATTGATGAAAACAGTGATAAAACATGCGATGAAGCTAATGATGAAATATTTCGTAATAAACTGTTATGAAAATAGTGATGAAACATTCGATTAAACAAGTAATGAAATAAAATATGTTGTAATCGATGATGAAAACAGTTATGAACTACACGATGAAGCTTGTGATGAAATTCTACGTTATAAACTCTGATGAAAACAGTGATAAAACATGCGACAAAACAAGTGATGAAATAAAACATGTTGTAATTTCTGATGGAATCAGTGATGAATTACACAATGAAGCTAGTGATGAAATTCTACGTAATAAACTCTTATGTAAACAGTGATAAAACATGCGATGAATAAAGTGATGAAATAAAATAAGTTGTTATCGATGATGAAAACAGTGATGAAACATGCGATGAAGCAAATGATGAAATAATACGTTATAAACTGTGATGAAAATAGTGATGAAACATGCGATAAACAAGTGATGAAATATAATATGATGTTATCGATTATGAAAACAGTAAAAAAACAGGCGATGAAGCTAATGACGAAATTATTCGTTACAAATTGTGATGAAAATAATGATTAAACATGTGATGAAACAAGTGATGAAATAAAATATGTTGTAATTTCTGATGAAATCAGTGATGAATTACACAATGAAGCTAGTGATGAAGTTCTACGTAATAAACTCGGATGTAAGCAGCGATAAAACATGCGATGAATAAAGTGATGAAAAAAAAGTTGTTATCGATGATGAAAACAGTGAAGAAACATACGATGAAGCTAATGATGAAATAATTCGTTATAAACTGGGATGAAAAAAGTGATGAAAGATGCGATAAAACAAGTGATAAAATAAAATATGTTGTTATCGATGATGAAAACAGTGATGAAACATGCGATGAAGCTAATGATTCGTTATAAACTGTGATGAAAATACTGATGAAACATGGGATGAAACAAGTGATAGAATAAAATATGTTATAATCGATGATGAAAACAGTGATGAATTACACGATGAAGCTTGTGATGAAATTCTATGTTATAAACTCTAATGAAAACAGTGAAAAAACATGCGACGAAACAAGTGATGAAATAAAATATGTTGTCATCTCTGATGAAATCAGTAATGAATTAAATAATGAAGCTAGTGATGAAATTCTACGTTATAAACTCTAATGAAAACAGTGATAAAACATGCGACGAAACAAGTGATGAAATAAAATATGTTGTAATATCTGATGGAATCAGTGATGAATTACACAATGAAGCTAGTGATGAAATTCTACGTAATAAACTCTTATGTAAACAGTGATAAAACATGCGATGAATAAAGTGATGAAATAAAATAAGTTGTTATCGATGATGAAAACAGTGATGAAACATGCGATGAAGCAAATGATGAAATAATACGTTATAAACTGTGATGAAAATAGTGATGAAACATGCGATAAACAAGTGATGAAATATAATATGATGTTATCGATTATGAAAACAGTAAAAAAACAGGCGATGAAGCTAATGACGAAATTATTCGTTACAAATTGTGATGAAAATAATGATTAAACATGTGATGAAACAAGTGATGAAATAAAATATGTTGTAATTTCTGATGAAATCAGTGATGAATTACACAATGAAGCTAGTGATGAAGTTCTACGTAATAAACTCGGATGTAAGCAGCGATAAAACATGCGATGAATAAAGTGATGAAAAAAAAGTTGTTATCGATGATGAAAACAGTGAAGAAACATACGATGAAGCTAATGATGAAATAATTCGTTATAAACTGGGATGAAAAAAGTGATGAAAGATGCGATAAAACAAGTGATAAAATAAAATATGTTGTTATCGATGATGAAAACAGTGATGAAACATGCGATGAAGCTAATGATTCGTTATAAACTGTGATGAAAATACTGATGAAACATGGGATGAAACAAGTGATAGAATAAAATATGTTATAATCGATGATGAAAACAGTGATGAATTACACGATGAAGCTTGTGATGAAATTCTATGTTATAAACTCTAATGAAAACAGTGAAAAAACATGCGACGAAACAAGTGATGAAATAAAATATGTTGTCATCTCTGATGAAATCAGTAATGAATTAAATAATGAAGCTAGTGATGAAATTCTACGTTATAAACTCTAATGAAAACAGTGATAAAACATGCGACGAAACAAGTGATGAAATAAAATATGTTGTAATATCTGATGGAATCAGTGATGAATTACACAATGAAGCTAGTGATGAAATTCTACGTAATAAACTCTTATGTAAACAGTGATAAAACATGCGATGAATAAAGTGATGAAATAAAATAAGTTGTTATCGATGATGAAAACAGTGATGAAACATGCGATGAAGCAAATGATGAAATAATACGTTATAAACTGTGATGAAAATAGTGATGAAACATGCGATAAACAAGTGATGAAATATAATATGATGTTATCGATTATGAAAACAGTAAAGAAACAGGCGATGAAGCTAATGACGAAATTATTCGTTACAAATTGTGATGAAAACAATGATGAAACATGTGATGAAACAAGTGATGAAATAAAATATGTTGTAATTTCTGATGGAATCAGTGATGAATTATACAATGAAGCTAGTGATGAAATTCTACGTAATAAACTCTTATGTAAACAGTGATAAAACATGCGATGAATAAAGTGAAGAAATAAAATAAGTTGTTATCGATGATGAAAACAGTGATGAAACATGCGATGAAGCAAATGATGAAATAATACATTATAAACTGTGATGAAAATAGTGATGAAACATGCGATAAACAAGTGATGAAATATAATATGATGTTATCGATTATGAAAACGGTAAAGAAACAGGCGATGAAGCTAATTATGAAATATAATGATATAATTCGTTATAAACATTGATGAAAACAGTAATAAAACATGCGATGAAGCTAATGATGAAATATTTCATAATAAACTGTTATGAAAATAGTGATGAAACATGCGATGAAACAAGTAATGAAATAAAATATGTTGTAATCGATGATGAAAACAGTTATGAACTACACGATGAAGCTTGTGATGAAATTCTACGTTTTAAACTCTGATGAAAACAGTGATAAAACATGCGACAAAACAAGTGATGAAATAAAACATGTTGTAATCTCTGATGAAATCAGTGATGAATTACACAATGAAGCTAGTGATGAAGTTCTACGTAATAAACTCGGATGTAAGCAGCGATAAAACATGCGATGAATAAAGTGATGAAAAAAAAGTTGTTATCGATGATGAAAACAGTGAAGAAACATGCGATGAAGCTAATGATGAAATAATTCGTTATAAACTGGGATGAAAATAGTGATGAAAAATGCGATAAAACAAGTTATAAAATAAAATATGTTGTTATCTATGATGAAAACAGTGATGAAACATGGGATGAAACAAGTGATGAAATAAAATATGTTATAATCGATGATGAAAACAGTGATGAATTACACGATGAAGCTTGTGATGAAATTCTATGTTATAAACTCTAATGAAAACAGTGAAAAAACATGCGACGAAACAAGTGATGAAATAAAATATGTTGTCATCTCTGAAGAAATCAGTAATGAATTACATAATGAAGCTAGTGATGAAATTCTACGTTATAAACTCTAATGAAAACAGTGATAAAACATGCGACGAAACAAGTGATGAAATAAAATATGTTGTAATTTCCGATGGAATCAGTGATGAATTACACAATGAAGCTAGTGATGAAATTCTACGTAATAAACTCTTATGTAAACAGTGATAAAACATGCGACGAATAAAGTGATGAAATAATATAAGTTTTTATCGATGATGAAAACAGTGCTGAAACATGCGATGAAGCAAATGATGAAATAATACGTTATAAACTGTGATGAAAATAGTGATGAAACATGCGATAAACAAGTGATGAAATATAATATGATGTTATCGATTATGAAAACAGTAAAGAAACAGGCGATGAAGCTAATGACGAAATTATTCGTTACAAATTGTGATGAAAACAATGATGAAACATGTGATGAAACAAGTGATGAAATAATATATTTTGTAATCTATTGTTGAAACAGTGATGAAACATGCGATGAAGCTAATGATGATATAATTCGTTATAAACATTGATGAAAACAGTGACAAAACATGCGATGAAGCTAATGATGAAATATTTCGTAATAAACTGTTATGAAAATAGTGATGAAACATGCGATGAAACAAGTAATGAAATAAAATATGTTGTAATCGATGATGAAAACAGTTATGAACTACACGATGAAGCTTGTGATGAAATTCTACGTTTTAAACTCTGATGAAAACAGTGATAAAACATGCGACAAAACAAGTGATGAAATAAAACATGTTGTAATCTCTGATGAAATCAGTGATGAATTACACAATGAAGCTAGTGTTGAAGTTCTACGTAATAAACTCGGATGTAAGCAGCGATAAAACATGCGATGAATAAAGTGATGAAAAAAAAGTTGTTATCGATGATGAAAACAGTGAAGAAACATGCGATGAAGCTAATGATGAAATAATTCGTTATAAACTGGGATGAAAATAGTGATGAAAGATGCGATAAAACAAGTTATAAAATAAAATATGTTGTTATCGATGATGAAAACAGTGATGAAACATGCGATGAAGCTAATGATTCGTTATAAACTGTGATGAAAATACTGATGAAACATGCGATGAAACAAGTGATGAAATAAAATATGTTGTAATAGATGATGAAAACAGTGATGAAACATGGGATGAAACAAGTGATGAAATAAAATATGTTATAATCGATGATGAAAACAGTGATGAATTACACGATGAAGCTTGTGATGAAATTCTATGTTATAAACTCTAATGAAAACAGTGAAAAAACATGCGACGAAACAAGTGATGAAATAAAATATGTTGTCATCTCTGATGAAATCAGTAATGAATTACATAATGAAGCTAGTGATGAAATTCTACGTTATAAACTCTAATGAAAACAGTGATAAATCATGCGACGAAACAAGTGATGAAATAAAATATGTTGTAATTTCTGATGGAATCAGTGATGAATTACAAAATGAAGCTAGTGATGAAATTCTACGTAATTAACTCTTATGTAAACAGTGATAAAACATGCGATGAATAAAGTGATGAAATAAAATAAGTTGTTATCGATGATGAAAACAGTGATGAAACATGCGATGAAGCAAATGTTGAAATAATTCGTTATAAACTGTGATGAAAATAGTGATGAAACATGCGATAAACAAGTGATGAAATATAATATGATGTTATCGATTATGAAAACAGTAAAAAAACAGGCGATGAAGCTAATGCTGAAATAATTCGTTACATATTGTGATGAAAACAATGATGAAACATGTGATGAAACAAGTGATGAAATAATATATTTTGTAATCTATTGTTGAAACAGTGATGAAACATGCGATGAAGCTAATGATGATATAATTCGTTATAAACATTGATGAAAACAGTGATAAAACATGCGATGAAGCTAATGATGAAATATTTCGTAATAAACTGTTATGAAAATAGTGATAAAACATGCGATGAAACAAGTAATGAAATAAAATATGTTGTAATCGATGATGAAAACAGTTATGAACTACACGATGAAGCTTGTGATGAAATTCTACGGTTTAAACTCTGATGAAAACAGTGATAAAACATGCGACAAAACAAGTGATGGAATAAAACATGTTGTAATCTCTGATGAAATCAGTGATGAATTAAACAATGAAGCTAGTGATGAAGTTCTACGTAATAAACATGAATGTAAGCAGCGATAAAAAATGCGATGAATAAAGTGATGAAAAAAAGTTGTTATCGATGATGAAAACAGTGAAGAAACATGCGATGAAGCTAATGATGAAATAATTCGTTATAAACTGGGATGAAAATAGTGATGAAAGATGCGATAAAACAAATGATAAAATAAAATATGTTGTTATCGATGATGAAAACAGTGATGAAACATGCGATGAAGCTAATGATTCGTTATAAACTGTGATGAAAATACTGATGAAACATGCGATGAAACAAGTGATGAAATAAAATATGTTGTAATAGATGATGAAAACAGTGATGAAATATGGGATGAAACAAGTGATGAAATAAAATATGTTATAATCGATGATGAAAACAGTGATGAATTACACGATGAAGCTTGTGATGAAATTCTATGTTATAAACTCTAATGAAAACAGTGAAAAAACATGCGACGAAACAAGTGATGAAATAAAAAATGTTGTCATGTCTGATGAAATCAGTGATGAAACTTGCGATGAAGCTCATGATGAAATAATGCGTTATAAACTGTGATGAAATCAGTGTCGAAACATGTGATGAACCAAGTGATGAAAAAAAAAATGTGTTATCTCTGATGAAATCAGTGATGAACTACACGATGAAGCAAGTGATGAAATTCTACATAATAAACTCTGATGTAAACAATGATAAAACATTCAATGAATCAAGTGTTGAAATAAAATATGTTGTTATCGATGATGAAAACAGTGATGAAACATGCGATGAAGCTGATGATGAAATAATTCGTTATAAACTGTGATGAAAATAGTGATGAAACATGCGATAAACAAGTGATGAAATATAATATGATGTTATCGATTATGAAAACAGTAAAGAAACAGGCGATGAAGCTAATGATGAAATAATTCGTTACAAATTGTGATGAAAACAATGATGAAACATGTGATGAAACAAGTGATGAAATAATATATTTTGTAATCTATTGTTGAAACAGTGATGAAACATGCGATGAAGCTAATGATGATATAATTCGTTATAAACATTGATGAAAACAGTGACAAAACATGCGATGAAGCTAATGATGAAATATTTCGTAATAAACTGTTATGAAAATAGTGATGAAACATGCGATGAAACAAGTAATGAAATAAAATATGTTGTAATCGATGATGAAAACAGTTATGAACTACACGATGAAGCTTGTGATGAAATTCTACGTTTTAAACTCTGATGAAAACAGTGATAAAACATGCGACAAAACAAGTGATGAAATAAAACATGTTGTAATCTCTGATGAAATCATTGATGAATTACACAATGAAGCTAGTGTTGAAGTTCTACGTAATAAACTCGGATGAAAGCAGCGATAAAACATGCGATGAATAAAGTGATGAAAAAAAAGTTGTTATCGATGATGAAAACAGTGAAAAAACATGCGATGAAGCTAATGATGAAATAATTCGTTATAAACTGGGATGAAAATAGTGATGAAAGATGCGATAAAACAAGTTATAAAATAAAATATGTTGTTATCGATGATGAAAACAGTGATGAAACATGCGATGAAGCTAATGATTCGTTATAAACTGTGATGAAAATACTGATGAAACATGCGATGAAACAAGTGATGAAATAAAATATGTTGTAATAGATGATGAAAACAGTGATGAAACATGGGATGAAACAAGTGATGAAATAAAATATGTTATAATCGATGATGAAAACAGTGATGAATTACACGATGAAGCTTGTGATGAAATTCTATGTTATAAACTCTAATGAAAACAGTGAAAAAACATGCGACGAAACAAGTGATGAAATAAAATATGTTGTCATCTCTGATGAAATCAGTAATGAATTACATAATGAAGCTAGTGATGAAATTCTACGTTATAAACTCTAATGAAAACAGTGATAAAACATGCGACGAAACAAGTGATGAAATAAAATATGTTGTAATTTCCGATGGAATCAGTGATGAATTACCCAATGAAGCTAGTGATGAAATTCTACGTAATAAACTCTTATGTAAACAGTGATAAAACATGCGATGAATAAAGTGATGAAATAAAATAAGTTTTTATCGATGATGAAAACAGTGATGAAACATGCGATAAAGCAAATGATGAAATAATACGTTATAAACTGTGATGAAAATAGTGATGAAACATGCGATAAACAAGTGATGAAATATAATATGATGTTATCGATTATGAAAACAGTAAAGAAACAGGCGATGAAGCTAATGACGAAATTATTCGTTACAAATTGTGATGAAAACAATGATGAAACATGTGATGAAACAAGTGATGAAATAATATATTTTGTAATCTATTGTTGAAACAGTGATGAAACATGCGATGAAGCTAATGATGATATAATTCGTTATAAACATTGATGAAAACAGTGACAAAACATGCGATGAAGCTAATGATGAAATATTTCGTAATAAACTGTTATGAAAATAGTGATGAAACATGCGATGAAACAAGTAATGAAATAAAATATGTTGTAATCGATGATGAAAACAGTTATGAACTACACGATGAAGCTTGTGATGAAATTCTACGTTTTAAACTCTGATGAAAACAGTGATAAAACATGCGACAAAACAAGTGATGAAATAAAACATGTTGTAATCTCTGATGAAATCAGTGATGAATTACACAATGAAGCTAGTGATGAAGTTCTACGTAATAAACTCGGATGTAAGCAGCGATAAAACATGCGATGAATAAAGTGATGAAAAAAAAGTTGTTATCGATGATGAAAACAGTGAAGAAACATGCGATGAAGCTAATGATGAAATAATTCGTTATAAACTGGGATGAAAATAGTGATGAAAGATGCGATAAAACAAGTTATAAAATAAAATATGTTGTTATCGATGATGAAAACAGTGATGAAACATGCGATGAAGCTAATGATTCGTTATAAACTGTGATGAAAATACTGATGAAACATGCGATGAAACAAGTGATGAAATAAAATATGTTGTAATAGATGATGAAAACAGTGATGAAACATGGGATGAAACAAGTGATGAAATAAAATATGTTATAATCGATGATGAAAACAGTGATGAATTACACGATGAAGCTTGTGATGAAATTCTATGTTATAAACTCTAATGAAAACAGTGAAAAAACATGCGACGAAACAAGTGATGAAATAAAATATGTTGTCATCTCTGATGAAATCAGTAATGAATTACATAATGAAGCTAGTGATGAAATTCTACGTTATAAACTCTAATGAAAACAGTGATAAAACATGCGACGAAACAAGTGATGAAATAAAATATGTTGTAATTTCCGATGGAATCAGTGATGAATTACACAATGAAGCTAGTGATGAAATTCTACGTAATAAACTCTTATGTAAACAGTGATAAAACATGCGGTGAATAAAGTGATGAAATAAAATAAGTTTTTATCGATGATGAAAACAGTGATGAAACATGCGATGAAGCAAATGATGAAATAATACGTTATAAACTGTGATGAAAATAGTGATGAAACATGCGATAAACAAGTGATGAAATATAATATGATGTTATCGATTATGAAAACAGTAAAGAAACAGGCGATGAAGCTAATGACGAAATTATTCGTTACAAATTGTGATGAAAACAATGATGAAACATGTGATGAAACAAGTGATGAAATAATATATTTTGTAATCTGTTGTTGAAACAGTGATGAAACATGCGATGAAGCTAATGATGATATAATTCGTTATAAACATTGATGAAAACAGTGACAAAACATGCGATGAAGCTAATGATGAAATATTTCGTAATAAACTGTTATGAAAATAGTGATGAAACATGCGATGAAACAAGTAATGAAATAAAATATGTTGTAATCGATGATGAAAACAGTTATGAACTACACGATGAAGCTTGTGATGAAATTCTACGTTTTAAACTCTGATGAAAACAGTGATAAAACATGCGACAAAACAAGTGATGAAATAAAACATGTTGTAATCTCTGATGAAATCAGTGATGAATTACACAATGAAGCTAGTGATGAAGTTCTACGTAATAAACTCGGATGTAAGCAGCGATTAAACATGCGATGAATAAAGTGATGAAAAAAAAGTTGTTATCGATGATGAAAACAGTGAAGAAACATGCGATGAAGCTAATGATGAAATAATTCGTTATAAACTGGGATGAAAATAGTGATGAAAGATGTGATAAAACAAGTTATAAAATAAAATATGTTGTTATCGATGATGAAAACAGTGATGAAACATGCGATGAAGCTAATGATTCGTTATAAACTGTGATGAAAATACTGATGAAACATGCGATGAAACAAGTGATGAAATAAAATATGTTGTAATAGATGATGAAAACAGTGATGAAACATGGGATGAAACAAGTAATGAAATAAAATATGTTATAATCGATGATGAAAACAGTGATGAATTACACGATGAAGCTTGTGATGAAATTCTATGTTATAAACTCTAATGAAAACAGTGAAAAAACATGCGATGAAACAAGTGATGAAATAAAATATGTTGTCATCTCTGATGAAATCAGTAATGAATTACATAATGAAGCTAGTGATGAAATTCTACGTTATAAACTCTAATGAAAACAGTGATAAAACATGCGACGAAACAAGTGATGAAATAAAATATGTTGTAATTTCTGATGGAATCAGTGATGAATTACACAATGAAGCTAGTGATGAAATTCTACGTAATAAACTCTTATGTAAACAGTGATAAAACATGCGATGAATAAAGTGATGAAATAAAATAAGTTGTTATCGATGATGAAAACAGTGATGAAACATGCGATGAAGCAAATGATGAAATAATTCGTTATAAACTGTGATTAAAATAGTGATGAAACATGCGATAAACAAGTGATGAAATATAATATGATGTTATCGATTATGAAAACAGTAAAGAAACAGGCGATGAAGCTAATGCTGAAATAATTCGTTACATATTGTGATGAAAACAATGATGAAACATGTGATGAAACAAGTGATGAAATAATATATTTTGTAATCTATTGTTGAAACAGTGATGAAACATGCGATGAAGCTAATGATGATATAATTCGTTATAAACATTGATGAAAACAGTGATAAAACATGCGATGAAGCTAATGATGAAATATTTCGTAATAAACTGTTATGAAAATAGTGATAAAACATGCGATGAAACAAGTAATGAAATAAAATATGTTGTAATCGATGATGAAAACAGTTATGAACTACACGATGAAGCTTGTGATGAAATTCTACGTTTTAAACTCTGATGAAAACAGTGATAAAACATGCGACAAAACAAAAGATGAAATAAAACATGTTGTAATCTCTGATGAAATCAGTGATGAATTAAACAATGAAGCTAGTGATGAAGTTCTACGTAATAAACTCGGATGTAAGCAGCGATAAAACATGCGATGAATAAAGTGATGAAAAAAAGTTGTTATCGATGATGAAAACAGTGAAGAAACATGCGATGAAGCTAATGATGAAATAATTCGTTATAAACTGGGATGAAAATAGTGATGAAAGATGCGATAAAACAAATGATAAAATAAAATATGTTGTTATCGATGATGAAAACAGTGATGAAACATGCGATGAAGCTAATGATTCGTTATAAACTGTGATGAAAATACTGATGAAACATGCGATGAAACAAGTGATGAAATAAAATATGTTGTAATAGATGATGAAAACAGTGATGAAATATGGGATGAAACAAGTGATGAAATAAAATATGTTATAATCGATGATGAAAACAGTGATGAATTACACGATGAAGCTTGTGATGAAATTCTATGTTATAAACTCTAATGAAAACAGTGAAAAAACATGCGATGAAACAAGTGATGAAATAAAAAAATGTTGTCATGTCTGATGAAATCAGTGATGAAACTTGCGATGAAGCTCATGATGAAATAATGCGTTATAAACTGTGATGAAATCAGTGTCGAAACATGTGATGAACCAAGTGATGAAAAAAAAAAATGTGTTATCTCTGATGAAATCAGTGATGAACTACACGATGAAGCAAGTGATGAAATTCTACGTAATAAACTCTGATGTAAACAATGATAAAACATTCAATGAATCAAGTGTTGAAATAAAATATGTTGTTATCGATGATGAAAACAGTTATGAAACATGCGATGAAGCTGATGATGAAATAATTCGTTATAAACTGTGATGAAAATAGTGATGAAACATGCGATAAACAAGTGATGAAATATAATATGATGTTATCGATTATGAAAACAGTAAAGAAACAGGCGATGAAGCTAATGATGAAATAATTCGTTACAAATTGTGATGAAAACAATGATGAAACATGTGATGAAACAAGTGATGAAATAATATATTTTGTAATCTATTGTTGAAACAGTGATGAAACATGCGATGAAGCTAATGATGATATAATTCGTTATAAACATTGATGAAAACAGTGACAAAACATGCGATGAAGCTAATGATGAAATATTTCGTAATAAACTGTTATGAAAATAGTGATGAAACATGCGATGAAACAAGTAATGAAATAAAATATGTTGTAATCGATGATGAAAACAGTTATGAACTACACGATGTGTAGTTCATAGCTTGTGATGAAATTCTACGTTTTAAACTCTGATGAAAACAGTGATAAAACATGCGACAAAACAAGTGATGAAATAAAACATGTTGTAATCTCTGATGAAATCAGTGATGAATTACACAATGAAGCTAGTGATGAAGTTCTACGTAATAAACTCGGATGTAAGCAGCGATAAAACATGCGATGAATAAAGTGATGAAAAAAAAGTTGTTATCGATGATGAAAACAGTGAAGAAACATGCGATGAAGCTAATGATGAAATAATTCGTTATACACTGGGATGAAAATAGTGATGAAAGATGCGATAAAACAAGTTATAAAATAAAATATGTTGTTATCGATGATGAAAACAGTGATGAAACATGCGATGAAGCTAATGATTCGTTATAAACTGTGATGAAAATACTGATGAAACATGCGATGAAACAAGTGATGAAATAAAATATGTTGTAATAGATGATGAAAACAGTGATGAAACATGGGATGAAACAAGTTATGAAATAAAATATGTTATAATCGATGATGAAAACAGTGATGAATTACACGATGAAGCTTGTGATGAAATTCTATGTTATAAACTCTAATGAAAACAGTGAAAAAACATGCGACGAAACAAGTGATGAAATAAAATATGTTGTCATCTCTGATGAAATCAGTAATGAATTACATAATGAAGCTAGTGATGAAATTCTACGTTATAAACTCTAATGAAAACAGTGATAAAACATGCGACGAAACAAGTGATGAAATAAAATATGTTGTAATTTCCGATGGAATCAGTGATGAATTACACAATGAAGCTAGTGATGAAATTCTACGTAATAAACTCTTATGTAAACAGTGATAAAACATGCGATGAATAAAGTGATGAAATAAAATAAGTTTTTATCGATGATGAAAACAGTGATGAAACATGCGATGAAGCAAATGATGAAATAATACGTTATAAACTGTGATGAAAATAGTGATGAAACATGCGATAAACAAGTGATGAAATATAATATGATGTTATCGATTATGAAAACAGTAAAGAAACAGGCGATGAAGCTAATGACGAAATTATTCGTTACAAATTGTGATGAAAACAATGATGAAACATGTGATGAAACAAGTGATGAAATAATATATTTTGTAATCTATTGTTGAAACAGTGATGAAACATGCGATGAAGCTAATGATGATAAAATTCGTTATAAACATTGATGAAAACAGTGATTAAACATGCGATGAAGCTAGCTAATGATGAAATATTTCGTAATAAACTGTTATGAAAATAGTGATGAAACATGCGATGAAACAAGTGATGAAATAAAATATGTTGTAATCGATGATGAAAACAGTTATGAACTACACGATGAAGCTTGTGATGAAATTCTACGTTTTAAACTCTGATGAAAACAGTGATAAAACATGCGACAAAACAAGTGATGAAATAAAACATGTTGTAATCTCTGATGAAATCAGTGATGAATTACACAATGAAGCTAGTGTTGAAGTTCTACGTAATAAACTCGGATGTAAGCAGCGATAAAACATGCGATGAATAAAGTGATGAAAAAAAAGTTGTTATCGATGATGAAAACAGTGAAAAAACATGCGATGAAGCTAATGATGAAATAATTCGTTATAAACTGGGATGAAAATAGTGATGAAAGATGCGATAAAACAAGTTATAAAATAAAATATGTTGTTATCGATGATGAAAACAGTGATGAAACATGCGATGAAGCTAATGATTCGTTATAAACTGTGATGAAAATACTGATGAAACATGCGATGAAACAAGTGATGAAATAAAATATGTTGTAATAGATGATGAAAACAGTGATGAAACATGGGATGAAACAAGTGATGAAATAAAATATGTTATAATCGATGATGAAAACAGTGATGAATTACACGATGAAGCTTGTGATGAAATTCTATGTTATAAACTCTAATGAAAACAGTGAAAAAACATGCGACGAAACAAGTGATGAAATAAAATATGTTGTCATCTCTGATGAAATCAGTAATGAATTACATAATGAAGCTAGTGATGAAATTCTACGTTATAAACTCTAATGAAAACAGTGATAAAACATGCGACGAAACAAGTGATGAAATAAAATATGTTGTAATTTCTGATGGAATCAGTGATGAATTACACAATGAAGCTAGTGATGAAATTCTACGTAATAAACTCTTATGTAAACAGTGATAAAACATGCGATGAATAAAGTGATGAAATATAATATGTTGTTATCGATTATGAAAACAGTAAAGAAACAGGCGATGAAGCTTATGATGAAATAATTCGTTAAAAACTGTGATGAAAACAGTGATGAAACATTCGATGAAACAAGTGATAAAATAAAAAAAATTGTAAACTCTTGTGTAAACAGTGATGAAACTTGCGATGAAGCTAATGATGAAATAATGCGTTATAAACTGTGATGAAATCAGTGTCGAAACATGTGATGAACCAAGTGATGAAAAAAAATATGTGTTATCTCTGATGAAATCAGTGATGAACTACACGATGAAGCAAGTGATGAAATTCTACTTAATAACCTCTGATGTAAACAATGATAAAACATTCAATGAATCAAGTGTTGAAATAAAATATGTTGTTATCGATGATGAAAACAGTGATGAAACATGCGATGAAGCTGATGATGAAATAATTCGTTATAAACTGTGATGAAAATAGTGATGAAACATGCGATAAACAAGTGATGAAATATAATATAATGTTATCGATTATGAAAACAGTAAAGAAACAGGCGATGAAGCTTATGATGAAATAATTCGTTACAAATTGTGATGAAAACAATGATGAAACATGTGATGAAACAAGTGATGAAATAATATATTTTGTAATCTATTGTTGAAACAGTGATGAAACATGCGATGAAGCTAATGATGATAAAATTCGTTATAAACATTGATGAAAACAGTGATTAAACATGCGATGAAGCTAGCTAATGATGAAATATTTCCTAATAAACTGTTATGAAAATAGTGATGAAACATGCGATGAAACAAGTGATGAAATAAAATATGTTGTAATCGATGATGAAAACAGTTATGAACTACACGATGAAGCTTGTGATGAAATTCTACGTTTTAAACTCTGATGAAAACAGTGATAAAACATGCGACAAAACAAGTGATGAAATAAAATATGTTGTAATCTCTGATGAAATCAGTGATGAATTACACAATGAAGCTAGTGATTAAGTTCTACGTAATAAACTCTGATGTAAACAGTGATAAAACATGCGATGAATAAAGTGATGAAAAAAAAGTTGTTATCGATGATGAAAACAGTGATGAAACATGCGATGAAGCTAGTGATGAAATAATTCGTTATAAACTGTGATGAAAATAGTGATGAAAGATGCGATAAAACAAGTGATAAAATAAAATATGTTGTTATCGATGATGAAAACAGTGATGAAACATGCGATGAAGCTAATGATTCGTTATAAACTGTGATGAAAATACTGATGAAACATGCGATGAAACAAGTGATGAAATAAAATATGTTGTAATAGATGATGAAAACAGTGATGAAATATGGGATGAAACAAGTGATGAAATAAAATATGTTATAATCGATGATGAAAACAGTGATGAATTACACGATGAAGCTTGTGATGAAATTCTATGTTATAAACTCTAATGAAAACAGTGAAAAAACATGCGACGAAACAAATGATGAAATAAAATATGTTGTCATCTCTGATGAAATCAGTAATGAATTACATAATGAAGCTAGTGATGAAATTCTACGTTATAAACTCTAATGAAAACAGTGATAAAACATGCGACGAAACAAGTGATGAAATAAAATATGTTATAATTTCTGATGGAATCAGTGATGAATTACACAATGAAGCTAGTGATGAAATTCTACGTAATAAACTCTTATGTAAACAGTGATAAAACATGCGATGAATAAAGTGATGAAATAAAATAAGTTGTTATCGATGATGAAAACAGTGATGAAACATGCGATGAAGCAAATGATGAAATAATTCGTTATAAACTGTGATGAAAATAGTGATGAAACATGCGATAAACAAGTGATGAAATATAATATGATGTTATCGATTATGAAAACAGTAAAGAAACAGGCGATGAAGCTAATGATGAAATAATTCGTTACAAATTGTGATGAAAACAATGATGAAACATGTGATGAAACAAGTGATGAAATAATATATTTTGTAATCTATTGTTGAAACAGTGATGAAACATGCGATGAAGCTAATGATGATATAATTCGTTATAAACATTGATGAAAACAGTGATAAAACATGCGATGAAGCTAATGATGAAATATTTCGTAATAAACTGTTATGAAAATAGTGATGAAACATGCGATGAAACAAGTAATGAAATAAAACATGTTGTAATCGATGATGAAAACAGTTATGAACTACACGATGAAGCTTGTGATGAAATTCTTCGTTTTAAACTCTGATGAAAACAGTGATAAAACATGCGACAAAACAAGTGATGAAATAAAACATGTTGTAATCTCTGATGAAATCAGTGATGAATTACACAATGAAGCTAGTGATGAAGTTCTACGTAATAAACTCGGATGTAAGCAGCGATAAAACATGCGATGAATAAAGTGATGAAAAAAAAGTTGTTATCGATGATGAAAACAGTGAAGAAACATGCGATGAAGCTAATGATGAAATAATTCGTTATAAACTGGGATGAAAATAGTGATGAAAGATGCGATAAAACAAGTGATAAAATAATATATGTTGTTATCGATAATGAAAACAGTGATGAAACATGCGATGAAGCTAATGATTCGTTATAAACTGTGATGAAAATACTGATGAAACATGCGATGAAACAAGTTATGAAATAACATAACAACAACAACTTGGTAGACACAACAGTCGGTTTTTTTGACAGCTCCGTAATTAATATTAATATAGTGGCAATAAAGCAACCTAATAAAATAACTCGCTTTAAAAAATAATAAATAGTGATACGCTAGACAAAGTGCCAATGATTGCGAGAGTGGCAGTGAAATCAATCATTAGTTAATTGAAGTGCAAAAATTATTGTCATTGTGACCATAAATTAACTTTTGTAAGAACTGATAAAAAAAAAACCATAGACAATATATACTTATCTCGTCATAGACAATCTACATAAATCAATTTTCACTTAAGGAGCATATTGATTCCAACATTGAACATAAATTAAGTATAAATCCTAAAAGTAAAAGATAAATTAAATATTAATTAAACGGAAAATGGCAAATACAAGAGGAAAGGGATCTGTCGTTGAAACCGAAGACAAATTTAACATTGCTAAAATTATTCAAATTATTGAAAAAAAATTTGAATCAATGAAACAGAAATCATTTCTAAAATTGATAAACAATCCCAGGAAACCCAAAAAAGCATAGATTTTATGAGCAGTCAGTACGATGATATAATAAAAAAACTAGAAACAACAATATTACAAAATAAAAAAATCGAAAATGAATTAGAAAACATAAAGAAAGAACAGCAGGATAAACATATTATTATCAAACAACTTGAAATAAAAATATCAGACCTTGAGTACAAATCTCGGTCTAATTTCCTAGAAATAGCAGGCATTCCCCAAAAAAATGGGGAGCAGCAGATTGAAATCGTAAAAAAAGTTGCGGCGGCGGCAGGAATGGATATCCAGCACAAGGAGATAATTGAAGTAAAAAGGACTCCTGATAGAAGAAACAATGCGCCACCAAAACTGCTAGTGGAATTTGCTGATAAAACGACTAGAGATAATCTAATCTCTAAAAGGAAAAATATTAATTATGAAGACATAAAAGACATCACTACTGAAACAATCTATATTGCAGAAGAATTGAGCCCATATCAAAGGGAACTGCTCTGGAAAACAAAAAAAGCTGCCAAAGAAAAAAACTATTCTTACGTTTGGTGTAAAGATGGAAAAATAATGACTCGAAAAATGCCAAACGAAAAAATAATCTACATCAAACATATAGATGATATTAAAAATATTGTGTAAAAAAAGGCACTTCGAAACAACATTTATGAATTAAAGTAAAAAATGACTGACACTATACTAACCTCGGAACCAAGTGACCTATCAATGATAAACAACAACTCTTTTAATATATTGCACAAAAACATAAGAAGCATCAGAAAAAATTTTGATGAATTACAAATTTTACTGAAATATTTAAAAGTTAATCTACACATAATAATACTTACTGAATGTTGGATAAATCATAAATACATGAATTTGGAAATAGCTGGATATACCACTTACTCAAGTTTGAATAACAAAAGACAAAACGATGGTGTAATTATATACATTAAAAACGAAATAAAAGCCGAAGTTGAGGAAATTATTATCACAGATGCCAATTGTCTAAAAATTAAAATCGGAAAAGAAAAGGCTATATTAGCAATCTACCGATCGCCTTCTACAAGAAACATCGACCCATTTCTTAAATCCATAGACGAGGAACTCTGCCTTCTAAAAGACACGAAAAACATATTTTTTATTGGAGATGTAAATATAAATATCCTAGAAAATGGACATCCCAAGAGAATTCAATATCTGCAGATGCTAGCATCCCATGGACTGGTAAGCTTAATAAATGTACCTACTCGAAAAGTGGACAGCACTGAAAGTTGCATAGATCATATAATGAGTAAAACAAAAGATATTACTCGAACTATTGTATTTAACTCAACTATAACAGATCATTATACAACTATACTTTCAATAAAAATAAACAAGTCAAATAAAATCAAGAAAAGACCACAAACAATAGAAAAAACTGAAATAAACTGGAATGACATTAAACATAATCTACAATGTACCGATTGGAAAAAGCTGCAAAGTATGAACAATGCAAATGATGCATGGAATTTCTTCATAGAACTCTTTCAGAATAATATTCTCTCTAATACCACAAAAATTATTAAGAAAATCTCACATAAAAATGTACACATTAAACCATGGATTACACAGAATGTTATAAACTGCATAAGAAAAAGAGGCGAGTTACACAAGAAACTAAAAAAAAATCCATACGATATACACATGTTAAGATTCTACAAAAGATATAGAAACATTTGCAAAAAAGTTATTACATATACAAAAGAAACCTACTACAAGAAAAAAATTGTAGATTGTAAACAAAATCCACGGAAAATGTGGCAAATAATTAATGAAATAACCAGTTCTAAATCTGCTACCATGACATCAATTGACGTGCTGAATATAAACAATGTCCCAAGGACATACGCTGATAATCCTGACCAAATTCTTGAATACGTCAATAAATTTTTCATAAATATAGGATCAAATCTAGCAAAGCAAGCTACACAATGTAATGACGCTATACTAATAAATGAACCCCCTGAACAAGGAAAGAAACTCGAGTTTAAGCAAATTACAGCTGATGATATCAAAAACACAATTTCTTCTCTAAAATCAAATGTTTCTTCGGGGGAGGACTTAATCACAACCAATGCAATAAAATATCTCTGTAAAGAACTTATCATACCTCTAACATACTTAGTCAACCTGTCTATAACTGAAAGCATATTCCCTACGGCTCTCAAAAAGGCTACTGTTATACCAATTTTTAAACAAGGATGTAAAAATGACATAAACAATTACCGACCAATAAGCCTACTCAACACATTTTCAAAAATATTGGAGAGAATATTAAAAAAACAACTCTTATCCTACTTAGAAGACAATAAAATATTATCGGAAACACAGTATGGTTTTAGGGAGAACTTAAGTACTAGTGACGCCATTGAAAAAATTACAGATATGACCACTAAAAGTTTAGACAGTGGAGAAAAAACTTTGGCAATCTTCATAGACTTACAAAAGGCTTTTGATACAATAGACCACAAAATACTTTTTGCTAAACTTACAAAAATTGGTATGACAAATACAACACTAAACTTGCTAAAAAGCTATATGATGGAGCGTACACAGAGCGTTCAAATTAATAAGAGAAAAAGCGAACCTCTCCTAATCAACCATGGCGTACCGCAAGGAAGTGTACTAGGACCAATATTGTTTTTGATATACATCAATGATATCTGTAACCTAGAAACAAGAGGAAAAATTATTAGTTTTGCTGATGACACAGTAATTTTATTTAACGAAAAAGATTGGATAAATACTTACAAAGAAGCGGAACACGGGCTTAGTCTCCTGCAAACCTGGCTTAAAAGAAATTCCCTCACGCTTAATGTTAATAAAACAAAATATCTTACATTTTCTATAACAGCCAGAGGGCAGCCGTCGGAGGACTTAAATCTCAAATTACACACATGCCAAGGAATTTATCAACAAAATCTAGGCTTATCATGCCTCTGCCCCACTATAGCACACTCCAAAAGCATCAAATATCTTGGAATTGAGATTGATGATAATCTCCGATGGAACTCACAAATTGACGTAATTACAAAAAAACTAACCAGGTACATATACTTCTTTAGAAACATTCGTAATATCCTCAACATAAACGATATTAAAAAAGTATACTATGCTTTGTGTCAATCACAAATAGAGTACGGTATAACTGGATGGGGGTCTGCCTTGAGCACTCACACAGAGCGACTCAATATAGCCCAAAAAGGAGTACTAAAGACAATACTGAAAGTTCCGCTTAGAACTCCGACGGAAGAAATATTTAATAACTTTCAAGTCTTCAATGTACAGAAACTTTATTCAAAAAATATTTTATTTAAACTGAAAAAAAACATATATATATACTCCACTGCCCAACATAAATACTCAACCAGGGCAGTAAGCAATAACATCCTGATTACTCCCAGTTTGAACACATCTTTTGGACAGAGAAATAATAAATTCCATGCTATGAAATTATACAATGCTCTACCAGATCAAATCAAAAATATAAAGGAAATGAATATATTTAAAACAAAAGTAAAAACATGGCTGAGAGATCAAAGTGATAATAAAATTACAAACATCGTGAAGACAATATAAAGACAATCCATAACCAAATACAAATATTAAAAAAAAACTACAGGCCACCTCAGAACAGGAAATCCTAGTGAGGAGGTCTGTGAAAAAAAAAAAAGAATCTATACTTATACTATACATTATACATACATGTACAAACCTTGCTATTGAAACTAATAATAAATAAATAAATAAAATAAATAAATAAAATATGTTGTAATAGATGATGAAAACAGTGATGAAATATGGGATGAAACAAGTGATGAAATTAAATATGTTATAATCGATGATGAAAACAGTGATGAATTACACGATGAAGCTTGTGATGAAATTCTATGTTATAAACTCTAATGAAAACAGTGAAAAAACATGCGACGAAACAAGTGATGAAATAAAATATGTTGTCATCTCTGATGAAATCAGTAATGAATTACATAATGAAGCTAGTGATGAAATTCTACGTTATAAACTCTAATGAAAACAGTGATAAAACATGCGACGAAACAAGTGAAGAAATAAAATATGTTGTAATTTCTGATGGAATCAGTGATGAATTACACAATGAAGCTAGTGATGAAATTCTACGTAATAAACTCTTATGTAAACAGTGATAAAACATGCGATGAATAAAGTGATGAAATAAAATAAGTTGTAATCAGTGATGAAACATGCGATGAAGCAAATGATGAAATAATTCGTTATAAACTGTGATGAAAATAGTGATGAAACATGCGATGAAACAAGTGATGAAATATAATATGTTGTTATCGATTATGAAAACAGTAAAGAAACAGGCGATGAAGCTAATGATGAAATAATTCGTTAAAAACTGTGATGAAAACAGTGATGAAACATGCGATGAAACAAGTGATAAAATAAAAAAAATTGCAAACTCTTGTGTAAACAGTGATGAAACTTGCGATGAAGCTAATGATGAAATAATGCGTTAAAAACTGTGATGAAATCAGTGTCGAAACATGTGATGAACCAAGTGATGAAATAAAGTATGTCTTATCTCTGATGTAATCAGTGATGAACTACACGATGAAGCAAATGATGAAATTCTACGTAATGAATTCTGATGTAAACAATGATAAAACATTCAATGAATCAAGTGTTGAAATAAAATATGTTGTTATCGATGATGAAAACAGTGATGAAACATGCGATGAAGCTGATGATGAAATAATTCGTTATAAACTGTGATGAAAATAGTGTTGAAACATGCGATAAACAAGTGATGAAATATAATATGTTGTTGTTGATTATGAAAACAGTAAAGAAACAGGCGATGAAGCTAATGATGAAATAATTCGTTACAAATTGTGATGAAAACAATGATGAAACATGTGATGAAACAAGTGATGAAATAAAATATTTTGTAATCTATTGTTGAAACAGTGATGAAACTTGCGATGAAGCTCATGATGAAATAATGCGTTATAAACTGTGATGAAATCAGTGTCGAAACATCTGATGAACCAAGTGATGAAAAAAAAAAAGTGTTATCTCTGATGAAATCAGTGATGAACTACACGATGAAGCAAGTGATGAAATTCTACGTAATAAACTCTGATGTAAACAATGATAAAACATTCAATGAATCAAGTGTTGAAATAAAATATGTTGTTATCGATGATGAAAACAGTGATGAAACATGCGATGAAGCTGATGATGAAATAATTCGTTATAAACTGTGATGAAAATAGTGATGAAACATGCGATAAACAAGTGATGAAATATAATATGATGTTATCGATTATGAAAACAGTAAAGAAACAGGCGATGAAACTAATGATGAAATAATTCATAACAAATTGTGATGAAAACAATGATGAAACATGTGATGAAACAAGTGATGAAATAAAATATTTTGTAATCTATTGTTGAAACAGTGATGAAACTTGCGATGAAGCTAATGATGAAATAATGCGTTATAAACTGTGATGAAATCAGTGTCGAAACATGTGATGAACCAAGTGATGAAATAAAATATGTGTTATCTCTGATGAAATCAGTGATGAACTACACGATGAAGCAAATGATGAAATTCTACGTAATAAACTCTGATGTAAACAATGATAAAACATTCAATGAATCAAGTGTTGAAATAAAATATGTTGTTATCGATGATGAAAACAGTGATGAAACATGCGATGAAGCTGATGATGAAATAATTCGTTATAAACTGTGATGAAAATAGTGATGAAACATGCGATAAACAAGTGATGAAATATAATATGATGTTATCGATTATGAAAAGAGTAAAGAAACAGGCGATGAAGCTAATGATGAAATAATTCGTTACAAATTGTGATGAAAACATTGATGAAACATGTGATGAAACAAGTGATGAAATAATATATTTTGTAATCTATTGTTTAAACAGTAATGAAACATGCCATGAAGCTAATGATGATATAATTCGTTATAAACATTGATGAAAACAGTGATAAAACATGCGATGAAGCTAGCTAATGATGAAATATTTCGTAATAAACTGTTATGAAAATAGTGATGAAACATGCGATGAAACAAGTGATGAAATAAAAAAATTGTTAAACTATTGTGTAAACAGTGATGAAACTTGCGATGAAGCTAATGATGAAATAATGCGTTATAAACTGTGATGAAATCAGTGTCGAAACATGTGATGAACCAAGTGATGAAATAAAATATGTGTTATCTCTGATGAAATCAGTGATGAACTACACGATGAAGCAAGTGATGAAATTCTACGTAATAAACTCTGATGTAAACAATGATAAGACATGCGATGAATCAAGTGTTGAAATAAAATATGTTGTTATCGATTATGAAAACAGTGACGAACTACACGATGAAGCTAGTGATGAAATTCTTCGTAATAAACTCTGATGTAAACAGTGATAAAACATGCGATGAATAAAGTGATGGAATAAAATAAGTTGTTATCGATGATGAAAACAGTGATGAAACATGCGATGAAGCTAATGATTATATAATACGTTATAAACGTTGATGAAAATAGTGATGAAACATGCGATGAAGCTAATGATGTAATTATTCGTTATAAACTTTTATGAAAACTGTGATGAAACATTCGATGAAACAAGTGATGTAATAAAATACTATGTATTCGATTATGAAAAAGTGATGAAACATGCGATGAAGCAAATGATGAAATAATTCGTTATAAATTATGATGAAAATAGTGATGAAACCTGCGATGTAACAAGTGATGAAATAAAATATGTTGTAATCAATGATTAAAACAGTGATGAAACATGGGATGAAGCTAATGATGAAATAATTCGTTAAAAACTGTGATGAAAACAGTGATGAAACATGAGATGAAGGAAATAATGAAATAATTCGGTATAAACAGTGATGAAAATAGTGATGAAACATGCGATAAGTGATGAAATAAAATATGTTGTTATCAATGATGAAAACAGTGATGAAACATGCGATGAAGCTAATGATGAAATAATACGTTATAAACTGTCATGAAAATACTGATAAAACATGCGATGAAAAAAGTGATGAAATAAAATATGTGGAAATCGATGATGAAATCAGTGATGAAACATGGGATGAAGCTAAAGATGAAATAATTCGTTATAAACTGTGATGAAAATAGTGATGAAACATGCGATGAAACAAGTGATGAAATAAAATATGTTGTAATCGATGATGAAAACAGTGATGAACTACACGATGAAGCTAGTGATGAAATTCTTCGTTATAAACTCTGATGAAAACAGTGATAAAACATGCGATGAACCAAGTGATGAAATAAAATATGTTGTAATCTCTGAAGAAATCAGTGATGAACTACACGATGAAGCTAGCAATGAAATTCTACGTAATAAACTCGGATGTAAACAGAGATAAAACAATGATAAAACATGCGATGAATTAAGTGATGAAACAAAATATTTGTTATCGATGATAAAACAGTGATGAAACATGCGATGGAGCTAATAATGAATTAATTCGTTATAAACTCTGATGAAAACAGTGATAAACCATGCGACAAACCAAGTGATGAAATAAAATATGTTGTAATCGATGATGAAAACAGTGATGAAACATGCGATGAAGCTAATGATTATATAATACGTTATAAACGTTGATCAAAACAGTGATGAAACATGCGATGAAGCTAATGATGTAATTATTCGTTATAAACTTTTATGAAAGCAGTGATGAAACATTCGATGAAACAAGTGATGAAATTAAATACTATGTAATCGATTATGAAAAAGTGATGAAACATGCGATGAATCTAATGACGAAATAATTCGCTATAAACTGTGATGAAATCAGTGATGAAACATGTGATGAAACAAGTGATGAAATTAAATATGTTGTAATCTCTGAAGAAATCAGTAATGAACTACTTGATGAAGCTAGTAATGAAATTCTACGTAATAAACTCGGATGTAAACAGTGATAAAACATGCGATGAATCAAGTGATGAAACAAAACATTTGTTATCGATGATCAAAACAGTGATGAAACATGCGATGGAGCTAATAATTAAATAATTCGTTATAAACTGTGATGAAATCAGTGATGAAACATGTGATGAAACAAGTGATGAAATTAAATATGTTGTAATCTCTGATGAAATCAGTGATGAACTACACGATGAAGCTAGTGATGAAATTCTACTTGATTTACTCTGATGTAAACAGTTATAAAACCTACGATGAACCAAGTGATGAAATAAAATGTGTTGTTCTCGATGATGAAAACGGTGATGAAACATGCGATGAAGCTAATGATAAAATAATTCATTATAAACTGTGATGAAAATAGTGATGAAACATGCGATGAAACAAGTGATGAAATAAAATATGTTGTAATCGATGTTGAAAACAGTGATGAAACATGCGATGAAATAAGTGATAAAATAAAATATGTTGTAATCGATGATGAAAACACTGATGAAACATGCGATGAAGCTAATGATGGAATAATTCGTTATACACTGTGATGAAAATAGTGATGAAACATGTGATGAAACAAGTGATCAAATAAAATATTTTGTAATCTATTGTGAAAACAGTGATGAAACATGCGATGAAGCTAATGATGATATAATACGTTATAAACATTGATTAAAACAGTGATGAAACATGAGATGAAGCTATTTATGAAATAATTCGTTTTTAACTGTGATGAAAATAGTGATGAAACATGCGATAAGTGATGAAATAAAATATGTTGTAATCGATGATGAAAACAGTGATGAAACATGCGATGAAACTAATGATGAAATAATTCGTTATAAACTGTGATAAAAAATTCTGATGAAACATGCGATGAAACAAGTGATGAAATAAAATATATTCTAATCGATGATGAAAACAGTGATGAAAAATGCGATGAAGCTAACGATGAAATAATTCGTTGTTAATTGTGATGAAAATAGTGACAAAACATGCGATGAAACAAGTGATGAAATAAAATATGTTGTAATCGATGATGAAATCAGTGATGAATTACACGATGAAGCTAGTAATGAAATTCTACGTAATAAACCCTGATGTAAACAGTGATAAAACATGCGATGAATCAAGTGATGAAACAAAATATATTGTTACCGATGATCAAAATAGTGACGAAACATGCGATGAAGTTAATAATGAAATCTTTCGTTATAAACTATGATTAAAACAGTGATAAAACATGTGACAAACCAAGTGATGAAATAAAATATCTCGTAATCGATGATGAAAACAGTGATGAAACATGCGATGAAGCTAATGATTATATAATACGTTATAAACGTTGATGAAAACAGTGATGAAATATGCGATGAAGCTAATGATGTTATAATTCGTTATAAACTTTGATGAAAACAGTGATGAAACTTTCGATTAAACAAGTTATGAAATAAAATATGTTGTTATCGATGATGAAAACAGTGATGAAACATGCGGTGAAGCTAATGATGAAATATTTCGTTATGAACTGTGATGAAAATGTGATGAAGCAAGTGATGAAATATAATATGTTGTAATCAAGTGTGAAAACAGGGATGTAACATGCGATGTAGCTAATGATGTCATAATTCGTTTTAAACTGTGATGAAAACAGTGATAAAACATGCGACAAACCAAGTGATGAAATAAAATATGTCGTAATCGATGATGAAAACAGTGATGAAACATGCGATGAAGCTAATGATTTTTTTTTTCTATTTAAAAGAAAAAGGTCTACAATATTACACGAAATCAAATAAAATATAATATTACAGAAAAAAGAAAAGTCCCAATAAACTACTTTTAAGTCGTTTGTCAATGTTTGCTTTAACTTTCAAGTTTTTTAAAAAGTTAAACTTATAATGCAGTTAGACATTTTTTGTGTAACTACAATAAGTGTTAATATAAACTATAACTTTCGGCGAGCCAGTTTTTCAATATAATATTTGTTTTTGTATTATTTGTTTATTTTTTAATTTTAACAGGTAACATATTTAAGCAAGTAGGTATCATGTAGTCCAGCGTTCTTTGTCCATATTTGTTTAAGTGCTTAGGTATGATTCATTTAACGTAAATCGAGTATTGTCAATGTGGTCCAGTCTATTTATATGTATAGGGCTATTCATATGCTGTAAAATTATTTTATGCCCCCTTCCCCGTCCCTCAAATAGTGGTAACCAATTCCCCCTCCCCTCAAAGCCCCCTCACCCCCTTCCCCGTCCCTCAAATAGTGGTAACCACCCAGTTGTTCCCTCGTCCCGCAGTAAAAAAGAAAACCAACCTCAAACATCCCCTCCGTAATAATCCTCCCCCATCTTGCAGCCATGTCCTTTGCAACTAAAAAAAAAAAAAAAAATTAATAAACAACAACAAATCTCACTTTCTACAACCCTAAATATCTCAGTTGAAGGAGAAAGGGGCCTAAATTGGCCCGGTGCTCCATAAGCCCGTTATACAAAAAAAGAGAGAGAATTTTAAGATTCTGGTAAAAGTGCGGAACATTGTGCCTTTGTTCGTATAAACTTTTATGAGCTTATAATTTAACTAATGAATTTTGAACTGATTGAACATGATTAACATTTGTCTTGCAGGAAAGTCCCCATGCTGTAATTCCGTACCTATAATAGACTCAGCTTATGATAAATAAATTATTCGAAGTGTGCATATTGGAACATAGAATTTAAGTTTATATAATAATAACTACTACTAACAATAGATCTCAGACGTTCACAGACTTTATTTATTTGTAAATCCCGTTTGAAAAAGCAGTCAATAATTACACCTTAATAAACATCCTCTTTAACCACTTCATTATTTTCACATGTACACAATGCAGGGATACCAACATGTAAACAATCTGAACCGTGTGTTTTTATTTCTGGTGTAATAATATTTGCTTTGGCATTGGGTGATCTAATGTGTATTCATGTAAGTACATTGTACCAGTTAGTTTGATTTTAAACAATTTACGGGTACAATGGAAAATGTCAATATCTAAATAATCAAAATGTCAAATACTATTCCTTGATAGGGGGTGGGATGTTTTAGTAACATCGTAATATTATAAAATATATTGTTTTGTACTTTAAAGTTTGATAAGAAAATATGAGATTAGAGAAGAAACTGTAAAAAAATAGTAAGAGGTGATAATTAAAGTGTAAAATGCATGATGAAAAGTACTGAGAAATAGTATGAACAAGTATAAGTCAATAGATCTTCTTGAGGTCTTCTTCTGAAGAAATCCGTATCACGGGGGAACCGTCACTTTTCCTCATAAAAATGTTACAATTTCTTGTCCATAAATATTGGAATTGTTTTTCGGCCTTAAGGGTCGGGTTTGGAAAACATCGCTCCGCATTAGCAGTAGCATCCGCGTCTCGTAGCAGCAATACTAGAAAATTATATACGGGTAGTTAGAAAAATGTGTAAAGTTACTAGTGATTAAATTTTTTTTACTGTAATCTTACAAATTCTATAAGTTATACATACTGCAACTTTAGTTAAAACGTTGAAAAAGGCCTTCGCGATTATCTCTCCTGAACCTGTTGTAAACATTTTTACCAAAAATCCTTCTGTAATCTCAGAGTAAACATTATGTTAAAACAAGCCATTAAATTAAAAGTGCTTCAGTGTATCTAGATTTTTATTGTAATTCGCCTAAACTTTCTGAATTTTTCAACTATTCTCCGCCATACAAAAATGTATGGCAAAATAATACGCCGCGCGATGTGTTATATAACGGTTGAATTTCACAGAATTCATTCAGTTGTGAGAGAGCGATCAAGGTGGGAGCACGCATATTTTTTTCGCAGCAATTTTGTTCGCTGTTTATTCGATTTTTGAAGGAATCATTGAGGAGATAGGTGTTACAGTAACCGGGTAAGTAGAAATAAAATATATCTAATAAATTATTTTTAACTTGATTTACAGTTTTACAGACTTTATTTTTATTTTTATTTTTATTTTTAAACTTCAGGTACCTTCAAAATGGGTAAAAATAAAGGAATTCTTGCTTACCGTGCCATAAAAAATAGACCCTCCCACTGGAAGAAAAGGAGAATAAGGTAATAATGTCAATTTTTTTTTTTTTTTACTGATTTCTATCAAAGGTAGTTTTAAGGTGGACTGAAGTCATTTTGCTTTTTGACTTCTAAAAATTTCGGCATCCATCTTGAATTTCTCTGTAGTTATCTACCGATTTGGTTCAATATCAGAATTCGGGCGTTTAGAAGTGCACTGAACTCGGATCTAATGTCAAAATGCAAAATTTCGGCATCCATCTTGAATTTCTCGTGTTCTCTACCGATCTGGTTCAAAATCAGTATTGGGGAGTATTGGCGAGCACTGAACTCGGATCTAATGTCCAAATGCAACATTTCGGCATCCATCTTGAATTTCACTAGTTATCTACCTATTTGGTTCAAAATCAGGATTAGGGCGTTTGGACGTGCACTGAACTCGGATCTAATGTCAAAATGCAACATTTCGGCATCCATCTTGAATTTCTCTAGTTATCTATTTGGTTCAATATCAGGATTCGGGCGTTTAGAAGTGCACTGAAATCAGATCTAATGTCAAAATGCAACATTTCGGCATCCATCTTGAATTTCTCGTGTTCTCTACTGATCTGGTTCAAAATCAGTATATGGGAGTATTGGTGAGCACTGAACTCGGATCTAATGTCCAAATGCAAAATTTCGGCATCCATCTTGAATTTCTTTAGTTATCTACCGATTTGGTTCAAAATCAGGATTAGGGCGTTTGGACGTGCACTGAACTCGGATCTAATGTCAAAATGCAAAATTTCGGCATCCATCTTGAATATCTTAAGTACTTTGACGATTTGGTTCAAAATCAGGTTTAAGGAGTTTGGGGTTCACCGAACTCGAATTTAATGTCAAAATGCATAATTTCGACGACCATTTTGAGTTCTCTACCGATTCCGTTCAAATTGTCACTAAGTTTTATTGAAAACAACGACAACATCCATTGATAAATCGAATGAATTTCGATGTTGGGTAAATTCTGGGTTGTATTATTACAAATAAATTTATTTTATATGTTTTTTTAGAAAAGCAGCAGAAGCAATATAAATGACGTCGTTATAACAGAAACTATCAGTGAACATGTAAGTTTTTTAAATAAACATAAGCGGCCTGAGTAATGGCCTTCCATATAAACTTTTTGCTATAATGAATGATCTACCACACTTTTTGTGAATGTTTAGAATTATCGATAATAGACCTGGAGAAAGGATGATGTCATTACAAAATGACAGTCTTATGAATAAATGAGGAGCTAACACTTATCACTCTGCATTGTTTTGTATTTTTTTTATTAATAAGTTTACATTACAAATGTATAGTATAATGTCCTCCACGCTAGGAATTCACCTGTGTTGTGGAGGACATTTTTCAATTTTAAAATTATATAATAGTAAACAAGTATATAATAGTAACTTTGTTATTTTTGGATAATGCTGTGAAATAACTATAATAATTAAAAGTAATAATTAATTTATTTTGAACTTACATATAACATTTGCAATTTTACCTGTAACACGCACAACACGAGTTACAGCGTGTTTTATACAAAGAAAAAAAAAACTTTTCAATAGCCTTCTATAAAAAAACAGAGTGGAAGATACTTTATGTATCGCCCTGGTGTAAGACCACTATTCAGAATTGAAACGTTGCTTGAAATGGCTTTAGCCGTGTGTGGTGACCAAATCTGAATAGCCAGGTACTTCCCCTATATTATTCCCCTCCCACCTTATTCAGCCTCACAACACACCCCAATCACTGGCCCCAGGCGATTGATAACAGTTGGGACTTTGTAAGGTACATAAAAATAAAAATAAAACATTTAGTTGTTTTATAAAAATTTGTCTGAACTTCTTTATATTTTTGACTGTCTTTTTCTAAATGTGCTTCGTTCTACTTTATGTATATCAAAGATAAATTGTAAAATATATTCTTTCTTACTAGGTATTAATAAAAATCTGTATGCATATAAATAAACTTTCAGAAACAAAACTACCTGTTTTTTAATTTCTAAGGCACAGAGTAAAAACTGATTGTCGTAACTTATTCACACCCATTATTTTCTGCTAAAATTATAAAAAAAATTAATAACAATATACAAACCATATATGAACCAGAAATTTTTTCCACATCAAAACACCATTAGATTCTATGTCACATTGAGTCAAAAACTAAGACGTCTGTAAAGGTCCAGGGGCTAAAAAAAGTCTATGTATCCTTGCCCTTGCATAATATGATTTATAGTCTGTCGAGCTGTATCAATTATGTTGGAAATAAATTAAAATTTTACAAAGCAAGTGTATTTTTATTCCGTATTTTATCAAAATGCTGAGCAGCCGTGCCTGAATCTAACCAAAATACACAGTAGATCGCGGCGGCCGAGCTTGTTTGCAACTACCAAAAATACCTAACTGCAGTGAATGGGCAGTTTGACCCAGGCGCAAATGTCTCTATGAGCTATCCACGCTATTCCACAATATGATTCTTAGTATGTTAAGCTGTATCCATTATTATAGTAGGAACTAAATTTTAATTTTATAAGGCAAGTGTATTTTTATTTCCTAAGTCCGTAGTGTCTAGTATACCCACATCTCCTCTAGTCAGACGCAGGCGGTTAGCTGCGGCCGTGTTTGTCTACAAGTACAAGAAATACCTAACTGCAGCTTCAGCGCGGTTTGATACCCGACCCTTAAGTTCACTGCTTTTCTTCATTAGGAGCTTGTTAGAAGGTGTGAGGTGCTCGTTGAGAAATATGCGGCTTACCACTCCTGGAAGGCCGATGTCCGCTGAGGTTGTGATGTTTTCGTTTTTATCTTTGTCTTTAATATTATTCTTATATAACTCTCCTGGTCTTCGGCAAGACAGTTGTAATAATCTTGTTTTTCTTCCATCTCTTTAATATATTCTTTCTACTTTTCTCTTGACTCTGATCGATATTTAAATTCTTAAGGCTTTGCATATGTGTAGTAGGGATGGAAAATTCCTCCCCTACGTCACACAAGCCTTTATGAAAATTGGACCCTTATTTCCTCTGATAACTACAGAAAGCTACTTAAAGCTCCCTTGTACTACATATCTTTAGAGATATATGTACTTAACTAAATAATACGTCATTTACGACCTTGAACGTAAATATTTTCGTATTTATATTGTAATTAAACTCCATCAAACGATGTGTAATTTTTTGATTTATGATATAGGACTTTAATTACTTTCAATTTTTGTGGTAACCTTTTTGATTCTAAACAGAGCGTTGAGTTTCAAACTGTATTGGTCTCTCTCTTGCAAATCTAACTTTAAATAATTTCTCTAAATGAGCTAACTTCCCTTTGTCGTTTATTATGATTCCCTACATCCTAATGAATTCGTAAATAAACAGTACTAATCGAAATTACACATGTATAATTGAACAGATAATTAAATATAACTCAAATGGTTAAATGTTAGTAAATTTGATTATGATTTTATCTTGTATCTGCTTGGCGTCCCTCCAATATGATTCAGCTGCTATAAGGTACATATAAAGATGGATTTAGTAGGTTAATGTAATTAGTTAATTGTATATTTGACGAACTCAGAATAACCCTTTTCTGGCAAAATTTGGCTCCTGCCTCCGTCAAGTAAGCAAGGTGATCAGGTTCCAACTAGAAATTCGCACAATCTTTTGGCACGGGTCGACTGATTGATACCTCAGTTATCGTGTTTCAGTCGCCCTTCCTTTCGCCATCATGCACTGCCTTCAGGTCTTCACCCGAGCCTAGATACCTCCAAATTCCTGCTCCTCCAAAGTTTACTATTTACTTAGGGCGAACCGGTTTCGTCCTATATGCAATCATATACTCACGGTGTTGTGTGGAGTTACGGGTCGTGAATCCTCACTCCACGTTCAAGAAATGAGCCGAGAGTGACCCGACAGGTCTAAAGCACTAATTGTAAGTGAGTTCGCTTCATTCAATGAACAGTACATAAAAAGATATATATAAACATACATTTTGGGAAGGTTTTATAACTTGCAATACGAAACTACTTGCATCGCATTTCAAGCTCGGATCTCGCCCATAAAATTCTGCGAAGTTCTATGTTTGGTAACCGAATAAATACGTAAGAATAGTGGGTAATATTAATAGATACTAGTAGAATAAGATCTTATCTGGCGATGTGTTCTGAAGATTCGCCAAAACTCCAAGCTTTTGTTTGGTTTTTTGACGATTTTATTTGAGAGACTCGTCATCTCTATTGGTTTGGTTAATGGTCTTTGTTATAGAAGCGACCACTGCCTTCTGTTGGTTGAACTGTATTTTTTGATTTCCCTCCCCCCAAGGTTCAACTTTTGATAAATTCTTACTATCCCGTGATTCTCAACTGCTTCATGTAAATTTTCAATACATTTTATTTAGCTATCCCGTGATTTATCATCTGCTTCATGTAAATCTTCATTACACCTTATTAAGCTATTCCGTGATGTTCAAATTGTTTCATGTAAATGATTGATACCTATGAGAGTAATTATTCCATAAATTTTTACTCGAATCTTCCATGTAATTATTCAATACTCTTTTATTTGACTAGCTGTAATAAATCTGTTTATTGTCAATTGTTTAGTTCTAAAGATATCTCTTCATGTTCAAATTAAAGATTGTGTTTAATTTTTTTTCTCATAATTGCGCAATATCATAATTTTGTCCCGTTTCTAGAAGTTAATATCTAAGTACGATATCCACTAATGATAATTGTCTTTTCAAGATCCAAGGTCATTTTTTTTCTTTTAACGTATTCGAACTAGTATCCCAGTGACTGACTTATTTTATAAACAATTTTAATTATGTAAACATTACCGACGGCCTCGTGACCTAGATTCAAAGCGTATGATGTTTGTTTACTTTAAACATTCCCGAAGGCATGTGCGATGGTTTTAAATTTTTCTTTGTTTGATAATGATCCTCTTTGCGCAATTGCCTAATCTGATCCCCAATAAGTTTAGTCATAATGTATATATGTATACATATATATTCAATTATATATATTTTGTCTCAATAAATAATTAATAATATACTGATATATATAATTATATTATGATTGAAATAATTTCTAATATCATAACTTATTTGAAATGAAGCTTTATTTCGAATTTAGCTGAAGTTATAATAATACATATATTAAAAAAAAATAAATACAAAACTTTGACTTGGTATTCGGTAGGTATTCGGAATCGATACCTTTTTTCTTTTTATATAAGTGTGTTTCTTTGTGATTAAAATTTTCTTGGGAACAAAAAAAAATATATAAACATATTATATTTATAATATTTTAATATAGTTACATATCACATATTAAGCGAGTAATATTTTGTTATAATAATTAATTCAAATACCAACGGTTGCTGCATGCCGCTTTCCCCTTCGAATCTGAAAAATTTTATAATGGAAAAACACACCCCTTCAAGGTTTTCCCATAAGGGTTCTACACGGATAAACCTTGCTGCACTTTTCCTAAATTAAATTCTATTGTTCTAAATTTAAATAAATCTTTTCGACTTCAATTTTTTTTTTCTCGTTTAATCTAATTAATTTAAATGATGTATAAACTTTATTGTCCTAAACTGTATTTTATTTCAAAACTCGTTGGTTAAATCACACTTTAAATGATAGTTACTTCATGATTAATTTCGAAATGGTGAATTAATGTTAAATTAATTTTTTATCCCTCCGAACTTTTATGTAGTAATAAAATATTATTTTGTTTTATTTTTTTTTTTTGTTTTCTTTAATCTTTTTATAATTTTACGAATAGATTCATTTCGACTACACTATGTTTAATTTAATAAAAGACTAGCACTTAATTTAAACCACTCAATTTAATTAAAGATTTTCGTCGAAACTTTTCCGGTTAACTGGATACACTTATTTATTTATTAACCCTTTTCAATCTGCACGATTTTTAGATAATTAATTTAATTATTTATTATTTGTTAAAACTCTTTTCGTTTAGACTGGACACACGTATTTAATTATAACTTCTTTACATTTAATTATCACATCACTTCATTTATTTATTTCACTGATACTAGACGCAAAATTTCTAAGTCTAAAAATACAATATTTATTGATTATAAAATCCGAATTTTCCACTAAAACAAATTGTATTTACCACGAGCACTTTTAACTTTTCACAAGTTATTAATGCGTAAACTTTATTTTTTATTTTCACTGATTTTTGTTTTCAAATTTTCTGAGTGACTGATATTTTTATTGCAAATTTTCAAGTCTCAAGATTCCAACCACTTACAAATTTTCACAACTTTAAATTACCGATCGTTTCGTCGCGTCTCACGAACTTTCAACCTTTTCAAAACCGACCGCAGACTGTCTTCAACTGGCATTTGTCCTCCGTCTTATACCCCCTCTCAGGTCCAAAAGAGAGTATCTGAATTTCCTGTAATAAACCAATCTAATTTCTATCAACTCGTAATCTCTTGAAATTTTCTCTTTATTATCGAATTCTGTCCCTTAAGCCCTACCGCGGTTGCATCTTTGATTTCTGTCTCGTACTTTCATACTTACAAGACCCGGATTCAGTAAGATCATGCTAAATTGCCCTAACTTCCTTTGTTCTGGTGTTCATACAAAATTAGCTTGAATTTCATAATTTTAAAGTTCTATTTTCATCGATTTCGCAACGTGTCCATGCGTACGGCATCTACCATATGTTCGAAATCTGTCCCCAAATTCGCGTATCAGAGATATCTTCATGTCGAAGTCTTTCTCGCAAATTGTCCATTTTTATTTTATTATTTTCCCTCGAGTTTTTTCTGTCTTCTATACGAACTTTTCCATTTAAAACCGAATTTTCTCTATTTACGTCGTTTATTTGAATTTTCCTTTTTTTCTCGAATTTTCTTTTAATCACGACACTCTCTCCATGAATTTCCTTATTAACCTTTTTGTCATTTTTCATATCCCTATAAATTTTTATATTTCAAGCCGTATTTATTTTATTCATTGATAATCTAAGATTTCCTTTGTTTTTCTCTGTCGTATCTACTCTTTCATAGTTTCACTGTACCCTCCTCACATAACCATATCGTTTTTAAGATGTTTGCTGCCTCTTGGAAAATTTCATTTTCTCTTTGTTATTAATTAATATATCATTTTTCACATCTTTATAGGAGATGCTCCCACTTCGGCCCTTAAATTTCTGTCATTTTTATTACTTCATAGGGATCGTCCCCCAGACTCCGTCTCTATCTTACCCAGAACCACATAAACCATAAGCTTTGACATGTGTTTACGTTATTAACTCTACCTACTAAGCAATAAATTTTCCTTTATTTGAGTGTCGTTAATTTTTATTGGAATTCTATAATCTAAATATTACGTAAGAGCAATGTTAATTTTTATGGCCCTCTTTAATGGCTAATAGCGTTAATCTAAACAACTTTCATGTTCAAATATTCCTTGTTTATATCAACAAAATACATGTGAGATCGACAACCATTGTAATGTCTCATTTTTCCCTGCAGTCGCGTGCTATGCTACGCTACAATCTCCATTTTAATTACGTAAAATGACTACTTTTCCTGAGTTAAATCTATTGCAATGTTTTCAGTATTTTCCCCTCCCCTAGGTACTCTACTCTAATTTCCTCTCAAACACTTGTTACTGCACTAAACCTCTGAAACGTCCCCTCGTCCAATCGTTACACTCTTTATTAATGCTCATTTTTTTTATGAAGTTCTCTTCCTAAATCGTTTCTCCTAATATCTCCGCTCCGTCTAGAATTGATAAATAATTTTCCATTGTTTTTTTTCAACATTTCCATCTCCCTTAGCACGTTTTCCCTCGAATTGATCATCTCCGGTCGTCACAAACAATCGTTTTATAGATGGAAATTCCCTTAACAGCTAACATCAAGTTTTTTTCACTTGCTATTCAATTTTCCATTTAATCTTTTCCCTAGTTGTTTACGTGTATCTTTTTTCAATCTTTAAAGTTCCCAGATTATTTCGAAAACTACGGTTTGTTACCTCACAATTGTACCTAATGTTTACCTTCAAACGCGGGTTCAATGTACTAATGTCCCTGAAACGGCTCTTGTTTATCGTGGAGTTTATTCACCTCTCGGTTCGGTGGGAACGAAAAAGTAATTAATTATATCCTTAATTGCCGAGTCTAAAGGTCGATCTTTTGTTCGACGTTGGTGTGCGCCTTCCCGTTTATTGATTGGTTTGTTTAATTCTTTATTGTTTTTGCTTCAACCTAATTGGCTGTCAAGATATCAATATTTGGAATTGAGCCTAAAAAATGGAATCTCCCTGCCCGTGACGATTTCTTAATACCATCTGTGATTTTTTCATCAATACTCATCTCACTTTGTTTAATTATAGATCCCTACTGTAAATATGAATTCAATTTACTCTGATCCGATAGATGTCGTAGGTGTGTCCGTTTTATAAGTAATTGATATTTTTCTTTTTAAATTAAAGTGGGAAGCTACGATATTTTCTAATTTTCACTGTTGATAATTGCAATACATCACAAGTTCCGCATCCAACAGAGCATCCTTGCAATCTAGCCGAAGAAGACAAATGATGATATTGGGCGTAGGCGTTGATGTTGAAGCAACTTTGGAAGTTGTTGTTGGCCATGGCTGCACTCTATGAATAAAATCTATGTCCCCTTTTTGTAGCTGAAATCCGATCATCTGGGATATGTTCTCCATAATATTATGAAAGTTTTCACTTTTGGAGGTTGGGACTCCGTAAATTTCAATATTATATAATCTGTCGAATTGCTCACGTTGATTCATGTTAGTATTTACGTCAACTTCTTTTAAATGAATAACTTCGCATTCTAGAAAATCAATATTAGCGGTTTTATTGCTCACAACCGATTTTTTTTTTTATAATAATTCAAATTGTGCAGATAAAAATTCTACTGATTTTATAACAGGCTTTAATTGATCCGTAAAGTGTTTTAATCTTGCTTCTAGCTTACTTCTAGCTTATAATGTTTTTTTCCTTTTTTTCACTTTATTTATTCCCATTTCTTTGTACATACAATGTATAATAGCAAATAGTATATAATAACACAATGTATAATAACAAATAGTATAAACAAGAAATGAAAACCCACTAAGGCACTGCTTGAGTGTGGGTAATATTAAAACAAAATACTATATTTCCAAGTACTCAAAGTATAAAATAGACTTAAAAAACATATAAAATATAAAGATACTATAAAAAGTTAGTATTACATAGGTAGAATAAGTGAAAAGGGTTTTTTTTTCAGCTATTATAAAAATACGGAGAAAAAAATACTGATAATTTTTTTTTAGTTATTATAAAAAAATAAACAGAAAACATATTGTACTACAGTTTAGAAAGTTACAGAAAGTGAGTTGTAGAAGGATGGATAAATTTATAGAAAAAGCGTTTCAATATCTACATTATTCAACCATAATTTTACCTCTTTTACATATTTTATCATTTTATTTATCATTTGAGTTTGTAGTGTTAGAAGGTTAAATGTACGAGGACCAATGAAACTGCTATGTGTCTACAACAATTTAGTATTGGTTTGTGGGGTGTATAATATATTATTTATTCTTTTGCTCGTTCTGTTTTCATTTATTTTGAAATTATTTTTGTTTTTAAATACATATTTCAAAGTTTGTAATATAAATAATTTACGTATATTAAATATTTTAGTTTCTTTGTATAGTAAGTTGCTCGAGAATGTTTTATTTTTGTTATATATGACTTCAATTATGTGTTTTTGAATTATTTGTAGAGACTTCATAAATGTATCAAGTGCACCACCCCATCCTATAATGCCATAAGTGATTGATGATTGCACCAGGGAAAAGTAGATCATTTTCAATTTTTCAATGTTTAGTACTTCCTTAAGTCTATAAAATATGTAGGTCAGATTGTAGCAGGTAGCTACCGGCTGCGTCCCACATAATGTCAACAACGCATTTTTGTTCCCGAGGTTGGCACGCCTCAGTTTCTGGGTTCGCTAGTTCGAGATTTAACCGCAAGGTCAGTTGTGTGGAGAGACCGTGCTGGGAGGGAGTTCGTGTCTAGCGCTCGTAGTTTGGTGGAATTCTGGTAACTTCAAACACGTGTGAGATAAATGAATATTATTATTTTAGATTAATGGTTTCACTGTTTATAATTTATGTCAGGATGTTTTTCCCTGGCTAGCGCCCTGTTAAATTTAAATTCCCTATAGCCTTGACGGCATTAACTTCTTACTGATAGCAATCTAAATCTTTTACCTCTATCAGGTCATTACCTGACACGCGCTGAGATTATAGTTCTTGCCCTACCTTGTTCATTAAGATACATATCAATAAATGTCGTTGTTCCATATCAGACTTATTATTATTTTATTTAATATTGTGCCTTTGGTTCCTACTTGCCGGTGAGAGATGTAGGTAGTTGCACACATTCTTATCACGCAGATAAAGTGTTACAAAATGGCGACCCAACTGTTTCGGGAATCTAGAGGTAAAATATTGATTGCTAGGTTTGTGCCGTTGATGTTATGGTGAGTTTATCATATATAATTTTTATGATATTCATTTGTCTCATGCGGGTGTGGTTTCTCGAATGCTGCGGCGCGGGCACGATCTCCTCATTTCAGCCGGCTATTATTTAGTTTATAGTTTTATACAGTTTGAAATCTCCCCAACTCACCAGCGTGGAAGCGCTCTTAAAATTTTATTTTTATTTTATTTGGGTTTTGCACGGCGATGGCGTATCGTAACTTTGTGTGGATTGGTGTTGTCGCATGTGACTAATAATTTTTTTTCTTACCTTGCTATAAGTTAGATTTGGATTGTGGTGTTATAACAAGAAGCAAAGCTGAGGCACAGTTCACAATGGCGAAACAAGGAGAAACGTCGTCTACTTCCGTTTCTCTTCCTTCTTTATCACCATCCGTTCCGGTACACAAATGGAATCTCACGTATGATGGGTCGACTAGTGTGCGGGACTTCATAGAAAGGATCGAGGAACTTGCTCAAGCAAGGAATGTATGTACCTCTTCACTTTTTTCGTCAGCTGTGGAGTTATTTGCAGGTGATGCGCTCTTGTGGTTTAGAGTGAATCGCTCGTCCTTCTCGTCCTGGTCAGATATTGTTGTTGCGTTAAAGGATGAATATGAGCTTCTCGATCATGAGAGGCGACTGTTGGCTCAACTTAGATCTACTCTCCAATTACAAAAAGAGAATCTTAGTGCCTTCATAACTCGCATTCTTGTTCTAAACAACCATTTATCTACTAAATTATCTGAGGTAGAATTACTTGAAATTTTGCAATGTAACATGTTACCTAGGTATATACAAAAATTATCTCTTTCAGTAATTCCCGACATTATTACGCTCAAGAAACTTGGGAAGATGATTGAGCTGGCTGATAGCCGTTCAGGTGACAGAAATTCTCCGTGCACATCGCAACCTAGGAATTCTAGAGATTCTAGGAACAATAATGTTGCGAGACGGAATGATAATTCAAATTCTGCGAATGTAAATCCCAACTTCAGGAGGAATCAACGTTATTCTAACAATGATAATTATAGATATTCTGGAAATGTAAATCCCAATTTCAAGAAGAATCGTTATGGTAACAATGATAATCTTAGCCCGTCAAGGTCTCATTACAGAGAGGTGCACTGTTTCCGGTGAGGCAGACCAGGGGTGAAGGCTCCAGCTTGCGGCTGTTGAGGTCAGTCAAAAAACTGATTTCCCGGGAGATTCTGTCAGCGGACGTCGGGACGCCGTCGTTTGCCGAGATTGCTTCCGGGGAATGGTCTTCCTGGCTCGAGGTTGTAAGAAAATTTTATGCTAATCTTAGAACTGTGAAGGAGGTGCGAGCGCCTGACAGGGACGGGCGACCTTACATCTCTTTTCAGGTTAAACGGTTTGTTTACTCCGGTCTGTTGGATTCAGGCTCGCATGTTTCAATTCTAGGTAACAACTTTCACAAAAAATTTTTAGATTCTGGTTTTGAACTTTCAAAGTTAGATGTCAATTTCTCTTTAGTATCTGCTACAGGGCATTCTGTGAGTTGTTCGTACAAGATTTCGCTTCCGGTTTGTGTTAATGGGGTGGAAAAAGCTTTTAATTTTGTTGTCACGCCACAGATAAAAGCTAATATTATATTAGGCTGTGACTTCTGGAAGATATTTAATATATCTATTTCATATCTATTTCGTGAGCAGGTACTGCTCAAAATAGGTACTGTTTATTGTCTATGCTTTATTTATTTTTTCTTTTTTTTTAACTTTGTTGGTTGGCCAAACTGTAAGGGGACCGGAAACGTGATTCGAGGAAAGATGGCGGGGACATCACGTAATTTTTTGGGGCGAGAGGAGATTTTTGAGGAGGAATTTTTTTGTTATGAAAGATTCTAGTGCGATGTAGCCTAGAATGAGTTTTATTTTTCATCTTGTGAGTGTGTGACGACTCAATGGCATAGAAGCCTGATTATTTTATTTTATTCCTCGCCGGATGCCGAGTGATTGCTTGATCCGCGTGCGGAAGTGAATTGGAACTGTAATCAACGGGCGATGTATTGATTACTTTGCTCTCCTTTGGCCGGTGAGATTTCTACACGCCGCTTGATGGATGTAGATCAGCTGTGCCTGGTTCTTGGGTGGATTTCCTTTAAACTTGTGGCCCCATGACGTGCTGGACGGTGTCTTGGGGATTGCTGTCGTCGTTTGGAGGAGTGTCACGACTGTCACGGCGACGGGACGTGTGCGGTATTAAAATTAAACGTAATTTGTTGACTCTCTCTTTCTACATCAGTTGATAGATGCTCAAGGTATTTATGTTTTGTTTACTTTTCCTTGGTTCAATTTTTCCCTTGCAAACTGCAATAAAGTTAACATACAATACAACAACAATAACAATATTCTGTCAAAACATCTCCCATTATATTTAAGAAATTCTATGAATTTAAAGTGTTTTGTTAACAGAAAATTGTAGTAGGCAAAAACCCATGGTGATAAACAAGTGCATCTTACATTATTAACAGTTTTTATACACTCAATATACCTTAAACTGCTCTCGAAAAAAGTTTAATTTGAAGCTGTCAATACATAGTGTTCTAAAGATATACCAAAAGTGTCTAGTGATTAGTACCGAGTTACAAATCATACTTTAACATTCAATTATTAATTAAGTGCGGGAAAAAAAATAAGATTGTTCAAAAATCGCCTCATCACCAACACAAACTGAAAAATGGCAACATCAAATCGTCATCATAAAACTAGATCCAACTCTTCCTCGGGAGATTCATCCAGCTCCGTTATGAAGCAACTTTCTAGGATCAGCGACCAGCTAGCCGCGCTGTCCTACTTGCCAGCCGCCGTCAAGGATCTGCGGGATGAGGTCAGTGATGTCAAACACTCCATCAACTTCAGCGGGAAAATAGTAGAGGATATGAGCAAAAAAATCACGGCAATGGAGAATAAGCTGAAGCTGGTCGACTCATTAAAAAATGAAGTCGATTCCCTGAAGGTCCGCTTAGCCAACATTCAAGATGACATGGAGCAGCGTGACCAGTGGGCGCGCCGCTCAAATATAGAATTAGTCGGCATTCCTGAAAGGAATGGAGAAAACCTAATAGGTATTGTTTCCAGCTTTGCTCGAAAAACAGGGTTCGACCTTGATTCCAAAATTGATATAGATTTCGTTACACGAGTGGCACCGAAGGAATCGAAGAAAGGTCAACATAAGCCCATAATTATCAAAATGCAAGCTAGATATAGAAAGGATGATTTCTTGTCTTCAATCCGAAAGATGCAAAATTTAACCGGCAGCGACATCGGATGTGGCGGCGACTCCCGTGTCTACGCTAACGACCACCTGACGAGCGCATCGAAACGGCTGCTGCACCTGACGAAGGAAGCAGCCAAGCAAAATAACTTTCGCTTCGTCTGGGTCCGCAATTGCAGAATCCTTGTCAGAAAATCCGAGGGTTCTCACATCAGATCGATCCGAAAGGCTGAAGACTTAAACAAAATCTTATAAAACTTACACCTTCACAAATGTTAACATTTTTATTTCTAATTTATTTCTTCAAAATATCTCTGTTTTTAACATGTAATTGCCTCTTAATCTCAGCACTGTATAACAAAATCTCTTCTAATAATTTTAACTCTCTTGTCTCGCTCACTACCATATTAATGAATCATTTACTTTGCTGGAAGTACTTAACAAAAATAATATTATTGTATTACTCCACTGTAATCACTGCAAACGTACGTTATTATTGTAACCATGTAAATTTAATGGGTTCGATTTCAAAATCAAGATTCACCATAAAATCTTTAAAAAATGTATACTATTTTACAGTTTTCAATGTCAAATTGTCAATTATAATATTATATTCAACTGATCTTTGCTACGTTTCCATAGTCCAACATACTCTATTATTATTATTATTATTGTTTTCACATAATATGTTGACCTACATGTTCCATTCAATTGCATGCTCTCGGTGAATTAAATATATATTATCAAAATGTTAGAGGTCTCCGAACCAAAACGCATGTGTTTCTTTCCAGCATTCTTAATGCCGATTATGACGTGATATGCCTAACTGAGACATGACTTCTGCCAAGTATATTTGACTGTGACTTATTCGATGAACGTTATGTAGTGTACCGTTGTGATCGCGACTACATGTTGTTAGGCCAGGCGCTCGGTGGTGGTTCACTGATTGCAGTACATCGCGAACTGCCCGCGTGCCCCTCACTCTCCCTCCTACCCGTACAGCGCGCAGAGATATCCACAGTTATTCTTGCACTAGGCTCTGGCGCGCGTGCTTCTAAACTACGCATATACTGCTCATACTTAGCAGAGTAAATCTTTAAGTGACTTTTTTGAATTTATATCTTCGTTGTATACCAATTTCCCTGATGATGAATTCCTTCTATTAGGAGATTTCAACATACCACATGCCCAATGGCTTCTGCCTTTGACCGCAGACGGTGCCCTGGTACTTAATAGATCCTCAACCGATGCACTAACTTCAACACTTTCTGATTTTTTAGACTTTACCGGCTTCCATCAATTCAACAACCAGCTTAATGTAAACGAGCGTGTTCTCGACCTGGTGATTTCGAGTTGCATGTGCACTGTAAGGGGGTGCAATACACCGCTAGTGCCGGAGGATGCACACCACCGCTCGCTAGAGGTGGTGCTGCGCATGGCCCGCGAGCCGTCCCTCCAAATCCCACGCTCGCGCACGGTCCGCTCCTATCACAGCGCTGACCGTGTGCAGATTAATAGCGCCTTAGCAGCCGTTGACTGGACAACGACTCTTAACAGCAGTAATGTAGACTCAGTCACAGCACGCTTCTATTCAGAATTAAATAAGGTAATTGTCATGCATGTACCATCTAGAACAGTTAACATAGATTCCAGGTACCCCCCATGGTACAGCGCTGTCTTAAAAAAAGTAATTAAAGATAAACTTAAATTCTACAAAAAATATAAAATTTATAACCGCATCTCTGACTATCAAACTTTCTCTCTTCTCCGAGAACGACAAAAGCGTATGGAGAAGGTGTGCTATGATTATTTCATTAATATGGCCGAAATTAATATCAATACCGATCCCAAACACTTCTGGACCTTTGTTAAACCTAAGCAAAGAAGCTCTGAACTACCTAACAATATGTTTCTTAACTCCCAGCGTGTATCGGGTGGAGAAGCTATAAGTAACTTATTCAACATACATTTTCAATCCTCCTTTGAATCTCCCGCCCCGTCCACCTCGTCTACCAATCGAATATATAATCCAAACACCTCAGTACTAAATCTTAATAATGTTTATATAGACACCGAATTAGTTTGTAAATATCTCAAATCATTATATCCTACCAAAGGCAGTGGGCCTGATGGTATACACCCGGTATTTTTAAAGAATTGCGCTAATGTTTTATGTTATACGCTAAGTCTAATATTCAAAACTTCTTTGTCTTCTGGTATTTTTCCACTAGAATGGAAAAGTTCATATATTGTGCCTATATTCAAAAAAGGCGACAAACACAACATAGAAAATTACAGACCTATCTCTAAATTAAATGTAATGGGTAAACTTTTTGAAAAGATTGTTTTCGATATCATTTTTCCTTGTATACGACCACACATCATTTCGAATCAACACGGCTTCGTGAACAGAAAATCAACAGAAACTAATCTATGCGAATTTGTTGACACAGTCCTTGTTGCTATGGATAACGGTTTTCAAGTCGATGTAGTCTACACAGACTATTCCAAAGCCTTTGATAAAATTCCACACAGCATTTTAATTGAGAAAGTCGAAGCAATGGGTATACACGGTGACCTCCTTCGTTGGTTAGCCTCTTATATCAACAATCGTACGCAAGCTGTAACTGTACTGGGGTTCTGCTCTAGCTTTGTCCCCGTAACCTCAGGAGTTCCCTAAGGATCTCACCTTGGCCCCCTTTTATTCAACATTTTTATGAACGATGTTAACAAAACCATTCGTAATTCTCAGCTGTTCCTATATGCGGATGACAAAAAGATTGTCAAAATCATTAAATCTGAGATGGATTGTATAGAGCTCCAGGATGACCTGAACTCCCTGGTCAATGTGTATTGTTTAGAAAACCGCCTTCTTTTGAATGCAGATAAATGTTCCGTCATATCTTATTCTCGAAAGAAAAACACTATACTATATCCGTACATAATTAAAAACAATCTTTTAAATAGGGTAAATGAAATTAAAGATCTTGGAGTTCTATTAGACAGTAAGCTTCTTTTTCAATCTCACGTCGAGCACATCACGTCTAAGGCTTTGAAAATGCTAGGATTTATACTTAGAGTAAGTTCTGTTTTCAAAAATCCACAAACATTTAAGATTCCCTACATATCATACGTCAGAAGCCACCTAGAGTATGCTTCAACAGTATGGAACCCCCATTGTTCTACATATAAATCAAATATAGAAAGAGTCCAGAAAAAGTTTTTGAAATATGTTTCGTTTTGCATGCGAAATGATGTAAATTATGTCTCTATGAACCTCAAAACCCTTGATCAACGCAGAGATATCAGAGACCTAGTAATCTATAATATAAAAATGAATCGCTAAATTTGTTAGTAAGCGCAAATCTCGAGAGCGGCTGAGCCGATTTCGCTAATTCTTTTTTTAGAATATTCCTTGAAGTTCGAGGATGGTTCTTACGGAGAGAAAAATTAAGAAAATTGCGCAAAAAATTAGATAATAACAGAAAACATCGCACGTTTGACAGTTCGCGTGTTAGAGAATGACATTTTGCAAAACAATGAATGATTGTTCAATCAGGATTCTATTTTTGAAAAGTTGAAAAATTTATTTAAAGTAGGTACTCCCCTAATATTTTGAATCGAATCAAGAATTTCAGATATTTTAAATAGGTACCTATGTTAGGTACCAAATTTAATATACATGAAAAATGGAAATTTGAATAAAAATTGTAAAAGGTGGCACGCGGGCTGTTTAAAAACTTTTAGTATATGCCGAATATCTCTGCTTACCTCATCAGAGATATCCGGGTACTCTAAATAAATGGTCACGGAATTTAGTTTGTAAATCATAACACTGATTGGTAGAGTTATATTTTATTTGATAACAGAGGTGAGATAATACAAAGATTCTATCCGCGACAATAATTTGCGTATTAAAAATAGTTTACTAGCGAGAGGAACGTTCAAGACGGAATGGTCTCGAAATTTCTTCCACTCGCGAGCTCAGTTCCGCTGTCTGCGCATTCTGTTGCGCAGCCAAGTGTTGCCAGCGTCAAGATGACATTTCACTCATAATACAATAACAATCGCGGTGCCTACATACCTCCTCCCCAGCATTTTATGCGACAAACGCACATATTTTAAACGTACATATGTAAAAAAAAACTTAAAATTAAACAAAAATTACATATATAGTGTTCGATGCTGACTAAAGCAACCTAGTTTGAGTGTAAGTATTGTAATTAAATAATAATTATTAATTAATTAATAAATTTTTATAAGTTTCATAAGCTACGGAAAGGGGAAACCACATCGTGCTAATACAAAAATGTAACCTGTTGGCTAAGTTAAATTACTTCAAATCTATTAAAGATGAGTGACGTGTGTCTTCATTATAATCATACAACTAGGGATAAAAATTAATAAGTGAAAATTTTACACAACTTATAAGTCAATATTACTTCAAATCTATTTAAGATGAGTGACAAGTATCTACATTATAAACATGTAACCAGAAATAAAAAATAAATATGTGAAAACTTCACACAACTTATAAGTCAAGAAAGAAAATACGTAATGGGTATCACACTTCGTAGAGATAAGGAAAGGGGCAACCACGTCATATCTATATGAGGTATGATATTCACTGCATAAGTAGAATGGTATCATATACTTGAGTACTTTAAAATTAATAAAGTTCATTTTTTATGTATAGAACATCAGGAAACGTATATAAATATATAAAAATATCAAACCTATATAAAAATAAGGTGAACCATATTAAGAAATGTGTTAAGACATCTGTCCCGTAAATCGTGGGATATCATAATGAAAAGTTGTAACCTATGCAGATCAAAATTTATGTGTAACTAAAATTACATACATACATCATACATTAACTAGTATGGAATACTACACGCAATAGTTGGTATTATAATTAGGTCATGCATTTAAGTGCATCTAAAATTACATCATGCCTTTATTAGCATGGGAAAACGAATGCAATATAGCTTGTATTATTTTTAAATCATACATCTAATATTATATACATCATGAATTTATTAGCATGGAATAAAGAATACAATAGTTTGTATTATTTTTAGATCATATTATTTATGTTCATCTAACGTTACATACATCATGCATTAATTAGCATGGGATAAAGAATACATCTCAAGGAAAATCTTGGAAAGTTACTTCATGTTATAACATGGTATATCATTTTATGATAATAGTTGAAAAGATTTTTCCTATTTACATTTTGAAAAAAGGTTGAAAATATTTTTCATGTTTTGACATTTTTATAAAAATAATTAATAATTAATTATACAAAATTTTTTAATGCTTTAACAGGTGTACATGGGTGGTCTACGTCATACATTTATAAGTACGGAAAGAGCAGTACAAAATTTACCTATAAATACATGATAACACTATGCTTCACGTTTTGACAGGTGTGGGAAAGGTAAACAGTCATCACACACCTATCAAAATATGGTAATATAATAAGGAAATGGAGAAGGCAGTTCATTGTACCTTCTACACATATGTGAATTTTCATACTGAAAACGTATGGCAAAACTACATCATGTTTTCCCAGGTATTGTGGAATGATACATCACATACCTACAAAAACATGGAAAACACTCATCACACTTTTGTAAGTGTATGGAAAAATACATCATGCACTTAAAAAAACGTGGAAAAAACGAAACGACACATATTACATGGTATTTTGCTATGTATAAATATACATGTTGACATCATGTTCTATGAACATGAGATTTTTTAAAAACAACCCTTCCTTAAGACAGGATTATTGAATATATCAATTATGACGATGGTTAAACAAACCTAGAGTTCAATTTCTACCAAAAATTGTAGTCTCTAATTATTTCCATTATATAGTGAAATCATGTTCTATGAACATGGAGATTTAAAAATAACCCTTCCTTAAGACAAGGTTATCAAATATGTAAAAGAATAACATAGTTAAATAAACTTAGAGTTCCAACTTCCATCAAAAGTTGATGTCTCTAGTTATTTGTAGTTACAGTAATCTTTAAAAAATATACTACCAAAATTTATGTCAATAATGTGGATTTACTAATGAGATATATATCTGTGAATCGAATTTGGGAGTATATAGTGATTTTATATTGGAAAAAAATTATATGGAAAAACTATGTCTCTGTCAGCCTTTTTTCTAAAGGGCCTGGTACCTGTCTGGAAAATGCACTCTTCTACCGGACCTTGTAGTAGTAATTTTGTCCGGGGTCTGTTCTGCGACAGGTTCTTCGATATTCAACTTCTCTTCGGAAGGAACGAAGGCTGGTTTCAAGCGATCAATAGAGACGCGCTTTGGTTTTCCATTGATGGTAATGACGTATGTCTTTTCGTTACGTTCTTCCACTTTGTAAGGTCCATCGTAAGGGAGTTGAAGCGATTTTCGTGCGGAATCAGTTCTCAGAAAAACGTGAGTAGAAGAAGGTAGGTCCTTATGTATGAAAAACTTTCCTGAACCGTGATTACTGGCAGGAGTAGATTTTATACTTTCAAATCTTCTTTGTAGTCGACCGACGTAAGTATCTGGCTCTTCGCGAGGCGTAGGAGTGAAGAAATCACATGGTAACCTCAGCGTTCTACCATAGGTAAGTTCAGCAGGCGAGCATTTTAAATCATCACGAACTGTTGACCTCAATCCGAGTAGTATAATAGGGAGAGTCTCCAACCAGTTCGGGTCGCCGTTAGCCATAAGTGCCGACTTGAGGGTTCTATGCCACCTTTCTATCATGCCATTAGCTTGAGGGTGGTAGGCGGTTGTCCGCGTATGCTTGATTCCGAATTTTTCTGTGAGTTTCTTGAAAAGACATGACTCAAACTGACGTCCCTGATCTGTCGTAATAGTTTCGGGGACACCATGCCTCGAAATCCAGTGAGTTGTCAGTGCTGTGGCGACTGTATCTGCTGACATATTCTTTAAGGGAACTGCTTCGGGCCAGCGAGTGAATCTGTCAATCATGGTGAGCAGATATTGATAATCACTACAAGCGGGCAGGGGTCCAACCAAGTCGATGTGGACGTTCCGGAAACGGTCTTCAGGCAGAACATACGTGGCTCTTGGCGCGACTGTATGCCTGGAGATTTTGGCCTTTTGACAATTTATGCAATGTTTGACAAAGAACTTTATATCCTTCGCCATGTTGGGCCAAACAAATCTCAATTTAATACTGTTGACAGTCCCATTAATGCCTGGATGACAAACATTATGCACATTTTCTATGACCTCTTTTCTCATATTAGATGGTACGAAGGGTCTTACATGACCGGTAGAGATATCACACCACAATGAAGAATTAGTTCCAGGAATCACCAATTGACGTTGGGAGAGGGAGGAGTCCTCAAGTGCCTTAGTAATTTCGTCGTCGTGACTCTGCTCTTGTCCCATTCTCTCATAGTCAATTGCAGAAGGGCTATTTATCTCTTCAATGCGAGAAAGAGTATCTGCAACTGTATTCTGGTGTCCGGAAATATGTTTGATGTTGGTGGTAAATTGAGATATATAATCTAGTTGTCTCTCTTGACGAGGAGAACTTGAGGCACGTTTCTTGTTGAAAGCGAAAGTGATGGGCTTGTGGTCCGTGTAAATAGTAAAATTTCGACCTTCTAAGTTGCTCCTAAAATACTTTACTGCCTCGTAAACACCGGTTAATTCACGGTCAAACGTACTGTATTTACGCTGTGCCGGGGTAAATTTTCTTGAAAAAAATCCTAAAGGTTGCCAAGCTGTACCTTTATTTTGTTGCAATGATGCTCCCATAGCCAGGTTGGATGCGTCCATCATAACTGCTAATTCAGCGTTTGGGTCTGGATGTGCTAACAATGCGGCAGAAGCGAGATGTCGCTTGCATTGGTTAAAATCCTCCGTTAATTCCGGGGTCCAAGTAAGGATACGTTTGTCATTCTTTTTATATCCAGAAATGCAATCAAAAAGTGTTGTTTGGGCGCTGATAGTGTTGGGTAAAAGTCTTCTATAATAATTGAGCATTCCCAAAAAACGTCTTAATCCTTTGGCTGTTTTGGGGAGAGGAAAATCAATAATAGTTTTCACTTTCTCTTTAATTGGAGTCATCCCTTCCGGTGAAATGGTATGACCTAGAAAATTAACAGTCGGGAGTCCAAATTGACATTTTTTAATGTTAATTACCAATCCATTATCTGCTTATCTTTTAAATAGAATATCCAAATGTTTTTTATGCTCCTCTTCATTGCTGGAGGCTATAAGGATATCATCAAGGTAAACAAAGCAAAAATCCAGATCTCTGGTTACGGCATGCATGAAACGCTGGAAGCTTTGGGCAGCGTTGGATAATCCAAATTGCATAGTCGTAAATTCAAAAAGGCCAAATGGTGTTATAATAGCCGTTTTGGGTATATCTTCTGGTTCTACAGGGATCTGGTAGTATGCCCTCAGCATATCTATTGTTGTGAAGATTTTTGCTTCTGCGAGTTTATGGGAGAAGTCCTGGAGCTGCGGAATGGGGTATTTGTCGGGAATCGTTTTGGCGTTGAGACGACGATAATCTCTGTATTTTTGTGATGAGGAAATACTGGAGATACCGGATGAGGGTCCATTGGATGTTGCGCCTCGAATCCGTAAGCCTGTAGACTGGTCTGTAAGTGTACCCTTTTTTAGGTTGACCGACAAGTTAAAATGATGGAGAAAATCAGCACCAAGTATGGCTCTATTCACATCAGCCACTATGAAACGCCATTTCATTGTTCTCCGGAGGCCGAACTTAAGTTCAATCGTCCTTGTGCCGTAGGTACGGATGGAATTCCCATTAGCTCCGTATAAAGTTGTGGGGCACTTGTCGGAGGTTATGTAATTCTTCGCTATTTTCGATGTCTTCGGGATCACAGAAATATCTGCGCCTGTGTCCACTAAAAACTTTTGGCTTGTTTCTTGGTCATAAAGGAAGAGACGACGAGTCTGAGTAGGAATTTCGCATGTCTCTACTGTGGAATTCCTTTCGTCGTTTCTCGACCTCTTCGAGCGGAAGGTACACGGTTGTTGGCATCGGTGGGCATTTTCACCGAACTTGGTATGTAATCTGCAGTACCCATTCGGTGTTCTGTTGGGCGATCTACCGCTGGACCTGGAACGTGGTCTTCTAGCAGGATTCTGATGATCACCTTGTCGAATATTGTTGCGACGGGGGCTCTGGCTTCTGTGCTCGCTGTAGGTAGATGGACGGTCACGATTATGGACCTGCGACATCTTCAAAAGTTTCACCTCGTGGGTAAGAGCTGCGATCTGCTCTAAAAGGCCTTGCATTGACGTATCATTACGTTCGGATCTTGAAGTTCGGGGTTTAGTGTCGTGGTCAACCGCGCCACATTCTGTTGTCTGGTACACATCAACTATCTTATCGGCAGCTAGTGCTAGTTGGTTTAGGTTATTGTCCGGAAGTGCTGATAGTATAGCTTGTACATGCTGCGGAAGACGTTGGAGCCATAGTGTTTTTACGATAGCGCTCTCCGCTAGTGTTGGTCCAGCTAACTCGAGCATGTGTCGTAGAAGTCCTGTTGGTTTATGGTCTTCTAATTGCAATCCCGTCAATAATCGTGTTAACCGCTTCTCTTCGGAGTCTTGAAGTCTGTCTATCAGCGATGCCTTGAGTATGCAATATTTGTCCTTCACTGGCGGGTTTATCACTATGTCGCTAACGCATTGTAATGTTTCAGCGTCCAAGGCGGCGACTATGATGTTGTATTTAGTAAAATCTTCCTTGATGCGGGAGTTAGTAAACTGGGCCTCGGCCTGAGCGAACCATAACGCAATATTAGTTCTCCAACAGGCTGGTAACCTCACAGAAACGTGATGGATGGATGTTTCCGAAGAACAGCTCTCGTTGTTTGATTCCATGTTTGGTGTTGGATTTTCCTTGCGCAATATTTCTTCTGTTCCTATAGCTATGTCGCTTGGTTCAATGGAGGGTGTCTTTCCGGTAGATGTCATTTAAGTGCAGACAATTAAGGCGAGACAAAAATATGGAATACCCGACAGTGAAATAAACTCCTTTGTGATAATAATAGTTAAAATAGAAATTCTCAATTTTTAAATTAAAAATAAAAATCCACACTAATCCTTTTTTCTTTTCAAAATTTTTCAACAATAATTCTGATAAAAATAAGTGGGAATTATATACCTCCACTATTTATTAGTTGATTCGATAGTTGTTTAAAAAACTTTAAAAATCGTCAAAATTGCTAAAAATTTAAATTTATTAAAATTTTTGTTGTATAGATAAACTCGTTTTAGATGATATTAAATAGTTTTAGATGATAAGAGAGAAACTTTAAAAATCGTAACAATATTTCAGAACATGTGCTATTTGCAACATTATTGTATTAATTTGACCTCAAGAAAAAATATGGCGTCATTGTCGTAAAAATATGTCGAACCAATTTTATCCGGCGACGATTCTCAGATGAATTCTGGCTGCTGGTCTCCCTGATGACGGATTCAGGATCCTGCGTTCTCTGGCGGAAATCTCAGGATTCACGTTCCCTGGTGATGAACTCGGGATGCCTCGTTCCCTGGTGATGATCACCTACGATCATCACTGCGTCAATCCGTTCTCACTGAAATAGAGGGTAACACGCACTTATCATTCAGGAAGGAACAATTTATTTTAACAAAACATTTAGCGGGATAATAATGTAAAACGCACTTATTATTCTATAAAAAATGATTATGTTACTAAAACATTAGTGGGATGATGATGTTTCAATAGATAATTAGGTGTAAAACACGTGTTTGATAAGAACGTGTGACAATGCTATCGAAATAACACGGTCGTATATTTATTAAAAATTACTGGAACATTTATTTCAAAAGGGATTTTACGTTAAGTTATGCTATAAAACAATAGAATTTACTTACTTGCTGTCCAGGATTCCGGCTTGGAACGTTTCTTCCTCCCGCTAGTAAGTTAGTTCTTTAGTCGAAAGGTCACCAGTTTTGGTATATGCCGAATATCTCTGCTTACCTCATCAGAGATATCCGGGTACTCTAAATAAATGGTCACGGAATTTAGTTTGTAAATCATAACACTGATTGGTAGAGTTATATTTTATTTGATAACAGAGGTGAGATAATACAAAGATTCTATCCGCGACAATAATTTGCGTATTAAAAATAGTTTACTAGCGAGAGGAACGTTCAAGACGGAATGGTCTCGAAATTTCTTCCACTCGCGAGCTCAGTTCCGCTGTCTGCGCATTCTGTTGCGCAGCCAAGTGTTGCCAGCGTCAAGATGACATTTCACTCATAATACAATAACAATCGCGGTGCCTACAAACTGAATGTACTGGGATTGAATATAAGGAACGCGGGTGGAGGGTTGGCGGGACGACGGAGCGGGAAAGGGAAGAGGGAAGGCGGGGAAGGTGATAGGGAAACGCAGGAGGGGGGAGGGGAACTCGGGAGGGGGGTTCGCGGGACGGGGAAGGGAGGGAGGAGTGGAGCGAGGAGAGGGAAGGTGGAGGTGACGGAGTGGGAACACGAGAGGGGAAGAGGACGCAGGAGAAGAAGGGGAGGTGGAAGGGGAACGGGACGAATGGGAAAAGACACTCAGGGAGAAACAATTTCTTTATTAAATGGCATAGCAATGCATGCCGGGACCATATGGGACGCAGGAGGAGGGTTGGCGGGATGAGGGAGCTGGAAAGGGAAGAGGGAAGGTGGGGAAGGTGGAAGGAGAACGCGGGAAGGGAAGGGGAGGTGTGAGGGGGGAGGGGAACTCGGGAGGGGGTTCGCGTTACGGGAGAAGGGAAGGGGCGTGGAGTGGAGAGAGGGAAGGTGGAGGTGACGGAGTGGGAACGCGAGAGGGGAAGAGGTCGCAGGAGAAGAAGGGGAGGCGAAAAGGAAACGGGACGAATGGGAAAGGACACTCAGGAAGAAACAATTTCTTTATTAAATGGCATAGCAACGCATGCCGGGACCAGCTAGTGCTTTATAAGATAATCCACAATTTTATTGATAGCCCTTACCTATTACAAAATATCAATTTCAGAAGTCCAATAAGAGTCACTCGATCTCCAGGCGTATTTTATATTCCTAAGAGCAATGCTAATTATCTTTAAAATGTGTTTATAAGAAGAAGCTGTAGCACTTTCAATAGATTATGCACAGACATTGACATGTTGAACACGAACCTTGCTAATTTCATAAAATTCGTAAAAAGTAATATTCAACGGAATTCATTAATTCCTTATCTTTCTTTTACATTTTCATTTTTCTTCATTTTCATTACATTTTTTTTTTGATTTCAGCAGCTTGAAAATACATTTTTTGTAGATTTAAGTGAGTAGATGCACTTTTTCAGAACTGTAAGCGACGTTTCCCGCCACTCACACAGACTGTAAAATAGGGGGGCTGGGTAGTCCTGGGTAGCCGCCAAGATTCTCGTCAATAAAGCCCCGGTGATGGCCCACAAGAGGAAGAGGCAGCGTCCAAGGGGGGCAGAAATGAAATCCAAGTATTCAAGTTAAGTCCGGGGAGAGGTCCAAGGGCCAGGCAGAAGAGGCGAAGAAGTGCTGAGACGGTACCAGATCGAGTTGTAAGAATGCGTGTATGCGTTTGAATGCCTCATGTTCCCGGGGTACCTCTCTATTTATAGCCCGACCCCCTGCTCTCGCCGCCGGCGCCGGCGGGCCCGAACCTTTTGCCCACTTTTCCGGCGGTCCGAGTTTTGGCGGGCCGTAACCTCTGCTGTGTGCTATACAGCAGAGTTTGCTATTGTCTCAGCTCTTCCCCTTATCCTTCTCTTATGTCTGACCCCCATGACCTTTCCCCTAGTAATTTATTTAGATTTATTATAGCATGACAAGTAATTTTCATAGGGGTCCCTGCACCCACATTTAGTCAGGGAAACTTACATATCTAACTTATAACTAGTTTTACATTTACAAAAGATATTTATTCATATAAAGAAGAGTCCGGTCTATTTCTCCATATCATTTATTCGGTGATAGATTAGACCGAACTCTCATAATTTGATAAAACATTAAAAACCTTCTTTGCATTTTTGATGCCAAACTACCTAATCCACCAGACGGAGCGTTCCTATTGGTCCGTCCGGTGGGTAGGTGAGGGGAAAGGTAGGGAAGCGGAGCCCGCCCGTCCCCGCGGGTAGATTTCGCCCCCCGAGGTGGGCAACCAGTGGCGGCGGAGAGATCGAAAAACGAGAGTTGACTCAGCAAAAGTCTGCTCCCGCCTTCGACCTCTCTAGAGGGCCCGTTTTGGGTGAAGGAACTTGTCTTTATTAATTCAAAACGGGGTACATTATAATTGTAAACATAATTATTATCATATCATTTTTGCTTCTAACCCTTAGGCCTACGTTATTTAAGAAGACGAGGACGGCCTGTGAGGGAACTCATCCTCGTCTTCGTTTACCAAATATATTTAAGTTTTTTTAAAATAAAGGAAGAAGACGTCCGGAAGGGAATCGTCTTTCCCTCGTCGTCCCGTCCGGTACAAGAACTGTTTATATTACATACATATATTGTTTTGTTTGTTTTTTTTTTATTTTTATTATGGTCTCAAATTTTTATGTCGTTATTTTGTTGGTCAATGATATGACTATCTCTAACACTGTTATATATGAACTTGTAATGACTGTTTATAACGCTAATAAATAAAATAAAATAAAAATAAAAATTAATTTTCACTAGTAAAATAAGCGTCTTTTATATGCATGACCTCTAAATCCTTATCTCCACTATCCTGCGATGGAGTTCTACTTGCTCTGAGAAGACAGCGGTCGGATGACAAAAGGTATAGGTACTACCTACACAAAATTATATTACCTTACAAAATTACATTTCATAATGTCTTGTAAGGAGACGGGGAACAGACAGCGCGTAGCTGATGCTGTTGGGTTGGAAAATTCTCATAACCTATCAATTTATCAACGTTCTGTCTTGGATAAGGTAATTAGTGAATTTAAGGAATATTCAGGTAATCGGTTAGGTAGAACCTCTTTAGAAAAACACACAATCGACACGGGTGATTGTTCTCCTATTAAACAGAGAATATATCCGATTTCACCGCACATACTTCCTAAAGTTCATAACGAGCTAGACAGATTGTTAGAGTTAGGGGTGGTTGAACCAAGTAACAGCTCGTGGAATAATCCGATTGTACTGGTCCCCAAGAAGAATGGTTCCTTCAGACTATGTTTGGATTCCAGACTTTTAAACGCAAACTCAAAACGGGACGCGTACGCGACGCCGTTTATCTCGGACATACTTAACAGTTTGGGGGGTGCTCGCTACTTAACGACTTTGGATCTAAATGATGCATTTTTCCAGATTCCGTTGAATGAGAGTTCTAAAGAAAAAACGGCTTTTACAATCCCCAAACGAGGATTATTTCATTTCGTTACCATGCCATTCGGTCTTCACGGGGCAAGCGCACGCATGATGAGATTAATGGATAAGGTGTTAGGGCCGGAATTCGACGGGAAAGTTTTCTGTTACCTAGATGATATTATTGTAATCAGTTCCTCTTTTGAAGAACACATTCATCTTTTAAGACAGGTTAAACAGAGATTGCAAGCCGCCGGCCTTACTATAAATGTTCAAAAATCGGTTTTCTGCAGGGATTCCTTCAAATACTTGGGTTATGTAATCGACAGCAAAGGGCTCCGTACAGATCCGGATAAAGTTAAAGCCATCGTTGAATTTCCCACTCCTACGACTCAAAAGAGTCTGCGTAGATTCATAGGTGTTCTTTCTTGGTATAAAAGGTTCATACTTAACTTTTCCATAATTGCGTGACCCTTATATAATCTCACGAAGAAGAAGTTCGCGGGGAAAAAGTTTAAATGGAATGAGCAGGCGGAGGCTGCTTTTCTTAAGTTAAAGAACATCCTGGTGAACGCGCCAGTTCTTGCATGTCCGAACTTTGATAAACCTTTTACCATAAGTTGTGACGCGTCGAATATAGGCCTCGGGGAAGTTGTAACGCAGATGGATGATAATCAGATTGAACATCCTATTTCGTTTATTTCTAGAACGCTTTCAGCTCAGGAGAGAAATCACTCTACAACTGAAAGAGAGTTGAATGCCATGATTTTCGCGTTAGAGAAGTTTAGAGGGTATATCGAAGGCTCTCCCATTCTGGTAAAAATTATCATTATAGTCTTAAATGGCTCACGAGACTAAAGTCACCGTCAGGAAGGTTGGCCCGCTGGGCAGTCAGACTGCAACAGTTCAATTTTGAGATTATACATAGAAATGGCAAAGACAATGTCATTCCCGATGCTTTATCCCGTGACCCCTTGCTTGTATAATCTATAGTTCAGAACTTTGTAACTTCTGATGAGTGGTATGTCAAATTGAGGGATAAAATCGTAACACATCCCGAGAAATATCCTGTATGGAAGGTTTCAAATGGCAAGTTGTTTAAACACATTCAAAGTATGGAAGCGCTTCACAGGTCTTATGACTGGAAGGAAGTACTCCCTAAAGAGTTCAGAATTAGTGTCATAAAAGAGCACCAAATTCCACCGGTTTGCGCTCATTTCGGTATTTTAAAAACCTTGAACAGGATCAGACATAAGTATTATTGGCCCAAGATGGCGGCTGATGTAAAATCGTTCATTGCCAAATGTCAAACTTGTTTACGTTACAAAAGCTCGAATTTATTACCTCCAGGTCTTATGGGAGATCCCAAATTGGTTCAGCGTCCATGGCAGATAATAGCGACAGATTTACTTGGCCCATATCCTAGTTCCTACAAGAAAGGATATACTTATTTGTTGGTAGTGTCAGATTTCTTTTCGAAATATACAAGACTTTTCCCACTTAGGGAAGCTACGGGTAGTAATATTGCTTCGATTCTGGAGAATGACATCTTCTACAAATTTGGTGTTCCGGATACTATAGTTTTGGACAATGGACCTCAGTACATTTCTCGTGACATAAAGGCGTTGGCCAGCAAATTTCACATTCGTCACCTGTTCTACAACTGTAGATATCACCCGCAAAATAATCCTGTTGAACGAGTAAATAAGGTTTTAGTTTCTGCTCTTGCTTCATACGTTGGCTCTGATCACCGAACTTGGGCGAACTTTATTCCTGAAATTGAATTAGCTATCAACACTGCGGTTCATGAAGTCACAGGGTATACTCCGTTTTTCCTCAACTTTGGTAGGGAAATAATTATTTCAGGGAAGGACTATTTGGGGGTGGATTTCAATGAAGAAGAAATCAAATTTTCAGAACGTGACTCTTGGGCTCATGATTTAGAGGAATTGAACGACATTTTTTCGCAGGTACGCACGTCCCTGAGACAGTCCTACAAACGCAACAAACGTCAATATGACCTGCGTCGCAGGGATGTTCAATACAACCTCGGGGACACAGTCTGGAGGTGGTCGTTTGTCCTGTCTGATGCTAGTAAACATTTCTCTGCAAAATTAGCCCCTAAATTCATTAGGAGTAAGGCGATTAAGAAGATTTCCCCTGTTGCCTACGAATTGGCTGACATGAATGGGAAAAAGCTGGGAGTTTTCCATATGAAGGACATTCTCAAGTTTGAACACTCCGGTTGATCTGCGGTGTAATTTTCATTTAAATGAAATGCGAATCTACAAGAGAGATTGCTTTCTGCTGTTTACACTAATGTTATTTTTTTTGCATGCTTCTTCCACCGTTGTCATGCAAATTTTATTGTTCATTCTTTGTGATGACACGACAAAACACTTGTGTCTTCACATTGATTGTAATTGTTGTTTGTTGGGGTTTGTGTTTGTCTGTGTGTCCCTTTGTTGGGTTTATGTTTATTTAAAATTTAACGCGCGAAGATGACTAATTCTTATCTTCGGGCATTGAATTTTGTTTCATGATTATTTATATTTAAGAAATTAGTACGTAATAGATATATATTCACTTCCTGGTTTAGGAAGATGGTTTATCTCAATTCCCTGGTTATAAACCATGTTTTCTATTATGTATCTGGTACGTACTAAGAATTGTTTTTTGGTATTGTAGCTTGCGGTTAATAAAATATTTTACACTCACACTTGCTTCAAAACAAAAAAACAAAAAAAATAGTGCGTAGACACTCTAACTTATTAATATTGATATTTTCTACTTAACAACTTCACCCTTTCGGAAAATTGGCCGTGCAGTCACACAGGCGAGAGTTTCAGAAACTAATAATTATCTATTTTGGGTTTTAGGAAATCCACCAGCAATGTCAGTTTTCCGGTAGTGTGATTTTACATGTGATTTTATATGTGATTTTATACGTGATTTTTCCACATGTGATCATATTATATGTGGTAAATAATAATTGATACTCCATTGTCTCATATTACCATATAATTTTGCATGTGTTAGCATGCAATATTCAATACATCATTTTTTTTTTTTGTTATTTGTAATGATTTTCCCACTAGTTGGAGACTGATATTATTACTATATAATTATTTGGAAAATTTTCCTACATGAATTAAAAGTTTTTTCATTCTTACATAATTTATTTGAATGTGATTGGCGATAAGCCTTTATTTTAATATTATAATCAGTATTTAATGTTCCATTTTGAGCTTTCGGGGCCTGCCTCTGAGCTCAAGGCACGTCTCCAGACCTCATGATGCAATATTAAAATTACTGGTTACTTTGGACATTTTGTTTATTTTTGGTAGCAACTTTAATTTATTTAATTTTCTCAAATGGTTTGGATCTCGGGTTACTCATTCCTTGCTCAATAGATGGCAGTGCCATAGTCAACAAACATTGGCAATCATAATGATTATTTAAGTTGACATTCTGGTTTACAATAAATAAGATCAATAATGGTTTACCTTTTAATATTGAATTTTTTTTAATCTATTTTATGTAGCTAACGTATATTTGCCAGTTAGGTATTGTATAATTGATTTTTTTGGGCGTCTAGGCTTTTAGTTGTTGTTTGTTAACAGATTTTATTATTCAGGTTTAGCTTTGAATTTTATTTCTATTTTTTAAGAGAACTATTAAGTTCAGATTTACATTAAGTAATTTTCAGTATCTCAGTGACCCACTAAGTAAGATTTGGTTTAGCTGTTAGTGTCTCACACGTATAATCCTCTACGCTTCTTCAATCAAGAATCTTCTACACTGCAATCAACAATCTTCTCCACTACGCGGTTACTGTATTGAAACATTACTTGGCGGGAGGAATATCTCAAAAGTTTTCCATATGGACCTTGGACATCATCGCCACTTATGCGGAATCTGATCTGTAACATTACTTGGCGGGAGGAATATCTCAAAAGTTTTCCACATGGACCTTGGACATCATCGCCACTTATGCGGATGCTGATCTGTAACATTACTTGGCGGGAGGAATATCTCAAAAGTTCTCTTCATGGACCTCGGACATTATCCCTACTGGACACTTCATCATCCTTTCAAGATTGCTGTTGAGGCGCATTGACACTCTGGTTCCTGAAGATGCCTCAAGAATTTTATACACTTCCATTTCTTACAACGCTTTGGGGCTATAACCACAATTAATTGCAGCGAAGCTTGCAGAAGTCAAATTGTGAGGCCGTTTGTCGAAGACTTTCCTGATTCGGTTCTCCAGCAACGTCACCTTGGAGGAACAGCAATTACCAGTGGACATCCTGGTCCTTTCCTTGCCGCCTGCAGTCATTGGGTCAGTTCATCACTTTGGTCTGCAAGTTCGCTTTCTCTTCCTCGAGCGCCAGGAGGCTTTATGGAAATTTCCCTTGGTAAAATTTCGGATTCTTGGGGGGATATTGTAGCAGGTAGCTACTGGCTGCGTCCCACATAATGTCAACAACGCGTTTTTGTTCCCGAGGTTGGCACGCCTTAGTTTCTGGGTTCGCTAATTCGAGATTTAACCGCAAGGTCAGTTGTGTGGAGAGACCGTGCTGGGAGGGAGTTCGTGTCCAGCGCTCGTAGTTTGGTGGAATTCTGGTAACTTCAAACACGTGTGAGATAAATGAATATTATTATTTTAGATTAATGGTTTCACTGTTTATAATTTATGTCAGGATGTTTTTCCCTGGCTGGCGCCCTGTTAAATTTAAATTCCCTATAGCCTTGACGGCATTAACTTCTAACTGATAGCAATCTAAATTTTTTACCTCTATCAGCTCATTACCTGACACACGCTGAGATTATTGTTCTTGCTCTACCTTGTTCATTAAGATGCATATCAATAAATGTCCTTGTTCCATATTAGACTTATTATTATTTTATTTAATATTGTGCTTTTGGTTCCTACTTGCCGGTGAGAGATGTAGGTAGTTGCACACATTCTTTTCACGCAGATAAAGTGTTACAAGATATCTTAATTTAGAAGTGATTTGATTAATATGTGATTTCCAATTAATTAATTTCCTTAAGCCTGTCATCAAAGGTTTTTGAAAATTGATTGAGGATTTCATTCATATTTACAGCATTATTGTCAGCACATTGTTTACCTGCCCTCGTATTATTTTTCATTTTGCGGTAAGTTGCAACGTCACTTTAGATTGAGAGATATTAATAGCCAATGAGACTGGTTTTAAATTCAAATGCACCAATGACAGCGAGGGAAACGAATTGTTTACCAATGAGCGAGATCTTCACGGTGACGAAAATATTATACACTTCACCGTTTTTACAACAAGGATTTAATAGGTTTTTATTTTGTTATTATTGTTTTTTTTTCAGCACTTGTTGACCGGATATAATAACTTCGCTTTATAGATCGTAAAAATCTGTGTCGATTTATTACCGAAGTTTTAAATACAGATATTTATTTTCTTGATAATCCCGATAATCACAGAGAGCCAAATTTATCAACTGTAAACGGTAGTAGTTATAGTTACTATGCGAGTGACGCTTGTGGTATGTATAATAAATAGTGCGGAACGAAATATTTTTTTTACGTTCTTACATAGACATGATTGAAAATACATAAAAACCCCCAATACTGATGAATATTTCCGATAAGAAGTAACAAGATCTTATTGAAAATGGAGAAGATACAGTGTTGGAGTTTATGAGACTGCCTTGCCACACCCAGGCTGTGGAAAGATCTGTAAAAGTTGTGACAAAAGCAGCTCTAAGTGTATGCAACAAGACAAGACAAGAAAGATTCATAAAATCTAAATTAGCATCTCGAAAGCTCATGCCAATGTTTGAGACGAAAAAGGATTTTTGTCATAAAAAATGATGTTATTCATACCTACATAACTTTCTGAACCTGTGCTTACTTTTGAAATAAATGATTTTATTAGTTAAAATCTACTTTTATTTTATCATTTAATGCATAAAATATTATATTTACTTATTATTTTGTGTATAGGGTGGATAATACAAAACGTCTATAAAAAATAAAATTTCAAGTCTATGGCGAGAGCTCAAGCTGTCGTGCTAGAACTTCCAAATTGAGGAGTGTTATTCACAATTACATAAAGCAACCTTTTCCTGGTATTCCAATTCGAAATTCTAAAAAAGAAATGTTTTCATACAAAAGTGTTCCACCCTAATGTATAAGCTATGTTGTGATTCTATTGGGATGATATTTGACGCTCTAAAATCACATTTATGTACCATTGAAGAAATGCTGTCTGAAAAATAGTTTGCAAATTGGTTTGTCACAGTTTCCATAGATTGGTCTTTTAGCATATATCTAGTTATTACATCATCAGAGTTAATCTTTGTCCTACGTCCTAGAATTTTATTTATTTCATCCCAGGTCTTTTTGATATCCGAAAGATGATTTTTAAATCTATCATTATAAAATGCAGTTTTATTTTTTGGTAACAAAATTACGAAAGGATTTATATTGTTTTTCATAAGTTGTATTTTTTGGTGAATTTTTCCATCGTTTGAATAAATAATATTTTTTTTTATGTGTAATAAAATATCTTTGGTCATCCATTCTTTTATTATCCAAGGTCTAGCTTTAGGCTTGACATCTATAATTAATCTACTGTTTTCATAAAATTCATTAAATTTGCTTTTAATTTGATTATATAGATTAGTGCAATCGTTTGTTTGACACTCCAGTTATAATTTCTAATCGAGGAATCTATACGTTGTGGTGATAAAATTGAGACTTTTTCTACTTTATTTACATTATGTTTATTTGTTTTGTAATATGGAATGCCCACACCTGTCATAAAGTGATCGGCGACGATAAAGTCACACACACAAGCATATAAAGTGTCAGTGTCTTTGTTTTTACTATTATACCTAACAAATATATGATCCAGGCAAGTACGTCTTACTTTATTTTTGGCTATCGCTTCTCTTGTGACGTCATGGATACATTTTGTGAAGTAATTATTTGAGAGAATGTTTTCGTAGTTAATTGTTACAGGGTCTATATAATTTAATACATCAATGTTTACATCACCAAATATTAACATATTTTCATTATGGTTCGAATGTTTATTTAATAATGAAGAGAGTTCATTTACGAATGATTGTTTACTAAGAATTGGTGGTCTATAAATAGCAAGTATATTGAGTGTTGTATTATTAGGTAACGTTATTTGACAACATATATTTTCCAAAAACATTGTTTCAAATGAATATTGTGTAAACATTAAAGTATCCCGGATATACAAGCTTATACCTCCTCCTGATTTGGAAGTGCGACAGTAACTAATGCTATTGTAACCGGGAATTTCAAATAGACAAGTTTGTTCCCTTTTTACAGATGTTTCACATAACATTAAAACATCTATTTAATTCCAACAATATTATAGGTTAGCATGTAAAATATCCCAGTATTTAAATATGGATCGAATATTCAATTGTACACAGAAAACATTACCTACTTCTCTGTCTAAGTTATGTCCTTCCATCCACTGTTTTTAATTATTTGTCCTTGAGAACAGAACATCACCATCATCATCTACGAGTATATATTTAGACGCCATAGTTAATTGTAGCGAAGTCTCTCGAAAGGGCAGCTTGATAAGCAGGTGAGTGGTCAGCGGGCTTTCCAAACCTGGTATTTTATATATTTTATTTATTTTATTAATATGATGTATTTTATGTATTTTATTTATTTTATTTATTTTATTTATTTTATTTATTTTATTTATTTTATTTATTTTATTTATTTTATTTATTTTATTTATTTTATTTATTTTATTTATTTTATTTATTTTATTTATTTTATTTATTTTATTTATTTTATTTATTTTATTTATTTTATTTATATTATTTATTTTATTTATTTTATTTATTTTATTTATTTTATTTATTTTATTTATCTTATTTATTTTGTTTATTTTGTTTACTTTGTTTATTTTGTTTATTGTATTTATTTTGTTTATTTTGTCTATTTTGTCTATTTTGTTTATTTTGTTTATTTTATTTATTTATATATATATATATTTTTTTCATTTATTTTTTTTATTTTGTTTATTTGATTTATTTGATTTATTTTATTTATTTCATTTGTTTTATTTGTTTTTTTTTTTTTTTTTTTTTTTTGTTTATTTTGCTTATTTTTTTTTTTTTTTTTTTAAATTTATTTTGTTTATTTTGTTTTTATTTTTTTTTTTTTATTTTTTTTTTTTTTTATTTTATTTTATTTTTTTTAATTTATTATAATTATAGACAGATACAAAAGAAAATACAAATTACATATTATTAGGTATCTTTGCCTGTCCAACTAGGAAAATTTCCCGTTCCAGGACAGATAATTTGACAGGTTTAGTTCATATTATTCCTTGAGAAATGTACATAATTACATAACAAAAAAAAATAACAAAAAAATAACAAAAATTTCATTTTTCTCTGAAACTTTGTTGTGTAATGAAAAAATATATATACATACATGTTTTTGTGACGATGAAAAAAAAGTAACCTGGTAGCATATATTATATTCGGATTTACCGAATTAACATGGTAACATAATATATTCGGATTTACGGAGTATGAGATAAGTAGGTAAGTTAGAGGAATTACAATAAGATTTACGACATAAAGAGATGATGTTATATTAAAGGTTATGTGTTTAGAATTGTGAACTTAAAATACATAGTACACTTATAAGAGAAACCACATTTAAATTTACAATATTAGATGTAATTTATGTATGTAATAATAAAAAAAAATTAAGCGTTGTAACTACAATGTGTAACAAATTATGTGCAAACATGACTATTTTCATTTTGTTTTTTGAAGAGTTTTATTAAATGTACATTTGTTACTTAAATTAAATTTTTCCGCGACCGGTTTCGATACAACCGTATCATTCACGAGCAGAATTAAAACTAACTTAAAAAATAATATGCAAGTACCAAAGATTAATTAGGTGGGAGTAGTGGGAGGGATGATTTTGGGGAGAGGGGGAAAGTGGTGGGAGGAGTCAATATTATGCGGAAACATGGTTAGTAAAGGAGATTTGCAAGGCGCTATTATTTTATTCACTATATTAATTTTAGATTTAATTTTTTTGTTTATTTCGAGCGTTTCTAAAGCGCAAAGATTAAAGTATGAATTTATATTGCAATGTTTAAATTTTGTTTTTTCTTTATTGAAGCTATGGCCTGACTCTATTAAATGATTCGCAAATTCGGAATAATTATTATTTCTTAAACAAAGTTCATGTTCCCTGATTGTAGTTTTGAAATTTCTAGTTGTCATACCTACATACTGTGCGTCACAATCGTTACATTCTAAAGTGTATATCCCGTTTTTTTCAAATTTATTAGAAACATCCTTATTATTTATCAATTTTTTTTATTTTAGAACTAGTATAGAAAGCTGGAGAAATATGATCTGGTAATAAACTGGATATTTTTAAGGATAAATCGCCTGTAAAAAGGAGTTTTTTTATATATTGGGTAGTTACCAGGTTTGCTCATATTATTACCACTGTAAATGTACTTTTTTGTTAAAAAATGTGCTTGTTTCTTATTAACTAAGCGGTCAATTATTTCAGGTTTATATCCATTGTTCATGGCTATCTGTTTTATAATGTGAATTTCATTATTATAATTATCATTGTTTAAAGGGACATTAATAGCGCGATGTATCATTGAGTTGAAGGAGGCGAGTTTATGTGATAAAGGGTGAAGTGAAGTTGACGGTATAACAAAATCAGTGTGCGTAGGTTTTCTGTATATATAAAATACACACTTATTATTATCTAAATTGATATTTAAGTCTAAGAAATTTAAATTGTTGTTATCATTATGTTCCAGTGTAAATTTTATATTTTGGTGAAGGTTATTAATAAAAGTGAGAAAGTTGTCTAATTGTCTGTTACTACCTGACCAAATTACAAATACGTCATCAACATACCAAAACCATACAAAAACATTAGATAATAGGGAAAGTTCACAATCGAATAATTTGTTTTCATATTCCGAATTTGCGAATCATTTAATAGAGTCAGGCCATAGCTTCAATAAAGAAAAAACAAAATTTAAACATTGCAATATAAATTCATACTTTAATCTTTGCGCTTTAGAAACGCTCGAAATAAACAAAAAAATTAAATCTAAAATTATTTTAGTGCTAACTAACTAACTAACTAACCATCACGCCGTTTCCCCGCAGGGGTAGGCAGAGAGGACGGACCGCCAAACAACTCGGTCTTGGCACACACTCTTTGCCTCACTCACATTCATACATCGTCTCATACATACTCTTCTATTATTCTGACTTTTGACATGGCCCGTCTCAAGTATCTGATTTACTTGATCGTGCCATGTCTTCCTCGGGCGTCCCCGACTTCTTCTACCATTCACATTTTCATCATATATTCTTTTAACACTACTTTCTTCGTTCATTCGCTCTACGTGCCCAAACCATCTCAGGGTCCCTTTCTTAAATTTGCTCATTATTTTAGTGAATAAAATAATAGCGCCTTGCAAATCTCCTTTACAAACCATGTTTCCGTATAATATTGACTCCTCCCACCACTTTCCCCCTCCCCCCAAAATCATCCCTCCCACTACTCCCACCTAATTAATCTTTGGTACTTGCATATTATTTTTTAAGTTAGTTTTAATTCTGCTCGTGAATGATACGGTTGTATCGAAACCGGTCGCGGAAAAATTTAATTTAAGTTACAAATGTACATTTAATAAAACTCTTCAAAAAACAAAATGTCTAGAAATTGTTACATAGTTAATGCCCAAGAAATACAAAAAAAAATGATTATTTTCACTGATTTAAAACATGTTTTCAGTACAACATATTATATTATACGACAATACGAATATACACCGCGCTCATGTCTTGAACCACTCCTGCTAAAATATAAAAACTGTTACTCCTGCTAAAGTTTAAAGTAAATCCTGATGAATCATCATGGGTTTATTTTATGGCGTAATTATCGACCAGATAACGACCTTCAGTCAAATTTAAACAATGCAGTAATTGGGAAACTTAACCATTAATATGTTCACTCATTTTAATTGGAAGTTAATAGGGATACAGAAAATAAAAATAAAGCTATTCATTTTTTCATCATAAGTACCTGTCTCGAAATGATATAAATACATCGTCTGTAGGTGGTAACAACCACAGTTTGATAATGCCTTCAGAGGGCAAAACAGCTGTAACGCATAATCATAATTACAAAGCAGAACTTGTTAATAAACTGTTTTTATACATTAAATATTTGCAAGTACGGGGAGCCAAGGAAGAGGAGTCGATTTTAAGGTTCCGCTGATGGTTCGCAAGGCGAGAGATTGCAACACTGAGGGAATACAAGAAGGCGCTGCAAAAAAGCGAAATACCCTTGCACGATGATGTCGTTTCTCACCCGGCATGCCGCTTGAAGTCTCGAAAACCCTTCTGGACGGAAGGAGAAAGACTCCTTCGAACACCTCTCACCCCAGAAGATAGGTAGAAGCTTGAGTGGCAATCAGCCAACGTCAAAAACGCCCATCTCGTGCAAGACCCCACCGAGAGACAGCCTGGGTTCTCATTGCCTCGCAAACTCTGGACTGCCATCAATAGGATAAGGTGCTCCCATAGCCGTTGCGCTCATATGATGCATAGATGGGGCCTTAAAGAGTCGGCGACGTGTGAATGCGGTGCGGTGCAGACCACCGAACATGTGGTCAACGAATGCCCGCTCCATTCATTCTGACGACCTCCGTAGTCCAGTGGGTAAGACTCTTGACTCACAGTCCGGAGGTCGCGGGTTCGAACCCGGCATGCGCAAATAAATTTTATTTGATTAATTTGTGTTTTCACAATTAATTCATTTAAAAATAATGTATAGTTTATTTGCGGCATGTTCCAGAGTGGAAGATACTATCAGTATCGCCCTGGTGTAAGACCACCATTCAGAATTGAAACGTTGCTTGAAAATGGCTTTAGCCGTGTTTAGTGACCAGATCTGAATAGCCAGGTACTTCCCAACCTTCCTCTTCCCCACCTCCTTCCCCTCCCCACTACCTTCAGCCTCACAACATACCCCAATTGGGGATGCCATAGTCTCACTGGCTCCAGACGGGAGCAGTTGAGATTCTTGTGCGGTATTCACTGTAAAAAAAAAAAAAAAAATTCCCCGGCGGGATTGATGAGGTCCACAGGGCAACGCCTGAGGCCCTAGACTGGCTCGCAGACCTAGATGTCCCCCTCTGACCCCCCACCATACGAAAGAAGAAGAATACATTAAATAATAATATTATTGAATATATGAAAAAATAAAAATAAATAAAATTTTATTTTGATTTTTTTGATTTTGCAAAAATAAAACGTTTATTGTTTTGGGATTTTACGAGTATCATCAGAATTTCAAGTCGCTAACGGGGCTAAGGAAGAAACAGAATATCGCATTTCAACATTTTCGTGCCATGGTAAATGGCAACATTTTCGTTTTTTCCATCGATTTACGAACATCTTGGTTGATGCGTTTTCCGCGTAAATTTGAATAAATTTGCGTTATAACGAAAGTGAATTTTTCAGGTCTGTAATCTGTAATCATCATTATCATTACATAGTATAAAATGTATGTGCGCATAGAACTACGCAACGGATTTTCATGCGGTTTTCACCAATAGATAGAGTGATTCAAGAGGAAGGTTTATATGTATAAAAAATGCTTATTATAGTAGACAAAAGCCGAGAAATTCAAATATTCAACAGGCAGCGGGCAGCTGGCAAGCGGGTGGTGTGGATTTTATAAAGGTTGGGTAATGGCGTTGTGTTTCATTAGCCACAGAAACGTATGGCTGGGTCTGCTAGTGATAAATAATCAGATCTTTAAAGCGTAAGAAAAACTAACAAATAAATTCTAAATAATAAAAAAGAGAAGATTCGTGATTTAAAGGTCATAAATATCCTCTAACTTCTAACTGAAGTAATACAATTTCATAAATAAATTATTTTGATAATTTAGGTGAAGAATGACAGATAATTGAGGTAAAAATAGTCTAACCAATTCAGTATGGAACCCCCATCATGTAGTGTCCTGGTGACTTGTCGGTATAGGGTCTAGAGGACCCTCCCTACTCTCCCCTGGCCGCACAATTCAATTTGTGTTCCAATCATTGACGACTGATGGACACCCTCTTACTTCCTTTTATCTTCAACATTATAACTTTACTCTTAAAGCCGATCCGCAACTCCCCTAAACCCAAATAGTCTCCCAGACACCTTGTCAAAAAGATGTAACCAAAGAAAGGAAATTTAATAATTGTAAAAATATTCGACGTTTCCTCATCTAACTCTAGAAAAAAAATTACGAATTCAAGATTCAACCGAAAATTTAAGCATTTACACATACTCGTTTATCCATACATTGTTTGAACCGTCGGTTCATACTGTTTTCTGGGTTCACTTGATGACACCGTGACTTGTACAATATACCAGAAGGCTGAACAGCGTAGCATGACAAGGGGAATGGTCCTATTGATTGAAATTTCTAAATTTAAGCATTTACACAGATATCCATACATGGTCTGGATAGTCGGTTCATACTGTTTTCTGGATTCACTTGATGACACCGTGACTTGTACAAGATACCAGAAGGATGAACAGCGCTGCATGACAAGGGGAATGGTCCTATTGATTGAAATTTCTAAATTTAAGCATTTACACAGATATCCATACATGGTCTGGATAGTCGGTTCATACTGTTTTCTGGATTCACTTGATGACACCGTGACTTGTACAAGATACCAGAATGCTGAACAGCGTTGCATGACAAGGGGAATGGTCCTATTGATTGAAATTTCTAAATTTAAGCATTTACACAGATATCCATACATTGTGTGGATAGTCGATTCATATATACTGTTTTCTGAATTCACTTGATGACAACGAGACTTGTACAAGATACCAGAAGGCTGAACAGCGTAGCATGACAAGAGGAATCGTCCTAATGATTGGAATTTCTAGATTTAAGCATTTCCATATATCCATACATGGTCTGGATAGTCGGTTCATACTGTTTTCTGGATTCACTTGATGACACCGTGACTTGTACAAGATACCAGAAGGATGAACAGCGTAGCATGACAAGGGGAATCGTCCTTTTGATTGAAATTTCTAAATTTAAGCATTTACACATATCCACATGGTCTGGATAGTCGGTCGGTCTGGCTATCTTCAGTTCAGTTTCAACCTCAGGTTAGCGCGGAATATTTCAAATCTTGCCCCTTTTTTAATTGCAAAAATCTGGAAAAAGTTTAATTAAAAGCAAATTTTGTAGTACATTCGTGTGTAGGGACGTTATTCCCTTTACATCAATCTAGTACATCGTGTGTAGGGACGTTATTCCCTTTACATCAATCTAGTACATTCGTGTGTAGGGACGTTATTCCCTTTACATCAATCTAGTTTAAGTGAATAATATCCAAAATTAAGTAAGAATCTTAAATAATAAGTGCGAAAGTGACGTTTATATGAGTTGAAGTACGGTTATTAAAAGTGTAATTGTACAACTTTAACATAGGCTATAAGTATTAAAATAGGTTAATTTTTTGTTAAAAGTAGATATTACAGTGTCAAAAGTTAATAAAATAAGTTTTTTTATTGTTTTAAAACCAATAAGCAGGTTTTGGCCCAATAGCCAAACCTTGCGGAATACAATATTTTTAAAGTGATTAATTAAACAGTAATACTGTAAAAAATCCTAAATAACTGATATAATCCGAACGTATTTTTTATTTCGCACCGACCAGTGAAAATCTCGTCTAATTCTATTGCGAAACAAAAAAGTTATTATACTTTATAATTTTTACATCTGTGGGTAGTGAATTTTTATTTATTTATTTATTTCTTTTTAAATTTTATTTTTTAATTTTTTTTAATTTAAAGTATTATTATTTTTTTATCAAAAATGGCATCCTCTGACTCGGATGACCAGGATGAACCAAGTGATATTATTACCAATTTCAAACTTTTGGCCAAGGAGAATTCGGATCTCAGGAGGGCTTTTGGGAGTTAATGTGTTTGTTGTGTAAGTTTGTAGATGGCAAAGCGAATAAGTAAGACGATTCAGTACTTACAAGTTTATTAACACTATTTACAGACACATAAATCTCCAATTTAAATATATGCAATAATAAAATAATGTGAAGGGCGAACAAATATTAGAGACCAGCGACTCCTGACCGAGAGTTAAAGCAGAATGAATCGATAGTTTTTGATGCAAGCGAGGCAAGTTGCTTGAGGAAAGGTCTGCATCCAATTGGTGCCTGAGGGACCAATCGGATGGCCAGACGATGCAGAATAGTGTCCTTTGTTCGTCCTCCACATCAGCCCCCTTCCCGAAGACTCCTACACCATTACAAGTGTGGAGGGTTCATGGGGTGAGGTTTCTCTAGGTCTTGGAGGAGGATGACCAGGACATACTGAACCCCAGATTCCTACCCACCCCTTAAACCCTTTTCCTTCCCAGAACTCTCCTCTCATTCCTTTCCTTTAAAAAAACCCTCCACACAGCATTCTCAAAGATGACATAGGCTCTGAGGGAAATAATTTCCCTCAGGGCCTCCTGTGTGGAGCTTATGTAAAAAAAAAAAAAAAAACCCCTAGTGAGAAGGCTCCGGGGGTTGGTCAACGTCGGGACCTGTGGGCATGGAAAGTGAATTGTTAGAAAATTCAAGAAATGTACCTATTATGGCAATGTAGTCTCTTATATTGGCTGAGATACAACAAAGTTTGAATTGAGTTGAGTTTTAATTTATTATAATAATTAGGTTTAAAGTTTTAGGTTTTGAAAAATTATTTTATCAGAATTATTTGGTTAAATATTAATTGATAAAAGAAAATAATATTTAAAAAAAGTTTCTAACTCTAATTGAAATTAATAACAGCTCAAGTTGATTGCAATGAGTAACTGTTATAAAATAAATGACTCATAATAGGTAAGAAGGTAGGTACTTCGGCCAAGCGCGGCGCATTAAAGGACTGGAGTACATAGGTACCTAATGTTTACATTGAAAGAGCTCGTAATGCTAATAATAATAGTGTTCGCTGCCTATTGTTGATTTTAAGTAAATAACATTTCTGTATAAGTAGACTGTGCGCTCGCTAATTACTTGCTAATAATATTTATTATTAAGCGATAAACTTATTTTTAACAAATAATAATAGTGTTAGGAATGTAGTAAATTTGACTACTTGAAAATAAATGCATGATGTTAATTTAAATTCAGTTAAGTTATGACAGGGATAATTGCTATTAGAAAAAATGTTTTTGTTGGTTTTTTTTATATGGAAGTGCACAAAAATTTGTATTTTTTTATTGATGTTTTTTTTTTTTTGGAGAAAAATATTTTTTCTTCTTTCTTCTTTCTTGAGTAACATGGCGATGCGACTGATTGCTGGTTGCTGTCGAGTATTACGGGCGATAGTTTTGGACATGTTTTTGCAGGAGCTGTGTAATGTTGTTTGCTCTGGAAGTAGTCAAGCCGTAGGTGCAAGGTTTGTTTTTTCTGGTGTCTCCAAGTGACGATACGTTGTTAGGTGCAGAACCGAAAAATTATGCTGGATCCAGCATTGCCGCGAGGTGCGGTTAGCAATGGTGGAGTTGGTTTGCGGGGGCTAGTTGCTGCCGCGAAACCGGTTTGACTGCTTGTTCTGGTTTTTTTTTTTTTACAGGGAATACCGCACAAGAATCTCAACTGCTCCCGTCTGGAGCCAGTGAGACTATGGCATCCCCAATTGGGGTATGTTGTGAGGCTGAAAGTAGTGGGGAGGGGAAGGAGGTGGGGAAGAGGAAGGTTTGGGAAGTACCTGGCTATTCAGATCTGGTCACCAAACACGGCTAAAGCCATTTTCAAGCAACGTTTCAATTCTGAATGGTAGTCTTACACCAGGGCGATACTGATAGTATCTTCCACTCTGGAACATGCCGCAAATATACCATATATTATTTTAAATGAATTAATTGTGAAATAACACAAATTAATCAAATAAAATTTATTTGCGCATGCCGGGTTCGAACCCGCGACCTCCAGATTGTGAGTCAAGAGTCTTACCCACTGGACTACGGAGGTCGTCTGGTTGAACAGAGGCAAGGCCCTCTGCCTGTTCTGGTTGAACAGGAGCAGAGTTAGCTAGACTAGTTGTCGTAGCGTGATACTTCTGTGAGTGAAAACGGCGACATGCTTCACACCGCGCGTCGTGGATTATGATTGTTGTGCCAAAGTGGTTGAAGATTTTTGAAATATCGCAATTAGGGCGATGATTTTTCGAAATTATTCGAATTGAATGTGCACGGCGCTATACATTTGTAGGCTTTTCTTCCAAATTGATAGTGGTAAAAACAATATTGGTTTGTAGTTCCATTTTGTTGGGACGAGTTCCGTCTCGTTGAGTAGTTCGCACGAGTTGGCGAATAATTATTGTCGCCTGATTTCTGGCGAGAGAATGTTTGTCGGCGAGACCGGTGTTGTGAGCCTCGACCATGCGACCATCGACTTCAAATGCTCGATTTCGCTGGTTAAATCTGCGATTTGTTTTTGAAGCGTGATGAGGAGTTTCTCGCTGGAAGTGGTGAGAAATCGATGATGTGAGTGTTTCGGGTTTGTTGTAAACTTCGAGGTTTTTGTCAGCTTTTTCTGCCATGATGGAGAGTTGTTCCTCCGGAAATGTGGAAAGGATTGCTTGAATATTTTGCGAAAGTCGTTGCATCCAGATTGCGCGTGTAATTGCGTTGTCTGCGAGACCCGGACCAGCCAACAAGGAGGTAGTTTGACGCCAATACGATGTTGTTCAGGAGCATCTTGAGGTTTGCTTGAGGAATTTGAGGAGTTTGCTTCGTCGGTAGACATGTTGCCGAGGATTGATATTACTGAATACCATTGGAAAATATTTTGCGACAATAAAATACTAATTTAAAAACCTGTAATACAAATTATTAAAGGACACTATATTGTGGGGTGCGATACAGTACCTTATAGAAGTTTACAAAGGATACTTTTTTAAAGTAAATTCACCGTGCGCCGAGGCTGATTGCCTAGCGCTGGAATGATGGAGGCCCGAGATGATGAGTCAGCTCTGTGCGGCTGCTTGTTTCCGGACGCAGGCTTCAGGCGCTCGATAGGTATTTGGCTGAAGATTCCTCGATGATGAATTGCCTGAAATGTAAATTTACGCAAGCGTAATCCGTTGCAAAAAATGTTTCTTTATTGTGGGTCGACATAAATTTATTATTTGAAAACAGTGTGAGTAGTACTTTGTTACTGGTTGTAGGTAATATTAATTTAAAGTATTGATGACCGGGCGATAATTAATTGCAAGAAAAAATTTTAACAATAAATATTGGCAAGTAAGAATAAATCGTAATTTCCGATATGAATGTTTAAAATATGTCAATATAATATAAATTATTGTAGTAGTGATAATAGAAATGATAAAGATACTCACAGAGTTAATTAGCCCGGGATTCTGCCTTAAACCTTCGGTCAAGAGGCTTGGTTGTTGATTCACTTTATAGTTAAATTCGTGTTGATTACGATTACAAATTAGATATTATTTCGCGTATTTCGTTTATTCACAGGGGTCACCACTTTGGGAGTTAATGTGTTTGTTGTGTAAGTGTGTAGATGGCAAAGCGAATAAGTGAGACGATTCAGTACTTACAAGTTTATTAACACTATTTACAGACACATAAATCTCCAATTTAAATATATGCAATAATAAAGTAATGTGAAGGGCGAACAAATATTAAAGACCAGCGACTCCTGACCGAGAGTTAAAGCAGAATGAATCGATAGTTAACAATTATTATAAGCAATAATTATCAGCCTGAAACACTCATCAACATTGAAAAATCTTCCGAGAAAAGATACTTGCCGCCAGCGGGACTTGAACCCGTGTCCTTCTGATTGCCGGTCAGCTGCTCTTGACCACTGAGCTATGGGGGCTTATCAAATACCCGCCAAATAATTCAATATACACTAGTGTTTCATTCAACAATTACTGCTTATTATATATTTTTTTTAATTTTTTTTTTTTTTTTTTTTTTTTTAAATAATAATTAGAATCAATAGTTTTTGATGCAAGCGAGGCAAGTTGCTTGAGGAAAGGTCTGCATCCAATTGGTGCCTGAGGGACCAATCGGGTGGCCAGACGATGCAGAATAGTGTCCTTTGTTCGTCCTCCACAGGCTCTTCGCTCAAAACAGGACGTCTCTCCTAGGACAACGGATGTAGAAAAAGCGCTAAGTGTACGTGACCCTACATTACCAGGTGTGAACAGACATGCAGAATCCCCATTCACTAGTCTCCACGGCGGGCGCCTCAGTGAGTCTAACGCGACCATTGAGACACAAAAGGGACCAATCGTCGCGCCAGGAAAACCTGTCGGGTCCTCGCCTAATCAGGTAAATAGGAAACGATTGAGAGAAGAGCACTCCTTACTCTTGGACAACCCCACTGAAGTTAGTGCAGAGACGCTGGATCCAATATGGGCCCAGTTGAACATTATCTTGCACACCATCTCGGAAGGTAAGAAAAAATTGAATAAGGAAGATCGATTCACTGTTCTAGGTTCCGTGGAAGAGATTGAGAAAGGCCTTCTTAATCTCGCCATTAACCATGCTGCGGCGATTTCCAAAGCCCAGTCACTGTCCGCAATTATAGATACCCAAAATACCATGTCTGCTAAGTTAGATACAATAATAGAAAAATCTAATCTGGTCCAAACCAAACCCCAGGCGGAAATTCTTTTTTCAAGGAAATCATACGCAGGCGTTGCAGCGGGTGCACCTTCCTCAAACACTAGCGATGAACGGATACGAGCGACCTCTTCCGGCACTACAACCCGCCATCTTATTCTACCCAGAAGCACCAGAAGGTCCTACCTTAATACCATGTCTGCTAAGTTAGATACAATAATAGAAAAATCTAATCTGGTCCAAACCAAACCCCAGGCGGAAATTCTTTTTTCAAGGAAATCATACGCAGGCGTTGCAGCGGGTGCACCTTCCTCAAACACTAGCAATGAACGGATACGAGTGACCTCTTCCGGCACTACAACCCGCCATCTTATTCTACCCAGAAGCACCAGAAGGTCCTACCTTAATACCATGTCTGCTAAGTTAGATACAATAATAGAAAAATCTAATCTGGTCCAAACCAAACCCCAGGCGGAAATTCTTTTTTCAAGGAAATCATACGCAGGCGTTGCAGCGGGTGCACCTTCCTCAAACACTAGCGATGAACGGATACGAGCGACCTCTTCCGGCACTACAACCCGCCATCTTATTCTACCCAGAAGCACCAGAAGACTTTTCAATGCTACTAACTTACCTACTTATCTCATACACTGTAAATCTGAATATATTATATGTTATCAGGTTAATTCGGCAAATCTGAATATACTATATGCTATCAGGTTCTTTTTCTATTTTTTTTGTTATGTAATTATGTAATGTATAATATGAACTAAACCTGTAAATTTGTCTGTCAAAGCTTCCTAACATGTATGTTGTACTTTCTTTTGTATCTATCTATAGTAAATAAATAAATAAAAACTAATCTCAGTTTTGGATCCCAGAAAAGACGGTTTCCAGGAGGTGCGTACCAGGAAGATTAAAGGAGCTGGTATTGCTCTGCAAACTACCACACCTGGAGGGTTATCAAATATTAAAAAGGCTGCAGAAAAATTGACTGAAAACGGCATTAAAATAGTGTCTCCCCATTTTCCCCATCTCCCCCAGGTTGCCCAAAATAGTGGTGTATGATGTTCCCAAGGGCGAACCTGATAACGATACATCCCTATTTAAAGAAATTTATGAGAATAACATAATGGGTAAATGCAATCTCACAATAGAAGACTACCTTCGCACAATGAGGAGAATCTTATTGTTCGGAAAAAAAGATAGCGGCACCATGAATATGATAATCACATGTCACCCTGAGGCCAGAAAAATTCTCATCGACAGCGGCCTGTGTTTATTTATTTATTTTATTTGTGTACAAAAAATTTACAACTTTACAGATATTTTATCTAATTATTTGTAAAAGCACCATTTTCACAGTGAGTATGTAGCGCCAAAAGCCGTACAAACTCATTGAATCTTTTGAAGAATATGTCGAAATTTTTATCTAATATATTTAAATAGCGTATCGCTCTTCCCACGGGCGAATTCGGGTACAGATTTGTACGACTCGATCGGCAATATAATATGTTATGGCGACGTGCCCGAGAGTGAGGCTCTGGTACAAATAAATTGATTTGCGCCAAAATCTCACCGTTACAGACGAGGCCATTGATTAATTGAAAGAAATATTTTAGCAACGCAAAACATCTACGAGTTTCTAGAGAATGGTAGTTAGTCATACTTAGAATAAATCTCGATGGATACAAATATGGATATGTTCCATAGAGGCGTAAAAATAAAAAAAACGTAGGAATTTTTTATGAACTCTTTTAATGTTCAAAATATAGGATGCTTCAAATGGGGCCCAGATAATACAATTCGACTCCAGTACACTTAGCACCAGTGAGTTGTAAAGTAGCCTAATTGTTATTGGGTCTTGAAATGAGCATGAATTGCGAATGACAAAGCCCAGCAGTTTATATGCTCTGTTGCATAAGTCATTTGTGTGCTGGTGGAATGTCATTTTGCTGTCAAAAGTAACCCCTAGATCTTTTATTTGACTAAAGCGATGAAAAAGGTTACCGTTAATTGAATATTCAAATGTGATCGTCTGTTTTGCCCTTGTGAAAGAGACTACATTGCATTTAGGTGCACTGAAGCTTAGACAGTTAATTTTTGCCCAGTTTCTGACAGAGTTCACATCGATTTGTAGGAGGACACAGTCAGCGAGATTTTTTATTATGCGGTAGAGTTTAAGGTCATCAGCAAACAATAAATAAGAGGAATGAGTGATGATTGAGCCAATATCGTTGATGAACAACAAAAATAATAGCGGTCCAAGAATTGATCCTTGCGGCACTCCAGAAAAAACCAGGAATTCGGCAGAACGAGAACCCTTATAAAAAACGTATTGTTTGCGATTATTGAAGTATGAAGCAAAAGTAATAAAAGTTTTTTGGAAAATCCAAACGTAGCTATTTTTTTTATAGGACATCGGTATCGACCTTGTCAAAGGTCTTTTCAAGGTCGAAGTATGGAACATCTACTCGGTTTCCTTGGTCGAGAGTTCTTGATAGTAAGTCAATAACAATAACAATATTCTGTCAAAATATCTCCCATTATATTTAAGAAATTCTATGAATTTAAAGTGATTTGTTAACAGAAAATTGTAGTAAGCAAAAACCCATGGTGATAAACAAGTGCATCTTACATTATTAACAGTTTTTATACACTCAATATACCTTAAACTGCTCTCGAAAAAAGTTTAATTTGAAGCTGTCAATACATAGTGTTCTAAAGATATACCAAAGTGTCTAGTGATTAGTACCGAGTTACAAATCATACTTTAACATTCAATTATTAATTAAGTGCGGGAAAAAAAATAAGATTGTTCAAAAATGGCCTTATCACCAACACAAACTGAAAAAATGGCAACATCAAATCGTCATCATAAAACTAGATCCAACTCTTCCTCGGGAGATTCATCCAGCTCTGTTATGGAGCAACTTGCTAGGATCAGCGACCAGCTAGCCGCGCTGTCCTACTTGCCAGCCGCCGTCAAGGAACTGCGGGATGAGGTCAGTGATGTCAAACACTCCATCGACTTCAGCGGAAAAATAGTAGAGGATATGAGCAAAAAAATCACGGCAATGGAGAATAAGCTGAAGCTGGTCGACTCATTAAAAAATGAAGTCGATTCCCTGAAGGTCCGCTTAGCCAACATTCAAGATGACATGGAGCAGCGTGACCAGTGGGCGCGCCGCTCCAATATAGAATTAGTCGGCATTCCTGAAAGGAATGGAGAAAACCTAATAGGTATTGTTTCCAGCCTTGCTCGAAAAACAGGGTTCGACCTTGATCCCAAAATTGATATAGATTTCGTTACACGAGTGGCACCGAAGGAATCGAAGAAAGGTCAACATAAGCCCATAATTATCAAAATGCAAGCTAGATATAGAAAGGATGATTTCTTGTCTTCAATCCGAAAGATGCAAAATTTAACCGGCAGCGACATCGGATGTGGCGGCGACTCCCGCGTCTACGCTAACGACCACCTGACGAGCGCATCAAAACGGCTACTGCACCTGACGAAGGAAGCAGCCAAGCAAAATAACTTTCGCTTCGTCTGGGTCCGCAATTGCAGAATCCTTGTCAGAAAATCCGAGGGTTCTCACATCAGATCGATCCGAAAGGCTGAAGAATTAAACAAAATCCTATAAAACTTACACCTACACAAATGTTAACATTTTTATTTCTTCATAATATCTCTGTTTTTAACATGTAATTGCCTCTTTATCTCAGCACTGTATAACAAAATCTCTTCTAATAATTTTAACTCTCTTGTCTCGCTCACTACCATATTAATGAATCATTTACTTTGCTGGAAGTAACATAGTTAGTTAACATGTAATTGCCTCTTAATCTCAGCACTGTATAACAAAATCTCTTCTAATAATTTTAACTCTCTTGTCTCGCTCACTACCATATTAATGAATCATTTACTTTGCTGGAAGTACTTAACAAAAATAATGTTATTGTATTACTCCACTGTAATCACTGTAAACGTACGTTATTATTGTAACCATGTAAATTTAATGGGTTCGATTTCAAAATCAAGATTCACCATAAAATCTATACTATTTTACAGTTTTCAATGTCAAATTGTCAATTATAATATTATATTCAACTGATCTTTGCTACGTTTCCATAGTCCAACATACTCTATTATTATTATTATAATTGTTTTCACATAATATGTTGACCTACATGTTCCATTCAAATGCATGCTCTCGGTGAATTAAATATATATTATCAAAATGTTAGAGGTCTCCGAACCAAAACGCATGTGTTTCTTTCCAGTATTCTTAATGCCGATTATGACGTGATATGCCTAACTGAGACATGACTTCTGCCAAGTATATTTGACTGTGAATTATTCGATGAACGTTATGTAGTGTACCGTTGTGATCGCGACTACATGTTGTTAGGCCAGGCGCTCGGTGGTGGTTCACTGATTCCAGTACGTCGCGAACTGCCCGCGTGCTCCTCACTCTCCCTCCCACCCGTACAGCGCGCAGAGATATCCACAGCTACTCTTGCACTAGGCTCTGGCGCGCGTGCTTCTAAACTACGCATATACTGCTCATACTTCGTCCAAGGTGCGGAGAAGAGTAAATCTTTAGGTGACTTTTTTGAATTTATATCTTCGTTGCATACCAATTTCCCTGATGATGAATTCCTTCTATTAGGAGATTTCAACATACCACATGCCCAATGGCTTCTGCCTTTGACCGCAGACGGTGCCCTGGTACTTAATAGATCCTCAACCGATGCACTAACTTCAACACTTTCTGATTTTTTAGACTTTACCGGCTTCCATCAATTCAACAACCAGCATAATGTAAACGAGCGTGTTCTCGACCTGGTGATTTCGAGTTGCATGTGCACTGTAAGGGGGTGCAATACACCGCTAGTGCCGGAGGATGCACACCACCGCTCGCTAGAGGTGGTGCTGCGCATGGCCCGCGAGCCGTCCCTCCAAATCCCACGCTCGCGCACGGTCCGCTCCTATCACAGCGCTGACCATGTGCAGATTAATAGCGCCTTAGCAGCCGTTGACTGGACAACGACTCTTAACAGCAGTAATGTAGACTCAGTCACAGCGCGCTTCTATTCAGAATTAAATAAGGTAATTGTCATGCATGTACCATCTAGAACAGTTAACATAGATTCCAGGTACCCCCCATGGTACAGCGCTGTCTTAAAAAAAGTAATTAAAGATAAACTTAAATTCCACAAAAAACTATCAAACTTTCTCTCTTTTCCGAGAACGACAAAAGCGTATGGAGAAGGTGTGCTATGATAATTTCATTAATATGGCTGAAATTAGTATCAATACCGATCCCAAACACTTCTGGACCTTTGTTAAACCTAAGCAAAGAAGCTCTGAACTACCTAACAATATGTTTCTTAACTCCCAGCGTGTATCGGGTGGAGAAGCTATAAGTAACTTATTCAACATACATTTTCAATCCTCCTTTGAATCTCCCGCCCCGTCCACCTCGTCTACCAATCGAATATATAATCCAAACACCTCAGTACTAAATCTTAATAATGTTTATATAGACACCGAATTAGTTTGTAAATATCTCAAATCATTAGATCCGACCAAAGGCAGTGGGCCTGATGGTATACACCCCGTATTTTTAAAGAATTGCGCTAATGTTTTATGTTATCCGCTAAGTCTAATATTCAAAACTTCTTTGTCTTCTGGTATTTTTCCACTAGAATGGAAAAGTTCATATATTGTGCCTATATTCAAAAAAGGCGACCAACACAACATAGAAAATTACAGACCAATCTCTAAATTAAATGTAATGGGTAAACTTTTAGAAAAGATTGTTTTCGATATCATTTTTCCTTGTATACGACCACAAATCATTTCGAATCAACACGGCTTCGTGAACAGAAAATCAACAGAAACTAATCTATGCGAATTTGTTGACACAGTCCTTGTTGCTATGGATAACGGTTTTCAAGTCGATGTAGTCTACACAGACTATTCCAAAGCCTTTGATAAAATTTCACACAGCATTTTAATTGAGAAAGTCGAAGCAATGGGTATACACGGTGACCTCCTTCGTTGGTTAGCCTCTTATCTCGACAATCGTACGCAAGCTGTAACTGTACTGGGGTTCTGCTCTAGCTTTGTCCCCGTAACCTCAGGAGTTCCCCAAGTATCTCACCTTGGCCCCCTTTTATTCAACATTTTTATGAACGATGTTAACAAAACTATTCTTAATTCTCAGCTGTTCCTATATGCGGATGACAAAAAGATTGTCAAAATCATTAAATCTGAGATGGATTGTATAGAGCTCCAGGATGACCTGAACTCCCTGGTCAATGTGTATTGTTTAGAAAACCGCCTTCTTTTGAATGCAGATAAATGTTCCGTCATATCTTATTCTCGAAAGAAAAACACTATAATATATCCGTACATAATTAAAACAATCTTTTAAATAGGGTAAATGAAATTAAAGATCTTGGAGTTCTATTAGACAGTAAGCTTCTTTTTCAATCTCACGTCGAGCACATCACATCTAAGGCTTTGAAAATGCTAGGATTTATACTTAGAGTAAGTTCTGTTTTCAAAAATCCACAAACATTTAAGATTCTCTACATATCATACGTCAGAAGCCACCTAGAGTATGCTTCAACAGTATGGAACCCCCATTGTTCTACATATAAATCAAATATAGAAAGAGTCCAGAAAAAGTTTTTGAAATATGTTTCGTTTCGCATGCGAAATGATGATATCAGAGACCTAGTAATGGCTTATAAGATAATCCACAATTTTATTGATAGCCCTTACCTATTACAAAATATCAATTTCAGATGTCCAATAAGAGTCACTCGATCTCCAGACATATTTTATATTCCTAAGAGCAATGCTAATTATCTTCAAAATGTGTTTATAAGAAGAATCTGTAACACTTTCAATAGATTATGCACAGACATTGACATGTTTAACACGGACCTTGCTAACTTCATAAAATTCGCAAAAAGTAATATTCAACGGAAAACTTAATGTTTCATTAATTCCTTATCTTTCTTTTACATTTTCATTACATTTTCTTTTTTGATTTCAGCAGTTTGAAAATACATTTTTTGTAGATTTAAGTGAGTAGATGCACTTTTTCAGAACTGTTTATATTACATACATATATTGTTTTGTTTGTTTTTTTTTATTTTTATTATGGTCTCAAATTTTTATGTCGTTATTTTATTGGTCAATGATATGACTATCTCTAACACTGTTATATATGAACTTGTAATGACTGTTTATAACGCTAATAAATAAAATAAAATAAAATAAAATAAAGTCGGAAATGCATAGTAGATTTGATGATACTGATCTGGGGTCTAAACCCATGTTGACGATCGTCAAGGAGAGGTTTGACATGGCTGTACAAATGCCGATGAAGGATTTTTTCGAATATTATTATCTGACCTATTTGCTCGGTGTTTGGGATGGCGTTAACGTCGAGAGTTGGTTGTTTAGTATTATAGACCGATGAAAAGAATACTGCAAAGCTGTGTGCAATATCATCATACGTATTTAATTCATTGCCATCAAATGTCATAGATTTAAATTCGTTATTTGATTTTTTAAGCGCCTTTACATAAGTCCAGAACTGTTTGGAATCTGAAACTAATGATAGTTCGATGGAGTTTAAATCATTTTTTTGTGAGTCTCTTATTTGACGTTTAACTAAATTACGGTAATGTGAGAATTGAGCGTAGTCTGCGAGGAGTTTACTTTTTTTCCATTTTTTATGTAGCATATATTTTTTTTATATTACTAATAATATGATGAGAGTACCATTTAGGGTATACTCTGAGCGATGAAGTACGGGGTGTAGAAGTCGGTATACATTTGTCAAATATATTATAAATGATATTGTAAAAGATTTCACTTAGAGTCTGTTGAGTTTGTCACGAGCATTCCGATAACAATTGGTATAATACCTGGTAGTTTCCTTTAAGATAATAGCGATAATAGCGAATAAGATAATAGCGAATAGCGCCATCCAACCAGGGCCACTGGCAAATAACCCGAAAACAAAAACCTACGCGAGTGCAGCTTCAGGTGCCCCCCCGTCGAAGTCGATCCTTATGAATGGTATGGAGAGACCTACCCCCATTCTGCAACCGACGGTTCTGTTTTACCCAACGATTCCCGAGGGCTGCACATCCGAAGACCTGCAAAAAAACTAAAAACGGTCCTGAATCCCAAGAAGGATGGTTTTCAGGTTGTACGAACAAGGAAAATCAAAGGAGGAGGGTTTGCCATTCAAACCACCACCCCAGGAGGCATCACAAATATTAAAAAAGTAGAAGACAAGCTCACTGCCAAGGGGATCAAAATGATTAACCCGCAAGGACGCCTTCCAAAGATAGTCCTATATGATGTCCCGAAGGGAGAGGCTTTACAGGATCCATCACTGTTTGAGGAGATTTTTGAAAACAATCTCGCAGGTAAGTGCTCTCTCACTAAGGAGGACCATCTCAGGACAATGCGGAGAGTGTCCCTCTTTAGCAAGAGGGACCAGGGTACGATGCACATGATCCTGACTTGCCACCCCGAGGCAAGAAAAGTGCTGATTGATAATGGTTTATGCTTTCTTGGGTGGAACGCTTGCCGCACTCGCGACTATTTAGGAGCTACTAGGTGCTCCTGGATACGCTGGCGTAAAAAAAATTTTTTCGGAATGGAATCCTCACAACTCATCTGCGCCTCCCCCAGCGACATGTGTGGGCTTGAGGTTTGGCTGGGTGAACTCAGCGTCCTTCCGCCCTGCTTCCGGCAACTCGACGTTTCCATTCTTAGGGTTGTGGCTACACATCATTATCTTTTCACCATCAAAAGAAGAAACGAGAATCATCTAATATTCGCGCGATACCGCTAGCTACTTATCTATGTACATACCTACCGCGCAAGGTGTCGCTGAGTACATACTTACCTATCTACACCGGCCACGATGGACTTCGGCCGCCTAGATAAATAATAATATCGCCACCGCCTAGAAAGGTCTCAATTCCCGCTTTTCATCAAACCTGGGTTGCGTGGTCCCAAAAACTAAAACCTCATTCGCTCAACGACAATTCTGATTCATCGCTCCTAAAATATATAATGCTTTGAGTACTGACATAAAGTCAAGTAATTCTTAATTAGTAATTCAAACTCATATCGTTTGATTTGGTTAACTTATTCCCTAATGTCCCCATAGAGGAGAGCAAATGTTTGATCTCTAATTTATTAAATACTTCTAATTTACCCAAAGATTTAGTGAATGATCTGACTTCACTATTTAATGTTTGCCTTAACCAAAATTATTTTCAATTCAATGGTGTTATATATCAGCAAATCGAAGGCCTTCCCATGGGGTCTCCTACAAGTCCTTTAATTGCTGATATATTCATGAATAATTTAGAAAACAAAATTTTAACTAGTGCCTCACCCTTGTAAAAAACGTCTTACTATGGCGTAGATACGTCGATGACGTATTCTGTATATGAACAGGGACTCAACGTCAATTAAATGCCTTCCTTATCCTTATGAATTCATACCATCAAAACATTAAATTCACATTAGAGATAGGAAGTAATTCAACTTTAAATTTTTTAGATCTCACCTTATCTATCGTAAATAATAAAATAAATTTTAACATCTTTCGCAAGCCTACCTACACCGACGTTGTTATCCATAACACATCCAATCATCCTGTTTCACATAAACACTCCGCGTTTCATTCAATGGTTCATCGTTTGGTCACAATACCGTTATCTAATACTAATTTCTCCAACGAACTAGCAATAATTTAAAAAATCGCGGTTAATAATGGTTATAATGCCGAACTCGTTGATGCAATTTTAAATAAAAAACAAAAACAAATAGCCACTAAGAATTTCTTATTTACTAATCATAATAATATAAATAATAATAATAATCTTTGTTACCAATGGCGTCGTATTTTATTCATTAATCAGTTCTCTTCCTGCAGTGTAAAAAATCTACCTCCCGAAATAAGACCGGCATTTTACACAAACAATAATTTAGGAAAGTTTTTAATTAATTCGAAAGATAAGGACGAAAAACTAAGTCATTCCGGAATATATAAATTAGATTGTAATGATTGTTCATCATTTTATGTAGGTAAAACGAAGCGTAATGTCAATATTAGAATCAAAGAGCATCTTAGATGCTTAAATAATAATGGATTTTCGGAATTCGCTAATCACCTTATTGATAAAGATCATACCTTCAATCAAAACACCGGTGTTAAGATTTTACACAGAAATGGTCATGGTAACAGGCTTAATAATTTAAGATCGAAATAAAGAAAGCCGTTAAAACAAAAACCCAAATCCTTAATAATCAGTTAAAGGTGTCAAATAGTCCGATATTAGGAATATTTCCCATAAACTAGAAAAAAACCCGTAGCCACTTTATTCCTTAATCACCTGTTCAAATGACGTTTTGTCCCGGTAGATATTGTTACGTAGCGCTCAGGCACCACCCTACGCCAGTGAGTTGCACACCGCCCGTCCCCCCGGGCACTCGTACCCCTTCTCACCTCACCCAAACGGCCCACGCTCTCGCCACCCGGCAACGCGCGTCACTCTCCACGGAGCTCTCCTAGCCGTAACCCGTGCCCGCCGCTGCGACAGCGTCACGGTTCCGGAACATTCCACAGAATTCACGGGGCCGAACGTGAGACGTGCCCGTCCGCCATGTTCCGTGAGGCCCGAGTTGACCGGCCCCGCTGCCACGCTACCTGATTGCAATGGATTCCTTGTCGGGCGTAGCCTGCCCTGCTTACAGGCAAGCGTCCTCCTAGAATGCCTGCCCTGCCGCCACCTGGTACCAGTGAGTAACGCCACTTTCCCTCATTTTTGTTGTGTCCTTTCATGTCCCGCGAACAATAACCGACCCCCAGGGGAGACGCGAATTGAGAGAGATTTGGTAGGCTTCCCCATGTGTAGGTAGTCGATTAATGTACCTGTGCCTAATAATTGATTGTAAATGTACTGCTCTGCTATATTTGTGTGTTTTCCCGACAATACAAGAAATGTTTACCTATAGACGATCTTTTATTTGACGAGGCGTGACGAGTATTGGCATATTCTATGTACCCCCCCCCCCCTCTTTAGCTACCTACGACCCTTGATGCTGAGAGCCCCGCCTGTTCTGCCGACCTATCTGAGCTAGTTTTGAGGCAGAACGTGGGTACTTCCACCGAGGTACACAACAATATAATGTAATTATTCATTAGATATACCCGTCTCTTTCTCTCTATCACTATGTAGGATGTTAATTACACTCTCTCACTCTTACTTTATATTATGTTTTGTCTATTTATTATTATATGTATTTTTTCATCAGTTTTAATTTATACCCTGAAGATGCTTGTATTAAGCGAAACCGGTCGGTAAATAAAAATTAAATCAATAAATCGTGGTTACAAACAAAGTGATTGTTTTCCTTTAATCAAGTAATTCTAATTCTCTTTTTATAACACGTGTACAACATTGGATTTTCGAAAGTAGACGAGCGTACTTTAAAGAATTCCTGAGTTCTTAACACTACATTTTAATTATTAATTTTTGCATTTCAAAATTTTAATTTCCATTTCCATTTTTATTTCAATTTTTCTTTAAAATGTTGCTATTTTTTTTCTCTTAATTTTTTCACTAAATTTTATTTATTTTTTAATTTTAATTTATTTACTTATATGTTTTAATTTATATATTTGTATAGAACGCTTGAGTTCTTAACATTTAATCTTTATTATTAATTTTTGTATTTCAAAATTTTCATTTCCATTTTTATTTCTACGTTTCTTTAAAATATGATATTTTTTTCTCTTTATTTTTCACTTACTTTTAAATATTTCATAATTTTTATTTAGTATATTTAATCATCTGTTTTAATAAAATAGTATATGTATTAATTTAAATAAATATTAAATATACGACTACCATAACACGGGCATAAGCCCAGTGTGGTAGCCAAAAAAAAACAAATATCTGTAACTAATAAAAAATTTATGAAATAAAAAAATAAAAAATAAAAAAATAAAAATTTATAAGCCGCCTGAATATTCAGCACCGGGTATGTTCGAGTACCTTCCAGCGTACTCATTTCCGGCGAATGGAAAATTACTTCACCGGTCGCGCTAGTGTATAAAGCGACTCTTGCTTGCTTGCTTGCTTAGTTAGTCTCAGTACAACAGTCGGTCAACATCTCAACATATAACAGATCTCCGCACAAGTGCTCCTGCATGGCATCTCCACGCATCCAGGGCAGCTTCCCGAGGTCCATCACCAGGTCTCAGCTATAAGGCCCATCGTGTCTTCAGCTCCAGAGAACAGCTACATCCCGCGACTTATAAGATTCGACGCCACCTTCAGCCAAGGGATCAGCTCACCATTTCATGGCACCCCGAAGCCCACCGTGCTTCGCTGCCATGGAAACACGATCCGCCTCACCAGGACTACCTGCTGGTGGCTCAGCTCACCGAGCCACTCACCGTTCATCTCCGTGACTCAAAGCGTCGAGCAACGGCCTGGAAGATAGGTCATCTTCACCGCCACGGTGTCGAGCAACGCGCTGGCGACCTGCAGACTTGAACTCTGCTCCACCGCATCGCAACGACCTTCACCATACCATCACCTCCGTGCACCTGCAGCATCTCATCTACGGCACTTCGTATACATCATGTTACCGTTTCACCAACCTCGCTACGTAGCACAATAAACTCACTACTTCGATTGACGCCTTTCATTATCTCCCGTCTCTGCCGATCCGGCCCGCTCCCTCAGGGTCTTCGGGTATGTTCCCCTACTTCCCACTTACTATCGTCAATGCACAACCGAGAAACCGGCTAAAGGGCGCGGACATAAAGATTCATTCACGGCAGACCGATCACCATACACATTCTGGCTGGTACTGCCAGATGACGAGAGAGGTATCCCACCCGACACAAGCATTCTTCATATCACAATACTTGTTTTCATTATCTTTTCTTGCGGATGCTTGCAACATACGCAAGATGCCGTTACCCTGCGAGCAGCCGCCTTTTATATTGTCTCTTATCTTTTTTAATTTGTTTATCCCCAACTTGCTTTATATTCTTCGCATTTTGTATATTATGTAAGCACTTGCATACTGCTTCCTTACACTGTATGCAGGGACACTGAGGTCTAGATTCGTTCAAACTTAAATGTAGATTCGTTCTTTCAAAAAAATTAGAGTCCTTGCGAGAGCCTTGAAGGAGTAACCATCTGTTACTTATACCAGGGCGGGTAAGTGGTGGATTACCTCCACTGGATAGTCGGTTCATACTGTTTTCTGGATTCACTTGATGACACCGTGACTTGTACAATATACCAGAAGGCTGAACAGCATAGCATGACAAGGGGAATCGTCCTATTGATTGAAATTTCTAAAACGGTACATACTCGAATATATTTAATTACATTGTTAGCACACCTCGCTGGGGGTGTCTACATTCTGCCGCAGGACTAGCTCATTCGTCCGGCAGAGCGGTAAAGTCTCCCAACACCAGGGTGGTAGGTTCTCTAGGCGCAAGTGTGTGAATACCTAAAATAAAGTCAACCTACACGTCAACCCCACCTTGTCAGGGCAATAAAACAACAGCTGGAGTATACATTGCTTGTATTGGAGGGAATAGTTTAAATACAACTGGTTCATTTACGGTTAATAATTGAGCACAGGTAGGATTCATGGCCTAACTATTCTGGGGAAGAAAGCCTAACCAAATCTCTCTCAATCGAGCTGCCTCTGGGGTCGATTGTAGGTACACGGAAATGTAAGGACACACGGAAAAAGAGGTATTACTTTGTCAGTTACTCACAGGAGCCGGGCCCGTCGTGGAGAAGTCCCAGGAACATGATAGCCAGGCTGCAGGGCGGGCCATGCTCAGCAGGTAAGCCACGATGGGCTTGGGGGAGCACAGGATGTGCCCTCCTAGGCGGGAGACTCGTGCATCCTTCTCGGATCGCCGCGTAAATCTTCCCGTTTTATATCGAGTCCGAACGGAATTCTAGAATGGCGCGTATGCACGCGTTTCAGTGACGCGGCCTTCGCCTAGGGAGGTGGGGTTTTGACTGCCGGAACTTGCGGGCGGCCGCAGGCCGTTGGGGAAAGGAGGCGGGGGTACAGCTGCACGGGGGGTGAGGGGAGCCGTTAGCGTCCGCCAGTGGTGTAGTGTGGGAAAACCGCTACATAACAACATGTTAAATAACCTTAAATCTTTTTGGTACAACTATCTTTAAAATGAGTGTTGAAATAATAAACCTTATACGTACTGTAAATTGACGACCAATATGTGTCGTAAAATAATTACTTAAATAAAAATGTATTCCTTGAGTGTCTCTAACTTCTTCCACCATTATGTTTTTGCGTTAGTCTCCCCTGTTTAATCTTGCTTAAATCAGTCTTCCACTCCGAAATTCCACATTGATACGGTCGTACATGGTATTACCACACATACGCCTCAGGGATCTGATTTATACAGCATTCAGTCTACTCCATCCATCCTCCGTCAGTTCCATGCTTCATTGACATACACGACTACTGGTCTCAGTTCTCTTTTGTGGACTGCCAGCATCGCTTTTTTTGACAAGTTTTTATTGGCAACTAAAATAATATTGACGTTCATGTTTTTACATCAAATTTATATCTTCTAACCCACGTTGAACCTCTTTAGTCGAGCTCTTCGAGGTGACCGGTGTTTATTTTTTCGTTATAAGTTATAAGGTACGTAAGAAGTAGTTCTGTGAACAGTAGACCCGGTCCTGAAAACGTATTTTTCTAATTTTCTCTGATTTAATCAATTTGTCACATGACTATTGTTATGTGTTGCACATCACTAGTGATGATTAGATTGTTATCTATGGTCTCTCTCTAAAATTTTTAAAATCAAAGTTTGAATTTAAAGTCAAAGAAACATTCTCGCATTACGAATAACCTGACAATATTTGAGAATCTCCTACTACTACAGAAAGCGTTAAAAGTCGCTTGTGACGTGATGGATGACTTAGTCAGCCGAGGAATTTAACATACGACGCCTGGGTGAGACCCAAACGCAATGCCCACTCAGTCAGATGCCACTGATCGGTATGATAATTAGATTGCTATCTATGGTCTAACTTTAAATGTCTTATACCAAGGTCAGCATTAATAAAGTCGTCGTATAAAACAGTAAACAGTATTTCCTATAAGTCGTACATTAGAGTGCAAACGAAACACAATCAAAACTATAATTTCCTCTGAACTCTCAAGATTATGTATATTTTTATTCAACCTTTTTTTATTTCAAATAAGGAATTATAGAATTTGTCCACAGGACAACATATTTTCACCTGTTTTCAGGAAGAATTTTCAAAATAAATATAATATAGAGTAAGAAAGTCCAAATAAAAAAGAATCATTACTGAACCAAAACGGCCACCATCTTGAACTGTAAACGGAACATACAAATATAAATTTACCTAGAGATGAAATGCAAAACGGTTGAGTTAAAAATACATTTTATGTTTGGTATAGGGCTCCATTTTCATTGTTGCGATTTGATGTTAGCCTTTTGATTGTACCGCACTTTATTTTTATTTTGAAATACGAAGAACTTGACGAATGATTTGCCTTTTAGCTGAGGTGGTTCCGTTTTGTGGGTTATCTTTTGTGGTTATGTTAGTTTTTCTGATATGCCAAGGTAACTAACATTTCTGTTCCAGGATCTCTTCCAACAATACATACATTTATTTACCTCTGCCCCGTATTGAAAAATGTAATTCAGCGCTCGGAAAATAAAAAGGAAAATAATCTAATAAATAAAATACACTCTGAGGTTAAATGGATGCTTTCAAATATTTCGAAAGCTTTTTCATGTACCTATGGTTTAAGAATAATTTTATTGTTTTTTTTTTGTAATCAACTTAAATTCCAAAGGAAACCAGTGAAAATTAAGAACAAAAACCTTTCTGGGCCACCTACAGAGATTGTACTTAAAAATCAATGATGAAAGCTGCAATTTTTTTGTCTCATGAAATAATGTTCGACTATTATTTTGTGATGATTTTGATCTTGGTTTGTGAAGTGGCTTTGTCTAAATAACAAATATTTTTAAAATGAATTAAATTTCTTTATCCAATTTAAAAACAATTCAATAAGCGGTGAAAAGCGTTTTGGAAATGTGTAACATAAACATAACGTTAATATTAGGATAATTAATAAAAATAATGTAATTATAAGCAAAAAATAACAATTAAAGTAACAACCACAATATGAATACAACGCAATGAAAAATGTTTGAAAAAGTTTGTTTGGCGTTGTGAAATTCGTTTAAGAGGAACGACGGCGCGGCCTTTTTTGTACAAAACTTAAATTTTGATTTGAAGTCAAAATAATCAACCAAACTGAAAAAAAAAATTAATAAAAGGTATGAAAAATATACTAGCAGGGGTGGTGCGGGGGACGGGGAGGGAGACGGGGGGGGGGGGGGCATGTTGGAGTTTTTGCTATATTGCTTCGTCCAAATCTGCTACGATCCTGATAATTCGTCTATATGTGTCCCCACCGTACCCCGTGCCTTTAACACTGCGACTGCAGTCATCCCGTCTTAATATCGTAAGCTCTGAGCGAAACTTTTTTTCACGTTCCTCTGAAATTTATTTATTTATTTAAACGCCCATGGGGCTTTTACATAGAATGCAGTACATTTTTTTTAATTACAATGAAAAGAATGGATTTACAAAATACAAGTAACATAAGTATGTTAAAAACAAAATATAGGTTACATAAAATATAAGCGTTATCTTGATATCTAGCGATATCTTGAAGGTTATTTGATTGATTAGAGTGGTTAACGGGTATCCGACATCGACTGCTTATTGTGCTTAAGAGTTTTAAATTTGGCTAAAGCTATAAAGTTGACCAGGATCCCGGCTGAGCGCACCAAGGAATCCCGAGTATTCAAGTTCTAGTAAACAGCTCCGTCCAAGGCTATTCCACCGAGAATTCGTCACAAATACGGGTAATGATGGCCAAGCAAAGCCGTACAGATGCTCTCCCGCAATTCACGTCACCGTACGAATCAGGAAAACTTGGATTATCTCCAACACAAACATGGCGATGCCATGTGAAGGCTAGATAATTTTGAAGAAATTCAGGATAAAATAGAAGCATTATCTCCCGATGATGACGAAGGCGACCGGGCGAGCTTTGAAAACGATTATTTTTATGTATTGTCCAGCGCGAAAGAAAGGTTAGCTACAAAGGATTCCACAGTCAAGACTAATAATAATGTTACGTTTTTAGTTACGTACTGGGTTCACAAACTATTAAGAACAACACAATTTCCTGTTACACTATTTATTTGCATTATTTATTTATTTATTACAGAGGTATTTATATTTCAGTGATTTATCCATAACATTTTTATTTGTACCCCTTGTTATTTTTTTCGTTACCATGGTGATGCATTTATTTACTCTAGGTTGGCACCATAATGTTCTTCCCTTTACATTGCCCCCTCCTTAGGGCTGTTTCGTCCCGGAACAGGCCCCGAATTTCCTTCATGAAGGTATCGGCAATCTGGTCCTCGATTGCATCGAGCCGACACAAAGAAATGACAAGCCACTGTTTTACCGTGACTTGCATCTGACCCACTGTGGTAACAGCATACCAGAACCGATATGCCAGTGTATCGGAAGATCCACTCGAACATGCTCCGCAAGATCCTCCAGTCCAGTCCATTCCCACGGCCACCCAGCTTCGGGATCCCTATCCGGTTGATGTCAGACTGCAACAAGCGGTCCCTCAAAACCATCAGACAGTCCCAAATGGTTCGGTACCCCGGCGTAACTTGGGTCGTCTCCCTGGTCACCAAGCAGAAGATCAGTTGTCCCTCCCTGTTGAGTTGCGCCACCTCTCCTATGCCTGGTGCCTGCCGCTCCAACTCCTGTTGCACGAGAAATTTATGCTGCAAAACCCTCGATATTCCCCGTGACATGTCAAAGTCGTGCGTCACGCAGAAGGCCACAGCATGCTCTTTTGAAAGCCCGAACAGGTCCTGCGCTATTTCCTGTGTCACTCCATGACGGGTTTTGTGCCCCTTGCTAGCCTGTGATACGAATTGTTCGAAGGTTATTTCATCCTCAGGGACATTACAGACTCGGACATGCTGTTCTAGGTCCTCCCGATTGTCACCCAGGAAGGGGGCAAGTCGGTTGAAGTGGACGATCCGTGGTTTCCCGTTAGGCCTCTTCCTTATCCTGTAGACCACGTCGTTGATCCGCTTTAGCACCTCGTAGGGGCCATCCCAAGAACATTGGAGTTTTGGGGAGAAACCTCGGCGCCTCCGGGGGTCGAACAGCCAGACTAGATCGCCAGATTGATATCCCCCCTTCTCCGCCCTGATGTCATAGTGTTCCTTCATCCGGTCGCTAGCAGCCTCGATATTCACACGGACCCGGTCGTGGGCATCATCCAGACGCCTACGAAGGTCCGACACGTAGTCTTCACCAGCTACGTCTTCTTTCGGTTTACACCCGAACTTCAGGTCACAGGGCAGTCGTAGCTCTCGTCCAAAGAGTACACTTCCAGGCGTCTGCCCCGTAGTTTCATGAACTGCCGATCGGTAAGCCAACAGGAACAAGGGCAGGTGTCGGTCCCAATCTCTTTGGTGATCCAAGACAACCTTCGCCAGATGTCTGCCGATTGTACGGTTCATCCTTTCAACCATTCCATCAGACTGCGGGTGCAGTGCTGTAGTCCTCGTCTTTCTAATTCCCAGGATCTCGCACATTTTCTGGAACACCGTAGATTCGAAATTCCGTCCTTGGTCAGAATGTAGCTCCAGAGGCACACCAAATCGACTGACCAGCTCCGTGACCAATGCCTCCGCTACGGTAACTGCTTCCTGATTGGGCAGTGCATAGGCTTCGACCCACTTGCTGAAATAGTCGATAGCGACCAGGATATACTTGTTCCGGTTTTCGGTTGAAGGGAACGGTCCAGCTATATCCACTGCGATTCTCTCGAACGGGCTACCCACGTTGTACTGTCACATCGGTGCTCTCTTCCTCTTGTACGGTCCATTGGCCATGGCACAAGTCACGCACTTTCTGCACCAATCCTTGACATCTCTTTTGCAGCTCACCCAGTAGAAGCGTTCCCGGACCTTTTCTATGGTCTTCTTGACTCCCAAATGCCCACCGGAGGTTCCATCGTGCAATAACTGAAGGATTTCGGGAATGCGTTTCCTTGGAACCAGCATCTGTAGCTTCCTTGGTTCTCCATCCGGCGTTTCCAATGCCCTTCTAAGAACCCCTTTTTCCAATTCAATGGAATCCCACTGAGCCCAGTATGATTTGACGTTTGGAGAGGAAGAAGCGACGTTCTCCCAGGTTGGCCGCTGTCCCGCCTTCTTCCACTCCACCAGATATTTCAGTTCGGGGTCAGCCTCTTGGTTCTTCCCGATTTCTGCAGGTTCCCAATCGTCATCCACGACTCTTGTTCTATACATGACAGCTGACTTTTCCTCCATCCGCCCGCAGTGCATGCAATCCTCCGCGCAAGGTCTCCTGGATAGAGCGTCTGCGTTCCGGTGGAGAACTCCAGCTCGATGTTCGGAATCATAATCGTATTCCTGCAACCGCTCAATCCATCTCGCCACCTGTCCCTCGGGATTTTTGAAGTGCAAGAGCCATTGGAGCGCCGCATGATCCGTCCTCAGCAGGAACTTCCTCCCATAAAGGTACTTGTGAAAATGCTCCACCGACTTAACAACTGCTAGTAATTCCCTTCGCGTTACGCAATAGTTGCGCTCAGGTCTAGACAGTACCTTGCTGAAGTACCCGATGACTTTCTCCTCCCCTTCCTGGACTTGCGACAGAACGCCTCCCATGCCCACGTTGCTGGCGTCTGTATCCAATATAAACTTCCCTTCTGGTTTGGGATAGCTCAAGATAGGGGCATCGGTCAACTTCCGCTTCAGGTCTTCGAAGGCCTGCTGGCAGTGAGAGTCCCAGGCAAAACAATTCTTCTCTTCGGTGAGCCTTTTTAATGGCTTGGCAATATCGGCAAACCCATAGACGAACCGTCGGTAGTAGGTGCAGAGGCCAAGGAAGCTTCTCAGCTCGTGCTTGTCCTTCGGTACTGGCCACTCATTGACGGCGCGGATTTTGTCTAGGTCAACTGAGACTCCCCTTTTGGAAACTACGTGACCGAGATAATTGACCTGTTTCTGAAAAAGGTTGCACTTTTTGGGATTAAGTCTCAAGTGGGCGCCCTGCAAACGCAGGAACACCTGTTCCAAGTTCTTCAGGTGTTCCTCAAAGGTTTTGCCGAGTATAATAATGTCATCCAAGTAGACCAGGCATGTTTCCCAGGATAGCCCTCTTAGTACATGTTCCATCAGCCGCTCAAACGTAGCAGGAGCATTACAAAGTCCAAACGGCATCACTGTGAACTACCAGAGTCCCGTCCCGGTAGAAAAAGCTGTCTTTTCCTTGTCTCTTGGGTCCAACTCCACTTGCCAATAACCGCTCTTCAAGTCCAGGGTGGAAAAGACTTGGCAGCCTCCCAAGGTGTGCAACGTGTCATCGATCCGGGGTAAAGGGTAGCTGTCCTTCTTGGTCACATCGTTGAGTCGTCGGTAATCTACACAAAAACGTGTGGTCCCACCCTTCTTCTTCACCAGTACCACAGGTGAAACCCATGGGCTATTTGATGGCTCGATTATCTTCCCTTTCTCCATGTCCCGAATTATCTGTTCAGCTTCGTCACGTCTCGCAAATGGTAATCGCCTAGGGGTTTGTCGAATAGGGTCTGCGTTCTCCGTTCTTATGCGATGCTGTACGACGTCAGTCCTTCCCAACGACCCGTTCGAGCCTTCGAAGACATTCTGATATCTGCTGATCAGCGTTTCGACGGCATTCCGTTGTTTTGCAGGAAGTCCCCTACTGGCCCGTTCAACGAGATCTTTTAGCTGGTCTGGAAGCTTATTCGATGTCTGGGTCATGTTGTTAACTTGCCGAACAACCGCCAAAACAGGTGAACCACACCCTAACTGAGTGCCTTTCTTTAGGGTTACCGGGTAGTCATTGACATTCATTATCCTGATGGGTATTTCCTCACGGGTGCGGATTAGCGCCTTGCCGACCAAAATTCCTTGTCCTGGTCCCGCACCGTCCCTCTCCGGTTCCAAGATAACAGTTTGCGCCGGTGGACTCCACGTGTCTAGACACGCGGTAACCAGTGTCTCAATGCATTGGGGTAGCAGAGTATCCGCACTAAGGACAACACACACCGTTCCGCCTACCCCCTTCTGCAGTATCACTTCCTCGTTGTCGATCCATATGACTCCCTCTCTCAGGTCCAGCTTACAGCCCAATTTCGACAGCAGGTCCATCCCGAAGATCACTTCTTCCTCTATGTCAGCGACTAGAACCTGATGCTTGAAGGTGGTGTTGCCGATTTTGAAAAGGGCGGCTGTCTCCCCGTGCACGCACATCAACTCCCCTGTTGCCGTACGTAGTTTCCATCGTGACGGCACGATCCTTGCTCCGGAAACAGCAATATCTGGTCTTATGATCGACGCAGTTGCTCCCGTGTCCAACAACAGTCTGCGACTTTTCCCATCCACCAGACCCTCTATGTACATACTGCTAGTTCCCCCTCCAAGTGTCGACATAGTAACGGATGTTTCAGGGGCCTCGGTAGTATGGATCGATGGTTGCCCCTTCCCACCAACCCTTTTTAGTTTTCCGAGGTTTGTCTCCTTGGTTTCGGGCATTTATTACGAAGGTGTCCTGTCTGACCGCAGTTCCAGCAGCGTATTTCCCTTTTTTGTACCTTCAAAGCCTCCAGGACACGCTTCACTAATTCCTCCATGGATGGTTGCGATTCTTCCCCCGCGGTCTCCAGAGCACGTACCCGAGCTTGACTTCTCACGGACTGCTTCACGGCCTCGAACTCCAGAGCTTGCGTCAACGCCTCACTCAGCATCTTCGGACGTGCCAACTTGACGGCCTGCTGCGTTTCACCCTCCCGCAGTCCGTCCAAGAATCTGTCAATGGCCAGACTCTCGTAGACATCGTCAGTCACTGTTGGGTAGGCGCCTCTAACCAGGCGGACAATGTCAGCTTCGAATTCTTGCAACGTCTCGTTCGGCTTTTGGAAGCGGTTCTTCAGTTGCGAGCGGTAGATCTGTTCCATGTGACGATTCTCTGACCATTCATTGATCATGGCTGCGGTCTCGAAGAGCGTCAGATATTTCTCCCAGGAAGATTTACCGTCGAAGGTGGGTAGGTCATTCCTCATCTGGGTCATCCTTTCCTCGTCATTAGCATTTGGGGGCCTTGATAAACTCTTCTCACCCATGACGGCGTTCTCACCACCAGTAGTGGGGAGTCGCTCCTCTATTCTTCGGATGCGTTCTTCCATGTTAAATATCTTTTCATTGAAGCAGCGAGAAACATTGTCTAGCTTCCCTTCCAGTTGTGTCCTCATGTCACTGAAGCTTTGACAGAGGTCATCAATTCCGCCGGTTGTTTCGACAGAAAAACTATCCGGATCTTCACCATTGTTTACGAGAGCCACTCGTAGCCGCTGTTGCAATACACTCTTGGTCCCCGTTGTCTCCAGGTCACGTTCCTCGAATTCCCGCTTTAGTTCCATTACCTTCAAATCCATCAATCTATTTTTCTTGGTCGCCATCTTCCTTGTCACCGTATGATCGTCAAACAATTTATTATCCGAACTATCACTGTTGTAGTTTTTTTTTTGGAACCCCACACCTGACACCAATTGTTACGTTTTTAGTTACGTACTGGGTTCACAAACTATTAAAAACAACACCATTTCCTGTTACACTATTTATTTGCATTATTTATTTATTTATTACAGAGGTATTTATATTTCAGTGATTTATCCATAACATTTTTATTTGTACCCTTGTTATTTTTTTTTGTTACCATGGTGATGCATTTTTCCGTTACCATGGTGATGCATTTATTTACTCTAGGTTGGCACCATAATGTTCTTCCCTTTACCGATAATAGAATTACCGAAATTTAAAGGCGATTACTGCGAATGGATAGAGTTCCGAGATGCGTTTATATCTTTAGTAGACAGCAATTTTAACCTAGATGCTATACAAAATTTTTATTATTTGCGTTCTTGTTGAAAAGGGAAGCATTTAAACTCATAACAGTAACAATAAGAAGCCTATTGACGAGGCGCAGTTACATTTAAAATCACTAAATAACTTAAATATAATAACTTAAATTGGGATGTAGTATTGATTTATTTGTTATCAAACAAGCTAGACTCAAATACAAGGGCTCATTGGGAACAATACCCAACAAAAATAATCTACCTACCTACGAAGAATTTATTAAATGTTTGTATACAAGGGCCCAAGTGCTAGAAGCCTCGGCAAATAACGAAAAAAGAATTAATCCGGGAAAAACGAATCCGCATAATTATAAAAAAGAAGCTATGGTGTCATTATCCGCACAAAAATTAAAATGTTTACATTGCAACGATAATCATAAGATTTATTATTGCCGCAAATTTTTGGAATTAAAACCGAAAGAACGAACTGATAAAATACACAAATTAGGCGCTTGTTTAAAATGTTTAAACCTCGGTCATAAATTAAAGGATTGCAAGTCTAAATTCAATTGCCGTAAATGCGATGGTGAAAATCACAATACTATACTTCATTTTAAACAGGAGGAGGAATCAAAACACGAAAGGGCATCAACATCTTCCGCGAAGGAAACGCCTTATATCAAATATAAATATAAACGCCTAGTATCAAATCATGCCGCGAAGGTAGAACAAAATTTCGTGTTATTGTCCACTGCCATAATCAACATAAAAGACGATACAGGAAACTCAACGCAAGCAAGAGCTCTATTAGATTCTTGGGCTCAAAGGAATTTCATAAGTAAGGAATTTGCAAAGAAATTAAACTCAAAAGCGAAAAGGGTCAACATTCCTGTCATGGGAATCCACAATAAGATTTTACATATAAGATCTAAAATGGAATTAAATATAACTTCAAGCTATTCTGAATACGAAAAGAAGATAGAATGCCTGATGATACCTGAAGTGACCAGTAACCTGCCGCAAATTTCCTTTCAGAGAAAAGACGCGGGGATCCTCAGCGGTCTCCAATTAGCAGATCCGAACTTCAACATTACCAGCCCGATAGATCTACTACTGGGAGCGGAGGTATTTTGGGAAGTCTTGCATACCGATCGAATGAGAATTAGAGATGCGGGGCTCACACTACAAAGGACCGAGGTAGGATGGCTTGTATCCGGACCTATCTCCACTCCGAAATCAAAAAGGCCAGTAAATTCCTGTCATTTATCTTTAAATTTATTGCATAAGCAATTAGAAAGCTTTTGGAAAATAGAGGAACTAGCTACTGTAAAACATAGAAGCCACGAAGAAAGAGCATGTGAAGAGAACTTCTTACACACGCATGAAAGAGATGAGAAAGGACGTTTTGCGGTAAGATTACCGCTGCGGCCTAATATTAATCAAATGGGTGAAACCCTAAAGGTGGCTGAAAAAAGATTCTGTAATATGGAGAAGAAATTCCTTGTCAATAAAGACCTGATGCTAGATTATAAAAAAATTATGAAAGAGTATCAGGAATTGGGGCATATGACGCTGTGCAAAGCACCACCAAAAGATAAAATTTGTTATTATTTGCCACACCATGCAGTAACGAAGGAGTCTAGCACGACAACCAAAACCAGGGTCGTGTTTTACGGATCAGCCAAGTCATCAACCGGTATATTATTAAACGACGCCCTCATGGTAGGGCCAGTTTTGCAAAAGGATTTATGTGCACAACTATTATTTTTCAGAAAGCACCAGTATGCATTAACCGCCGACATCGAGAAGATGTATCGTCAAATATTGGTGCAGCCTGAGGATAGATATTTGCAGCGCATAGTCTGGAGGGACTCTCCGGAAGAAGAAATCCGACACTATCAACTCAATACTGTCACTTACGGTTTGGGACCATCATCCTTTCTGGCTACCAGATGCTTGGAGCAGTTAGGAACGGAAAATCAGGAAGCATACAGAAAGGTCAGTCGAATCCTAAAATACAACTTTTATATGGATGATTTGATAACTGGCGATGAAAATGGGGCAAATTGTCTCACTATTAAGCAACAGTTAAGCAGCATTTTGGCATCTGCTGGCATGAATTTACGAAAATGACGATCAAATTTACCCTCTATAAGTTCGAAACCAGAGAGTAATACAGATATGATTATTACTAATAACCCCAAGAAAAAAAAAAATTTAGGGTTGTCGTGGAATAACCAGCAAGACTATTTTCAGTACATTGTAGAGCCTTTAGAAACGTGCGTTAAAAGCAAACGCCAAATGCTATCATATATCGCCTCTACCTTTGACCCATTGGGACTGATAGGCCCAATAACTTTAGTCGCAAAATTGATAATGCAAGATTTGTGGCAAACTAAGATTCAGTGGGACGAAGATTTTCCATCTGACCAGATGAATGCGTGGAATTCGTGTATAAATAAATTACCTCTTTTGAATAATTTAAAAATACCGAGAAAGGTAATTTGCAAACATCAAGTTAAACTACATCTGCATGGATTCTGTGACTCGTCAGAGAAGGCCTATGCAGCTTGTATATATATATATATATATATATATATATATATAGTGTCTACTGATGAATCGGGAAACACAACTTCTAATTAAGTCACATCAAAATCAAGGGTGGCACCGTTGAAAAGCATATCACTACCAAAGCTGGAGCTTTGTGGTGCTGTTTTACTCACAAAATTAGTAAACTATGTCAAAATAGCTATGAACTTAAATGAAATAGATACAACCTACTGGTGCGATTCCATGATAACGCTATTCTGGATTCGTGGACAGCCAGCAAGGTGGAACACATTTGTGGCCAATAGGGTAGCTGAAATCCAGGAGTCCAGTCAACCCGCACAATGGAAACACGTAAGATCGGAGTATAATGCAGCGGACGTTTTATCCAGAGGCGCTACGGTGTCGCAACTACTAAAGTCTGACATTTGGTGGCATGGAACCACCTGGTTTACTTCAGACGATTACCCGATTACCAGCAGCGAAGTTACGCCGTTGGATCTACCAGAAGAAAGATTAAAACTAACTTTAATTTCAGCAGTAAAACAGGATTGGGAAATATTTTCCAGATACACTTGCTTAACCAAATTGCAAAGGGTGACAGCTTATATTTTAAGATTTATTTTTAATTGCAGAAATTCTTTGTCAAGGCGTAGCGGAGAGCTAACTGTTTACGAATTGGAAAATTCCCTTCACATATTAATATCTCGCGCACAATGTTTTGCATTCCCGGAAGAGACGAGGGCCTTACATGCCGGGTAAATGTAAGGAATAGTAGTAGGTTAAAGTCATTAAATCCTTATTTGTTTAAGGATTTAATCCGGGTGGGGGGTAGGTTGTTCAACAGAAAAATGATATCGGAAAGTCAACAACACCCCATAGTACTACCTTCACATCATAAGCTAAGTGAGCATTACCATTATTCATATTTAAAGAATGAAATACTGGCCAATTATGGGTAAAAATTTAATTTAAAAGATTCTGAAATACTGTATTATATGTTTTAGATGTAACCCGAAAACAGAACAACAACTGATGGCGGACCTACTAATGTTTTCAGATAACGCCACTAACTTTAGGGGCGCAAATAATGAATTAAGGGAAATCTATGAATTTTTGGAAAAATCAAATGAAAAAATTGATAAATACTTAGCCAATTTATCTATTCGCTGGCAATTTATACCAGCAAGGGCTCCGCACTTTGGGGGACTTCGGGAAGCAGGGGTCAAATTGGTAAAATATCATTTGAAAAGGGTAGCAAATGCTTCACTATTAACATATGAGGAATTTAGCACTGTACTATGTCAAATTGAATCATACTTGAATTCTCATCCCCTCTGTCCGCTGTCCAATGACCCCAAAGACCTAAATCTCCTCAGTCCTGTCCCTTTTCATTGGAACGAGCTTAGCAGCGATCCCGGAGCAGAATTTGCAGAATGTAGCAGTCAATAGATTGAATCATTACCAAAAATTATATCAACTAATACAGTCGTTTTGGTCGAGGTGGCGCAAAGAATACTTGGCTGAGCTGCAGACCCGGACGAAATGGACTGGCAACCACCAAAGGCAGCTGCAACCAGGCCAGATGGTCATTCTGAAGGAAGACAATGAGCCTCCTTGCTTTTGGAGGCTAGGACGAGTGCACGCTGTACACCCGGGGCCTGATGGAAGAGTACGAGTAGCTACCATCATCACAGCACAGGGAACGGTCCAGAGGGCAATATCAAAAAAAACTATGCCTGCTGCCAATTGAGGACAACAAATGCGGAGATCACTTACCCGAGATGGACCAGGGAGAATAAGAAGCGACCCGGCAGCGCCAATGCACAGTGTGGCGCCCACAAGCAAAATAAATATATTGATGAAGCTTGGTTTCTATAATCAGACTTTTATAATTAAACAATTGTGTAAAGAAAAGTGAAAAACAATCAAAAAAGAATTTAAAAAAAAATGCAAAATGAATAAAGGTGGTGGAGGTCGTGACCTCTTGTGAAACTCGTGTGAAATCGTGAAAAAATTGATTGAGTGAAAATTAAAGGTTATAAGCTAACCAAAAGAAAAGGAAAGAACACTGCAAGTGCCCATTCGAATGTTTATAACAAAATTAGCTGTCCTGGAAGGAAGACCTGATCCAATCCTCATTGTATTGTGTTTGTTCTAAAATTAAATGTTTAATTATTATAGAACTTATTGATTTAATCTTTAGCTTTAATTTAATTACTAGCGCATGTAAAATATGAATTTGTCAGTTATTTTAATCTGGTGTGAAGCAGTTAAAGTTATAAATATTCTGAGTTATCTTTAGTATTATAAGTGAGATATTTTAGTTATTATATTCTGTTTGTGTAATAAAAAACTCTACTCCTGACCGTTTTTTGGGGGGGAATATGTCTAAATTCGAACATAGACTTAGCTAGGACTCACACCTCTCCAAATGATAATGATTTAAAGGTTTAGGTAGATTTAATATAACTAGTTGGAAAAATTATCCATAGATGTCAGTAGGTGCAAATTTCCCTCCAGCCAAAGAGTTAAGTTATAAAAAGCTCGGTTTAAGGATTTTATACCTCTTCTCTTCTCCTCACTGCTCTTTGCCATACCTTCTTAACAAGTAACTCCTTGGTCTGTCTTGGGTAGTTTTGGATCTTCTGAATATTCACAATGTAATTGGAAATAGAGTTAATAAATTTACGATTCCTTTAAAGTTTCCTGAAGATGCGTTATCATTTACAAGTTCCTTCCTACAAAACTTTACAGCTTTTTTAACGTTTTTAGCATTTTATGCTATGGAATTTTACAGGTAAATAACCAAAGTTTATTTGCATAAAATGTAGATTTTGTAATGTTTGAAGAAAAATGTTTTATTTATCTTTAAGCGATCAAAAATCTTACTACTTCAACACTTCCTTTGAAAAGTCATTAGAAGTTATGAAAAAATTGGTTATAAAAAATTCATAATTTTTAATGACTTATCAAAGGGGTGTTTAAATTGCATGATTCTAAGCTGTCATAGAACCGCTAAAAGATCTTCCAAACATGAGTATAATCGTGCGTAGGAAAGTTTGTCGGGGTAATTCGGAGACTGCTGTCCACGAGATGTGTGTTAGCTCCATCCTGGAGGCTGGGCGAGGAAAAGGAAGTAAAGGTTATACAACCCTTATCCTGGGAGGCGGAAGTGGGCCGGAAGTGGCAATCAGTGCCTGCCTAGCGGAAGGCGGAAGTGCCGGTCTGCCAGATTCTGAAGTCGGGGCCGGCCGCCATTACTATCCGCGTCTTACTGCAATGGTGAAGGCTTGGGGTGTTACAGATTAGGGATGATCTAGAATGACCTCAGGCTAAATATAAATCTGGAAAATAATGATACTTGAAGCTTGCAAAAGTTTAACGGCCCGTGCCGCTTCCAAATTATTGTAAAAGATTATTAGATACGTTTATTATACCTACACCATAATTCAGAATCCCAAGGTTGCTTGAAATGCCTTTAGCCGTCTTTGGCGATCAGATCTGAGATCTGAATACTTTCGGTTTCTGAATCTGTTACTTTCCCACCTTCCTCCTCCCCATCTCCTTCCCCTACCCACAACCTGCAACCTGACAATATACCCCAATTGGGGATGCCATAGTCTCCCTGGCTCTAGAAGATTGTTAACAGTTCCTTTTGTGCGGTTTTAATACAAAAAATATACTTAATAAATTACGTAAAATGTGTCCCACTTAATAACCCTTGAATTATTCCGACTACTTACGTCCTCCATCATTGCACAATCAAATTCCTTATTTTGGTATCCTCAGTATCGAAACGCAGGAATGTTTATAAAATTACCGATATTAATGAAAAACTAACAAGATGGAAAGACTACATCTCAGAACTCTTCAATGATAATAGAAGCGCAGAATATGATATGGGAAATGTTACAACAGGCCCACCAATCACAACAAATGAGGTAGAACATGCAATTCGTCTCTCTAAAACTGATAAAGCAGCGGGCTCAGATGGAATACAGGCTGAAATCCTTAAACTCATAGGAAATAAAGGCATCTTAGTATTGACGAGTCTCTTTAACTCCATATATAATACAGGAATTATCCCACTAGATTGGCTTCGATCCACTTTTGTTACTCTCCCAAAGAAAGCAAAAGGAAGAAAATGTAGTGACCACCGGACAATTAGTTTAATAAGCCACTTATTAAAGATATTTTTGCGAATTATACATGGACGCATATATCGCAAAGCGGAAGAAAAGATAGGTGTCACACAATTTGGCTTTTGAAATGGGTTGGATACTCGGGAAGCATTATTTAGAATTCAAGTACTAATCCAAAGATGTAGAGATGTGAATACAAATGTACATTTTTTTTTTTTACATGAGCTCCACACAGGAGGCCCTGAGGAAAATAATTTCCCTCAGGGCCTATGTCATCTTTGAGAATGCTGTGTGGAGGGTTTTTTTAAGGAAAGGAAGGAGAGGAGAGTTCTGGGAAGGAAAAGGGTTTAAGGGGTGGGTAGGAATCTGGGGTTCAGTATGTCCTGGTCATCCGCCTCCAAGACCTAGACAAACCTCACCCGATGAACCCAAATGTACATGCATGCTTCATTGACTATCTTAAAGCATTTGATAGAGTTAGACAAAATGATTCAAATTCTGAAAACCTCCGGGATAGACGATAAAGATATGAGGATAATAGGTTATCTTTATTGGAACCAGAAAGGAGCAGTAAGAGTAGAGCAATGTCTAACAGACGAAGTAGAAATATAGAGAGGCGTGCGACAGGGTTGTATTCTTTCACCTATGCTGTTCAACTTATGTTTAGAAGAAATATTCAATGAAGCTCTGCAAGAAGCTACTCAAGGACTTGTTATAAATGGGAAGATTCTGAACAACCTGCGTTATGCAGATGATACGGTACTTCTAACAAGTAACATTGAGGATTTACAACTTTTGCTGAATCAAGTAGTGAAGACTTGTAAGAATTTTGGGCTAGAACTGAATATAAATAAAACAAAATACATGCTCAAAAGCAAAAATGACGCATTGGATGAACATCTTTATATTGCTGGAACAAAACTAGAGAAGGTACAAAGTATTGTATAATTGGGCTGCAATTATAGATGGGATCCTTCAGTTGAAATCAAATGCCGCATTGAGCAAGCTCGTGCAACCTTTATCCGCATGAAAAAATGTTCTGCAGTCATGATCTCAACCTTGGATTACGAATGCGAATGGTCAGATGCTAAGTGTTTTCGATATTATTTTGTGGAATGGAAGCATGGACGCTTACTGAAGAATTGATTAGGCGACTTGAGGCATTCGAGATGTGGATCTACAGAAGAATACTTAAAATAAGCTGGATGGACAGGGTTACAAATGAAGATGTTATGGTTCGGATGAATAAAGAAAATGAAGTAATTAAAACTATAAAAATCCGAACACTTCAATATCTTGGACACGTGATAAGACATTCAGAGAAGTATGAGGTCTTGCATCTCATAATGCAGGGAAAGATTGCCGGAAGACGGGGCCCTGGAAGAAGGAGAACCTCATGGCTGAAAAACCTGAGACAGTGGTTTGGCCAGTCTACCGTGGAGCTGTTCCGGGCCGCAGTAAACAAAATCCGCATAGCCAACATGATAGCCAACGTCCGTTGAACGGACAGGGCACAAGAAGAAGAAGAAGGAATGTTTATAAAATCTTTAGAAAAATAAAGTCATACTCGTACATTTAGATCGCTAACATTACGAAGAAACGATAGCGTTTGTATTTATATTATAAAATAACATAAACATTATTTTACACAAATTGTTTTCAAATAATTATTTGGCATACAATAATTCCAGCTAACAGTGCACTTTATCTGAACAAATGTTTTAGACCCTTCATAAAAGCTCAAAGCCTTTCAATTACGCCTCCAACAGAAAGGGGATCGACACAATAAATGTCGCTAAATTGGAGAAGGGCAGCGATCATTTGTAGCGAGTGGGTAGGTACCCCATCCCTATCCCTCCCTACCCCAGGGGGGGGGGGGGCGATATGCGGAATTTTGAAGCAAATTAAAATATTTGAAGGTTATGCTTACTCCAGAATTTTACCGTTTGACTTTTAACACGATAAACTGCAAATATATGTTTTTAAGATTTTTAAAGTCGCGTTTTTTACATTCTCTCCACACAGGAGGCCCTGAAGAAAATAATTTCTTTCAGGGCCTTTGTCATCTTAGGGGATACTATGTGGAGGCTATTTTTAAGGAAAAGAAGGAGAGGAAGTTCTGGGTAGGAAAAAGGTCCGAGGAGTGGGTAAAGGCGATGGGTCGAGAGTGACCGGCTGGAGATATAAGGCTTCCCTCCACCAGTCTCAGAAAGTCGGCAGATGCACCCGCCGCCAAGACCTAGACAAACCTACCCCATGTACCCGGTCACCCCTGCTAAGTAACCAAATTTAATGTAGCAAACCACTTGGGGTGACCTATGGCACAGGTTTGGTTATCTAATAAATTATCCCGGAGGTGGCGCGGAGGTACCCCCACCACCTCCCAAATTTCTTTGATATGAAGATTTTAAAGTGAAAAGGAATACTTTTACATGCGATTACCTGATTGTAAAGCGTTAAAAATAACAAGTTCTAACGTTAAATTACCTTGGATTATATTTTAGAACTTGAAACGCAGATATTATTAATAATTCCCATTATGAAAACAATTAAAATAATTAATATTATATTATAGTGGACAGGTACTTTATCATATCGAGTTTCAGAGACAGACAAATCTCAGACGAAGTTAATACTTTTGATACGATGTAGAATGACCTCTTTTCGAATGTTTACTTTCAATTTTCACTTATCAGTTTAAACTATTGCAGCGTCCTCCTTTTTTCCACATTTATTTGTTAAACTGTATGTAGGTACCTACTAGGGTTTAGGCAGTTTAGTACCTACCTATCTTCCCTTGTTTTCGTAATTTGGTGACATTTCAAATAGCGGTGGCAACACTGAGCGCCGGATGGAATGGGCGGGAATCGCAGATGGCGCGGTTTTTGACATAAACCCGAAACCTCCCGCCAGAATTGCGCCGACAGATCGGAGAGCTGTATTTAAGTCGGAATATTGCGACCTGCGACCCCTCATTATTATAATGTTGTCGCTAAATACAGAATGCAATCATGATGACAGACTTGTAACAGACTTTAACTCTCTCCGCCGGCACGTTATTGTTAATCCAAGTTGTGAGGACCTTTTGAAATAATTACTATAATGTTTACATCGGAAAATTCACTTGCTTATTTATTTTGTATACCAGCTGGGGTACCCGGCTTCGCTCAGGGAGTGAGTGGATATAAGATTGAACTGACGTACGAACCCACGACGGATCTTGCTTTATGTACCCCCTACCAACGGATAGCTCCACCCATACAAAAAAGGCTTTGGATGGTCCACAATGTCCCAGAAGATTCCACAACATTCGATGGTGTTTCGGAATGTTCCGAGATGTTCCTAAACGTACCAGACTATTCCCGAACATTCCCACAACATTCCAAAATGTTCCGAGATGTTCCTAAACGTACCAGACTATTCCCGAACATTCCCACAACATTCCAAAATGTTCCGGGATGTTCCTAAACGTACCAGACTATTCCCGAACATTCCCACAACATTCCAAAATGTTCCGGGATGTTCTGGAATGTTGTGGAATGCTCTCGAATTCTCTCGAATAAACGTACCAGACTATTCCCGAACATTCCCACAACATTCCAAAATGTTCCGGGATGTTCTGGAATGTTGTGGAATGCTCTCGAATTCTCTCGAATGTTCTGGACTGTTCTAGAAATTTCTAGAGGGCGAACATTGTAGCTTTTATGTCTTAAAAGCATTCCCTTCAGGTAAAAACGGGAAACTTCTTCATGGATGGGGTACAGAGGGCTACCACACCATATATCTCTGTTGATCGTACCGGGACTCGTTTGCACATTGTAGTAAACTTTCTTTTAAAATATGTATTGATTACAGCAGTGAAGTGGGAAGTCCACTTAATCAAACTTTAGCTAAATGACCACCTAAACGGGGGACAACCATATTTGCATTGTAGGTATTTTTGGTAAGAATACAAAAATGTCGGCATGTAAGCTCATTTTATTTAAAAATTCTGTGCATCGTTTAGATAATAATAGATAGCAACTATCTCCCGCAATTCACGTCACCGTACGAATCAGGAAAACTTGGATTATCTCCAACACAAACATGGCGATGCCATGTGAAGGTTTTCAAACCGAGAGCGATTACGCCCGCTTAGTTACGATGGGTCGCGTTTATAAAATAATAAATAAATAATGATCCGGCCCGCGGATTGAAATATTAAGAATATATCAAAGGGATTATCCCATATTAAAATTCAAAAAAACTATCACTTAGGTGACTAGTCGAATTTTCACCGCCTGCAGTTTCGGCGGAAATTTAAAAAGTACCTTACAGGAAATCGTGTTAAAAGAAACGAAACAGTGTAAGAAACGAAAAGGCAAATCGATTCAACAATTAAATATGCAGCCAGGCGAAGGTTTATCATGTCAGGATAATAATTATTTCTGGCGGTCTTTCTCGTCTTACCCCCCTGGTGGGGGAGGACGGTGAAAATGTGTGGGCTCACTGTTCCTGTGCAGCTTCTTCCAAGACGAAGACTAGGAGTCAATACTTCTTTACCCCAAGTGTGAACCTTAACCCCAACTTGCCCGGCGGTCTTTCTCATCTTACCCCCCTGGTGGGGGAGGACGGCGAAAATGGTAGACTAGGAGTCAATACTTCTTTACCCCAAGTAATAATAGATAGCAACTATTTCCAATGACTAAACTATTTCAGTACTTAACCGAAATGTGAAAAAAATGCATTTTAATAACTATTTCGTTAACCTTCAACTGCTGACGTGAGGCCGCACGGGCCCAGCAATAAAAACAATATCGAAATACTAGCCCAGTCAGTGGGGAGTTTTACCTTGCAAAAGGTCGTGTAGTAGCGACTTTGATATATGTTGTTAAGATTAACACTAAAGAAAAAAAAAAGTTTTCGACCTTGGGGGGTCGAGCTCGAGCCGCCATCTTGGATTGACGGTGCCAAAATTTGGTTTTTTCAAAATAATTGTGCAATGGTTGATCTTACGACCAAATTGCGAAAGAAAGAAGATGAAATTTCAAATATTTTTTGTTTCAAATTTTTTTTGTTAGTCTAATAGGTAACGAGTTACAGTGACGGAAGTGTGAATATTTTTCTAAAAACGGTGAAATTCCTAATTTTTGTTATTTTATCGGGCTATTCATTACATAATTATAATTTCCACACCACCATGAGACAGAGAAAATGGAGCATTTTTTATTGTGGTATCCCCAGTAGATCTTCTTCCTCTTCAATGGCATTACAACCCATTTCGAGTCTTGGCCTCCTTCAATATAAGCCTCCACCGCCCTCCGTCCTCGGCCGTCGTCTTCCTAACTGCGGCATGGAGTAGTCCTCTTGCATCCTTCCTGATATCATCCTCCCGTCTCAGCCTAGGTCTGCCCACCTTTTTCTATGGACATTTCGGGATTTGAAACTGGCAACAACGCGAAGTAAGTGTTGTTAGTGCCTGTGATGCGCTTTCTTACTTCTACTGGGTTTTCTTTGTCATGCGTTATGATGGAGCTCAGGTATGTAAACTTTTCCACCACTTCGAAATTATAAGTGTCTCTAAATTTCAATTTATCTTTTATTCTATGGTGTGGGGTTCTGTTTTGCATAATGATTTTTATTTTATTCTCATTGATTTGCAAACCCACCTCTCTTGCCGAGTCTCCAAAAACCTCTCTTACAGCCTGTAGGGATCTTTCAACAATGTCAAGGTCAGTATGTCTATTCCACAGATATTCCAGCGATGGTATGGCGAGTCGCACAGAGTTCGACTAATATTCGTAATTATGTTGCATATTCGCTATTGCGTAATAATATTTTTTTGTTGATCCCGGTTGGTTGATATTGACATCTTAATAATAGTCTTTGTCATCAATGTCATAATCTAACTCATTGCCCGTGGTACTGAGATGCTGGGCTTCCATTGACAAAATCTCTTCATATTCAATTGCAAGAAATAAATTTTAAGTCTCGGGTGCTGGTTTCTTTGTCATTCTTATTGGAACAAGCCCATTAGTGCCACGTTTCCAGGCCTAGTTTTCTGGATTTTTTTGGATTCCATACCATTTTTGAACTCCCATACAGAGCAACAAGAAAGCGTTTTCCTTCATCTGCTATGTCTTCCGGTTTTGCATCATGTTGTTTTCATTCGTATACTCAATGAAGACGCTCTGGCAGACCAGCTTTTTTAAGGCTTACTAAATGTTCATTATCACTACAAAGTAGTTTCATCCATGCACTCGATGACGTCGGGTTTGTCATATTGGGATCCTAGCCTGTAGCAATATAGGCGCTGAGGTGGCAACGCTGCAGTCAGGACCGCAGGCACGCAGTATGTTGCCGTCTCTTTCTCTCCTCTATGTAACACGAAAAATTACTGTAATTTGAAATAGATTTTGCTATATAATTATATTGTGTTGTGGAAATACGTTAAAATGATATTGTGTAATATGTTCTCACAAAATTTATCATGAAAACTTGAGTTTTACGATTTTTTGTCAAAATTTTCTTCTTTCTACCGCTGTAAGTCATTATATATTAGATTTAGAAAAAAAAATTCAAACAAAAAATGTACGTAATTTAGTCTTCTTCAAGTTTGCCATAGACATTTTTGTTGTAAAATCAACCGTTGAGGAATTATTTTGAAAAAAACTAAATTTTGGGACCTTCAATCCAAGATGGCGGCTCGAGCTCGACCCCCCCAAGGTCGAAAACTTTTTTTTCTTCTTTAAAGTTAAATTTCTCTGCGTAAATTCATTTCAATTATTTTTGCGGGCCTCTCTGACCCATCGTCAGTACTTTCGTGACTTTTTAAAGTTGATTTTTACTGTATAAAAATAAACATAAACAACTTTTCTAAAGTTTTATATACATATTTTATTTGAGACACTATTGATGAAAGTGAGTTCATTGTTTTTTATTTAGTTTAATATATAATACAGACTGATTTCTGACCTCAAGTGATTTTTTCCAAAAATTATTACATAATATCCAAATTGTCAAATATAAGTTACTTCACAATAATATATTTTTTTTATTTGAATGTATTTAAATTGTCCAATTAATAATAATATTGACCAAAAAAATTTCATGGATTTCTAAAATGTAAACATTTGAGGGAGCGGTCCGTATCGGTAGAGACGGGGCGAGAGAGAAATGAAAGGCGTCAGTCGATGTGAGTCAGTATTTATTGTTGCGCTACGTAGCGGAGTCGGAGCGGAGCGGAGTGACGGTGGTGCCGTGAGTGTTGCTGCTACGTGATGATGTGAAGGTGAAGGTCAGGAGACTACGGCGGTGAAGATCACTGGTCTTCAGGGAGCCGGCGTGTTGCTCTACACCATGGCGATGTAGAAGTGACCTTGATCCAGGTGGTTGACCATCGTCGCGTTGACGAGGTATGGCGGCTGTGTGTCCAGTGGGTCGGAGCACACACGTGACGCAGGAAGGAACCTTGGTTGCTGCTTGTTGCAGGATGCTGGCGCGTTGCCGATTGTTGTTGCTTGACATCTCATGCACTGAATTACCGCCTGATGTGTAGTGGTCGAACCATGAATGGAAACTAGACTTTTGACTGAGCTGTATGCGGCTCGCGCTGACTTATATACTCTGCCGGCCGGGCAAGTACTTTCGAGAACGGTAAGCAATGCTGGGTGAATTCACGCAAAACTGAGAAACCGCTCGAACCTTCTGTGTGCATTTGTACGGTACAGCCAGGTGTTCTAGCTCTTTCGCGTAGGTGGCGGAATTATTATTTCTAGGCGGCCGTTGGTACTACGCCGAATGTAGGTAGGTGGATCGGCCGTCTTCCAGCCGGTTCTTTGGAGGTCAGTGGCGCAGCGGTAGATTTCGCAGAGCGGGTTAGCCGCTACACATTAAACGTAACAGGCCACGTGACTTTTCTTAAGTTGATTTTTACTAAGTTAAAATAAACATAAACAACTTTACTAAAGTTTTATCAATACAGTTTATTTGACACACTTTTGAAATATAATTATAAAAGTGAGTTCATTGTTTTTATTAAGTTTAATTAATACAGACTGATTTCTGACCTCAAGTGAATTTTGCCAAAAATTATTACATAATTTCTAAATTTTCAAATGTAAGTTATTTAACAATAAATAAATAATTTTATTTTAATAATTGTTTTTGTGTTTAATCATAGAACTCCATTTTAATTTTTACAAATTTAATTAAAATTAAATTTGATAATGTTATTATCGAGTTCTGCAAGTATTTTAGAATGTATTTTACTTACAGCTATTTCGACGAGTAAGGTCATTTTCAAACTGTGGTGAAGCCACTTACGGACGACTTATTTATTATATTTTAAATGTCAATTTTTGAAGGTGTGTGGGATTATGTGGGATTCAGAATCTTTCCCTTTGGTTTCTCTTGAACTAAGTGTAAGGGTTTCCTTAATTGATTTTGAATGACGTTATTGCTATGACTCATTTAATGCAATTGAGTGCCAATTAAAAAATAATTTGTTTCTCCCTACATGTCCTTTCCCTTCGCCCCGTTCCCCTTCCTCTCCCACGTTCCCTTCCCCTCTAACGTTCCCACTCTGCCTTATCCGACTTCCCTCTCGCCACTTCCCTCGCTCGCTTTCAATTTAAACTAATTTAGTTCGTTTAATGTTTTAGTTACTTTCGAAAATCTATTTCGCCTAAGCTTTATTCTCATTGCTCTATTTTGGCAACTCATTGTGTTCTCTATAGTGACACAAGAAAAAAATCGTTGAAATTTATAAAATGTGCGACTTAATGCCATACATTTGAAGGTGGGTATACTGTATTATTTAAAAAATGTATTTCATCAACTTTCATATAAAATTTATATACTTCCTACATACTATACCTACACTCTTCCATTTCACAGCATTTGTAATAGTCCGCTTTGCAGGGATTTATCTGACGGTGAAACCACCGCTCCGTGAGAAGTCCGCTTCAGCCGAGGGTAATTGAACGAGATGATGTTTAATGACTTTTTAATGGGAGCGTCTAGAGTCTGGAGGGAAGGAAAGTATTTATTTATACTACAGGAGGTCCCCGCATCCCTACAGCTTGCAGCCCTACTCTTTCTACACTCTACACCCCTGCCCTCTTTACCCTCTGCCTTCTGCCCTCTGCCCTCCTGATCTAAGCGTATGAAAATTACTGAAAATGTTGCTGAAACGTGAGAGAATTTTGACAATTTTGTTTACAGATTTTGTTTGACATTTTTTTAAGTTTATAGGACGCATTCTTATATCATCTACCAGTGATGTAGTTAATATTCTAACAGGAGTGTGGGTACCTACCTACACAATAACAAATTTTCAAATTCGTTAAATAATTCTTTAGTATATTGAAAGTCTTACCATTTCTTTTCCTTAGTTCTTAATTGTCCAAACAACCATTTTAGTATTTATTCAATTTCCACTTTCAAATTAAAAATAAAGTATAAAAAATTAGAGTTAATCACTTAACTAAAACTAATGAGACCTTTACGGAAATAGCTTTTCATAAACACCAATAAAAATGTTTCATTGAAATAATGAAAGAAAAACTTCTCCTCCTTTAAAATTTTCTAATGGTCGTTTGGACAATTAAGAACTAAGGCGACGATCACCTCTGAGAACAGCCTCAATAAAGGCTATATTTATCACAAAGATTTTCGGAAAATCATACAGGGCAGGAGTTCTGAAGGCCTTCACGAATGGCTTAGATCGATCCTCTTTCCCAATACTAGAAGCTTTAACTAGTTCTTTTGTCTTCAGATCAATCTTGTTGGAAGGGTTGATCTTAATCTCCTAGTGTTGGCGTAGCACAAGAGGTCTTCCATCTGTTTAATGTAATCTTCCACATTAATCTCGACAGTTACATTTCCTTTGTCGGCTGGTAGAGCCAAAATGTCCTCATTGGCGCACATTTTTTTAAGGGCCCAATCTCTCCTTTCGTAATGTTTGGGCGGGTATTTGGCCCTTTTCAAAATATGACTAGTCTCTTAAGTCCTCTGAGTCCCGTAAGTCCTCTTCTTGCACCTGTATCATTTTGTTAACTTTCATCATTGTACTTAGTGCTGTATGTAGACAACCAAAAAGATACCACGGGAATCATCAGGTGTGGGGCACATTTGATGTTTCCACTGGTACATTAGGATTTTCGGGGCCACCGCATCATTCATCCCCTTAACAAGCAAAGAAGTTGCGTCTGGGCTTAACGCAATGCTCCAAATGTTGATAACTACTTTAAACGACCAAGTTGTTTTCAATCACCTTTTTTGTCTTTGTTGAAGCTTTCGAACTTTTCTTTATGTCGTGCATCTTTTTTTATTTTATTGTTCAAATTATAACATTGTTACAGTAATAAACACAACATTATAACATTGTCACAGTAAAACTTAGACAAAAAATAAATAGTGAAATTCACATTTTCAAGGATTTCTACGCCAATTAAGAGAGCTCCTGAGCTGGGTGTAGGAGTTATTTCATAAATTATATAATAGAGTGTACAAAAAATATAATCTTGGTACTAGGATGCTGTAACGTTAAAAATAATATTCTGGCATGAAATAAAGTTATGGCATTTTGATTGGTGATGTTATGGTTGTTAATTTGTTAAGAATAATTTGACCTTTTTCTTGTATGATACCAAATCTGTTATTTTTTTACGTCTTCGGGAAGACTATTAAAATATTTAATGCCTTTGTAAATGTAATTTTTGTGCATTTTTTGTGTTGAAAATATAGGAATTTATATGTTACTAGCAGATCCGGCCACACGTTGCTGTGGCTAACGAAACACAACGCCATTACCCAACCTTTATAAAATCCACACCACCCGCTTGCCAGCTGCCCGCTGCCTGAATTGAATATTTGAATTTATCGGCTTTTCTCTACTATAATAAGCATGTATTATACGTATAAACCTTCCTCTTGAATCGCTCTATCTATTGGTGAAAACTGCATGAAAATCCGTTTCGTTGTTTAAAATATCTATGCGCACATACATTTTGAGCGACTTCATTTTATACTATGTAATGATGTTTATGCCTTAATGATGAGATCAGTTACATTTTTTGATTACATTTTCTTTAAATATTTTGTTACCGACGTGTTCATACTCTCGAAATCTTTTTCATCAATGTTCATCGCTGGCCCGGTCCTCTGCAGTTTCGAGGTCATTCTTGGAAATTAGTTTCTAATCTTTTTCTTCTATGGTTATCTATAGTACTAAGATCGAAAATTTCCGCGTCTCTTATAAACTAGTCTAAAAATAAATAGCAGTTGTTTGGAGGCAAATAAATCGATTAAATTAAAGTTTAAACGCCCTACCTTTGTGGGATCAAAAAGTTTTAGTTTAAAGATATGGTGTGAGTGATGTTTACGCAAATCCCAAGTCATAAAAACATCAACTGTCAATTTTAGTGACTTTGTCTATGCCACAGTCTATGCAATAAAATAAATATATAGTGATTGCCACAAACAATTTTCCTTCAAGCATACTTTGTGAGGGGCATTTGTGAACTAACTAAAATAGTGATGACTACACGTAGCAAAACCCCAATAATTTCCGAAGATAAAATAAACATGGATAAAATTATTGAGTACATCGATACAAAATTTGAAACCCTTAAAAAAGATATATTTACAAAAATTGATTTACAAACTTCCGAAACTTCTAAAAGAATTGATTTTATCAGTGCTTAATATGATGAGATATTAAAAAAAATTGAGGTCTCAAATAATCTAAATCGGGTAATTCAAACAGATTTTGAGAATATTAAAAAAACCAAACGGAAAAAAATATTATAATAAAAAAGCTTGAAATCAGACTGTCTGATATGGAGACCTTAACAAAATCAAATAGTTTGGAAATAGCAGGAATTCCACAACAAAACCGCGAACAACCTTTGGAAATTGTAAAAAAAGTTGCTGCCGCAGCAGGAATCCACCTTCTACACACAGATATAACTGACGTCACGAGAGTCTCAGACAGACGAAATGGAGCCCCTCCAAAACTTCTTGCGATCTTTTCAGATAAAAGAAAAAGAGATTCCCTCCTTGAAAAGAAAAAAGAAATAAATTATGATGAAATAAAGGATTTGACGACATCTCCTATCTACATCGGCGAAGAATTGAGCCCGTACCATAAAGAAATATTATGGAAAACGAAACAAGTAGCCAGGGAAAAAGATTATCAATACGTTTGGTACAAACAAGGCAAAATTATGATCCGTAAAAAACAAGATGATAAAATTATCTACATAAAGCACCTAGATGATATGGTAAAAATAGCATATTATATTTTAAAAAACCTTACTAAATCCACTTAATAATTTATATTGTGAAAATGAATACCACAATAATTACTTCTGAACCAAAGGCTTTAACAACTTTAAATGACAATGAAACAATAACTACAAACAAACCAGATGAACTGTCAACTCTTAAAAACAATTTTAATATATTAAATAAAAATATACGAAGTATCAACAAAAATTTCGATAAACTTCAAATACTCATTAAGAATCTAAAAATAAATCTACATGTAATTATCCTCACTGAATGCTGGATAAAGGATAAATATTCACCCTTGCATATTAATAATTACACTTCATATGCAACCAATTTGAATTACACAAAATATGATGGTGTGATAGCGTACATTAAAGATGAAATTAAAACTGAAGTCAATGAAATAAAATTCCCAAATGCAAACTGCTTAAAGATCAAAGTGGGTGATGAAACCACGATATTAACTCTGTACCGATCACCAGCTACAACTAATTTTAATCAGTTTCTTGAAACGCTTTCTAATGAACTCAATCTTCTAAAAAACACAAAAAATGTCTTCCTTATCGGAGATATAAATATTGACATATTAGAAAATGGTCATCCCAATAGAACTGATTATCTACAAACACTGGCCTCCCATGGACTCCAAAGTATGACAAATAAACCTACGCGTGTAACTAATGACAACAAATCTTGCATCGATCACATGTTCAGTAAGACTATTAAATCAACCAAATCTATCATATTCACCTCTACTATAACCGACCACTATACAACAATTTTATCTATTACAAAAAAGAAAATACAAAGATCGCAGCCCTACCCAATTATCGTGCAAAAGACAGAAACCAAATGAAATGATGTAAAACAACAGTTACTCAGTAGAAACTGGATAAGCCTACTGGAAAACCTTGATGCAAATAATGCCTGGAGTAAATTCACTGAATATATAACATACACCATCATGTCAAATACCAAATCAATAGAAAAAAAGATTTCGCATAAAAACCAACATCTTAAGCCATGGATAACTCAAAGCGTTATAAATTGCATTAGAAAAAGAGATGGATTACATAGGAAATCTAAATTAAATCCTTGTGATATTTTTATACAACGATACTACAAAAGATACAGAAATATTTGCAAAAATGTTAAACGAACTGTCAAAGAAAATTATTATAAGAAGAAAATAGACAAATGTAACAATGACCCGCGCAAATTATGGAAGATCATTAATGAAATTACAAATGCAAAATCATCCCATTACAAGAACATGGAGGAATTAACAATTGAAAATACCCAAATCTCTTTCGCAAAGCATCCGGACAAAATTCTCTAATACGTAAACGAATTTTTTACTAATATAGGGTCACAATTAGCAAAGATAATCAGACAACCAATAACTAGCATTTTACCAGAAGAAAAGGAAAATATGAACCAGATAGATAAATTAAAGTTAACTGATGTAATCAATACTGAAATCAGAAATGCAATTGTATCCCTTAATATTAATAAATCATCGGGAAATGACATAATCTCAAATAAAACAATAAAACAACTACAAAATGAACTGACCTTCCCATTGACATACTTGGTCAATCTGTCTACATCTACAAATGTATTCCCTTCATACCTTAAAAAAGCTATAGTTATACCCATACATAAAAGTGGTAACAAAAAGGATATATATAACTACCGACCCATAAGTCTCTTAAGCTCTTTTTCAAAAATCTTGGAAACTGTAATGAAGAAGCAAATTGTTCAATTTCTTGAAGAAAACAAATTACTATCACCATCCCAATATGGTTTTAGAGAAAATCTGAGCACCAATGATGCCATAGAAAATCTAACAAGCATGGCCATAAAAAACATAGATGATGGGAAAAAATGTTTAGCTTTATTCATAGATCTACAAAAAGCTTTTGACACAATAGACCATAAAATATTAATAACTAAACTAAAAAAATAGGAATGGCCGAATCAACAATGAACTTATTGGAGTCATATATAACAGGGCGAGAACAACAAGTACAAATTGGCAATCAAAAGAGCAAACTTCTATCTTTAAACTATGGCGTCTCTCAAGGAAGTGTACTTGGACCGATTCTGTTCATTATCTACATCAACGATTTAACTAACCTTACCATTAAAGGAAACATAATCAGTTTAGCTGATGATACTGTTTTATTATTTCAAGAAGAAAATTGGACTAATACATTTAATGAGGCTGAAAAGGGGCTTAGTTCACTTCAAAATTGGCTTAAAATCAACTCGCTTACCCTTAATGTAAGCAAAACAAAATATATAAAATTTCCAATGAACTCAAGGGGACAACCAATAAAATCACTAGAACTAAAATTACATGAATGCCATGGAAATAATATACAATGTTACTGCCCCGTCATCGAAAAAACACAAAACATAAAATATCTCGGAGTAATAATTGACGAAAATCTTAGATGGGACCTACACATCAAAGGTATTACGGAAAAACTCACAAGCCTTATAGTATATTTCTTCATAAATCTATGAAACGTGTTAAATAAAAAGGATATGAAAAAGGTCTTCTATGCATTATGTCATTCTCGCATTGAATATGGAATCATAGGATGGAGATCTGCTGCAAATACGTACCTACACAGCCTGAATACGATTCAAAAAGGAATCATAAAGACCATATTGAAAGTACCAATTAGAACGCCTTCAATTGAAATTTTCAATAACTTTAACGTACCAAATGTACAACAAATATATGCCAAAAATATATTATTGAAGCTCTTCAAAAATAATGAAACCTCTACTAGACCGTGTATGCATAACACTAGATCAAATAAAAATGATATAAAAAATATTCCAAGTTATAAAACCACATTTGGATAAAGAAACTATACATACTTTGCAACAAAACTCCATAACATCCTTCCCCAAGACATAAAACTAATAAAAAATCCAATTGAATACAAATCAAGAATAAAAATATGGCTTAAAGAGGTCAATGAGAAAACCCTAGCGAAGACGCTAAAAACGACAAAGAAGACAAATGAACTATATTTAAATAACTTTAGTCCGCCTCGGCACAGGACCCCCTAGTGAGGAGGACTAAAAAATACAATATTTTATACTTAATTTCACATTGCATTTTGTATGTAAAAACAAATTATATAGTCGCTATAATAAAAAAAATTAAAAAAAGTCAAAAAATGACCTGGCCTCAGAATGCAAGTATACCGTGCCGCCAGCGACATGTTGATGAATTATACTTAAATTAATTATCTTAAGGTTTCTTATTAACAATGTACATTTCTCCAGTGCGACCAATAAACGTAACTTTGACAAGTCGCCACTGGGGAGATTGTAAACTCATTAGTTTTATATTCTAATTTTGTATTTTTTTTTTTTACAGTGAATACCGCACAAGAATCTCAACTGCTCCCGTCTGGAGCCAGTAAGACTATGGCATCCCCAATTGGGGTATGTTGTGAGGCTGAAGGTCGTGGGGAGGGGAAGGATGTGGGGAAGAGGAAGGTTGGGAAGTACCTGGCTATTCAAATCTGGTCACCAAACACGGCTAAAGCCATTTTCAAGCAACGTTTCAATTCTGAATGGTGGTCTTACACCAGGGCGATACTGATAGTATCTTCCACTCTGGAACATGCCGCAAATATACTATATATTATTTTAAATAAATTAATTGTGAAATAACACACATTAATCAAATAAAATGTATTTGCGCATGCCGGGTTCGAACTCGCGACCTCCGGATTGTGTAGAGTCTTACCCACTGGACTACGGAGGTCTTCGTATGTTATGTTCTAATTTTTTACTTGTAATTTTTAAAGCCTGTTAGCCTTGCAGGACAATGAAATAATCAGTTTTCATTTTAGGCCCTGCAAGGCCTCCAGCAAACCGAAAACTTTGCCTCTAGGAAAAATCCCGTAGAAAATAGAGTCATGTTTGTTCTTCTCAAAACACTTTTGCCATTTTAAAAATCCAGGGACCTCGTGGGATGATGAAACAAACAGATTTCGGTAAATCATCTCACGGGAAACCTAAGAAAATTAATTATATTGTGTTTCACTATCAAATCAATTAACGTAAAAATTCAAATCAAAAATTTAAAATTGCATCAAATTCCTCAAACAAAAAAATCTTGTTATACACCTTACTTCTAAATACCTGTTTCAAATTAAAAATATGTTTTTCAGTCAGTAATTTGCGCTATAAAATTCTCTAAAGTTTAAAATTTAAGCTAGCGCTTTTCTGACTAAAACGGGCAAAATATATTATGAGCAATTTTCCGCCAGTTATATACTAGTGGTGGCACAGAATGATCCCCCCACCACTTTTCTGTGGATTTGTCCGGCCCTAAATCGGGTTCATAATTTAGGATATAAGATGTGAATTTTTCAAAATAAATCAGTTCAAGTTTTTTACTCAACAAGTGTTTTACTACATACTTCCTCTGGAAGACCTCTCTCCGACCTGCCTCCTGCTGAAGCTCTGCCTGATCATCAAGCCTAGTGCCTACCTTCTCAAGACAAGCCGGCCCTACTTAGGACACCGCAAGGCCCCAGGTTCAGGCAGAGAACAGGACATCCAGGGCTGCCACTCACCAAGCTCTGGGTGCAGGGAGGCAGATCCAGGGTTACCACCCTCATCATTGGGATACATACTCATCAGCGTGCACGAGACGCCGGTGTCCCTATTAAAGTCTTGTAAAGACGCTGACACATCTGTTACATATTTGTAATATTGAATCTTTTTACTAGAAGTCTTCAATTTTTGGTACTTTAATTTTTTTTACAATGTTGCTGAAGAGAATGTTGGTTGTTTTTTCAAAATTACTAATAATAATTAATTTTTTAAACACTTTTAGGACTTACATTTTTTTCATATGCACCTCCCTATCTAATTATTCCATACTGAATTAATGATCGCACTATTATATTACGTACGTATCGCTAACTTACAAACAACAGTTGACGACGAACATATTAAGAAGACATTAAGTCATTATGAACTATTACTTATCCGTTGGCGATCTGCAGTTATGCTAGGGAACGATAAAAGTTATCCTGTCAATCGTTATCGATCGACTGTGCCAGGGGGCCAGATATTCCAACAAGTTCATCGGGCACGTTTTGAATTTTCTCAGCGCTGCTTCTGTTCTTTGAAATACCCTGTCGGCTTTCTAGGATGTGATGTGTCTTACGTACGATTGATCGCTCCTTGCACCTCTTTCTGGTAAGAAGATAATATATAACGTTACAAGCAATGGCAAAAAATGGGTCGACAAATACATAATATTAAATACAAAATTCCAATATCAGAAAAAAAAAAGTGAAAGAGTTACTCGCCAAACTAATGTTTAAGACAGATACCCCGAATCCTTCTGAAATTGGTAGAATATAAATATGCAAATGAGAATTTATACAATATATCCAGCGGCAGCCGGCAGGTACCGCGCCGTGGGTAGGTACCAGGCAGGGGTATGTACAGCCAGAGGGGGGGGGGGGGGTGTTGGGTACAGGGGTAGGGAAGTGAACTGCCGCGAGCAGTTAGGAATAACTTTGGGACGCTTGCTAGGAATTGAAAATGGAATATTATTAATGGAAAAGTTTATTCAAATACGAAATATCCATTGTCGGGTAGGTACTGCGGATGTGAATATGTCGCTAGCTTGTGTTAATATTGCTGAATGCAATATTAACACAAGCTAAAATTACAAGTTTTGAGTTAATCGAGGTTTAAGATTTTTTCGATATACTAAAAATCGCAATTATGGTAATTTATCCAACCAAAACCTGTCAGTCTGCCACCTTGGAGGAAATATATCCTTGCACCCTAAGGAAAAATAAAAACTGAAAAATCAGAAAAAGTCACATTTGGGACTCTAACCCAGGACCTTCGGCTTTCCGGGCCGCAACTCTACCAACTGAGCTAACGTGTCCCTATTCGATTCGATCATTTTTAACTCTATCATACTTCGTCTAAGAACTACCAATATTACCTTCATTTTCAGCTATCTTTATGTATGATTGCAAGATTCAACCTGAACTAAATGCTATCTAGATAGTGTCTTGGATAATTTATTCATTTTTTATTTAAAGTGCGACATCTTTTGACTTTTTGCTAGTCTAGGATGAATATATTATTATTTTTTTTACTTATTGAGCAAAACCTCAAATTGTGATATTTAATTAATGACGACAATATTAGAGGCACTCAATCGAAAATCTGAAATAGAAAAATCAGAAAAAGATACAGTCAAGATAATATTTTCTTCATTCATTAATTATTACAATTTTACGTTTTAACTCGTTAACTTTAAAATTAAAATAGCTAGCGGAATAACAAAAGAGAATAAATAATAAAATTAATACTTTATTTTTATTGAAGAAAATATGTTGTTTATGGCACCAATGACTGGCTACGCTAAATTCACTCCCAGATTCAATCAATAGCCAGATTTAGAGAAGATTTGACAAAAAATGGTACCACTTTTTCACAAAATGTGCCGCCATATTGGATTTACTGCTTGAATTATCATAATTCGCTCAATTTCCAATAAGGAACTCCAGTCCATTTTTTTAATGAACCATCTAACTTAAATAATTGCATATTTATTTTTATTTTATAGTTAGTTTTAATAGTTAAAATAATTGTCAAAATTTTTATATTTCAAGATCCCCGAAAACTACCGTTTGTATGGTGAATCATATGACGTCATCACTCTCCAAAAGTTTTATTTATTTTCATCAGGTGTTGTCATTTTGTATGGAAGAAACTATTCGATAAGTAAATACATTATTTAGGTGAAATTATTTATTTATTATATTACTAGCTTTTGCCACCGGCTTCGCTCGCATAATAGTAGGGGGTTCCCACTCCACCTCCTCCACCTTCCCTATACCCTCTCCACCCCCCCCCCCCCTCCCCCCTCTCCATACCCGGTACATTCATTTCTCAAACAGCCCACGTGCCACCTATTAAAGCGTAATAATCAAACACACGCAGTATCGCATTTATAATATTAGTATAGATTAGTATATTTTTAACTATCAAAGGGATCTCCATAGTAATCTAAACAAATAACAAAATGACAGCCCACTCTTATGAAAAGAAACCATAACATGATTAAATTATTTTACTGGACTTATTATTTTTATTTTTACAAGTCGTTTATAGGGTTTCTTTTCGAACACCGGTAACATTTCGGAAGGGTTTTGTTTTTTTTTGTCGCAATGTTTTGTTTCCGGCATTCTTGTGCGAACGACGGAGGGCAATTGCGTCGTTTGTTTGACAGTCATTTTAAATATCCACAAAACCCAATATATATTTAATTCCGTTCAGCGGGCAGTGAAGCGTAATGAGTAATGACAGTTAAGACCGTGGAGTCGTTATTTCTGTGATAAACCGGATTTTGGGTGTTTTAACCGGACCACCGAAGTGGGTGGGTTTAAAAAATATGACCGCGTGCCGCGAAAGGCGAGAGTTCGGTTTATCGCGCTGTTGAAAGCGGGCTTTAGTGTAATACCGGGCCGAACATGTAACTTCGGAACTCCTGTACGTATCTCAGCTAAGCACCTAGTATCCGGGAGCGTGTGGAGTGAAGATCCGGGTTTTGGATTCCCCCAGGTCCCCGACATACTCGCTGGTCCCCAGCCAAATGTTACCAGTTCATAATCTGCTGGCTGATTGATTGGAAGCCGTAGTCCGGATGGGAGCAGCAGCAACTAGGGCGTGACCTTCGTTCGGAAGGAAGTAGGGGCAACTTGGGCGTGACCTTCGCTCGGAGGGAGGCACGGACTTTATTCACGGACTTCGAGCTGGCGATCTTCGGTCCCAGGCCGATGTACCACGGAAGCAGCGGTTGGTTTTCCCACACCTCTTCGCGAGTTATTTTTAGACTTAGCTAGCATTATTTGATACCTGTCGGTCCGGGGGCGAGTACGTGTATTTATTTATGTTTTTGACACCTCACTTTAAATATACCGTTTACATTTGAAGATAATCAAGTATACTTTTATTTTTGATGTCCCTGAACCGGAAGAGAAACCATTAGTCCCCACGACCTTACAGATAACTCGGTCTTTCATGACTGGGCTAGCCAAATATTGCTTCCTTTGGTCTTCCGGCATTTTACAGGAATCACCTTTAGATTGGCGCGTTGAACGTTAAATTGTTCAACAAAGCCGTGACCAAGGGAAGTACTATTTCGTGTACCTGAACATTGAATACAAATTTTGATAGTACATATGATACACATCGGCAGTAAACCAAAACAATGTGTCGCCCGACCTTGTAAATCGGCCGAAAACACTTTAATTTTCTTCAATCCAACATGATTGCACCCAGCGTGCAATCTCCGTAACAATTTGTCGCTCACGGCGAATTTACCTAGCACCACGTCAAATAATTACATAAAGTTACCAAGCATCGTTTTGCTTTTCGTCTGGACGAATAATAAATAATTTCATAACGCCAGAGCTTACCAATATATATACAGCTTGTATTACTCGCAAATAATGTAGCTTTCTATTAGTGAAAGAATTTTTAAAGTTCATTCAGTAATTTTTGCATGAAAGAGTAACAAACATACATCCGTACAAACTTTCACCTTTATAGTATATTTTTATTGTGTTTTTTAATATTATTACGGGAGAGTGGTATAAAAATTGTTTGAAATTATTATTTTTTCAATAATAATTTCAATATGATGGAAGCCGAAGTATCCTGCACAATTGTAGGCAACCGATAAGATACAGCGCCGAATCAGCTGTTCGACGTCCACCATTTTGGAGTTCAGAGATGGAGGATTGGCCGCAGCCACCACACTATCGGTGTGGAAGTAACTAGGATTTTTTTTGTGGAGTTTAAAGTTTTTGAATTTTTTAAATAATAAAGATAAACTAATAGAGATACCTCAATTTTTAATACTGAACTCTTTAGTCCTAAATAATGTTTCAATAAACGCAACAACTACTATATGTCTAAATCTTTATAAACAGTATGTAAATAAACCAATAACATGAAATGTTAGGTGACTGGAGAATTATGGAGAGCAGTGACGTCAGCACTAAACATTTAATAATACCAACTTGACAATGTATTTCAATGACACGATTTAAAATGAAGTTTTTAATATTTTTTTCAAAACTGTACGTTTATTGTTATGTAGATAATAAAACTTTTTTTTACATGAATACCGCACAAGAGTCCCCTGCTCCCGGCTGGAGCCAGTGAGACTATGGCATCTCCAATTAGGGTATGTTGTGAGGCTGAAGGTAGTGGGGAGGAAAGGAGATAGGGAAGAGGAAGGTGGGGAAGTACCTGGCTATTCAGATCTGGTCACCAAACGCGGCGAAAGCCACTTCAGGCAACGTTTCAATTCTGAATGGCGGTACACCAGGGCGATACTGAGAGTATCTTCCACTCTGGAACGTGCCGCAAATATACTATATATTATTTTTAATTAATAAATTGTGAAATACACAAATTAATCAAATAAAATTTATTTGCCACGCCGCAATTCGATCCCGCGACCTTCGGAATGCGAGTCAAGCGCCTTACCGCTGCACTACGCCGGCCGTCATATGTGTATACATTCAGAATCAGCGTTTTCTTGGTGTATATGAACATATTTTTTTAAAGCCATGATATTTTTCACTGGAGATTCTTATTTGGGAGGTGGATATGAGAACCGTCGCCCCGGGAACCATTTATTGAATAACCAACATCTCTGCCAAAGGTCACCCCAAGTGGTTCGCTATGTTTGGTGACTTAGCAGGGATGCCCGGGTTCATGGGTTGAGGTTTTTTTAGGTCTTTGCGGCCAACGTGTTTGCCCACCTCCTGCGTGGCGAGCCGGATTGGGAGAGATTGGTTGAGGAAGACCTAACCTAGACCTCTTCAGTCGGACTCTCTCGACCCGTTGCCTAGAACCGCAGTGGAAGGGATTGATTTAAGCGTCCGTCACTCCTAGACACGTTGACCCCCAGTCTCCTACCCACCCTTCATACCCTTTTAGTTCCCAGAACTTCCTCACCTTCCTTTCCCATAAAAGACCCTTAACACAGCATCCCCAAATATGACATAGGCCCTGAGGCAATTTCTTTTCCTCAGGGCCTCCTGTGTGGAGGTAAATTGTAAAAAATAAATAAAAAGGTGCAATTTTACAAATTAAGACAGTGTTGGGAATCATAAATCCTATATTGGAGTCCTGCCAGATTCCAGATCCATCAACTTAATTTATTTATTTATTTCAAAAACATACGGCACAACATGTGCCATTGACATAATTATATTTATATATATTATAATACAATAACATAAGAAAGTGACATAAATGTAAAGTTAAATATAAAAACAAAGGGTAAAAGAAAGGAGTTAAGGTAATGAGTAGTAAATAGAATTATGATGTATAAAATGAAAGTATAAAGTAAAAGTGTAAACTATAAAATATAAAGTATAATGTAAAAGTAAGAAGTTAAGATAAAAAGTTGAAAAAAATATAAATTACAAAAGTTATAAATATAAAAAAGTATGACAAGTAAACAGTAAGAAATGCTCTTAGGAGCCAAATATTGAAGATAACCAAAAATTTAAAAAATATATATAATAAATAAAAGGAAGGTATTACGGAGTATACAAAGCGATATGAAAAGTAGGTAACTATGATATGTTTCTAAGCCATAGGTATTAGAGTGCATACTGGTAGGACATAATATTATGGTTACATGATTATTTATTTATTATGATTACGTGGTAGTACTAGCAGATAAATTTTGTCTAATGCATCTTTTGTATGATGACAGACTTTCGGCATGATCGATATGAGCAAATTCATTACCTAAAGTGTGTAAACGATGTATTATTGAATTTTGTTCTGCATTACTAAGAGTGTTGTTGCAATAATAAGGTGTTTTGAGTCGAGTTGTTCTACTAGGTACATGATAATTTATTAACGATACCAATTCAGGGGAGTCAAACCAGTTATTGTTTATTTTAAATAAAAAAATAAGATCATTGAGTATTCTTCTATCTTTTAACGATAAGAGTCGCATTTTTTGTAATAGAGAATCATAGTTTATGTTATCCGCGGGAATTCCGAATTTGAAATTAATTGCTCTGAGAAATTTGCGTTGGATTTTTTCAATGGAGTTTGCGTGGCTTTTGTAGAGAGGGTTCCATATGGGCGAATTATATTCCAAATGACTCCTAACCAGAGTTGTATATAGTAATTTAAATGTATGAATGTTTTTGAAATCTTTACATAGTCTTAGAATGAAGCCCAGCATTTTCATAGATTTATTAGTAATGATATCAATGTGGTTGATAAATAGTAGTTTAGTGTCGAAGGTTATTCCGAGGTCCCTTATTACAGGTACTGACATTAAACTGTGATTGTTAAGTGAAAACTGTATTTGATGGGGTTTTTTATTCTAAAGAAACTCATGATTTGACATTTCTTAATGTTAAGTGTAAGTTTGTTAATGGTACACCATTCTGCGAATTTTACAAAATTGGATTGAAGGGACAAGCAGTCGTATATATTTTTAATGATTTTGTAAATTTTCATGTCATCAGCAAATAATAATATGTTAACATCAGAGAATATGGAAGTGACATCGTTTATAAATAGTATAAACAATATTGGACCAAGGTGCGAACCCTGAGGCACACCACTAGTTGCTTCAAATTCGTAAGACAAGTGTTCTTTAATAGAGACAGTTAGTACACGTTTTGATAAATAATTCCTAATCCAGCATAATAATTTACCACTTATTCCTAGTTTAGACAATTTATTTATAAGAATTTTAATGCAAACCTTATCAAAGGCTTTACTAAAATCCGTATAAATTGAGTCAACTTGTTCTCTATTAGCAAGAGCACCTGAGATAAAATTTTCGTACAGTGTAAGGTTAGTTAAAGTAGATCGTCCAGAGATAAAACCATGTTGAAATGATGAGATATTAAATTTTATGCAAGAACATATTTTTTGAAGAATTAACTTTTCAAAAATTTTTGGTATCGACGATTGTATGCATATTGGTCTGTAATTTTCAACTAAAGACTTGTCTCCGCTTTTAAATATTGGAGTGAGAAAGCTATTTTTCCATATTTGCGGGAACTTGCCTGATAAAAGTGATTGATTAAATAGTAGGTACAGTGGGTAAGAGACACTAGCCCCACAGTTTTTAAGAAATACGGGGGGAATTTTATCTGGCCCTGAGCAAGATTTAGGTTCCAGTAGTTTGATACATACTGCAATTTCTTTAATCTCAATATGTATCTGAGATAGTTGTAAATTTATATCTGACTCGAAGTTTGGAATGTGTTCATCAGGGATATCGGTTTCATACACATCCTTAAAAAAGTCTGCAAACAAATTGACAATTTCATTGATTTTACAGGAAGTTTTCAGTTTGTAGTGCATAGTTTCAGGTATGCCAAGGTTATTATTATTAATATTTAAGATATTTTTTTTAAATCCCAGTAACGGTAAAAAGTTGGAGTAGTTCGTAATCAATAGTACAATTACCTACGCATTATCTATAATATAATAATGAATCGCTAAATGTGTTGGTAAGCGCAAATCTCGAGAGCAGCTGAACCGATTTCGCTAATTCTTTTTTTAGAATATTCCTTGAAGTACGAGGATGGTTCTTACGGAGAGAAAAATTAAAAAAATTGCGTAAAAAATTGGATAATTTCAGAAAACATGAGCACGTTCGACAGTTCGCGTATTTGAGAATGACATTTTGCAAAACATTGATTGTTCAATCAGGATTCTATTTTTGAAAATCTTTAATAAATTTATTTAAAGTACGTACTCCCATAATAGTTTGAATTGAATCAAGAATTTTAGATATTTTAAATAGGTACCTATCTTAGGTAATTACCAAATTTAATGTACCTACATGAAAAATGGAAATTTGAATAAACATTGTAAAAGGTGGCACGCGGGCTGTTTAATAACTGAATGTACTGGGATTGAATATATGGAACGCGGGAGGATGGTTGACGGGGCGAGGGAGTGGGAAAAGGAAGAGGGAAGGCGGGGAAGGTGGAAGGGGAACGCGGGAGGGGAAGGGGATGTGTGAGGGGGGAGGGGGGTTCGTGGGACGGGGGAAGGGGGGAGAGTGGAGTGGGGAGAGGGAAGGTGGAGGTGACGGAGTGGGAACGCGAGAGGGTAAGAGGACGCAGGAGAAGAAGGGGAGGCGGAAGGGGAACGGGAAGAACGGGAAAGGACACACAGGGAGAAACAATTTCTTTATTAAATGGCATAGCAAAGCATGCCGAGACCAGCTAGTTAATAATAAATTTTGGAGCAAACAAAACAAAAATAAAACTGATTTGAAGGTCGAACAAAAATAACACTAACAATACAGCAACTGGCGTAATTTTTTTAACACGTTTTGTTATATTTCTTAATTATAGACCACTTATTCCAACAAAGCCTAGTAATTGCCTTGCATTTGTCCGTCATTTGATCAATAGAACGCCAACGTCACTCTCAAAATGTCCGCTGCATGAAAAAATAAAAGAAATGTGAAATATGCTAATTGCGGTTTTATTTGTTAAGCGTGTTGCACGCAAAAATGGGCGGTCGCTTTTTTGTCACCGTTGTCGAACAATACAATGCTGCACTTACAATAACATAGCGAATATACCGGTAACTCTCATAGGCAACTCTTGGGACTTTGTGTTTTTTTATCCATCGAACGGTTTGTCAAAATATTTTGACAGGATAATTGTAGCCCTCTGCAAGTAAATTGTCCAACTAATTTTGGGCGCGCGCCCTCCCGCTCCACGCGCAAACACTTATGCGGCACGCGTCACGTGTTAGATTTGTTGTTAGGATTGTATTTAATATTCAAAGTTTGATTTGTAGACCGCTATAATGAAGTGATGTGTGAACAACCCTTGTCTCGCGTATCGCCTAGACTTCATATATAGTTGCAGTGTTGGACTAAGAGGGGGGCGGAGGGGGCTGCCCGCCCCAGGCCCCGGCCCCAGGTCCCCCAACGCCTCCATGTTCCCCAGGCTTTAAGGCACCAAGACAATTATCTTTTTTTTTCGTTTTCTGAAAGATGCACTTGTTAAAAATGCTCTCACCGAATATTTTAAAGAAATTAGAAAAATTGAAGGAGATACAGCTTTAACAGTTTGTATGTTGAATTATCCTTCATCAAAATTTTTAATGCGTTTTTCTTTTTTTTAACACGTCTTTCAACGGTTTACAACATATTAAACAAACTTTTCATCCGATTTGCATGCAAGTCTTAAACTGTTATATTTTCGACATCGAAAAAAAAGATAAAATGGTGAACCAGCGAATTTTACTTTAGATTTTTTATGTAAAATTTCATCGCTCATAAAAATAAAAATATAAGGGCGCCCTTTATAAAACAATCCCTACGTGGTGTCACAGTCAGGACCGGATTAAACGTATCGGGCCCATAGCAATGCACGTCTAGGGGCCCCTTTACCATAGGGGCCCCTAACCGATGCGTGGCCCCAAGGCAGTGGCCTACACTGCCTTATGGACAATACTGCCCTGCCAGGGCGAGAATAAACATGTCGGGGCAGAAAATGCAGAATGCTAGGAAATGCACGTCTCGGGGCCCCTTTTCCATATTGACCCCTAGTCGTTGCGGGGCTCGTCCCGGGCCTCTGGTCCTAGGGGTCTCCAAACGCCTCCGTGTTCCCTTGATCAAATCCAAAACAAGACTTTAAGGCACCAGGACACTGGGAAGGAAAAGGACGGGTAGGAATTTGGGGGTCAATGCGTCCAGGAGTGACGGACGTATGGATCCATCCCTCCTACTGCGGTGCAAGGCGACATTCCAAGAATGTACGGGTGGAAATGTCAAAGGGACTCCCTCAACCACTTTCTCTCAAACCGGCCTGCCATGAAGCTGGTAGGCAGACACACCGCTGCCAAGACCCGAAAAAACTGAAAGGGGGCACCCCTGCTAAGTCACCAAACGTAGCGAATCACTTGGGGTGACCTATGTAAATGTGACTACTACGGCAGGGGTGTCGGTTATTGAATAAATGGTTTCCGGGTCGGCGGTACCCATACCCGCCTGCCAAATTAAAATCAAGAAGTTAGCGCAACACGGCATAATACTTCAAAAATAAAACATTATAAAAAACACTACATAAAATAATTCAAAAATAAAACATTATAAATATATCGTCGTTGTTCCTGAAAAAATACATGAGTTTTTCTCTAGAAATATCAATCCAATTAGGCTTATTTAAATGTTCGCATTTAAGTCAGAATATATTTTTTTTACCCGAAAGCAAATTAACAGAGAAAAAATGTCGTGTAGTGGATTGCTACCCTCTTTAAAAATGTATCAAATTTCCAAACGCTCGCAAAGTATAAAACCTCCCCCGTAAAATAAGGGATGAATTATGAAAAAGGCAAATGAGGATCCTGAGACAAAAACACCTGAAAGCGATTGCGGCATTAAAAACGGCAATGAAAAAAGTTTTTCGGGAATAATATTTGCTGGCTTTTTACGCGCTAAAAATAATGAACGTAGCCACCTTTGACGTCGGCCGGATAGAGGGAGAAAGAGCGGTAAAGGGCCGGCAAGGGGGGGTTTACAGAACATCATGGACTAAGTTCATAACACTCTTCTGCAAAGTTTACAAAATGAAAAATAAAAGTGCTCTTTTAAATTTTTATTTTTATTGATACTTTTAAAGGTTGTCTTCGGAATTAATTAGAATCTACGACGTAGAAATTAATCTTAATATATAAAACAAAGTCGGGTTAGTTACACTATTTATAACTCGAGATCGGCTCGACCGATTTTGATGATCTTTGATTTGTTGGATTTGTCTCCGCCCCGGATAACAACTATTAACACATCGCAAAAATTCACGAAAAATAAAGTTATGAAGAACAATATTTTTTTCATACATTTTTCATACAGAATGCTCATATTTTGAAAGAACTGCAGCAATATTGTGATAGGTATATAACTGTGCTTGAATTCCAAAGATTCAAAAACGTCAAATGTCAATGCGATGATTGTTTTGCTTTTGTTCTCAATCGTATAATGCTGCCCCTCTTTCTTACACACTAAATGTCAATAGTAGAAAATGAAACAAACGGTGAACGTATTGTCTCTGCACCCCTCCAATGGAAAAATACAATAATAATAAATCTCTGAAATGAAACGCATTTTTTTACGTAAGTTCAACTCAGGACCTATGTCATCTTAGGGGATGCTGTGTGGAGGGTCTTTTTAAGGAAGGATAGGAAGTTCTGGGAAGGAAAATGGCATGAGCGGTGGGTAAGAATCTGGAGGTCCGTGTATACGGGAGTGAATTCATCCCTCCAACTGCGGTGCAAGGCGATTTGACCGGAATTGACCTTTTACCTTGACCTTTCCAGCCGGACTCTTTCGATCCATTGGTCGAGAGAATCCGGCTGGAAAGGTCAAAAGGCCTCCCTCAACCAGTCTATCTCGATCCGACCCCACACGCAGCATGTGGGCAGACGCATCCGCCGCCAATACCTGCACAAAAGTCACCCCCATGAACCTGGGCACCCCTGCTAAATCACCAAACGTAGCGAACCACTTGGGGTGACCTATGGCAGAGGTGTTGGTTATCCAATAGATGGTTCCCGGGGTGGCGGCACCCGTACCCGTGTGATGTTCTCTCTTTTTCTTTCTTATATAACTCTCCTGGTCATCGGCAAGACAGTTGTAATATTCTGTCTTCCTTACTCGTATATTTGTCTGTATTTTATTTACTCCTGGGCACTTGGCACCAATCGTAAATTTTTCGTTTTCTCTTGGCTCTGATCGATATTTAAATTCTTAAGGCTTTGCATATGTGTGGTAGGGATGGAAAATTCCTCCCCTACGTCACACAAGCCTTTATGAAAATTGGACCCTTATTTCCTCTGATAACTACAGAAAGCTACTTAAAGCTCACTTGTACTACATACCTTTAGAGATATATGTACTTAACTAATAAATACGTTATTTACGACTTTGAACGTAAATATTTTCGTATTTAGGTTGTAATTAAACTCCATCAAACGTTGTGTAATTTTTTGATTTATGATATAGGACTTTAATTACTTTCATTTTTGTAGTAAACCTCTTGATTCTAAACAGAGTGTTGAATTTCAAACTGTATTGGTCTCTCTCTTGCAAATCTAACCTTAAGTAGTTTCTCTAAATGAGCTAACTTCCCTTTGACGTTTATTATGATTCCCTACATCCTAATGAATTCATGAATAAACAATACTAATCGAAACTACACATGACTAATCGAACAGATAATTTAATATAACTCAAATGGTTAAATGTTAGTAAATTTGATTATGATTGTATCTTGTATCTGCTGGGCGCCCCTCCATTTTGATTCAGCTGCTATAAGGTACATATAAAGATGGATTTAGTAGGTTAATGTAATTAGTTAATTGCATATTTGACGAACTCAGAATAACCCTTTTTCTGGCAAAATTTGGCTCCTGCCTCCATCAAGTAAGCAAGGTGATCAGGTGTCAACCCAAAATTCGCACAGTCTTTTGGCACGGTTCGATTGATTGATACCTAAGTTATCGCGTCCCAACTGAACCTTCCTTCGCCATCATGCACTGCCTTCAGGTCTTCCCCCGAGCCCAGATACCTCCAAATTCCTACTCCTCCAAAGTTTACTATTTACTTAGGGCGAACCGGTTTCGTCCTATATGCAATCATATACTCACGGGTTTGTGTGGAGTTACGGGTCGTGAATCCTCCCTCCACGTTCAAGAAATGAGACGAGAGTGACCCGACAGGCCTAAAGCACTAATTGTAAGTGAGTTCGTTTCATTCAATGAACAGTACATAAAAAGATATATATGTAAACATACGTTTTGGGAAGGTTTATAACTTGCAATACGAAACTACCTGCATCGCATTCCAAGCTCGGATCTCGCCCATCAAATTCTGCGAAATTCTCAGATTGATACCGAATACATACGTGCGAATAGTGGGTGATATAAATACATACTAGTAAATTAAGATCTTATCTGGCGATGTGTTCTGGAGATTCGCCATAACTCCAAGCTTTTGTTTGGTTTTGTTGACGGTTTTGTTTGAGAGATCCGCCATCTCTATGGTTTGATTAATGGTCCTTGTTATAGAAGCGACCACTGCCTTCTGTTGGTTGAAATGTATTTTTTTTTCTTTCCCTCCCCTCCAAGGTTCAACTTTTGATAAATTCTTACTATCCCGTGATTCTCAATTGATTCATGTAAATCATCATTACCCCTTATTAAGCTATCCCGTGATTTATCAACTGTTTCATGTAGGTCTTCAATACACCCTTTTAAGCTATCCCGTGATTTATCAACTGTTTCATGTAAATCTTCAATACACCCTTTTAAGCTATCCCGTGATTTTCAACTGCCTCATGTAAATTTTCAATACACCTTTTATTTGATTTGCTATAATAAATCTGTTTATTTTCAATTGTTTAGGTCTGTAGATACCTCTTTACGTTCAAATTAAAGATAGTGTTTAATTTTTTTTTTTCTTTTTGTTTCTAATAATTGCGCAATATAATAATTTTATCCCGTTCCTAGAAGTTAATACCTAAGTACGATATCCACTAATCAAGGTCATTTTTTTTCTTCTTTTTAACGTATTCGAACTAGTGTCCCAGTGACCGACTTATTTTGTAAACAATTTGAGTTTTGTAAACATTCCCGACGGCCTCGTGACCTAGATTCAAGCGTATGAGGTGTGTTTACTTTAGAGATTCCCGAAGACGTGTGGGTTGGCTCTAATTTTTTTTTCCTTTGTTTGATAATGATGTACTTAGCGCAATTGTCTAGTCTGATCCCCGATTACGTATACATATTTATTCATTTTTATATACTTTGTCTCAATAAATAATTAAATACTGGTATATACTACTATATTATGATCTAAATAATTTCCAATATCATAACTTATTTCAAATGCTCTGGTTTTTCTGAAATTATATTAATACATACATAAAAATTAAATATAAAATATTGGTTTGTAAATTTATCACACATAACTACTTTTAATAGTTATTGATGAATTCAGAGGTAGGAATCGATACCCTTTTTTCCTCTTTTTATATAAGTGTTTTTCTTTTTGATTAAATTTTTTTTTTCTTGGGAACAATAAAATTATATATATATATACATATATATATATATAAAATATACCTATTATGTTTATAATATTTTAATATAGTTACATATCACATATTAAGCGAATAATATATATTTTTTTTTTTATAATAATTAATTCAAATACCAACGTTTGCTGAATTCCGCTTTCTCCTTGGAATCTGTAAAATTTTATAACGGAAAAAGACTTACCCCTACCAGGTTTTTCCGACCGGGAAATACACGGTAAACCTTGCTGCAATTTTCCTAAATTAATTTTTATTTTCCTAAATTTAATTAAATCTTTTGACTTCAATTTTTTTTTTTTCATTTATTCTAATTAATTAAAATGATGTATAAACTCTATCGTTCTAAACTGTATTTTATTTCAAAACTCGTTGGTTAAATAACACTTTAAATGATAGTTACTCCACGATTAAATTCGAGATGGTAAAGTGTTGTTAAATTAAATCTTTACCCCTCCGAACTTTTATGTATTAATAAAATATTATTTTGTTTTATTATTATTATTTAGGATAATTAATTTAAATATTTATTATTTGTTAGAACACTTTTCACTCAGATTGGATACACGTATTTAATTATAACTTCTTCACACTAAATTATCACATCACTTCAGTTATTTATTGCACTAATATTAAACGCGAAATTTCTAAGTTTAAAAATACGATATTAAGTGATTATAAAATCCGAATTTTCCACTAAAACAAATTGTATTTATCACGAGCACTTTTATTTTTCACAAGTAATTAATGCGTTGGTTTTATTTTTATTTTCACTGATTCTAACTGCAAAGTATTTTTTTGTAGATCACTGGCTAGAATGTGAAATAATAATTATCACTTAGAATTTTTCAACTTTAAATCACCCACCGTTTCGTCACGTCTCGCGAACTTTCAACCTTTTCGACCACGACCGTAGACTGTCCCCAACTGGCATTTGTCTAGTCTTTTATACCCCTCTCAGGTCCAAAAGATCGTATCGGAATTTCCTGTAATAAACCAATCTAATTCCTATCAACTCGTAGTTTCTTGAAACCTCCTCATTATTGTCGAATGCGGTCCCTTAATCCCTTCCGCGTTTGATCTTTTAATTTCTGTCTCGTACTTCCATACTTATAAGATCCGGATTTAGTAAGATCCATGTTTAATCGCCCAACTTCCTTTGTTCTGGTGTTCATACAAAATTAGCTTGAATTTAATAATTTTAAAGTTCTATTTTCATCTATTTCGTAACATGTCCATGCGTACGGCATCTACCATATGTTCCAAATCTGTCCCCAAATTCGCCTATCAGAGATATCTTCATGTCGAAGTCTTTCTCGCAAATTGTTCATTTTTATTTTATTATTTTTCCTCGAGTTTTCCTGTATTCTATATGAACCATTCCATTTAAAATCGAATTTTCTCTATTTACGTCGTATATTTGAATTTTCCATTTTTTTCTCGAATTTTCTTTTATTCACGACACTCTTTCCATGAATTTCCTTATTTATTCTTACGCTTTTGTTCATATCTCTATAGATTTTTATATTTCAAGCCGTATTTATTTTATTCACTGTTAATCTAAGATTTCCTTTGTTTTTCTCTGTCGTATCTTCTCTCCCCTCGCTTCCCTGTACTTCCCTGATATAACCATGTCGTTTTTTGATGTTAGCTGCCTCTTGGAAAATTTCATTTTCTATTTGTTATTAATAAATATATCATTTTTAACATTTTTATAGGAGATACCCCCACTTCGGCCCTTAAATTCCTGTCATTTTTATTGCTTCATAGAGATCGTCCCACAAATTCCGTCCCGTTCTTACTCAAAATCCCATAAACCATATGTTTCGACAGTTGTATACGTTAATTTCTGTACCCACCTGGCAATAAATCCTTTTTTATTTCAGTGTCGTTAACTTTTATGAGAATTCTATAATGTAAATATTTCATAAGACCCATGATAATTTTTATTACCCTTTTAACGACTAATTGCCCTTATCTAAACAATTTTCATGTTCGAATATTCCTTGTTTATCACAACAAAATACATCTGAGATCGACAACCATTGCAATGTCTCATTTTTCACTACAATCGCGTACTATGTTACACTACAATCTCCATTTCAATTACGTAAAATGACTCCTTTTCCTGAGTTTTTCTATCGCAATGTTTTCAGCATTTTCCACTCCCCCCCGTACTGCACTCTATTTTCCTCTCTAACACTTTTTACTGCTCTAAACCTCTGAAATGTACCCTCGCCTATTCTTTAAAACTCTCATTTTTTTGACGTTTTCTCCCTAAATCTTTCATCGTAATATCCTCGCTCCGTATAGAATTGATAACAATAATTTTCCATTGTTTTTTCAACATTTCCATTTCCTTTAGCACGTTTTCCCTCGAATCGATCATCTCCGGTCGTCACAAACAATCGTATTATAGATGGAAATCTCCCTAACATCTTACAACACGTTTTCGTCACTTGCTATGCAATTTTTCACTTAAACTTTTCCATCGTTGTTTACGTGTATCCTTTTTTCGCACCTAATATGCTTTAATGCATTCGAGAACTAGGGTTTCTGATCTCTGGAATGTACCTGTTATTCATAACATTTCTTGGGTTCATCGTACTTTTGTCCCTGAATAGATTATTTTTTCCCATGGAGTTTATTCACCTCTCGGTTCGGTGGGAACGTCAAACTCATTAATTACATCCTTAATTGCCGGATCCAAAGGTCGATCCTTTGTTCCCCGCTGGTGTACGCCCTCCTGTTTATTAATTGGTTCGTTCAATATTTTATTGTCTTTGCTGCAATCCAATTGGCTGTCAAGATATCACGGCCTAAAATACATTGGAAAGTCCCTGTCTCTGATTATTTGTTGATACCATCTGTGATTTTTTAATCAATACTCGTCTCACTTTGTCTAATTATAGATCCCTACCGTAAATATGAATTCACTTTACTCTAATCCGATAGATGTCGTAGATGTGTCCGTTTTTATAAGTAATTGATATTTTCTTTTTAAATTAAAGTGGGAAGCTACGATATTTTCTAATTTTCACTGTTGATCAATGCAATTCATCACACCCGCTTCCTTTCAAAATTCCCGTAAGAAGTGGAAAAGTAAGAAAATCACAAAAAATATAAATCTGTACACAACGCCATCTCTGATACTGACAAAAACAAAAAACGGACAGTTGGGCATCGATAATTGCTTCATTGTGTAATTTTTAACTTTAAAAAAAAACTTCATTTAATTCAACAGTTATTGATTCTGAGGCGGTACGAAGTTCGTTGGGTCAGCTAGTATCAAATAAAATTCACAATCAAACTATTTTCAATTGTTCGTGCTGGGCCATTCCGCTATACACGATTCTCGACAGTAATTTTTAAATCGCAGTATTTGTTACTTTTTATGATGTCAGTGCAAAGAAGAAGGTCAATATTTAATGATAAAAATTTTTTTTGGATTTTACTTCATATTGAAATTTTTGGCGCGCTTGGAAACATTATCATTCGAAGAATCGGTATATAAACTGCAAAATCACACCGTGTAACACTGGCGCGAAACAGCTGTTACCAATAGTTTGAAGTTATATTTTACTGCTAAACGTGTAGTGACAATATTAATTTATTCTTATTTGCCGAAAGATGTAAGTACTTGTTGTTAATTTTTAAGCATCATTGACTACAAGAAGTCACTGTTAGCTTGTTGCACCCGCGATACAAAAGATATAAAAGTTTGTGTTTTTCACAGAAATAAAGTGCTAACGTTTTGAAACTTTGTAAAAGTAAGAAGAAATCACAGGCAAACTTGAATAACACGTTTTTAAGAGTATAATGTTAGCTGAATTGAAATAAACGTTGACTCAAATTGGTTGCACCCGCGATTGAGTTGTTAGAATCGCGGGTGCAACTCTTTGACAACTACCCTTTTTGTGTGATTTATCATATATTTCATTGTTTTTTTATGCCTTCAATAATAATATACGCTGTGTATTACTAGTGATCTATATTTAATAGGTGTGTTTATATTATATTCAGCTTTATTTATAGAAATTCCATGATTTGGCACGCAGTCTTTCTGAAACATCTTCTTTATATAAAAAAAGCAGTTAAAAAAAGATGGTCACGTTGGATGATAAATAGGAAAGGCTGAAAAATAAATCTGGCATTCAATCAAAATATTTTGAAGACGGCGATATCATTTCCGTGGCTCGAACCTCACTGTCTCGTCTCAAATACACATTGGTTTTGAAATCTCCGAAAACCACCACTGAAACAGAAAGTGATTGGGATGATAACAATCTGAAACCTCTTACAAATTACAAAATGTAAAAAAGAAATTCAAAAAATAAGAAATAAAAAACAATATTTTATTTTTGAAAAGGATTGATGGATGTAATATGTTCATGGAATTTTCGGCGAATTTTGACGTAACCGAAAAGAAATAATTAACATAAATGACCAAGAAGTGTACTGATTATTAATAAGCATTGTTGGATTCTCTATTTCGTTCCTCTATCAGGGTTTATTGATGTTTATTTACACTTAAAATAGACGAGTTGCACCCGCGATAATTTGATGTTGCACCCGCGATTGTTTGAAAAGCTAATAATTCATTGCTTGTTTTTGTTTTCTATATATTTGTTTATTTTTTTTAATTGATTAGTTTAATGCCTTACGAAATATCAAGGCATAACATAATAAATGCATCACAATTAACAGACTTTTGTGTATTTGTCTTATGATCTGGAAAGGGTGTACCAAATTGGTTGCACCCGTGATCGCACTTTGAACCTCCCTCATGACTATTTAAATATTTCAATAAAATTCTTATAAACTAATAAAAAGTAAACATGTTAAAATGTAGCTCTTCCAATATTTTTATTTTATTTTTTCATGTTAGTTTATTTAGGAAACAAACAGTTATACATATTTTAATAATAAAGTAACTTATTACATGATTGCATTAACCAGCGAAGTTTCCGCTACAATTTATAATATATATATATTATAAATTGTAGCGGAAATATAAAAAAACATATGTATATATAAAAAACAATAAACTATGCGAATATTTTAAAAATTTTAGAAATAAATTATATTACATAATCCGGAAAACAAAAGAAGATTTCCATAAAGATAAAATCAATATTGCTGGTAACAACAATAAAAAGGTGTGGCAAACTATTAATGAAATGATCAATAAAAAACCTAAAAATTCAAATATAAATAAAATCTCAGATATTGATAACACAATTTACAATGTCAACACAGACCCATTGAAATGTGCAAATATCTTAAACAATTATTTTGGGTCAGTTGGTGAAAAATTAGCAATTAAAATAAAAAACAGAGATAATGATAATTATAATCTACCAACACCTTTCATTCCTTGTAACACACTAACACAATTTCAACGAACTAACTCTGATGAAATCAAAGATACTATTAATGAATTAAAAGGAAATTCTTCCCCTGGTTATGACCATATTTCTGTAGAAATACTTAAAAGTAATTCTGACTCACTTTGCAAACCTTTGGCACACATCATAAATACAAGTTTTGTTAATGGCAACTTTCCCTTAAATTACATAAAAACTATTATTACCCCAATTTTTAAATCTGGGGACCCCTTTCTAAGCAGTAACTATAGGCCAATTTCTCTTACTTCAAACATTGCAAAAATATTTGAAAAAGTTGCAAAAAAACAAATATTTAAATTTGTGAAAGAAAATAATATATTAAATGCACATCAATATGGTTTTAGAGAAAATTTGAGCACTCAAGATGCTATCGTTGATTTAACATCTAAAATTTATAAATCTTTAGATAGTAAAAAAAAATGTATTGGAACATTTGTTGACTTAAGAAAAGCATTTGACAGTATATCGCACTCTAACCTTATCTCTAAACTAACGAAAATTGGTATAACTGACAATGCTTTAACTTAGATCGAAAATTATCTATTTAATAGAGTGCAATTTGTTAAATTAAAGGGCCTTATGAGCGATTCTCAGACCACGAATTTTGGCATCCCGCAGGGAACTGTACTGGGGCCAATTCTTTTTATCATTTATGTCAACGATATGTTTAAACTTAACATCAAATCTAAACTCATTTCATATGCAGACGACACAGCAATTCTAACTGAGGGTTTAACTTGGAATGAAACCCAGAAAACAGCAGAATTAGACTTAAACATCCTAAAAAAATGGTTCGACTCAAACTTGTTGTCACTTAATACGGAAAAAACCTTTGTAATACCGTTCACCATTAATAAACATGCATTCCCTGAAAATTTAAAGATAAGTATACATTCATACAATTGCAATACAAACACAAATTTATGTAAACCTGACTGCTCTGTACTCACTGTTAAAACTAATATAAAATACCTCGGTGTAATTAAAGATAGCAATTTAAAGTGGAAAATACAAATCAATGCAACAGTAGAAAGATTAAGAAAATTAATGTACATTTTTCTTAGAATACGAAATATTTTAAATTTTAAACTATTAAGAACTATCTATTTCTCACTGATCCAATCTGTATTACAATATGGAATTCTTGGTTGGGGTGGTGCATTCAAAACTTCTCTCATGCCTTTAGAAATCATCCAAAAATTATTAATAAAAATAATTCTAAAAAAACCATATGACTTCCCCACCATAAGATTATTTCAAGAATTTAAAGTCCTTTCACTACACAATATTTATAAAAAAATTACACTTTTACAAATCCACAAAGATTGTTTCAACAATGATAACTCATTATCTATTTCAAACAGCAAAAGACCAAGTATTCTTGGCTCTATAACTATACCGCGTTGTAATACCACTACAGCCCAACATTTTTATAAATATATTGGAGTCAAGTGGTTTAACCAGTTACCCCTTAACTTAAGATTGGAAATTAATTATAAAAAATTCAAAAGTTCTATAAAAACACTAAATCATTAGCATATTACAATAATTCAATTTAATAATACAATAGAATGACTCTCGACAATTGATTTTGGAAATCCATTTACTTTTATATTCTTTTCTCTTTTCTCTCTTCCTCTTTCTCTTCTTCTTCTTTTTTATACTGTTTTCTTTTTTTCTATTCTATTTCATATATCTTGTTTTAAATATGTATATGTATTATATATGTATATATATGTACATATATGTATATATATATAAAAATATATTTTATAATTCTAAAAAAATATGTTAAATAGTTTTTCACACACGCTGCTCCACCTTTTTTACACGAGCATGCTCTAAAAAAAGGTGAATCACGTTATATAAAAAATTAATCTGAAAAATGTAATGTCATTATTGTATGTACAAAAAAAAAATTTAAAAAAAAATATATATATATATATGTTTATATATATATATATATATATATATATATATATATATATATATATATATATATATATATAAACATGGATTAAAACATTAAAGAAAACATAAAGTGGTAGAAAAAAAAGAAAAAAATATATATACAACAGAAATGAAAGAAAAAAACACACACACAAATTAAAGCAAATGGGTTATATAAATCATTCAAATATTATTATTATAATAAAAAGAAGGAAAACCTATCTATCTAATGAGAATGAAAAAAATAAAATAAAAATAACAATAACATGCAGCAGGGGTGGAGAGTTCGTAATTAACAATTTGTTTTAATTTTTTCTATTATGGATTTAATAAATTGGCCTGAGGACAAATGGAAAATATCAGCGTCGTAAAAGATATCATTGTATTTTGTGCACGTTCTTCGGAGAAATGAATGTTGTGTGGAATTTGTTTTTGAGTGTGGTATGTGGAAAAGTTGGTTTGATCTTGTGTTTCTTATTGGACAGTGGAAATTAATGTGTTCTAGAAGATAGTTGTTGTCAACAACGTTGTTAATGATTTTGAATAAAAAATTTTTGGTCGGATATATTTCTTCTATCTTCTAAAGTTGATAAATTATGGAATGTTAATGAGTCTTTTAGGTTTTCTGAAGTTCGAAAGGATTTAAAGTCTAGGTGTTTCAATATCTTTTTTTGAATTCTTTCTAACCTTTCAATATTTACTTTGTATTGGGGATTCCATATGACTGATCCGAATTCTAATATTGAGCGAACAAAAGAGACGTATAGTATTTTGATTACGTGTGGTGACCTAAATGGTTTGGTCACTCTTATGATGAATCCTAGAAGTTTGTACGCCCTGTCACAGATAGAATTTATATGTGTTCGGAAAGACATTCCGGAGTCCATTATTATTCCTAAGTCCCTCACTTCACAACATCTTTTTATCTCTACGTCATTGATTTTGTACGGGAATATTAGGGGGTTTATGCTTTTGGTGAATGATGTTGTGTTACATTTTTCCAGATTAAGGAACAGTTGGTTGTTAGCACAATATATTCCAAGCCTATTGATATCATCTTGCAATTCTAGGCTGTCATTAATATTAGTGATTTTTTTGTAAATCTTAGTGTCATCAGCAAAAATTTGGAATTTGGAATTTTTAAAGCATTTACCTATATCATTGATATATAAAATAAACAAGAGAGGTCCGAGATGTGATCCTTGCGGGATTCCTGAAGGTATACTGTAAAAACGCGAGGAGAAACCCTTAGCTCTAACTGCTTGACTTCTGATTGTTACATACGATTTGATCCATCTGAGAAGGTCACCATTAATCTCGATTTTTAACAGTTTCTTCAGATGCAGGTCAATGTTAATTTTATCAAAGGCTTTTGAAAAATCCGTATACATAGAGTCTACTTGATTTTTACCACCCATAGAATTTAAAATAAAATCTGTGTATTCCAAAAGGTTTGTCTCGACCGACCGTTTTCTGAAAAAGCCGTATTGATTTTTAGATATGATTGTTTGTACCGCCGGAAAAAGTTGATCAAGAACTATGTTTTCCATGATTTTGCTGACAATTGGGAGTTTGGAGACGGGCCTGTAGTTGGTAATGTTATTTTTGTCCCCGCTTTTGTGGATTGGTGTAATGAGTGCTTGTTTCCAGACTTTGGGGAAGTTGCCTTCTTCAAATGACATTTTGAATAGCAAGGAGAGAGGATGAGCCAATTGGTCCCGGCATTTTACATAAAATATGGATGGAATTAAATCAGATCCCGCACTTTTATTCGGATCAAGTTTTTTTAAAATAATTAAGTACACATGATTCATTGAAGTTAATATTGTGTATATGTAGATTAGAGTTGTCGTCATCATTCTCACAGTTTATAAGATTGAGGCGAGGGTTGGAATTTTCTACAAAAACTGATCTAAAATAATCACTAAAATGGTCGCATATGGATTGTCCATCATTGCAGGAAATGTCTCCAAGATACATTTGCTTTGGTAAATCGGAAGAGGATTTCTTTGATTTAACAAATGACCAGAACTGTTTGCTGCACTTTTTTATTGAATCTTCTGCCGTCATAATGAAGTTTTCATAACATTCTAACGCGATCTTCTTTTGACGATTTCTCAGTACTGAAAATGATTGGTAGTCAGCCAGGTTCTTGTATTTTTTTCCATTTCTTGTGATATTTTAATTTCTCTTTTACAATTTTAATAAGTGGTAAAGTGTACCAGGGGGGAAACCTTTCTAAATTACCGTTAATTTTTTTTTCGGGGATATATTTGCGAATAATGTCATTTATGATATTGTAAAAATCTAATACGGCTTTTTCGGTATCCTTACCTTGAAATTCGAGTTTCCAATTTATTTTGGATAATTCATCAGTGATTTGACCGTAATCACCTCGGTGAAACATTTTAACTGTCCTAGATGAGCCGGAGAGAGACGGTACAGTAACAGGTGATAAATCTATGTCTAATGCTCTGTGATGTGAAACTTCAGGCGTCAGAGGTTCGGTACAATGGATTATACTACATTTTGAAATATTTTTCATGATTAAATCAAGAATTCGTTTGTTTTTATTGGTTATAGAATAGAATTGGTGTAGTTGGGTGAATGAAAGGAAGTCTATTTGAGTTTATTATTGTTACCTAGCATTGGCACTGATATCCAGATCTCCTCAGTACACGTAGACCAGGGTAATCTCTGAGCCTTTAGAGATTTGGATGTTGCAATTAGTACCCCCCCCCCTCCCTGCTGCTGTCCAGACAAAAAGTAGTTCCGATCCTCTTTAAATACATCATACCTATTGTCAAACAATTCACTGTCCTGGATTGATTTATTTAGCCAAGTTTCACATATAAGATAAATATCGTAATTGTTCAAAAGGACCTGATTTAAGAAGCTATGAGTTTTTGTGCGAAGACCTCGCACATTTTGAAAATATATGTTAAGCATTTTTAAATATTATGTTCGTGAAATTGTTTGGAAAATAGTTTGGAAAAAAATAATTATGCTGTGATTGGGGGCATTTTTGAACATATGATTTTTTTGTTTTTGTTTGTGGTAAATTAAAATGTCTATGGTTTTAAGAGGCTTTTGTTTTGACAGATTGATTGTTATATCTATGGACAGATTACTAATACAATTGCAATTCAAACAATTGATAAAAACATGTTTTAAAATTATTTGATAAGAGTTTAAAGGGAATTTGTAATTAACGTATAGTGATGATTCGTGTATTACGACTAAGTAGAAATTGGGTATTATGTTAAGGTACTGCAAGAGGTTAAATTTGATATAAATAATAATACGTTTGATATTGTTCTGTAAATTTAGTTTCCTAAAGGGAGGGCCAATGTAGAAGCGTCTTGTGTGGGCATTGTCTTCAATGTTGAAAGTCTGTTAACGTCATCTTGATCCGCAATTAAAATTATGGGTATTGAATCACTTACACGAATGAAAATTTTTCCGATTTTTATCCAGCAGTAGAGAATTTTTCTGTCCGTTTTTATATCTCTACATTGTTTCAGGAGATGCTGATTTTTGGGGGTTAAATGTTCATTGATGTAAATTCTGCTGGCACCAGGAAGCTGCAATTCTGAGGCAAACATTCCCTTCCTCTTCCTTATTGCAGCTAACAGGTTATCTTTCAGGTGTAGGCGTGTAAATTTTACGATAATGTTCCTCTGTTTTCCATTTGTCACATTTCGGTTTATTCTGGGGGAGATTCTGCTTGCGAAGTCCACTTCCTCTCGGGTGATTTTACATCCAGCTGTAGCACCAATTTTGGAGAGAATGTCATAAATATTTTCGTTTCTACCTTCTGGAACGCCACTTATTATAAGGTTTTTTGCACGATTATATTGATCATTGCACTCTATTTGTCCTTCCAAATGTTTCACTTTCTTCTTAAGCTCCTCAATTTCCTCCTTGAACTCCATTTTGATATCTTCTACTATGGTATTTTTGAAGTCTGCAAATGATTTTTCTAGAAACTGGATTTTAAATTCATCGAACTTTTTATCTAGAATTTGCAGTAGTTCGGTATTAGGATTATTGGTGGACTTGGAATTTGCACGTGTAGTCATTGTTATATATCGGTTTTTATCACAATATTAATTTAAAAAATTGGAAGAGCAAAATTTGTTGTAGTGATATAATAATTTCATAAAAAATGTTTTTTGTTTTATTATTAAGAAGCTTTATATGCGTCTAAATGTTGCACCCGCGATAATGGAATCACCCTGCTATGTTACTATCTTGTGAGAAATCTGTCAATTAACTCAAATGCACTTTGACAAGTGTCGTTTTAAAAATTTGAACTGTTTGTTTTGTGAATTCAAATGAGCGATAAAGGGTGACTGGACAACTCAACACATTGGCACTTCAACAAACATTTGAAAAATTAAATTAAGTCATGAAAAAACTATTCGTAAAATGATAAAATATGTTAAGTTAGGTTGGGTTATGAGCTTTATTTATTTCATGAGTTTTTTTCACTAAGTTGTTTTGAAGTTCCTACCTATAATAATGTATCTATTTTTAACAGAAAATTATTTTACATGCCATTTCCAAAATTGGAACTGATTTGCCAAGAATTCAGACTGTTCTGTAACTTTTCACCGCTCTGCGCTAACATACTAGCGCAGATCAGTGAAAAAATTACGGGATAATCTGAATTCTTGATTCTTGACAAATAAGATTCAACGTTTGCAATAATAAAACTTAATAATAACATTACTTCAATTGGCTACGCCACTGATGTTTTTGTTTTTACATTAGCTTCATACAGGAAAAGGCCCTTTGGGGATTCTGAGCTCTCTTTAAGAAAGGAAGTAGAGGAAGTTCTGGGAAGAGGGGTGGGTAGGAATCTGGGGGTAAGTGTGTCCAGGTGTGACATAAATCTATCCGTCCCACTGCGGTGCAAGGCAATGTTTCGTGGGAGTGTCCTGCCGGAGAGGCCAAAAGGTCTCCATTAACCGGTCTCCTCGGTCCGGCCTGCCACGCAGTTCGTGGGCAGACGCATCCGCCGCCAAGATCCGGGCAACTAGTCAGGCAATTACTCGATAGCTACAGGCCGTCGGGAGCAGTTGGGACTTTTGTACGGTATCCACTTTTTTTTCAAATGTACTTAAACTTCCGTGACTCACTGTACACTTTTTTGGTTTGTTTTTTGCTACTAGGTACTTATCAAAGCAAACGTTTGGGTCTTTTTATTAAAAGCATCTCCACCGTCAACGTTAAAAAAATTAACAGGGGCACTTAAAACACAGCAACCCCTCCCCCAACTCCCTAACCCACCAACCCGGTACAGGGTGGACTTGTCTCCCAACACACCCTCAGTTATTTTCATGTCCTCCTGACCCGGTCGCAAACATTGTGCAGATATATATGCTCGAAGAAATTTAGGTGCTTATAGGTACATACGAGTATACATATTATAATATGATAACCAGTAGTTCTGTGAACAGTTGTGCAAGCAACCTTGCGTCTAAAAAATATGTTCCTAATTTTTACTTATTTAATTAGTCGAAAATTAAAAATTATTCAAACCAACTTCTTAAAGGCACCATGGAAGAACTACTACCAATACTAACTTCAATATTCAATGATATACTTATAACTGGTCTAATACCTACACAGTGGAAAACATCAAACATTATTCTTATATTCAAGAAAGGACAAAAGGAAGATGTAGGGAACTACAGACCTATAAGTTTGATGTCAAATATATACAAAGTATTTTCCAAAGTTATCCTGGAAAGAATAAGTAAAAAGTTAGACGAAAATCAACCACGGGAGCAAGCCGGCTTTAGACAAAAATACTCTACCCTGGACCACATACACACGGTGAAACAAATAGTAGAAAAATATAATGAGTATAATAAGAAACTATACATGGCATTCATCGATTACTCCAAAGCTTTCGACAGCATAAGACACATAGCTATATGGGATAGCCTTGAACAGCAGGGGATACCTTTAAACTACATCAATATTATAAAAAACATATACTTGAATTGCGATGCGAGGATCCAACTAGAAACCTTGGGAAAAAAGTTCAAGATCGAGAGAGGAGTAAGACAGGGAGACCCTCTATCACCAAAATTGTTCTCGGTTGCTCTGGAAAGTATCTTCCGCAAACTAGATTGGGAAAAATATGGTATCAACGTACAAGGTGCAAAACTTAACCACCTAAGATTTGCGGACGATATAGTCCTATTCGAGGAAAACCCAATGCACCTAATTAGAATGATAAAATCACTAAACGAGGAAAGTGTGAAAGTCGACCTATGCATGAACAAAGACAAAACAAAATTGCTTACAAACTCTGAACCAGTAACTATAAAAATTGACAACCAACCACTCGAATATGTGTCAGATTACATCTATTTAGAACAGATAATATCTCACAAAGATCAAACCACTAAAGAAATCGAGAGAAGAGTAGCAAATGGATGGAAGAAATACTGGTCTTTGAAAGAAGTCTTGAAATCTAAGGAGCTAAGTATGCAAATAAAAAGGAAAGTCTTCAACACGTGTATACTTCCAGTCATCACCTATGGATGTGAAACTTGGGCACTCACCAAACGCCACAGAGAAAAGTTGGAACGCTGCCAGAAAGCCATGGAGAGAAGTTTGACAGGAACAAGGAAACATGACAGAGTGAGAGGTAGCACAATAAGGGAGAAAACTAAAGTTGCCGATGTAGTTACCCGAATAGACCAACAAAAGTGGAGATGGACAGGACACATGATACGCGATCCACAAGAGAAATGGTGCAAAAATGTCACTGACTGGTATCCCAGAGATGGCAAGAGAAGTAGAGGACGTCAACACATGAGATGGGAAGATGACCTTAAACTCACTGCTGGACATAAATGGAGAAGAGTAGCGCGTGACAGGTCCCAATGGAAAATGTTAGAGGAGGCCTATGCCAAGAGGCAAACTGAGCTTCGGGATATACTATAACAAATAAGATCATGTCTAATACATACCTAACAGAAGTCCAGAATAAAAAGGCTTATTATTATTATTATTAATTAGTCAAAACCAAAATTTTCTCTCAAATCTTCAAATTTCTATACAGGTATTTAAGCACCTACATTAATTATAAACCATACACTATATGTAAAAAAAAACATTTCAACCCCTTCCGAGTTTCCCTCCCCGCTCCCAGGTCCCCTCCCCCCTCCCGCGTTCCCCTTCCAACTTCCCCGCCTTCCCTATTCCCTTTCCCGCTCCCTTGTCCCGCCAACCCTCCTCCCGCGTTCCATATATTCATTCCCAGTACATTCAGTTTTTAAACAGCCCGCGTGCCACGTTTTACAATTTTTATTCAAATTTCCATTTTACACGTATATTAAATTTGGTACCTAACATAGGTATATAAGTACCTATTTAAAATATCTAAAATTCTTGATTCGATTCAAATTATTAGGGGAGTACCTACTTTAAATAAATTTATCAACTTAAAGATTTTCAAAAATAAAATCCTTATTTAACAATCATTGCTTTGCAAAATGTCGTTCTCAAACACGCGAACTGTCAAACGTGCGATAGTCGTTTAGGTTAGTAATAGGTTTTCTGAAATTATACAATTTTCTGCGCAATTTTCTTAATTTTTCTCTTCGTTAGAACCATCGTCGAACTTCAAGGAACATACTAAAAAAAGAATTAGTGAAATCGGTTCAGCTGATCTCGAAATTTGCGCTTAGCAACACATTTAGCGATTCATTTTTATATATAAGAATAAACGCCTTACTAATGTACCTACACGACAGACAATGCCTTACTAATGTACCTATACGACAGACAATGTTTTACTAATGTACCTTCACAACAGACAACGCCTTACTAATATACCTACACGACAGACAACGCCTTACTAATGTACCTACACGACCGACAATGCCTTACTAATGTACCTACACGACAGACAACGCCTTACTAATGTATCTACACGACAGACAACGCCTTACTAATGTACCTACACGACAGACAATGTTTTAATAATGTACCTTCACAACAGACAACGCCTTACTAATGTACCTGCACGACAGACAACGCCTTACTAATATACCTACACGACAGACAATGCCTCACTAATGTACCTACACGACAGACAACGCCTTACTAATGTACCTACACGACAGACAACGCCTTACATTAATTACATTCTTATGCGCTGGTTCAAATTATGTTATGTTCAGTGTTTTTTTTTTTTAAATATAAGTCATTTTAAATATGTTCGATACATTTCTTGACAGCTGAGAAGATTCCTTGTACAGTGTATATATGAAAAATAGACGATATGAAAACTCCTAAAACCATCATAATGAGCGGAAAGTGTTGCTTGCGCAAATATGAGGACTTTGCTAGTAGACGGCCTCTGTAGTCAAGGGGCATGGCACTTTATTAGAAATCCGAAGGTTGCGGGTTTAGGCCTCTGTAGTCAAGGGGCATGGCACTTTATTAGAAATCCGAAGGTTGCGGGTTTAAATCCCGGCGTGCGCAAACATTTTATTTGATTAATTCGTGTTATTACACAATTTTATTATTTCAAAATAATATAGGGCTGGCAAATTTGCGGAATGTTCCAGAATGGAAGATACTCTCAGAATCGCCCTGGTGGCAGACAACCATTCAGAACAACAATTGAAACTTTGCTTGAAATGATTTAAGACGGCCAGACACTTTTTTACCTCCCTTTTCCCATCTCCTTCCCCTCCCCACTACCTTCAGCCTCACAACATACCCCAACCGGGTATGCAATAGTCTCACTGGCTCTAGACGGGAGCAGTTGGGACTCTTGTGATTCATTTCACTACACAACTTACAGGCTAATGTATTACTTGATACTACAGAACATTTGTTACCCCAACCAACTAGATATTTTTAGATATTTTTCTGTCATTAAATAGTCATTAGCATTTTGGTCCAGCATTTCGATAAAAATATTTTTGACAAAGTAAATTAGTAATTCGGCCTTGTGTGCGGCGATTGGGTGTGCACCAGACGCATGTGGCAACTCCGCTACTAGCCGATCGGAAGCAGTACCTAAGCGGCGACTTGGCCTGTAGCATAGTCGCTCGATAAGGATTGTATATTATTATTATTCTCATCGTTCCCTGAGACAGCGATCGGTAATGTACAAACAGCACTTGACGCCGAATATATTGAGAACACTTAGTCACTGTGAACTATTATTTATTCTTTGGCGACCTGCAGTCACGCTACGGAACGATGAAAAGTTAATGAAAGTTATCGATCGACTGTGCTAGGGGTCATGATTCACGATGTTCACAATAAAACGTTTACCAACCTTGAGCATTGAAATAACATTTTCGGTGTAATAACAATCTCTAAATAAACCCCAACGACTGCACCAAGTTGGATAATTCTTTTTTTTGTTCATTATTTTGTATAAAACTACCGTTGAGTTCTGGCATTATGAAATTTGTATAAAAAATTATAATAGGTGGCACGCGAGCAGTTTGAAAACTGAATGTATCGGTAATGAATGTATGGAATGCCAGAGGTGAGAGGGGGGAGTGGGAAGGGGGGAGAGGGTGTTGGGAGGGTGTGTGTGGAAGGGGAAAGGGGAGGGGGAAGAGGGTGGGGGGTAAGGGGAGGGAGAGAGGGGAGGGAAGGAAGGGGAAAAAGGGAGGGGTAGGGGGTGGGGTGAATGGGATTGATGGGGGGAGTGTTGTGGGGAGTGGGAATGTGGAGGGATAGAGGGTGAGGGAATGGGTAGTGGATGGATAGGGGGAGGGGGTTGATGGGGGAGTGGAGTGGAGAGAGAGAAGGTGGAGGAGGCGGAGTGGGGTGCGAGGAAGGTGAGGAGAGATGGAGTGGGGAGGGGTATGGGGTGGGGCAGGGGTCGGTGGAGAAAGAGAAGGGGGTTGATGGATGAGTGGAGTGGGTAGAGGGAAGGTGGAGGAGGCGGAGTGGGGTGCGAGGAAGGTGAGGAGAGATGGAGTGGGGAGGGGTATGGGGTGGGGCAGGGGTCGGTGGAGAAAGAGAAGGGGGTTGATGGATGAGTGGAGTGGGTAGAGGGAAGGTGGAGGAAGCGGAGTGGGGTGCGAGGAAGGTGAGGAGAGATGGAGTGGGGAGGGGTATGGGGTGGGGCAGGGGTCGGTGGAGAAAGAGAAGGGGGTTGATGGATGAGTGGAGTGGGGAGAGGGAAGGTGGAGGAGGCGGAGTGGGGTGCGAGGAAGGTGAGGAGAGATGGAGTGGGGAGGGGTATGGGGTGGGGCAGGGGTCGGTGGAGAAAGAGAAGGGGGTTGATGGATGAGTGGAGTGGGGAGAGGGAAGGTGGAGGAGGCGGAGTAGGAAATCTATTATACCATGCGAGCGAAGCCGCGGGAAATAGCTAGTTATGTATGAATATTTATTTTTATATACTACATTGCTTTGATTTAAAAAAAAACAAATATTTTGTAGGTTCCTACTCTTGATGTGAATGTTATTTGATTCAATTTTCGATCCGAAAAACCTTTCAAATATTTCACTTTAACAAATAACACACTCAAACGTAAATTCGTACAAACATACGAATAATACTCGGCGTAAATACTCTCAAGGATTTTATAAATTTATGAGCGTAGTTAGTCTGCGGGTTGGAAAATTCGCGGGGCGGGGCGTAGGTCTCGGAAAGCTCTCGCAAAAGGCTCTCCGGGTAAAACTTAAAAGCTTGCCAATTAGGGGGCTAAAAGCCACCTTGCATATGAGAGCAGATCTCTCTCACATCCTCCGGGCCCGGCTTGCTCTACCCACTACCCACTACCCACTACACTCAACACTCTACACTCTACACTCTGCCAGAGCTGGGTTAAGGTTTCGAAACGCCCTGTGCCCCTAGACCAACGATACTCAACCTGCGGCCCGCCAAGCTTTTGTGTGCGGCCCTAACCACTTTACCATCAGGAACTTGATTTAAAAAAAACTATCATTCTAAATTTCGAATATTCGATTCGATTCGATTTATAATCTTGAGATTCGTTTGGACTTTGACGCACAGGCCACAGATAGTGACACCCGAAAAGGATTGTCATTAGTCATTATGGTCCACACGATCTGGTACAAGAGTAAGATACTTGTTTAGATATTCACGGCCAAAAGGTTTTTTTTGTTATTTGTTTTTGGGGTGTTATGCCGTGTTGCGCTACCTCCGTCTTTAGCCAACGTTTCGGACAGCGTTACAGTGTCCATCATCAGGGCAGATGTGTAAGAGTGTTGCTATTTACACACGCTAGATTTAATCCCAAAAAACAAATATTTGACACACAAGTACGCGCGCAAATCTATAATATAAATGTGAATCTCTGAATGTGTTGCTAAGCGCATAACTTCCTAACGACTGCACCAAATTGGATAATTCTTTTTTTTGTGTTCGTTATTGTCAGGACAAGGTTCTGACGTTATGAAATTTGTATAAAAGAAATTGAATAGGTGGCACACGAGCTATTTGAAAACTGAATGTACCGGGACTGAATGTATGGAGTGCGGGAGGGTTGGAGTGAAACCAGGGAAAGGGGAGGGGAATCTGGGAGAGGGGAGGTGAACTTGGGAGGGGGAGTCGCGGGACGGGGAAGGGGGGGAGTGGAGTGGGGAGAGGGAAGGTGGAGGAGGCGGAGTGGGAACGCGAGAGGGGAAGGGGACGCGGGAGAGAAAGGGGAGGGGAATCTGGGAGAGGGGAGGTGAACTTGGGAGGGGGAGTCGCGGGACGGGGAAGGGGGGAGTGGAGTGGGGAGAGGGAAGGTGGAGGAGGCGGAGTGGGAACGCGAGAGGGGAAGGGGACGCGGGAGAGAAAGGGGAGGGGAATCTGGGAGAGGGGAGGTGAACTTGGGAGGGGGAGTCGCGGGACGGGGAAGGGGGGGAGTGGAGTGGGGAGAGGGAAGGTGGAGGAGGCGGAGTGGGAACGCGAGAGGGGAAGGGGACGCGGGAGAGAAAGGGGAGGGGAATCTGGGAGAGGGGAGGTGAACTTGGGAGGGGGAGTCGCGGGACGGGGAAGGGGGGAGTGGAGTGGGGAGAGGGAAGGTGGAGGAGGCGGAGTGGGAACGCGAGAGGGGAAGGGGACGCGGGAGAGAAAGGGATGCGGAAGGGGAAAGAGACGAATGGTAAAGGACACGCAGTGAGAAACTATTTCCTTATTAAACGGCATAACAAGGCATGCCGTGTACCAGCTAGTAATTTATAAATAAAAGTGCCACTTCTAAAAACAACCGCATCAATTATAATACATAAAAACTGGTTAATGTCAATGGTTAATCAGGTACCTACTAATTTTAAAAGCATTTCTTGCTGTCGTAAAAAGTACTATTTTCTTATAATATAAATACGCATAATTAGGTAATTTTTCCCAATAACAGCGCTCTACAAATTATCCAAATATTATTATTATTAATGGTGGAGTGTCTTCAAAATTAAATCGAAAAAATGTTGGGGGGGGGGTTGATGATTTTTTTTTTCGTCATACCAGTATAGTGTTGCGGCCCGCGTAACTTTACAAATGTATATGGCCCGAAGAGAAAAAAGGTTGAGTATCGTTGCCCTAGACCAGGGGTCTCCAAACTACGGCCCGCGGGCCAAGTCCGGCCCGCCAGTGTCATCAATCCGGCCCGCGACAGCTAATGACCAGTGTCATCAATCAGGCCCGCGACATCTAATGGCTTATAGTTGTTGTGATAATTTGGATAAATAACACAGAATGATAGTAACTCGGTTTTATTTACTTGCTATATAAAGCTTGATCACAAGTATAATATCGAATCACAAAGATCATGTCATGTCGTCATGTGTTGTAGTCGTGAAAATACTGAACTAGCGAATTTAGCAAGCGTATTTTTTTTTCATTAACTCCGCACAGGAGGCCCTAAGGAAAATATTTTCTCGGTCATCTTAAGGGATGCTGTGCGGAGGGTCTTTTAAGGAAGGGAAGGATAGGAAGTTATGGGAAGGAAAAGTTGTGAGGGGTACGTAGGAATCTGGGGGTTAGTGTGTCCAGGAGTGACGGACGTATGAATCCATCTTCCAATTGCGGTGCAAGGTGATGGGTCGAGATAAAAGGCCTCACTCACCCAGTCTTTCTCGGTCCGGCCCACCACGCAGCAGGTGTGCAGACGCATCCGCCGCCAAGACCTGGACAAACCTCACCTCATGAACCATGAATGATAATGGCAAGAAAATTAAATCGGTTTTGGCCCTAGAAAGTTACTGGAGTAATCAGTACGGCCCTAAGGCTGGAAAGTTTGGAGACCCCTGCCCTAGACAGTCAAATTTTGTCGCCCTTTAAGAAAATATATTAGGAAAATTTTTAGAAAGATTATATATATTATTTAATGAAATATTTTGTTGTTTTTTTTTCAACTTAAAACATAAAAAAATCAGTAGGTATTGGACAGTTTGGGCTGGAGTGTGGATTTTGGTGGTTACTCGGCTGAGTGACCAGGAATGACACGTGGAAAAATTATATAGTTTGGTATCGAAGAAAAAAAAATTGAAATAATTTACATTTTTTACTCCAAACGATGTCAGGAATCAATGATTAAAGTGATCCAAGAACGTCCCTTAATACCCTCAAACAAAAAATAATGAAAAAAGGGGTTTCATAAAATAAATGTAAACGGAGATTTATAGTCGGTCAATTAAGAGTAGAAAATATAAAAAATGGAACTACAAAATTTGTAGGCTGGCAACACCAATTTACCAGTCAGATATTCTTTTAAAGTGCAATGACACTGAAAATACAGAACACTGTATACACATTTAAAAAAAAAATCATTTTTTTGTTCTTAAAAAAATTAAATCAAAGAAACACTGTCCTTAAGGTACCTACTTAATGATATAAATTTGATTAAATTGTATTTTACAAAGTGATTGACTTTCATTTAACTTAACATAAATTCGAATTTAACAGTAGGTAGGTAGAAAGGAAGAATCATTAATGGTGAGTTTAGTTACACCACTTTTTGATCTGAATGAGTTAAATATATTCAGATCGATAGTAGGTTCTTAAGCTAATCATCATTACATAGTATAAAATGAAGTCGCTCAAAATGTATGTGCGCGTTAATCTTTTAAACTACGCAACGGATTTTCATGCGGTTTTCACCAATAGATAGAGTGATTGAAGAGGAATGTTTATATATATAATACATGTAAATAACATAGTATAAAATGAAGTCGCTCAAAATGTATGTGCGCGTTAATCTTTTAAACTACGCAACGGATTTTCATGCGGTTTTCACCAATAGATAGAGTGATTGAAGAGGAATGTTTATATGTATAATACATGTAAATTATATTAGAGAAAAGCCGAGAAATTCAAAGTGAACATATTTTTGTGCGATTTAAAACGGCTGGCGGGCCGTACTATAGTCACTTTTGAAATTCGTTCTACGGAAGAAATTGGAAATGGATAAATCATGGATATCTCCCTCCCTATCATGTAAACATTTGTGATTTCTTTTATGTTAGAAATTTAAAGAAATAGCGCTTCTAATTGTCTTAAGAATATACGAGCTATGTTGTTATTTTACAGATATTTTACAAACCCGATCGTAAGTGACGGGTTTATTTCGTGACTCAATTTGTGACGTAATACACATTTAATCCTACTAATATTATAAAGGTGAAAGTTTGTATGGATGTATGTTTGTTACTCTTTCACACAAAATCTACTGAATGGACTTTAAAAATTCTTACACTAATAGAAAGCTAGATTATTTGCGTGATCTATAGGCTATATATATTGGTAAGCTCTTGCGTTGTGAATAATCTTTGGCGTTATGAAATTATTTATCATACGTTTTCTGTCGCTAGATAAATAGATGTCCTAGAGTAAGTAGGTATTTGATTTTCCCTTTTCAAATATCCAGTGTTGCATTGCAAGCATTGTATAATTAGTGGCGATCGCTCGAATTGCATTACATAGTATAAAATGAAGTCGCTCAAAATGTATGTGCGCATAGATCTTTTAAACTACAAAACAGATTTTCATGCGGTTTTCACCAATAGATAGAGTGATTCAAGGGCAAGGTTTATATGTATAATTCATGCTTATTATAGTAGAGAAAAGCCGAGAAATTTAAATATTCAATTCAGGCAGCGGGCAGCGGGCAGCTGGCAAGCGGGTGGTGAGGATTTTATAAAGGTTGGGTAATGGCGTTGTGTTTCGTTAGCCACAGCAACGTGTGGCCGGAACTGCTAGTATTAAATAAATGTGAGCAATTTCTAAACTGACTACAATATCGTTATTCTTCATTACGTTAACATAAAATTGCAAAGGTAAAATAATAATAGGTATACCTATACACAATAGGCCACTTGCATGGACTTCATAACGACTTGGGAAAAATCGTGTGGATAGATTTTTTTACTAAGATTACGAAAATGTTAGTAAAAATTTTTAGAAATGTACATTTTTTTTTTAATAATAAATAAATCCATTATTTGGGCTCGTGACGTCACTACATGAAAATGTACCGTGTCCGAAAATGTTCCTATTAATTTTATAAAATTCCACACAAATTTTTTTTTATATGGCATCACTTTGATTTCAGGCTAATTTTTTAATTTGACATTTAACGTTCACTAGATTTATTGTTTGTTCTCTGCGAACGTTTCATTTGGTTTGATTTTTTGACAGATGTTGTGAAGAGAACCCCGTACATTTTTCTTGTCTGCATGTGTTTTAGAGGTATAATGGTAATGGTGTTGATTTTAACAAAATTAAATTTTATAATATTCTTATTATTATTAAAATTTACAAGTACAAGTATATTACATTTGATTTAGTAATATAGACGTTGAATATTATAATGATTTATGATCAATAAGATGGATCAAGGAAAAAAATATTTATGAGATTTAATATTTTTGGTATGCCTCGTTATTCTCCTGTACCATTCGTGTGGAAAACGTTCTTTTTTTTAATGATTTTCGGCTATGTAATTATCGTTTTTTCGCACCTATAAAATTATGTCCCATCTTTCCGGTTTATAAAAAATTGTCTGATTTTTCGGATTGAAATTTTCAAAAAATCGCCAGGGTTTCAAAAATACGATTAAAAAAATATATATTTATAGAATGTCTTAGAATATTTTCCTAAACCGGAAAATTTTTTAAAAAATGTGATGCAAGTGGCCTATTCTAATTTTGAGAACAGTGGGTATATATTGCAATGAAAAAATATTTTTTTCACTTTTATGCCTTTAATAAAAATGTATAGTATAAATACAGCTTTAGATTACCACCAAGGTTATATGTTTAATGTTGCCATTTGAACAACAGTGGCGCCCTCCTATGTCTTCTACTCTTATTTGACAAACTGTACCTATACGAAAAATCTTGAATGATGTTAATTCTAGATTCAGCGATGGTAATATGTAATAAGATTATGAAAAATGTTGTTATGAAACATTGAAAAAAATATATGAAAATCTACCAATAATTTTTTTTTTTATCCTTTTTTATTTCATAATATTTTATTTGTTACAGATTTTTGGGTTTTTTTGGCTTGCACTAGGATAATGCCCGTGTTATGGTAGTCATACATTTAATATTTTATATTAGAAATAAAATATACATTCTGTTGAAACAGAAATTAAACATATTAAATAAAAATTAAGAATTATATAAAAGTAAGTGAAAACTAAAGAAAAAAAATCGTGTTTTAAAGAAAAATAGAAATTAAATATATTTTTTTTAATTTTGTAATACGGAAACTAATAATAACATTTAGTTTTAAGAACTCGTGTATGTACCATGTATACAAATATTTTAATTAAAACGTGTATATAAATTAAAACATAAATAGAATTAGGTTGAAAAATTAAGAGAGAAAAAAAATAATAATATTTTGAAGATAAATAGAAATAAAAATTTAGAAATGAAAAATTTAATAATTAAAATGTAGTGTTAAGAACTCATTTTTACTTTGAAGTACGCTCGTCCCCTTTCAAATATACAATCTGTACACGTGCTTATATAAAGTGATTTAGAATTGCTTAACTTTATGTCAGTACTCAGAGCATTATATATTTTAGGAGCGATGAACCAGAATTGTCGTTGAGCGAATGAGGTATTAGTTTTTGGGACCACGCAATAGTTTGGTGAAAAGCGGGTGTGTGCTTGATGTTTTGGAGCCATTAGTAGGTTATTTTTTGTATATAAGAAATGCTTGTCTTAGTAAATAGCTGTCGAATATAATATAAGACCCTGATTTTAGCAAAGAGTTCATTTGAGGGATGGGCAGGTTGAATTTTAAATATAATTCTCACGATTAGTTTTTGAACAATAATAATTGGTCTAATAGTGGATTCAGCTCAACCATCCCATCACACTATACCAGCAGAATATATGGCAGAGTTTACGGAGTTTTTTTACTGTGACACTGATGTGAGCTTCTCAACGTAGTTGGTTGTATATGATTATTCCCAAATATTTAACTATTTTTGATGATTTGAGGGTCGAACACGTTCAATTAATATAAGGTGTGGTATCTGGAGTGTCTAAATTGAGTGGGCACGAGTGAATGATTGGTTTAGGTATTGTTGGGTTTTTTTGCGTATGGAAAATGTCGTATATTGTATTTTGTCGATGTTAAGTGTGAGGAGGTTAGTGTCTAACCAATGCTTTACTTTTATTAGGCCATTATTAGTTTTGTTAATAACTGATTGCCATGTTTCATCGTCGAATATTAAGGCCGTATCATCGACAAATGATAATATCTACCTCCAATATTGATAAGGCCGAAAATAATAGAATCGAATAATATAGACCTAAAACTTAGAATACTCCTCATCAAGACCTGTGTATGGAGTATCTTGATGTACGGCTGCGAAACATGGTGCCTATCCGAAAGAGATAAACGCAGACTAGAGGCTTTTGAGATGTGATCCTATAGAAGACTATTAGGAATTTCCTGGAGAGACCACATTACAAATGAGGAGGTTCTCCAAAGAATGGAAGGAAGAAGGCACCTAGCTGCTCGGGACATTGTCCGAAAGGCGTGCAAGATGGATCGGCCATGTAATACGACAAGAAGGCCTCTTGCATGCCATAATGGAGGGTATGACCGAGGGGACAAACTCTAGGGGACAAACTCTAGGGGACGCCCACGCCGAGAGTACCTGGAGGACCTGTTGGTGGACGTGCGCTGCTCATCATATGCAGACTTCAAAAGAGCCGCACACGACAGGGAAGAGTGGAAGAGACGAATAGAGGAAATTGCTGCAAACCAATCCCAGGATTGAAACCGGAGAGAGAGTGAGTTAATTTATGTATAAAAAATAAAATGGTTCCTAGTGTGCTTCTTTAAAATAAATATTTATTTATAATAAAAATGTTACACAAATTAATAAATAACTATGAATGTTTTTTGTTTATCCTTATGAGGTAGGTACCTAAAACATTCACCCAATTTCGATTGAACTTTGGTGATTTCGTGCGCATGCCCCCTCGAAGGTTTCTATATATAATGGTGAGCTCAGGCGTTTTTAAATTTTATAAAATAGCCCGAGTTGTTTAGAAATGTGTGTATTTTATATAATTTAATGGCACGAAGGGAAAGTGTGAGGGGGAGAGAGGGGGTTCGCGGGAGAAGGGAGGGGAAAGGCGAAGAAGGTGGAAGGGTAACGCGGGAGGGGAAAGGGATCTGAGAGGGGAATGGGGGCGGGAACGAGGATGCATGGGAAAGGACACGCAGAGTGAAAAAAATTATTTCTTTAAGTGGCATTGCAATCCATGTCGGGTTCTCGCGAGTATCTAATTAATACAAAATATTGATAGAACGTACAATGAATGAGCAAAAATCAAAATTACACATTTTCGGGAGGAAGCTTAGATAGGTACTAAATGCTAATGATTTTGAAATGTTGTCTACCAATAAAGGAATATGGTACAGAAAGCTCCAAAACGAACCGTTTAAAAGACCATGGTTCACTGAGGTTAATCTGAAAAGATCGAAAATGAGAATCATTTTTAGATTAAGATCCGGACATGCACTAATGGGAAGAATATTGTGTTTGATAGGCCTCTCTGATTCTCCAATGTGCTCGATATGTGAACAAATTGAAGATGTCGAGCACACATTATCGAAGTGCATTAAATATGAACGACAGAGAGCTACAATCCTAATGACCTCGAAGTCATCGGAAGTTCAGAATTTAATAGCCTCAACTGAGTTTCATGCCATATCGAGAATAATAAAATTTATTAGATCATGTAAACTGGAAAATATTTGAAAGTGATTTTTTATACGAAATGAATATAAAAGGACTCTAAGTAACTTTTTAAGATCATTAGAGATTATAATGATAATATTATAATTTAAAAACAGATGAGGCAAAAATGACAACATTGTGTGAGTTAGAAGCCTCGATAATATACATGACATTAAAAAAATATATATATATTTGGGGCACAAACAACTTTCCAGTCGGGTAAGATATGGAGGATATTTTTTAATGTGAACCCTGTATAAAAGAGTCCAAACTGCCCGGTACCAGTGAGCCTATGGCCTATGGCACCCCAATGAGGATGAAACTAGTGGGGAGATGAAATAGTGTGAAAGAGGTACCTGGCTATTGAACACGGTTGAAGACACGTCAAGCAATGACATTGACTGCTCTTGGCAGTTGATGTTATCTAAAGAGTCTTCAAAGAAACTCCCAGAAAAGTGATAGTGAGAACTTCTTTTCATTGGTGTGTGTTTCTTTTTGCGTATTTCTATATTATCTATTGTTATCAAGATTAATTTTGTAGAACTCCATTTCAATTAAAAGTTTTTATTAAATTATCTATTACTATTACCTATTATCATTCAATTTAAAATAGTTTATTTGTAAATACGAGTAGGTAATGTTTTGTAATAATTATTACGTGTGACAGCTGTTTCGCCTTCTGAAGGCAATATCAAACTGTTGTAAAGCCATTTATGGACAAAAAAATACTAATAAAAAACGTTATATTTTTTTATTAAATAGTCTTTCAAACTTCGACAAAAGGCGGTCTTTAAAACAAATCGCACAAAGCAGCTGCTCGGGAAGCTAGGGCCCCAATACTGCCCTGTACTCCACTCTCTCTAGTCTGTACAAACGAGGTAGTGTCGCCGTTTCAAACATTTTCCTCGACCGAAAAGCAACTAAGCCAAAACCACGTAGATCCTTGTAAAGCCGTCACCACTACATTCGAAGGGTACTACGCTGGTTCACCCACACAACCTCATTCTTTAGATCATATAAACACAAAGTGTCCACAAAGGTATTCAATTTAAGTACTAGAAAAACTTATCCTCGGAGTAACCTTTAACAGTAAATTAACTTGGAAAAAGCACATCAATGAAACCCTAGCATCAACAAATGCTTTCCTAATAACTATGGAAAAGTATACTAACAAGCACACTACAATAAAAACACACAAAAACAAAGCTCACAAAACATTGCAAATTAAACCATGGATCACGGCAGGGCTAGTAAAGAGTATTCACAAACGAAACACAATGCACATGAGAGTAAATAAAAACCCATATGACTCTAAACTTCATCATGACTACTTATTAAATAGAAATCTATGTAACAAATTAATTAAGCAGGCTAAATTCACATTTTATAGGAACGCAATTGAAAATGCCAGAATGGATCCAAAAAATACTTGGAAAGTCATTAATGAAGCAGCTTATTTAAAACCCAAGAAGAGTAATAATATCAAGAAACTGTCAATTAATGGAGAAATCCTTGAAACTAAGAATGAACCATTCATACTAGCTAATTATATTAATTCTCATTTTTCCAGTGTAGGCCTAAATTTAGCAAGCAAAATCCTCAACAATCACCACACTGCTAAAAAACTTTCATCTATACACAGCCCTACCAAGCGACCATTACACTCATTTAATATATATAAACTCAATAAAACAGAAATTTCCGACCTTATTTTATCTCTCAAACCACATTGCGCTCCGGGCCCGGACCAAATCCCAAACCAAATTCTGATTGATCTGCGAGAATTTATTGTTATACCTCTTCTACACATATTCAATCAAAGCTTTAGCCAAGGGATTGTCCCGGATAAACTAAAAATTGCTATTGTAACTCACAATTCACAAGACTGGGGTCAAAACTTTAATTTCTAACTACAGACCTATCTCACTATTAAATTCATTATCGAAAGTTTTGGAAAAAGCAATGAAAAAAAGGCTAATATCCTACCTCGATAAACACAACTTACTCTCAGATTTTCAATTCGGTTTTCGAGCTAAAATGAGCACAGAACAGGCTATATCCGAATTAACTAATTACATTATCAAAAATACAGATGAAGGATCCAAAGTCATCGGAGTTTTTCTAGATCTGGCTAAGGCTTTTGATACTATCTCTCATGATATTCTGTATGAAAAACTTAAAAATAATGGTATCAACGGACCTATATACTAAAAATAGAAAACAAATAGTAAAACTTAATAAATGCTACAGTGATCCGGGTCCCCTTCTATTTCTCATTTACATAAATGAACTTACCGATATTAAATTGGCATCTATCGACTACAAGGTAATCAGTTACGCAGATGACACGGTAATTCTATTCAAAGCTCCGAGTTGGGAAAAGGCCTTCAAAAGTGGGGAAACTGGTATGTTAGAAATAAAAAATTGGCTGGACAAAAATCTACTTACCTTAAACATCACCAAAACAAAATACTTAACGTTCAGCAAAACCAAAAATCTTTCCGCCTTTATACCTACACCCTGATATTTATTACCTCAAATCCCTCAAACCACAACTGCGAAAAAATAGAACATACTGATAATATCAAGTATCTAGGGTTAACAGTGGATTATAAATTAAACTGGGAACTTTATATTAACTTATTAATTAATAAAATCCTTTTAACTTATGGAATTTCTGCTTGGGGGAGAGCTGCCGACAAGTACATTAAACCGCTTAACACAACTCATAAAACATTAATAAGGATCGTGTTCAAAAAACCGTATAACATACTAGATATCAGGAAGCTGTTCATTAAAAAGATCATATAAATAAACTGCATAAAATCCTCACCATGCCACATAACTCACCCAAAAAACACAAGAGCTAAATCGTGTAATCTACTTCTTGTGCCTAAAACTAAATCAAGTTTTGCCCAAAAGCACGAATCTTACCTCGCACCTCACATTTTCAACACCTTCCTAAAAGAAACCACCTATTGTACCATAAGGAAGCGCTAGATGAGAAGATGAAAACAATTATTGAGGAAAATAATATCCTTAAAAATAAAGTATCAGAACTAGAACAAAAACTTAAAGCGGTAGATAGAGAAAAACGTAAAAATAATCTGGTGTTCTTTAGAATATAAGAGAAGGGTAAATCTGAAGGAGACCTAGTAGACTACATCACGGACCTCATAGTAGACACGGGAGTACACTTGGACACTAAAGAAATTAGCAACGTGTATAGGATAGGGAAACAAAGCGAAAACCAGAATCGTCCGGTTATAGCATCTATCACAACCCAATGTAAAAAACACCTTATACTCAAGAACAAGACAAACCTCCCGTCAGGTATTAATGTGAAAGAAGATTACTCGAAGGAAATCCTGGAAAAACGAAAACAGCTACAACCTCCACTAGAAGATGAAAAAAAGAAGGGAAATATCGCTTACATAAAATATGACAAACTAATAGTGTTAAAACCGAAGGAAAACATTAGCGAAAAGAGGAAAAGGGGAACTTCGGATTCTCCCAAGTCAACAGCACAAAAGAAAGTAAATACAAACAAAATATTAATCAATCCTCCACAACCTCTACCCAAAACTAGCACGAAAGAGATCACCAGACCTAACATACTGAACTATGTCAACCGGGCAAATTCTGACTCCCAACTAAATGCTGCAAAAAACTAATAGTTGACTCGGAAAATCGGAAACAAACAATATTAATACCAACAAAAATTAACAATCAAAACCAATCAACGAAAAGTCTCCCAATTCGGCTGGTTCCCGCGGGAGTTATAGACCACCACCCTCTAACAACAAGAAGAAACAAAATACTCAATATTGAAACTTTAAATACGAGAACCCTTAAAACCGAAGAAAGCCTACACGAGCTAGAAAAAGCTCTCGAAGAAATAAAATGGGATATCCTGGGCATTAGTGAGATGAGAAGACTAGGAGAAAAGATTGAGGAACGCATTAACTACATACTATTCCACAAAGGCGAAACAGCCGGTCAAAGAGGAGTAGGATTCATAATCAAACGGTCAATGAAACAATACATACAAGACCTAATTGGAATCTCTGATCGAATAGCCATTCTTAACATTGACATACCAGGATACCAAAAAGTATGGTCAGTTATACAAATTTATTCTCCAACAGAACAAGCAACAAAAACAGAAATCAAACTTTTCTATAAAGAATTAACAAAGATAATAACAAGGTATCAAAACAACCACATTATTCTAATGGGCGACTTCAATGCTCAAGTCGGGACGAAGCAATGCAAGGAAGAATATGTCTTGGGAAAGTTTGGCCAAGGTAGAAGAAGTCCACATGGTGAATTTTTGGTTGAATTATTATTACAACACAACCTAACGCTCTTAAACAGTTTATACATGAAAAACCAAAAGAATAAGTGGACATGGATCTCCTCCGATGGCAAAACCAAAAACGAAATTGACTACATAACAACAAACTATCCAAAAGCCTTCACGGATACATCGGTCCTAACTAAATTCAATTTCAATACAAATCATTGTATGGTAAGAAGCAATATAAGAATAGAACCACCAAATAAATCTAGAAAACATTTCGCTTCACACACTACAAAACACCACAGCGATGAAACCTTAAGGAAAATAACACAATCCCTAATTGAATCAGCTGAAGAATTAATTTTGAGTAACACTGAAGCTCGTGCGAAATATGGAAAGCTATAAAATCTTATAACTAAAGAAAAAGCTGAGAATAGCAGAAGAAACAAGTACGAACTAAGTGACACAACGCTGCAATTTATAGAAGAAAGAAAACACCTATTTTCAAAACATCCTAAAAAAGATAACATTAAAACTATAACAAAATTAAGTAAAGAAATCAGAGAGAACATCAGGAAAGATAGGAAGACCAAGAGGCTGCAAACATTAGAAAAGCATATAATTAAAAAAAACAGGGGGAGTGAAAAAAGCGCTTAAAGAATTGAGAGAATCAAACCAAGAATGGATACCAAAATTAAACAAAAGGGTGAATACTTCTTCAAAAAGAAAAAACATAAACGAAATAGCCACAAAATTTTACTCTACTCAAGCGCAGATGACAAACAAAAACATGATCCGAAGAAAGACGTCAATAAAGAGCAGGAAAATGTTGTATTTTGAATGGCCTATTTTTAACTACTGTGCCACACGGTTACAAGATTGAAGTTACAGCGCCTTTAGGATCGTCCGACCACTGCCTGGTGACGACATCAATCCTTGTAAACTTCAGACCACCAAACGAGAGGCTGAAGAGAAAAGTGTGGCACTATAGGTCAGCAGATTGGTTCGGTCTGCGGGCACATTTTAATGCTTTCCCGTGGTCAGTTGTCTGTTTTCGGACTTCGGATCCCTCAAGATGTGCCCAGGAAATTGGTGAAGTCATCACATCTGCGATGGATGGCTTCATCAAATCTACTGTTAAGGAAACTGGTGTAGGCTCAAAGCCGTGGTCCAGTCGACAATGCGCTGAAGCAGTGCGACGAAAAAACGCGGCTTACCGAGCCTGCAACACATCTAGAACATCCGAAGACAGAACAGCTTACAACAAAATGGCAAAGGAAACCAAGAGAATCATAAATAGGTCAAAATTCGAGCACGACCAGCAGATCAGCAGAAAGCTGGCTGCATGCCCGCATGGCAGCAGGCAATTCTGGTCGCTTGCGGGCTCTATAGGTCGCAATTTCTGCAAATTCAGTCTGCCACCTCTTACCAGACCTGACGGCTCACTAGCAAACACCGCCACCGAAAAGGCTAACTTACTAGGTAAAATGTTTGCGGATAAATCAACCCTCGATGACCAAGGTGCTGTCCCGACGTCGGTTCCTCATTGCGGCTTTCGTATGAAAAAGCTGAGGATCCGGCATCGGGAAGTACTCCATGTTTTACGAGGGCTTGATGTTAATAAAGCTAGTGGGCCTGACGGAATACCTGCCCTGATACTGCAGAGGTGCGCTGCAAAAATAGCTCCGATTTTGACGAAGCTTTTTAAAATGTCCCTGAACACTGGCTCTGTGCCCTCTGGTTGGAAAAAAGCGGTTATCCATCCTATTCCAAAGAAGGATGACCGCTCCAACCCGGCCAACTACCGCCCCATAGCGATCACATCAGTTCTGTCTAAGGTGATGAAACGTGTGATCAACGACAAACTGCTCACATACCTCGAGAAGAACAAAATTATTAACGATCGTCAATACGGATTCCGGCGGAACCGCTCATGCGGTGATCTTCTCGCGTATGTGACGCATGTTTGGGGGCGATGCCTGGAACGTTTCGGTGAGACCCAAACGGTTGCACTGGACATCTCCAAGGCCTTTGACCGGGTTTTGCACCAAGGACTTGTCAACAAACTGCATTCTTACGGACTTCCCGCATCCTTGTGTACGTGGATTGCCGACTTCTTGAGGGAGAGGTCGATTCAGACGGTAGTCGATGGTTTCACCTCTTCCTCACACTCGATAAATGCTGGCGTCCCGCAGGGATCGGTTCTGTCTCCGACTTTGTTTTTGTTGCACATCAACGACCTTTTGTCATGTGCACCAATTCACTGTTACGCGGATGACAGTACAGTTCATGATAGCTTTTTGTTTGACAAGCCCCCAAAGGGCTCACAAACTCCAACAGCTCGTAGGGCTTTGAAGCAAAGAATGGACGGTTACCTCGAGAGTGTTTTCTCTTGGGGTAAAAATAATCTCGTTGAATTTAATGATTCAAAGACCCAATCTTGTCTGATTACGTCTAAAAGGGATCGAAATGAAAATCTAGTCTCTTTCAACGGAAGCAATCTTCCGAACAGGGCCTCCATTGAAATGCTTGGTGTAACCCTAATTGACCAGCTCATGTATGGGGGCTCCATCGAAGCCAGAGTAAAGTTAGCCTCACAGAAACTGGGCGTACTGTACAGGGCCCGCAGATACTTTAATAGTACACAACTGCTAACCCTGTACAAATCACAAGTGCGCCCCACGGTTGAATTTGGCAGCCACCTCTGGTCTGGAGCTCCAAAATACCTGAAAAATACCCTCGACTCTGTGCAGAAACGGGCGGTCCGTTTGATAGATTCTCCCATCTTAACAGACGGATTGCAATCTTTAGAGCACAGGCGTCGGATGGGAATGCTATCCTTGTTCTACCGGTATTACAATGGAAGATGCTCCGAGGAACTAGCATCATTGATCCCTTCGGCACCGGTGCATAGTCGGGAAACACGCCAAACGCGTGCACAACATTTGTACACGGTTGACATTTGCCACATGAGAACGGGTCGTTTCTTCGACTCGTTCTTGTGTTCAACAGCTCGGTTGTGGAATGATTTGCCGGCCTCTGTGTTTCCTTCTTCCTACAACATGGGTCTCTTCAAGACCAATGTTCATTCCTTCCTCTCCTCAAAAAGACCCTCCACATAGCATCCCAGATGACATAGGCCCTGAGGGAAATTATTTTCCTCAGGGACTCCTGCGTAGAGTTAACGTAAAAAAAAAATCTGAGTATTGTGCAAGAGGGTATACTTTTACCTATAACTGCATAATCAACTCAAATTTCGATTTTTTGGAGATGTCTGACTAATCGATTGGACGATCGATATGAACAAATACAGCGGCGTCATTTGCGTCTCAAAATTTTTACTTCATGTAGGTATAAAATGTTACCTGACAAGGAATCTTGTTTTTTCTCGGTAGGGAAAAAAATTATTTTAAAACCCCACAAAAAATATTTGATAAAACCCCACTAAATATCTTTTGATAAAACCACACTAAAAATTATTTGATAAAACCCCACTAAAAATTATTTGAATAAACCCCACTAAAAATTATTTGATAAAATCCCACTAAAAATTATTTGATAAAACCTCACTAAAAATTAAATCTTTAGATTGCCCTGATTGATCGAACAAACTTAGTACCCGCCAAGAGCCCACGATGGCGGTGTTGCCTTGGAAAGTCTTGATAAGTTGGAGTTATCGTACTGTTGTAGGTCAATTTGACCTATTTTTAGGCTTTTTGTAATTTGATGAAGTGTGTGAAAAGTTTGTATAAGGAAAAAATAATTATGTAAAACTGTTTTATTAGTTGTTATAAAAAATTTATTGGTTAGTAGAAAAAAGAGGATTTTGTTTAGTTTTTTTTTAAATATTTTTAGTTTAAAAGAAGCAAACCGAAAGGATCTTTTTTTGTATTAATTAGTAATCATTTTTTGTATTAATTAGGACCATTTTTTGTATTAATTAGTAATATAGTTCTTATTTCACAAAGTCTAATAAATATAGGTATATTATTCTAATTATGCGTTTTTTTTTATTTCCTAAATATTTAATACGAATAAATAATGATAAAAAATAATAAATTACACAGAATAAATTATGTTACAGGTGTATTTATTCATGTAGGTAAATTTGACCTATGATTCGGCTTTTTACAAAATATGATTGCAAAATAGCAAAATATGATTGGGCTTCTAGGTATTATGTCCTGCTTTGAATCATACAAACCGACGATCAATTTAACACATCTTCCAACGTTCTTCCCCCTTTCCACACACTCGCCGTCGCTGGCGCCGCTCGGGTTTAATTAATTCCAAAAAGGAATAATGTAAAGGGCATTTTGGATGATCAAGAAAGCGCCAATTTTCATTAGGAACGGATCCTTTTGCGGCCTGCGGACGGCTAATTGTCCGTTTGCAGGCAGCTGTCAGGTACCTGCCGACTAGTCGGTAAGTAACCAGTAGCCACCCTGGCCTACCTACGAGTACTTGCTTTCTACCTTCGTGTGTCCAAACCACCTTCCGGTAACTACTTACTAGAAGGTGGTGACAATGAAAAATACGTAGAGTATGTTTCACAAAGTCCCCAAAACGATTATTTAACAATTAATTTCATTCATATTCACCTTCAAACTCAGATGTACCGGTACATATTTTTTTTATAAAGATCATTTTCGTAGGTAAAATAATTTCCAGTCACAATTTTTCAAAGCTCCCAAAAACGATCGAAACCGAAAGAGCGCTTTTATTATTACCGTGACGGTCTACGTTTACGGTACCGTGATGGCAAAAAAGGCAATAAACATACGTTCCTTATCGCTATAATGCTGCAGCTGTGCAAATGATTATTTATAAATTCTACGTACAATAATAATATGTAATCAAACTTTATATTCAGAATCAGCGTTTGTTGATCTTCATTAATACATATTTTTAAGCCATAATATTTTTCAGTGGAGCATAATATTTATTAGTAAGAATTTATGCTTTTGAAATAGTTTGTATAGCGCAGTAGTGAATACCATGTTCGAGTTCACACAGCGCGACATCACGTATACTCGAGCGGTCAAATTCTGTCGGAATAGGGTTAACGAATAACAAGGCGATAAGTAATTGTTGAAAATATTTATTATTTTGAGTTTGTCCTGCCGGAGTGAAGACGTCTAGTTAGCTACCGCAGACTAAGTTAAGGACGGCAACTCCAGAAGATGTGTTTTTCCCTTAATTCTCCCTCTACTCCCCTATTCTCAGGGGCCCTGGGGCTCTCCCCCGTTTCCCACGATGGTAGTTATCAAAATATTTCAAAATCGATATTCTATTAAATATATTTAAAAAAAAAAAAAAAAAATAACATCGAAATACAGGGAGTTCCATTTAAAGAAAATGAAAACATAATAAAATAGTCAAAAATAGTAATATTAATAGCCAAAAATAGTAACGAATTCGGAACACAATATAGATTCAGCAAACTGCATAGAAATCCAACTTAACCACCACAAAATGACATCTGAATATGGAATTCCACAAGGTACTGTGCTGGGTCCTATATTATTCATCTTATACGTAAACGGGATATTTTCTCAGCTTCTTCATTATAGTTTAACCTCTTATGCTGACGATACAGTACTTATTGAGAGTGGAAATACATGGCAAGTAGTAAAACAAAAAGCAACAGAAGACATAAATATACTTAAACACTGGTTCATATGCAATAAAATCAAAGGTCGTTCTGCAAAATTTTGATATAATTATACCTACATTACAACTCTAAATATCATTAAAAAAAACTGTAAAATAAACTGTTCCACATTAAAAATTTCGAATAAAATTAAATACTTAGACAAAAACCTAAACTGGTAAGATCAAATCAACCTTACCGTTCACAAAAAAAAAGAAATTAATTTAAATATTCTTAAAATTCCGAAACTTTCTCTCATTGGAAAATCTAACATCAATCAATCAATCTGAAATACTAGAACTAAGGCGGATCTACTGTATCCAATGTCTCAAATATATTTTTACACGTCCAAACAATTTCAATAAAAATACATATCGTTCTAGCCAGAGATATAACACGTGCGTGTACACAGTGCCTCACTGCAAAACCAGACTGGCCCAAAGACACATTACCTACATTGCCCCAAAACTATTCAATTCCATACCCCACTCCATCAGCAAGGATCAAAATCTGAACGTACTTAAAAAAAATGTTAAAATCTGGGTAAAAAATAATTTGGAACTGAATAAGTTTTTTCTGTAATTCAATCAGCTTCTAAAATGTGGAGTCTTTCTGAATATTTAGAATAAAAACAGGAAATATATATATATACTCGTATGTACATGTGTATTTAAGTATGGGTGTAAATGTGTGTTTATCTTAGATATATTTTTAAATTTTTATACTCGTATGAAGTCAATCATGTTGATCACTGTAGACACTATGCATATATATTTTAATTTGTGTGTTTATCTTACATATATTTTTAAATTTTTAAACTCCTACGAAGTCATTCATGTTGATCACTGTAGACTCTATGCTTATATATATATTTTTTATTTTTTTATAATTTTATTTTAACTACCACTGTTATCCACATAACATAATACCCACACACAGGCTTCGCCTTTGTGGGATTTTTTTTTGTTACTTACATTTTTTGTTATTATGTATTTACCCATATGTAAATGTACCAAAAAAACTTTGCTAATAAAAAAAAAATAAAAAAAAAAAAAAAATCGAATCTCCAATACGCCGCGCCGGTAAGCTAGGGAGCTGCATACAAAATAAATCTACACCCTGTCGATATTTTTCAACGTCTAATTATAAAAATTATATTGAATAAATCAAGAGACTATCCAACACACCTTATTTTTGAAGAATTTAAAGTATTAAAATTTTATGATCTGGTCCGAAAAAATGTAATGATTCAAATAATAAAAGAAAAAAAATCATAGATTTTTAACTGAAAGTCGTACTCGTCAAAAACATATATTTTCAATACAAAAATGTAACACCTCATTTGCACAACATCATTACACATATCTTGGGAATAAATACTTCAATAGCCTACCCGAAAAGATAAGAACAATCGAATATGACACCGACTCCACCGACAATAACATTCGTACCTACATATTGATGAGTTGAAAAAGTAAATCAGATACTTGAGACGGGCCATGTCAAAAGTCAGAATAATAGAAGAGTATGTATGAGACGATGTATGAATGTGAGTGAGGCAAAAAGTGTGTGCCAAGACCGAGTTGTTTGGCGGTCCGTCCTCTCTGCCTACCCCTGCGGGGAAACGGCGTGATGGTTAGTTAGTTTTAGTTTTAGAAAAAGTAAGTTGATTATAAAGTTGTAGAAGAATACGAAATTATTTTTTTACTTTTTAGTTTACGTTTTTTTGTTTTCTTCAAATTTTTGTTTATTTTTGATTTTTAGTGAATCTACAGACAGACATTACTTAACCGTAACAACGTGACGTTACGGTAGGTGACTCAAATATCCGGATAGCCTATAAAAGATTCAAAAATTAATTTGCTAATTAATTTAATTCAATCGTTAATTTGCTCCTAAGAATTGAAGATTTTTGTTACTTTGTCATGGATTCCATAATCAGAACCTAAGCAAACTCTCATCAAACCACCCTTGAAGTACATCCTTTCCAATCAAAAAAGAATCGTCGAAATTGGTTGGCGTGATATTGAGTTATTCGTTCATTTGTCGCGCACATACTTAATGCAATTAAATGGTTTTCTCATGGATGCCATTGTCAGAACTAGACCAAATTAAAATGGGACTACGCAGGAAGCACCTATAAGCAAGCAGCAGATATTGATGATTCTAATAAAAATAGAATCATCAATATCGGTTCACCCAGTCGAAAGTTCAGAGGTATCAAAAAAAATACAATCAAATTGAGAACCTCCTCCTTTTTGAAGTCGTTAAAAAAGAACAAAATGATGAAATTATCTTCATAACTTGTATAACTTTTAAATTTGTCTTTTTTTTAAGCTCCTACCATAATTAATTATAAGATACAAAACATATTTTTCATCCCGATACTCATCCCTCTTCTAATCACAAGCGTCCATAGAAGAGAAACTTGATAAAAAAAATAAAATATTGCACTTAACCCTCGCCCGGCCGTATTCCGTGAGTAGATCAGAATATTTAACCCTCGCCCGGCCGTATTCTGTGAGTAGATCAGAATATTTAACCCTCGCCCGGCCGTATTCTGTGAGTAGATCAGAATATTTAACCCTCGCCCGGCCGTATTCTGTGAGTAGATCAGAATATTTAACCCTCGCCCGGCCGTATTCTGTGAGTAGATCAGAATATTTAACCCTCGCCCGGCCGTATTCTGTGAGTAGATCAGAATATTTAACCCTCGCCCGGCCGTATTCTGTGAGTAGATCAGAATATTTAACCCTCGCCCGGCCGTATTCCGTGAGTAGATCAGAATATTTAACCCTCGCCCGGCCGTATTCTGTGAGTAGATCAGAATATTTAACCCTCGCCCGGCCGTATTCCGTGAGTAGATCAGAATATTTTCGGTGTGCAATAAAATCCAAATAAATTGAAAATTTGTGAACTTATCCGAAAACTAAAAACTTTTTTTGAAAGCTGATAAAATATGGTTTAAAATTTTATTATTTAAAATGACAATGTAATTTTTTTAAATATAAAAAATTTTAATACAAACTTTAAAAAAAAATTAAAATCATTCACTTTAGGTTTTTTGCAACTAATATTACTGGTAAAGAAAAAATAAAAACACACATTTTATTAGACAAATGTGTTATAAACGTTATCATCATCTCACTTTTTTGTCGTTTCACGTAAAAATAAGTTTGGTCTTAAAAATGAGTACATTTTCAGTATTTTATGGTTAAATTTTAGATTTGGTTATATAGCGTGGTAATTTGGTTATATGACCTTCTAATACCGTTTAGATCATATTTCTCACTATGATAGTAAGGAAGACACAACTATTTTTATGAGACCTATATGAGTTGTTCCGAAAAGCAAACAAATTAGCCTGAGGGGTTGATTGAAATACTTTGGACTGTTATAATCGAACCCACAATACTCCGATTAAAATCAAAAGTGCGGAATAGGCTATCACACCACATAGTTTGTCATTGGTTGGATAAAAATACTAATAATAAATAGGTTGCTACACACTTTCTTATGTTCCCTCATTTCTTGAGTTGATTGGTTTATATTTCATCATCCGGTGAAACACCAATCGATCCTGTGAAAGATTGTCCAGGACTTGGCTCCAGGGCTGGCAAAATACTAAAACTAATTTTAACGTAAATAAATTTGTTTATTTTTGATGTGTTATGCCGTGTAGCTGTCCGAAACGTTGGCTAGAGAAGGAGGTAGCATAACACCCTAAAAATAAATAAAGAAAATGTTTTTGGCAGTGAAAATCTAAAATTTATTTATTGTTATCAAGTTTAATTTGTAAAACTCCATTTTCATTTTTTTTTCTTTTATATATTCAATTCTTCTTCTTTCGTGTGGTGGGGGGTCAGAGGGGCATATCTAGGTCTGCGAGCCAGTCTAGGGCCTCAGGCGTTGCCCTGTGGACCTCATCAATCCCGCTGCGGAAAGAATGGAGCGGGTATTCGTTGACCACATGTTCGGTGGTCTGCACTGCACCGCATTCACACGTCGCCGACTCTTTAAGGCCCCATCTATGCATCATGTGAGCACAACGGCTATGGGAGCACCTTATCCTATTGATGGCAGTCCAGAGTTTGCGAGGCAATGAGAACCCAGGCTATCTCTCAGTGGGGTCTTGCACGAGATGGGCGTTTTTGACGTTGGCTGATTGCCACTCAAGCTTCCACCTATCTTCTGGGGTGAGAAGTGTTCGAAGGAGTCTTTCTCCTTCCGTCCAGAAGGGTTTTTGAGACTTTAAGCGGCATGCCGGGTGAGAAATGACATCATCGTGCAAGGGTATTTCGCTTTTTTGCAGCGCCTTCTTGTATTCCCTCAGTGTTGCAATCTCTCGCCTGATATTTGGCGGGGTTATATTTGCAAGTACGGGGAACCAAGGAAGAGGAGTCGATTTTAAGGTTCCGCTGGTGGTTCGCATTGTGGCATTAAGCTGAACGTCGACCATGGAAGTGTGGGCGCTTCTGGCCCATACTGGAGCACAGTATTCAGCTGCTGAGAAAACCAGGGCAATGGATGCCGTTCTGAGCATGTTGGCGTCGCATCCCCAGCTAGTACCAGCCAGCTTATTGACTAAGTTTAGTCTTGTCCTGGTTTTTTTGCCCACTGTTTCCATGTGTTTCCGGTAATTCAGGCTCCTGTCCAAAGTTACTCCAAGATAGCGGGGATGGGGGTCATGGTAAATATTTTTTCCATCAAACTGAACACAGAGTTTTGCGTTTGCCTGTGAATTACTGAGATGGAAAGCTGTCACAACTGTTTTCGACCCATTTGGCTTTAGTCGCCAATTGAGGAAAAATTCTTTCATAGCCTTGAGGTCAGAATTAAGAATCTCTTCTGCTGCATTGGGGGTTTTGGCTTGAACTGTGACGGCGAAGTCATCTGCGTAAGCAAATTTTCTGCCTTCAGTGTGAGGAAGATCTCGTGTATAGATGTTGAAGAGCGATGGGGCCAGCACTGAGCCTTGGGCAAGGCCATTATTCAGGTGCATTTTTTTGCTTTTTAGCCCTCCTAGAAAAACCCTGAAAGTACGGCCAGTTAGTTGCTCAATAAGTCGTAATGTGTTGCCATCCTCTATGGTGTCGTAGAGCTTGACAAGGAGGCCTTTGTGCCACACCGTGTCGTAAGCCGCAGAGAGATAAATGAACGCTGCCGCAGTCTTAAGCCGTTTCTGGAATCCAGATTCGATGTGTGTTGTCAGAGCTAGCACCTGGTCACAGCAGTTACGGCCTGGTCTGAAGCCAGCTTGCTCTTGTGGAACCACTTTCTCCAGAATTGGGGTAAGTCTGCGGAGCACCACTCGCTCTAGGAGTTTGTACATGGTACTTAAAAGCGAGATGGGCCGATAGCTGTTTGGATCTTCTGTTGGCTTGTTGGGTTTGAGGATCGCAATAACTTTAGTTTTTTTCCAGATATTTGGAATTACTCCAGTTTTAAAAATTTTAGTAAACAGTTTTGCGATCCATAACTTTGTCCGTGGCCCAGCATGTTTCAGAAAGTCTGGAAGAACTCCGTCGCATCCAGCTGCTTTCCCAGCTTTTGTTGAAGTGAGGGCGATGTCTACATCATCAGCTATAACGGCGACCACATCGTTAGGGTTCACCGGCCATTTTAGCCGCGCTGCTTTCAGAGATTTTTTGATCTGGTGGTTTATATTAGACCTTGTTGTCGTTTTCGAATTGCGGAGTAGTTGGTGAGCAACAGCATTTGGGGACACTTTGGGGGGTTGTCTTAATTGGCTGATTTGCAGCTCCGAGTCGCCTGAGTGTTTGCCACGCTTTTCTGCTTGAATGTTCGAAACTCATTTCTTCCATTAGTTCGTTCCACCTGTTCATACGCCCGTCATCCAGAGACTGGAGAAGATCAGAAGCAGTGTCTGGGTCGTTGTTCCTCTCGTATTCAGTTAGAAGGCGTTTGCTTTCTGAGCTCCATGTTGGGATATACACTTTTCTGTAACCTCTAGGGTAGAATTTCTTCGCAGCTACAAACAAAAGGTTCGAAAATCGGTCGTAGAAATTCGGCACAACCCTGTCAACATATTCCGAAAACTCTCGCGATTTTGCTCGTCTTAAATTCCACCGTGGCATCGGGTTACTGGAGATTAATGGAATCTGTATACCTATGTTTAGCATGACTGGCCTGTGTTGGCTATGTGGGAAATTATTCAGTACAGTTCTCGAGGCCCTCATAGGTTTTCCGTCCGGCGCTTTAGAGACAAAACACAAGTCGTGCCTGTATTCACGACGCCATCGCGCAGAAAAGAATGTCCCCTTTTGTTTAGCGTCGTAAATAAGTTGGCAATCCTGTGCTGATGCCCAATCGGTGATTTGTTCTCCAGCTTTATCGGTCGTCGAGTAGCCCCATAGGAAGTGGTGGCTGTTGAAATATCCCACGTACTCAGCCGGGTGATTGTGTGGAGGGAGTGCCGGTGTCTGCCATACTTCATTTGAAGGTTTGTAGATGTTAAATATTGCTAGTTTTCCAACCTGAATACCGATTGCGTGAAATCCATCCGTGATTTTTCGGGTAATATTCTGCAGCTCCGGCCTAATGTAGGTCGCAAGGCCGTGTTTTGGGTGTCCCCGCACTGCCACTAGGAGATATCCGGGGATATCCAAACGTGGTGAGTCGATTTCTGCGATATGGGTCTCCTGGAGAAGCAGGATATCAATGTTTTTGTCGTAGAGTGTTTTTACTAAAAAGTCCACCTTTGAGAGAGATGTACCCTCAATATTCAGGGACAATATTTTCAATTGTTCCCCGATATTTAATGTTTCCCCTTGGCCGGGAGACCTTTCGGTCTTCGGCCCCTTACGTGGCAGCATAATTATTATATATAATAATTATATTCATAATTATATTCAATAATATCATTATTTAATTTATAAAAATAGTTTATCTTTATTGCTAATAGTCCAGTAACTTAATAAATCACAGCATGCGTCAAATCTGGTAGTTCTGATTTTTTGCAGACTTGTTTATGATGTTGGCCTAATGAATAATCCAAATTTGTGAGTTATTTTTTTCAAACTTTGGTGATAATAACCCTAAAGGACTAGTTTTTGAAAAAACTTTCCTACGACATTTGTAAAGTAGACTAAATTTGCTACAATATAATACTAGAACTGTCTCTGTAGACCCAATAGTTAAGATTAAGCCTTTCAAAGTTTATCATTTTTTTCCAACTTCGCAATTTTTTGCACTGCCCTGCTTTTATGATGGGATGTTAAAAAAATAAAATGAGAAGTGGGAACAATTATGTTTAAGTTAAGCTGCGAATAATGAAGTAAAAAAATAAAATGAGAAGTGTGAACAATTATGTTTAAGTTAAGCTGCGAATAATGAAGTAAAAAAATAAAATGAGAAGTGTGAACAATTATGTTTAAGTTAAGCTGCGAATAATGAAGTAAAAAAATAAAATGAGAAGTGTGAACAATTATGTTTAAGTTAAGCTGCGAATAATGAAGTAAAAAAATAAAATGAGAAGTGTGAACAATTATGTTTAAGTTAAGCTGCGAATAATGAAGTAAAAAAATAAAATGAGAAGTGTGAACAATTATGTTTAAGTTAAGCTGCGAATAATGAAGTAAAAAAATAAAATGAGAAGTGTGAACAATTATGTTTAAGTTAAGCTGCGAATAATGAAGTAAAAAAATAAAATGAGAAGTGTGAACAATTATGTTTAAGTTAAGCTGCGAATAATGAAGTAAAAAAATAAAATGAGAAGTGTGAACAATTATGTTTAAGTTAAGCTGCGAATAATGAAGTAAAAAAATAAAATGAGAAGTGTGAACAATTATGTTTAAGTTAAGCTGCGAATAATGAAGTAAAAAAATAAAATGAGAAGTGTGAACAATTATGTTTAAGTTAAGCTGCGAATAATGAAGTAAAAAAATAAAATGAGAAGTGTGAACAATTATGTTTAAGTTAAGCTGCGAATAATGAAGTAAAAAAATAAAATGAGAAGTGTGAACAATTATGTGTTAAGCTGCGAATAATGAAGTAAAAAAATAAAATGAGAAGTGTGAACAATTATGTTTAAGTTAAGCTGCGAATAATGAAGTAAAAAAATAAAATGAGAAGTGTGAACAATTATGTTTAAGTTAAGCTGCGAATAATGAAGTAAAAAAATAAAATGAGAAGTGTGAACAATTATGTTTAAGTTAAGCTGCGAATAATGAAGTAAAAAAATAAAATGAGAAGTGTGAACAATTATGTGTTAAGCTGCGAATAATGAAGTAAAAAAATAAAATGAGAAGTGTGAACAATTATGTTTAAGTTAAGCTGCGAATAATGAAGTAAAAAAATAAAATGAGAAGTGTGAACAATTATGTTTAAGTTAAGCTGCGAATAATGAAGTAAAAAAATAAAATGAGAAGTGTGAACAATTATGTTTAAGTTAAGCTGCAAATAATGAAGTAAAAAAATAAAATGAGAAGTGTGAACAATTATGTTTAAGTTAAGCTGCGAATAATGAAGTAAAAAAATAAAATGAGAAGTGTGAACAATTATGTTTAAGTTAAGCTGCGAATAATGAAGTAAAAAAATAAAATGAGAAGTGTGAACAATTATGTTTAAGTTAAGCTGCGAATAATCAAGTAAAAAAGATAAGTACAACAAAAGTTAATAAGTTTATTTGTTAGGAAATTGAGTAATATTCAAAATCAAAAAATTAAATTAATTTAACCCTCTTGGAAGGTCCCGGTTGAGGTTCGTCTGATGGTGATGAATTGTCGACGCCTTGTGTCCACAAGTCATCCTCCATTTCGACATCGGACAGATCGTCGCCTTATGGGATATCTACTTCTGCAAAATCAGGTATATTGTTATAAGAGGCCCCGCTGCAGTGCCTGCAGACTGGTGTCCTCAATTCAAATTCAATTTTCAATTTTTCCCAAAGTTGCGTTCGGCGCTCGAGGTCATAAAACTTGGATTATTCACTAGGCCAACATCATAAACAAGTCAGCAGAAAATCAGAAGTACCGGATTAGACGATTACTAGCCCATACTTTGAGGCGACAAAGTAACTGGACTATAATTTAAATGTTAACAATTCAGTAACAATTCAGTGGGGAAACGTTAAAAGGGTGATACTGATACCCATTTTATTTCCGTATTTTTACTCGGAAATCATTAAGGACGTGGGTAGTAAAAATAAAAGAAATGATTTTTTCATCTATCTATCTAAAAATAATAAAAATGTATCGTCTTTTCCCCATAATTTTGGAAGCGGGTATGGGTACCGCCGCCCCGTGAACCACCCATAGCAGGGGTGTCCGGGTTCATGGGGTGAGGTTTATCCGGGTCTTGGCGGCGGATGCGTCTGCCCACTGGCTTTATGGCAGGCCGTATCGAATCAGACCCCCAGATTCCTACCCACCCCTCATACCTTTTTCTTTCCCAGAACTTCCTCTCTTTCCTTTCTTAAAAAGACCCACCACACAGCATCTCCAAAGATGACATAGGCCCTGAGGGGAATTATTTTCCTCAGGCCTCCTGTGTGGAGCTAATGTAATAAAAAAGTGGCTTAACCGCAGATTGATAATGCCTTCAAAAGCTGCCACGCATAATACTAATTATGTAGCTAAACGTGTTTATAAAACTTTTTTGTTTTTTAAATTAAATAATTATATTATTGAATATATAAAATAAAAAATATATACTCGTATTTATGTTGAAAGTCAGACCGTGGTCGTGGGTACGTAATTTGGTGATAGTATCTCACTAACCTTTTTGAGCTGTAGATAAATGACATGAGAAATAGCGCGTCGTGTGTATTTATTGACTAATCAAAATAAACTGTACTAAGCAATCACAACAAATAAATTTAAAATTTTTAAAACTTATTTTGTTTTATTTTATTAAATTACAGTTTTTCGTGCAAAATTTAAAAAATATATATATACATAATGAAATATGCAATTTGGCCGAAGTGTTTTTTAAAACCTACATTCATTGTCTTATGAGCCACCTTGGTGTTGTCCTTTAAAACCTAGAAACGATCGCAGCGCTATCATTTATTTTCTACACTTAATTGCCAAACTGTACAGTCGACTAAATTATCGGATTTTCAAGGCAAAAAAGTATTTCACTTATTTTCAGGTGTTACATTTGTTTTCTAATACTACAAACACAAAATATTAAATTTATATATTTGTATTAGTAATATATCAATATACAGTAGTATATTTGTTGATATTGTATTTGTTTTTTATAAAGTAAAATGAATCAATAAAACAAAGTTAATTTAATAAAAATAAAACCCTTATTTTAATAATTTATTTACCAAATAGTTCCGCTTTGCTCAAGCATCGTCAGGGTACAAATGAATACTACACAAGATGAATACTACGCATCAGTCAATAATAAATATTGACACTGACTCGCTCATCATTTTTTTCGAGTCGAAACTCGAAACCATGCGGACTGAAAATAAGAAAGCAATTGATGCAGTTCAGCTAAAATTAGATGCGCTGTCTAATGAATGGAAGGAGCAGTACGCAAAAATTCTGGAATGTGTGAGCGTTCTCCAAGAATAAAACACCAATCTCCGGCAAGAAGTCCAGTCACTCCGAGATGCACACGATGAAATGGAGCAGCAAGTAGGATGCAGTAGGATGTGCAACATTGACATCCATGGCATTCCCGAGGCAAAGGGCGAAAATTTAATCACCCTAATAGATAAAATAGGATCCAAAATTAACGTCCCGCTTCCAAGTAGCTATGTGGTGTCAGCGCACCGCGTCGCTCGCGGTCACTCGTCGCCCTCCAACCGTCCACGCAACATTGTCATACAGCTCTCCACAAAGCGTCTCCGTGATGATGTCATCGCTGCGGCAAGGGCTCGCCGCGGCCTCACCACGGAACAATTAGGACTTGGTGCTCCAACTACCAATTTTTATATTGTTACGTTGCAAAGTAGCAACATTACCCACGGTCGCCCCGTTTTACGCAAGAATAGCTTCGGCAGATTCCGGCACTACGAGAATCAACGAGCGCACCGGCCCCCTCTCGGGGCCCGGCAAGCATTCGCCACTCACCGGCTGCCAGCCAGCAAGACAACAGTGTCCCAAGCGAGCGCCTAACGCGCACTCGAGAACCTTAAAACTCGCAATGTATTTCATACTGTAAATTGTGCAACCAGAAGATGCTGACTACTGCCTATCCTACTACAGTGAGTAGACTGAACAATTACCCTCTTTTGTGTGCCATGTCCCGCTCTTAAAGCCCATAACGCGTGTGGAGAGATTGAGAGAAAACAGTCCCTGTTAGGTTAGGGTATTTTAATGCTATCCATGTCATGTGAAGTGTGCCCGAATGGCGATTGTATTAACCATGTCTCCTGCTATTGAATAAACCCTTTAAGCGCATACTGTGTTCTGATTGAGGAGGGAGACCCCGGAGATTTTGAGGAGAGGAGGAAGAGAAATACCCAGCGAACCACAGACACTCGCCTTGAAATTAGGAGGATCTTGCTCGCGCCGACTGTGAGCTAGCTTGTTGGCCCATTAATTACTGCATGTCCTTTCCAGGGTTGGTTTGGCTAGAGGCCGTAGGCCTGCGGTATGCCGACACTGGCGCCGTATGCCGACCGCTGACGCTAACACTGGCTTCAACGTGAGGCTAATTTTTTTTCCCCCCCCTCTTCACGGTCTCACGGTCTCATTCTTCAATCAGCTATTGTTTAAACTTATAACCTATAATGTATGTTTTGTGTTATTCCTATTCCGTCTAGCATTTCAAACAAAAACACCGGCGCGTACGTAACTTCGAATCGCAATTTAAATTATCACGGGCACGATTCCTTCATTTTCGAGTCGTCACTCGACACAAACATTATCACCGGTATTCCCACGCAAGATGCTCAACCAAGAAAGTTGTCGCCGCGAATAACACAGTGTCTACAAGTGTCGACCAACTAAATTTGCTAGTTTCAAGTACAAGTTAATAGTGGAAATGAACACAAATATTTAAAACAACGATATTCAACAATCAAAATCCTGCATATGATAACCGACTAACCGCTTCGTTTCCCAAAGGTTAATTAACATATTATATTATAATAAACCAATTTCGCAAAGTGCTGGTCCGTTCTACGACATACTTTGCAGCCTAAGGAAACAAGTGGATTAAATTCCTTCTGCCATTTGACAATCGGGCATTTTTCTACTTTTGCCGTCCGTTTCTCATAAAAAAGAAACATACGACATAAATTCAAAGATGCCTAATTCGCGTTGACGTCGATTCCCTGAAAACAAACATTAAATTACAACAACTTGTTTCGACGAAAGGAATTTGACGGTTAAATACCAATAATTGGTGATAATCAAATCAGGCTACAGACGAGCCACGTAAATAAAAAACCATTCCCCAAGACATTGTTGAATCTTCAAACAAATACTTCCACGAAAACTCGTATAAAAGAAAAAATATTTCTTTCTTTTCTAAAGAATTCCCCTTTGAAAAGCAAATGGAAATATTCCAAACAACATGTTCGTTTAAGGCGAACCTCGTTCCGTTTTTTTATTCACCGGACCTTCACAAATTGGCAAATGTTTTTCAAAAACATCGGAATAAATTCTAAAAACGTGTTCCATTAAGGTGAATCCTGGCCCGTGAAATTTTCGTTTATGGACTTTTGGACTTCGAGAACTCTTCAACAAATTTCCAAAACATCTGGATTTTTTCACAAAAATCACGTTTTTGAGGCAAATCGCTGCCCAATTTTTTTCCGTTCTTGGACTTCGAGAATTCTTCAATAAAATTCCAAAACGTCTGGATTTTTTCACAAAAATCACGTTTTTGAGGCAAATCGCTGCCCAATTTTTTTTCCGTTCTTGGACTTCGAGAATTCTTCAACAAATTTCCAAAACATCTGGATTTTTTCACAAAAATCACGTTTTTGAGGCAAATCGCTGCCCAATTTTTTTCCGTTCTTGGACTTCGAGAATTCTTCAACAAATTTCCAAAACATCTGGATTTTTTTTCACAAAAATCACGTTTTTGAGGCAAATCGCTGCCCAATTTTTTTCCGTTCTTGGACTTCGAGAATTCTTCAATAAAATTCCAAAACATCTGGATTTTTTCACAAAAATCACATTTTTGAGGCAAATCGCTGCCCAATTTTTTTCCGTTCTTGGACTTCGAGAATTCTTCAATAAAATTCCAAAACGTCTGGATTTTTTCACAAAAATCACGTTTTTGAGGCAAATCGCTGCCCAATTTTTTTTCCGTTCTTGGACTTCGAGAATTCTTCAACAAATTTCCAAAACATCTGGATTTTTTCACAAAAATCACGTTTTTGAGGCAAATCGCTGCCCAATTTTTTTCCGTTCTTGGACTTCGAGAATTCTTCAACAAATTTCCAAAACATCTGGATTTTTTTTCACAAAAATCACGTTTTTGAGGCAAATCGCTGCCCAATTTTTTTCCGTTCTTGGACTTCGAGAATTCTTCAATAAAATTCCAAAACATCTGGATTTTTTCACAAAAATCACGTTTTTAAGGCAAATCGCTGCCCAATTTTTTTCCGTTCTTGGACTTCGAGAATTCTTCAACAAATTTCCAAAACATCTGGATTTTTTCACAAAAATCACGTTTTTGAGGCAAATCGCTGCCCAATTTTTTTCCGTTCTTGGACTTCGAGAATTCTTCAACAAATTTCCAAAACATCTGGATTTTTTCACAAAAATCACGTTTTTGAGGCAAATCGCTGCCCAATTTTTTTCCGTTCTTGGACTTCGAGAATTCTTCAACAAATTTCCAAAACATCTGGATTTTTTTCACAAAAATCACGTTTTTGAGACAAATCGCTGCCCAATTTTTTTCCGTTCTTGGACTTCGAGAATTCTTCAACAAATTTCCAAAACATCTGGATTTTTTCACAAAAATCACGTTTTTGAGGCAAATCGCTGCCCAATTTTTTTCCGTTCTTGGACTTCGAGAATTCTTCAACAAATTTCCAAAACATCTGGATTTTTTCACAAAAATCACGTTTTTGAGGCAAATCGCTGCCCAATTTTTTTCCGTTCTTGGACTTCGAGAATTCTTCAACAAATTTCCAAAACATCTGGATTTTTTTCACAAAAATCACGTTTTTGAGACAAATCGCTGCCCAATTTTTTTCCGTTCTTGGACTTCGAGAATTCTTCAACAAATTTCCAAAACATCTGGATTTTTTCACAAAAATCACGTTTTTGAGGCAAATCGCTGCCCAATTTTTTTCCGTTTTTGGACTTCAAGAAATCTTCAACAAATTTCCAAAACATCTGGATTTTTTCCCAAAAACACGTTTTTTGAGGCAAATCCCTGCCCATTTCTTTTTCATTTTTGGGACTCTGAAAAATTTTTTCAATAAAATTCCAAAACGTCTGGATTTTTTCTCAAAAACACGTTATTTGAGGCAAACCCCTGCCCAAATTTCCAAATAATCCAAACACTTGTAAAAAACGCGTTTTTGCAAAAATACGCCTAAGTGGTCAATCTCGGGCCAATTTCTTTCCAATTGCGAGTCTAGTTCCCGCTTTTTCCAACATAAGGTCACTCTGACACGATCCTATACACCATGGAAGTTCCTCAAGTCACGCTGGGTATAATCCCGCACATTTTTACTTCAAGAAAGGAAGAACTACTACGGGCCCTGAGAAATAGAAAGATTTCTCCTAGGAATAAATCCAAAAAATGCCTGTCCCTATATGCCTCTTTCTACAACGAAAAATACATCAGGAGGTTGCAATTTCAACCGGAAGTCACCTCGGAAATCATCCCTACCCCCCTCACAGTCTCCGAAGCAAAACCCTTGGTGGTGCAAGCCCAGGAACCAACAAAAATATTGTCTGACATCTCTGGTAAACACATCGGAAATTACCATGTGAAAGACATTGCCAAAATTGGGAATACGGAATCAGTAAATTCCATCACATCAAGTACCCAGGCGTTATCAAATTGGCAAAACATGCATCTTGTTAACCCTGATCATTATTACCCCCCTGACCTCTCTGGGCCAGTCGTCAATCAGTGCGACGCGGTCTCTTTAGAAGTCTTATAATTCTTGTCATAAATGACGTGAGTTACTTGTAAATATTAAATGTAAATAATCACCCATACGGGCATTTGTAAGGTAATCCTTACACCCGAAGGCATATCAATGTCAACGGTAGCCTAACTCCTGTACACTCTTTTCTTTTTGCATAATTTTATATGTTCTTGTACATCCTGCGTGCCTTGCCTGCTGTACCACAAGAGCACCTCTTGGGGCACCGTTTTCATAACTTGTATGAATCCTCTTCCTGAAATTGATCACTTCGGGAAAGGGCCTCCTTTTCCTCCTACCATCAACGGTTCCGGAAAACTCTTGCTCCGAGACGTCGCTTTCCTTTTCACAACTCTTGCAGCATCCGCGCATTTTTTTTTCCCCACCTCATCGTCTCATCTTGTCATATCACCCTTTTTTAATTGTTTTTTTGTGTCGGGTTTTTGTCGTACCAGTACGTCCCTACCCTAATGTTGTAAATAAAAATCTTAAGTGCAAGTCTGTATAATAACCATTGGTTTCAGACCATTGCCGCAGCTCGCTACTATGGTCACAGAACCATATTGTAAGAATGCCGCGACGATTTCTGTTATAAAGGAAATCCTCCCGTTTTTTTTTCTTCTTACCTTTTTCTTATTCCTCCTCACCCCATCCTACACATTCATAATAATGATGTATATGGGGATCGTCTCGAATACACCAAATGAACACACCTATCAGGTCACATTCGCTGGATTCGAAACTATTCAGGAGCAACCTCGTTGCTACTTGTGTTTTTTTCTTCTTTTTTCCAAAAATTAGAATGGCGCTCAACCCAATTGCTCTATTTTTTTCCAGAATCGCATTTTTGTCGGATTCTGAGAAAATATTTTTTTTTTTCTTGTTATAAAAGTGACAATACGTTTTGTCCCTTCATTAACATTGTTCCGTGTACATACAACTTCATTATGAGGTACAATATTTTATCATGACATCAGTTTCTTTTGTCCCTTATTGTACCATTATTCTTGTTTGAAGTTTAAAATCTTGGCCAGATCTTCAATAAAAATTTGTGTTTATCGCCTTTTGGCAAGTCTTGTAACGTATGCTAATATGAATTTATTAAGCTACAGCAGTGCCGTATTAATTACATCATTGCAACCCGCCGTCTGTATTGAATGGGGACCCACATTTTCGAACGTAAACTTTTGTACCATTATAGGTGTGAACCTTACAATATCCACTGCTATAGGCGCGAACCTTACAATATCTACCATTATAGGTGTGAACCTTACAATATCCACTGCTATAGATGCGAATCTTATAATATCTTTGTGTTTTTACACGTCACGGGGAGTCCGTCATAACTACTCATTGTTTGCTCGTCAACACAGGGTTGATCGAGAGGGTGATTTATCTCATTAAATTGTTGTAAATACCTATTGGGCTACTGTCTTTCAATACTGGGCAAAAAATTGGTTGTAAATCGTTCATTCCTGTCACGTGAGACGTGAAAACGTGACAATATTCACCATGAGTCGTGCGAACGAAATAATATCTACCCCTTGTTTGTGTAACCTACCAAGTGTAGACCACACGCCTTTTATTGTTCTGTTATCAGAAAATTATTGCTTTTGCAGCAGAATACTCATTAACATGCCCATGGACTTCCTGTCACAAGAACCCAGGAACTATCCATTATCTCAAAAGGACTAATCATACGCTTCACTCATGATTATGGGGCATCGTGTCGTAGGAGTTAAGTTGATGGACACAAAAAACACCTAACTCGTTGTCTGGGAGACGAATAAGAAAACCCCCAGGTTTGTGAGACTCGAGCAAGGGTCTGTCATTTCTCGCAAACTAGTAGGAGAATAAAACGACCCTCTAATCTTCTACCCAATACACGTGGAGGATTAGACTCTTTTATGTCAGTGTATTCCTTTTTGTAATGTGCCAGGATAACTGCTGTAGACCTTGTTTCACCTCCACTCAGAGGTCGAATTTCGGAAATAGCCGAATCCTCAGCAGTTTTCTTCGTTCAAATGTTCCCAATTGTCACCCTTTCCCTTCCTCGAAATTATCCGTGAACGGGGATATATGCGTTACGCACATGGCGTTTCGTTTGTCAAATGGGACAACCTTCATACACGGATCCTTTCAACTTCCTACTCCTTTCCCACTTTTCATAACTTATTTGTACTCAATGTTTTTGTTCTTCGAAAGTAGAAAAAATGCTACCGTATAGACGTGAGCATAGGTCATGGAAGACCAACTTCTTTCGAACGGGGCATTTTGTCATACGTACAAACCCTTACCCACGTGTTCTTGGAAATGTATTTAGTTTCAAAAAAACTAAATGGGTTAAACGGAACCTTCCTTGAATACGTACCTGTAATATGTATAAGTCCGTTGTTGCATTTAGCTAACTCTCTCTCCGTCTCTCTCTCTCTCTCTACACGCCAAATCCAATCTTTCTTAACATGCACACCTTGTTTCTCTCCAAACCTTTTCATCATTGGTCTACTAGGCAGGTAAACCTCAAGAATTTTGTTCCTAATAATAATCTTTCCCCGGATTAATAAGAAGACCCGCAGCTCTTCACCCTATCTACACCTGCGCCTCCCTTCATGCTGCCTTCACTACCGTCACGGAGGTCCCATGCCTTCAAAACCCTGCGTACCAAAAGCACCCGACCGCACCTAAATTAACCTAGTGTGAGTCGTGCGTGTAGTTGCGAATTGTATCATCACAAACCATCACTCAAACAAACCCGAGCACGTCAGCTCTAGGTTGGTTCAATGTTCCTGTTGCCATTGTGCAAACGTTCCTGCGGCATCTTGCAAATGTTCCTGTTGCCATTGTGCAAATGTTCCTGCGGCATCTTGCAAATGTTCCTGTTGCCATTGTGCAAACGTTCCTGCGGCATCTTGCAAATGTTCCTGTTGCCATTGTGCAAACATTCTTGCGACATCTTGCAAATGTTCCTGTTGCCATTGTGCAAACGTTCCTGCGGCATCTTGCAAATGTTCCTGTTGCCATTGTGCAAACGTTCCTGCGGCATCTTGCAAATGTTCCTGTTGCCTTGGTGCAAACGTTCCTGCGGCATCTTGCAAATGTTGCCATTTTGCAAATGTTCCAGCTGCACCTTGCAAATGCTCTGTTGCCATCATGCCAATGCTCCTGTGCCCTTGCGCAAATAACAATACCAACAATTGTTAACACAACAATCCCACTGTATACAAACCAGTGTACCAACCACCATCACAACAACGGCTGTCATGCACACAAACCGCCTCCTCTACAAAAAGGACAAACCACCAATTACAATTCCACTCTCCAGTACCTCAATGATGTCATACTGGCCCACCCACAGGACCCGGAAGCAGCTACCTTTTTGACCTCTGTGACAGGTAGAACCCTCTCCACCACCAAGAAGCCTCATCCTGCGTTCTCTTCTTCGTGTTTCCTTTAAGGCCCTAGTGTTCCTTGAGTGTAATCTCAAACGGGCCAGGTTACTGTGACAAAAATAACCGTGTAACTTCAGTGTAACGTCCAAACACCCCAGACATCCTACGCAAAAACCACGCTACGCAAACATAGCTCACAGACCAATGATACAATTTAGAGTCATTTTTTTTCTATTACTGCATAACCCTTGTACCTTTCTTCTGCAGGTCCTTGTTCACATTTATGTATTTCACTGCTCTTTCATGTACATTTAGTGTTAACTCTTTGTTCACCATGTTTTTTGTCTTTTGTTTTTGTTTTCTACTATTGTGTAGCTAGCAACTTTTCTCTCTCGCTCTCTCCTCCTTTCTTAATTTTTTTTTTGTTTTTTGGCACAAGTGCTAGAAGGGTAAGAGGATTTCTTAGCCCTACTGCTCCATTACCACGTCGCTTTTTTTGCGGCGAGGGGGGAAGTGTTACGTTGCAAAGTAGCAACATTACCCACGGTCGCCCCGTTTTACGCAAGAATAGCTTCGGCAGATTCCGGCACTACGAGAATCAACGAGCGCACCGGCCCCCTCTCGGGGCCCGGCAAGCATTCGCCACTCACCGGCTGCCAGCCAGCAAGACAACAGTGTCCCAAGCGAGCGCCTAACGCGCACTCGAGAACCTTAAAACTCGCAATGTATTTCATACTGTAAATTGTGCAACCAGAAGATGCTGACTACTGCCTATCCTACTACAGTGAGTAGACTGAACAATTACCCTCTTTTGTGTGCCATGTCCCGCTCTTAAAGCCCATAACGCGTGTGGAGAGATTGAGAGAAAACAGTCCCTGTTAGGTTAGGGTATTTTAATGCTATCCATGTCATGTGAAGTGTGCCCGAATGGCGATTGTATTAACCATGTCTCCTGCTATTGAATAAACCCTTTAAGCGCATACTGTGTTCTGATTGAGGAGGGAGACCCCGGAGATTTTGAGGAGAGGAGGAAGAGAAATACCCAGCGAACCACAGACACTCGCCTTGGAATTAGGAGGATCTTGCTCGCGCCGACTGTGAGCTAGCTTGTTGGCCCATTAATTACTGCATGTCCTTTCCAGGGTTGGTTTGGCTAGAGGCCGTAGGCCTGCGGTATGCCGACACTGGCGCCGTATGCCGACCGCTGACGCTAACAATATTAACGAGCACCTGACATTAAAAAATAAAATACTTTTTGCCAAAACACGGAAAAGAAAACGGCTATAAATACATATGGGTGAGGAATGGCAGTATCCTGGCGAAGAGGAATGATCTCTCTCGAGTGGTCACCATTCGTTGCGAGGGAGACCTTAAAAAAATCAGCACTCATGATCAACAAAATATGTGACTTCTAGAACAAACTCGTTACTGCTGCTATCGATGCCTCTATCACTATCCTGTACTCTTGGTCATTAATGTTTTTCTTGCAAAATTACTCAATATAATTGTTTATAGCGCAATACCTCCATAATCATATAGCACTATCATGTTTCTTGCATATTCATTCATATTTTTCACTAAGTAATCAATGTTTTATATATAATTTTGATGCATCATACGTCCTAATTAATGTACCGCTCCTGCAAATATGGAATAAGTCGAATAACAATCTTACACTAAAAAAATGACCTCGTCATCTATATCTGTTTATTACCAGAACTGTGGTGGTATTAAGACCAAAACTCAGGAGCTTCTTATTAATATTTCATCGAATAACTGATGTTATAGTGCTAGTTGAAACGTGGCTTGTAACAAGTGTAAATACGGCCGAATTCATAGATTCGCGTTACACGGGATTCCGACGAGATAGGGACCATATAATTACCGATAAGATGGACGTAGGTGGTGTGTTAGTGGCAGTGCGCAAGGAACTCGCAGCTTCCCGTCTCGATGATAAGGAAAAAATCAAATTGAACAAATCTTCGTATCAATTCCGTTAAGGTCTCTCAATCTCATCATATGTGCTGTATATATATCTCCTGTCTCGCCAGTAATGCTTTGTGATATTTTCTCCAAAAATCTGGAATCCGTCTTTCCATCAGAACCAAATAATACGTTTTGTGTTCTAGGAGATCTGAATCTACCTACTCTTACATGGACATCGTCCGAAGGCTGCAATCATGGTATTGCCTCCTCAAACACGGCTGCATCGCAAACTTTTCTTCAAACAATGGCATTTATGAGTTTATGTCAATATAATTGTATACCTAACCACAACGATAAATTCTTAGACCTTATATTTTACAGTCGCGAAACAAAAGTTACACATAGCGATGACCCTCTCCTTTCAGAGAACAGACACCATCTAGCCCTGGAATTCGAAATATCATTCGCGATTCAACCAAAAATTAAAAACAACAAAGAGCGTAGGCACAATTTCAGGAAAGCTGATTATACTCAAATTAATAATAACATTAATTGTTGTGATTGGAAGTCTGAAATCGCGAATTTATCAGCAGAAGAAGCAGTAGACCGATTTTATGTAATAATAAACAATGTAATTGATAAGTTTATTCCAGTATTGGCATGACGAAATGACAAATTCCCCATATGGTTTACTCCCGAACTTATTAGATTATCACGGAAAAAAGATAAAGTTTGGCTCAAATGGAAGACATATAAAGGTCTTTCTGACTATCGTAAATTTTCCTTCTTACGTGCTACTTACAAAAAATTGGCTAGTGAATCTCGAAAGTTATTTTTCGACAGCATCGAAAGTTCATTGCAAAATAATATTAAATGTTTTTGGTCATACATATCCTCTTTAAAATCATCTGATGGATATCCTGCTACTATGTCCTTCGAAGGGAGCAAATCTAATGTTGCCTCTGTTCTGTTATGGTGATATGTTCTCTGAGTGCTTCAAGTCAACATTTGAACCCTCCTCTATCAATGACTCAATTAACATTGACCAACTTGAGGCCGTTCGGGACTCTGGACTTACGCACATTCACACCATTGAACTAACGGAACAAGAAGTGCAATCAAGTTTAAAGTCGTTAGATATAAACAAAGGTGCGGGTCACAATTGAATACCGGCGTTTTTCCTCAGATCTGCTGCGTCGTCACTGTATGTTCCACTTACCATAATATTTAATAAATGCCTGTGTGACGGGGTTTTCCCTGATAGGTGGAAGTTGGCTTATATAATACCAGTCTATAAGGGTGACTCACATCAAAAAGTCGAAAACTATAGGCCAATATCCATTCTCTCGGCGATCCCATAACTCTTGGAAAGACTTGTTCATGATAATATATATCCCCAGCTTGCCACCAAAATTACAGAACAACAACACGGGTTTGTAAAAGGCAAATCTACCATGAGTAATTTACTAATTTTCTCAATTTTCTTATTCACTAGCATGGATCAAGGCCACCAGGTAGATACAATATACTGCGATTTCAAAAAAGCTTTCGACAAGGTTGACCACCTTATTCTTATTAAAAAAATTATGTTCAATTAGGGAAAACTTATTACGTTGGTTTGTCTCATATTTGACAAAAATACAGCAAAGTGTATCATGACGAGGACATACCTCTACGTGGGAACCAGTTACTTCTGGCGTACCACAGGGGTCAATCCTGGGTCCGCTGTTATTTATACTTTTTATTAACACTGTTACTAAATGTTTCATGCATTGTTTATTTCTTTTGTACGCCGATGATATAAAAATATTTGCCATTGTTAGGAATTTAAACGATTGTCTGCTCATCCAAAGCGACTTAGTAAGGTTCGAAGCATTTTGCAATGAAAACAAAATTTACTTAAGTTACAACAAATGTAAAAAAATAAGCTTCACCAAAAATCACAACGCTATTATACACAATTATTGTATTGGTAACTATTTACTCGAGCGCGTTCACTGTATAAAAGATCTAGGCGTACTCTTTGATTCTAAACTCCATTTCGATGCGCACATTGAGAATATTATGAATAAAGCTTACCGCATGCTAGGATTTGTCATCAGAAACAGCCGCGAATTTCGAAAACCTGAAACTTATCTTCTACTTTACTGCACACTGGTCCGTTCTCAACTTGAATACTGCACCTCCATATGGACACCACTTTACGGTGTCTATAAAGACAACATTGAAAGTATTCAAAAGAAATTTCTGCAATACCTCAATTACAGAATGAGCGCACCTAAACGGGGGTACATAAATATGCTCTCGAATTAAAACGTCTAAACTCTAACTAACCGGCGAACATACCTTGACCTCATGACACTTTATAAAATCTGCAATAACGTTATCGACTGCCCTGACCTACTGAAACTAATAAACTTCAAAATACCACCCAAAGTAACAGGCTTAACGACTTATTCCACATAAGCAGAACGCGTACAAATGCTGGTGTCAGGGATCCAATCAGAAAAATGTGCGAATCGTTTAATCAAAATCAAAACCTCAAGGATTCCGACTTATTTTTTGATACACCAGTACTTTTAGTAGAAAATTGAAGGCTGTTTTCAGAAAGTACAATAACTTAGACATTGCTTGGTTTATAATTTTAACTATCTTTCTTTTTTTACTGTTACTTTTTGACATTATTTTTTTATCTATATATATTTTTGGTCTTACCATCAAAATTTTTCCAAAATCAATTTATAATCTTTTATAAGGATATTTTATAAGGATATTGCTTTTTTTCGTCTCTCTATTTCTAAAATAATATTTACTTATATACATACGTCTTTTCCGTATTTAAAGGTAAAAATATTTGTATATGTTTTTATCTGCTGTTAATGTTAATTCGTGAGAAATAGTTTGGATGCAGGCGAATTCTCTATTAATTGTTTTGTATATTCTTGTCAATTGACGTCTGTATCTGTATTTTCTCCTTAATTAAAAAAAAAAAGAAGAAAAAAAATACATAGTATGTGCTTATACACAAATACAGAGGGAGACAACAAGATAAAAAAAAAACATAAATAAGACACATTTACATAAGTACAAAGAAATGGTACAAGAATACATTTACACGAGCATAAAGAAAATGATGTAAATGTATCCTTATTGTTTGTTATATTTTTATCTTATTATCTCCCTCTGTATTTATTAAAAAAAGGAGGCCCCACGTTGGGCGCCAAATGTCACGTGTATTTCTTGGTAGAGCATCAAAATCTCCCTCAAGTTTGTGGGAAGGAAAATACAGTCTTTATCTTCGGGCATTTTTAGATAAATAAAAGAATTAATTTAGCAGTACAATATCACCTATATTTTCAAGGTATGGTGTATACATGGGTGCCCTCCAAGGGGTCAAGAATTCCACATTTCCTAAAGAAATAACAAAATAACACATAAGCAAGAGAGCATACCTGTGGACCGTAATTTATCTAAATTATCCTGACTCTAACATTGACGCGAACCACTGTTAATAGGCGGCCAGGAGCACGCGGGGTCTCCATGGACAGGAACCGAGGAAGGCCCCGGGCCATGGGGACTCCTCACCAGGGAACAGGAACCAGGAAAGGCCCCAGAGGATGGGGACTTCTCCTCAGGGAACAGGAACCAGCATCAGGCTCTAAGTCCCGGTTGTGCGTACCGGTGAAATCTCGGTAGACTCCGTTTACCGCGCCCTACATAGATCAGCGCCAGGCCTCCATCCGCCTCCAAATATCGAGTTCCGCGAGGATAACCCTTTTCAAAGCCTTGGCCACGTTAATATCATGAACGCCAAACACAGGATTACACCGATTAACCACAATCAAGTTCAAGCGTGAAGGTGGGCACATCGACAATATAGCGACTCCACCATTTAATCTTTTAACAATCCCGTTTCACTCACGGAAACAACACGGCTCGCGGTTATAAAATAATCCATGATTCTTCTTTAAATAGGTAAAACCCGTGAAGGTGATACTATCATATATTTAACAAGCAACTTAAATAATTCGGCGACTTGTCGAATCGGCGTCGGCTCCCTAGACGACGAGAATTCAAAAAGTGCCTCAGGAAATAGATGGCGCTAGACGCTAGCGGTAAAGAACTCATAGTTATGGCGATCATGATAAAACGTGAGCGGCCAGGTGAGTTTAAGATTAACTAGGTCAAGACAATATTTATTTAATCAAAATAAATTTTATCGTGACAATAAGCACACACTATGTATTTCTAGTTAAGTATTAATTTGTATCCTGATGATGCTTGAGCAAAGCGAAACCGGTCGATAGATTAATTAACTCGTGGTTTATACAAAATGTGTTTTATTTTTTATTAACTATGTCAAATCAGAAAGTGATTGCATTTTACAATAATACAAAGTTGATTTGATAAAAATTATTAAAAACAATATTGGCTTACATCCCCAGCCATGTTTCTACGGTGTAACGATCGCTGGAGAAGTTTTCCCGGGAAAACTTCTCGTGATGTCGGGAAAGATACATCCACACGAGTCTATGCCGATGTGTGTGTATCTCTTTATATTCTTGTATTACGTTTTGTCTATGCTTTTCTTTCCATGGTGTAGGTAGAAAAACATTTTCCATTGCGAGGACACATTCCTTTGTTTTGCTTTTTGTCAAAGGATGGGGAGGGATGTGCATGTGTGAGTGTGGAATAATAAGATTCTTAATTCCATACACGTATATCTACCTACGTGCGAGTATTATTCAGTTGTGGAAAGGATAGTAAACCTCAATATATGTTATGATTTTTTTAGACTCTTGGCCTGTAGAGAGCGCCGCATCAGATTGTTAACGTCATAAATATAAGATTAAAAATATATATTGGCATTTAAAATCTTTCGACGGTTTAATATATCAATGTAATATGTCAAAAGAATAATATGATACTAATAAATCTAAAAGAAATATGAAAATGAACAAGACACAGAAAAATAAAAAGGTGACAGTTCTTTTTCATGATCCTTAAAAAGTATTTTTGTGGTGGTAATGAAATAAGAGGGCTTTTTTCATAATTCATCTTTCCTTCCTATTTGCTTTCAGTTGTTTAAATTAGGTAAAACCCATGTTTATCGATATAAGGCGATACACAACCCTAATTATTTTTGTTTGCTCAAAACTCACATTTTAATCATTTCCGGCGAATTCGTAAATATAATAACTTTTTTATTCCAACAGAACACTGGGGATGCAAGTTCTTTGCATTTAAGAATAATAAAAACAATACATTACTATAAATACATTTTAAGTACAACGATTTTAAAACTTTATAACCCGTTTTTTCAACTATAAAGTTAGCGGTCAGCTCCAGATTTTATTTTTCTAGACTATGAATTAATAACTTCGGGAGTGAGACATGGAGACACATTTTAAATATTTGTAACACGTTCTTCAGAATTAATTAAAATGCATGCGGTGGAAAGGTCGAATCTCCAGGCCTGCTAGGGTGAATTCGACCGTACGTCCGTTCAATACGCCTTGCCGCGGGCGCATATTTGTTTACACGCTTTCTTCACTTACGTCGTTAAGATTCCCACATTATTTGTCTTGTTTTCTTTGATAGGGCAAATCCGACAGTAGGTCCACCTAATACACGGGTCGCGAGTCGCAATTTGTATACACGGCTTCTTTACTTAGATCGTTAAGATTCTGAATATATTTTAGGGTATATTGTCGTCTTAATGTAACCGTAAGTAATAAGACATACTTACACTTTTTTTCTAATAATATTTGTTATTCTCTTTTTTTTCATCATCAATTCTTAAATGTCGTTATTTCATTGATTAACGATATAATCCTCTTAACAACTGTTAAAGTTATTGTTTTAAGATGCATATTTGATAAAACCGTGTATGATCATAATAAAAGCCAAAGGTAATTAAAATGCACAAGGCAAATAAATAAAATTAAATTAAAAATGAAAAGTTTTATTATGTTTTCAGGCCAATGTTTAATCCTGCAACAATTGCAACATGTTGACCAAATATTCAACAATCATTGTTGCAATTCCTGATTTTTTGTTTCATCTTCTTCCCTTTGACCTGTCCTGAACCACTTATGGTAGGCCCGTTCATTGGAGTTCCAACCTTTCCTCGCACAGCCTCGGGAGTTGCTTCTTTAAGAAATATCGGGAGTTGCCTCCATAATTTTATGCAAAAATCGCTCTCGGTCATTCTGAAAATTAACAAATAACATAAACAATTGTTTTAGTTGACTCTACGAGGTAGCCGCAAATTATAAGTGGTCGCTGAAGTGGAGAGCAGATAATATTATTGTGCATTTGAAAATGAGGAAACAATATTGAGATTATCATGATATAATTTTCCTACCAACTCCGACCTCAAATAATTCAATAATAATATAAAACCGCACAGAAAACATAATATCAATATCAATTGGGAGGCGGCTACGGGAACTTTTTTGGATAACCAAGACCTCTGCCATATTTGTTTATCCAAGTGATTCGCTACGTTTGGTGACTTCATAGGGGTTCCCGGGTTCACGGGTGAAGTTTGTCCGGGTCTTGGCGGCAGATACCATGCTACTGCATGATGGCAGGCCAGATCGGGAGAGATTCGGTTGAGGGAATCCCTTAGACTTCTCTTGCCTTGCCTTGCACCGCAAGGCTAGGAATGGATTCATACGTCCGTCACTCCTGGACACACTTACCCTGAGATTCCTACCCATACCTAATATCCTTTTCTTTCCCAGAACTTCCTCTCCTTCCTTGCCTAAAAAGATACTCCACACAACAACCACAAAGATGACGTAGGCCCCGAGGGGAATTATTTTACTCGGGGCCTCCTGTGTGGAGCTAATGTAAAAAAAATCAATACGTATATTCAAACATAATGTTTCGGTTTGGATAAAAACAACTTGATAAAACCAAATCAAACATAACACAATAACGTTGATTGAAACTGCTTCTGCTATTTCATTTAAATTATAATATGAATGTGTCTGTTCAGGATCTCAACTTCCACTCTCCTGACAGAGCAATGCGGGGTGGTAACACCAGATTCCAAAGGGAAGTGTGGCTGGAGTAACTCTTCAATAATAACTCCAGCTCTTGAATAATTGGTCTTTATTCACATAATAAAAAGACCCGTAGGGAAGCTCATGTACGGTGAGCCCAATGATGCTATCCCTCTCCGCGGTTTTATAACCCACATGAAGTGAAAACCTGGCGGCAGACGTTTTGCCAAAAACGACCCGCCCAAGACGGATGGTAACAAGAGAAGAAGGAATTAAAATCCGTGGCAATACTAACATTAGGGTGACAATCACAAATATTAATATTTCAGTACCTGAAATCTTAACATATTCCCGCCCAAAAACGAGTATTAAGGAATAGTCGTTTTTTCATACAATAATATAAGAAGAGATTGCAACATTGGTACTCAGAATTTACCCAACGAATTCACATACAAAAATAAACAATATTCAATATATGGATATCAAAATAATAACAAAAAACTTATAACTAAGTATTTAACCCTATGTCAGACTTGACATTAAAAAAAATAAAGTTTAATAACGTTGAACCTTCTGGTGCGCTGCACCCACTTATGAGAAAATAGTTTAACACTTGGCACTGATGAGCCTGACGGCACTTTGATTTACACATCACATCACTTTTAGCGTTGTAATTGGTTCTTAATCCAGGTTGGAGGAAGGATCCTCCATGGGAAGTAGACAGAGCTGTGTCACGGCTCTTTTGGTGACACCTCTGGCCGTCCTCAAGGAGACGACGCGTACGCGTCCGTCTTGGCCAGGGTGGATCTCCGTCACTCGCGCCATCCTCCAGTACTGCGGAGGTAGTTGGTTCTCTTTGATGATGACCATGTCACCAGGCTGTAAACTGCGTTGACTTCCTTCTTGCCATTTGACTCGGTTCTGCAATTCTGCTAGGTATTCCCGGCTCCATCTGTGCCAAAAAGATTGAACAATGGTAGACATCTTTTGGTAAATATTAAGCCTGTTTGTAGGCAGATGGTGGATATCAAGCTCAGGCAATGCTAACAGGTTGTCGCTAATAAGGAAGTGTGACGGAGTGAGTGCGTTTAAGTCATTTGGATCTGATGTTAATGGAGTCAGAGGACGGGAATTTAAACAAGCCTCAATCTGTATTAGTATGGTATTCATGCCTTCGTATGTCAAAACAGTTGACCGCATTACTTTTTTTAAATGTAACTTGGTCATTTTAACTGCACTTTCCCAAAGTCCCCCGTGATGCGGTGAGCGGGGAGGCAAGAAACTCCAGCTAATATTCTGCTGGGCCAAAAAATTATGGATTTCTTTATCAGATGCCTTCAAAAAATCAAATAGTTCAGTAAGTTCCCTATAACTACCTGTAAAGTTAGTTCCATTATCAGTAAAGAGTCGTGAGGGTTTACCCCTCCTAGCTATAAATCTTTTCAATCCATTCATAAATTCCATTGAAGTTAATTAGTCACTAATTCTAGGTGAATTGCCTTCATTGAAAAACAAATAAATAAACATATGTAAGATTTTACACTCTTAGCATTTCTGGTTAAACCAGACTTAATTAAAATTGGACCTGCAAAATCTATGCCGGTTACATAAAATGGTCTTTGGATTCGGAATCGGTCAGCAGGAAGGTCACCCATGAGCTGGCGACACTCGCGCGGACGGACTCGGAAACATACAATACATTTATGCAGTGCTCGCTTCACTGCGTTTTTACCATATATTGGCCAAAAACGTAAACGCAGTAATGCGAGCAGAGCATTACATCCTAAATGTAAATTCTCATAATGCTGATGGGTTATTATTAAGTCAGTCAACTTATGATTTTGTGGTAACAAAATTGGATGTTTTTGAGAGAGCGAGGTAATATCGGATTGTGATAGTCGACCTCCAACACTCAACAACCCATCCTGCAAAAAAGGATTTAGTGCTTTTACCTTGCTCCGCCTAGATACAAATCTTCCATTACTCACAGACGCTATTTCATCATGAAATGCGAATCGCTGAGCGTTCAAAATCAATACATGCATGGCATGTTCCAGTTCGATTACAGAAAACTCGTCGACCCGCATCGGTCTTCGTTTAGAACAGTTATGTATAAAACGTAACATATAAGCAACTACGCGCCTCAGTCGTCTTAATGAAGAATAATTATTAAATATTTCCCAATCGACAGGACTACTAGTAACCAAAACTATCCTCGCCGTTTCTGGCAACTCCGTGGGAGTATCAAATGTAGAACGTGGCCACTTATCCTCGTCGGACGTGAGCCATGGTGGTCCTGACCACCATAATGAAGATGTTTTCAACTGCTGAGATGTTATTCCTCTGGAAATTATGTCAGCTGGGTTTTCAGTTGAACAAATGTGACGCCATATAGCGCCATCACCTTCACGTTGTATTTCTGATACGCGGTTAGCAACAAAAGTAGTCCAACGGTACGGTTCTCCTGCAATCCAAGCCAATTTTATTGACGAATCACACCACAAAGTGGTGTCAACAGTTACTTGGAGAGCTGCCGTCACCCGCTTCATTAATTTAACTAATAATTGTGCTCCACATAACTCAAGACGTGGTAACGATAAATTTTTTAGTGGGGCTACACGAGATTTAGCGCATATTAACTGTGATTGGTGAATGCCGTGTTCATCGGTAGATCTTAAATACAGACAAGCGCCATATGCTCCTTGAGATGCATCGCAAAAACCGTGTAAGCTAAAAGATTTTTTATTAAAGCAGAAAATTTTCCTCGGTACCCGAATATGATTTGCTTTACTGAGACTCAGCGTGTAAGTCTGCCAGGCCAATAAAAGGTCATTGGGTAGCTTGTCATCCCAGGATGTTTTTAGCTTCCACAATCTTTGCATAATTATCTTACCGACAATGATTACTGGGCGTACCAGTCCTAAAGGGTCAAACACTTTTGACATTAATGATAAAACTGGACGTTTTGTTACTTCTAACTTTGCGTCTATGCTTTCTACCTGATAGGTAAACTCATCAAGTTTGGTGTCCCATATTAATCCGAGAATCATAGCTTCATTGGATTCATTTGGCAATAATTCTAAATTATCTTTAGAATCATTAATCGAGGGCGCATTAGACCTCCATTTTCTAATCTCCATGCCTGCTGTAGCAAGCGCATTAATGATTTGTGATTTAAGCAAGTGACAAGTATCAATGGAGTCACTACCAGAAAGAAAATCATCTACATAAAAATTTTCCTTAAGGGATTTACTAGCTAATGGATGAGTAAATGAAACGTCATTACCTAGCTGATGCAGACAACGTATTGCTAAATAAGGCAAAGGAGCCAAACCATATGTCACCGTGTTTAGCGTATAGTGTTTCGAACAATCCTCCGCATCCCTTCTCCATAATATACGTTGGTAATTTCTGTGTTCCGGGTTGATATTAATTTGGCGGTACATCTTTGCAATATCTGCGGTGACTGCATATTGATGTTTTCTGAAAAATACCAAGTGACAAAATATATCATTTTGAATGGTGGGCCCAATCATAAGAGCGCGATTCAAAGAAATCCCTCGAGCGGGTTTAGCCGACCCGTCAAAAACAACACGAATTTTAGTAGTTGTGCTTGATTCTTTAAATACAGCGTGATGTGGTAAATAATAAGTAGTTTCATCGCGTTTTGGAGGTTCACATTCAGTCATGTGACCTAACGCAAGATACTCATCAATAAATTCCGAGTATTGTTCCTTTAAACTAGGTTGTCTTAAGAATTTTCTTTCCATTGACACTAATCTACCTTTAGCAATACTAAATTAATCTCCTAATTGAGATAGGTTAGATTTAAATGGTAAGTTGACTACAAATCTACCATTTGCATCGCGTTTATGCGTGCCTTTGAAAATCTTTTCACATTCACTATCTTCCAGAGAGTGATGCTTACTATTTTCAGTTTCTTCAACCTTCCAAAACCTTTCTATTTGATTCTGCAAATAATTTAATGAAATATGACAAACTTTAACTGGCCTCGTATTATGACGCCTCTGTACAGCTCTTGATATTATCCAGCCTAGCTCCGTTCGATGCAATGTAGGTTTATCCTTTCCTAACTGTATCTGATCCGATCAGTTCCAGTTCCAGTTCCGACCGGTACCGGTTCATATTTAACTTGCTCCGCCTAGAAATTCTTTCTAGTCGGTAAAAAGTTTTAAAACATCCAATTCTTTAGTGTCATCTAATGTAAAATTAAAAACTCTATCTAGTGAATATAAAATAATAGTGTTTCCTTTGTTAAAAACGGGCTTTGCCCCGTTTTCATTTTCGAAGTGAAGTGTCAATTTCGGCACAACAAACAATAATAGTCGGTAAAAAGTTTAAAAACACCCAACTTTTTAGTGTCATCTAGTGTAAAATCAATAACTCTATCTAATGAATATAAAATAATAGTGTTTCCTTTATTAAAAACGGGCTTTGCCCCGTTTTCGTTTTCAACTAAAGTGCGGTTGGCTCGGCGCAACAAACAATAAGCCATCTCCTTGTTAATAGTTATTAATCGTATACAACCACTTAATATAAACATAGTGATTCATTCTGTCATCTTTTTAGTGTTTAAATTTTTAAAATTGGCCCAGTGGAAGTTCTTCAAATTAACATTCTAAAGTTTATTTTGGCACGTAATGTGGATGACTATGAACACTTCTGCCCGCCATTTGTAAAGTGGCATTTCAACACAATACATATTCATCACAACACATTTTCAACAACTACACTTTCAGAATACGACAGTTCAACATATACCTCTTCAACACAATACATTTTCAACACAAACATCTTCAACAATTATATTTTCAACATTCGGTAGTTCAATACATACATTTCAATCCTTTTTTTTAAATCTGTTTTTGTTTTATTTTTAATTTGTTTTGTTTGCCTAATTACTACTACACTCGCGAGGTTTCAGTGCGGTTCTTTTCGGTAGAAAAGAAACATGTCGTCTGATACGGATGATGAAGATAACTCGCGGAAGGAGCTAGCGAGAACAATATTGAAGGGGTGTAAAGGTAAGGCGAAGGGGAAAGGATCCCCCAGGCTAACAGCATTTGAAAATCTAATGTCAATACTTGACCCCCCAACCCCCCACGTTTCCCGGGAACAACCTATATCACCATACACTAGCATCCATGGCAATTTATTACTCGAGGCTGCATCGGATCTGGAGGCTGGGTCTACTAGCGAGGCACCCCAAGAACCTGAATGTACCATGGAAGAAACTCAGGTTAGTAATAAAACTAGAACCTCCCCCAACCAGGCAAATCGCAAACGACAGCGAGGAGAGGAATCTTTTCTCAGCGGCGGCGACAGTTCCTTCGATATAGAAACCCTCACTCCTATATTGAAAAATATTAGTTATATCACAGGAACCCTTGGAAAAAGTAAAATCACTAAGGAAGACAGGACGTCCATTCTCGACCACCTGGATGATATCAAAAAGAACTTAATTGCCGTAGCAGTCTCACATGCAGCGGCTATAGCCCGCGCGCAAGCTTTCTCAGAGATCATACAGGTACAAAAAAGTCTAACGGACAAAATTGATACTCTCATAAACAGAGCCCCCCTTGTCAACCAACAGGATCCATTAGCAAAATCATATGCCAGTGCGGCCTCAAAGGCCCCCGCGTCCCAGACGCTTGTCGTCAACGGATCGGAGAGAAGGGTGCCACCGCTGCAGCCAACGGTATTGTTTTACCCAACCGTGCCAGAGGGTAAAACTTCTGAGGACACCCAAAAGAGCCTCATGAAGGTCCTGGATCCATCCAAGGACGGATTCCAGGCTGTCAGAACGAGAAAAATTAAAGGTGCGGGAGTGTTGCTGCAGACCTCTAGCACGGGCGGGTTAGATAATATAAAAAAAGCGGCTGCAAACATCGAGGCTAGTGGTTTCAAGATGGTGCACCCTCAAGGGAACCTCCCGAGGATAGTGATTTACGATGTGCCTAAAGCAGACTCAAATGGTGACCAAACCCTTTTTGAGGAAATTTTTATTAACAATATCTCAGGTAAAACAAACCTCTCTAAGGAGGATCACCTTAGAACCATGCGACGAGTCTCACTCTTTGGTAAAAGGGAAGGCAACACAATGAATATGATTGTGACCTGCCACCCGGAGAGCAGGAAAATTCTCATAGACAGCGGGCTTTGCTTCCTTGGTTGGAACGCCTGCCGCGTCCGCGACTTCTTGGGAGCAACTAGATGTTTCAAATGCCATCTATATGGCCACGTTAGTAAATTTTGTACTATGACCACCACCACCTGCCGCCACTGTGCCGAGAATGGTCATGACATGGAGAATTGCCCCAGGAAGGCGGATCCTGCTGTCTGTGCGACCTGCAAGCGGTTCGGGAAACCATCTGCTCACTCCACCGGCGACAGGTCCTGTCCGGCCCATCAAGCTGCTATAGAAACCCAAATGAGACGAACTGATTATGGCCACTAAAGACACCCTTACCATAGGTCATGTCAACTTGCAGAGATCCCGACTGGCCACGATCGAGGCGCTGCGGGTCATGACTGACCTACACATCGACATCTTGCTAATCCAGGAGCAGTACACTTGGAAAGGTAAAACGCCTACTATTAGTCCGGGAGCGGTGCTCGAAGTAGGTAGCTCCCCGGGGGCGGGTGTTCTGGTTAACACTTCGTTGGTCAGCCCCCTCCTTCTTGAGGGGTTATCGAACGAGTATCAAACCTGCGTAACGTTTAACTTTGGCTCAACCGAGATCGTTGTGATCTCGGTTTATTTTAAATACGGGAACCCCGTCGGACCACATATCTTGAGCCTGACGCGTGCCCTAAACGCGCTTAAAGGTCGTAACATAGTTATAGGAGGAGACTTTAACGCTCGCTCGCCTTTGTGGTATGACAATAGAGGAATTCGGACGGAACGCTCAGACGCCGTCGAAGACCTTATTGCTGCGCAAGGTCTATTTATTTTAAATGAGCCAGGTAGACTACCTACCTTCTCTGGCACCCAAGGCGAGAGCAACATAGATCTAATTCTTTGCTCTGGATCAGTTGCGGCCAAGATATCTGAGTGGATGGTTCATGATCGTGCGATTGCCTCCGACCATAGGCTAATTACATTTACAGTGGGTGTCAAGAAGACCGAAATTCCAAGATCCTCCTGGAACTTCAAAACCACACAGGCGAACTGGGATAGCTTTGGGGAAGCGCTACGAGATACTTTAAGGGGATTTCATGACGTAGCTGCTAGAGATCCGGACAATTTGGGGAACTTTTTCAATGCGGCCGTGGTATCAGCTGCAGATCGCTCCTTGGGAAGATCAAACCCAAAGAAGATCATAAGAACGCCGTGGTGGTCGAGTGAGCTGACTTCAATGAAGGGAGTCTACAAGAGGGCTCACAGGGCCCTGAGTCTGTCCAAGCAGGGTAGATGTACGGTGGAGGAGACATCTGCCCTTCTGAGCACTCTCAGATCAGCCCGTAATGCCTTCAAGTCGGCTGTACTCTCGGCGAAACGAGCTGCATGGCATAATTGGGTTAAAGATGTGGGTAACGCCAACCCGTGGGAAATCCACAGCGCTATTGCAAAAACGGGTAAAGGTTCTGACAGATTTCTAACTAGCGTCATTATTGAAAATAATGAGAGGAATGTTGAGACTGCTGACGTGGCCTCCACTCTCGAAACACTTCTCGAAAAATTAGTTCCTATAGATTCAGTCATTGGGGAAAGCGACCACCACCAACAGATTCGAAATCTTTCACGGCTTCTCCCTAGAAACCTCTCCCAGGAGGACCAGATTACACCTGTAAGTAAAGCAGAATTGGAGGTAATAATTAAGGGCTTAGGTTCTAAGAAGGCACCTGGCTTTGACAAATTGAACGGAGTAATAGTGAAGAAAGTATGGGTCCATGCCAAGGAGGAGCTCTTCCAAGTCATGGATACGTGTCTGCGAAGAGGGGTTTTCCCCACAGAGTGGAAGAAAGGGGTGCTCCGTATTATACCCAAGGGAAACGATAAGCCAAAGACGGATATCAAGGCCTATAGACCTATTACGCTGCTTCCTGTTCTAGGGAAGATTCTAGAAAAAATTATACGAAACCGCCTATACCAAACCCTGTCTCCAGCGGACGACTGTCAATTCGGCTTCGTCCCGGGTAAATCCACGGAGCACGCCATCAAGTTTGCGCTTGAATGGGTTAGGGTTTGTCCAAAGAGGTACGTGATTGGAGTCTTCTTAGACATCACTGGTGCCTTCGATCATGCGTGGTGGCCGATGATACTGTCGAAATTAAAAAACCGTAACTGCCCTCGTAAGTTGTTTAAGATAGTCTCTGACTACCTCCAGTGTATCTGATCCGTACGAACCACCTGCCAGAATATCTCTGCTCCGATCAGCACATCAATAGAAGCTGGCTGGTAAAACTGCGGATCAGCTAACTGGATACCGTCTGGAATGTTCGACATTTTTGGATTAATCAAGGTCTGCGGAAGATTGCAAGAAATCTCATCTAATACCAAACAAGATATTTCATCCCGGTATTGACAACATAATGATTTAAATTTAATGTCAACTGTTTCCTTTACATGAATTAAATTATTATGCAAACCTGAAACAGGTATATTCAACTTTGTACAATGCAAATTTAATCTTTTACACGTATCCTTTGTAATAAAATTAGACATTGAACCCGAATCCAAAAGTGCGCGTATTTTGTGTGTTCCACCAAACGCGTCTTCTATTTTTACTATTACGGTAGATAGTAAAATTTCCCGCCCGTTCATGTCGCTATGACATGTTAAATTTACTGGTGCCTCCGACTGACCCTTGCCAGTTGAAGTACCCGCTTGTACATTATCAGTATTGATATGTAACAGAGTGTGAAGTTTTCGATCACAAACACTGCATTTTTCCTTCCGCCTGCACACCTTTGAAGGGTGCCCCGGTTTTAGGCAGTTATAACATAAATTGTTCTCTGATACGAGCTTTCTTCGTGCCGCTGGTTCTTTGTTAACAAATATTTTGCAAGAATAAATGAAATGACTGTCATTACACAGCATACAATTAACGTTGCTCGACGCTAACGTAACCTTGTTTGTAGAATTCCTTTCCTTAAAATTAAAAAACCTTGGTTTTGTTGCAACTGGTTCCGATTTCTGTTGCATTCCACCAATATCACCTTGGATAGTTTCCAGGATCTGAGACCTTTGTGAAATAAAATTGCTAAACTGCACGAACGTAGGATAAACTTTGTCGCACTCTATTGATTCCCAAAGACTACGTGTGTGATTATCTAACTTTGAGGTTAGAATATGTATGATTAATGTATCCCAATGTTCTGTTGGTAGCTTTAAGTTGTGTAAAGCTCTCAAATGAATGTTTGCTTGATCAATTATATTCCGTAATTCATGATGATTCTGTCATTTTAACGGTGTAAAATTAAATAAGAAATTCAAATGTCTATTTGCTATAAGTCGGACATTTTCGTATCTCGAAATAAGCATTGTCCAAGCTGCACTATAATTATCCCCGGTTATTTCTAGAGAACTAATCAAATCAAGTGCCTCTCCGGACACATAACTAATAAGGTAATGAAATTTCTGAACATAATTTAATTTACTGTTATCATTAATTAAGGCAATGAACGAATTTTTAAAAGTCAACCATTTATGGTTGTCACCTGAAAACACTGGTATAGAGATTGGTGGTAAATTTACTGAGATATTTGGGACATTTTCAATCTTCTTAAATTTTGATAACATTTCCTGTCCTAATGCAATTATATTAAAATATGTACCTTCAAAATTATCCCTCGCGTCATTATCTTCTGATTTGTTCAATAAATCAATCTCCAGCTGAATTTTGGAGAATTCTATCAGAGAAGGTTTGATGGCGTCTAACCTCGATGACAATACGCCAGGTGTAATATCATTTTCGTTGCTTAAATAGGTTTCGAATCTTGTTAATGAACCTTTCAAAACCCCGCGCCGTTTAATCAACCTGTCGAGTTCCATTTTTTAACGAAATAACACTAACTTGATTTAAAAACTGAAAACACGGTTTGACGCGGTTTGACGTAAACAATAATGAATAATACTATAGATCATAGAAAACCCAATCACAATACTATGGCATACAAAGACGAAACTTGCAAACGCGTGGCTAGAAATGTAGGTAGGCAAAAGCAATGTTATTCGGCAGACTGAATACAACATTAAAAATTATTATCACCAACAAATTTATGCTATATTGAAAGCATCTGATTATGAACACCCGAATGTAATTCGATGGCAGCAGACGTTTTGCCAAAAACGACCCGCCCAAGACGGATGGTAACAAGAGAAGAAGGAATTAAAGTCCGTGGCAATACGAACTCGCCCTGGCAATTGCCAACACAAAAGAATGTTGCCACAACCATTAGGGTGACAATCACAAATATTAATATTTCAGTACCTGAAATCTTAACAGTGTCATTACTGGAGTATCCTGTACTAAGGCCAGATTGTACACGTAGGCCCCGAGGTGTCATTACTGGAGTATCCTGTACTAAGGCCAGATTGTACATTGTTGATTGGTTACGTCTTTGAATTTAAGTGAGTGTTAAAATATTACGAAAGGAAAATTATAAAGGAATATCTAGAAGAAAACGCAATACAAGCTTTAACTGTATCTATATTCTTCCTTCCCGTGTTCATAATCCACATTTTAATGATTTTTTGGGGATTCGGTTATTTTTTAAATGATTTTTTTGCAAAGGGGAGGATATTAAATAATTTTATTTGTACAAAAGTCATTTTAGTTATAAGTACGTGGAATGTATGTTGTATTGAGGATCTTGTAAATCGAATCGGCCCAAGTTTGTATATGTAAAGTTACCATAGTTTTGAGTGTGTAAATTCTTTACTTCATCTTTCATAAATAATTGTTTCGGTGACATTAAATTCAGGAGTTCTGACTCTAAATTTAATTTTCAAAATAGCCTTCTGTGTTGTGACGACTGGTTTTATAGTGAAATCGCATGAGCTTTCTTGTCTTATAATATTTTACAATATTCTTTACCATATTAATATAATCCATTCGCGATAATATCGTACCAAAAATATGTGAACACGTCAGCACGGGTTCTACTAGGGAGGTGTTCACGATACACTATAATACGTAAATCCGAAAAATGGGGATAATAGGATTATATTACAGCTAGGTGCTTTATCGCTTGTCTGGATTCTTCACACAATCAGTTCCAATTTTACAAAGAACACACGAACAACCGAAATGAGTATTTTTGATAATATTATAAATGGAACTTTTATTACAATTGCTTTAATATAATCTAATAATATAATATATAATCTTTAATATAACCTATAACAAACTTTATGATACAGAAGGCCCATTACCTACCTTTATCTTAAATGTCATGTGTATTTTTATATTTCAAATATTCCGCTAATCTTTAAGTACATTAGTACCTATATTTCGTGAAATGTCTCGTTAACATAATTCCCAGAAACTCCCCCCCAACCTCCCCCGTACATAATATTATATTATCCCAGTAACTCCTTCCCCTCCCCACCCCTGGTGGAGATACACATGTCTTCTTCCTCTACTTATTTTGTTCTGCTGAGAACTCTCATTCTCCGTAGATGGGAGGGTAGGTACAGTGCGTAGAATGATAGTATCCTGGCTGCAACCTGAATCACAAGTAAAATATTTGTGCGCTATAAAATAAAAACAAAAAATCAACCACTAAAAACAGTTTTTTTTTCTACAATATTTTAAAATGTCTTATAAATTTAAAAACCTTTTTTTGGTTTAACTGGGGATTGAACCGTCTTACCCAGAGACTGGAGTCAACAACGCTACCAACTTAGCCAAATCCCGATTGGAGAAGACCGATATTTATTTCGTGTACATTGACTGCTGTAATATCATAGAATTTTGGAGAAATTCATGTACGCGTATGGGTGCGTCATTGCTATCAAAACTTGACATAATACATTGATATTGACAACGGGTCTATCTGACAAGTTACATCTTGATCGGATGTCGGGAAGTGGGTTAATTTTCACTTCCAATATTCCACTTTATTCATACATTCATACAATCAAGAAAACAAAATGGAAATTCCCATGGAAGTACATATTTAAAAACATTAATACTTAATTATTTCAGGCTAACTAAAAGTTTACTTTGTATGTCATTAGAAGACATGTAACGAACGTGTTCGCACCCTCAAAACATCTTTCATCAAAGTTCATCACTGGTGGCATCCTTTACATTTTGAGGTCATTTCTTGGAAATTTTGCTGAAATTTCTGGCCTCGACATGCTAATGTACCGTTCCGCCAGCGACTAAATTTGGTGAAAAGATATTTTCTTTCTTTAGGTATAAAATTTCCTAATACTTATTATATAAAATTATGTAAAAAAATGTTTTCCTAACAATGTGCATGTTCCCGGTGCGACAAATAAACGCAACCTGTCGCAGGTTGCCACCGGGGACATTTTATAATTTCCTGTAAAATTTATATATTTGTTACATATTCTATTGTTTTGAATATTTAGCCTCTGCAGGAGGCAGGCACCCTTTAAATACCTTTCCAGGGAAAAGCAAACTACTTTTTCAGGGAAGAGCAACCTACCTTTCCAGGGAAAAGCAAACTACTTTTCCAGGGAAGAGCAACCTACCTTTCCAGGGAAAAGCAAACTACTTTTCCAGGGAAGAGCAAACTACCTTTCCAGGGAAAAGCAAACTACTTTTCCAGGGAAGAGCAACCTACCTTTCCAGGGAAAAGCAAACTACTTTTCCAGGGAAGAGCAACCTACCTTTCCAGGGAAAAGCAAACTACTTTTCCAGGGAAGAGCAATCTACCTTTCCAGGGAAAAGCAAACTACTTTTCCAGGGAAGAGCAAACTACCTTTCCAGGGAAAAGCAAACTACTTTTCCAGGGAAGAGCAACCTACCTTTCCAGGGAAAAGCAAACTACTTTTCCAGGGAAGAGCAAACTACCTTTCCAGGGAAAAGCAAACTACTTTTTCAGGGAAGAGCAACCTACCTTTCCAGGGAAAAGCAAACTACTTTTCCAGGGAAGAGCAACCTACCTTTCCAGGGAAAAGCAAACTACTTTTCCAGGGAAGAGCAACCTACCTTTCCAGGGAAAAGCAAACTACTTTTCCAGGGAAGAGCAAACTACCTTTCCAGGGAAAAGCAAACTACTTTTTCAGGGAAGAGCAAACTACCTTTCCAGGGAAAAGCAAACTACTTTTCCAGGGAAGAGCAACCTACCTTTCCAGGGAAAAGCAAACTACTTTTCCAGGGAAGAGCAAACTACCTTTCCAGGGAAAAGCAAACTACTTTTCCAGGGAAGAGCAACCTACCTTTCCAGGGAAAAGCAAACTACTTTTCCAGGGAAGAGCAACCTACCTTTCCAGGGAAAAGCAAACTACTTTTCCGGGGAAGAGCAACCTACCTTTCCAGGGAAAAGCAAACTACTTTTCCAGGGAAGAGCAAACTACCTTTCCAGGGAAAAGCAAACTACTTTTCCAGGGAAGAGCAACCTACCTTTCCAGGGAAAAGCAAACTACTTTTCCAGGGAAGAGCAACCTACCTTTCCAGGGAAAAGCAAACTACTTTTCCAGGGAAGAGCAAACTACCTTTCCAGGGAAAAGCAAACTACTTTTCCAGGGAAGAGCAACCTACCTTTCCAGGGAAAAGCAAACTACTTTTCCAGGGAAGAGCAAACTACCTTTCCAGGGAAAAGCAAACTACTTTTTCAGGGAAGAGCAACCTACCTTTCCAGGGAAAATCAAACTACTTTTCCAGGGAAGAGCAACCTACCTTTCCAGGGAAAAGCAAACTACTTTTCCAGGGAAGAGCAACCTACCTTTCCAGGGAAAAGCAAACTACTTTTCCAGGGAAGAGCAAACTACCTTTCCAGGGAAAAGCAAACTACTTTTTCAGGGAAGAGCAAACTACCTTTCCAGGGAAAGGAAAACTACCTTTCCAAGGAAAAGCAAACCGGAGTCTACTCCGTTTCCTCCTTCGCCGCCAGGCAAGAAGACTCCTTTTTCTCCCCCAGCAGTCACTCCTTTGCCGCCCGAAAAAGGGTCAAGAAGAGGCTGCTCCGCCGCCAGCCAAGCAAATGTTTAGCCCTGCAGGAGGCCAAACTTAAAATGTACATTTTTCGATTAATGTAACTTACACACCCCGCAGGACAATGAAACAAACATATTTCATTCCAGAGTCCTGCAGGGCACCCAGGGAAAGAGAAGTTGAGTCTCTGACCCTTAAACTCACAATGCTAGGGCGTTTTTTGTCCAGAAAAAACACTTAGAAAAATTCCTTGCAAGAATCCGTTTTTTTCCATTTTAAAAATCCAGGGACCTCGTAAGACAATGAAACAAACGGGTTTCAGTAGCTAGTCTTACGAGGGACCTGGGAAAAATACTAGATTCTTATTTTAACTTTACACAACTCGCCAAACGGCAAATACCTATCACCAAATTATAAACTCACCTTAAAATCAATACAAATTCACCAGAACAAAAATCTGCGGATAAAACATAACTGTACAAACATGTTAGAATTAAGACATTTACCTGTATATAACAAATGTACTCTGTAGAATTATTTTTAACTTGCAATTTTAATCGACCACTTTCATGGGCAACACCGCCAAAATGAGGTCGCCTTTTTGGATTTGGATATTATTTATGTTCAGAGTTCCTAAACATGCGTTTACTGACTCTAACGTAATGACTAAAATGATTATCTAAAGATACTTTACATGGAATTTTATTTTAAAAATGGTGTTTGGGAAAGTGAAACTAATAAACTATACTGCAACTTGAGACAGGATTTCACTCCTTGCGGAGGATATTCTTGGGTTTAATGTACTTAAATTCTCACTATATAAAGCGAGAGAGTTAATGGTGGGGTTTTCATGTCCGGCTAATCCGGCATAAAACTTTTCAGAATGTGTTACAATTAAATCCTTTATCAGAGGAATGTTTGTGTCATCGTGTAGAGTGGAGACCCTGATCCACTTCGGCGCATTCAACGCAAGTCGAATGGCTTTGTTTTGCAGGGTCTGAAGTTTGTTTATGTGAGTGCGTGCTGCATGGCCCCAAATGGGTGCAGCGTAAGAAAAACCCGACCTGATGGTCGTCTTGTAGAGTAGTAATTTATTGTCTGATGATAATCTACTTTTTCTACCAAGCATGGGGTAGAGTGCAGCTATTGACTTATTTGCTGATTTTACTTTATCATTAATATGTTTTTGCCACGTTAATTTTGAATCTAGAGTGACTCCCAAGTATTTTATAGATTTTACCCATGGAACTTTCTTTCCAAACATTACTATATTCGGGGGCTGCTTGAACTTTCTTTTCGTTAATACAGTGGCAGCACTTTTAGAGAGGTTTATTGCAATTCGCCATTGTTTGCAAAAGTCTTCGGTTAGAGTGGCTTGGATCTGTACGCGGCTTGTAGCAGTGGTCGCAATTATCTTGAATAAATGAATCTAGTCGTATGAGGATTATTTTCTCTAGAATTTTGCCTAGACATGGAAGGAGGCTAATTGGACGATGATTTTCGGTTAGAAGTGGGTCTTTACCCGGTTTTGGAAGTAAAATAACATTTGCTTGTTTGAAAGCCTTTGGAAAACAATTTAGTCTCAGTGACGCATTGCAGATTGCTGTTATAGCACATATGCCTTTTAATGGGAGGCATTTAAGGACTTTGTTTGAAATGCCGTCCGGACTGGCAGCTTTTTTAATTTTCAGAGATGAGACAATTTTTTGAATTTCTTTAGGTGATGTGAATTTGATGGGCAAGTCATCAGATTCAGTACTTGATTGATTGTACAGTAATTGATGCTACTTTTGAATCCACCATTGAAACAAATAAGGGATCGTCGTGTTCAGTATTTGGGGAGAATTGGGCTTCAAGGCTATCTGCAAAGGCTTCTGCCTTGTCAGCAATTGAGTATACTACTCCGTTTGGGCCTTGTAGGGGGGATATTCTGGTCTTTGGACGTCTAAGTGTTTTCGAGAGCTTCCAGAAAGCTGATCTGTCGTCCTCAAGGGAAGAGATAAATTCATGCCAGCGTTCGTTGCGATAGTCGCTTAGGGCATCTCTCACTTGGCGTGATAATCGGTTGTAGTGAATTTTATCAATAGGATTGCAGCTTTTTGCCACTATTTACGCATATCATTTTTTTCCCTAATAAGATCTTTGATCTCTTCGGGAATTCCGTGACGACTTGAGTCATTGGAAATTTCAACGGATGCCTTGTTGATGCATGATTTTATAGAGTTTATTATGTTGGAAGTAGCCGTATTTAAACTAGCTTCATCTGGAATGGAAACAGGCACTGTAATGTTGGTATTTAATAGCTCGCTAAGTTTATGCCATTTAATTTTGGACCTAGTTGGTTTATGAGGGACTAGAGGATTTGAACGTTCTGATAGTGTTAAGAGAATTGGATTATGATCTGGATGATTATGAATTGGATTATGATGCGAGATCATTTAGTACTCATAAGGAGTGCAAATGGCTAGTATCTTTGAGAATGACAATATCTATAACATCAGGCCTTCCGGCGTGGTGATGAAGGGTGGGGATGTCCGGAGCATCGATGACTATTTGGTTTGTGAGAGCGTACTTAGCGAAATCTCTTCCTTTTTTATTATCATATCTACTATGCCAGGAGCCGTTTTTCGCATTCAGGTCTCCAGCTTCTATAGTGGGGATATGTCGCCCTATTTATACGATGAGGAGCGAGGCCAGAATCCCCTCCACATTTTGTATAAAACAATGCCCGATCGCCGTCGGGTTCAACTAACCCAATAAATACGACGAATTTAAAAAAAAAATCATGTTCAGTTCAACTGTTTAATCCTATCTCAATCGTTTTATTACTCTTTCCTACCTCTGGAAATCTTCGACCTGCTGCCTCCTGCTGAAGTTTTGCCTGAACAAGTACCTGGTGCCTACCGCTGCAGTCGGCCCTAACTCTGGGCACTGCCAAGGCATCGCTCAGGCAGAAACTAGGCGCATCCAGGACCACTACCCACTGGATGTAGGGAGGCCAGCAGGCTCTAATCATCATCATCAGCTTGTACCTCTGGAAGGCGTGCAAGAGACCGGTCCCTCTTTTACAGTTCTTGTAAAGACTCTGATACGTCTGTTACAAGACACATAAAATGAGTTTCATGTCACCGTGTTTTTTTTTTGGTCTTCATAAAACTCGTTCCATGTCCTTTTATATTGTAGTAATATAAACAGATTTAGAAAGAGAGAACACCAAACTTTCTATTTGCATTTAAAAGTTTACCATAGGTAAAACTCAAAATAAAACCGCCAAACAGATAACCCTGTGAAAGTCGGCTATTTTTGTTTTTAATTATTATTTTCGTAAAACAAAAAAAAAAGGATTGAAGTGTTAATAACATTCATAATATGAAGAATGACACTCAATATCGTTTACAAGAAATAGGACCAAAATAATATTTAAATATTCAATAAACAATGTCGATATTAAAATAAGAGAATCAGTTCGGGACCAACTGATCATCTAGTCAATCCACGCTATGCAATTGCACTATATAAGTATTATAAATGCAAAACAATACAAGAGACCAAATGAGAAAATAATTCACCGACTCGAGATATTTTCATATCAGAGGGTTCGGCTCTGTGGAATTCCTAACTGAACCTATAAATCCTACTGATCCCTCAAAATAAATATTTCAAAAATCGTTTGTAATCCTACATGTATTTAAAATGATTTTTGCATTTTTTTATACAAATTCTTTGACAAATCTAATATGCCTAAATTTTGAATCAGAGACCTAGGTATAATGCCAGTAGCCGAAATAACAAATGGTAATATTTTTATAGTCCGAGAATGTCAAATTATTTTAATCTCATTTCCGAAATCTGTGTATTTTCTTATTTTTTCAGAAACAGTTTTTTTAATATTATTATTATTATTATATGTTTATCTAACTAAGAGTTATTTTTTGTTTCGATTAAAGTTGTAATTAGACAAAAATTAAATTAAAATCATTCAAGGGTAAACGAAGTAAGTAATGCAGCAAATGGGTAAGTAAAAATTGAATAAAATCATTCCTGATACCCAAAAAATTGGGTAATATTTACCATAATTTAAAGAAATGATATACTAGCCTAAAGATGGCCGATAACTGAAATCGTTAATGGTCGCAAATAAAAAAGCCAATAAAATAATTGTATTGATAAATCTTTACAATGGATTTCTACCATGAATTATCAGAATCAAAAACAAAAATATTTTTGGGGTTTCTACCTCCAATATAAATGTATCCACCATTTTAAGTATGTACCGAAGAAGGTATAAAAAAAGGAAATTATTTTAAAAGACTAAGGGCCTTCGCTCATGGAGAAACTGAAAACTGGTTGGCAACTCAATTGACGGCGCAACTCAACTTTTTTTTTCAACTCAACGATTTCAGTAATTATATCAGCTTGTTTAACAAAAATATAATGTATTAATAATGGATCAATTATCAACATTCATATACAATAATAATTTATCAACCTCCCGAACAAAATCGATATTTTCCTGCTCTGACATACCACAAATTAGCACTGCGAGTTGCGGCGTCACCCTTCACAACTACTGGTGTTTGTTGCGTGTGTGCGGACCGCCAATAAAATTCTCAATTTGCTTTCCTGTGGATAGCGGATTGGGTTGCCAACTGTTTTTTTCAGTTGCCCCATGAACGGATGGACTAAGAAATACAATAAATTGTAACACCACAAAGATCATTATAAAACTACAGTTGCTCCACATTTAGATTACATTTATCCAATGAAGGAAACTTGAATGAAACAGAAATTATACAAAACGTAGCTACGAGATATATACTAATGAAAGGCAAATGAGAGAAGAGCAATAAAAAAGACTGCTATTTAATGTATTATTTTTTTACCTTAAAATTATACAAACCAAATGCCACAATACTTCAAGAATGAAATTGTTTTTGGTAAAAATGTGCAAAGTTATGAACCATAAAAGTAAATAGAATTAAATAGCTGCATGTGAGAAAATCAGAGACACATCTCCCAAAGAAAAGAATGGAGGACTAAACATGTGCGATGAAATGCCTGAAATTCTTCAGGATTCTCTCAGTCAAGGTATGCTCCGCATCCACATACTGAAAGATCATCATAGAAAAAGTTTAAATTTTGAAAAAAAAAATAAAATTCATTTTCAGCTACATCAGTAATGTCGTAATTTTCAGCGCTCTAGCTCACTGAAAACTCACGGACAGCCACTGATAGATGTATGTGTTTGTCTCTTTTTAGTGTCGCTATTTTTCGTTGCAAAGGTTTTAAAATCACAACAATGCTAAAGAAGTTTTTACTTCAAAAAATATAAATATACACTTTTCATTTCTGACCTATTTTCACCCAGTAACATAAAAAAATCACAATATTAAAACAACCAGAAAAATGCCTTTATCTCCCCTTTAGGTGTTCTCAGCTAATGCTTGTATGTAATAATTGTAGAGACAAGACATGTTTTTACGTCCCGTGTTCCGATACGCTGATGCCTAGGACTATATACTATACACCCTCCCCTTTCCCTTCACTCCCACACGTAGCCTTTGTTGTTTTCTCTGCTGCGGGCTTTCTGTCTATCTCTCTCCTCGTCCTCGTATCCGCTTCTTCGCCAAACTTTTCTTATCCGCGTACTATGTATGTTCTATGTTCTCTTCTCGTATTAAAAGCGCCGTACTTTTCCCTTATAAACCCACCGGCCCAGCGGTTCTGCAACCTTTTTCGTTTCAACGAAAATAATTAAATGTTAAATAAAGTTTCATTATATTGAAACAATGTTAATTGACTGAGCATTGCAAAGTTCTGTTTTAACTATTATTTAGCATTTTGTCTATCTGTAAATTTGTGAGTTACCTTCCAGTTCCGGTTTAAGATGGTGACCGTGTTGGTTACTACCTTTTTATCCCGCCAGAGCATAATTCTGGTTCCTACTACGAGATGTCAAATCAGAAAAATTAATATTATGGTACCTACCATCCTAAAGTCAGTTTGAAAAAATAATTTATTATCGTTAAGATGGTGGTATTTCTTTGAACAATATGTTTACTCTTTATTCGAAATAAAGAAAAGTTATTAAGTTATTAATCTATGCTTTATAATTGAATTGGTAAGTATTTAACTACCTGCTTACAATCTTATGATTTTACGGGGAATTTTGGTTTTTATTTATTAAATAAAAAGTATGAAAGGGTATTTAAGTACGTACTATTCTATTTATGATATCGAGAAAATTTTGTTTTGATTTGTTAAGTAGAGGAAAATTAACGCGAGGTTTACTTTCTATTTACTTTCGAAATAATGATTTCGAAAGTAAATAGAAATTAAAAGGATTAGATAACACAAACGATGGAGTTGGTCCATGAACCGTCATTAGTAAAAACTACTCAAAAAATTTTAACATCATTCAACCATGACCCGTTTTTCTTTCTACCTTTTGGATCCATCGCTTTGATAGTCCGTGTGGTTCGGGCTTATCGGTACTCTTCCATACCGTATCTACTTTGTTTCTGTGGCGGCCACTTTTGCCGAATTCATTGCGCCGCCACTGGACTCCATCGAACGCCCGAGAAATACTACGACATACCTACCTTCGCCGGCCACGCCGCCTCGATAATTAATAATTCCGCCACTTAAGCGAAAGGCCTCGAACTTGTGGCTGTGCAATACAAATGCCCGCAGAACGTTCGGGCAATACCTCCACTTTGCGTGAATTCTCGCAACATTACCTGGCGCGCTAGCAAGTTACTCTACCACGCGCCGCGGCTATATAAGCAGCAGATTTGCTCGCCCGCTCCAGTCAGTCCCAGTACCTTCATTCATCGGTCAAGCAACACCACCGAGCAGTGCCGCGACCAAGTACGTGCCTGCGCAGGGCACCTGACCGCGCAGTCAGCAGCAAGTGAATAACGTTTGTCCAGTGAGACTCCAGGAACATTTCCAACACCTTCGAGCACTCCTTCTTCAACTACCATCCGCTGTCTGGCCCTTCGCGCCTCGACATGAGATGTCGCCCGACATTTTTATTTTTTATTTTTTTTTATTAGTAATAGAAGGTACATAAATTACAAATAAATTTTATACAGTAATTAATTACATAGTAGATATATTTGATGTACCCCCATAATTAAGCAAGGCTTGTGTGTATGGGGGGTGTTATTGTATTGCTTTTTTTTATATCATTCAGCTTATTTATATCACATTTAAATTACCATTTAAACGAAGTTTTCAGTATAATTTTTAAGGTGAGTTTTAAAATTTTTTATATTGGTATTCATGTTTCTAATTTTTTCTGGTAATGAATTAAAAAATTTTGCTCCGAGATATTTATGACTCAATTGTCCAATTTTTTTTTTTACATTTTGGAGTGGGAAGTATTGATGTTTGTCTAAGACTTCTATTATTTTTAAATGGTGCAACTTGATTTTTAATATTATCTTTATAAATTTGTAATGTTGCATGATAAAAGTATAATGCACTTAATTTTCTGACTTTAAATTGTTTGAATAAAAGTTCTGACGAATATGAGTAGGGTTTTTTTTAAATTGTTTTTATTATTAGTTTTTGTGATATGTAAATTGTTTGTGTTTGATTTGTATATGTACCGCCCCATCCTATAATGCCGTATTGTATAATTGATTGACAGAAAGCGAAGTATGTGGTTCTAAGTAATTTTTTGTTTAAAATATCTCTTAAACATCTAAATATATATGTTAGTTTCCTTATTCTGTTGTTCAGAATATTTATGTGTGGAGACCATTTTAAACGCTGGTCTATTGTTATGCCCAGGTACTTAATATCAGTTTTGCTTTCTATTTTTGAACATGATATATTACATCTGTGGTTTCTGTATTTGTCACAGAGTGGATTATTAAGTTTATTTCTTTAGGTGTTTCTTGTTTTTTAATGAAAAATGGCAAATAATAGGTTTTTTTAGAATTTAAAGTCAACAGGTTTTTATCAAACCATAATTTTAGTGCATTGATATCTGTATTTGCCATTTTGTTTAATTCAGACCAGGTGTTTGCTTTTAGTAGTAGGACTGTGTCGTCAGCGTAGGAGACAATGTCTCCATATTTAGAAATATTGAATATATCATTGACATATATAATAAATAACAATGGTCCCAAAACTGTACCTTGGGGTATTGAAAAATCGCTATATTTTGAATCGCTGACTAGATTTAGTAATTTTACTTTTTTATTTTATTTATTTTTTCTTTTTTTTTATTTTAGCATATAAAATATAATGTTAAATGTACATTATGTAATAATTTGTGTACATTCATGTTCAAATATCTTAATTAATACCACTCTTCCATGGAAGCATTAGCTTGTGTCTGGAAGAGTAGTGTACATTTTTTAAATGCTTTATTATATCTTAAGTTCTTAAATTACAATGTGAATGTAAAAAAAAAACAATAAGTTGTAAGTTCGGTTAAATGTAATTGTAATTATAAGTATTTATCAACTATCAAACAATTCTATTATTTGGATAATGTATCTAGAATTATTGTAATTAGTTGTCAAAAACAAAACAAAATTTAACTTATTTGAAGAATAGAGTATCACTAGGAAACTGAGTTATAAGTTATTTTTGAGATTAGATTAGTTGGAAACTTTTATTTTTATTTTTTTGAGATTATCTTTAAAATATTTTTTAACAGTGTTTATTAATTTGATTTTATCATTAATTTTTCTTGTTGTGGTCTTTCATGTAAATAACTAGCTATCCATGCTAAAACTTTCCCATTAATTCCTATAGATTTTAATTTATTTATTAATTTTTTATGTGATATGCTGTCGAAAGCTTTTTTCAAGTCTATAAATATTCCGATACATTTTTTATCGGAATCTAGAGGGCCGTATATAAATAGTTGGTTATTTTTGCTATCGCGTTGTGAGTACTTGTATTTTTTTTTGAAGCCGAATTGATTATCATTAATTATTTTATTTTCATCTAAGAATGTCCAAATTTGTTTTTTTACAATTTTCTCATATATTTTTGATATATTTGATAGAAGGGAAATCGGGCGGTAATTTTGTGGGTCTTTAGGACAGTCTGTTTTATAAATGGGAGTTATAATTGCTCTTTTGTAATTATTGGGAAATTCGCCATTTGCTAGACTTAGGTTTATTATATGTGTTATTGGGAGAATTAAGTATGTTTTCATCGCTTTTATTGTCTTAGCATCTATGTTATCAAAGCCAGCGGCAGAACCTCCTTTTAGTTCCGAAATAGTTCTGTCAATGTCGGCTTCTGTGACTGGCTCAAATTTATTTATTTGACATTGTGTTCTGTGTTGTGGATTTGATATATTGGTTGAATTTATGGATTTTGCTAGGTTTTTTCCAACGTTATTAAAATGGTTATTTAAAATATTACAACATTTTTTTGTGTCATTTTGTAAATTATATATTAATTTCCCATCTGATATATCGGATATGTGCTTACATGTTTTATTTTTATTTATTATTTCATTTATTGTTGACCATATTTTTTTATTATTGTCTTTAGCTTCTGTTATAATTTTTGAGTAATAGTCGTTTTTCGTTTTTATAATTAGAGTAGTTAATATATTTTTATACTTTTTATAATATAGTACAATTTTATTGTTAACTAGTGGCCTTTGTGTTATTTTATAAAGTTTTTTTTTTCGAATGGCTTTTATTAATCCTAGAGTAATCCATGGTTTAATTTTCTTTGTTTTTGAATTGGGGACGATCTGTGTTGTTTTTGTTGCTTCTAAAACGTGTTTAGTTAAAGTTTTTTCAAACAGTAAGGCACTTTGGTTGGTGCATTTATTTTTTAAAACTTCTTCCCATTTTTCATTTATTAATGATTTTTTTAATAATTCATAGTCTATTTGGGAATATGGAAGATTTAATTTGGGTATTGTGTTTAGTTTTTTATTTGTCTCGTGTAATATAAGACACGCGTAATGGTCAGTTATATTGGTTTTCCAAACAGTAGATTTAATATTTTTTATTTCATTTAAATGTATATTACACCAGATATGGTCTATGCATGATGGAGTTTGGTTTTTAATTTCTCGAGGGTTACTATTAATACAAGATTTAAAGTTGAGATGCGTCATCGTGTTAATGAAATTATTTTTTTCTATTGAGTTATGGTTAGCAGAAATGTTTATATTGAAATCACCACATACAAAAGTAAGAATTTTCGATAATTTGCTTAGATATTCATATAGTTCATTGATGAAGTTAGTTATGTTTGATTTGTGTGTTCTGTACACTGTTATAATTCTGTATAATTTGTTTTTTTAATTTTATATCTATTTTTAGACAATTTACATGTTGTATATAAATTTCTTCAATGTTAATAATTTCACACTCATCATGAACAAATATAATTATACCACTTTTTTTATTAATTGGTGTTGTTGTTGCGATGCCTTTGTAGTTGGGTAGTGCATTAATGTGTTGATCGTTATTACAGTGCGTTTCTGTTAACACTATGCAGGCGGGCGATAAAAACAGATCGTTTATATTTATCAAAAATTCATCAAGGTTTTTTGCGATGCTTCGAATGTTCATGTGTAGTAATAAAAAGGGGGAACTGTTTGTAACGCACCACTTATTAACTTCTTTAATATTTTGACATATTTCTTGGTTTATTTTGTATTTTTCGTCAATTTGTTTTACTATGTATTCGATCATTTTGAATTATAATTATTTTTTTCTTGAGCAAAGTTAAGCATTTTCAATCTGTGTTTGCATTTTTCACTATTTGATTTGTGGTCTGTTGGAGTCGTAGTATTAAATTTTAAATTAAGTTCTGTGCAATTAATGCATTTTGGTATTTCGTTCTTATTGTTGCAGTTTTTTAAGTTGTGTTCACCCGCACAATGAAGGCATATTGGTTTGTTCGGTGGTTGGAGGCAACGCATTGCTGTGTGACCATATTTTTGGCAATGGTAACACTGCATTAGGGGGTTGCAATCCTCTACTTTAATTTGGTAAAATCCAAGGTTTTCGCTTTTTTTCGAAATTAGAAGATTTCTGAGATGTCCACTGGTTTCGAGAATTATATTTTTTTGTTTAAATATTTTAATTTGTATGGTTCCTTTGTATTTTATCTGGTTTGGGTCCATTTCGTAAATAATTTTTATGTCTTCATTTTGCAGAATCAAATCTGATATAAATTCTTCTTGTGTATATTTTTCGTCTATTCCTTTAAAGATCATGCACGGTCTTTTTTTATCAATGTTTTCAACGTGTATTCCTTCAAGTTTTAATTTTGTAATTTCATTTTTGATGTTGGCCATATCATCCGCTTTTTGTAGATTTATTATTAATTCATTTTTTGATGTCTTCCTGATGCTGCTTACTCCGATTCCCAGTTTAGATATTTTGACGTTCTTTATGATGGTTACTGATATATTTTCTATCACTCACGATTATATTTTCTTGTAATTCGATAATTTTTTCCTGTAACGAGAGACTCTCTTTGTTAATTGCATCTTCCAACCTCGTTATTATGAGTTCAATAGTATTTTTTGTTTTTTGGTCCTTGACTGTCTGAATTTTCGAAACCTCACTCTTTAGTTCGTTTATACAGCTTGCTACCGTCATTTTTGGCTTTGGAATTTACATGGCTTATTAAAAACAATGAAGAAATTCATTAAGAATAAAAAATTTAAAAATAAAATTTTTCGCCGGTGTGGGATTCGAACTGAGTGCGACAATTCGAACTTAAATCGGGCAAAAAGTAATTCCGACGCATTAGTCCACAGAGCCACCGGCGCTAGTTGGAGTGCCGGTAAGAACACTCGTATTTGTTTGTGTGATGGTTCATGCATACAGCGCGTCGAGTTACTTGTTGTCTTTATTGTCGCACTAAACAGAAACCGTTTTTTTTTGTAGCTTGTTTAAACACATATTTTGGTACTTCCGGGTGGAAAAAATTAGAGGCATAAACACCTGTCGATAGCGCGCTAAAAACTGCGCAGGACTGCACTGGTTGTAATGGCCCACTTCACTTTTTATCGCACTTTTAGGTTTATTATTGTAGACGTTTTCAAAATGCGTTTGACGTTTCATGTACTGAGAATACTACTACCATACTACTATATCGACTACCAAGCCCGTTCACGCTTGCTGTTTATATAGGTGCAACCCATTCTCTAGCATTCGAAACCCACCGCGTTCCGCTGCCAGAGATCATCCTCATCGCCTCTCAAGGTTCCTTCCTGCGTCACGTGTGTGCGCTGACTCAAAGAACACACAGCTGCCATATCCCGCCAATACGACGGTGATCGACCGCCTGGACCAAGGTCACTTCTACACCGCCGCGGTGTAGAGCAACACGTCGGCTCCCTGAAGACCTGTGATCTTCACCGCCGTAGTCTCCTGACCTTCTTCACTCATCAGCAACGCAGCAGCAACACTCACGGCACCACTGTCACTCCGCTCCGCTTCGACCCTCGCTACGTAGCCAAATTAAGACTGACACACTACATCGACTGACGTCTTTCATTTCTGTCTCCCGTCTCTACCGATCCGGCCCGCTCCCTCTTTTCTAATGTTGAGCTTTTCTACCTTTTGGCTCCATCGCTTTGATAGTCCGTGTGGTTCGGACTTATCGGTACTCATCCATACCGTATCTTCTTTGTTTATAATATTAAGCTTTCAAATTTTTTGCATGAATTCCACATAGGAGACAATGAGGAAAGTAATTAAGAAAATTAATATGTTCGAAAGATTTTAAGGAGAAGAAATTTTGACAGGAAGAATGTAGTGGGTAGGAATCTGTGGAATGAGTCTATATATGAATCTTTCCCTTCCACAGCGGTTCGTGACGTCGGATCGAGAGTCCGTCTAAAGAGGTCAAAAGATCTCCCTCAACCGGCTTCTTCCGATTCGGCAGCTTTTGGGCAGGCACATTCACCGCCAAGACCTAGACCTAATTCACCAAATGTAGCGAACTACTTGGGGTAACCTACGGCAGAGGTGATAGTAATCAGATTGTAATTTCAGTCGAGTCAAATGACATTGGTAGAAACATTATCGTGAAACTGACAGAATTAATCCCATGGTTTGAGAACCCTCCCGCAGCTAAGATGAGAGATCTTTAGTTTTGTTTTTGCCACGTGGGCCGCCTCTCAACGCGGAAGGGGGTTCCCCCTACCCTTGTCCCACCCCTGAAAAGAGCCGGGGAGTTAGTTGTACCCCGCTCCCCTATTCCCTATTACCTGGGGGTTGGGGCTACCCTGCTTTATTTAGAGAATGTCGAGCCGTCATTAGCGGAGAATGTTGCTCGACAAAAAATAAGCTATCATTTTTTTTTAAACCACTATAAAAATATTTGTTGCTATCCATAATATTTACTTACAAATTAGTTAAATGTACCTATTCTTACAATTAATAAATTTATTTTAAAGAAAACTGAATTCAACAAAAAAATCCTCCACGCAGCATCCCCAAAGATGACATTGGCCCCGAGGGAAATTATTTTCTCTAAGGTCACCTGTGTGCAGTGTAATGTGGAAAGTTGTACGTGGAAATATGTTATATACGTTGATCTATCTATCTTTTTTATATATTACTAGCACAGACCCGTGAAAATCGCGGGATATTATAATTCAATTTTTGAAGAAGATTTAAATAATTTTCTTTCACAATTTTATGTAACAAGTAGGTACCTGCTTTATCGCCTGTCTAAATACTTCGTACAAAAAACTCCAATTTTAAAAATTGCGGATATTTTCAAAGCAAATTTGAGTTCATTGAACCAGATTTCAGGGGGATACGCAACAAAACACAGACAACCAAAATTAGTATCTACGTTTGACAATGATTTGTCCGGTGTGGATTTTTGGGATAGTTTTTTTACAAATCTACAGTTTTATTCCGAGATTGATGAAATTTGGCACACTTGACTTTCAAACAAAAGAAATGTTACTGATATATAAATATTTAGAAAGAACTATTCCCATCCCTATGTCTTTGTCTGATTTCAAAAAACTCTGCATAAAATCCGAGTGACGCCTGGAACTTAACAGGAAACCCAGTCGCCGAGAAATTTGAACAATAAGTATTTTATCAAACTGTTGCTGTCACTGCCGTACTTACTCCCCTGAATACTGAGCGAAAGAGTCAACTGCACACTGCACCACAGGCTGATAATACCTAAATTCTTCTTCTCCTTGTGCCCTGTCCGTTCAACGAACGTTGGCTATCATGTTGGCTTTGCGGCCTTTGTTTACTGCGGCCCGGAACAGCTCCACGGTAGTCCAGCCAAACCACTGTCTCAGGTTTTTCAGCCATGAGGTTCTCCTTCTTCCAGGGCCCCGTCTCCCTTTCCCTGCATTATGAGATGCAGGATCTCATACTTCTCTGGATGTCTCATCACATGTCCAAGATATTGAAGTTTAGGATTATTATACTTTTAATACCTAAATAAAATCATCAAAATCGAAAGTGTTCCCCATCTTTCTCCGCCAAAACTGGTCTGATTATTAGCTTTTTTATTAACTGTGTTAGAATAAAATGCTCTATGTCTGTACGTTTTACCTTAAAAAAATACATAAAATAGTTTGTATACTGAACATCTTTTTATAGCGTTCAAAACAGGCAATAAAGTAACTTATCAAAGAAGCACCACATACCGACACCTAATCCTCGATAAAAGTAACTTATCAAAGAAGCACCACATACCGACAGCCAATCCTCGAAAAAAGTAACTTATCAAAGAAGCACCACATACCGACAGCTAATCCTCGATAAAAGTAACTTATCAAAGAAGCACCACATACCGACAGCCAATCCTCGATAAAAGTAACTTATCAAAGAAGCACCACATACCGACAGCCAATCCTCGAAAAAAGTAACTTATCAAAGAAGCACCACATACCGACAGCTAATCCTCGATAAATGTAACTTATCAAAGAAGCACCACATACCGACAGCCAATCCTCGATAAAAGTAACTTATCAAAGAAGCACCACATACCGACAGCCAATCCTCGATAAAAGTAACTTATCAAAGAAGCACCACATACCGACAGCCAATCCTCGATAAAAGTAACTTATCAAAGAAGCACCACATACCGACAGCCAATCCTCGATAAAAGTAACTTATCAAAGAAGCACCACATACCGACAGCTAATCCTCGATAAAAGTAACTTATCAAAGAAGCACCACATACCGACAGCAGTAGTGTCCAAATCCAGAAAGTAAATTGAGGAATTCCTTTGTATGGACAAAACACGGCCCGGTTTCCTCTTAAGTATTGAGAAAAATTGTTTTGCTGGAAGTTCTTGAAAACACCACTGCAAAAAATAATATTTAATATTTGAAAAAGTGGTTTAAAGAAAGTTTAGTATTTTCATTTAACTAGAAGTTACACTAGAATATATAATATAGCGTGTAATTATATTTGTAAAAATAATAATAATAAATCAATGCTTAAATATAGCGTGGTGTAATTGCAATGCGATTTAATTTAGCAATATGTGCTAGAGCTATTTAATTACCATACAAAATGTATGAGGAATAGAATTTTCTTCATATGTTTTTTTCCTGAATTATTCCGATGTTTTAATAGCTATTCTGCTATTCGGGGCGGAGACAAATCCAACAAACCAAAGACCATCGATCATGATCGGTCAGTGGTTGAGTGGGCATAGCGCTTGGGTCCCACCCGAGCGTCGCGTGTTCGATTCCTCGGCTGGCTAAGTCCTCCATCACAACACAAGCAACATTTTCGGCTTTCTGTGGTGGTAGTAGGAGATTTTCAAACATTGTTGGGTTATTCGTAACCCGGGAATGTTTGTCTTTCTTTTTAAAAAAATTAAAAAAAAAAAAAATCATAAAACTCGGTCCAGCCGTTCTTGAGTTATAAATGGTGTAACTAACCCGACTTTGTTTTATATATTTATTAAGATATACGTAGGTGATCTTTTTTATTTCCATGTGTTGTATTATATATAATTACTTTTACTAATCCCGTACCGGTATGGTACCATTAGCTTCCAACAAATAAACAGATTTTTAGCTCATGGAGCTAATGTGAGTACAAATAAATAGGTATTACTGATAACTTCAACTATATATTTTTTTATATAAGTCAAAAAGAGTATATTACAATAAAATCATGAGCTGCTCATCTCACTGGGGAATTCCTGTGTCGAGATGGGCAGCAACACAATTATAAATAATGAAAAAATACATGTGAACTTAATAAATATAATATTAAAAATAAAACCCACAAAATGATTAAAGTATGATTAATGCAATTATTCAAACTAAAATTATAGCTTATCAATTTATTTACACTTAGTTTTATGTAGATGTTCCTACTCACGCGAGAACAATCCAGATGTAAAAACTCAATTAGTACACAAATAGTTACTAACAATTACATACATCTAATCAGAAGTACATTTGCATTCACCTGAATAAAGATTTACAAAACAAATAAAAAATGGAAAATCATAAAATCACATAAAATTTCGCTCAAATGACAAATAATACAAAGAAAGACAAGAGACACAAGGGACAAACGAGACATAAGAGACACGAAAGACACGAGAAACACGAGAGACACAAGAGACAAGAAACACAAGAAACACGAGAGACACATTTTTGTTATTTGTTATTGGGGTGTTATGCCGTGTTGCGCTACCTCCTCCTTTAGCCAACGTTTCGGACAGCGTTACAGTGTCCATCATCAGGCAGACGATAGACATAATTAGAGACATACTCGTAAGTGATATAATATAATTAGCACAACATGTTTTTTTTAGCAATCACAGATTTTTTTCCGAATCCATTATGGTTGGCTACAATAACATTATTCTGTAAACTAAATCAGCATTACAAAGTACCTCTGTTGGCTTGTCAACCGCAATACTATTATTATATAAAGAAAATGATTACATAAGTGTCTCGGGTTTGTTTTTAAAGATAACAACCGTTTTTTAACAGACAACAAACGGTATTATTCCGAGACACTGTCTACATGAGATTTCAAAAATCACCCCCCCCCCCCCCCATCCCCTTTTCCAAACCCATAAAGACAAAACTTGATGACACTTTACGCACTTTAAAATAAAGGGAAAATCGCTTTCCACATCTGATTTCGAAAACACTGTGTAAAGTCCGGCGAACGCCGGGGACACCAACTAGTTAGTAATAATATACATTATATTATGAAATATATGTAATAAGTTGAGAGGTTTAATTCCTTTCTATTAATTTATAAATAAAACACTTGTATTGCAAAGTTTTTTTAACAAAGAAACGAAATTTATGTTTATTTATATCACTTTCCTTTGAATGGTTTCTTCTAACAAAATCTCATATTTTACAATCAAATAATAGAATAATAAAACAAATGACAATTGATGATTGCATTCTAACTGACACTACAGGATTCAAATTTAAAGGGAATATATTTTCTTTAAATCTCCCCCCCCCCCCCCCCCGGGAATGAAAATAATTGCAAAATTTTCATTGTGCATATGCAATTTCAGGTGCATCAATGCAGGTGCTGGAATTAACTTCGAGATGTGGAACAAATTTGAAGCTAATTTTTTTCGACCAGTGTTTATCTTGTAAATTGAGTTTGATAATTTTTCTATGATTTTGTAGGGTCCGATTCTCAATTCGTCGAGCTACTTCCTGTTAAGTTTGTTTCCATTCTCCACAAAAACAGTATCACCAACTTTGAAGCTAATATGTCTCCTGTTTTTATCGTAAATTATCGTGTTGTAATTATGTGACTTTATAGTATTTTCCAGAGCTTTTTTTCTGTCTTGAATCAAATCGATGTCAGTCTTCTTAAGTTTTAACTCATTTGGCAAAATCGTAACATCTGTGCCGTTAAGTAGGTACTGAGGCGCATATCCAGTGACGCTGTTCTCCGTTTCATTATAGTTTTTTACACAATTACGCGATATAGTTGTCCAAGCCACTTTTGAGTCATTTTCGTTAATTTTGCACCTTATTTTATTTACCAGCGTTTGATTTAATCCATTTAATAAAGGTGAGTTCACTGCAGTATAAATTAATGAATTATTTTTTTCATCCAATTTTTTTATTAATTCTCTAGAATTAAGACCCGGGTATTGGTCTGAGAGTATCATGTCAATGTCATTAGTTTCTGTGGAGTTTAAGAGTTTGAAGAAATCATTGGTATTTTGAGTTTTTGACGTCAAAATATATGCAAACCTCGTGACATGATCTGATAGCAGGTGCAAGTATCTCTTTGTTGACCGTGAACCCTCAAAACCACCTATCGTATCAATGGAACATATTTCAAAAGGTTTTGTTGCGGGACCCAAGTAGGACATCAATCCATATTTATTTTGACCTCTTGATTTGTTCTTTAAACATACTGCACAACTTTCGCAAGTTCTCTTTATATTGTTTGTCATGTTTTCTGATGTGTACCATGAGCTTTTCATGTTTTGCATTTGATTAATTCCTATGTGACCTAGATCTGTATGAAATTTTTTTGATAAAATCTATGCTGAATTTTTCTGATAGAATTATATTTGATAAGCCCCCATAGCTCAGTGATCAGAGCATTCGACCGGCAATCGGAAGGACACGGGTTCAAGTCCCGTTGGCGGCAAGTATCTTTTCTCGGAAGATTTTTCAATGTAAATGAGTGTTTCAGGCTGACAATTATTGCTTGTAATAAGAATTATATATTTTTTTTACTTTCTTGCAATAAACATTATTCTTCGATATCAATTTATCTTTTCGGAACTGTATCTTCTCATTTTTGTCCTGATCTTTTAAGATATCTTCTAATTTCAATTTAACAACTGACAACTTTTAATTGCTCATCTTCGTTCTCATCTGGTTCTAAGACTGGGTTTCTGCTTAGACAATCAGCTTCAATATTGTATTTTCCTGGAGAATATTTAATTTGAAAATCATATTGGGATACGTAATATGTTAAGTCACCCAGCTCTTCATCGGTTCTAGATTTGATATTCATATTTTCCAGTGGTTTGTGATCTGAATAAACTGTAAAAAATGGTTTACCTATCAACCAGTTTTGTCAGTATCTCACTGCTTCTTTTATAGCTAAGCATTTTAAGTAAATTGCTTTTTTCTTTTTCTGGGCACCGTTTAATTTTTTCGAAAAGTAAGCAACAGGTTTTTCTTTTCCATCAGATTGTGTCTGTTTTAAAATAGCTCCAACACCCTCTAGAGAAGCATCTGTATAATTGGTAAATCTTGATCAAAAATTTCCAAGATCGGTTGTGAGAATATTAGGTTTTTCATCGTTTCAAAAGCATTTTGGCAGTCCAAATAAACTTTTGATTTTTCCTTAATAAATTATGCAAAGGATCTAGTATTATTGCACTCTTCCGAATGTACTCATGATAAAAGTTGATTTTTCCTAGAAATTGTCTCACATTCTTGTGTGTTTTTGGAAAAGGAAAATTCTTTATTGAAATCAAATTATCCTTTACTGGCTTGACTGAATTATTCTGAACTATATGACCCAGATATTTTACCATGTCTGATGCAAATGTGCATTTTGTAAATTTAATCTAAAACATTCTGTTTTGATTGCATTCAGCAGCTTTGTCAGATGATCAATGTGTTCAGCAAAAGTTTTTGAAAAAATAAGAATGTCACCTATATTATTGACAGCAAATTCGTTTAGTTTATATTTTCTCAATATATTGCTTAATATCCTCTGAAAAATTGCCGGAGAAGTCTTTTATCCAAAAGGCAGGTATTGATAATGTCCCTCCTGTGATTGATAATGTCCCTCCTGTGTTACAAATCCTGTTTTTTTTGTCTTCAATCTGCAACGGAATGGACCAAAAGGCTGAGTTTATATCCAGCGTAGAAAAATATTTGCAATTTCTTGTCTTTGTCATTAGGTCTTCAATAAATGGAAACGGTTGAGGATGAGGTATTACTGTAAGTCTCTGAAGTCTATGCATAATCTGGATCTTTTGTTTTCTTCTTTTTTAAATGCTAGAGTAACCGGTGCAGCAACTGGACTGTACGACTCTTCTGTCAGTTTATTGTCTAATAATTTTGCTATTTGCTCTTCTATTTCCTTTTTACTACCTAATAAGTCTATCTTCACTTCATATCCATTAACCCGGCGGTACTCGCTAGGTATTTACGAACATGAACACTCGCTACCGGGTAATAAATACCACAGAGTTTAATTGCCGTTATTTTCAAAAAGACGCTTGAGTTTCAATTTTTGACAATGTATTTGTGTTATTGGTACTATTGTTCATAAATAAAACTACAAATGCAAGTTTCAATGTTTATTTATTTGTATTAGAGTTTATCCTAAAAAATAACCAAAAATTATGTTTTTCTCAGTAATCTTACGAAAATCAACATAATATTTTTTTTTCTTACAAATTTGGCAAAATTGAGATCGGTATCGAAAATAAACTAGGTACACTCCTAAAATACTAAAAAATAATGATACCTTTATACTTTATAGGATCGTTGCTACCGGGTATTTTTTACCCATACTCACTTTACACGTCTGTCATTAATAAGCGCCGTGCGCGAACTGACCGCCCCGCCGGGTGAGGGTATGTGAACTATCGGTTTGAAGGTACTTAGAATCTTGGGTTGCCAGAACGCGTAGAAAAAAAAATACAACCAATTTTTTGTACTCTGTGGTATTTTTTACCCGGTAGCGAGTATCGCCGGGTTAACAGTGCCAACATCATATTTACTCTTCGTAAACACTGATGTGTATTTGTCGATTTGTTAATTTATTTCTGTTTTTTTATCATTATTTAAATTATTTATTGTTATTTTGAAATCTTCTTCCTTAACATGTTCGTTAATATTAATTCTGTGTTTTTCTACATGTTTAAATTCAGTATTCATGTTCATATCTGTAGAATCTTTTTCTTTTTTATTTGTATTATTCAGGCAGAGTTTCTGTGATATTTGTAAGTCTTCACTTTGGATAAGTTTGAAGTCTTTTATCATGTGTAATCCAATCAAAAAATCATACTTGAAATTGTGTTCATCAATAATGTACACATCTTTCTTCAATTCAAATTTTTTTATCTTTAACGTTATCAAACCACTCGTCTTTTTAACACCATTAATCGTTACTAAATTTGCTCCAATCAAATTGTTTCCTTTTCCTTTTAGTTTTAATAACTTAGAATTAATTAAAGAAACATTTAAACCTAAATCATAAATTCCGTATATTTTTAATTTATCATTTAATAGTTTGACTTTTATTAATGGTGTTACTATTAATTTCATTAAATCAGTCTCTATCAATGAATTGTTTACATGTTTAATGGCATTTCTCTTAAATTTTTCATCCTCTTTTGTATTGAACCAGCATGTAGCTTCAGGGTGGTAACGAATGCCATTATTCAATTTTTCACAAATTTTAAATGGATTTTTACCCCCATTTTTATTATGTTCTGCATTTCCAAATGTTCTCTTATTCATGAATCTTTTTTTGTTGACCATATGTTCATACTTGTTTACTTCATTAAACAAATCTACAGTATCTTGTAATCCTTCTCTATCGATCTTAAGTATGAATTCTGGTAGTCCGGAAGCAACAAGATCTATCAAAGTACCGGTGTCAATTGATCTTCTCTTTTTTTTTATTTGTTAACATTTAAACCTGCTAAACTACTTATGTATTTTGTCAGCAGGTACATACTGACAACTTTTTTGCAATAACGTGGTACAATAGTAAACAGTATCTAGGTATGTATAATGTTGATGATAAGTTAAACAACAAAGATAAGTTGATTACAGAAAAGTATGAATATAAATATGTAAAAAGTAGCATAAGCCTTATATAACACACGAGTACAAATGAATTTATTATGAACACATGAATATACTCAACAAGTACCTCTATAGTTTAATATAGGTACATAAGGTAATACAAGTTGTGAATGTGAATTCCAATTAGGAGAACAAGGTCTTCGCTAGGGCATCAATATAAATCATCCGCATCTAATATCCATTTCCTTAGATCGTATTTGACTTTAGCTGTAAAACGTTTATATTTTTAATTGTTATTGGTAGTTTATTAAATATTCTGGGTACAATATAGTTTAGGGTTCTCTCACCGTATTTATTGGTACATTTAGGAACCACCATTCCTTCATTTTGAGTGAATCTTGTATTATGTTTATGGAAAACTCTTTCCCTATACAAGGAATCAGACAATATAAGATACTGACTTACAATTTTGTAAAACAATAATCCTCTGACAGGTAAAACATTCAGAGACTTGTATATTAATTAAGTATTGCTTCTGTGTGCATCGGTATATTTATGGATTAACAATTTTGTAAGAGAGTTTTGTAATGTTTGGATATAACTTATATTAGTTTTACAAGAATGTCCCCAAGAAGTGATTCCATAACGTATTGTGGATTCAGCCAGAGATAGGTAGATTAATTTTAAAGTACTTACAGGCACGAAATATTTTATTTTATAAATTCTACCCACAGTAGACCGTAGACGTTTACAAACATTAGTAATGTGAACATCCCATTTCATGTGGCAATCAATAGTAACACCCAAATATACATATTTTTTGACAAAATCAATGGTGTCACATGAACAGGGCTGTGCAAAATTTTTGTGTATGCAGTCAAATGTATGTGTATATAATGAAGGGATTACATTATATCTCGCGTGTGGAGATCTTATATGTATAATTTTAGTTTTTTTTGGCATTTATTATGAGACCTGCATCATGAGACCATTTTAGGAGGGCAATAAAATCATACTGCATAAGGTTCATTGCAGTAATCAGGTCTTCGTGTGATATTACGAGTGCCGTATCGTCTGCGGACACAAAATGTTTAACGAATGAAAACAATTTACTCATAATTGAGACGTATATAATATACAGGGTTAACCCTAAAATTGACCCCTGTGCAACACCTATTGAAATGTATTTTCTTTTGCTAAATTTGTTTAGAATTTTTACTGTTATTTGTCGATCCAGCTTTCCTCGAATTCCTTTTGCCTCCAATGTTTCAAAAAGTTTATTTGTATCAATGGTATCAAACGCTTCGAGTTATCAATGAATAAAACCAACACATGTTTTTTTAAATTTAATTCATGATTTAGGTGATTTGAAAATTCCTGAAGCAACATTTCCGTAATTTTTTTTCTTTTGAAAACCAAACTGGTTGGAATCCAGCAAGGAAAAGGATTCTAAATATGTCTTAAGTTTATTGAAATGTATTTTTCAAGTATTTTTTCTAGGGCTGACAAAATGCTAATCGGCCTATGATTTTGTACATCTGTATGTTTGCCGCCTTTGTAAATTGGTCTAATGGTGCTACTTTTAATTTCATCTGAAATCACTGCTTGTGCTAATATTATATTGATAAAATGAATTATAACAGGCACTAAAATATTAATATATTTCTTAATGTCAAACAATCGAATGTTGTCAATCCCTGGTGACTTTGAATTCTTTAGTTTGCTAACCATATTATTGATTTCTTCGCAGGTAGCTCTTGGTAGGTACATACTATGTTGCACTTACCATTACCTTATTGCGACCACGATTCGTTTCTCTACTTATGAGATAGGTACCTCCAATAAATCGAACCTTACGAATTTTTTTTTTTTTTACAGTGAATGCCACACAAGAATCTCAACTGCTCCGGTCTGGAGCCAGTGAGACTATGGCATCCCCAATTGGGGTATGTTGTGAGGCTGAAGGTAGTGGGGAGGGGAAGGAGGTGGGAAGAGGAAGGTTGGGAAGTACCTGGCTATTCAGACCTGGTCACCAAACACGGCTAAAGCCATTTTCAAGCAACGTTTCAATTCTGAATGGTGGTCTTACACCAGGGCGATACTGATAGTATCTTCCACTCTGGAACACGCCGCAAATATACTATATATTATTTTAAATGAATTAATTGTGAAATAATACTGTAATATCGGAAAAAAAGTGGATCTACTGATTGAAATCACAAATTGGAATGAAATACTAAACATAACGGAACCTAACTTAATATATGAAGAAATTAAATCTAAATATAAATGTATTTACGAAAAATGTACCATAACTAAATCAAATACAAATAAACATCGTAATAATCAAAAAGGCTGGATAAATTATAACCTCATTGAAAATATACAACTACGAGACACACTATGGAGAAAGTGGAAAAACACCCCTAACAATAAATTGTATGAAATCGAATACAAGAAATACAGAAATAAACTCAATAAAAAAATTTAAACACAAAAAAAATATATTATAATAACAAATTTAATCATTGCTTTAAAGACATTAAAAAAACATGGAATGAAGTAAATCAAATATCGGGAAGGAAAAATAAATCCGATTGTGACGAAATCATATCTAAATATTTCTTAAATTCTCAAGCGGCGGATGTGACGGTAGAAAACTTTGCGAATTTCTTTGGCGAGGGCGTAAATCAGTTATTACACGAATGCAACGTTCGAGCGTCCAAGTGGAATCAAGAACATTTGTAACATTCAATGTACCTACCAAGAGCTAATGCGAAACAAACTGAATGCATTATCGGACGAATGAAAAACTCCAAGACACCGGGCGTGGATCTAATTCGCATGTATGATCTAAAAAAACGTGTAAAATTACTTAGTCCTATGATTACCCACCTAATAAACAGAATTATTGACACAAGCATCATTCCAGGTGAACTAAAATGCAGCATCATAAGGCCCATTTATAAAAATGGAGATCACACCGTAATAAATAATTATTGGCCTATTTCATTGTTACCCGCATTAGAAAAAATCTAGAAAAATATATATCGGTAAATTTGGATAAATATTTAAATAAATTGGGCATTATTGATGAATGTCAGTACGGCTTCCAAAAAAAAAAGCTGTGATAAACTTCTCGAAAAATTTTCTAATTATATAAATTCACAGCTTAACTCTAGAAAACATGTACTGGTATTATTTATTGATTTCTCAAAAGCTTTCGATACACTCAGCCACACACAATTAATCAAGGTACTTGAAATCATAGGAATCCATGGTAAACTACTACCATTTTTCAAAAACTATTTACCAAATAGAAAAATGTATGTTAAGATTTTGAATGAAATGAGTAATTTTAGATTTATAAAATCAGGAGTGCCGCAAGGGTCAATTTTAGGCCCTGAATTATACATTATATATGTCATTGCCTTGTCTACACTGTTTAAAATAGCCAATAGATTCATTTTTGCAGATGATACTGCACTAGTTGTATCAAATGAAAACCCGGAAATAGCAATTAATGAATTTCATAGAGACTTTAACGAGCTACTCAAATGGTCTCATGGTGTAGGACTAATTATTAATGTCAAAAAAAAATAAATGTATGTATATAAGATCACCGAGCCTGAAAATGTGGAATTTACCTAAAATAATTGCACATAATTTTGAATGTATACATAAAAAAATTGATAACATTTGCTATTGTGAAAAAATTGATTTTACAAATGAATATACTTACCTTGGCGTAATCGTAGATAACAACTTTAAATGGGATAAACAAGTGATCAAAATTTGTAACCAGCTCCGATGTTTGGCGAGTAATTTTTATAAATTAAAATTTGTGTTGCCTTGATGCACTCTCAAACTTATATATCATTCTATGGTCGAATCCATACTTAGATATGGAAATCAAACTTGGGGACACTCGAGCAAAATTAATATTAAATACATTCAAAATTTACAAACTGCTATATTTAAAAAAATTGTTAAACCTAGCATTTATAAACAAACAACCTAAAATTACTGTATGGGTCTGAGGGCCTACTTCCAATTAAAGGGCTTCTCTGGTACATTACAATTATGGATAATTCGGGAGAAAGCACGTATAAAAATTTATTGGTGCATAATCACCAAACAAGATTTACCGAAAACAAAGGCCTAAAAATACCACGAATATCAAATAAGTATGGTAGCAGAACGCTCGAATATATGATACCCTTGATTTACAACATGTTAAATCAAAACATTAATTTAAAAAATAATGAGGAACCCTGCCATAAACTGACAAAAAAGTGGTTAATAAATGAACAACATATTTATCTATCTTAAATCCTATATTAAGTATTAATTTCGTAACCTAGGCTAATATGTGTTATGTAGTAATATTAAATGGTAGAACCTACAGACAAGCTGATCTGTCACAGCTTTGTGGGACTACCCATATCTTATATTGAATCACATGTTATTATATTCAATTAAATAAATAAAAAAATAAAAAAAACTTCTGTCGGTCTGACGGTAGATGCTTTATAATCGCATTTATGTATCATAAAACTAACACTGCTCGTAAAATATTCAACAAAATTATTTGCTGCAGTTTCTTCATTATGCGTTTTTAACATATATTTTGAGATTATTTCGTCACAACTACTTTTAGACTTGCGTCCTAATAATTTATTTACTTCAACCCAAGTTTTTTTTTGTATCTCCGAAATAATTTTTATATTTATTGTTAAAAAAGGTAGGCTTACATTTAATGATTTCTTTTGTAACCTTATTTCTGAAAGTTTTATATTCTAACTCAAAGAATTTATTTGCAGGAGAATTTTTCCACCTTCTGTACAGTGAATCTTTTTTTTAATATTTTCTAATATATCAGAATTTATCCAAGATTTTATTGCGAGGGGTCTTTTTTGGATTTATAATACATAACGATTTTACTTTGTTCATACAAATCCTGAAAATTATCCTTAATTTTAGTGTATAACATATTGCAATCTTGTTCCTCAAGCAAGGATGCCACTTAAAATTATAAATATTTTTGTCGATTTTGTTTTGAGAAAAAAACGAAATTCTTTCCCCGCGTTCTACGACTTATTTCCTTGCAATATATTTAATATTAAAAGCAGTTAAAAAATGGTCCGCTATGGTAATATCATATCCAATACAAGTTTTTCTTTTCTCATAGCATAATCCAACAGAGAACCATCTTTGTATCTAAATGATAGTGCGTATGTGACAGGGTTCCATCCTTTGTTTGCAAATGATTCACAGAATTTGTTTTTCTATGTTGACCACCTGAGTTCATTGTTAGTTTTATAATCATGAAACTGTACCAGTCTATACAAGATTTATCCATGAACAATCTGAGTATTTATCATCTTAATGCGGTACGACGATTCATTTTCATTCATTTAAGATAAACTTATGTATGTTCCTATAAATCCAGCTAAGATCATTATTGCACCGATAATTCCATTAAGATCATTATTTCAGCCGTGTTCTATAATAGTAATATTATATAAGAACTACCTCCTTCTTCTGGCGTTAATAACACTAAAAAATAGAATATAATATGTATAAAATGTGTATGTACCTATGTATAAAATTTATAAATCCTCAAACTGCTTCAATTCGCAGCAATAACTTATCTATGTTATGAGTTTGTACATAATATGTACCTACAGAACTTAATTGTTGTTTGGTTTTAATGTTATCATTATCACTGACAACAATGGCAAATAAGTATTTTGAAATGTTGGTATTTATGTTAGTTTTAAGTCTCACAGTTGTAAATATGTATGTCATTAATCCACTAGTTTTAAGTCAACTATCGTAAGTCTTAGTCATAAGTTACTAGCTATAAGTCTTAGATTAAGCAACTAGTTATAATTACAAATCTTAGTTATACCAATTTTATTACATGTTTACTTGTACTGTACAGCGCCCTTGAGGTGATTTCTCACAAAATCGGCGCTATATAAATTAGCCAAATATTGTTATTTTTATTTTATTATTTACTAGCTGACCCGGCGAACTTCGTACCGCCTAAGAATCAATAACTGTTGTGTTATCTTATTAGCCGAATTAATTTAATTTTTTTTAAGTTAAAATTAATACTTAAAATGAATTAAGAAATGTAATTCACGTGGCAGCAAGACATTTGCTTTATTAAAGCGAATTGAAATGATTCACGTGGCATTATTGTACTACTTTCTGTTAAAACTATTTACTGGGTGGGTTGCACTTGGGTCGATTCCCTTCATTGAAGCACCTTGTGATATCCAACATTTTTCGTTTTGTTATCGTTAGATATCTTCCCAGTTCCACCAAGCGCATTGAGGAAAAATAAGCCACCATTTCCATCATCAACTGCCTTCATTACCGAATCGTGCACTTCCTTCTGTTGGGGTACAACAGTGGTACATTCGTTCAAACTGATTGGTTCAATGCATCTTGATCATCATCATCATTGCAATAGGTACCCCACGTCACAATGCGCCTTGAATGTTTTGAAAAGAAGTGGCTGTTTTCCTGGAGTTGTGCAGACATACGTTCACCATTTGTCCGCTTTACGACTGTTGACATTTAGTGTGTAAGAAAGAGAGGCAGCATTATATGTTTAAGAACAAAACAAAAACAATCAGCACATTGACATTTGACGTTTTTGAATTTTAGGAATTCAAGCAAACTGCAATATTATACCTACCTACCACAATATTCCTTACAATACTAAGTATTCACGGTATACACGCATCTTAATCGCTCCGAACAAACATTTAAAAATATATGGTTTATAACCCATGAAACACAAAGTAAAAAGTTTTAGCAGTTTTTGCAGTGAAGGATTTCAATTTTAAACTAACTTATATACTAAGAAAAATTAAAAAACATTTGTGAACTAATAATTTAGTGAAGTGACAATTGAAGTGATCATTCACCATTAACAGCAATCAGTGAACACAACAATAAACAATTATTTTTATTTCTTTGGTGCTCAGTTGCTATTATAGTCCGCTATTTTCACGGATCACTTCACGGTCTTCGTGGGTCAGTGGTATAAACAGCTGACCAAGTTTGCGCGGACATTTCTGGCGACCTCGGTTCGAATCCTACTGAAGCCGACAGAAAATTTTATTTTTTGAATATTTTAAATTTTATTTTAAATATAAAAAAATATGGTATTTTATACGCAAAAAACATAAATTTTGAAGAAAACAACACAATATATATTAACGAACAACTGGCCCAATTTAATAAACACCTACTATACCTAGCTAAATCGTCAAGACTTGGGTACAAATTTATGGGCAAAAAATGGAAAAATATGGATGAGAAAAAACGAAACATCTCCAATTTTACTCATAAGAACGCCAGAAGACATCCCCTCCGAATAAAGGATAATAAAACCACATAGCAAACTACTATCAACCTTTCAAAATGTCTGAAGAAAACTATATACACGAAAATTATAAATGTAAAAACCTATGTGAACTAAATCACCTATTTAAAAATGTTAATTTCTCGATCTTAAACATGAATATTAGGAGTATAAGGAAAAACTTCGATGAGCTCTGTGCACTTATTAATAACCTAGATTTTTTTCCAAGCGTAATTATTTTAAGTGAAACCCAAATGAAACAAGTAATTCCATATAACTTACCAGAATATACAACAATTTCATCTGCCTGTAAGCACACTGGTCATGATGGAGTTACTGTCTTTTGTCATAATACTCTGAAAAATGTTGCCGCTGAATTTATTGAATTTAAAACAGCCAATGCAAGAAAAGTAACTTTTTGTCAAAACAACTATAAATATCATATACTAGCCATATATAGATCCCCTTCATTAAATGATTGTTTATTTGTTAAAGAATTAAAATATTTTGTTAGTAAACTTGATAGAAACAATTTCACTTTTTCCATTGTGACAGGAGACATCAATATAAATATTAATGATAATGTAAATTGTCAAAATGAGTATCTTGATTGTTTATCAAGCTCTGGACATATGTCATACATTAATTCACCAACAAGAGTAACCTTAAGTCACTCGGCATGTTTAGACCACATATTTGTCAAGTCGCACAAGGCGGTTAATATCATCTCTTCAATTCTTGAAACAAATATCACAGATCATTACCCGACCTTTTATGGACACCATTTCAAAAATACTCCTCAAAACCGAAATTCTGAAAATCTAGAAAAAGTAGACATTGATTATGAAACTCTAAACTCTTTACTTCGGTCAGAAAACTGGGAAAATGTGATATCAATAGAAAATCCAAATCTCGCACTAGAGAATTTCTATAAAACTCTGAGAGATCATACTCTAAAAAGTGAAAGTAAAATAATTGTCACTAATAATAAATATAAAAAAATTAAGCCTTGGATAACAGTTGGATTAATTATATCAATTAAACAAAGAGATAAATTATATAGAGAAATGTTTAAATATCAAATAGATTGCCAAAAGAATAATCTCAGAACAATGCCTTATCTGAAAACAAAATATCTAATGTATCGTAACTTACTCAATAGGCTGATACGAAACTGCAAAAAGAAATACTATAGTATACAAATTGAAAATGCTAAAAATAATACTAAAAAAACTTGGAATATTATAAATGAAATTGCCAACAAAAAAAGTATGTCTTCAAATATTGTAAATGGGGTTATAATAAATAATGAAATAATAACTAACAAATAGACCATTGCAGAAAGTTTTAATAACTATTTTACAAATGTAGTAGACGTAGTACTTGAATCATCCGGCATTAAAGTTAATGATGCTTATATGGAGACATCTTCTCAATTAGATTCAAATAATGATTCAATTAACTCCATAGAATATTTTTCTCCTGTTACTTTTAATGAAATTGAAAAATATATTGATAACCTAAAATCATCCAACTCTAAGGGAAATGATGGATTATCTTGTGATATGTTAAAAAAAATAAAACAACATGTCCTAACTCCATTGCAACATATTTTTAATTTATACCTCAAAAATGGTCATTCTCCAGAGCAATTTAAAATCTCCACTATGATACCTATTCATAAATCTGGAGATACGAAAAAATTAGACAATTATAGACCAATATCTCTTGTTTCAAACCTCTCGAAAATATTCGAAAAATGCATCAAATTTAGAGTCATTGAACACTTAGAAAAAAATAAAATTCTATCGAAAAACCAATACGGCTTTCGTAAAGACCTAAGCACCGAGGATGCGATATATGAACTGACAAAAAAGATATACTCATCTATCGATAAAAAAAAGAAATGTCTTGCCACATTCCTAGATTTAAGAAAAGCTTTCGACACCGTAAATCATAATTTACTCATTACAAAAATAAACTAGGTTTCAAAAAAGACACATTAAAACTACTCTCTAACTATCTTACAGACAGAACACAAAAAACAAAAATTGGGAATAATTACAGTTCAGAGTCAAAGATAAAAAATGGGGTTCCACAGGGAACTGTGCTTGGCCCGATTTTATTCTTAATGTATATAAATGATTTATGTAATTTTGTAATCCCTGGTAAAATTGTTTCTTACGCAGATGACACGGCAATAATAGTGGATGGTAATCATTGGAAAGAAACTTTTTCGAAAGCAACTGATTGTATTTCATTGGTTTCAACATGGCTAAAATACAACAAACTCGTTTTAAACTATAGCAAAATATTTTACTTACCTTTTTATAAAACCATTAAAAATAAACCTAAAGACAACCTTAAAATTAGAATCCATAATACTAGTTGCAATCAAGAAATGTGCTTCATGTGCAACGAACTCACTGATGTCGAAAATATAAAATATTTAGGAGTATCAATAGATATAAATCTTAATTGGAAATCACATATTAATCAAATCACTTCTAAATTAAGATATCTGACCTATATATTTTATAAACTTAAGGAAGTACTAAACATTGAAAAATTGAAAATGATATACTTTTCCCTGGTGCAATCATCAATCACTTATGGCATTATAGGATGGGGTGGTGCACTTGATACATTTATGAAGCCTCTACAAATAATTCAAAAACACATAATTAAAGTCATATATAACAAAAATAAAACATTCTCGACCAACTTATTATACAAAGAAACTAAAATATTTAATATACGTAAATTATTTATATTACAAACTTTGAAATATGTGTTTAAAAACAAAAATAATTTCGAAATAAATGAAAACAGAACGAGCAAAAGAATAAATAATATATTTTATACCCCACAAACCAATACTAAATTATTGCAGACACATAGCAGTTTCATTGGTCCTCGTACATTTAACCTTCTACCACTACAAACTCAAATGATAAATAAAATGATAAAATATGTAAAAGAGGTAAAATTATGGTTGAATAATGTAGATGTTGAAACGCTTTTTCTATAAATTTATCCATCCTTCTACAACTCATTTGCTGTAACTTCTAAACTGTAGTACAATATCGTTTCTGTTTATTTTATTATTTTTTTTTTTTTATAATAACTAAAAAAAAAAAAAAAAAAATTGTATGTTTTTCTCCATATTTTTATTTTATTTTTATAATAGCTGAAAAAACCTTTTTCACTTATGTAATACTTATTTTTATACTATCTTTATATTTAATATGTTTCTTTAAGTCTAATTTATACTTTGGGTACTTGGAAATATAGTATTTTGTTTTAATATTACCCACACTCAGGCAGTGCCTTAGTGGGTTTTCATTTCTTGTTCATAATTGTTATTATATATTATGTTATTATACAATATTTGCTATTATTCTTTATATGTACAAAGAAATGGAAATAAATAAAGTTAAAAAAAAAAAAAAGCTCTTTCAAAAGATGAAAATTCGTTCCATATTAAATGTATGAGGAAATTAATTTTCATCATAACTTTCTTTTTCGTGAATTTTTGCGATGTTTTAATAGTTATTATCCTATCCGGGGCGGAGACAAATCCAACAAATCAAAGGTCATCAAAATCGGTTCAGCCGTTCTCGAGTTATAAATAGTGTAACTAACCCGACTTTGTTTTAAATATTAAGATTATTATTTCTATTTTTTCCATCCATGGTCACATAAATCGCAAACATTATTTTTCAAACCCTTCTATCCGCTGGTTTGCATTTGTATTTTTAGAACAGAATTTTTCTATAACAAACTTCTCAGCAATGTTTTTTTAGCTCCGTTGCTTATCTTCCGTTAACTTTTCAATCAATTTTCCTAATACATTTTCTTTTTGATATACTTGTAAACTTTTTTCGTCCAATTCTTCGAGGTATTGGTCTCCAAACTGTAGGTTTCCATCCTCGTCTACATAGGTTTTTTTAGTTCTTCTGTTATGGTTACCCAGACTCTTCTAACCTGGTATCTTTTTTTCAAAATATTTTTTTATTTTTCCAAAAGCACCACTTTTCATTATCTCTTCATGATGGCTGGCGGATTGTAGCATTTCTGGTATTGTAAACACTTTTTCCATCACTTGTGACTATTCTGTAGAGCTGATAATATTTGAGCTGCCATCGCCTCCAGGTAATAGCCTAAATTCGAATTGAAGTTTCTCCATTTTTGGTTTACAACAAAATGTCGTTTTATAATAAGTTAAGAGGTTTAATTCCTTTCTATTAATTTATAAATAAAACACTTGTGTTGCAAAGCTTTTAACAAAGAAACGGCATTTATGTTTATCAATTTCCTTTGAATGGTGTCTTCTAACAAAATCTCAAATTTTAAATCAAATAACAGAAAAACAAAACAAGTGACAATTGATAATTGCATTCTAACTGACACTACAGGATTCAAATTTAAATGGAATATATTTCCTATACATAAAAAAGTTAGTATTTATATAATAATAATGTATAAATTTTTTTTTTTTTTTTTTTTTTAAGTTTCTTTATTCTTTGAATTGTTCATTACATGAATTGGGGATTTTTCGACCACCATACTAGGCACATGCCTGTGTTGTGGTGGTCGATTTTCACAGTATATTAAAAGATGCAATATAAAGAAATGTGCGAGAATATAAAAAATTAAATAAAAATATATAAATATACATATTATATATAATAATATTAAAGAAATTTAAAGAAAACAAATGAATATAAAATAATGTAAATAACTAAAGAGTATGGAAACAATAAATTACTATAGAGTATAAAAGAGTATGAAAGAATATAGTAGAATATAAAAATAATATGAAAAGTATAGAACATAGAAGGCAATACATGAAAGAATATAAAAATGATATAATTATAAAATATATAGAGTCGAAGTAAGTACTTTGTAGAGTATGCAAATAAGAAATGATAACGATTTTAATGAAGATCTGTGTGTACGTGGTTATATTGGTAGGTACATTATTTCAAACCAATTTTTGTACAATTAAATTTTGGAATAAATTTATGTTTCGAGTCCGGCGAATTACACTGGTCACTAGAGTAAATTATTATTGTCACAGTGATTTTCTGGTGGCACTGGGCTCTGAGTACATAAACATGTAGATATAGGCACTAGTACACAGTGGTGCCAAACAGTTTTATAGAATTAGTTTTTAAAAGTATTTAAACTTTTGGCTATTTATATTATAGTGATTACAACCAAAAAAAAATATTAGCGGTATATAAACCGATATCAATTTTATTTACAAAATATTACTAAAAACTCTAAAAAAAAAAAAAAAAAAAAACGCAATTTCGCTTAACTAAAGCGCTGGTGTAATAAAAACAAAAGAATACTTAGAGTGGAAAGGGTTAAGCAATGATTTTCTTCTCCCACATTTTATAAAAAAAGTTGAAAGCTGTATTATATTTTCACAATGGAAATAAAATAAAGTGATGCTATCCTCCAGATAAATGAAATAATAATGACATATTATATTTTACAAATATCAATAATTTGCAGATGATGTTTCCACAATGGCAAAAACACATTTTCACAGAAAAAATAAGTAGATATGTATGCACGAGAAGAGGACAATAAGTGAAATAATAATTAAAAAATATTTTTCCTTAACAAGTGGAAAAAAAATAAATTTTTAGTGTGCTAGTACTTAGGAGTATTTTTTATGATTCGAATATATCATTTTATCGTGTCAAATGCAGTTTAGCTGCTAGCATATTGCAAAAGCGGTTAAGGCAAAAGTTGACCTTCATAAAAGGATTAAATATCTATCCCTGTTCTAGCAGAAAATATTAGAAAACGATAATGTAATGCTAAGGCAAAATTAAATTTGAATTACGGATAATGACACGTGACCTTTGTTTCCCACCAAGCTTATATTTAAATAAATCAAAGTTTGGAAATGACATAATTCTCTTCACATAAATTTTCTAAAGAAATTCTTTAAAAAACTGTCGACCCTTTACGGATATCCATATTTGGACACTAGCTGCAAAGTGAGTAAGTGTACTAGATTTTTTGATGTTGTTATTTAGTTCGTTGTATATTTTAGGTGCGATGTATGAGTATTGCCTTTGTGAAAAAGTTGTTTTTGTTGTACGGATTGTGCATTTTGCATGAGTTGAGTAACGAGTATGTATATCTTTTTGTGTGGATTTTATCAAACCATTTTTCCAGATATGGATGAGAACTATCTTAATGTACAATTGGCGAATGTCTAAGACAGCTAGTTTTTTGAAGAGTGGCTCTGATGGATGAGAAGGGGAACATTTGAAGATGATCCTTAACAAAAGTTTTTGAATGGTCACTAGAGGGTAGAGAATGGATGCTGCACAACCTCCCCATCCTATAATGCCGTATGTTGCTATAGATTGAAACAGAGCAAAATAAACACTTCTGAGTGTTTTTATGTCAAGGATTGATCGAATAGAATAAAAAATATAGCATAACTTACGGAGTCTCTTTGTTATGGAGTTGATTTGGGCCTCCCAGCGTAAATGGTTATCTATAATGACCCCTAGGTATTTTATTTCATTAGAAGGTTTGAGAATTGGGCATGAACAGCTGTTTGAAAGAGATAGTGAGGGATTATCTAGATTTTGTGGGCAAGTGTGAATTATTAGTTTAGGAAGGTTTTCTGGGAGAGTGAATTTTCGGATTGAGAAATGCATATATTGCGTTTTTTGAATATTTAGGGTGAGGAGGTTAGAGTCTAGCCATTTTTTAATTTTGCTCAGTCCAGAATTTGCTTTCTCGATTGTTATTTTCCATATTTTACTTGTAAATATGATAACAGTGTCATCAGCGAAAGATATTATATTACCTTCAATATCCAAATTCAGTAAGGAGTTCATATAAATGAGAAATAAGAGCGGGCCTAGAACACTCCCTTGGGGCACGCCATAGGAGATAGGTAAGCATTTACTCCTATATTCTTGATTAGAGTGGATGACGGTTGTTTGCGATCTCTGTGTGAGGTAGTTTTTAAACCATTTCAGAGCAGTACCTTCTATCCCAATCTGTTGGAGTTTTTTTAAAAGAATGTGGTGGGAAATAGTATCGAAGGCTTTAGACAGATCTAGAAAGACAGCAACAGGTTTATTGCCTTTATCGAGGTTATCTGATATCAGTTTGGTAAAGGTTGCAATTGCATCAGCAGTACTGCAATCTTTACGAAAACCGTATTGGTTTTTTGAAAGAATTTTATTGTCCTCGAGGAATTTGAGGAGTCTTAGTTTCACTACTTTTTCAAAAATTTTGGATATAGTGCTCAATAACGATATAGGCCTGTAACTATTTAGGGAAGATCTGTCACCTGATTTGAAAATAGGGATGATAGAGGCATGTTTAAGTGATTTTGGGAATATTCCGGATTGGAGGCTTAAGTTTATAATATGTTTGAGAGGGCTGGCAATAAGGGTTTTTAAATGTTTAGCGAGTTTAGAAGAGATTTTATCTACTCCTGTTGAATGGCTATTTTTTAATGATGTGATGATTTCTATAATTTCCAGTTCTGTGGTAGGAGTGAAAACAAATGGAGTATAACTCAGATGAGACAGGGATATTTTGTTTGCTAGGTCATGTTCCGAAACATTATTTCTAGTTAAGATATTATTAGAAAGGCTAGATCCGACTGAGGTGAAAAATTTATTGAAATGGTCTGCGATTTTTACGGAGTCATTACGTGTATTTGTTAGTGATCGGCCTTCAATGTTAATCTTATTGATGGGTGTAGTCGTTTGTCTAGTATATGATATGTCCTTGATAATACTCCATATTTTTTTCTTGTCGTTTTCGGCGTTTATGATTTGTTTTTTATAGTAATCTTCTCTGGCCTTTGAAGTAATTTTCTTGCAAACATTTCTGTATTTCTTGTAAAATATGTGGGATTCATGGTCGTTGGGATTTTTTTTACAGAGTGCGTGGAGTTTATCACGCTTACGTATAGAATGAAGAATACCAACAGTTATCCAAGGTTTGAGTTTCGTGTCATAATGTTTTGTTTTGTCTGTTGTTTTGGATGTAGCGTTGGTTAAGTGGTTCTGAAGTGTTTGGACAAAAGATTCACAGGCTAAATTAGGATCATTTTGTTTGTAAAGATTCGACCAATTTTCTTGTGAGACCAGCTCAAAAAGTGTGGTATATGATATTTTATTTTGTGGAATTTCGTGCGGTTGTGGTTTATGTACTTTGTGAGAAAGAGAAGTTATGGTAGCGTAGTGGTCTGTGACGGTACATTGATAAACAAGAGATATAGTTTTTAATTTACATTTTGAAAATACGTGATCAATACAACTTACAGACGAGCCAGATACTCTGGTGGGTGCTGTGATGGCTGGGACAAAACCTTGAAAAGTTAGCAGGTTTATGTAATCATTGGCTTGAGGATGCATGGAATTAATTATATTTATATTAAGGTCACCAATAATAAGGAGATTATCACAATCAGTTACACAAGATAAAAATTGGTTTAGTGAATTTAGAAAAGGGGTTATGTTAGACGTGGCTGGTGATCGATAAATTGAAAATATGGTTACGTGTTTATCTATAACAATTTTGAGACAGTTGGATTGGTTGATTATGATTTCTTTTACTGTGTGAGGTATGTGATTTTTTATATATATAATAACACCATCATTTTGGTTTATGTTATTCTGTGTGTTGTAGTGGGTGTAGTTTATTATGTTTTTGGGAAGGTAATTTTCATTGATCCAGCATTCACTCAAAATGATTATGTCAAAGTTGGAGTTTAGGTCTGTGAGAACTATCAATAATTCGTTAAAATTATGGTTTATGCTTCTAATATTCATTGAGAAGATTTTTAGGGCTGATTGAGATAATGTTTGTTGAACTTCTAGATTACTGTTTGTTTCTTTACATTGAATTGGTGTCAAATTATCCAATTGATCAGCTATTTCTTCCATTTACAATGTTTGTAACATAAAAGAATCAGTTGCATTAAATATATAAATGGTTTAGACACATCGCATAAAAATAGTATCTTTGTGCTAGAAACATATAATAATATTTTACTGCTGTTTATAAAAGAAAAATAAGAAAAATTTAAAAGTATATGAAGGTAAGTTTTGTAGTTAAAGGAACTTTGTTTACATGTTAGTGAGTGAGGGAGACAAAAGTTGCTTATTTTTGTCATTAACAATAATGACAGGAGTTCCAATTTCTTTTCGGATATATACTTGACCACCTCTGGTCCAAACAAATTTGAAAAGGTTTTCGCGTTTAGCCTTGCGAGCAAGAAACCATAGGTGCTTCGCCTGAAATGTCAGGTGTTCGGAAATGTATATAGGGGAGCTTGGTCCTGCCAATCCGATGAGGGTGGTGTTTAGTTTGCCTTCTCGATTTTCAGCTTGCTTGTTGAACCTTTTTACTTCTTCCAGGAAATCATCTCGGTAAATAGTGGATTTGAATTTTATTAAGATGGGCCTGCATTTATCTTTGGAGACTTTTAGTGTGGTGCGGTACGCTGATTCAATATTGGTAGCATCGTTTGAGCTGATGGTTTTTTTAATATTGAATAAAATATTATTTAGGTTTTCCCCGCTGGTTTCAGGGATTCCTCTAATCTCCAAATTTCTTGATCGGCTTTGTCTATCAATCTGTTCCATGTGGTTTTCAATAGCTTCAAGTCTCGCTTCGAGGTTATTGTTCTTTTTTTCAAGTATTTTGTTTTTATCTTCAAGGTCGTGAACACGAAGTAAAATCTCCTGGTATTGTTTACTCATTGTTTCCAGAGTTGCTAGAATTTGAGTGTTTTGTTCCATTAGTTTAGCGAGTAGTTCACTGTCCGGAGGTGCAGTACCGCTGACTTTAACATTAGGTAGTACCGTTAAACATTCCTTGCATTTGATCTGGGCGCGGCGCTCCTTACTGAGTCGACGGTAAGAGCTCTCCGCGACTCCTCCGCAATGTAAATGAAAGGTCCCTTTGCACAGTGTGCACACGAAAACCGACTCGGCTGAGAGAGTAGCCTCTGAACACATATGGCAAGTATTATTCATGTTGCTGTATTTGTTTAATTACTACTTGTGAGTTATCAGATTCGGATGTATTGCACTTCGGTAAGAGCGTGTGTGCGTGAGATTATCGCTCGCTGTTGACAGATTGAAATTTTTGTGATAATAATTTTTATATTTTTTTTATTTCGATTTATTTACCAGTTGTTCGTCTTGGCACTAAAACTTTTCACACACTCGAGTACTGCCGTACACCGTAGATACTAGTCTAGTAGACAAAATAACTAAAATGAGTTTTAACTGATGTTTATTAGTATTATACTTGGAACGAAAAAAATACGTGTTTACTGTGGGTGTGATTTTATTCGAATGAGTAATGATATATTATAGTGTAGGTATACCGTTAGAAATCAATGTTAAAATCACCATTGCCTCGTAGGTGGGTATATTGCAGGTCTTTTATCCTCAACTAAAATACAGTGGTCTGGCGATATTAAAAACTATCACCGTAATCATTTATCATTTTGTAATTAAAGCATTAAACCTACGTGGGCATTAATATTACCAGAGAATTTGTGTTGTGCGGGATGATGGAGGCTTGGCAGGAGTTAGGGGGTGCCTAGAGGAGGTGGGATGGAGAAGGGCGGTGGTGGGGAGGGGGTGGGGTTGCCGTGACAACGGGCGCGTAGCTCCAAGCTACGCTTCGACTACGCCGTAGAGGCCCCGGTATATTGTTACAGCGGCTATATTGGAAATGAAAACACAAATAAAATTACAAGTTTAAACAAAATAGGTTTTTGATTCCGATTTAGAATTTCATTGACAAACGTTTCGCTGCAATCAGAACGGACAATTTTCATAAATTCTTGGTTTTTTTTTGGATTCAACCATAGGTATGATTGTAAGCCTTTCACAAAGGCCGATCATTTAGTTATTCGAGTGCATACCTACAGCAAAATACTAATACCTTTACTATCCGACTCCGCTTTTGGAAACTGATTGGTTTTTTTAAAGCGATTGCCGATGGCGACAATCTCATTTATTGGATTCAACCATAGGTATGATTGTAAGCCTTTCACAAAGGCCGATCATTTAGTTATTCGAGTGCATACCTACAGCAAAATACTAATACCTTTACTATCCGACTCCGCTTTTGGAAACTGATTGGTTTTTTTAAAGCGATTGCCGATGGCGACAATCTCATTTATTGGATTCAACCATAGGTATGATTGTAAGCCTTTCACAAAGGCCGATCATTTAGTTATTCGAGTGCATACCTACAGCAAAATACTAATACCTTTACTATCCGACTCCGCTTTTGGAAACTGATTGGTTTTTTTAAAGCGATTGCCGATGGCGACAATCTCATTTATTGGATTCAACCATAGGTATGATTGTAAGCCTTTCACAAAGGCCGATCATTTAGTTATTCGAGTGCATACCTACAGCAAAATACTAATACCTTTACTATCCGACTCCGCTTTTGGAAACTGATTGGTTTTTTTAAAGCGATTGCCGATGGCGACAATCTCATTTATTGGATTCAACCATAGGTATGATTGTAAGCCTTTCACAAAGGCCGATCATTTAGTTATTCGAGTGCATACCTACAGCAAAATACTAATACCTTTACTATCCGACTCCGCTTTTGGAAACTGATTGGTTTTTTTAAAGCGATTGCCGATGGCGACAATCTCATTTATTGGATTCAACCATAGGTATGATTGTAAGCCTTTCACAAAGGCCGATCATTTAGTTATTCGAGTGCATACCTACAGCAAAATACTAATACCTTTACTATCCGACTCCGCTTTTGGAAACTGATTGGTTTTTTTAAAGCGATTGCCGATGGCGACAATCTCATTTATTGGATTCAACCATAGGTATGATTGTAAGCCTTTCACAAAGGCCGATCATTTAGTTATTCGAGTGCATACCTACAGCAAAATACTAATACCTTTACTATCCGACTCCGCTTTTGGAAACTGATTGGTTTTTTTAAAGCGATTGCCGATGGCGACAATCTCATTTATTGGATTCAACCATAGGTATGATTGTAAGCCTTTCACAAAGGCCGATCATTTAGTTATTCGAGTGCATACCTACAGCAAAATACTAATACCTTTACTATCCGACTCCGCTTTTGGAAACTGATTGGTTTTTTTAAAGCGATTGCCGATGGCGACAATCTCATTTATTGGATTCAACCATAGGTATGATTGTAAGCCTTTCACAAAGGCCGATCATTTAGTTATTCGAGTGCATACCTACAGCAAAATACTAATACCTTTACTATCCGACTCCGCTTTTGGAAACTGATTGGTTTTTTTAAAGCGATTGCCGATGGCGACAATCTCATTTATTGGATTCAACCATAGGTATGATTGTAAGCCTTTCACAAAGGCCGATCATTTAGTTATTCGAGTGCATACCTACAGCAAAATACTAATACCTTTACTATCCGACTCCGCTTTTGGAAACTGATTGGTTTTTTTAAAGCGATTGCCGATGGCGACAATCTCATTTATTGGATTCAACCATAGGTATGATTGTAAGCCTTTCACAAAGGCCGATCATTTAGTTATTCGAGTGCATACCTACAGCAAAATACTAATACCTTTACTATCCGACTCCGCTTTTGGATTCAACCATAGGTATGATTGTAAGCCTTTCACAAAGGCCGATCATTTAGTTATTCGAGTGCATACCTACAGCAAAATACTAATACCTTTACTATCCGACTCCGCTTTTGGAAACTGATTGGTTTTTTTAAAGCGATTGCCGATGGCGACAATCTCATTTATTGGATTCAACCATAGGTATGATTGTAAGCCTTTCACAAAGGCCGATCATTTAGTTATTCGAGTGCATACCTACAGCAAAATACTAATACCTTTACTATCCGACTCCGCTTTTGGAAACTGATTGGTTTTTTTAAAGCGATTGCCGATGGCGACAATCTCATTTATTGGATTCAACCATAGGTATGATTGTAAGCCTTTCACAAAGGCCGATCATTTAGTTATTCGAGTGCATACCTACAGCAAAATACTAATACCTTTACTATCCGACTCCGCTTTTGGAAACTGATTGGTTTTTTTAAAGCGATTGCCGATGGCGACAATCTCATTTATTGGATTCAACCATAGGTATGATTGTAAGCCTTTCACAAAGGCCGATCATTTAGTTATTCGAGTGCATACCTACAGCAAAATACTAATACCTTTACTATCCGACTCCGCTTTTGGAAACTGATTGGTTTTTTTAAAGCGATTGCCGATGGCGACAATCTCATTTATTGGATTCAACCATAGGTATGATTGTAAGCCTTTCACAAAGGCCGATCATTTAGTTATTCGAGTGCATACCTACAGCAAAATACTAATACCTTTACTATCCGACTCCGCTTTTGGATTCAACCATAGGTATGATTGTAAGCCTTTCACAAAGGCCGATCATTTAGTTATTCGAGTGCATACCTACAGCAAAATACTAATACCTTTACTATCCGACTCCGCTTTTGGAAACTGATTGGTTTTTTTAAAGCGATTGCCGATGGCGACAATCTCATTTATTGGATTCAACCATAGGTATGATTGTAAGCCTTTCACAAAGGCCGATCATTTAGTTATTCGAGTGCATACCTACAGCAAAATACTAATACCTTTACTATCCGACTCCGCTTTTGGAAACTGATTGGTTTTTTTAAAGCGATTGCCGATGGCGACAATCTCATTTATTGGATTCAACCATAGGTATGATTGTAAGCCTTTCACAAAGGCCGATCATTTAGTTATTCGAGTGCATACCTACAGCAAAATACTAATACCTTTACTATCCGACTCCGCTTTTGGAAACTGATTGGTTTTTTTAAAGCGATTGCCGATGGCGACAATCTCATTTATTGGATTCAACCATAGGTATGATTGTAAGCCTTTCACAAAGGCCGATCATTTAGTTATTCGAGTGCATACCTACAGCAAAATACTAATACCTTTACTATCCGACTCCGCTTTTGGAAACTGATTGGTTTTTTTAAAGCGATTGCCGATGGCGACAATCTCATTTATTGGATTCAACCATAGGTATGATTGTAAGCCTTTCACAAAGGCCGATCATTTAGTTATTCGAGTGCATACCTACAGCAAAATACTAATACCTTTACTATCCGACTCCGCTTTTGGAAACTGATTGGTTTTTTTAAAGCGATTGCCGATGGCGACAATCTCATTTATTGGATTCAACCATAGGTATGATTGTAAGCCTTTCACAAAGGCCGATCATTTAGTTATTCGAGTGCATACCTACAGCAAAATACTAATACCTTTACTATCCGACTCCGCTTTTGGAAACTGATTGGTTTTTTTAAAGCGATTGCCGATGGCGACAATCTCATTTATTGGATTCAACCATAGGTATGATTGTAAGCCTTTCACAAAGGCCGATCATTTAGTTATTCGAGTGCATACCTACAGCAAAATACTAATACCTTTACTATCCGACTCCGCTTTTGGAAACTGATTGGTTTTTTTAAAGCGATTGCCGATGGCGACAATCTCATTTATTGGATTCAACCATAGGTATGATTGTAAGCCTTTCACAAAGGCCGATCATTTAGTTATTCGAGTGCATACCTACAGCAAAATACTAATACCTTTACTATCCGACTCCGCTTTTGGAAACTGATTGGTTTTTTTAAAGCGATTGCCGATGGCGACAATCTCATTTATTGGATTCAACCATAGGTATGATTGTAAGCCTTTCACAAAGGCCGATCATTTAGTTATTCGAGTGCATACCTACAGCAAAATACTAATACCTTTACTATCCGACTCCGCTTTTGGATTCAACCATAGGTATGATTGTAAGCCTTTCACAAAGGCCGATCATTTAGTTATTCGAGTGCATACCTACAGCAAAATACTAATACCTTTACTATCCGACTCCGCTTTTGGAAACTGATTGGTTTTTTTAAAGCGATTGCCGATGGCGACAATCTCATTTATTGGATTCAACCATAGGTATGATTGTAAGCCTTTCACAAAGGCCGATCATTTAGTTATTCGAGTGCATACCTACAGCAAAATACTAATACCTTTACTATCCGACTCCGCTTTTGGAAACTGATTGGTTTTTTTAAAGCGATTGCCGATGGCGACAATCTCATTTATTGGATTCAACCATAGGTATGATTGTAAGCCTTTCACAAAGGCCGATCATTTAGTTATTCGAGTGCATACCTACAGCAAAATACTAATACCTTTACTATCCGACTCCGCTTTTGGAAACTGATTGGTTTTTTTAAAGCGATTGCCGATGGCGACAATCTCATTTATTGGATTCAACCATAGGTATGATTGTAAGCCTTTCACAAAGGCCGATCATTTAGTTATTCGAGTGCATACCTACAGCAAAATACTAATACCTTTACTATCCGACTCCGCTTTTGGAAACTGATTGGTTTTTTTAAAGCGATTGCCGATGGCGACAATCTCATTTATTGGATTCAACCATAGGTATGATTGTAAGCCTTTCACAAAGGCCGATCATTTAGTTATTCGAGTGCATACCTACAGCAAAATACTAATACCTTTACTATCCGACTCCGCTTTTGGAAACTGATTGGTTTTTTTAAAGCGATTGCCGATGGCGACAATCTCATTTATTGGATTCAACCATAGGTATGATTGTAAGCCTTTCACAAAGGCCGATCATTTAGTTATTCGAGTGCATACCTACAGCAAAATACTAATACCTTTACTATCCGACTCCGCTTTTGGATTCAACCATAGGTATGATTGTAAGCCTTTCACAAAGGCCGATCATTTAGTTATTCGAGTGCATACCTACAGCAAAATACTAATACCTTTACTATCCGACTCCGCTTTTGGAAACTGATTGGTTTTTTTAAAGCGATTGCCGATGGCGACAATCTCATTTATTGGATTCAACCATAGGTATGATTGTAAGCCTTTCACAAAGGCCGATCATTTAGTTATTCGAGTGCATACCTACAGCAAAATACTAATACCTTTACTATCCGACTCCGCTTTTGGAAACTGATTGGTTTTTTTAAAGCGATTGCCGATGGCGACAATCTCATTTATTGGATTCAACCATAGGTATGATTGTAAGCCTTTCACAAAGGCCGATCATTTAGTTATTCGAGTGCATACCTACAGCAAAATACTAATACCTTTACTATCCGACTCCGCTTTTGGAAACTGATTGGTTTTTTTAAAGCGATTGCCGATGGCGACAATCTCATTTATTGGATTCAACCATAGGTATGATTGTAAGCCTTTCACAAAGGCCGATCATTTAGTTATTCGAGTGCATACCTACAGCAAAATACTAATACCTTTACTATCCGACTCCGCTTTTGGAAACTGATTGGTTTTTTTAAAGCGATTGCCGATGGCGACAATCTCATTTATTGGATTCAACCATAGGTATGATTGTAAGCCTTTCACAAAGGCCGATCATTTAGTTATTCGAGTGCATACCTACAGCAAAATACTAATACCTTTACTATCCGACTCCGCTTTTGGAAACTGATTGGTTTTTTTAAAGCGATTGCCGATGGCGACAATCTCATTTATTGGATTCAACCATAGGTATGATTGTAAGCCTTTCACAAAGGCCGATCATTTAGTTATTCGAGTGCATACCTACAGCAAAATACTAATACCTTTACTATCCGACTCCGCTTTTGGATTCAACCATAGGTATGATTGTAAGCCTTTCACAAAGGCCGATCATTTAGTTATTCGAGTGCATACCTACAGCAAAATACTAATACCTTTACTATCCGACTCCGCTTTTGGATTCAACCATAGGTATGATTGTAAGCCTTTCACAAAGGCCGATCATTTAGTTATTCGAGTGCATACCTACAGCAAAATACTAATACCTTTACTATCCGACTCCGCTTTTGGAAACTGATTGGTTTTTTTAAAGCGATTGCCGATGGCGACAATCTCATTTATTGGATTCAACCATAGGTATGATTGTAAGCCTTTCACAAAGGCCGATCATTTAGTTATTCGAGTGCATACCTACAGCAAAATACTAATACCTTTACTATCCGACTCCGCTTTTGGATTCAACCATAGGTATGATTGTAAGCCTTTCACAAAGGCCGATCATTTAGTTATTCGAGTGCATACCTACAGCAAAATACTAATACCTTTACTATCCGACTCCGCTTTTGGATTCAACCATAGGTATGATTGTAAGCCTTTCACAAAGGCCGATCATTTAGTTATTCGAGTGCATACCTACAGCAAAATACTAATACCTTTACTATCCGACTCCGCTTTTGGATTCAACCATAGGTATGATTGTAAGCCTTTCACAAAGGCCGATCATTTAGTTATTCGAGTGCATACCTACAGCAAAATACTAATACCTTTACTATCCGACTCCGCTTTTGGATTCAACCATAGGTATGATTGTAAGCCTTTCACAAAGGCCGATCATTTAGTTATTCGAGTGCATACCTACAGCAAAATACTAATACCTTTACTATCCGACTCCGCTTTTGGAAACTGATTGGTTTTTTTAAAGCGATTGCCGATGGCGACAATCTCATTTATTGGATTCAACCATAGGTATGATTGTAAGCCTTTCACAAAGGCCGATCATTTAGTTATTCGAGTGCATACCTACAGCAAAATACTAATACCTTTACTATCCGACTCCGCTTTTGGAAACTGATTGGTTTTTTTAAAGCGATTGCCGATGGCGACAATCTCATTTATTGGATTCAACCATAGGTATGATTGTAAGCCTTTCACAAAGGCCGATCATTTAGTTATTCGAGTGCATACCTACAGCAAAATACTAATACCTTTACTATCCGACTCCGCTTTTGGAAACTGATTGGTTTTTTTAAAGCGATTGCCGATGGCGACAATCTCATTTATTGGATTCAACCATAGGTATGATTGTAAGCCTTTCACAAAGGCCGATCATTTAGTTATTCGAGTGCATACCTACAGCAAAATACTAATACCTTTACTATCCGACTCCGCTTTTGGAAACTGATTGGTTTTTTTAAAGCGATTGCCGATGGCGACAATCTCATTTATTGGATTCAACCATAGGTATGATTGTAAGCCTTTCACAAAGGCCGATCATTTAGTTATTCGAGTGCATACCTACAGCAAAATACTAATACCTTTACTATCCGACTCCGCTTTTGGAAACTGATTGGTTTTTTTAAAGCGATTGCCGATGGCGACAATCTCATTTATTGGATTCAACCATAGGTATGATTGTAAGCCTTTCACAAAGGCCGATCATTTAGTTATTCGAGTGCATACCTACAGCAAAATACTAATACCTTTACTATCCGACTCCGCTTTTGGAAACTGATTGGTTTTTTTAAAGCGATTGCCGATGGCGACAATCTCATTTATTGGATTCAACCATAGGTATGATTGTAAGCCTTTCACAAAGGCCGATCATTTAGTTATTCGAGTGCATACCTACAGCAAAATACTAATACCTTTACTATCCGACTCCGCTTTTGGAAACTGATTGGTTTTTTTAAAGCGATTGCCGATGGCGACAATCTCATTTATTGGATTCAACCATAGGTATGATTGTAAGCCTTTCACAAAGGCCGATCATTTAGTTATTCGAGTGCATACCTACAGCAAAATACTAATACCTTTACTATCCGACTCCGCTTTTGGATTCAACCATAGGTATGATTGTAAGCCTTTCACAAAGGCCGATCATTTAGTTATTCGAGTGCATACCTACAGCAAAATACTAATACCTTTACTATCCGACTCCGCTTTTGGATTCAACCATAGGTATGATTGTAAGCCTTTCACAAAGGCCGATCATTTAGTTATTCGAGTGCATACCTACAGCAAAATACTAATACCTTTACTATCCGACTCCGCTTTTGGAAACTGATTGGTTTTTTTAAAGCGATTGCCGATGGCGATAATCTCATTTATTTTTATATCATCATTTTTTTTTTCTTCTCTACTTTATGGAGTAATACAATTTTTTTTTGTACATTTTGTATCATGGGAACATTTTGTGGACTTATTGATGACCTCACTTTTATTTATAAGTATTATTTGTTATCACTCTTTTAAATGAATAAATAATGCAACTTAAATTAATTCAATTTATTTATTCATTGTTTCAGTTATTGAAGTGAGCTTACATTTTTATTTAGTCGCGTTGGTTCTCTTGTAATAATTTCCCTCTAAACCTTATTATCTTTGAGGATGGCGTGTGGATGATCTGCGGATCTTGTAACGAACCACCCGTATCACCCGGCGAGTCGTAGATACTCTCAGTATCACCCTGGTGAAAAAATTGAAATTCCGAATCGGAAAACGTTTCTTGAAATGGCCTTGTCCGTGTTTAGTGATCAGATCTGAAGAGCCAGATACTTCCTTTTTCCCATTTCCTTCTCTTCCACAGCCTCACAACACATCCCGACTGGGGATGTCCTAAGGACACTGGATTCGGTTAGCAGGGACACTTATGCGGTTTTCGCACTAAGTCTTTTTAGTTAAAAATATAAAGGAAATATACAGGAAATACAATATAAAGAAATTAATATAAAATATTGACCAGCACACAACTCTACATACTCTTCGTGTGACCCGATTTGAGCATTTGATTCGCGGTTCGTGCCATGTCTTCCTCGGGCATTCCAGACGTCTTCTACTTTCCCTTTTCTTCGTTCATCCACTCTATAAGCCCAAATCATTAAGCATCCCTTTCTGGGTGCGAGACTTAACGAAAAAAATAATTTTACTATTTTATATTAATCCCTAAAACAAATGTGGTTTACATTATGAATATAATAAACATTTGTTGAACAAACTAAAAATTTTCCTATCGTTTCGCTTGAGTAGAATTAAAATAAATTTGTTAATTATATTGTAAAAAATGTAAGACTAAATTACTAAAAAATTTCCTAATATTAGATATAATGTAAAAATCATTATTTATAAACGTGTCTAATATGTTGTTTTATGTGGAAATGTAAGAAGGTATATAAGAAACAACTTATAAAAAATCGATTATTATGGTTAAGATTATCTGTGACAGTTTCCCTTGGTTAACCATTTTCTTCTTTCTTACAAAATTATTCACAAAATAATAAAACAAAACCGCTTTTGCGCTAAAGCCGAGCGTTTATTTACTCACTTTGCCAAGCGATGTTTTGCCATTTACCTACATTCATAGTATTACCTACATTTGTAATACAAGGTATAAGGCACACTTAGAATTAACACACTTAATATAAGGCACACAAGAACTTAGAATATAAACATTTTTGGTTTGTGTTTTCCTCTCAACCTTAACTATTACGTTTACATCATACTTCCATACTTTCCATATTTAACACGGTCGTAACAAAATTTTCCACATATTATTTACGCTTCAGAGATCTCATTTACAAAATCTCTCATAATCTATCTTATCTCAGATCAATCACAAAATAGTACTGTTTATATGACTTTGAATGAACATTTTATTAGATGCACTCTCTTTGTATAACTTTTGAAGGTTATTCCCATCAACATAACATAGCATTGATGACAAAGATAACACTAATAATCTAAATGAAAATATGAAAGAGAAAATAAAATCTAAACGAAAATATGAAATACCCAGAATCTCTTACCGGGAGAAACGCCTTACTAATTAAAATTCGACTACTGAGACCTCTTATTTAAACTTCATTTTTGTCAATCTCACGTAAACTCAAAGTTCACGTATTTGGCCAACAAATAGGCACGTCTTTCAGGACCACCACTTTGTTGCGTTTGATGCTCTGATGAGTTCGGAACAATAACCACAAGAGATGTCACCAGAACCTTTATTACCACTTTCACCACAAGTGACCTCGTCAGAGCCTTTGTTACTATCACCACCACCAGTGGCCTCGTCGGAATCTTTGTTACCACTTGCGTCTGACCACATGAATTCAAATACGTTGACATCTTTTCAACTATCAATTCATGAGATTTCTCCAGTACCAAAGAACGAAGGAAAAAAGAACACTGTTGAAAAAGGTTAAGAAGTGTGCTCGACGAAAGAAGACCAAAAATTGCAGTAGTAGTGATAGTGAAGATGCTGTCAGTATTGTCATGTGGAATGATTCGGATACGGTGGTTGATGATGATGATCATGAAAACGCCACTTATGCTTTGGCAATTATTTTGTTAAGGCCGGACCCAAAGGAGACTGGATCTAGTGTGTTCGTTGCCGTACATAGGTGCATGCAGCTTGCTCCAATAACCCGAATATTTGCAAATCATGCATGCCTTAAAAATGACCATATCTTCTTTGATATTAATTGACATGTTCTAGGTACGATTTACGTACTGGTGGTACGATTTAACATACCGGTTCGCTAAATCGTACCGAAAACCATTTTTTGTAAAACTTTTAATTTGTAAACCTTCCAGTAGCATTTAAAATATGAATTAAATACACGTTGTTTACAATAAAACAGGCATTTATTTGAACCCAACTCCACTTCTCTAATCCGTTTCCATCGTGCTGTAGAGTTAAGTGCAAATAATTTCAATAATATATTTTCATAATAATTTCAAAGTAAATGGTGAAATTCCATGAAGCAGTCCATACAGAACAGATCTACAAGGGTGTAGTTTTGGTACCGCCATATGCCAATCCAGAATTTGTCTTCAGCGAATGTTTTATTGATCATCCTAAACACACACGACCTAGTGCCGTCCCGCTCTCTACCAGATAATGTATTATGTAGGTACATTTAGTGTATCTGCTCCGGCAACCATCTACATCTATCTGTCTCTTTCGGCCACCAGAAGATTTCATTCTGGTACACAGAGGACTTTTTTTTAAATTAGTTTGACTTTTTAATATTTTATCATATTTTTTCGAAAAATCATATCTCTTATGTTTGTAGACCTATAATTGTGATTTTTCATTTAAAATAACATTGAATTCACGGGCGTAGCCAGGTTTTAGTATCGGAGGGTTCAAGAAAATAAAACTTCTGAATGTACCTTATTATATACCACCACCTTGGCAAATCAAAACTCGTTTCGGGGGGGGGGGGTATTGTCGGACTTTGTATTTCTTGGGCATTAACTATAACATTTTGTGTTGAAACTTTTATTGTCTAAGTACATAGGTTGCTTATTTTTTTTCTTTTTTTTTTAATAAAATTAAACTAACAAATGTATATAGAAAATAAAACTTTTCAAAACCAAATATACGAAGGTTACCCAATGCGATCGGATAATCGACGACGACCAGCGGCGGGTGGTAGAGAGGGCGAAACCAAAATTCAATTTTAGTGTAATAATTAGTAATAAAATAAGTTAAGCCGCTCGCCTCTCCTTATTTTAATATTATTGATGTTGATATCTTAAGGCTCTGCAACCGGGCTCGAAAAGAAGAAGATGGAGGGATACGAATTTACGAATGTTAGAGGAGAGCGCTAACATTTACAGCGACAAAATCGATGCGAAAATTGCGAAAATGTTTAATAAAACACAACTCGTTTAAAATAGAGCAAAACTCTCGAGGACATTGTCTTAAACAACATTTAAAGAAACACTGTGAATTTTTTCAAGCATACAACTTGTAAAATAACTGAAACAAACGTGTTTATAAAAATTTTTGGAACATACTTTGCGATTTTTTTCTATCGAGGGAATTTTATATAATTTGCGTTTCGGCGCCGGCAATATCTAGATATTATCTTCAAGAATGAAATATATTTTTTAAATAACTTTAAAACTTAACGTGTTTAAGGGAGATATGTAAGAAATCGGTAGAAATTCGGGTTACGGGCCCTTAACTTTTCGGGGGGGGTTTGAACCCCTAACCCCCCCCCCCCCTGGCTACGCCCGTGATTGAATTGGATCTTTCAGAATACTTAACGTAAGTATTTAGAAAATTTCTTTTACAACAGTATTTACATAATTTATATTCATTTTTTCTGAAAAAAATACCTCTTGAAAGCAGATCGAAAGACAAAAAAAAAACGGATAAAATTGACATATGTGGTCGTGATGTGACCACCATGAGGAATCAGAAGGTGTTAACCATTAAAACATATGATTGATCGTTGAAATGTTACTTCGCATCTCAGGAGAAGCACTGAGAGCCTAGGTAAAAAATAGCATACAAAAATGGACTCAATATAACAAGAGAGAGTCGAGAGAGCCGTCGAGAGAGCAGTTTATCGTAGGACGGGTACGCGGCTTCTGCCGGCTGCGGCTTGGCGCGTTCCGTGTTATTCCCTCGTGGCGGCGCTGTCATCGCGGTGGCGTGACCGGTAGGGTCAGGGTTGTCGCAAATGGACTCAATATAACAAGAGAGAGTCGAGAGAGCCGTCGAGAGAGCAGTTTATCGTAGGACGGGTACGCGGCTTCTGCCGGCTGCGGCTTGGCGCGTTCCGTGTTATTCCCTCGTGGCGGCGCTGTCATCGCGGTGGCGTGACCGGTAGCGTCAGGGTTGTCGCAAATGGAAATATGGAAGGTAGGGTTGACCCCTACACATATAACAAGAGAGAGTCGAGAGAGCCGTCGAGAGAGCAGTTTATCGTAGGACGGGTACGCGGCTTCTGCCGGCTTGGCGCGTTCCGTGTTATTCCCTCGTGGCGGCGCTGTCATCGCGGTGGCGTGACCGGTAGGGTCAGGGTTGTCGCAAATGGAAATATGGAAGGTAGGGTTGACCCCTACACATATAACAAGAGAGAGTCGAGAGAGCCGTCGAGAGAGCAGTTTATCGTAGGACGGGTACGCGGCTTCTGCCGGCTTGGCGCGTTCCGTGTTATTCCCTCGTGGCGGCGCTGTCATCGCGGTGGCGTGACCGGTAGGGTCAGGGTTGTCGCAAATGGAAATATGGAAGGTAGGGTTGACCCCTACACATATTTAATTAATTTTTGGATTTGTTGTCCTTTACATCATTTTCCGTTATCGATATCTGCCTCAATCAATATCATCTAAAATACTAATTCGGTTCTGGTTATGGTTCAATCATTGAACCAGAACCAGAACCATGATGCTCGGATTTACTTTGAATTTTACCTTTGTCATTTTCAAAATTTTATTGTAATAAAGCAATAATTAGTGGGTAAATAGGTAGGTACCTAACCAACAGAAAATATACCATTATTTTACCGGATTTCTTTTTTAATACATTTTTTAATAATCTTTTTAATATGTATCTATTAATATTGCACATACATTTCAACTAGAAAATTATTTTAATAATTATTTCTATACTGGCTGACCCGACGAACTTCGTACCGCCTCAGAATCAATAGCTGTTGAATTAAATTCAGTTTTTTTATTAAGTGATAAATAACGCAATGAAGCAATTATCAATGCGCATCTGTCCGTGTTTTGTTTTTGTCAGTATCAGAGTTGGCGTTGTGTACGGATTTATATTTTTGTGATTTTCTTACTTTAACAATTACTTACGGGAATTCGGGAGGTGGATACGGGTGCCGCCGCCCCGGGAACCATTTATTGAATAACCAACACCTCTGCCATAGATCACCCCAAGTGGTTCGCTACGTTTGGTGATTTAGCAGGGGTGCCCGGGTTCATGAGGTGACTTATGTCTGGGTCTTGGCAGTTGATGCGCCTGCCCACCTGCTGCGTGGCGGGCCGGATCGAGAGTGATTGGTTGAGGGAGGCCTTTTGACCTTTCCAGCCGGACTCTCTCGACCCATTGCCTTGCACCACAGTTGGAGTGATGGATTCATACGTCCGTCACACCCAGACACACTGACCCCCAGATTCCTACCCACCCCTCATACATTTTTCCTTCCCAGAACTTTCTATCCTCCCCATTCCTTAAAAAGATCCTCCACACAGCATCCCCTAAGATGACATAGGTCCGAGAGAAATTATTTTCCTCAGGGACTCCTGTGTGGAGCTTATGTAAAAAAATGCGTTTCATTTCAGAGATTTATTATAATTATCGTATTTTTCCTTTAGAGGTGTGCAGACATACGTTCACCATTTGTCTCATTTTCGACTATTGACATTGAGTGTGTAAGAAAGAAGGGCAGCATTATATGATTAAAAACAAATGCACAACAATCAACGCATTGACATTTGACGTTTTTGAATGTTTGGAATTCACACACAGTTCAATATTATACCTCTCACAATATTGCTGCAGTTCTTTCAAAATATGAGAATTCGTTCCATACAAAATGTATGGGATAAATAATTTTCTTTATAACTATTTATTTCGTTAACTTTTGTGATGTTTTAATAGTTATTCTGTTATCCGGGCGGAGAGAAATCCAACAAATCAAAGATCATCAAAATCAGCCCAGCCGTTCTCGAGTTATAAATAGTGGAACTAACCCGACTTTGTTTTATATATTAACATTTGACGGCCTCCACGCTTGAGTGGTAAAGCTCTTGACCAGCAATCTGAAGATCTCGGGTTGAAATTCCGGCGGAGCTCCGAATTTTATTTGATTGATTTGTTTTATTTCACAGTTTAATAATTAAAAATAAAATAGGATATATATTTACAGCACATTCCAGAGTGGCAGACGCTCTCAGAAATATCCTGGTGTAAGACCACCATTCTGAATTGAAACGTTGCTTGAAATGACATTAGCCGTCTTGGTGACCAGATCTGAATAGCCAGGATCTTCCCCACCTTCCTCTCCCCCATTTCCTTCCCCTCCCCATTACCTTTTCCTCACAAAATACTCCGATTGGGGATGTCTCACGAGCTCCAGCCGGCTGGGAGGAGATGGAAATCAAGTGCCGTGTTCACGTGTAACTAAAATATAAGCACCTGTTGACAATCCAATTCAATTGGCTTAGCAGGACTTGTATGTATGTTGATTATATGTATTATCTATTCTTTCAATAAAAATAAAAAAAACGTAAAACGACCAAATTAAAATTTTATTTGTACGCTTGTATAATTATTTTAGGGTTAATCTTGTTAACAAATAAAGTCGAATTTCAAGATAAAAAAAATCAAAAGAAAAATCAAAAAAGAAATCAAAAGAAATACCAACACATTTCAAACATAGAATTATCATAATTTTCCGGTTAAAGAAATACCAACACATTTCAAATATAGAATTATCATAATTTTCCGGTTAAAAAAATTATTGATTGGTAGTTCTTAATCGCTTGTCTGAATTCTTGATGCAATCAATTCCAATTTTGAAAATGACAATTAAAATCAAACAAATCTGAGTTCATTGAACCAAAGTTACAATATTTAACAGACAGATCCAAAACCGAAATTATTTAGGTAGGTTCTTAATAGGTTTGCTTATTTGTCTGAAACTATAGAACAAGTCTGTATTATAAATCATTTTGTTTTATCTCTGCTTAATTTAATAAAAGGAATTTTAAAAAAATATACAAATTTCCAGTAAACTCTGGTTGAGAAACCGAGTACGGAGTACGGATAAATAATCCAGCTTTTTACGTATAAAGTCCCATTACAAAAGTTAGGTTATGGCTAATTCGTTTTAAATGAGAAGGAATTTATTCCCCAAAGCTTTTTTGTCGTTTGTTTTTCAGTTGAAGTTCTGATTCCAAAAGTTTTAACGGATAATCGGATTTTGGAGGAGAAATCATACATGTAGATGTAGGTATTAGGCTTGGATTAGGTATTGCTTTTTACCTACTTTTTATACGTAGGTATTATTTTACTTTAAAATTAAATTTGTTTTACAGAAAGAAAAATAAAAGATACATAGAAGTAGATATCGGATTTTTTTTCATATCGATCATTTCAGACGTAGTCAATTTTGACAGTATTTTTAATGGATATTCGTATTCTTGCCGAAAATCTGAGTCTAATAAAATCTAAAAGAGTGAGATTCAACGTCATTCAATTTGCACAGATTTGTTGTAGGTCATAATAGGGTTTCGGTCATTCAGGTAGGGCTATTTTCAATTTTCAACTCAATACCTAAGCAATGGAGCAATTTATTAATAAAAAAAATTTATTAATAAAATTCCTTTATTATTTATTTACAGTTTTTTTTACATTTTTAAATTAAGTCCCGTTAAACTGATTGATATCAGTTTGTCAGCGGGTTCTTTTGACAATTAATTTTTTTTAAATTGAGACAGTTCTTCGACCAAGTCGAAGAGACAGGTACATAAAATATACAGGTACATGAAAAAAAAATTGTTAATAAAATTTATAAGAAATACAGAACAGAGAAAATGAAAGAAATAAAAGAAAAGACAAGAGAAAATAATAATGGAAAAAACATTAAAACGAAAAGCGGAAAATAACAGAAATTAGTACAAAAAAGTTCTTTCACTTAACCATTTTTTTAGCGTACATTTCCTTCTGAAACTCAATTCGCAGTATTATATTATATTATTATTATATTATTATTATGCAATTCATATTTATAAGTTCTGTAAACAGTTTAATTAAATTTGCATAAACGTATGTTTTTAAATTTCTCTTAATTAATAAAACAAAACTAAAATTTTCTCTGAAATCTTATGTTTAGTAAAAAGGTACTTAAATATCTACCAACTTATTTTAAATAAGAAATTATACAATTGGTTCAAAGAAACGTTACTATCTCAATGATCACGCAGGAAGGTGCAATAATATTGAAAAAATACGAATAAGAAAGCCCAAATAAACACGACGATTTCATAAAATAGAATTTTTACGAAACCATAGTAAAGTTAGCCATTTAGGTAGAGTTTTTATTATTTAAAGTTTTTGAAACTTAAGTTAGAATAGTGTAGAATAATTGGAAGAAAGTAGGTACTTAATATAAACTATCTAAAAACAAAAAAATTCACCGAAATCCTTTGAATATGCAGGTATTATAATATTTTATATACAGCTCTCCGCCGCACATTTCGTTTCAACTCATCTACTGAAACAACTATTTACGAGTACGTCTGGGGGAAAGGGGGGGATGAAAAAATACGTATTAAAATAATTCCAATTTCATTAAAATTTATTATAGTTTAAGTCCAAATATATTTATCGCTTTCAGCTGTAAATGGTGATCTGCGTTGCACTGTCCAATGCGTTCGTGATGATGTAATATGAAGGTATGTATTTATTACCTGAAAGATGTAGATGTAGGCGCGGAAAAGAATGATGAAATGAATAGAATAATAATAATAGTAGGTAGATATGAACCTACGGGTCAAAAGGGATTTGCTCAGTGTAACACATTTCTTCAGACTGATCCTTGGATGGTTCGAAAACTCGGCTATCACGGAGAGCATTAGTATCTACTAGGCAACTAACGGGTTAAAGCACTATGCGATTTGACGTGTGAACGCGGATAAAGCGAGCAGGAGTGTGGGTTAGCCCTGTAGGTACCTACTTAGATTCTATGTAGAGGTACCTGCACGTACGTAAAAAACATATGAAATATATTTAGTCTCGGTTTTTCAAAAAAAAAAATTAAAATCTTCAATTTTTCAAGTTAATTTTAAAGTTTTGTGAAAGTTCTGTTCAAATTCTATTCAAGTTCCGTAATTATTTCTGTTTTGAAATAATAAGTATAAATAATAATAAATATGATGAGTTTTGAATATAATTAAATAAATAAAACTCGCACATTACGTGAAAATGAACTTAACTAATTTAAAAATAACGTTCCTGCCAACAGTGGTTGTCCAGAAGCAACCTCCGTGTATCTACATATTTCAAAAAGTGACCATCTTGGGTGATTTTTTTCATTTCATATCATTAATTTTCGATTTAACATTTAAAGGAAAGAAAACCCTTAATAAGCCGGTACCTACCTAGTACATACTGAGAAAAATAATATTGGTGTAGGTACCTACGCGATTTCTCAATAAATACTTAGCGAATTTGTAATAATTCGATGAAACGGTAGGTACCTACTGCGTTATAAATGTAATATGAATGCTGCATTATCTACTTATTTGATTTTTAATGGAATTAAGGAAAGGCTACCGTCTAACTGCGCCAGTGTCATTTCATTCCTCTTTACAAAATTAATCATTTTATATAGATAATAGTTTTAAAATAGTATTGTAAATTAGTGTAATATAGTTTTTACTTGTATATTTGTTTTCACTGTACGTATTTGTGTTATATAATTGGTTCTTCGGAGCAGTTAAGGTAAGATTTTTTTTTTGATTTGTGTGCTGTAGATTTATTCGAAAATGGATAAAGAAAAACCACCTGATCCCCCAGATGATGGTTTGCTATCTGAATCCTCGGGTGTTACAAAAAAAATAATCGCGGTTAGTATTCCGGAGGCTCTGGACTTCGTAACGATTACGTCAAAAAAAATAAAAATTGCTAAACCAGCAGATAATAGAAATGCAACAGATTTTGAACAAATACATCGAAAAACACCCTCCACGCAAAACGACTCCCTTCCAAATACTTCTGTTTTACAGGATGTAATTCCGTCCACTTCTTCCTCGATTTCAAGTCTAAGTCCAGCAAGCCCTTCAATCACACCCGCCCCACTGGTAAACAATACTCCTTCACAAATGTCACGTCTGTATAATAATCTTGATAGACCACCTTACATTACACACGTAACTAAAATTTCAAAGGATGAAAAACAATCAAATTTATACGATGTGGACTTTGGACATTTTATGTTTAAAAATAAAATCCACCCTGTCTGGAATGGAGTAAAATCGGTTGGGCGTAACCGTCTTTCTGTTGAATTCAAGACAGCGGCTGAGGCCAATAGCTTTGTTAAATCTGATGTTGCCAAAAAAAACTCGTACAACGTTTTCATACCTACATATCAGGTTACAAAGTTAGGTGTCACAAAAGGGATCCCACCGCACTGGTCGATAGAGGACATCCTGGAAAACATTACTGTTCCTCAAGGTTTCGGAAAAGTTTTAAAAGCGCGTCGTCTAAATTACAGGTTTAATACGGGAAACTCTGTAGAATGGAGACCCTCCCAATCCGTTGTCCTAACATTTGTCAGCAAAGACCTTCCACAAAATGTTACTATGTTTAACGTCTCTCTACCAGTAGAGCTCTATGTGTTCCCAACTGTGCAATGCTGCAAGTGCTGCAGATTTGGACACACGAAGAACCTCTGCAGATCAGAACCCCGTTGCTTCAAGTGCAGTTCGTCGCATAGTGGCGATTCCTGTGATAAAACAGAGGAAAATTATAAATGTTTAAACTGCTCCGGTACCCACATGTCCATCAGCAAAACTTGCCCTGAACTGTCAAGGCAGCGCAATATTAAACACACAATGGCCGAGAAGAGCATCTCTTATGCGGAAGCATCAAGAATGTTTAACAAATCCATTCCATCTTATTCTGAAGTAACTTCCAAAAATTCTAAAAAATCCACCCCTTCTCAACCTTCTTCTTCTTCATTTAGAAAAACTGTTGAAAGGGTCGTGAAACCTAGAGTTCTAACAAAAAAAAATAATGCTAATCACGAATCCCTTCTGTGGTTCCCTAATGGACAAATTCCTTCCAGTTCAAATTTCAATTCTTACCTAAAGTCATCTACTAAAGAACAAAATTATAATATAGACCTTAACTCTACACTAATCACCTCATTTTTACATATTTTACAAACTTTAAATAAAAACAACATTCAAATACCGTCCCACGTTGCTAAACAAATTACTAATATTATCAACTCAACTAGAAATGGCTCCTCTGATGAGGATTCTTCAGTGGAATTGTCATAGTCTTAGAAATAAGACTGAAGAATTTTTAAACACATTACACTCAAACTCAATTGCAGTGGCTGCCATCTCGGAGACGTGGCTGGAACCGGATTCTGATTTCAGAGTCAGGGGATACCACTGTCTTCGAGACGACCGTCAAGATGGAAAGGGCGGCTCCGCTCTTTTCATTAAAAAATCATTACCCTTCTCCCCTGTAGATGTAAAACCAATTGGTTGTCCTTTTCAAGTGACGGCCGCAAAAGTTTTTGACACTACAATAATTTCTTTGTATATATCACCATCTAATAAACCTTCTCAATCAATCCTAAAAGCTATGTTTTCCAAGGTCACTACCCCTTCTCTTGTTCTGGGAGATTTCAATGCCCATCACGGATTATGGGGAGCTCACAATTGTGACAGAATGGGCAGGGATATTGTTGATCTACTAGATGAACTAGACTTTTGTATTATCAATGATGGTTCTCCTACTCGTCTTCAGGTGCCTGGTCAGCGACCCAGCATGGTTGATCTTACTATTTGCAATTCCAACATAGCCGCATCCCTGTTATGGAAGGTTTTGGATGACCCTCATGGGAGTGATCATTACCCCATCCTCATTGAATCCTCAAATATTTATCATTCCAACAAAAATGTCAAGTGCAGTAGTCGAAAACCAAGGTTCTTAACTGCCAGAGCCAACTGGAATGACTATTCAAATCATACAAAGTTCTCTGTGCAAAATCTGCCCTCTCCAACTACAGAAAATGTTGCGGAATTTTACGATTTATTTGTGTCTGCAGTCATTACGGCCGCAGAAAAATTTATCCCCATTAAAACGACACGTAACAAAGGGAAACCTCCCCCAGCTCCTTGGTGGGATATTGAATGCTCAGACGCAGTAGATATGAGGAAAAAATATGCGAAAATTTATTCAAGAAATATGAATATGGAGAACTTCCTTCAGTATAAACAAATTGAAGCTAAGACCAAACGTCTTCTAAAAAACAAAAAACGTCAAGGCTGGAAAAAATTTTGCACATCATTATCTCCCGAAGTTCCTCTTTCAGTTGTTTGGAATTCAATTCGCAGGTTTAAGGGTTCTCACGTCCCAACGGTGACTCGACCACTCACTTCAGAGTGGGTGAAGGAATTTGCCGATAAACTAGCTCCTCAAACTGTAAGTAATTTTAATGAAACAGAATTCACATACTCATTTAAAACACGGGGTTGGATGGACACCCACTTCAATTTAACGGAACTTAGGGAGGTCTTAAACGATCTCACAGACTCATCCGCTGGTGTAGATGGAATTCCTTATAGCTTTATTAAAAACTGCGACGTTACCACACTAAACTATTTTCTTTCAATTATAAATCTGATCTTTGACTCCGGCAAAATTCCATCATCCTGGAAAACTCAAATAATTGTTCCCATTCTGAAACCCCAGAAAGACCCTAACTCTGGACTTTCTTACAGACCTATAGCTCTGTCATCTTCCTTAGTTAAAATAGCTGAACATATGATTAAAAGACGTCTAGACTGGTATGTAGAAAATGAGAAAATTCTTCCCAGCTCTCAGTTTGGCTTTCGAAAAAGAAAAAGTACGATCGAAAGTGTGTCCATCCTGACTTCTGATATCCAGTTAGCCCTGGCCGATAATGAATTCCTTGTCGGTGTTTGCCTTGATGTGTGTGGAGCTTTTGACAATGTTTTATTGGATGTTTTATTTAATAAATTATTAAAAATTGGAATCCCTCGTAAGCTTTCCAGTTTTATAATTAACCTCCTTCTTACCAGGAAAATTCAAATCCAGGTGCTGGATTCTCCTCCACTGGAAAGAAAAGTAAACAAGGGTTTGCCTCAGGGCTCCGTCCTTAGTCCTATCCTTTTTAATATTTATACCTCTGACCTGCATCGGAGTATGCATCCATCTTGTAAAATACTCCAGTATGCGGATGATCTTTTTATATATATTTCAGGACGAATTATTTCTATTCTGGAGGATGTGATTAACATTTGCATGAAAAACCTTGACACCTGGTTAAAAAATCACGGCTTAGAAATTTCTCCGTCCAAAAGCAATGTTATCGTCTTTTCCAGAAAACGTGTTACTCCGCGTGTAACAGTCCAAATAAATAATTCAATTCTCCCTATGCAGGTACAAATAAGATTCCTTGGGGTAATTTTAGACTCTAAGTTAACATGGAACCCGTATGTTAATTTAATCATTAACAAATGTCAAGCTGGCCTCAACACTTTACGTGCCGTTTCACGGGTCTGGTGGGGAAGTCATCCATTCACCCAAAAACTTTTTTATAACGCATATGTTAGGAGTCATTTGGATTACGTGTCATTCCTCATTGAACCCACTTCTAAAAAGAACCTCGCAAGGTTGGACCGTATTCAATTTCAATGTTTAAGATTGATTATCGGAGCAATGCGTTCTTCCCCAATTAACGCTTTACAAGTGGAGGCTGTGGAGGCTCCTCTTCATTTCAGAAGACAGTTCTTGGCTGACAAGTTTTTATTTAAATGCTTAAGACTCTCTAATCACCCACTGAAAGACAAAATTACTGCACTCACTGCTCAAGTGAAATCACTTCCATATTAGAGGAACAAATCAATCCCTCTTCTTGTTAAAAGCCTCCATACGTACTGTTCGTATAAACCCCTCTTAAATCCATCAGACAGACTTCCTTTATATGCCAACTCCTTTCGTATTCATTTGTGTAAACCAAATATTCTTTTTTCTCTCGGCATAATTAACAATCACGAAGCTCCAACAAAACTTATCTAAATTTTAAATTCGAAATATTCCAACTGGAAAATTATTTACACAGATGGTTCCAAGTCTCCCTTATCAAACCATGTGGGAGCGGCATTCCACTGCCCATCAGATCAAGTCGATAGAAAAATTAAACTTCCAAAAGAGGCTTCCGTTTTCACTGCTGAATGTATAGCCATTTTTGAATCCCTCAAATACATTGACGATGTTAACATTGGAAAATTCTTAATTCTCTCCGATTCCCTGAGTGCACTTCAAAAATTAAACTCTTCCCCTTTCCATTACCCAGAAGACGATTTCTGTGTTGGAATTCGCACTTTAATTCATAAATTAACCGACTCTGGCAAAGAAATCATCTTGGCTTGGATACCTAGTCACTGCGGTATCCCTGGAAATGAAAAAGCCGATTCATTGGCGAAAGATGCCATTATTTCGGGGGATATTTTATATAAATTTTTAAACACCGATGACATTTTCATAAAATTGAAGGAAAACATGATTTCCACATGGCAGAATCATTGGGAAGAATCTAGTCAATCAAAAGGATATAGCTTTTTCACAATTCAGCCAACGATTCCTTCAAAACCGTGGTTTTCAAGACTTTCTTTTAACAAATTCTCGACATCATCCATTTGCCGCATGCGGATAGGGCATTGCTGCCACAATGTTCACCTGACAAAAATTCATATTAAGAATTCTGCGATGTGTGAATGTCGTCTTGGTGAAGAGGATCTCAATCATATTTTTTTCAGTTGTCCTTTAAATAATTCATACAAAAATTTCTTCCCTCACCTATTCAGTATATTGCCTCCCTACAACATTGCATGCCTGTTATCTTCTGTGAACAAACGCGTGTATAAAGTCTTGGCTAATTTCCTGAATATTAACAGCATCAATTTGTAACTGTAAGTTAAGTTTCATGTATTTATTTATTTATTTTATTTTTTACGCACAATAAATTGTGTCAGCATATCTTTTAATTTCCTTGTTATGTTTAATTAAAATCTTCTCTTATTGTAATAATTTTGCGTATTATTATTATTATTATTTGTATAGTATTATTATATAATGTAGATAGGTTCTTGATATTAAGACTAAATTAGTTAATATTAACCAAAAATTACACTCACAAAATTACACTCACAACAGCATTCACTTGACACTGGCCAGAACACTCTTTTGGGGTGAAGAACCATTAAAAAAAAAAAAAAAAAAAAAAAAAATGGAATTAAGTACCAACGTAAGTACTCATCTGATTTGGTTTCATAAAACCTCAGATAATATGAATGCTGCATTACCTACTGTTTATTTCCTGCATGTAAATCCTCAACATTTTAAACGCCAGTAGGTACCTACCTCGAGTTCATATTAACTGGCTGGAAAATTATGCATTGTCGATGATGTCAGAAAAATTTCAATCTTTAATGCAGATGAGTCTAATATAACACCATTCTTAAACTCACTTAATCAATCCTTATCGTGTATGAGGGATTGTGAAAATGTACTTGTTATTGGTGACCTTAATATTAATATCATAAATACGATGGATCCCCAAACAAATGAGTACATGAACTTACTAACTCTACAAGGTTTTATTCCAGCTATTACGGCCCCCACTCGGGTAACAGAATTATGCGCCAGTTGCATTGACCATGTCTTTGCTAAATGTAAATTGAATACCAAATCTCTCGTATACCAATGCACGGTTACAGACCATTATGCTACTATCACCTCCCTTTCACATGTTATTAAAAAATTACCTACATCTAAAATACCCACGAAGAAAATCTGCTATGACACGCTATTCAAACTGGTTTCCAAGGAAAACTGGTCAAATTTCTATAAATTCACCGATCCAAACATAGCGTGCGAATTTCTTATCGACACCATACATAACCATTTAAAAAGTTCCACATCCAACACTAACAACAACCAAAGTAGTCGCAAAATTAAACTTAAGCCTTGGATAACAAATGGCATTCTACACTGTATTCACAAGCGTAATAAACTTCATAAATTTTGTATAAACAATCCCAATAATCACGAATCTCTCCTATTTTACAAAAGATACATAAATGCTTGTAAAAAAATAATCTGTAGAGTTAGAGACGAATACTATAGAAAACAGATCAAGGAAGCTGCCAATGACAATAAACAAATCTGGAATATTGTCAAAGAGATTTGCTATACCAACAAAACTACCGCACCTATAAATAAAATAACCATTGCAGACCAAACACTAGATACAACAAATCATCCAGAAAAAATCGCAAATCATTTCAATAAATTCTTCTCCACAGTCGGATCAGACTTAGCAAATAATATTTTAAATAAAAACGGAATGTCAGAATTTAACCTTGCAAATAATATATCGATCGATAATGTTAGCTATGATCCATTTAATCTCACTCCTACCACAGAACAAGAAATCACTGAAATTATTTCATCACTCAAAAACACACATTCAACTGGAATCGACAATATATCCACTAAATTGATCAAACACCTCAAACCAATCATCACTAAGCCCCTTAAACATATCATAAATCTAAGCTTTCAAACTGGCCTCTTCCCAAATTCTTTAAAACACTCAACAATTATTCCTATCTATAAATTAGGGGACAGATCATCAGTGAATAACTATAGACCAATATCCTTGCTGAGTCCGATATCAAAAATAATTGAAAAAACGGTAAAGCGAAGGCTATACAAATTTCTTGAAGACAATGACATTTTGTCAGGAAATCAATTTGGCTTCCGCAAAGATCGTAGTGCCGCAGATGCAATTGCAACTTTTACAAAAGCAATCTCTGATAACCTTGATAAAGGCCGCAAGCCCCTCGCTGTTTTCTTGGATCTAGCCAAAGCCTTTGATACTGTCTCTCACCGCATACTTTTGAAGAAACTCCTTCAGGTAGGAATAAAAGGTACTCCCCTCAAATGGTTTGAGAACTATCTAACAAATAGGTCACAATCGTCTCTTGTAAATTCTGCTAAAGAATACAGAAGTACAAGTTTACCAATCACGTACGGTGTGCCTCAAGGCAGTGTATTAGGCCCACTTCTCTTTCTAATATATATTAACACTTTATGTAACTTGGAAATTGATGGAACTATAATATCTTTTGCCGATGATACGGTAATCATCTTTGAAACTGAAAATTGGAACTCAACTATGGAAAAAGCAAATAAGGGCCTAAATAAAGTAAAACATTGGTTAGATGACAACCTTCTGACTCTTAATGTTGACAAAACAAAATATTTACTTTTCTCCATACGTAAAGTCACTTCTCCTCAAAACTGTCCTAATCTTATCATTCACTCATGCTCACAGAACCATATTACCCCTACGCCTCCCCACAATAATTGCTCATGTACCAACCTAAAAAAATCTGACCAAATTAAATATCTGGGGATTGTTATAGATGACCAACTGCGTTGGGAGGACCATGTCAATTTCACAACAAAAAGACTCCGCAAATTGTGCTATATATTTCTCTCTCTCAGATCAATCCTGAAACTTCAAACAATTAGATGCATATATTTTGCACTATTCCAATCAATAGCCACATACGGTATCGTGGGATGAAGAGGCTGTGCAGCTTCAATTATATATCCCATGATCTTAATTCAAAAGCTGCTACTAAGGATTATATTAAAATGTCACCCATCTCACTCATCAGAGCCATTTTTTAAAAAATTCGCAATCCTAGACATTAGACAATTATACGTTAAGACAATTCTCATACACTTAAGGAAAAATGATTTAACACTCAAAACTCAACAAAATATTTACACCCGCTATTCATCACACCAAAAATGCAAAATTCCTCCAACAAAAACAGCTTTCGCCCAACGACAGTTCTCTTACGTCGCGCCTAAAATGTTCAACTTACTGAGTATTGATATTAAGACATCGAAAACTGATGATCTTTATGCCATTAATATACAGAACTGGTTATTTACTCAGGGAAGGAAATATTATAAAGAATGCCTTACATCTTAAAAACTGTTCTTATTTTTTCATATTTCTAGAGTAAAAAATCTTATCTCTAAATTAATTTTCAACCAAAACTTTATATTACGCTGACGCTTTTTTTCATATTTTTTGACATTGTTCGTCCATTTCATATGCTGCTTAGGAATACTTGCTTTTGTTTTTTGGGGTCAAAGACTATCATTGTTCATCTGTATAGATAGATGATTTACATATTTATTCTTATTTTGTATTTCTATTATCCTTAAAATATTATTATTTTGTTACTTTTATTTGTTATTTGTTATTCTATTTTATTTTTATTTATACAAGATTCACCTAGTTTAACTCCTTTCCTGTATGTGATCATGTACCTAATACTAGTATAATATATATGCTATATGTTTGTACTTTCATCTACATATATATGGATGATTATTAATATTATATACTTAATATCTTATGAATCTCGACTACCATAATACGGGCATTTGCCTAGCTTGGTAGTCGAAATACCATGTAAAACAATCCTGTAATAAACAAAATGAATAAAGAAAATTTAAAAAAAAAAAAAGTGTTGTGTGTGGCCGGTTTTCGGAAGAACTTGCAGGTAGCACATGCTGGTGGCTTTTCAGGAGTCGGGCAAGCATCTCGATTGTGTCCAGGTTTTCCACAGTGAGAACATGTAGGAATGTCTGCGATGAGTCAACCTTCAGTCGAGACGGCATGTTCAACTCTCGAAATGAACACCGGTGGGCACATGTCAATCCTCGTGCAAAGCGGCCAAGACATTTTCAACACCGGTGGTCATTAAATGTGTGGGGTGGTTTAATATGTGATAGAGTGCTAGGGCCCTGTTTTCTTCCAGCAAGGTTGAGTTCAGAACTTTATTTGCATTTCTTACAGAACGAGCTGCAGGAACTTCTTGAAGATATAAGGAATTTGTGGTTCCAGCAAGATGGGGCTCAACCTCATTTCGGGCTTCAAGTTCGAAGATATCTCGATGAAGAGTTCGAATGTCGGTGGATAGGACGTGCTGGACCTATCGCATGGCCAGCAAGGTCACCGGATCTGACACCAATGGACTTTTTTGTGGAGTTATTTTAAAGGGAAAGTCTACAGGACAGAATGTCTTAATAGCGATACGTTGAGAATACGTATCATCGACGCATTTGATCAGCTAAAAATAAACCCAGGTATGATTCGAAGAGTTCAACAATCGATCATTCGACGAGCCCAACTGTGCTTGGAATTTAATGGTGATAATTTTGAACAGTTTTTGTGATGTGTTTTTGTAAGTAGGTACGTGTACCTGTGTAAATAATATGACTGTGCAAGTGTGTGAACTACCTGTGCTAAATTAAGTGTGCGAACTACCTGTGCTAATTAAATGCTAATAATCAGGGACACTGGAGGTCTAGATTCGTTCAAACTTAAATGTAGATTCGTTCTTTCAAAAAAATTAGAGTCCTTGCGAGAGCCTTGAAGGAGTAACCATCGGTTATTTATACCAAAGCGGGAAACCGGTGGGTACCCTCCAATGTCGTTGATGAAAGTTGTGATAATAATAATAATTGGATAATTTGTAGAGTGCCGTTTTTGTGAAAAATCACCTCAAGGGCGCTTTACAATTTATTATAAATCTTAGGCTCTATCTAATTCTATTATTTACAAATAGATACAGAAACATACTAACCTGCAGGACACTTCCAAGTTGAACAATTGGTGACAAATGTTTGTGATGTGTTTTTGGGTTTGAAAACATTGCAACCAGATGCGGAGCTGCCACACCACTAATTAACCATATTGTAATGCCTAGAAGAGGTGGGAGAATAAATTATTAAGATGAAAATAAATAAACTATGGACACGAAAAGAGATTTAGCAACTTATAAATAATTTAAGAATAACATCTTCCATCTGTCATCGTGACATTTCCGCTTTTCTAAAATTTTTTGGCGGTATGTGTGGTGTGGTAGTCCTGCCAGGAGACTTACGTGGACTTCAAACACGTTGCCAACAAGGTGGTCGGTATATTTAAATAAATAGAATGACGAACGTTTGACTTGCATTTATTTCCACAAAACCGACACAGGTTATTATTACAATTTATCAGAAGGATTTTATTATACGAAGAAGGCAGCGTACAAATGCGACTTGACAACCGGGCCGTGGAAACAGAATGGTCGGCCAGTTCGCCGTGGTTCTAGTGCGGGGTTTCTAATGTTGCCCGTTCAACAAAACATTTATAAGGCTATTCAATTCGTTCGCTGCCTTCCGCTACATACCTCTACCCCAGTTTGTAAAACGATAACAAAAGTAAAAAATATATGGTTGTGTTCATGAAACTTGGGCTAAATTATTTTATGTGTGGTATTATATCCATTATATATTATTGACTGTTACCGAACTTTCATGAACAAACAAGTGTACATTAATGTCAACTGCTTAACGAAACGTGATGTTATTGGAGATGTTATGTATTTTTTAAAACATTTAGACATGGTATGCCTTAGTCAATGACAGGTATATAATTCACCTTTTAGAAATATTGAAGTTATGAATTAATAATAATTAATAATGAATTTAGTTAATAATAATATTATCATGTTTCCTTGAGCATTTGAAACGAATCATTATCATATGATAAAAAATTTCCAACACGTTCAATCAGATGTGGACATCAAGGAACATCTGGTTGCGCGCGTTTGAAAGATTTTTAAAAAAAAAAAACGAAACATTTTAACATAATGGAAAACTTAGTAAATCTTAAAAGTAGGTACATGTAATACTTGAATGTAAGAGTTATATAAAATTTTTAGAGTATAGTTTTTAACTTCGACGCGTACAGCGGAGTGGTTAGAAGTACATGTTACTTTTTAAATCGCAAAGTGCGTAATATTCTATAATTTTTATGTAGGAATGGAAATATGTAATAAATATGTGTTATATTGAGTTTGTGGTCAATATAAGACATATTATGTTCCGATAATGTAACAGTGTTAGAATAACTGTAGCTTCTTATTCATATAAAGTAAATACTCTATTACTGAAATATGATGAGGTACATGGCTAAAACTAATTATTATACAATACAGGTTTAGAATGTTTGATCTTAAACTAATCAAATATTTCAGATTTGGAAAGTAGTAGATATTATAAAATGTACAAAATATTCCTTCTTTATGAACATGAGATATGAAATCCTTAATCTATCATTTTTTAGAGTAATAATATCTCATCAATTGTTTACAAGTGTAGTTTATATAATTTTTATACTGGTTTTTATAAATGAACTTGATATGTATTTGCTAATACCTTTGTAAACATTTAAGGAGTAATTTATAGATAAAAAATATTTCATCAACACATTCTATCAGGTGAGGGACATGTACACCTGATAGGATATGGATAAAAAATAATCATATTGTTATAAACAATTACATTTCATTAAAAGAAATGGTATAAAAATTATTGTATGATTTAAATGTTTTAAAATCTCAACAACATGTTCATTCGGATGTGTGGATGTCAACAAACTTTCGACTGAACATGGTTAAATTCCATAATATTATAAAAGTACGTAAAACGTAATCAACATTAGTTAAAAGTTACTAAAAATACATGTGAAAATCAACGCGTCTAGCGGAATGGTTTGAAACTTGGATAAGTTATTCATGTATGGATACATTAATGTGTGTTATTTTGTTAACATGATCAATATTACATACATTATGTTCTAGTTATATTAAAAAGTTATCTTAAGTACATGTTGCATTATAGTAGGGTATAAACGATATGTGCTATATTAAAGCATGATATATTATGTTTGGTTCTGTTATTGTAAAACCTACTAAGATAACACTTATCTTAGCGTAGCGTTAAACGATTTCTTATACATAGATGTTTTATCGTGTAATATACGATTGTAAAGTTGACTTAAAACTAGCTACAAGTTATTTACATGGTTGAAGAATGAAAAAATTTTCATTAGCTACACGAATTATTATAGTACTAATACTAGAGCTCAAAATTTTATCAAAATTTGTAGACTTTAGTACCTGTTCAGTAATTTTTTTTTTAAATATATGCTTTTTGGAATTCGAATGAGTTTTTCTATGTGTTTTATACTTATTTTTCATAAATCTGTTTTGTATGAATCATTTTAGATTTGATATGGATTTGTAAGAATATAAATAAGAGAAAGAATTTATATTGCCTTAGTGCCATTTATTTGCGTTCTGATTGATATCTGTCAGGGAAATGCACCCTTCGACCAGATCTTGTTCTTGTTATGTTTTCTGGGAGTGGTTCCTGGACAGATGTAGAAATAGAAACGTTGTCTTCTACTGGTATAAAAGTGGGCTTTAGGCGTTCTATCGAGACAGGCTTCGGTTTCCCATTTACGCTGATGACAAATGTTTTTTCATCGCGTTCTTCGACCTTGTAAGGTCCTTCGTAAGGGTTTTGGAGCGATCTTCTTCCTCCATCAGTTCTGAGGAATACGTGGGTAGAAGTAGGCAGATCTTTGTGTATAAAGATTTTTCTTGTACCATGAGCACTTGCAGGAGTTGATTTTATGTCATCAAATTTTCTTTGTAGACGTCCAACATAAGTGTCAGGTTCTTCCCTTGGAGTCTCAGTGAAGAAATCACAAGGTAACCTGAGAGTTCTACCGTGTGTGAGTTCAGCTGGTGAACATTTTAAATCGTCCCGAACTGTCGATCTCAAACCGAGTAGGATAAGAGGGAGATTCTCTAACCAGTTTGGGTCTGCGCTTGCTATGAGACTAGCTTTTAATGTGCGATGCCATCTTTCGATCATACCATTGGCTTGCGGGTGATATGCGGTAGTTCTTGTATGCTCGATTCCAAACTTCTCAGTCAGTTTCCTAAATAAAAAGCTCTCAAACTGTCTTCCTTGGTCTGTTGTGATGTTCAACGGGGTCCCGTGACGAGCAATCCAGTGAGTCGTCAGGGCAGTAGCGACGGTTTCCGCTGACATGTCTTTTAAAGGTATAGCTTCGGGCCAGCGAGTAAATCTGTCGATCATGGTTAACAGGTATCGATACTCGTTGCAAGCTGGAAGAGGGCCCACTATGTCGATATGGACATGTCGGAAACGATCTTCAGGCAAAACATAAGTTGCTGGTGGCGCTACCGTATGTTTGGTGACTTTGGCTTTTTGGCACGCAATACAGTGTTTGACGAAGTTTTTTATATCTGTCGCCATGTTGGGCCAAGCAAATCTTTGTTTTATAGTGTTAGTTGTTCCGAGGATGCCTGGATGGCAAACATTATGGATGCTTTCAATCACTTGATCTCTCATGCAGGCTGGAACGAAAGGTCTGACATGGCCTGTGGAGATGTCACACCAAACTGAAGCATCTGTACCAGGTATCACCATTTGACGTAAGGCGAGGGTGGTGTCATCTTTTGCCTTATTAAGTTCGTCAGTTTGACATTGCACTATTCCCATCTGCCTGTGGTCAATTTCAGTAGGACAATTAATCTCATCGATTCGAGATAGTGCGTCTGCTACTACGTTCTGTGATCCAGAAACATGCCTGATGTCTATAGAGAATTGAGCAATAAAATCCAACTGTCTTTCTTGACGTGGAGAGCTAGATGCTCACTTTTTGCTAAAGGCAAAGGTGAGTGGCTTGTGGTCAGTATAGATTGAAAAATTTCGACCTCAAAGGTGCTGTACTTCCGCTGTGCGGGTGTAAATTTTTTCGAGAAGAATCCCAGGGGTTCCCAAGAATTGTTGTTGGGTTGTTGCAGTGTTGCTCCCATGGCTATATCACTGGCGTCGACCATTATTGAAATTCTTGCTGTCGGGATTGGATGCGCAAGTAAAGCTGCATTTGCTAATTGCTGCTTACAATTCTCGAATGCTTCTGTGAGTTCTTGATCCCATGTGAGTATCCTTTTGTCATTCTTTTTGTAACCATTTATACAGTTGAATAACTTAGTCTGTATGTTTATGGAATTGGGCAGGAATCTGCGATAATAATTTAACATTCCTAAAAAGCGTCTTAAGTCTTTCGCTGTTTTAGGTAATGGAAACTCTGTGACTGCTGTCACCTTTTCCTTGATAGGTGACATTCCTTTTTGGGTGATCGTGTGACCCAAGAAGTTCACTGTGTGTACACCAAATTTGCATTTATTTAGATTTATAACCAGATCATATTCGGCGAGACGTTTTAGTAGTAAATCTAGATGCCTTTTGTGCTCTTCTTCGTTTTTGGAAGCGATGAGGATGTCATCCAGGTAAACGAAGCAAAAATCCAGGTCCCTTGTTACAGAATGCATAAATCTTTGAAAGCTTTGTGCTGCGTTTGATAGCCCGAATTGCATAGACGTAAATTCGAATAGGCCAAACGGGGTGATGATCGCAGTCTTTGGTATATCGGCCGCTTCCACCGGTATTTGGTGATATGCGCGAGACATGTCTATGGTGCTAAATATGGTAGCGTCAGCTAATTTATGTGCAAAATCATTCAGTTGCGGTATGGAATATTTGTCCGGAATTGTCTGAGCGTTCAAGCGGCGATAGTCCCCACATGGACGCCATTCGCCATTCGGTTTCCTAACCATGTGCAAGGGGCTGGCCCAATTACTCTTTGATGGCCTGCAAATCCCCTGCTCCATAAGGTATTTAAATTCCTTTTTGGCTGCTTCAAGTAGAGCTGGTGCGAGTCTACGAGCACGCTCAGTAACAGGAGGTCCCTTGGTCTCAATACAATGTGTTATAGTGTGTCTTTTTTTATCAGGGATTTTCATGTTAGGCCTTGTAAAGTTCGGGTATTTATTCAGGATGTCCCTATATTTTTGTGTAGTAGAAATAGTAGAGATTCCAGAAGTCGGTCCTTTGTAGGTTATTCCCCTGATTAATAGTCCTGTAGATTGGTCTGCAATGGTTGCTTTCTTGAGATCCACTGTTAAGTTAAAATTGTGAAGAAAATCAGCTCCTAGTATGAGTCTCGAAACATCAGCGACAATAAATCGCCATTTTAATGCTCGTCGAAGGCCAAAATTGAGCTCGACGGTCCTTGTACCATATGTTTTGATTGGATTTCCATTCGCTCCATACAGGGTAGTTGGGCAGTTGTCAGAAGTTACATTATTCTTGTTATAAGACTGGTTTCTTGGGAGGACTGATATATCTGCGCCCGTGTCGACAAGGAATTTTTGCCTAGTTTGTTGGTCATATACAAAGAGACGACAAGTTTTGCTGGGAATCTCACATGTCCCTACTGTGAGGTTCCTTTTGTCGTTTTCCGAGTTTTTCTTGGTAAATGAACATGGTTGCAAACACCTGTATGCTTTTTACCCGAATCTTCTGTGGAAACTGCAGATGCCATTATTGTTTCTATTTGGAGATTTATCACGAGACCTAGACCTAGGTCTGCTTGTGAAGTTCCTCTGTGTCGAATTTTGATACCAGTAGTTCCTACGAGGACTTTGATTTCGTTTTCTTTGAAAGTTTGAAGATTGGTTCGTTTGAGTAAGCTTCAATTGAGATACTTCTCGGGTTAATGCGGAAATTTGTTGTTGAAGTTGGAGTAATATTGAAGTTTCCGTGGGTTCCGATCTTGATGTGCAAGGTTTATTATTGCGGTCGATGACACTACAATCTGTCGATTGGTAAACATCCAATATTTTGTCAGCCGTGGACGCCAGTTGGCTCACATTATTTTCCGTGAGTGCTGACAATATTGCCTGCACATGTTGCGGTAGGCGCTGCAACCATAATGTGCGAACTATTGCGCTCTCTGCTAAAGCTGGGCCAGCTAGTTCTAACATGTGCCTTAAGAGTTCTGTAGGTTTCCGGTCTTCAAGTTTAATTCCCGTAAGCAAGCGAGTTAGGCGCTTCTCCGCAGAATCCTGCAGACGATCAATAAGCGCGGCCTTGAGGGCAGTATATTTGTCCGTTATTGGTGGTTTCGTGACTATGTCACTCACGCTTTGTAGAGTTTGCGAATCTAAGGCTGCGACAATGATGTTATATTTGGTGAAGTCATCTTTAATACGTGAATTCGCAAACTGGGCCTCTACTTGGACTATTCAAAGTTGAATATTTTCCTTCCAGCAAGTGGGGAGCTTTACTGAAACGTGGTGGATCGCTTGATCGGAGTTATTAGAGCTGGTAGATTCCATGGTTGATTGTGTTTTTTCCTTGGCTTCTGCCATTGAATTTGTTCCGAAGATTTGTTCGAAGTGTAAGTCTTCGTCAGAAGTGGTCATTTCGCATTACATTCAAAATTGGCAAATATGGCAGAAAACGTATGGCAAGAAAAATATTGCAAGAAATGAATCATTTGTGAAATATGTTTTTTTTTTAAATTATGACCCGTATTAATTTAAAAATATTTAAAATTTTGGCAAAATTGTTAAAAATTAACAACATTTTGTAATAGAATCCATTGATTGTTATAATAAAGCGTTCAGCAAAGTTTAAAATTAGGATGCACTGTAGGACTTAATTTTTAAATATCATTTGTAAAATATTCATTGCTCGAAGAAATTTTCAAAAATTACTGAATTTCGATAGTATACTTGAAAAGAAATGTGCTAATAGGTAGCATTATTATGGATTTACTCCAAATGATAATAAATCGAATTGTAGGTAGTTATTTTCTCGAGATGATTTTGGATTACTAAAGTTCCTTAAAATTTTTTAAAGGAAATATACTAAGTTGCGACATTTTAAATATGCATCAATCAATTAATGTAACATTTTTATACATGCTGAAACAAAATCAATCATTAGTTTTTTTCTTCAAACATTTACGTGTTATGACGGTGTTCTTCTATCGTGAAATTCTCTGCCAGCTGCCTTGCGGTCGGTTGAAATTATGGGTACAGCTCCACTTCCCGGGATATCGGCAATGTCGAGAATCTCTCGCCAGCTGGATTGATACGGTCATCATCTGCGTCGTTACTAGAATAGAGTGTACACGGCAATTTAATTATTTTTAGAAATAATGGTGGTGATTAGCACAATTTGTCGGACATCATTTGGCAGGATTAGATTATAAGATCGCGATGTTTGTTTAAAAAATATTAAAGTAATTTTACTTAGGAATCTCTTATTTTGACGATTAAATGTCAATTATTCATTATTATTGCTAGAATTAGCGCGATTGACTACAAATGTGTGTGGGTACATAATTTTAAAACAAAATGTATGTCACATAATATAAAATGCACGTGGGTAACAACTAGATAAGCTGAAAAAACATATTATTTGGTCATTAATCTTTTGTAGATTTGTGATTATCACTGTATTATCGTAATAATACAGGCTATGCGTGAATAATAAGCCTCGCATATATTTTTTAAAAATTACTGAGGTCCCATGAGCGGGCTACAATTAATACGATTTAAATAAATCGAAGCATGTTAGGAATGATAATGATGGATGCAAATATTTTAAAACAATGCTCACCGGGTATTTTCCTCAGGATTCTGTTTTCACGCCACGATTGCCGAGTGCCTTTGACATTTGACGCCATTGTTAGCTCTCTAAGTCGGATGTCACCAATTTGGCGGTATGTGTGGTGTGGTAGTCCTGCCAGGAGACTTACGTGGACTTCAAACACGTTGCCAACAAGGTATATTTGTAGCAGCCGCGTCACCTCTGCTAAAAATACCGACGCAGGATGCCGACCCCAAAACAAACCATCGATCAACACGGGCAGGCGAAGGGAGCTGATTCAACAAACAGACGACAATGGAATTTGAAACATTAATATTATCGATCAATGACACCCGATACGAAAGCCGCGGACTAAGCAAAGGCATACCGAGAAACATCCGTCCAAACGACGAGTAAACAAAATACTCAAACCGTGTAAGATTGACAAATAATAAAAATGAACTATGGAGTCACCGTCAGCAACTCTAGGGGTCAAGACGCACGCGCTTCACCCCACTGAGAAGTTCGAGAACAAAGGAATCACCCGGTATATAAACCCTGGACGGCCGATGGAGAGGACACTCACTTCACGCACTTACCCACGTCGACCGACTCTGTTTTCTCGTCGTGTTAAACTTTGTACTATATTTATCGACTTGCATTTATTTGGAATAAATCAATTAAAATCTTCTGCTGCGTTTGCTGTACATTCTCTCGGACGTAGACGACGAATACCTACATATTTAAATAAATAGAATGACGAACATTTGACTTGCATTTAAGAAGGATTTTATTATTTTCTTATAAAGAAAAAAAGCCCCTGCAAGTAAGTACCTACCTAGAACAGCGTAATATATTTTTTTTTGTTATTTCACAATATTCAAATAGAATAACATTTAAAAATAATAAGGCTGGGTTGTTTTAAAAAAAAATTGATAATTATAAAATTTTTCTTGCTAATTTTCAGTTCAAGAAAGTTCAGTAATTATTACAGTTTTGTGATGCAACTCGCCTTTAATGATTAAAAAAAAACAGAACTTGAATAGAACCGATACAGAACGTGAAAATTAACTTTAAAAAAGTTGAATTTCTCAATATATCATCAAAACAATCTTACCTTAGTATTTATTGCATTAAAACCTAATTAATTGTGTATCTACGTATTCGGGTAGGTACCTGCGCGTTTCCTTAAATTCCGGCAATCTTTGCTTTTTTCATCATATTTGCAATACTACCGAAATAAGTAGGTACCTACCCATAACGTGTTAATTCGAACTGGCCAGCAATATTTAAACTTCCGATGGAATCTGTGAGCACGTGTTTTGATGATTTTTTTTCGGAAAATTTCGAGTTTTGTCAGCATCTCCTGAACTTTTTAATAAAGATGGGCACGTAATTTACAACAACCTTACCTTAGTATTTATTGCATTAAAACCTAATTCGTTGTGTAGGTACCCATTCAGGTAGGTACCTGCACATTTCAAAAATTCCGGCAATCTCTTTGCTTTTTTATCATTACCGAAATAAGTAGGTACCTACCCTGTATGAATATGTTTTTAATTTCAAATGACCAGCAAAATATACACTTCCGATGGAATCTTTAAGCGCGTGTATTGGTGATTTTCTTTCGGAAAATGTCGAGTTTTGTCAGCATCTCCTGAACTTTTTTATATGGGATGGGCATGTAATTTTGGTATTAAAAATTGCGGAATTCTATACTGTATTAGATTTTTGAAAAACATCCAAGCCGAGATAGGTTTTCGGGCCGCAATGAAGCGCACCGTAAAACCTCTACCGAAAACTCTGAAAAGTCTGTTTTGTTAGGCTAAAAATTTGACGTCTAAGATTCCTGACCTGACTCAACATTTCTAGCATTTTCATTTGCATGGAAACTAATGGAAAAAGACATCTTTTCTTTTTTAATGCGAACCTGTCGGCGGGAAGTGTAACCGAGCCGAATTGAGTGATTTGATTAGAGTTCTAGTTTTCGCCGCCAGTTTTTTTCTGTAAATTTTGTAGGCCAAAAAACGCTTAATTTTTGTCGCAGAGTAAAAGTACTGAAACGTGCGCTGAATTTTTTATCTCAACAATCGCCAACAGGCAAAAAATAATATTTTATTTATATGGCAAGACAACCTCTAAAATTTGTCACAACCACCTCAAGCAAAGCCTGAAAATCGAACACCTGCGCTGGTTTTAGAACATTTCCCATACAAATTACGTCAGCCAACGGTGTCATGGCCTGGCTGAAAACTTCAGGTGGTTTTGGATAGTGTTCCATGTTGAGTATTGCAAGGTTGCAGAAAATTAAATAAACATTTCAAATATCTACCGATTTTACAGGCTGAGAACAATGTGCATTATCGATGTTATTGGATTTTTCGCAAATATCAAATATTATTGCAAAGTTTGACGCGACATTGTGAAACATTTAAAATGGGAAGCTACACATGTTTTTATTTCAAAAGTTTTTCAAACTTGTATAATTTATGATTATTAAAAAATATCTCTTGCAAAATGTTTTTTTTCGTCGTAATTTGTCACCCCGCAAAGGGCATTTAAAATGTTAATTTTTCTACGTTATTTTCAAGATCGCCGTTTAATTAATTGGAATAAATTCCTAGCAAAAATCAGTTTTGTATGGAAGATTGTCGATATATCTTTCTCAACTTTTGCAGGCATTTGAAAAGAGATAGATACAATGAATTCGCTTCGAGAAGAGTGTACCGTGGGGCATTTGAAATTGGTTGAGCTTAGAGGTCCTTTTGGCTTGCCAGATTTTACACAGCGGCCGCAAGCTAAAGTGACCCGTAAGGTTTCACCCACCCGAGGGGCAAAGTGGTCGTTTTTCCCCTCCCCGATCAAAAGTGAGCTTTTCCCGAAACTGAGCATTAATATATAAACTAGCTGGGCCCGTTGCAAAAGCAACTAACGGGTTTAAACACTATGCGATTTGACGTGTGAACGTGGATGAAGCGAGGAGTGTGTGTTAAATTAAATATATGAAGAAACCTGAGGTTACAGTGACCTTGCAACGCATGCCGGGTGCCCGTTGTATATAATGTTATGTAGTGCAGCGCTTGGTTTAAAATGTAATTTCCCAGGAATTGGAATGGAACCATTACAGTTAAGTTGACCCCGAGGTTATAGTGACCTTGCAACGCATGCCGAGTAACCGTTGTATATCATTATATATATTGCAGGCACTTGGTTTAAAATGTTATTTCCCGGGAATTGGGATGGAACCAATACAGTTAAGTTGACCCCGAGGTAACAGTGGCCTTGCAACGCATGCCGGGTACCCGTTGTATATAATGTTATATATTGCAGGCGCTTGCATTAAAATGTTATTTCCCGGGAATTGGGATGGAACCATTACAGTTAAGTTGACCCCGAGGTTACAGTGGCCTTGCAACGCATGCCGGGTACCCATTGTATATATATATTTTTTTTTTTTTTTTCTTTATTCATTTTGTTTATTACAGGATTGTTTTAAATGGTATTATGACTACCAAGCTAGGCAAATGCCCGTATTATGGTAGTCGAGATTCATAAGATATTAAATATATAATATTAATAATCATCCATATATATGTAGATGAAAGTACAAACATATAGACTATATATTATACTAGTATTAGGTACATGATCACATACAGGAAAGGAGTTAAACTAGGTGAATCTTGTATAAATAAAAATAAAATAGAATAACAAATAACAAATAACAAATAAAAGTAACAAAATAATAATAATTTAAGGATAATAGAAATACAAAATAAGAATAATGTTATATAGTACAGGCGCTTGCATTATAATGTAGTTTTCCGGGATTTGGGATGGAACCATCACAGTTTAATTGACCCCGAGGTTAAAGTGGCTTTGCAACGCATGCCGGGTACCCGCTGTATATAATTTATTTGTTTACGGATAAAAAGTCCATTAACAATATAAAACACGTCACTAACTTATATCTCCCTCTTATCCTTTCCCTCTTTATCCCCTTCCCCATCCTTCTTTTATATCCATATCTTCCATATTTTCCAGGGCCTCCTGTGTGGAGATCATGTTAAAAAAAATTCTTCTTCTCCTTCCTTTCCCTTTAAAAACCCGCTGCACAGCATCCTCAAAGATGAAATAGGCCCCTAGGATTCAGAACGGGCATTTTCTCGCGTAATTTCGTGATGCCTGAGCTCATTTTTGTAATCAAAAACTGTATGTATTTGTCTAGGTCTTGGTGGCGGATACGTTTGCCCAACCACTGCGTGGCTGGCTGGATCAGAGGAGACTGATTGAGGGAGAATTTTGACCACTCCAGCCTGATTCTCCCAACCCTTCGCCTTGCACCGCAGTGTGAGGAATAGATTCATACTTCCGTTACTCCTGGCCACACTGACCCCCAGATTCCTACCCACCCCTCATACCCTTTTCCTTCCCAGAACTCTCATCTCCTTCCTTTCCTAAAAAAAATCCTCCACACAGCATCCCAAAAGATGACATAGGCCCTGACGGAAATTATTTTCCCCACGGCCTCCTGTGTGGAGCTCCTGGGTGTGGGAGATGCTGGGTGGAGGTTTTTTTAAGGCAAAGATGGAGAGGAGAGTTCTGGGAAGGAAAAGGGTTTAGGGGTGGGTAGGAATCTGGGGTTCAGTGAGTCCTGATCATCCGCCTCCAAGACCTAGATAAACCTCACCTTATGAACCCGGGCACCCCTACTATATCACCAAACGTAGCGAACCACTTGGGGTGACCTGCGGCAGTGGTGTTGGTTATCCAATAAAAGTTCCCGGGGAGGCGCGGCGGTACCCATTCCCGCCTCCCAATTTATAATTTAGTGGTCTGAGACAGACATCAAATCGATAGGTATATTTGTCACATTTTTTTAGAAAAAATAACTAAGGTTTATTACAGTAAAAAAATTACAAAAAAATATGATTTCATAGTGCGCAGGTAGGTACTTAATAGACTAATAGTATTTTTTTCCAAAACGGCGCTACAAAAAGTATTATTCAGAATTTTTTTAAGCAAAATTTTTTTTTTTATTCGAATAAAAAAAAAACAGAAAATATATTCTTTCATAGCGTACTCTACTCCCCCCCCCCCCCTTCCCCCATTCCGAAAACCCCCCACCCGAGTTCCCCTCCCCCTTCCCAGGTTACCCTCCCCCCTCCCTGGTTTTCCTCCCCCCCTTCATTAATTCATTCCCGGTACATTTAGTTTTCAAACAGCTCGCGTGCCACATATTGTAATATTTTTATGCAATTTTCATAATGCCAGAGCTCACCATCCAATAAACAAAAATGTACTTTTCAGCATTTTTTAGAAAGTAAAACTCTGATTTATCTGAGTAAAGGATTTACAGAAAAACATCCTTTCAGATTAAGCGGGTAGGTTCTAAGTGGGTGCTTTGTTTTATATTTTCACTAAAACGACGCTATAAGAATGTATTCGTCACATTTTTTTAGAAACAACAAATAAGGTTTATAACAATTGACAGGTTTTTTAAAGTTTTGGTGACCGATCATCGACTGACTTTAACATGCTTTGACAGGGATTAGTATATTAGATAATTAATTTAAAAACATACTGTTGCTGCCAGGTGAATGAAACTTTTGGTGTAATCAAGAATACTAATGGCGCAAGCGATTCTGACCTTGTTTTTGATACAGTTTCTTCATACATAAGGGTCAAAATGGCATAGATATTTTTACATTTAATTTTATTCAAATTGATATTTTGGCGTTTCGGCTACTTTAGGCTACTGCAACTAAAATTCGGCTACATTAGGCTATTTTATGTATGAGTAACGGCGATATTAGGCCAAGCGCTGTTGGCAAGACTACGGGGAAACGCTAGGCGATGTTTTTACATCAGTCTATGCGGATATCCACATTTCTCACACGATCATAATATATGGTTTTACCACACATCGTCTGAGGGATCTCATTTCGACAGCATTTAGTTTACTTTCATTCTCCCTCTGCCAGTATCATGCCTCACTGCCATACATCAGGGTAGGCACCAGGACTCCATTGTGGACTGCTAGAACGGCATTCAGTCCTTCGTTAATGGAGTTACCTGCAATTATCCTTCTTTCAATATCTCTATCAGCCTTCCCATCTCTCGTAAACATACTAAACACCAAATTATTTCATTACAGAACTTCCTCTTCTTCCTTTCCCTAAAAAAAACCCTCCACACAGCATCCCCAAAGATGACAAAGACACTGACGAATTTTTTATCAGGTAATGCGATAAAAATACAATTTAACCCATTAATATTATTACATACCAAACTCTCCCGATCCGGCCGGCCACGCAGTAGATGGGCGAACGCATTCGCTGAAAAGAACTAAACAAACTTCACCCGTTGAAACCAGGCACCCCTATATAATTCAGGTTAGTTCTCCCTCAATCAGTCCTGATCCGGCCCACCACGCAGTAGATGGGCGAACGCATTCACCGAAAGACCTAGACTAACCTCACCGGATGAACCCGGGCACCCCTGCTAAGTCACCAACAGTAGCGAAGCACTTGGGGTGACGTATGACAGAGGTGTCGGTTATCCAAAAATGGTTCCCGGGGCGGCGGTACCCATACCCGCCTCCCAACCTTTAGGTATAGGTTAAGTGGTTCGCTACATTTGGTGACATATCCGGGGTGCCCAGGTTTTTGAGGTGAGGTTTGTGCGGTTCTTGACAGCGGATGCGTCTGCCCACTAGCTGCATGGCAGGCCGGATCGGGAGAGAATGATTGAGGGAGTCCATTGACTTCTTCAGCTGCACTCTCTCGAAACGTTGCCTTGCATCGCAGCGGGAGGGATGGATTCATACGTCCGTCACTACTGGACACACTGACCCCCAGATTCCTACCCACCCCTAATACCTTTTCATTCTCAGAACTTCCTCTCCCAAAAAGACCGTGGTTATTACGCGAGGCTCTAAAAAAGGGGGGGGTCGGAAAAATACGAAATATCACAAGGGGGGGATATATTGGGATATCACGTGTATTTGTTTTTCGTCGAACGCATGATAATATTCTGAAAATTCACCATACCGTGTACTAAAAGAATACATGTGATTTTGGGTATGGGGGGGGTAGTCTTAAACCTCACCACATATCACCGGGGGGGGGGGTTAAAAAGCGACCCCAAAGGTAAAAGGGATAAAGGGTGGGTAGGAATCTGGAGGTCGGTGTGTCCAGGAATCTATCACTTCCACTGCGGTGCAAGGCTATTTTCCGAGAGAGTACGGCTGGAAAAAGTCAAAGGGACTCCTCAACACTATCTCCCAATCCGGCCTGCCATGCAGCTGGTGGGCTGATGCATCCGCTGCCAATACCCGGACAATCCTCACCCCATGAACCCGGGCACCCCTGCTAAGTCACCAAACGTAGCGAACCACTTCGGCTGACCTATGACAGAGGTATTGGTTATCCAAAAAACGGTTCCCGGGGCGGCGGTACCCATACTAACCTCCCAAATCTTAATCTTGAAGGCGACCTTTTGATATTTCCAGATGGATTTTTTCGAAATAACGCCATGCACCGCATTGGGAGGGATGGATTCATCCGTCCATCACTCCTGGACACACTGACCCCCAGATTCCTACCCACCCTTCATACCCCTTTCCTTCCCCGGACTTCCTTTTCTTCTTTTCATAAAAAGAAGCCCTCCACACAGCATCCCCAAAGATGACAAAGGTAGGTACTGAGAGATTTTTTCTCAGGTGGACACTCGTGGAAGTAATGGCACAATCAAGTGAATCAGATACTTGAGTCGGGCCGTGTCAAAAGTCAGAATAATAGAAGAGAATGTATGATACGATGTATGAATGTGAGTGAGGCAAAGAGTGTGTGCCAATACCGAGTTGTTTGGCGGTCCGTCCTCTCTGCCTACCCCTGCGGGGAAACGGTGTGATGGTTAGTTAGTTTCTTTTAGATCGATTTTATCCATATAGATCGGAGGTGACAACTTAAAGAAGCGTACGAATCAACGAACAAAGTAAATAATGTAATATATTTCTAAAAGTTTATTCATAATTTTTCGAAAACACTAATAAAACTAAGATAAAATAATTATGTAGCAAATAAAAGAAACTACACCAATATGTATTTAAATACCTAATTTTATTTATGATAATAATAAAATAAACCTTAACACAAAAAAAAAACAACCGTAAACACCAAATAAATAACAATATTAATTAGCAAATCATACTCCAATTTAAAAAAAAACGCGCCAATAATCAAAAACGGCCGCTAGAAATAATAAATGTGTGAATAATCAACAAATCAACATCCGACCTGTTCTCTCAACCTACCTACATATGTGACTATATTCGTATGTATATGCAACATTAAACTTGGCAACGTAGCGTGAAGCGGTAAGTGTGTTCTTAAAATAGATCAACGAATGCACGTTATTTAAAGATATTTTTTTTAATAAATAAACATAATTTTTGATTACATATTATAGCTGACCATATTTTAAACAAAATTTAAAAGACAGCATGTTGGTACTTCATCTACGTAAGTATATATTACATGCGAAAGAATGAGCTACTAAAGTGGGTTCTTCTAAGATGAGCCACAAAACGTGGTATGACATAAATATATATATATATATATATATATATATATATATATATATATATATACTAGTAAGATATATTCCCGGTGGTTTTCTTCGTCACCGACAGCATAGACTGTTTTATCTCCCGGCTTGCAGAACTAACTTGCCAATGGTCATGCCAGTCGGGAGAGCGGTATTGTTGTTAAATAGAATCACTTCAAATATCGATATGTTTAACATCAATGAAGTATATTTTTGACGACTGACATTGTTTCTGTTAGTTTAAATGTGCTTATATTATCCTAAAATTTTCTCTCATTTAAAATGCTTTCAATTGTTAATTTTGAAATATTTTTAAAATGAATAAATTGAATGGAATTAATCTAAAAATATGTTGTCTGTTTTATGTTGATGATGCCCTTGCGCCTCAGGTGAGGTGATTTTTCATGAAAACGGCGCTCTATAAATCAACCAAATATTATTATTATTATTATTATTACGAAGTGCCTTTTTTAAACTATGGATGATATACAGTCTCTTGTAAGGACACTAATTATGGTCGTTTTACACGAAGCTTTCTGTCATTCCGATCCCCGTGCTTATGGAAACTATATCGCGACCTAAAAGAAAAATCTTTTATTTATCATTGTCATACTAACGTTAAATATAACGTTAGTAAGTTTAGTTTGTAGAATTCTGTTTTTTTTTATTATTTTACGATTCAATAACATAATTGAAAACAGCCTTGATTACCCCAATCTTTAAGTAGTAAAAATGATGTCTCCAACTATCGACCTATATCCAAATTACCCATTCTAAGTAAAGTTTTGAAAAAATTGTTTACGATCAATTATATTCTACACTCTCACCTTCACTCTTAACTAATCAACATGGCTTTATGAGAAATCGCTCCACAACCTCGAATCTTGTGTCTTTTATAAATTTTCTTCATGCTCAAATGGATATGCGATGCCAGGTAGATGCCATCTATACTGATTATTCCAAAGCATTCGACCGTGTTAATCACTATATTCTTTTACAGAAGATATTTAGTCTAGGAATTCACGGTGATCTCTATAGATGGATCGCATCATATGTCAGTAATCGGCACCAAATCACGGTTGTCAACGGTTTCGCATCCTGTTTAACGGAAATCGTCTCGGGTGTGCCCCAGGGGTCGCATCTCGGACCACTCTTATTTAATATTTACATAAATGACATCTATGTATGCTTTCAAAATAGTTACTTTGTGTTATATGCGGATGATATGAAAATTTTTAAACCTGTACAGTCTTTATCTGATTGTATAGAATTACAAAGCGATCTTGATCATTTGTGCGCGTATTGTGAATCAAATTTACTCTCCTTAAACATTTCTAAGTGTCACTCAATTACATTTACTAGAAATAAAAATAAAATCATCTATTCTTACAACTTGAATAATAAACCTTTACAATCTACGTCTACATGTAAAGATCTAGGTGTTTATTTAGACAACAAATTAATTTTTGATAAGCATATCGAACACATAATATCAAAATCCTACAAGATGCTAGGTTTCCTATTAAGAATATGTAAAGTTTTCAAAAGTGCTAAGACTCTTGAAATGTTGTTTTGTTCATTGGTCAGAAGTCCACTGGAGTATGCGTCCCCGGTATGGAATCCTCAATATAAGGTGTACATAGATATAGTAGAAAGTATACAGAATAAATTCTCTAAATACTTATTCAATAAATACAACAAAACTACAAATAACATGTTAAGTTTACAAAAAAGACGCACATTATCAGATCTGCTGTTTCTGTATAACCTGCTAAATAATAAAATAGATAGTCCTGAATTGCTATCCACTATTGGTTTAAATGTCCCAATGAGGCGTACCAGGCACACTTCTCTTTTTCATATTGAATCCAATAACACTAATGCAGCGAGTAACTCACCAATTACTCGCGCAATCATAACTTATAACCACTATGAAAAATTACTACACTTAGACAATTTTCATGATTCCTTGCAAACATACAAAACTAATTTATTAAATTTCTTGGCGTGATATAATTGTTTTAAAATTACTTACATTTAACTTTTTATTAAACTTTAATCAGTCAATTACAATTAGTGAGCATATAATTCTTGATTTCAAAATGTCTCCTTATCTCCCCCCCCCCCCTCTTTTCTTCCTTTTTATTATTATTACTTCATTCATTCAATAATTAAGTTTTAAGACCGGTTCATATCTCATATGCATAATATATATATATAAACTAAGTGAAAAACTTTCTACTTCCCACCACGGTATGCAATATATATATATATATAAATATATATATATATATATATATATATATATATATATTTCTTGAATGAATAAATGCAAAACTTAGAAGTGGAAACTGTTTCACTAGATATATATATATATATATATATACCAAGTGAAACAGTTTCCACTTCTAAGTTTTGCATTTATTCATTCAAGAAAACAAAAGCAAAATTCAAAGCTTTTAAAAACAGTTTACGAGTATTTATAAACATGCTTTCCTGTGTAATTATTACACATTACTTTTATAATTAGGTATAATGCATATTTTAATTCAAATACATCAAGGAAAAAACTCCTTCAAACTTCGTGTACTGTGTGAGTACAAAATACAGACACTAATTTTATAGTACATATCATTTTGGACGGGCAATTGTCGGCAGATCAACTGCCGGATCACCGTAATAATAATTACACAACAGAACTTCTTTATTAATAAACTGTTTTTAATAAAATTGACTATTAATATTCTTTAAAAAATATATTTTTTTATACAGATAGTTGTCATTAGAGAACGAATAATACATATTTTGAGGCGGTACTAAATCGTGAAAAAATATCCACACCTTGAACACAACCATAGATCACATGGAAGCATCCATCATAAATATGCTTCTCGCCGTTGCCGTCAACAAATCTTCAAAAATGTATGCGAAATTCACGAAACCGAACAGTTAGCAATCAGAAAACAAAAACAATTTTTTTATCAATATTTCAAATAGAAAACGAAATAAACTTGCAACATTCCCACCTAATACAATTTTGTAAAATAATGTCAGACGAGAGATATCAAATAATGTCCGCCATCTTAAACTGTACAACACGTTCTTCTTTTCATCCCTAATCCATATTATGAAAAGACATCCCATATGGAAAAAAGCATCGTGTAAAACGCCCTGTATTCTGAGGAGATTTTTTTTATTATTTATTTATTTGTGAATAATTTAAGAAAAAATATCTTTATCTTTTTAAAAGATTAGAAAACATTCCTGTGTTACGAAAAACCCTATAAAATTATTCTATATCATCCTACTACCATCATTGTAAGCTAAAAATATTGTTTGTGGAATGATGGATGTCTTGACTACGAGAGAATTAAAACCGCGACCCCTGGGTGGGAACCAAACGCTTCGAACCGTTGGGTCACTATTCAGGTCAGTAACTACGAGGACATGGTGTATGAAAGGTGGGATATGAACACACTGTTCTGTAATACATAATATAAGGCTTATAACGGTGAAAAAAGGCAGAAAATAATTTGTCAAGATAACAAGGTTAGCATTAGAGTTAGTTATTAGTAGACATTGGAATTACATGCATATTTTAGCCTTTTTGATCGTCATTGTGCATTTTGAATCTTTTTGATCGTTATTGCACATTTAAGCCTTCTTGATCAATTTAAGCACATTTGAGCCTTTTTATCGTTAGAGAATATTTGAGTCATACATTCAAGCCTCGTTTTAGTTAGTGCATAATTGAACCTTTTTGATCGTTAGTGACATTTGAATCTTTTTGTCGTTAGTGGATATTTGAGCTTTTTGATAGCTAGTGCACATTTGAGCCTTTTTTATCGTTAGTACATATTTGAGCCTTTTTTGTCGTTAGTGGATATTTGAGCTTTTTTGACAGCTAGTGCATATTTGTTCCTTTTTGACTGAGCGTAGTTTTGTCGTGCTGTTTTAACTCGGCAGTTTGGGATTTCATCGGTCAGCACATTTGTACGTTACATTTCCGGTTTAGAAAATATGCTTCATTCGTTTTATTATTCAAACAAGCGTTTCTTTGACTAGTTAGATAAAATTTGAAACACATACTTTATACGCGAAGTCTTCTGCGAAGAACATAGAAGCATTAAGAACCTTTTGACCTTTCCAGCTGGACTCTCTCGACCCAACGCCTTACACCGCAGTTGGAAAGATGGATTCATACGTCCGTCACTACCGGACACATTGACCTCAAATTCCTACCCTCCCCTCATATCTTTTTCCTTCCCAGAACGTCCTATCCTTCCCTTCCTTAAAAAGACCCTCCACACAACATCCCCTAAAATGACACAGGTCCTGAAGAAAATAATTTTCTTCGGGGCCTCATGTGTTTTGGAACTGATGTAAAAAAAACTTTGCTTTTCATTTTCTTTATACGTGTGAGGGTTTTTTATTATAGTGATTGTATCTTTCCTTTGGATGGGTGGAGACATACGTTCACCGTTTGTCTCATTTTCGACTATTGACATTAAGTATGTAAGAAAGAAAGGCAGCATTATATATTTAAGAATAAAAACAACACAATCAGCACATTGACATTTGACGTTTTTGAATTATTGGAGCTCACTCGCTAATCAATATTTATAGGTACTTATCATAAAATTATACTTTCATACTTTCAAAATATGAGAATTCGCTCCATGTAAAATGTATGGGGAAATGAATTTTCTTCATAACTTTCTTTTTCGTGAATTCTTGCGATGTTTTAATGGGTATTCTGTTATCCGGGGCGTAGACAAATCCAACAAATCAAAGATCATCAAAATCGGTCCAGCCGTTCTCGAGTTATAAATAGTGTAACTAACCCGACTATATTAAGATTAACGTCTTTACCATTTCATTATTGAAAATGGAAGTTTTTAGTTTATCATAAAGAAACGGGTATTTGTTGTATTGTTTATAATTTATTTCGTAATTACGTTTTCCTAAGAATCGTGTTTTTATAAAAAAAGAAAAATAAAAGTTATTGGGATACTGTCATTAAAAATAGGAGTTATTGAGATTACTCTCATTAATAAAATAAACATTGCTTTTTCAAATCTAAATACTTACAGCCTTACTAAAAAACCCAGTGAAAATTTTATTCAATTGACAAACGGCCGCGGATGTGAAAACATTACTAATTAAAAAATTGTTCATGGAAAAAATACACTTGGTTTACACAGTCTGAGAGGGTAGTTTATCTCTGTTTTAGTTTTTTTTTTTTTTTTTTTTACAGTGAATACCGCACAAGAATCTCAACTGCTCCCGTCTGGAGCCAGTGAGACTATGGCATCCCCAATTGGGGTATGTTGTGAGGCTGAAGGTAGTGGGGAGGGGAAGGAGGTGGGGAAGAGGAAGGTTGGGAAGTACCTGGCTATTCAGATCTGGTCACTAAACACGGCTAAAGCCATTTTCAAGCAACGTTTCAATTCTGAATGGTGGTCTTACACCAGGGCGATACTGATAGTATCTTCCACTCTGGAACATGCCTCAAATATACTATATATTATTTTAAATTAATTAATTGTGAAATAACACAAATTAATCAAATAAAATTTATTTGCGCATGCCGGGTTCGAACCCGCGACCTCCGGATTGTGAGTCAAGAGTCGTACCCACTGGACTACTTTAGTAATGATGTTTGAACGAAATTAGAATTTTTTCCTAAGTATTTTGAATGTTGTATATATTTATTATTTTTGAAGGTGTCGTAAAAACAAATACCATTTATGAAAACTAGATAAAATTATCTTTTAGATTTGTGTAATTGACATACGCTTTAGTTTTAAAAAACTGCCATATATTAAGATTCAAACGTGAAAAAAAAAAAGGAATTTTTATTTTACCAAAATATATTTGATGAAAGTGTACAGAAATTTATAAAAAAACAAAATTTAAAAAATACAGACCTTTTATATAATGAATTTGGAAAGAAACTGTCACCTCACTTTTTCCTCGTGCATACAATAAAATAGTAATTAAAAATTTCAAATTTTTTTTATTGCCAAAAAAGTAACCTAAAAAATGATACTGACTTTTATAACATATTTCTTGCACTTTTAAAGACGTTAATTATTTTGATACGTTTAGGAAAACATGTATTAGATATTAATATTTAAAAAATCACCACTTTTATGAAATTCTCATAAAATAAAAACGTTTAAATGTAAATTTGTATTTTCATGTTTTATATAAAATACTTTTTGACATTGCAATTTTCAAAGTACGATTATTTTTATTATAACTTGACTAAAACTTATTAAAAACCACAAAAACTCGGTAAATATATCAATTATACGAATATAATGGTGAATTAGTCATATTATTAGAAATTACGATCACATTTGAGTAAGTAATAATATTACACACACATCCGAGGAGTGATTTTTTTTCCGCGCTTTCAGCCCAAACGACGAATGCGCAGGCGCCCGCACCGCCACCTGGCGGTTATGAAGGAAAACACACAATTTAATACTTACACTATGAAAAATTACATTGTTGCCAAACTTATAAAATACAATTTAAGAACAAACCTTATTAGTAATGTTATCTTGTTTTAGTGTATTTTTGTTTTATTCATGTTGCTGCTGCAACGCGGGTTATCGGGCGTGCTGTGTTTTTTTTTAGTAAGGCTGTAAGTCATTAATTACAGAGTTAGGCTACGAAGATGCTTTTTCTTTTAAGTTATAGATAGGTACCTATTGCTTAAGACCTTCAGTGTTAGACAAAAATAAATAATTCGGCACAACACCTATAATATTGCATGTAGTTTTTTTAAGAATTTTATAAATATTATGAAGGTTAGCATATTCATCACAACAGCGGCTTTACATCTATAGATATCACAAATATTTAATGTTGCTGAATGTCGTTATTTCCCAAACATTCAGAGATCTGGCGGTGAAAATATGAAGCTTGAAAACCTTCGTAGCGCAATAGCGGGAAACTAGTAAAACAACAGCGCCATTCACAATAAGCGAATTTAGTCATCCCACTCAAAGAGCTGGGCCACAATAAGGGTTATTTTAGGGTGAAATTACAAACCTGCTGGCACTTTCATGAATACATTTTGGGGAAGACACGATAAAATGAACTTTATTCGTTCTAATTTCACGAATTTAAGGGTTGTTTTGGAGTGAATAAGAATTGTGGTTGCATGAATATCGATTGTAACGTATTTCGGATGTGTTTATTTCCTGTCACTTGTCAAGGAGAAAAATGTTTAAAAGCATTTTTTGTTATAAAGATTCGACATAATCTGCTGCCATTAAAATAAATCTCTCTGAAAGCAATACTGACCAAAGGTAGGGGAAATTACTTATTTACGTGATTGAATTTTTCCTTTATTTTACAGCCTTAGGAAATAATATGTTGAATGATATATTATTGAATTACTTGTGCACCTAAGTATATGTACATTTATTTTACAGCCTTAGGAAGTAATACGTTAATGATATATTATTGAATTACTTGTGCACCTAAGTATATGTACATTTATTTTAAATCCACCGGTATCTTAGAGAAAAGCAATGTGTTGAAGTAAGAATATGTAACCGTGCCAAATGTTTTGATTAGTGATTTTTTGTACGAACATAACCTAAAACCAAAACGGCAGGTTCTTAAGGAAGATATCATATTGTAATATACATATATTTTAATTTACATTTACGAGTACATCAGCGGTAAAAAAAAATACATAAAATGTGTTTTTGTAAAAATAGTGTATTTTCATTATGTTTTGAGTTGTACTTCTCTTGAAATAAATATAATATTATTATATACCCAATTCAGCAAACCAAACAAACCAGTGCGATGTAGTATTATGCGATTTGTTTTTAAAAAATTGTTTATTTAGACAATTGGAGGTTTAAATTATTTTATTAGCAGGCAGACTGCACTCCTGCGAAACGGCTTGACCGATTTTTATGATATAAGAATAGGTTTTAAAGTATATTTCAAACCGCTAGGTGATTAGGGTGTCCCTACCCAGAAAAAAGTCTATTTTTTAGACATAATTTTTTTATTGTATTTCTTTTTATTTGACATCAAAAAATACCTATAACCCCAAATTTTAACCCTCCTACTCCCACCCTCCCATTTTTTAATCGCGATTTTAGTATGTTTGTATGAACAAATTTAACCGTCTTTCTTTAATTTTTGTATGAACAAATTTAACAAAACGAAATTATTTATGTTGTTGAATGACAGATGACACTACGTCTGCCTCATCGAACTTTCATCCACACATGCGCAAATCATTCACGAGAAGAGTCGCGTCATTTTGATATTTCATTCGGCAATCATCTTCTCGCGCGGGCAAACCATCAAGCTTATTTGTATTGGCTAAAAAAAACGGACTACTCATTTGCTCTTCGAAATTCATATTGATTTTCTTTATTTAATTTTCCTACTTTAGTTGGTGTTTTTTTTTGCTTTTATCGGCGGTCATCGTCTACAGCGCTCCATCCCACGCACTTACAATCAATGACGTTACATACTATATTAGACGAGGGGTAGAAATCTCAAAGTGGGAAGACAAAGGCAAGACAATTGCACCGGTCTCGATATCTAGTACTGTGGTACTAAACTGCTACGCGTCGAGTAAGGTTGCGTCTTACCAGCACTTACCAGTAAGTAAATTGCATTTTAAAAAGCGCCAAAATGCCCTCCTGTGGGATGAGAAAATGTTTCAATTACACGGCAAATAATAGTAAAGGTGAATGAATAACATTTCATTTGTAAGTACACGCAAATTACTTAGTATTATTGATTATTATAAATATTACAATTAATGTTCATGTTTCCCGCTCGCGGTTTTACACGTCATTAGAGAAAATTCAAGTCCTACTAAAGTAAAGGGTCTGGACGCGCAACAGCCAAATTTCTGTTGCTAAGTAAACTTCACTGTTTTAAAGTAGACTAATCAGCCTAAACACTCTGTTTATTTGTTTGCTTGCGGTAAAGCAACACATAAATCAGTAGTTCTAACAAGTATTTATGATAATCGCCACCATTTGAAAACTGTCGTTGCCCTATTGTATTTATTGTATAGCTCGACATATCAAACTCCGACAGGCAGCCGGACCTTTTATTCTAGTGGGCCTCAAGAAAAGGAGACAGCAAACGTTCCATCAAAAAGTGACAAGCAATACGCGCCCGCTCATATATATCCATGTCATTCATACACACGCATTATTTGATTGTCTATCTTTATCACACAGGAATAAACTTTTGAATTAAGAAATTATATTGAAAATCGCTGAAAACAAAAAAGTGTTCCTTACTTTCCACATTATATTGTGAGTATATGAGACTATGGCGAGTCTATTTTTATATAACGTCATTGCTTACAATACGTTTATTTAACAACCATAAACAACCATTGATGTTAATAAAGCTAGTGGGCCTGACGGAATACCTGCCCTGGTACTGCAGAGGTGCGCTGCGGAAATAGCTCCAATTTTGACGAAGCTTTTTAAAATGACCCTGAAGACTGGCTCTGTGCCCTCTGGTTGGAAAAAAGCGGTTATCCATCCTATTCCAAAGAAGGGTGACCGCTCCAACCCGGCCAACTACCGCCCCCATAGCGATCACATCAGTTCTGTCTAAGGTGATGGAACGTGTGATCAACGACAAACTGCTCACATACCTCGAGAAGAACAAAATTATTAACGACCGTCAATACGGATTCCGGCGGAACCGCTCGTGCGGTGATCTTCTCGCGTATGTGACGCATGTTTGGGGGCGATGCCTGGAACGTTTCGGTGAGACCCAAACGGTTGCACTGGACATCTCCAAGGCCTTTGACCGGGTTTGGCACCGAGGACTTGTCAACAAACTGCATTCTTACGGACTTCCCGCATCCTTGTGTACGTGGATTGCCGACTTCTTGAGGGAGAGGTCGATTCAGACGGTAGTCGATGGTTTCACCTCTTCCTCACACTCGATAAATGCTGGCGTCCCGCAGGGATCGGTTCTGTCTCCGACTTTGTTTTTGTTGAACATCAACGACCTTTTGTCATGTGCACCAATTCACTGTTATGCGGATGACAGTACAGTTCATGATAGCTTTTTGTTTGACAAGCCCCCAAAGGGCTCACAAACTCCAACAGCTCGTAGGGCTTTGAAGCAAAGAATGGACGGTTACCTCGAGAGTGTTTTCTCTTGGGGTAAAAGTAATCTCGTTGAATTTAATGTTTCAAAGACCCAATCTTGTCTGATTACGTCTAAAGGGGATCGAAATGAAAATCTAGTCTCTTTCAACGGAAGCAATCTTCCGAACAGGCCCTCCATTGATATGCTTGGTGTAACCCTAAGTGACCAGCTCAGGTATGGGGGCTCCATCGAAGCCAGAGTAAAGTTAGCCTCCCAAAAGCTGGGCGTACTGTACAGGGCCCGCAGATACTTTAATAGTACACAACTGCTAACCTTGTACAAATCACAAGTACGCCCCACGGTTGAATTTGGCAGCCATCTCTGGCCTGGAGCTCCAAAATACCTGAAAAATACCCTCGACTCTGTGCAGAAACGGGCGGTCCGTTTGATAGATTCTCCCATCTTAACAGACGGATTGCAATCTTTAGAGCACAGGCATCGGGTGGGAATGCTATCCTTGTTCTACCGGTATTACAATGGAAGATGCTCCGAGGAACTAGCATCATTGATCCCTTCGGCACCGGTGCATAGTCGGGAAACACGCCAAACGCGTGCCCAACATTTGTACACGGTTGACATTTGTCACATGAGAACGGGTCGTTTCTTCGACTCGTTCTTGTGTTCAACAGCTCGGCTGTGGAATGATTTGCCGGCCTCTGTGTTTCCTCCTTCCTACATCATGGGTCTCTTCAAGACCAATGTTCATTCCTTCCTCTCCTCAAAAAGACCCTCCACACAGCATCCCAGATGACATAGGCCCTGAGGGAAATTATTTTCCTCAGGGCCTCATGTGTGGAGTTAATGTAAAAAAAAAAAAAAACAAAATATTTACTAGGAATAAATTATATGGCAGAACAACATTTGTCGGGTCAGCTAGTATTATAAAGAAATGTTATTTTAAAAACCGTTTATATATTAACAAGATTTTCCGTGAAATTTTTTAACAATTTTGGAGGCGGGTATGGGCCGCCGCCCCGGGACCCATTTATTGGATAACCAACACTTCTGTTATAGGTTACCCCAAGTGGTTCGCTACATTAGGTGACTTAGCAGGGGTGCTAATACCCCTTTCCATCCCAGAACTTACTCTCTTTCCTTTCCTAAAAAGACCCTCCACACAGCATCCCCAGAGATGACATAGGTCCTGAGGCGAATTATTTTCCTCAGGGCCTCCGGTGTGGAGTTAATGTAAAAAAATCACGCGTGACAGCTGTTTCGGTACTTACAATGTAAATTTGTTGACAAATTGCAATTTTTTTATAAAAGCAAAATTGTCTAAGATTTTCACTACTTAGAAATAATACGTCGGTAAAAAGTGGCCTCACCGCAATTTGATGGTGTATTCGGAAGGCAAAACCGAATATGTTAATAATTATGAAATAAAATAAAATTAATTAAACAAATAATATTATTAAACATCATTTTATTCATAAAGTGGAGCTCTATAAATTAAACTGAGAATGATAGTCTTCCTTTAAAAATTAAATCGTTTTTCCTGAGACATTTCTTTTGATTCACGACTTAAAAATTAAATTCTTTCTGTGCAATTACTATAGACTATAGATTATATTTTATTCCTTCAAAATTATTTTAAAATCACACAGCGGAAAAATTAAACAAATAAAAAAATTAACATCATAGAAGTTTCTGGAAAACCTTATCCAATCAATGAAGTTAAACCATAGAAGTCGCTGAAAAACTTATCCAAAGCATAGTCCCCCTCAGCACAGGATCTCCAAGTGAGGAGGATTACGAATATATTTTATATATACATCTAACTAACATGTTTCATATAAAAATGTACAAAATATTATATAGTTATTAAATAAATAAAAATATTCAATGAACAATACCTACCTACATATAAAAAAATGTCTTCCTTGCAAAGTTCCTGTACAACAAAAGTGGTCGCAATTCGATTATAATGTAGTCCTTCAATGATGATTGCAAAATCACAGAGCGGCAAAATCAAACAGATGCACTCCAAAATGTCCAATAAAATATACACATTTTGATGAAGTCATTCGCTTGCCACCCGGGGCTTGGAGGGCGCTGGCGCTGGGGGGTCGCCGGGGGCTAGTGGGGGGCGTGGAGCGCCAGGAGTGCTAGGGGGGAACCCTTAGCTTTATTGAAAAGTACATCTTAAAGTTTATGATCGTAGAGGATGTAATAATATGACACAGATAACTTTGCAGGCGGCCCAAAGAAGGACTTAAAGACGGCTATTAAAATATTAATTCAATTATTGGAACGAATTGCCCACCAGTTTACGTTATGTAGTCAGCTAATCGGAATTTATCCATTAAAAAAGTTTATTTTTTTTGACTGGTTACATACCGTAATTGACTGAGAATAGCGAAGTCCTGTTTTAACTTCACCATTTGGCATTTCATCTGTCTGTAAATTTGTTTGTTCCGTTCCGGTTCCGGTTTACGATGGTGGCAGTTTTAATGCTTCAGTAAATATTCTTTGTTCAAATTTGAATTGATTATTAATTAAATACTTAAGTATTGAAATAACTGCTTATAAATATATATTACACCTAATGGAAATACCTAACGGAGGATATTGATTTATTAAATGAGGAAATTAGAAACATACCTTTTTAAAGTCCCTTTTTTGAAACTGTTCGCAGGACCAATAGACCAATGTTCGTATTATATTATTTGGATAACAAAAACAACTCTTAAATACGTTCATTAATATAAATGTGTACAGTTTAAATATATATTTCAAAGTTCCATGTCTCGTTACAGAAATGGCGATGTGGCTGTAAATAGTTGCGTTGACTTAAACATTCCACACAGAAATATATATTTCAAAGTTCCATGTCTCGTTACAGAAATGGCGATGTGGCTGTAAATAGTTGCGTTGACTTAAACATTCCACACAGAAATATATATTTCAAAGTTCCATGTCTCGTTACAGAAATGGCGATGTGGCTGTAAATAGTTGCGTTGACTTAAACATTCCACACAGAAATATATATTTCAAAGTTCCATGTCTCGTTACAGAAATGGCGATGTGGCTGTAAATAGTTGCGTTGACTTAAACATTCCACACAGAAATATATATTTCAAAGTTCCATGTCTCGTTACAGAAATGGCGATGTGGCTGTAAATAGTTGCGTTGACTTAAACATTCCACACAGAAAAAGCAGTGCAAATTTCATGTCCCCAAGCTTTGTTTCGTGAGCCTTTAGTAGGACATATAGGTAAAATTTCGTAGATGCACAGTAGTTTTTTTAATTATGTACTAGTAAGTAGGTACACACGCTTAAAAATAATTTTAGCACCTACCTACTCACAATACATCTAATAAAAGTAATTTTAGCACCTACCTACTCACAATACATCTAATAAAAATAATTTTAGCACCTACCTACTAACAATACATCTAATAAAAGTAATTTTAGCACCTACCTACTCACAATATATCTAATAAAAGTATTTTTAGCACCTACCTACTCACAATACATCTAATAAAAGTAATTTGATACATTATTCAAAGTGATATGAATCAAATAACTTTTTTTTCAAAACAAAAAATTGAAATAAAAAAAAATGCGGTGAATTTCGAAAAGCGATAATGACAAATCCCTAGTGCTTACTTAATCCCCTTTGCCCCACAATGCCATAGTTCCATAGAGCTTATCCCTAAGTGTGATTTGAGATAACAGAAATTGGCCCTTTCAATTGTCACACCCATGTAAAACTAAGTTCTTTGCTCAGTGCAGGATTAAGGGCATTATTTTTTTTTAGATTTTTGTGAACGCATTTCAGATACTATTCTTCACTCTGTTATATTTTTAATATTTTATTTTGACATCACAAAAGAGTATCGAATAATCCGAGCGAGGAGATCTATTATGCAATCGAAATTTTATAGACATATTTTAATTTCCTACTTATTTACGAAATTTATTTATGTATTTTCTGATTTAAAGCTTAAATTTTACTTTTAATATGATGCTAGACCACCTTTTCATTGTCAAATAAATGTGCATTGAAAACAATATTTAAACGTGTTTATAATTAACTTACAACTACGCAGTTTCTCCGCAAGGGTGGATATATAGGCTAAACCGCCAATAGGCCGCCACACAACTGTCTCGGCATACATTTTTTTGCTTCATTCACATTATATTATATAATACTATTCTGTTATTCCGACTCTTCACCCGGCTCAAATATTTTATTGATTTGATCGTGTCATGCCTTCCTCGGGCGTCTTCTGTTTCTTTTATCGTTAATATTCTAGATGTCTAAACCTGATTAAGCATTCCTTTCTTAATCTTAACGCTCACGCTTACGTCAGCCTTGCATTCTTTCCAAATCTTCACATTTTTACGATCATACAAAGAGATTTCATTTATACAGCATTCAATCTACTTTCATACTCATTCTGCCAGTTCCATGCCTCACAGTCATACATCAGGATTGGTTTCAGCACTTTTTATCTGCGAATTATAATACCTCCTAAATCCAGCCCTTTCATCCCCTGCGAATTATTGCCGCCCTATAAAGGATCGCCACAGGCGCCTCTGTCCCCACAGACCCGATGCGTTGCGCTGCACTGACTGCACTGCACCCCCCCCCCCCCCCCCCATCATCCAACATCACCCACTACCCCCACCTGCCATCCAACACCACCCTTCTTCCCGCCATTGTAATCTACATATGCGCCATTTCGCCGAGAGTCCAACAGACGAACATACGCACCTGCAATTCGCATCACATCCATTGATGTCAACTTACTATTTCCATATATCTATGATCTACGACATCCTCACTAAGGAACTCTGGTCAAAAATGTATTACTTAAAACATGTGTACATATCGTTAAACATTCTAATTTCAATTGTCGGTGCTTACGTCATAATCGTATTGCCGTCTTCAAATCAAATCGAGCCCATTTTCAGCAAAAACAAGTTTATTCTATTATGAAATCGAGACTAAAATACTTATTAAAATTAAATTTAATTATATTATGAAATCGGGCCTAAAACTCAAAATAAAAGTCAATTCTATTATGAAATTGAGAGTAAAGAACTAAACTGAAAGTTAATTTTATTATGAAGTCGAGAGTAAAGAACTAAACTAAAAGTTTATTCTATTATGAAATCGAGACTACAAAACTAAAATAAAAGTTTATTCTATTATGACATCGAGAGTAAAGAACTAAACTAAAAGATTATTTTATTATGAAATCGAGCTAAAAAAAAATTTAAAAAGTTTATTCTGTTATGAAATCGAGACTAAAAAACTAAAATAAAAGTACCTACTAGCATTTAAGTTAGACGGTGTTTTTGGGGAAAAAATGACTACCTAAATATACACGGTGTCCGGAAACTGGTGAATATGCATAATAATTTCTGAAGTCGATTTTTGACTTGACCTGTCGTTTTCGAGTAAATCAAGTCCGCTGTTGATTTTTTTTTTACATTAGCCCCTTTCAAGAAGCCTTGAGAAAAATATTCCCCCAGGATCATCTCTGGGGTTGCTGTGTAGAGGGTCTTTTTAAGGAAAGGAAAGAGAGAAATTTGTGGAAAGAAAAAGGCTTGAAGGGTTGGTAGGAATCTGAGGTTCAGTCTGCCCAGGTCTTCCCCTTCCCCTGTCAACACCAAGAAACCTCACCCCATGAGCAAGGTTAATATGCAACAACCGATTTATCAGATTGATTACCATCTTATAATTCAATTTCCCATCGAAGTTGATTTCAGAGTTACCTACTTGTAATAATTACCCCACTATAAAATATGAGAATCAGTAATATTTTTGTTATTTTCATCCCATTTTACTATCTTAAAGCCTCTGATATTCTTTTATTTTACTTTTGACCATAAATTAATCCCAAATCATCCCCATTTGTCAGGACACAAGTAGTGCAACCCTTACAGTCAACACCCAACACGATTCTCCTCTTTCTAAGCGCATAAGTCCCATTGTCCCTTCAGCCCTTATTCATGTCATTTGTGGAATAATTAGATCCCATTACTGGGGAATTCCAGGGTACTTTTTAAGTACTCACTCATCCCCCAAATGCGATATGTGATTATATTATTCAACGGTGGAGTACAGTGGCCGGTGTTCAATACGAGGGGAGGATACGATCCCATATGTCAACCTTGCCAAATTGTTTCTGCTGGTGTCCGGACTGATTGGGGGCTTTATTGTTTATTTGTATTATTTCAATAGAAATACTCGTTGTTACATCTATATTACGCTAGCATAGACTCATGAAAAATGACGGATGGTCTGAATTCTTGACAAATCAGTTCCAATTTAAATATTTCTATTTTTGATACTGACAGTTCATGGTGCAATTCCATTAAATGATATAATAAAACACGTATAAAACTTATTTCCACCTTATTTATTAAGATTAATTTATTTAAATTAACTGTATTTAATTTACGTGGAAATAAGTTTTATATGTGTTTTATTATATTAGTTCCAATTTTTAAAATGACGAAATGCTTGATAAAATCATTATATTATATTATGTACGTACCAATTGTATGGCTTGTCTGAATTTTTCACACAATCAGTTCTAGTTGTGAAAATGACACTTAGATTCAAATAATATTTGAGACCAGAGTAATGCATGACGTAGGTACAGATAGAACAGAAATTAGTATTTTTTTGGTTCTGTGACAAAACTGAACATTGGAGATGAGTGGAGAAAAATAACAAACAATCAAAAAACCTGACCTAACCTGCAACCTAACCTATCCTAACGTAACCTAACCTAACATTTTATTTATTATTGTGTTACTGTTTGGTCATTTTATGTTTAATACGGTTTAAGTATTTTTGACCTGAAAGACATTGAGGGCTTTTATTATTACCGTGACGATTCATTATTACGTTACTGTGACGGCATAAAACGTACGTTCTTTATCCTAATAATGCTGCAGCTCTTTCTTACACATTAAATAATGGTGAGACAAAAGATGAGACCCACAATATACGTGTGTCTGTTTCCTCCAAAGTACTACTTTTCTTCATTTGGAGGAAACAGATACATATATCTTATTACGGCTCAGCCACGGCGACGGGAATTGCGTTTCATTTTCTTTATACGTATGAGGGAGATGTATAATAATGTTTGTATGTTTTCTTTGGGGGGGGTACAGACGCACGTTCACCGTTTGTCCATCTTTCGGCTGTTGTTATTTAGTGTGTAAGAAAGAGTTGCAGCATTATATTATAACTCTTTCTTACGCACTAAATAACAACAGCCGAAAGAGAGACAAACGGTGAACGTGCGTCTGTACCCCACCCCCCCCCCCCCCCCTCCTCACAAAGAAAACATACATACAAGGTCATCAAAAAATAAAGACAACATTAAAAATAGCTATTAGAGGTAATTCAATGGTTTTGATCTTAAAATGTGCGGAAAAAGACACATTGAATTACCTCTAATAGTTTTTTTATAACAGTTTATTTTAAATATTGTCATTATTTTTTGATGACCCTGTATTTAAGAACAAACGCAAAACCATCTATGCCTTTACGTTTGACGTTTTGAATTTTTGGAATTCAGTCGCACTTCAATATTATCCTTGTAATAATTGTGATGACCGTGGCCGGTTATCAACATGTTATTCTGGTCTCCCTGATGATGGATCCAGATTTCTCTTATTCAGATTGATCTCGGTACAGGGTGTAGTTACAATAATAGTCGTAGGTAGACTATTGCTGTTTATTCCGCGATATGGTACAGTATGGTTCTTTAGGAAGTCTGATGGCAAAGTGAACAATGGACAACAATCACACCCTTGTATATGTTACTCATGCTGTCTCACTCATACACACATGTCTCTTTCATACCGCAAGACATACGTTCACCACAATTATATTCCATACTTTCAAAATTATCGTCACGGCTAGTAGTATTGTAGGGGTCTACGTGCGGTGTGTGTGTGTGAGATGCAAGAAAATGATCACGATGTGTTCTACTCGTAGTCCCAACCGTTTGGAGCCAGTGAGACTATGGCATCCCCAATTGGGATATATTGTGAGGCTGAAGGAAATGGAGATATTGTAGGGGTCTACGTGCGGTGTGTGTGTGTGAGATGCAAGAAAATGATCACGATGTGTTCTACTCGTAGTCCCAACCGTTTGGAGCCAGTGAGACTATGGCATCCCCAATTGGGATATATTGTGAGGCTGAAGGAAATGGAGATATTGTAGGGGTCTACGTGCGGTGTGTGTGTGTGAGATGCAAGAAAATGATCACGATGTGTTCTACTCGTAGTCCCAACCGTTTGGAGCCAGTGAGACTATGGCATCCCCAATTGGGATATATTGTGAGGCTGAAGGAAATGGAGATATTGTAGGGGTCTACGTGCGGTGTGTGTGTGTGAGATGCAAGAAAATGATCACGATGTGTTCTACTCGTAGTCCCAACCGTTTGGAGCCAGTGAGACTATGGCATCCCCAATTGGGATATATTGTGAGGCTGAAGGAAATGGAGATATTGTAGGGGTCTACGTGCGGTGTGTGTGTGTGAGATGCAAGAAAATGATCACGATGTGTTCTACTCGTAGTCCCAACCGTTTGGAGCCAGTGAGACTATGGCATCCCCAATTGGGATATATTGTGAGGCTGAAGGAAATGGAGATATTGTAGGGGTCTACGTGCGGTGTGTGTGTGTGAGATGCAAGAAAATGATCACGATGTGTTCTACTCGTAGTCCCAACCGTTTGGAGCCAGTGAGACTATGGCATCCCCAATTGGGATATATTGTGAGGCTGAAGGAAATGGAGATATTGTAGGGGTCTACGTGCGGTGTGTGTGTGTGAGATGCAAGAAAATGATCACGATGTGTTCTACTCGTAGTCCCAACCGTTTGGAGCCAGTGAGACTATGGCATCCCCAATTGGGATATATTGTGAGGCTGAAGGAAATGGAGATATTGTAGGGGTCTACGTGCGGTGTGTGTGTGTGAGATGCAAGAAAATGATCACGATGTGTTCTACTCGTAGTCCCAACCGTTTGGAGCCAGTGAGACTATGGCATCCCCAATTGGGATATATTGTGAGGCTGAAGGAAATGGAGATATTGTAGGGGTCTACGTGCGGTGTGTGTGTGTGAGATGCAAGAAAATGATCACGATGTGTTCTACTCGTAGTCCCAACCGTTTGGAGCCAGTGAGACTATGGCATCCCCAATTGGGATATATTGTGAGGCTGAAGGAAATGGAGATATTGTAGGGGTCTACGTGCGGTGTGTGTGTGTGAGATGCAAGAAAATGATCACGATGTGTTCTACTCGTAGTCCCAACCGTTTGGAGCCAGTGAGACTATGGCATCCCCAATTGGGATATATTGTGAGGCTGAAGGAAATGGAGATATTGTAGGGGTCTACGTGCGGTGTGTGTGTGTGAGATGCAAGAAAATGATCACGATGTGTTCTACTCGTAGTCCCAACCGTTTGGAGCCAGTGAGACTATGGCATCCCCAATTGGGATATATTGTGAGGCTGAAGGAAATGGAGATAATGAAGAAAGGGGAAGGGACTACCAGGTTATTCAGATCTATTCACGAAACACGTCTAAAGCAATGTTCCGATTTTGAATTTTTTCCATAATTGCAGAATGGAGCTATTCCTCGTCCCACTGGGCTGGGCAGTGGCGCTAAACGCGGGGGCCGCGGCGGGGTTCGGGCCGGGGGGGCCCTCGCGGCGCGGGCCCCACCACCCGCCTGGTAACCCCATGCCGCCGGGGGCCCACCGCCACCACAGGCCGCCACTGGACAAACTGACTAAAGACACACAGTTAATGCACGATACGGCGTAAGTAGACATTTTTATTATTATATTTTATTTGCTCCCGTGAAAAATCACAGGTTTTTTTGTATTTATACATGTATACGTTACAGAAGAACCCAATAATGTAGACACGAAAATAGGATTAATGCACAATGGATATACAATAATATGATAAGTATAATGAGCGTCCCTTACTAACATCGTGAGAAATATGATGTAAACGGTGCTGGAAAGCGAAAACAACACGCTTTCTATAAAAATTAGAAATTAACCACAAAATGAGAAAAATGTACACCTTTATGAAACCAAAGCTTGGGATCGCAATTAAAAAAAAAAACTTTAATTTTTTTTTATTAATTATTCTTACATGGAACGACAAAAAATGGGGTGACAATAACGTTTGCAATACATTTGTCTAATGAAGTATGGACGTGATTTATTTTTTTTCGTTTTCAGTTATTTTAGTTTAAAAATTACAAAATTTGAAAACGAATATATCACGTTTCAAGAACGGGTTTTAGTTTTTGGATACGTTCAGATAAATTCCATTTATTTTGGATTTTATTGCAAAGCGGAAATATTTTTACCTTCTGACAAAATATGGTAGAGGCCCGAGAAGATTAAAAGTTATAAACAAAAAAGTAGGTAAGGTAAGTTTTTTCATCACTTTTAATGAGTTTTCAAATGGCTGTTAAATTCCACTTTGTTGAGTTGTGATGCAACGCAACCGAAAGAGACATCCGTGTATGAGTGAAACAAAGCAGATTTTTTGTTTTCTTTTAACTTTATGAGTAAAACCTCAAATTGTAATATTTAACTAAATGAAGACAATATAAGCGATAGTGAGAGGTCCTGGGTTCGAATCCCAGAGGTGCCAATATCTTTTTCTGATTTTTCTGTTTCCAGATTTCGATTGAGTTTCGCTTATATTGTCTTCATTTATTTTTTTTAAATGTATTTATTATCAAACATACGAATTTCAACAATTTTGATTGTAACCTTCGTTTAATGAACTCAGATGTGTTTTGAATTTAAGTGTCATTGAAATTGAAACTGATTGTGTCCAAAATTCAGACAAGCGATAAATTACCTACTTTAACATAATTTTTAATAGCGATATATTTATTTTAATTCTTTATGTGAAATGTATTTATTTTGTTAGTTTTTTTTTACGTTAGCTCCCACGGGAAGCCCTGAGGAATAAATAATCTCTCAGAACGGAAGGAGATGAAGTTCTGGGAGGAAAAGGTGGTGGGTAGGAGGGGTGGGGGTCAATGTGTCCTGGAGTGAAGGTATGAGTCCATCCCTCCCACTACGGTGCAAGGCGATGGATATAGACAGTCCGACTGGAGAGGACAAAAGATCTTCCTCAACCACTCTCTGCCAATCCGGCCCGCCACGTAGTAGATGAGCAAACGCACCCGCCGCCAAGACCTAGACAAGCCTCACCCCGTGAATCCGGGCACTCCTTTGTAGGGGTATTGGTTATCCAATAATTCCCAATAATTATCCAATAATTCCCGTGGATACCTATACTCGCCTCTCAAATTATAAAGTTACAGCTGAATGTAATAACATTACTGATAATGTGTAAGATTGTGTTTTGTTGGGTTTTCAGGCACATCCAAGAAGATCTGGGCCGACCCCTGGAAGATATGAGTGATGAAGAGTTAGAGTTTCACTATTTTAAACTACACGACTTCGATAACAACACATTGTTAGATGGCCTAGAGATGTTAAAGGTAGGGGTTTTTCACTCTAAAAATATCCAATGTGAGTATTTTGGCCAAAATGAATTATTTACACCATTTATTCCCATTTTTTCCATCATGTACAATATTTCCCATATCAATATTATATTCAGTTTCCTAAACAATCTATAAATAAATCTTATTATTCAAATTCAATTTTTCATAATTTGAGAGGCAACTTTGGCAATTACTTATGAGAATGGTGATAATTATTTAAAAAATAATAATTTCGTTCTATTTGCTAAAGAAATATGATGAAATATAAAATAAATACAAATTAAGTTTTTAGCAAAAGTTCTGTTATTTGCTATTTCACAGAACTGAAATTAACTTCGAAATTTGAGCAAATGTTCAAATCCTGTAAAACAATAAGCAAATTTTAGTTCATTGAACCAGATTTCACAGGGATGCACAGACGACCGAAATTAGAATGTTCTTTTTTTTTTTTTAATGGCTCTTCACCCCAAAAGAGTGTTCTGGCCAGTGTCAAGTGAATGCTTTTGTGAGTGTAATTTTGTGAGTGTAATTTTTGGTTAATATTAACTAATTTAGTTTTAATAACAAGAACCTATCTACATTATATAATAATACTATACAAATAATAATAATAATAATACGCAAAATTAGACCAAAATTACCAAAATTGCATACGTCAAAAAAATTATCTAAATTAATTTCTGAATTAAATAATTTTATTTTACCAAAAATAATATTTGACGATATTAGTTTTTTAGATCTTCATACGTTAGTGTACGCTAGTGCTATCACTATATGTACTAGGTTAGGAGTTAAATTAACATCCTCTGATGATAGATCATATAGTTATAGTAAACCAGAATGGCAGATTAGATTAGAAAATGATGTAGTATTTTTAAGAAGTAGTATAGCTAGAGTAATTGAATATAAAAATGGGAATAGAAGTAGAAATATTTTGAGACATGTAGATGAAATTGGGAGAAAATTTGGTTATAACATTGGTAGTAATAATAATGAAAATATAATCAATGATTTATTAGATTTATTAAAACAAAAATTAGGTGTAAAAGCTAGTAGATTAAAAAGATATAATTATACGTATAATAAAAGAAATAATAATAGATTATTTCAAAAAAATGAGAAAATATTTTATTCCAAACTTGATGATAAACAAAATATTATTTCGAATAATAATATTCCGTTGCCCTCTGAATCAGATATGCGCGATTTTTGGACAAACATTTGGAGTAAAGATATAAAACATAATGAGGCAGGTTCATGGATAGAAAATGAAGAACTCAATTGTTCAGACATTGAACAAATGAGTTTTTCTGATATATCGGTTGAATTGTTAGCCAAAATTATAAAAAAAACTCATAATTGGAAAGCCACGGGTTGCGATTGGATACATAATTTTTGGTACAAACGTCTAACTACTTTACATCCTCTTTTTGCAAAAAATCTTTCAAAACTTGTCAAACAACCTCAAAATTTTCCTAATTATCTAACTAAGGGCATTACTTATATGTTACCTAAAAGCGAAAATATTAATAATCCCTCTCAATATAGACCCTTTACATGTCTACCGACAATATACAAAATTTTAACCTCTTGCTTGACAGATTTAATATATACTCATTTGGATGAAAAAAATATTTTATCTGAACAACAAAAAGGTTGTCGCAGAAAACATATGGGATGTAAAGAACAATTAGTTATTGATTCTGTAATTTTAAAACAAATTCAAAATCAAAAGCGTAATTTACATACTTGTTATATAGATTATCAAAAAGCTTTTGATAGTGTCCCGCACTCGTGGCTAATAAAAATATTAAAAATATATAAAGTTAACCCAATTATAATTAGCTTTTTGAAAAATATTATGTCCTTTTGGAATACAGATTTACTAGTAAATTTAAAAGGTAAGAAAATAGTAGTACCGGGCATTTCAATAAAAAGAGGGATTTTTCAAGGAGACTCATTGAGTCCTCTTTGGTTTTGCTTAGCATTGAATCCTATGTCTAAAATGTTAATTAAAAGCAAGTTTGGAATAAAAATTAAGGGTAATACAAGAGAGAGTAGTATAGTTTCACATCTATTATATATGGATGATATAAAATTATTTTCAAATTCTGAATCAAATTTAGAAAAAATGATTAAGGTAGTTAAAATTTTTTCAGATGATATTAAAATGACTTTTGGTTTAGATAAATGTAAAACGATCCATATAGAGAAAGGCAAAATTGTAGATGGAGACGAGGGTATATTTAGAAATTTCAAAATTAAAAGTATGAAAGGGGATGAGGTTTATAAATATTTAGGATACCCGCAATCGAATAGATTAGATCACACTAGTATTAAAAATGATATTAGGATTAAATTTCAAACTAGGATCAGAAAAATTTTAAAATGCAATCTATCTGCTAAAAATTTAGTAAAAGCAATAAATACTTGGGCAATACCTTTATTAACGTACTCATTTGCCATAATTAAATGGTTCAATACAGATTTAGATAGTTTAGAACGATTAATTAGAACTACGTTAACAAAGTTTAATTGCCATCATCCAAATTCAGCTATAGAACGAATTAATTTACCTAGAAATTTAGGAGGTAGAGGTATAGTCAAAATAACATCTTTGAAACACAATCAGGTAGAAATGCTTAGAAATTTTTTCCATAGGAAAGCTAATAGCTCAGAAATGCACAAAATAATTTGTAAGGCAGATAGAAACATTACACCTTTAAATTTATATGACGAGAATGCCAACATTCTTATAAATACTAACCAGGAATTATTAGATTCCTGGTCAAATAAAATTATTCATGCAAAACACTTCAATTATCTCAACCAAACGTATGTTGACAAACTTTCGTCAAACAAATGGTTGAGTATTGGAGAGTTGAGCGCAGAAATAGAAGGATTTATGCTTGCCATTCAAGATAGAGTCATTAATACTAAAAATTATAGGAAGCATATAATCAAAGATATAAATCAAATTGATGATTTATGTAGAAAATGTTTGGCTTTTCCGGAAACTATAGAACATATTATATCGGGATGTTCTATATTAGCGCCGTCCGAGTATACATTTAGGCACAATCAGGTTTTAAAAATAATCCACCAAAGTTTGGTAATTAAACATAACTTGATTGACTGCCGTAATATAGTACCATATTATGAATATGAACCAAATTCATTTTTAGAAAATGAATTTTATAAAATATATTATGATAAAACTATACTAACAGACAGAACAATTAGTCATAATAGACCTGATATAGTTTTACATGACAAAATTAAAAAAAATAACTTATATCATTGATGTAGCTATTCCAAATTCCTGTAATATTCAAAAAACTGTTTCTGAAAAAATTAGAAAATACACAGATTTAGGAAATGAGATTAAAAGAATTTGGCATTCTCGGAATATAAAAATATTACCATTTGTTATTTCGGCTACTGGCATTATACCTAGGTCTCTGATTCAAAATTTAGGCGTATTAGATTTGTCAAAGAATTTATACATGAAAATGCAAAAATCGGTAATTTTAAATACATGTAGGATTACAAAAGATTTTTTAAATATTTATATTGAGGGATCAGTAGGATTTATAGGTTCAATTAGGAATTCCACAGAGCCGAACCCTCTGATATGAAAATATCTGGAGTCGGTGAATTATTTTCCCATCTGGTCTCTGGTAGGTTGACATGTTGTTCTTGTATTGTTTTGTAATTATAATACATATAGTGCAATTGCATAACGTGGATTGACCAGATGATCATTTGGGAAGTGTGTGAAAGGGTTTAGTTTTTCCTGTGGGGAAAATTAAACCCGGACATTTAAATCTGGTGCGTAAAATAATATATAGAGATGATTTTAATTAAACATAACAAGGAAATTAAAAGATATGCTGACACAATTTATTGTGCGTAAAAAATAAAATAAATAAATAAATACTTGAAACTTAACTTACAGTTACAAATTGATGCTGTTAATATTCAGGAAATAGAATGTTCGTTTCGTTTTAATCTAAGAAAAAAATTCGAACGTTTTTTAAATAACATTTTTTTATTGTCGAATTTAATTTATTTTTCAAGTAGCGAGTTTCCGGCATGCGTTGAATGAATGCCATTTAATAAATAAATTGTTTCTCCCTGCGCGTCTGTCACGTAAATAATTATCAATTTGTGATATAATTATTTACCTGACCACTAACCTGGTATTTTGAACAGCCCGTATTGGATTGGCAACACTTTTTTCTCGCTGGTTTTGACACTTCTGGAAACGACGGCGTTTGGGAACCGCCGTAGTTTCAATGAGTCAAAATACTTTAATAATTTAAGTCTGATAGGCATGTAAGAAAATCTTAAGGATAACCGCAACGTGTCCCGCGGAGTTCACGCGTCGCTTGAGGAGCGTGTTCAAGTCTTTTAGTTCGTAGAGAATGTGTTTGTTCCGATTTTTATGATAATGGCTACGTGCCAGCCGAGTCCGATGTGGAATCGAAAGTTATTGGGGTAATCCTGTTGATTACGCGCCGGGATCGATTGATCCTTACAAACATCCGTCTTGTTGACTCCCGAGAAAATTGTCGTTCTCGCCCCGAAGGTTTTTGGAACCGTTGTTACGGAAGGGACACGTGGGAGCCTGGAACCTCTGAGATTTTTGAGGCCTATTGAAGCATACCGTGGAAGGATGACCTTGGCCTTCCCCTGATGTCGAGTTCCCGTGAAGGTTGTACTCGAGAACTCTTCCCCTAGTGTGGGACGAAACACTTCGCCCTTCGTACTCGGAGCTAGCATCCCCGTCGCATCGGCATCCTCAACGTGTAATAGAAATAGATTAGCTTGGTTTAACATCTGGTCCATCGGGTATGTTTTTGTTAATTTGTTACTATTCCTTTTGTCATATTATTTGGATACACTTTGTGTATGCACTTCTCTTTACAATACATTTATGGAATCTTCCCAAACAATCTTGTTTCTTTTTACATTCTGGAACAAAAAAGCAGAACCTTCCCACATTAGGATCGCTAGATCCCACATAAACCTGAGAGAGAGAGATAACCTTATATTTGGCGCTCCTAACGTTTTAAGATGAATATGCCGCTTTTGGTGCCCGTATATTCTAGCGGTCTGTTATGTTTTAAGTTTCTGCTTCTTTTTCCGAATTTTCAAGGTTATATAGGTATTCGTTCCCGGTTGAGCTTCGTTCGCTCTCAAATTTTGTGTAACGTAAACATAAATATACCTACTACATATCAATTGAACAACTCCGTTCTTTTTTTTCGGATAAAATATTTGGGACAATTTTGTATACTGGCAAGTTTATCTATGGTTGTCAGATGTTATTACAGATCAGCTGATAGCGATTTTTGTTGACATGTGTCGGATGTCAAACGGTTATTATTATACTTCGATAATGTTATTGTAATAACTTTATAAACAATTCACCAGACTTAATATAGTGTTATTCGGTTTTTTTTTAAACATTTAACTATTTCATATGGAATCATTTGGATTATTTTCTTCGTTTTGTTTCATAAATAATTACCATTTGACAAAATGACGTTGTCTAACATTAACGGGGCCTCAAAAGAGGAGATGATTCAGATGCTTTCTGACGTTAATATTACTCCAGAACCCATTTTGTCCGCCATGAGAGAGCAAGCGCGAGTTTACAACAGGAATCTTACAATCTAGTGGTACTTCTTCTCAACAAGAAGCAACCAGTGATGAAAGTCCTAATACAACTACCAACATAACTAATAATTATTATCAGAATACAATTACAAATCCTTCCGTACATAGCTGGGGTGTTAAGTTTAACGGATCTTCAGACATCCGTGACTTTATACAACGTATGGGGGAGTTATCTAGGTGTCGTCATATTGAGTTGTCGCTTGTTGTCACTTCGTTTGCTGACCTTTTGGAGAGAAGAGCATTGCTATGGTATCGTACCATTTATAAAGATAATTTAACTTGGCTAGAACTGAAAAAACTAATTTTAACTCGATTTGATCCAATCGCTAACTAAACCGAAGCTTTAAAAGCTCTCTTCTCTATGAAACAGAAGTACAATCAAAGCGTAGTTGTATGTTGAAGACGTGCAATTAGCTAATTTAAGATTAAACGTTCAACTTCCGGAAGAACACATTTTGGATTTAGTGTGCAATAGCCTATTGCCGAAATATGCACTTGTTATTGCTTATTTTGAGGATAAAAATTTAAATTCCTTAATTAGTGTTTGTAAGCGATTTGAAAAAAGTTTAGCTATTTCCGACGATGAAGCAAATTCGGTCAAAGACAAGAATAAACCGTCATCCGTTCCGTTGAATAGTAATGCTGCACTTTCTTCTCCTTCTTCATCTTCTGCACAATTTTATAGAAATAAATTACTTTGCGCTTATTGTAATATAAAAGGTCATTCCAAGCCTTTTTGTAGAAAATGGAAGTTTGATTCTCAGAAGAATCATACCAAGCGACAAGCAAATCCTGAACGACATAATTCAAAAAACTAGACGGGGGTCCCCCACATTCTGCTAGCGAGGATGCTAGGAGACCACCGATAGTTTCAAACTCTAGTACCAGTCCCATCGGCCATGACATGGACGCATTCATCATATTCATGCCGATGATGACCAGCGGTCAAGATATTAGACCTCATGTTAATATTGCAATTAACAATTTAGTTTTTTCAGCTCTTTTAGATAGCGGAGCTAGTGTGATTTGTTTTGGAGGTTCACTGTATAGGTTTTTCTTAAGTTTAGGTTTTAAGTTAGATAAGCTTGATTCTTACGTTACCACCGCGGATGGTAAACATCAAGATGTAATTGGTACTATGCGGGTACTAGTGACTTATAATAATATTAAGAAATATGTTAATTTTTTTGTCATTCCGTCTCTTTCTCCCGTGATTGTCTTGGGAGTCGACTTTTTGAAACAGTTTGACATTGCTCCTCAGTTGTTTTTAGGAGCCAACAGTGGTCGTGATGTTGAGAATACTATAGGTGAAATTCGCAAGATCACGTCAGCTTCCCTACTGTCCCCTCAAGACAATCATAGGCTAAATAATGTAATTGATAAATTAAGGTCAATTTCGTTTGAAAAATGTGGACAGGGTCGTACTCATTTAGTGCAGCACAAAATTAATACAACGGGAGATGCCATTAAGCAATGGTATTACCCTTTATCTCAAACACGACAGCAACAACTTGAATCTCAACTTAAGGAAATGTTAGATTTAGGTGTTGTTCGCCGTTCGCGTTCGGCTTGGTCGAATCCGGTTTTGATCGTGCCTAAGAAGGATGGTTCTGCAAGGTTCTGCTTGGACTCTAGAAAACTTAACAGCGTCACGACAAGGGATTCGTACCCGCTGCCATTTATTTCGCGTATTTTAGACAACCTACGTAGTGCACGCTTTATAACCTCTATTGATTTATCGAAAAGTTTTTGGCAGATACCTTTACATAATAATTATAAAAATACCTTTCTTGTTCTAAAACGGCTTTTGTTGTACCAGGTCATGGACTTTTTGAATTCGGTTGTAATATCGGTTGCGATATGTTGATATCAACTCTACAGGCTGAGTCTGTTGTAAGGTCCAGCGGACTTACATTGGAAGTGTAGACGAATATTGGTAGGTAGTATTCAAAGAAGAGAGAGTAACGGAATACTGTACTAGTATTTATTGTGGAGCTGCCTAACACAAAAGAGGACGGATCTAGCACGCATCGCCTTATACAGGGTGTTAAGGGACGTACTTGACTTACTTTAACCAGTGATTCCTGACATTATTTGGAGTAAAAATGTAAAGGAAATTTTGGTCTCCGGTGACTTTTTTTGACGACTTTTTTTTCAAAAATTTTTTCTTGAAAATCAAACAAAAAAAAAATTCTTTCTCATGTCGTCACTGGTCACTCAGCCGGGTGTCCGACGAACTCCTTACCCCGCCTCCAACTGGTCAACAACTATCATTTTTTTATGTTTTTGTAGAAAAAAAAAAAAAAAACATCAAAATTGTCACCGGAGACCAAAATTTCATTTACATTTTTTACTCCAAATAATGTCAGGAATCACTGGTTAAAGTAAGTCAAGTACGTCCCTTAACGCCCTGTATAGATTCGCGCAAGCATGATATCTCGCTTGCACTCATACAATTCACACAGACATTACACCCCCACACTTTAACAATAATTACATGATATATATATTTTTGCCTAGCTTATACAATTTTAAATTTCTACATATTTCATTATTTTATTATATATATATATATATATATATATATATATATACATATTTTTTTCTAACATGCAATTATTTAACAGTTTTTTTTTCTTATTTCACTTTGGGTATCGTGGGCGTGGTTGAGGTCTGGAACGCAGTCTCCCCTCCCATGGTGGCTGCGATCTGCAAAGAACAGGGGAATTAGTCATGGTCCTGTCCACAACTGAGAGTGGACCAAAGTCCAACAAATTATCAGGATAATAGTCACTCTCCCCCCACCTAACCTTTCTATCAGAAAGCTGATCGTGGTGTCTTTTACAAACCTGGCCTGTTGAATGTATCTTAACCATATAGGTTCTACTCCCTAATCTTTTGATAATTGTACCCAAAATCCAATTATTCTTTTTATTTCTAAAATCTTTGGTCAAAACTTTCGATCCTAATTCAAAGAATTTTTTTAAATTTCTTCCCCGGTAAAATTTTTTTTGACTGTTTTGACTAGCTACAATTTTATTTTTAACTTTATCATCGTTTCTCAACGAACTCCGTTTAAATATTTCCGGATTTATTTCCGTTTCAACAGAAATATTATTTAACCGTTCTATTTCCAAACTATCGATATCCGTATCGTTAATTATATCCAAGAAGTAATGGTTATCTTCGTATTCCTCGATATTATTATTACTCCATGCATCGGTAATCGTGACAAGAAATCTGCTTTATTGTCGTCCGACTTGATGTACTCTATAGTATAATTAAATGATTGCAAAATTAACGCGTAACGCTGTAATCTGTTCGCTGCAAGAATAGGTACCTGCTTATTTGTATCTAGAATTTGTACAAGCGGTTTATTGTCGCATGACAGAATGAACTTATTTCCATACAAGTATTGAAAGAATCTTTTCAAACCAAATATGATTGCACACGCTTCTTTATCCAAAATTGAATATTTCCGTTCGGTTTCCGATAAAGTCCGACTTGCAAATGCTATTGAGCGTTCTATCCCGTTGTCATACTTGTGACAAAGCATTGCTGAAATTCCAATATCAGAGTTGTCCGTAATGAGTTTCAAAGGGATATTGGGATTGAAGTGAACTAGATTTTTTTCTGACATCAATTGTTTTTTTACAAAATTAAAAGCATCACTACATTCTTCCGACCACGAAAATACGGTTCCCTTTTTTAATAAATTATAGAGTGGTGACAGAGTGTCCGATATATTTCGTAAAAACATTCTATAATATGAGATTACTCCCAACAAACTTCTTAATTCTGACACATTCCTCGGAGCTGCCAAATTCTTAATTGCTTCAATTTTACTTTCTAGCGGCATTATACCTTCCTGAGAGATTTTAAAACCTAAGTATTCAATTTTCGGTACATAAAAATAACATTTTTGGTCATTTACGGTCAGACCATGATCATTTAATTTCTTAATTATCGCGTCACGTACCGAATTTAATTCTTCTTTCGAATTACCAAATAATAATATATCATCTAAAAACACACGCACATTTTTTAAACCACCGACGATAGTTGCTATGACTTGCATAAAAATCGCCGGACTCATTGTTAGCCCAAAAGGCAACACTTTATACGCAAATAGACCTATGTGGGTTGAAATAACACATAGTTTTTTTGAACTTTCATTCAAAGCAATCTGAGAAAAAGCATTTTTTAAATCAATTTTCGCGAAATGTTTCGCGCCATTTAACGAAGAAATTAAATCTTCTACTCTAGGCAACGAAAATTTTAAAGGTGCCAACATTGGATTCAAAGTATTTTTGAAATCTGTTCATATCCTAATCGTACCATCTTTTTTTTTAACAATAACAATTGGACTTGCCATTTCACTATTTTCAACTTTCTCAATAATGTCGTCATTCACCATTTTTAACAATTCATTTTCCACTTGCACCCGCAAACAATACGGAATGGGTCTCGGGTTAACGAACTTTGGTTTAAAATCCGACCTAACCTCAATATTAGCTTCGTAATTTTTCAATCTACCCGGTTTATCCGAAAACACATTAGGATATTTTAATTTTAACATCCCGCGAATATTATTATCCGTAACACCATTATTCACCAGATTAATTCCGTGTAATGTAATATCGAAACACTTTAGAAAATTTCTACCCACAATACATGAACTACCATTATTGATTATTAAAAATTCAGTCGGCACGCACTTATTTTTAAATTCCACGTTACATATAATTTTACCCAAAACTTTTAATGATTTATTATCATACCCGAATAATTTTATATCGCACACTAATAATTCCTTTCCACTAAAATACCTACTAAACATTTCGTATGGAATCGCATTTATGCTGGCTCCCGTATCGACCATAACCTTCAAAATAATATTATCTACACATAAATTTAAAAACACAGGATCATTATTATTACCTTGCGACACGGTATTAACAGTATTACTATCGCGCTTCGTACTAGGAGAGCGTGAATATTTACTACTTGATTTATTTTTACAAGTCGAGTTAGTGTGCCCTACCTTCTTACAAATATTACATAGTAACTTCTTGTTCCAACAATCTTTTTGCAAATGATTATTCCTACCACAAATAAAACATGACATACACGGTGTCCGGAAACTCGTAGTACAAGCGGAAAACTAGTAAACCTACATCCCATAGAGAACCCAAATAAACATAAATATTTTCAATTTAAGCATTTTTATATTTTAAATAAAAAAAAATAAAAAAATAAAAAATTCGGCTATTTAGGGTTAAAATTTCATCTGATAGGTGGAAATGTCGTAGAACGAAGATGCTACAAAATTTATAAGCTGCCATTAATCTCTTTTCGTGTTCATAGTTTATTTATTTTCATCCCACTAATTTATTCTTCCACCTTTACTAAAATTTCATTTCTTCTAAGCATTATAATATGGTTAAATTAACGTATTTACTTTGATGTGTACCTACCCGTCATCTTGAAACGGACGGCAGGCAATAATGTACTCTACTTGAAAGATTTTCAGCGATATAACTGGACCAATTCGAACAAGCCTTGTGAGAGAAATTATTAGCATAGGTGTGTTCTAACTTACATTATGTAATATTCCTTTTGTAATCCAAAAACACTAGGTACATCACAAAAAATGCATTTTAACATGTCATTGGTACATCCCAAAAAACACATTAATATGCGTTGGTATATTCCATTGTAATAACACAATAATTAATCACGTCAAAATATGAAAATAACACAAAATAATTCACAAGCACACTTTGTTTTAAAGTTTAATTACGAAAGGTTTGTTGTAGAAAGATGTCAACGAGCCAAACGCGTGGACAAAACTGCCGATTGCATTTGTAAACAAACAATTTCCGAAATAACACCCCAATGGCGGCCATTATACCCTAAAGCCCGCCTTCCACTGCGAGCGGAAAAGAGTCTAGCTGAGCTCCATTGATGCTCCGTCTCGAAGTGAACAGAGTGATTCTGTGATTTCAAGTACTGTTTCTTGTGAGGATGTTTTTTAACGCGTAGGCGATGAAGAAATGTTTGCTTAAAAAAAAAACATGAAATTAAATTTGTTTTAAACTTTCTTATTTCCGGCAATTTCATCTCGATGATGGTTTTTCAAGCAGCATCCTTTTTGACGACATTGCGACATTCTTTGCTAGTCGTATCCTACAAACACTAAAATTGGCAAGCGGCTTCAATAAACACCTTCATTAATAGCGGAGCGGATTCGTTCGAACCTATTTAACTCGTTTAGTCTGCTTCGCTCGCAACGTTCTTGATAGAAGCACTTGTATGCAGTTAACGTTTGCTAGTCGAGCGGATTCCGAACAGTGGAAGACGGGCTTTAAACGCGGCCATTTTTAATATTCAAGACATTATTCGCTCGCCTGTTCGCGCACGTGTGGATTGACCCTGAGAGAAAGAGATGCTAATTTTGTTTAGGAATTTTTATAGTCCGGTCAAAATAGATATGAACAACATTAAATTTCTGACCATTTTTGAAATGAAGAAGTCTTTAGCACTGTTCTGATTTGAAACTCGATGAAACGAAAAATAGCGACAAGAAAAAGAGACAAACACATTAACACATACATCAATAGAATTTAGCCTGTGAGAGAGTAAGAGAGTACAATCGGTCTCCTCTTTGTGCGGTGCTTCTTAGCCTCCCCACTCTTGTCTACTTTAGTTTTCTGAAGGTTTCACTCCTACCGCCTGAGACCTCTAATATTTTTGTTAGTAAGTACTACAAACTTTGAAGTACAAATACAAAAAAAAAACCTTTTTTCAATAATTAACGTACAACAGAATCACCAACGTTTACATGAATTAATGTGAAGGTTGGTGTTGCTTTTTTGCAACTAAATTAGGGATATTCAGGTTGATATTACTACTTAGCTGTAATTTCAAATCGGATTACACTTGCAATATTTTTCTGATTTGAAACTCGATGAAACGAAAAATAGCGACACTAAAAAGAGACAAACACATACATCAATAAGATCTAGCCTGTGAGAGAGTGAGATAGTATAATCGGTCTCCTCTTTGTGCGGTGCTTCTTAGCCCACTCTTGTGTACTTTAGTTTTCTAAACGTTTCACTCCTACCGCCTGTGACCTCTAATATTTTTGTTAGTAAGTACTACAAACTTTCAAGTACAAATTCAAAAAAAAAAAAACCTTTTTTTAATAATTAACGTACAACGGAATCACTAACGTTTACATTAATTAATGTGAAGGTTGGTGTTGCTTTTTTGCAACTAAATTAGTGATATCCAGGTTGATGTTACTACTATCTGTAATCTCAAATCGGATTACACTTGCAATATGTTTTATTATTATTTTTCGGGCTAACTTGACCGAACTACCTTTCCCCTCCCTCGTCTCTTCCCGCGCGGATACCTACAAACTGCGAATATGTACGATCAGCTGTTTAACCGTGGAACGACCAAATATTTTATTTTTAAACTGAATTAAATGATGGGTAATTTCAAAATAATGCCTTAAATCCGGATTTCTTTGTTTGTTTTTCTTTTAAATAGTGTTTATTAGTTAGGTACTATGATCGTCAGTAATAATTTACAAGAATTTGACCAAAAAAAAAATCAACTTCTGACTCGATTTACTCGAAAACGAAAGCTAAAATCAAAAAAAGTTATACCACAAAATCGACTCCAAATGTGATGTGGAGTCTCCAGTTTTCCGCTTGTACTACGAGTTTCCGGACACCTTGTATAATTATTTATCTTATGGGGTGATTTACTACACACTTAACAATCCTTATAACGGCTTACCTGCCTAGATTTATCGAAATTATGAACTGCATTTAAATTCGACTTTGCATTCTCCATACCTAATACATGTTCCCACGTGGAAGCTTAATTTACGCATTCTAGAAATGACTTGTTTAAACCTTCCATAAAAAATTTGTGTTTCATTTTCTCATTGAACAAACCAATAATAAATATGTCTTTCAAACACGATTCTAATCTTGCTTCAAAGTTACATGATTCATTAGCCGATTGTTTACATTTATAGAACATTTCCTAAAATCCTTTTTAAATGTAACAATAATCGGACTGAGTATACGAAACACTCACTTCTACCTAGGTTGCATGAAGTTACTAATAGATATGCAGATGTGATAGATCTATTTAACTGCACGGAACAGAGGTACAAGACGGCTATGCTATCATATTTTTTTAGTCACTATTAATTTTATTTCTATTATAGATTTTTGCATGTATCTCTGGTGTCACTTCTCAATGTATCGTCACAATTAACTGTTATACATACACTGTTTTACCATTACTAATATTTTGAATATGAATTTGTGACATGTAACTAATGTTTATGGCATACTTATGCCGTTTGTATTAAATAAATAAATAAATTTCCCGTGATTCAAAAATATTGTGAATAGGCTTACAATGGGAATCTAGAAATTTACACAAATCCTCAAATGAGGTTTCCGACACTTTTTTGGAAAACACAAATCGCTTAGCAATGAAAAGGTATCTTCGGTGAGATTATTTAAGAGGAACGCTCTTTTACGTTCAGGTGACAAAATTTTCTCATCATATAATATGAGAGCTTGGTCCAATCTCTCCTTGAACATGGACCACACTCCTGTCTTGTGACAGAATGCCCCCAGACTTTTGCAAATCGCATCCATCGGGAATAAGAGCTGAAACAAATTTTGATTAAAAAACTTATCTCAGCGCTTCCGGGTGAATCCGCTCCAGAACCTCGCCGCTCCAAAGCGTCTCCCCACACAGCTTCTAGATCTCCGTCACCAGTCGTCTCTTTCGACCGCTGATTGCCCGTGTCCGTCTCCCTACAGCTACAGAATCCAGCCCTTTGTCCGGTCCCGCTTGAATAGCTGCAGCGACAGAATCTGAGCCCTTGCCCCAGATTCCGGCTTAATTCTTCCGTAGATGATCTGCTGTCACCGTCTTCTTCTTACTGCATGCAATGCTAGCATGCCAACGCCAAATTTGCTCCCTCAATACTGCAATAAGGATGCAGGCTCTAATGCACGGCCTTGTGAAGGCGTCTTCTTGGATGCGTCCTCCATGCAACATTTTTTTTTAATGTCGCAACAATCTCCTCTCTTCAGTTTTCGTCTTCAGGTTCTTAACCAGTTATGGAGTCGGCTACTTTCGGCTGCGCCAGTTGTAATATCGGTTGCGATATGTTGATATCAGCTCTACAGGCTGAGTCTGTTGTAAGGTCCAGCGGACTTACATTGGAAGTGTAGACGAATATTGGTAGGTAGTATTCAAAGAAGAGAGAGTAACGGAATACTGTACTAGTATTTATTGTGGAGCTGCCTAACATAAAAGAGGACGGATCTAGCACGCATCGCCCTATATAGATTCGCGCAAGCATGCTATCTCGCTTGCACTTATACAATTCACACAGACATTACAGTTAGGATGCCATTTGGTCTGAAAAATGCACCTAGTGAATTACAGCGTCTTGTTGATGCTCTTTTTGGTCCAGAGTTTGATGAAAACGTTTTCTGCTACCTGGATGATTTAATTATTATTTCATAAGATTTTGAGTCAGATTTAGAATAGTTAAATAAAGTTTTCACACGTATTAAAGAAGCAGGTTTAACAATTAATCTCAAAAAATGTGAGTTTTGTGAGGACGAGTTGAAGTATCTGGGTTATATTGTTGATGCAAAGGGTCTTCGCTCAGATCCAGTCAAGCTAGATTCTATTCGAACTTACCCCACTCCTAAGAATTCTAAACAGTTAAAAGCGTTTATTGGACTTTTTGGATATTATAGACGTTTCATCAAGAATTTTTCCACAATAGTGGCCCCTTTAACAAGACTCACTGGCTCAAGAAAAGGGGTGAGTAATTTTTCTTGGTCTTCAGAGGCTGAAGACTCTTTTAAAAAATTAAAAAAGGCATTAACTTCCGCGCCGGTTCTCAATTGTCCTGACTTTTCACTTCCATTTACCATACACTGTGACGGGAGCAACGTTGGGATAGGCGGCGTGCTCACACAGGTCTTTGAAGGAGAAAAACACCCGGTTTCTTTTTTTTCTAGGTGTCTGAACATTCACGAGCGAAACTACGGCGTGATGGAGCGCGATCTCTTAGCGGTGTTAGATTCGGTGAATTACTTCAGGCCCTACATAGAGGGAGTTCACTTCACAGTAGTAACTGACCACTCCAGTTTGCAATGGCTAGTGTCTTTATCAAATCCGACAGGCAGACTTGCACGTTGGTCTACCCGCCTTTCTCAATTTTCTTTTGACGTAGTCCACAGGAAGGGTAAATTTAACACTGTACCCGACGCTCTTTCGCGTAAAGACGATTTAACTATTGGAGCCATTGACAACCTTCCTACAAGCACGGATAATTGGTACATTAACTTATTTACTAATTGCAAAAATAATCCACAACGTTTTAATAGTTTTCAAATTAAGGATAATTGTTTATTTCGTCACTCTAAGTCCCGTTTCGCTCTACAGGAGGATACAGCTTGGAAGCTGGTTGTTCCTTTTGAGGACCGTAATTTTAAGTAAAGAACACGAGTCTATTAGCTCTTGCCACCCAGGTGTATTCAGAACGTATAAGAAAGTTCAACTCCGTTATTTTTGGCCGGGTATGTATAATGATGTCAAAAAGTTTGTTAATAAATGTAAAACGTGCAAGGCACATAAAATAAATACATCTGCGCCGGCTGGCATTTCTACGAATCCAAAAATAGTCAACAGACCGATGCAAATGTTGTCTATCGACCTTGTTGGTCCTCTTCCACGTAGTTATGCGGGATTTATGTACATTTTATCGGTTGTTGACGTTTTTTCGAAATATACTTGGATTTTCCGCTCAGAAATGCTACTGCTAAAAACATTGTTAAAAATGTAGAACAATATATTTTCTTGGTACACGGTGTTCCGCAAACTTTTATATGTGATAACGGGAAACAATTTGTCTTAAAAGAATTTAAACAATTGTTATCAGATTGTAATGTTCCCATGCCTTTTTATAAGGCTTATTACTACACCCCACAAAATAATGTAGTTGAACGATATAACCAAACTATTGGAACTGCATTATCTATTTTGACCGAGTCTGACCATCGTAACTGGTCTAGATTTCTGCCTCAGATTCAATCAGCTTTTAATAATACGGTTAACTTTGCAACAGGTTTCACGCCTTTTTTCCTCATGCACGGAAGAGAACAAATCATTGACGGAAAATTTCATGAAATAAATATTTCTTCTGGTGTCGCAGACACTACCCTAGAACAATCTTGAAGTGAATTTGCTAAAAAATTGGAAGAGTTAGCTCCAATTTATGAGCAAGTTTCCAATGCATTACTACAAGCTTTTAAAAAGAATGCCCAACACTACAACTTGCGTCGTAAGTCGGTTATTTATGATGTTGGAGACGTTATTTGGAGGAAAAATTTTGTTCAATCCAGTGGACCAGATTATTTCTCTCATAAATTGGCACCTAGATTCGTTCGCCATGTCATAAAGTCTCTGATTAATTTTATACTTTGGCAGATATGCAAGGAAAATAGTAGGAAATTTTCACGTCAAGGATATTGTTCGTTTAGACTAATTATTACTTTAAGTATATGTATAGGAAGCCAATGTCGTGGTGTGTAAGACTACCAACCTTCCACTCCATTTCATTTGTTTCTTTATGTGTTTGTTCAGGTTATGTGTCTTGGAGTTTGGTACCTCCAAAGCATGTGGTCGGAATAAACGCAATATTCTAGTTTATTGATGATAAATTGGTTATTTACCCTCGTTCAACTAGAATCTGATCTGATGATCAGTGGCGCCCAAACCTTAAGTCATTATTTTTTTCTCTCTCCTTCACATGACTTATTCTTTTTCGAGTGATATATGTAATTAGATTGGATATGAGTATTTCTCGTTTTTTTAGTAGACACCCTGTCTATATTACTCTGTCAGTATTATCACTGCAATGCACACACGCACACACATTGGTGTCGCTTTTCTACTCCGTCAGTAAACGGATATTTTGTAATGTTCCCTACTTTTAAATCTAAATCCATTTTTTCTCTAGTTCAGTGGAGATTTCTTTCCATTTTGTCGTCCCTCCGACATGCCCAAGATCCTCCAAGGAACTAGATAACAAAATATATTCTTAAGTGTAGTTCTTCGTGTAGCAGAGATTTGAGCAACTTTCTGGTATACAAAATGTGTAAATTTTCATATAAATAAATAGATTATATTTAGCTAGTATTTGCTACAATTAAGTTTGGTTTAGCTTTCCTTAAAGTGAATAATATTAAGTCATAGTTTATTAAGAACATTGTTATGTCTTTCTAACAAAGGTAGTACTGCTTCGGCGTACTTTCCTATTAAGTAATTCCAGCATGGAATATATAATACTCTACCTCTAGCACAAGAGACCTTATTTTTGTATAGCTTATAGTCATAAGTAAAATATTTGTATTAGTCTCACTGCTGAAACACCAGTGTTTCTCTACACAATTTTGTACCTAGTGTCATTCAAATGTTTTGATTGATCACCAATTTAGATAGTGTCGATTATCACATGGATATGTTCGATCACCAATACATATTGTCTGTGCAAGAAATTTTGCCTTTTGCTTACTTTTGAAGTAATATTTTGAAGGATACCCGTCTACGGTGTGATCTCAGTCTTTTTTCTTGTGCAAACTATATACACTGTTTTAGTTATTAAAATGGCTTATTTTCTATATATTTAATCATACTGGTTCACTTCTATTAGCTAGGTTTTTTTTGTTAAATTGTAATCCCTATGCATTCAGCTAAACATTCTAGATTCTGTTTCGCTTGTCTTTGTGTTCCTACTGATACTCATTGTTACCACTTGTAGACAGGTATATCTTTTTGTAAAACCTGATCTAATTTTTATTTTTAAAACATATGTTTTTCTTATTATGTAAACCCTAATGTAACCGCCTGTACGGATAGGTATTTCTAAATATGTAAACCCTAATCTAACCACTTTTAGTAGACAAGTTTTGCAATCTTGGTCTAACTAATTCATTAATACACAAGTACTACTCATATACTTATGATTTTACATTGTTATAAATCTGTTTTTTTTAAACTGATAGTTGAATATCTCTGAAAGATATTCCTCTTTCTAGGTTTATTGTCTGTTCTGTATTTTGTTGAATAAAATTCTATTTTAACCTATTAGACCTGTTGGACACCTGTTGGTAGATAGAATAGTTACCTTTTCGCTATTAATAAATAGCCTAAATTCAGTGTAGTGAGGGCTGGTTGACCACCCTAAAGTGAAGCTTTTTTAATGGCAAAATTTCCTGCTGAAGGAAAAGTGATACTTTGTGCATAATTTTTTTCTTTTCATTGTTCGTGTTCTTTATTTTTAAGATGTTCCCGATGTTAGGATGACATGAGAATAACAGGTCTGGGCTTCAGCCAGTAATGTCAGCACCCAGCTCCATCGTTGCTGAAGGTGTTGTGGACTCCTTATTCTCGTACCATCCTATTCTCATTGTTCTTTCAATCTATCTAGATTTATATTATTTATTGTTTATGATTGCTACTGGTTACTTTTTGTAAAATACCTAGATACCTGATGGACCTATCTTCTAGTTAGTTAGTTAGTTAGTTAGTGAACCTTTATTTTTTTTTTTTTTTTTACATCGGAACCGTGGATTTCATGTTTGGGGCCAAACATTTTCGTGAGAAGGGGGAATTTCCACGTAAATAATTATCAATTTGTGATATAATTATTTACCTGACCACTAACCTAGTATTTTGAACAGCCCGTATTGGATTGGCAACACTTTTTTCTCGCTGGTTTTGACACTTCTGGAATCGACGGCGTTTGGGAACCGCCGTAGTTTCAATGAAAATACTAATAGTCAAAATACTTTAATAATTTAAGTCTGATCGACATGTAAGAAAATCTTAAGGATAACCGCAACGTGTCCCGCGGAGTTCACGCGTCGCTTGAGGAGCGTGTTCAAGTCTTTTAGTTCGTGGAGAATGTGTTTGTTCCGATTTTTATGATAATGGCTACCTGCCAGCCGAGTCCGATGTGGAATCGAAAGTTATTGGGGTAATCCTGTTGATTACGCGCCGGGATCGATTGATCCTTACAAACATCCGTCTTGTTGACTCCCGAGAAAATTGTCGTTCTCGCCCCGAAGATTTTTGGAACCGTTGTTATGGATGGGACACGTGGGAGCCTGGAACCTCTGAGATTTTTGAGGCCTATTAAAGCAGCTGCTGGACCTATACCGTAGAAGGATGACCTTGGCCTTCCCCTGATGTCGAGTTTCCGTGAAGGTTGTACTCGAGAACTCTTCCCCTAGTGTGGGACGAAACACTTCGCTCTTCGTACTCCGAGCTAGCATCCCCGTCGCATCGGCATCCTCAATGTGTAATAGAAATAGATTAGCTTGGTTTAACATCTGGTCCATCGGGTATGTTTTTGTTAATTTGTTACTATTCCTTTTGTCATATTATTTGGATACACTTTGTGTATGTACTTCTCTTTACAATACATTTTTGGAATCTTCCCAAACAATCTTGTTTCTTTTTACATTCTGGAACAAAAAAGCAGAACCTTCCCACATTACGGATCGCTAGGTCCCACATAAACCTGAGAGAGAGAGATAATCTTATACGTCCTTTCCCATTCGTCCCGTTCCCCTTCCGCCTCTCCTTCCCACCACATGCCCCTTCCCCTCACGCGTTCCCCCTCGATCTTCCCTTCCTTCCCTTCCCACTTCTCTTCCGCTTTCCCTCCCGCGTTCTCCTCCCCTCTCCCACGTCCCATGCATTCAGTCCCGGTACATTCAATTTTCAAACAGCTCACGTGCCATCTATTGCAATTTTTTATACAAATTTCGTAATGTCAGAGCTCACTAGTATATTTATATATAGAAACCTTCACTTGCGTGCACACAATAACTCACCAAAGATGTATCGCAATCGGATGAATAGTATAGGAAATAATATCATAACGCCAGAGCTCACCATACATAGAAACCATCGCGGGCGTGCGCACAATAACGCACTAAAGTTTCATCGCAATCGGATGAATGGTTTAGGGATCGCTTAAGGGACAAACAAAGAAAGATTCATTTTTATATGTTAAGATTAGGTACTATCATAATAACACATCTTTGCGTACTTTACTTTACACTGACTAGAGTTCTAGAGGTGTGAAATGTTTTTACCAACTGTTTAATTTAATATTTTCAGGCAATTTACCACACGATGGACCACGATCATCACGAATCGCAAACGAATGAAGATGGACAGGATCAGAAACCATTTACTCCGACAGAGGAAGAGATGAACAGATATATCGGTATTCTTTTATTTTTTTCAATAATGTTAATTAATCATATTCACACAATAGTATGAAAATTCAAAAAAAAAGAAAAGACGGCTTGTTTCGAAGAAATCCAAATTTAACTTTAGTCTAAATTTCCTCTTCACCTTACACTCTCTAAACTGCCCTGCAGATGTGTGCGCAGATGCGGTTGCGTTCACTACTTTTCAGTGGAATAGTACACGCCAAACTTTAAGATCGGTCTGAACATGATACCATCCATTCTAGAGCAGTTAGTTACTTTACAATAAACATAAGCAATAGAGAAAGATGCGTGAAAACATACCTGCATGCGACAGAGAAAGACATGGGCTGGGGGGCTTGCCACTTTTCTGTCCTTAAATCGCCTATTGTGAAGATTCCTGATCAATTTTACCGGGCTTAACGTTTGGCGGGTACCTACTATACCTACGTATCAACACACGCCCTCCTGATGTCTTAATGGCTGGACGAATTGACTAAACCAACCTGCAGGCTTTCGCGTCCTAGTGGGTCCTTGTTCTGTGCTTGCCTCTCCTTCAAGGTCACCATCTCTCTCCAACTGCATCTATTCCTAGTGTCTACCGGTTCTTCGTTATCGTCTTCAAACCATCAAAAAGATTGACGGTGGGACGTGCGGCAAATCCTTCAGGTTTCTCCTCAGGCCCAGTCCGTTCTCTGTCAGGCACCTTCAGCAGATCAAGCACATGTCTCGGTACGCCATCTACTTCGGTGATGTTGACTGAAGTAAGTCCTGTCACTCTTCCAAGCCTCCAGCGTGATGTGCATCTTCCATCTACTGGGTTTTGATCGCAACGAAATCGCTCACTAGGAACTCAAAATCGAACAGAATGAAAAAAAAGGTTTTTTGGTTCTCTATTTGGTGTAGAATCACCAGTTTTCTGAGAAACAAAATGAATCAATGTACCGTAATATGTAAATCTGAGGCGTGTTAATAACCCCAGACTTGATGGGCGTAATACCCTGAAAATTATTTGATTAATGTATCTACTCGCGGACAAAAATATATCAACAGAATGGCAATCAACACTATGGTCTAAACCAGTACAACAAAAGACACTAACCTTATAGAGCGATCGTCTGCTGCATAGGCGGACTTTTTATTATTTTCCGTGAAATTATTATGGTGAAAAATTTGATAATATTTTATTCCGCGGATAAACAGATTAGATCGTCATCACTTGATCCAGCAAGAGCAAACTTCACAGTGTATTCGCAGGTTTTTTTGTTTTTTCATATTGTTACGTTTTTAGTTACGTTCTGGGTTCTCCCGACTATTAAAAACAACACAATTTTCTGTGACACTATTTATTTGCATTAATACAGAGGTATTTATATTTCAGTGATCGATCTATCAGATTTTTTATTTTCACTGCTTGTTATTTTTCCGTTACCATGGTAATGCATTTATTTACTCTAGGTTGGCACCGTAATGTTCTTCCCTTTACATTATTATTCGAAAATTCAAATCGTTTTTTCAAAAGAACAGCTTGCCTGCACGTCGTCTGTGGTTCTTCCGCAGTTCAACGTGCACAATATATAGTTTGGCAACAGAGTGTAGAAATTAAATAAATTGGAACTAAACGTTTTCATTACTATGGCAGCACCGAATTATATGACGTTTCCTATGGCTGTCATGTTATCGCATGTTACGGTTAATTTATTGTCTTAAATCTGAGTAGAAGATCGCTGATTTGATAATATTTTTATTCATTGTTTGCCTGAATTTAATTAAAATGAATAAACCATTGCATAGTGATGCAAGAGAGGTTATATTCTGCGTTTTTCAACGCTGCCTAGCCGAGTATCACGCGAAGAAGGTTCTGTCTAATTAAGAAGATGTTTACAAACGAACTGCAGAAATGACTGGTACGTAGTATAGTTTGTTTAATAAATTTCATTAGTATTACAAGGTTTACACCAATTTTCGAGCGATTATAACCATTACAATCTGGTTTGAGGTTATGTTTGAAAATTCGAATTTGACACTATCATTTAACAGTTCATGTGAAGCCACAAGAAAAAGGGAATAACTCTATTTTAAAAAAATAATAATATATGCAACTTCTTTAAATTCATGGAAAGTAACTTTTTTCTTAATTTTTTCTTTCTTTCTTAGTGAATATTATCTACTATGTTTTTTTTAATGCCTTCTATAATAATAATTTTTATGTTTTTCACACACAGGTAAATCTCAATCAACGGTAAGGCGAATCGTCAAGGAAGGGGAAAAAGCAGATGGAAAAATTGAAATACCGGGAAAACGGAAAATGGGGTGCCTTAAAAAGAGTTGGATGATTTTGATATTTGTGCCATTCGTCAAAAAATTCATTTTTTTGCATAGTACGTAAAGAAGTCCCAACTTTAAGAACTTTACTAACCATACTCAAAAAAGACATTGGATTTGATGGTAGCCGGGAATATTTACGAAAAAATTTACATTTCATCGGCTTTGTTTATAACTTTTGCCACTTTATTTTTAATATTATCTTTATAACTTTGTAATGTTGCATGATAAAAGTATAATATACTTAATTTAAGGTAAAAAAAAAAAAAATTCGTCAGAAATTTTATATAATGTTTGAATAAAATTTCTGACGAATATGAGTAGGGTTTTTTTTTTAATTGTTTTTATTATTTTTTTTTTTTGATACGTAAATTGTTTGTGTTTGATTTGTATATTATGTATCTCCCCATCCTATAATGCCGTATTAATATTATTATTATTACCTTATAACGAAATAAACGCCCACTTAAAATTTGTTTGTTTTATTTTACTTATATTAAACTACAATTTTATTTCTATTATTTACTTCTATTAAATTATAGTTTTTTGTACAAAATTTTTGAAAATACAAATACGTTGTGAAATATGTAATTTGACCAAAGTGTTTTTAAACATATATTCATTGTCTTATGAGCCATCTTGGTGTTGTCATTTAAAACCAAAAAAAACGATCGCAGCGCCATAATTTATTTTCTACACTTAATTGCCAAACTGTACTATACAAGATGTAACAGGACTTACCTACCTGAGGGATTTTAACCAGCGATTACTGAATATATTTGGAGTTAAAAATGTATTTGTCATTTTGCTGTCAGATGATTTTTTTTCTATTAAAAACAACAAGAAAAAAAGTTTCAATCACATGTCGCTACTGTTCCCATCGCTGTGGGAAATATCGTGTATTAACATGCTGTTAGAATGAGACGCAACTCTTATCAAATGACCGCTATGCTATAAACGCGCCGCTCTCCTAACTAGTCAGTTGCGACAAAATGTCATAGGACAGCAAAATGACATGTATATTTTTTTACTCCAAATATGGTCAGGAATCGCTGTTTAAAATCTCTGGGGTACGTACTGTTACACCCTGTATTTTAATGTCCCTGAAAGTACCTGAAAAGTTCCTGAAAGTAAATAGAGACCGCCAAACAACCATTTTAATGACATAAATATTTTAAATTATTAAAGAGATTAAAATAATTCCATATTATGATGCATGTGCATGAATTTTAATAACATACTTTAAAAAAATAAAACTAGATGATGGTTCCGAGTTTCTTATTGTGAAACACTAACTACAAATTAAATCATATATCTAGATACGATCTTGGATCGAAGAAATAATACAACATACTCCAATTTTATTCCAGAGCTAATCGACAAAGTCTTCGATGAAGATGATCTGGACCACGACGGTTTCTTGAGTTATCCCGAATTCGTCCTGGGCCGAGCTAGTGGTAGTGGTAGGACTATTGAACTAGCCCCCAACAAGGTACAAATAAAAGCTGCAGGAATCACCATGGAGGTGTAGTTACAATAATTTAATTACTGACAATAATAACTTTACTTTAATTCATATATAAGATTATATTCATATACCTCTTTCTCTTATATATTCATATATAAGAGAAAGAGGCCTTTTTGGCCCGGAGCTCTGTATGCAAGAATATCAAAAGTTGTAGTACCTAGCAACACAGCGCCCTTGAGGTATTTACTTTCGCCAGGCGTCATTTGGCCCAGGACCAGCCCTGAGGACCATCGCCGATCGCCGATCAAAGCGGCGCGGGAGGAGCCAATCAAAGTTATGTGTTTGATACTTAGGTGTAGATAGTACGTAGTACACCTCAAACTTTTATACCAAACTGACGTTGACAGATAAACCGTCGTAATAGGTGAGTTTAGGTCAGAAAATCGGCATGCCTCCCCGCTGACGACTTTTTCTGTTTAGGCTAGCTTTACACTCGTTAGTTTTTACACGCTCATGTAAGCGATTTATGACCAAATTACCAATGTAAACGACACCAAAAGTCACTTAGCTTAATTTATAGCAAGTTAAAGAAGTTGTTCTTTTGAGAGTTTTTTGACGTTCTAATCGCGTCCACGCGAACTTCCAGCCTTCTGACAGGTTATAAAATCTAATCGCGTCCACGCGAACTTCCAGCCTTCTGACAGGTTATAAAATCTAATCGCGTCCACGCGAACTTCCAGCCTTCTGACAGGTTATAAAATCTAATCGCGTCCACGCGAACTTCCAGCCTTCTGACAGGTTATAAAATCTAATCGCGTCCACGCGAACTTCCAGCCTTCTGACAGGTTATAAAATCTAATCGCGTCCACGCGAACTTCCAGCCTTCTGACAGGTTATAAAATCAGTTTGATAAGTTGAGACACTTTTTTTTACATGAATACCGCACAAGAGTCCCAACTGCTCCCGTCTGGAGCCAGTGAGACTATGGCATCCCCAATTGGGGTATGTTGTGAGGCTGAAGGCAGTGGGGAGGGGAAGGAGATACGGAAGAGGAAGGTGGGGAAGTACCTGGCTAATCAGATATGGTCACCAAACACGGCAGAAGCCATTTCAAGTAAAGTTTAAATTCTGAATTGTGGTCTTACACCAGGGCGATACTGAGAGTATCTTCTACTCTGGATCGTGCCGCAAATATACTGTATATTATTTTAAATGAATAAAATGTGAAAAACATAAATTAATCAAATAAAATTTATTTGCCACGCCGGAATTCGATCCCGCGACCTTCGGAATGCGAGTCAAGCGCCTTACCGCTGCACTACGCCGGCAAGACTAGACAAGACTAGCCGCAAGAATGATACCAAAATGCGCCGTTCCGAGATCTCAAAAATTAAAAGACAGAAAATTATTTCCTATAAAACTAGTATTTATTTACACTTAGGTATTTAAGTTTTCTGAAAATGAGCATCCTTCTTTTCAATTATTGGTCCGATCTTTTCCAATCTCAATGTTTCTGTTTTTAACAATTGTATTTGAATTCGAAGTCGGCTGGTGTCAGGTAGTAGTCATTCCACCCAGTGGCGTAGGTAGAATTGGTGGCACCCGGGGCGGAAAATGTGGTGTCAACCCCCCCCCCCCCCCATTAAAGTTTACTTTGAGAAATTTAAAACGCAAATTTCGACCTCCTTAAAAATAAAAATAAAACATTACTAGCTAGTCAAATGTGTAAACAAAACAACAAAATTTTTGGGAATCCCGACCGACCGAGACATAGAGCTACAAATAACAGAGTTCCGAGTGGAGTCTTCAATTCAAATATGCTGCAAAATTCTGAAGAAAATCATTTGCTGGCATGAAAACATCATTTTAACAACCCATATTTAAGTTAAAACCAGTTTTGTGTTCTGAGTGTAACGATAAAATTTCAATTGTGAAATAGTAAAGGTGTAGGTCCTCAGCTTTAATTATGAATGCACGCAGTACACGAAAATGGTTTTCCTCCGATCTTTGCAGCATATAGTTGCAACATTCAAATCTTCCACGTGGAACTCGAAAATGGTTTCCTTTGAAATTTCTTTTGAAACTCTGTTCATCTGCGGACCCTTATCGAAGGAAACCATTCCCGAGTTCCACTATTACAAGATACTCCCCGAGTTGCAAGATATGAAAGTTTCAGACTACATGCTGCAATTACAAGAGGAAAACCATTTTCATGTTATGGGTGTAGTTTTAACTAAAAACGAGTTACCGAATACAGATTCAATCTTAAATTTCAACCAGTTTTGAATTAATAATTAATATGGTTCAATTTGAATTTTTTTCAATTTTAATTTTAGCTGGTAACCACCAGATTAATTCTTAAGTTAAAACAAGTCTTGTATTCAGAATTTCAAAAAAAATATCCAGATGAAGATGCATGTACTGACGCATTTCGAAGGATTCTCACTCTTCTACCATTCTCAATTTCCAAATGCAGTTAAAAAAATCAAGTTGCATACTATGTGTGGCAAAAATTAGAGGAAAACCATTTTGAGTTCTGGATGCAGTTTTGAACCTGTGGAAACGCATACAGAAAGTTAAAACCAGTTTTGTTCTTTAAATGCAGGATAAATTTCGAAACCGTTCTAAAGTTCCGAGTGGAGTCTTCAATTATATGCTGCAAAATTCTGAGGAAAATCATTTGCTGGCGTGAAAATGTAATTTTAACTACCCATTCTTAAGTTAAAACCAGTTTTGTGTTCAGAGTGTAACGATAACATTTCAATTGTGAGATAGTAAAGGTGCGAGTCCTCAGCTTTAATTATAAATGAAAATGATTTTACTCCGATCTTTGTAGCACAAATTCTTCAACTTACAAATCTTGCACGTGGAAATCGAAAATGGTTTCCTTTGAAATTTCATTTGTAACTCTGTTCATCTGCGGACCCATTTCGAAGGAAACCATTCCCGAGTTCTATTATTGCAAGATATTCCCCGAGTTGCAAGATATGAAAGTTTCAGACTATGTGCTGCAAATATCGGAGGAAAACCATTTTCATGTTATGGGTGTAGTTTTAATTAAAACGAGTTACCGAATAGAAATTCAATGTTAAATTGAAACCAGTTTTGAGATGTGCTTAAAATTTGAGTTGCAAACCGTACGCTCCAAAATAAGAAAGAAAACCATTTGCTTGTTCCGTGTGTAGCTTTTGGATTCTCACACAGAATGATTCTTAACTTAAATCTGGAAAAATCTGAGATTAGTATAGGCCGGGTCAACGAATAAATACACCGTCAAGACGCCATACTCACGAAACGTCGCCGATCAAAAAACCTTTTATTTTTCAAAATTAGGACTAAGGCAAAAATCTGATTTAAGGATTACTAGTTTATCGATTATACTTATATATATAATCATATATTAAAATATCCAGTATCTTTATTTTAAGTAACTCAAACTAGATTTTGGATAATACCCAACCCAATATTGGATAAAATAATTTAGGCATTATGATTTACAGTGCTAGTAATTCGAAGGTGACCTCTTATCCAAAGAATCGACAACTGATCGAAATCTGAGGGTTCTCTTACATTAATTTGATAGACGAATTACCTTAGCTTGGGAAACTACACTTGACTTGGTAATCGGTGTAAATAGCGCTTCGTCAACAAATTCAAAACGCATATTTCGAATTCATAAAAAACGTTTTCTGAAAACCTCCAAATTACTTATTATTCCTTATTTATTTATTCATGTACACAAAACAATATAATAAAGAAAAAAACATAGAGATAATTGATCATTTTTCTTTAATCAGTTATCAATCGATTCTGGTATAATTGCATTCAAGTATTGCGTTCATCAGAAAAGTGAACTATCAAAAATCCACTTACCTTGTTTATTTTAAATGATCTTTCAGCGCTAATAAAATCGCTAATAGAATAACTTTTTCTAGATATAACTTTTTCACTAATTCAAGTCAGTCAATGGATAACAATTCACTTCCCGAGTTTACGTTTACGATAAAAATAACATTACGAAAATAGAATGAGACAAGGAATATTTTAGGGAAATCCCCGACCGAGCAACACTTCGAGCTAGGAATGAAAATAAAAATAATAAAATATTTTTTCGGGAATCACCGACCAAACGAGCCATAGAGCTAAATAACAGTCAGTGTTCAAACGTAAAATATTTTTTGCGGCAATTTTGCACTTTCGTAAGTTTTTTCTCCGCGTCCGAGTGTCACCCCCCCCCCCCCCCCCCCCCCTCGGGTGGAACCCGGGGCGGTCCGCCCCCCCCCCCCCCCTCGCCACGCTTCTGATTCCGCATTTGGCACGCCGCACATCAGATTTTTCTATCCGATTGTTTGATCAGACAAAATTCGATTGGACGGCCGGCGCGGAAAGGCGTGGCCTATCTTCGAATTATTTTCATTTTCCTATTATTTTCATTACCGCCGCGCCGGCCGTCCAATCCGGTCCGACAATGGGCGTTACCCCGGTATTATAACCGAATGTATTGTGTGTCCTTAATATTGTAAAAATCGCATGGCGATTAGTTTTTTATATTTTGCAACAATATTGAATAAATGAAAAGATCAACAATCTGCTTTATTATTTATCAATCAATGTATAAATTGTATAGGTACCTAACATGTGACTTTACTCTTGCAAATAATTTTCTGGGTACCTAATCAAAAATTATTCCCAACGTTTCTATTAGGTAATAATATTAGTTGAATTAGGTATAATGAAATCGAGACCGTCAACCACATTTTTCTTTGAAATTTATTTATTTGTCTACCGAATCCTATATTATCACGTTATGGTGTTATTTGAAAGAATAGTGACATCCTAAAAACACAAACACATTTAAAAACACCTACAAAATTTTTAAATTGCAAATGATTTTTCTTCGACCGATATTAATTTATTATTACTTATTATTTCTTGGGTGGGGTAGTCTCGCCAAATGTAATAAAGTTATAGTTTGGCAAGAAAGTGTAGAAATTAAATAAATTGGAGCTAAACGTTTTCATTACTATGGCAGCACCGAATTATATGACGTTTCCTATGGCTGTCATGTTATCGCATGTTACGGTTGATTTATTATCTTAAATCTGAGTAGAAGATCGCTGATTTAATAATATTTTTATTCATTGTTTGCCTGAATTTAATTAAAATGAATAAACCATTACATAGTGATGCAAAAGGGGTTATATTCTGCGTTTTTCAACGTTGCCTAGCCGAGTGTCACGCGAAGAAGCTTCTGCCTGATTTAGAAGATGTTTACATACGAACTGCAGAAATGACTGGTACGTAGTATAGTTTGTTTAATAAATTTCATTAGTATTACAAGATTTATGCCAATTTTCGAGCGATAATAACCATTACAATCTGATTTGAGGTTATGTTAAAAAATTCGAATTTGACATTTCGATTTGACAGTTAATATGCGGCCACAGGAAAAAGGGAATAACTCAATAAAAAAATAATAATATGCAACTTCTTCAGACTCGTAGAAAAGTTACTTTTTTCTCGTTTTCTCTTTTTTTCTTTCTAAGTGAATATTATCTAGTGTCTGTTTTTAAAACTACCTTCTATAATAATAATTTTAATGATGTTTTTCACACACAGGTAAATCTGAACAACTATAAGAAGACTATTGTCACCCCTGTTTATAAATCTGGAGATGAAAAAGATATTTCCAACTATCGTCCCATAGCACTCACATCAAACATTGCAAAAATCTATGAAAAAATTGTTAAAAAACAACTCAACAATTACATAAAAGAAAAAAAGATAATGAGCCCAAACCAATTTGGGTTTAGGAACAATCTCAGCACTCAAGATGAAATTGCTAAATTAACTTGAACAATAATACAAAAATTAGATAATGGAGAAAAGTGTCTTGGATAATCATCGACTTACGTAAGGCATTTGATAGTATATCACACTCAAAACTAAATGAGAAACTCATGCAAATTGGATTGGACGGAACAGTACTGTCATGGTTCCAAAGTTATCTAAAAGAGAGATTTCAATACGTCAAAATAAATAATACACTAAGTGAACCTAAAACCTCATCATTTGGTATACCACAAGGAACTGTCATCGGTCCTATCCTTTTTATTATATATGTAAATCAAATGTTCACTCTTCCCATAGTTGGAGATATCATATCTTATGCAGACGACACTGTAGTTATCACCAAAGGGAAATCATGGGAGGAAACAATGAGTATAGCAAATATCAATATAAACATACTCAAAACATGGTTTGACCTAAATTGTCTCTCACTTAATACGGAGAAAACTTATTTTATTCCTTTTTCTTTGAAAGAAAAAAATGTCGAGAACAATATAACTAATAAAATCCATTCATCACAGAGTGAAAATAAAAAGGAATGCAATGATGAAAATTGCCTACCAATAACATGCAAAATAGTATGAAGTATCTGGGTGTCATAGTAGATAGACACTTAAAATGGAAAGAACAAGTCCAAAATACAGTAACCAGAATAATAAAACTTATATACATATTTATTAGACTGAGAAACATCTTATCATCCAATATGATCAAAACTATATATTTCTCTCTTGCCCAATCTATTCTACAATATGGTATAATCGGGTGGGGTGGGACTTTCAAAACTAACCTCTTACCTGTAGAAAGGGTACAGGGGTTGATTTTGAAAGTCATCTTACGAAAACCATCTGTATTTCCAACAACACAGCTATTTGACACTTTTAGGGTTCTCAGTCTTAATAAAATTTTCAAAAAGAACTCATTATTGCAAACTCATAAAGATCATTTCAATCCATCAACAACAACATTCACAAACATAAACAACCGACCACGATCACGGGGCAATTTATAAATTCCAAAATTTAAAACGAGTGCTTCTCAACACCATTATGCTTATCAAGGTATAAAATTTTTCAATGCTCTCCCGTATAAAATCAAGTCTGAAAAAACTTATAAAGTTTTTAAATCCCAAATAAAAACACTAATAGACCAACCCGACACTAATTATAAGTTTTAAATTCATCATCAAAATATAACAACAACAAAAAAATAAACTAGAACATATTCTCTAAAAATATTTCATCACCATATCAAATTGAAAGCAAAGTACATACGCATTATTTGCAGGCACCAAATTGTTACAACTTTATTATATGTACCTACTCTGACAATACTGTTAGCCCATCCATTTCAAATATCAATGTTTTCTTAACCAACGATATGTACCTACTACCTACTTACAATCTACATACATAATGAATAAATACAATAATATTATTTTTGTTTCTAATATATCTATGCCTGTATTATCTTATATTGCATCTTATTCCAATTTTAACTCTTATTTACTTCTAGTTCATTATGTCCACTTGTCTTCATGAATATATATTTTATTAATATAAGTACTTGTAATAACATACTCTGTGTACCTACGTATTTTACAATGGCACTCCAAAATTCAAGCACGAGAAATGTTTTCTCTTTTGAATTGGGTAGTTTCATTAAAAAAAAATTTATATATTGTTATTAGTTTTAAGAATCAAATGTTTTACTACGAATCTGTATACGTATGTATTTTTTAAACAATAAAAAAAAAAACGGTAAGACGAATCGTCAAGGAAGGGGAAAAGGCAGATGGAAAATTTGAAACACCGGGAAAACGGAAAATGGGCATAATAATAATAATATGTAATAGTATAAGTGCTGATGATTGGAAAAATTTGCCAGAAGTGTTTTTTTTTTTAAATATACATTCTTTGTCTTATGAGCCATCTTGGTGTTGCCATTTAAAACTAGAAAACGATCGCAGCGCCATCATTTATTTTCTACACTTAATTACCAAACTGTACCTCAGTTTAGAGTACCTACCCAAGGTTCGTAGAAAATGCGTTTAATAAGATTGAACTCATATGGGCCTTTTTCGAAAAAAAATTCGTCTGACCGCTTTCGAAATTTATTTCGAAGTAAAACACTGCCACTTGTATTGCACTTAATTCAAATTTGTATTCGTAGCAAGTACATGCAACACGGACTTCAAGCTACGTCACGAATTTTTAGCCAATCACCACTCTACCCCCTCGATGAGCTAGCTGTGTAACCTACATTTTTATTAAAAACTAGCTGACCCGATGAACTTCGTACCGCCTCAGAATCAATAGCTGTTGAATTAAATTCAGTTTTTTTATTAAGTTAAAAATTACGCAATGAAGCAATTATCAATGCGCAACTGTCCGTGTTTTGTTTTTGTCATTATCAGAGATGGCGTTGTGTACGGATTTATATTTTTATGATTTTCTTACATTTACAATTACTTACGGGAATTCGGGAGGCGGATACGGGTGCCGCCGCCCCGGGAACCATTTATTGAATAACCAACACCTCTGCCATAGATCACCCCAAGTGGTTCGCTACGTTTGGTGATTTAGCAGGGATGCCCGGGTTCATGAGGTGACTTATGTCCGGGTCTTGGCAGTTGATGCGCCTGCCCACCTGCTGCGTGGCGGGCCGGATCGAGAGAGACTGGTTGAGGTAGGCCTTTTGACCTTTCCAGCCGGACTCTCTCGACCCATTGCCTTGCACCACAGTTGGAGGGATGGATTCATACGTCCGTCACTCCCGGACACACTGACCCCCCAGATTCCTACCCACCCCTCATACCCTTTTCCTTCCCAGAACTTTCTATCCTCCCCATTCCTTAAAAAGATCCTCCACACAGCATCCCCTAAGATGACATAGGTCCTGAGAGAAATTATTTTCCTCAGGGCCTCCTGTGTGGAGCTTATGTAAAAAAATGCGTTTCATTTCAGAGATTTATTATAATTATTGTATTTTTCCTTTGGAGGTGTGCAGACATACGTTCACCATTTGTCTGATTTTCGACTATTGACATTGAGTGTGTAAGAAAGAAGGGCAGCATTATATGATTAAAAACAAATGCACAACAATCAACGTATTGACATTTGACGTTTTTGAATGTTTGGAATTCACGCACAGTTCAATATTATACCCCTCACAATATTGCTGCAGTTCTTTCAAAATAGGAGAATTCGTTCCATACAAAATGTATGGGGAAAATAATTTTCTTTATAACTTTTTATTTCGTTAACTTTTGTGATGTTTTAATAGTTATTATCCTATCCGGGGCGGAGACAAATCCAACAAATCAAAGATCATCAAAATCAGCCCAGCCGTTCTCGAGTTATAAATGGTGTAACTTACCCGACTTTGTTTTATATATTAAGACTAGCTGACCCGCCGAACTTCGTACCGCCTCAGAATCAATAACCGTAGATTTAAATTCAGTTTTATTATTAAATTTAAAATTACACAATGAAGCAATTATCGATGAGCAGCTGTCCGTGTTTTGTTTTTGTCAGTATCAGAGATGTCATTGTGTACGGATTTTTTTGTTTGTGATTTTCTTACTTTTCCACTTAATTACGGGAATTTATGAGGCGGGTACGGGTGCCGCCACCCCGGGAACCATTTATTGGATAACCAACACCTCTTCTGTACGTCACCCCAAGTGGTTCGCTACGTTTGGTGATTTAGCAGGGGTGTCCGAGTTCATTGGGTGAAGTTTGTCCGGGTCACCTGCTGTGTGGCGGGACGGATTGAGAGATACTGGTTGAGGAAGGCCTTTTGACCTTTCCAGCCGGACTCTCTCGACCCATTGCCCTGCACCGCAGTTGGAGGATTGGATTCATAAGTCCGTCACTCCCGGACACACTGACCCCCAGATTCCTACCCACCCCTCATTCTTTTTCCTTCCAAGAACTTCCTATCCTCCCCTTCCTTAAAAAGACCCTCCACATAGCATCACCTAAGATGACATAGGTCCTGAGCGTAATTATTTTCCTCAGGGCCAAAAAATGACGAATGCTTCTACTTGCGGTTGTTGCTGGTGAATGTGAGCCGACATCATTTGAATCACAAGTTAATGGTGTAGTGTGCCAAACATTTGGTGTTGCAAGTCAGCAGGTTAATTTGCTTGAAAACGATACTCATTGGGACATGACAATCGCTGAAGCAATTGTTTCTGCATCTCTAGTCTGATACGCACATTATTTGCTATCATTATTTCGACATGTTTCCCATCGAATCCGTGTGAACTATGGAACAAGTACAAGGATGACATGTCAGAAGACATTTTACATCGAATTCGCTTCAGTTCAGGGAATCCTGATCTCGGGGTGAATGAGGAGATACAAAACAGGCTTTGTTTTTGATCAAAGACATGTATTATTACGGCAGTTTGTTAGTCAAGTTAGGATTACCATCTCGAAATGGACGTCGCTTTCAATCAAGAATTCGAATGTGAACGTATCAAGATGTATTGAACCAATCAGTTCGAACAAATGTACCACTGTTGAACTCCCAACAGAAGGAAGTGTACGATACGTTAATGAAGGTAATTGATGATAGAAATGGTGACTTATTTTTTCTCGATGCGCCCGGTGGAACTGGGAAGACGTCTAATGACAACAAAATGAAAAATGTCATATATTACAAGGTTCTTCAATGAAGGGAACCCATCCAGCAAATAGAGTAGTACAATAATGCCACGTGAATCAAAGCAAATGCCTTCCTGCCATGTAAATTACATTTCTTAATTCATTTTGAGTAGGTATTCATTTTAACTTAAAAAAATGAAATTATTTCATCTAATAAGTTATTAACACAAACAGTTATTGATTCTGAGGCGGTACGAAGTTCGCCGGGTCAGCTAGTAAAATATAAAGCACACTTCAGAAATTGCTCACAATTATTTAGTACTTACTAGCGTTGTCCAGGCTTTAGATCATGTCTCTAATTTTAGATCAGAATATATTTATCTCAACAGATCTAAAAGTAGTGTAACTAAACTCACCATTAATAATTCTTCCTTTCTATCTATTGTTAAACTCAAATTTGTGTTAAATTAAATGAAAGCCAATCACTTTGTAAAACACACTTTAATCAAATTTATGTCATTAAATAAACAACAGTACTTCTTCGATTTTTTTAAAGAACAAAAAATATATTGTTAAGAGGGCATTACCAGAGAAAACCAGAAATATGTCATTTTCAGATCAGATTTTAGACGTATTGACTCTTTTCCACAAAAAATTATAAATGGATTTCGAAAGATTGTTCTTTTATCTAGCATTCGCATGTAATAAATTTTGAGAAAATTTATTAATTTTTAGTATAATAAGGTTATTCCATAGGTCGTTGGCAGATTTGTTAAATTTTCAAAAAAGATTTTGTATTATACCGCACCCTTTTCAAATAAAATAATCCTGCAGTAAAATAAATCAATACATTATCTAGCAAACGCATGTTTTAGAATTTTAATTTTAGTTTCAATAAAATCATTAAAAAATATGTACGTACATGTGTTTCTTGACGAAAATTGGTCCATTTGTGTATTTATTTGCGCACTTACAAACTAATATATTTGAGATTTTTTTAACATTCTTATTAAATTTAGACATTATTGAAAAATGATAAATACATATAATAAAAAAATAACTACAAAAAGTACATTATTTTAATAGTTTTATCATCACGCCTTTCGGCATTTTTGGATGAAGGTATACATTAAAGCTAATTTGAATTGAAATAAATTCGATATTGAGTTATAATTTAAAAAAGCTGGTACGGAGAATAATTAATCTTTCTCATTGTAACCGCCCTGCACGATCGTAAGAACAACTTTGGACGAAATGTGGATTTTCGTCCGCTGACTGGTTAAACGCTCTTAAATGTGTATACATTGTTCTGTATTTTCAGTGTCATTGCACTTTATAAGAATATTTGACAGGTGTCACGACCTATACCGCGACACAAGAATATGACTGTAAATCCTTTTTGTTTTTTGATGAGTAAAGACCAATAATTATTGTGCTTTGAAATTTGATCGTAGGAAGTAGGAAATGAGAGGAAGTCTCTTACCTTTTGACGGCTTCTTATGGCGTTTCAGGATCGATCCTGGGTTCCCAATATCGGCACAACACCAGGTTTTTAAGACACGACAGTTTGATTTGATAATATGAAATCTTGCGATGATTTGCGATATTTTCGACGAGAGCACTGTGACCAATGTCACTACCAAAATTCAACTGCCCAAGTAGGTAAGGTAAACTTGGCAACAATATTGTTCAATTATTTCCTCATGTAGGTAGGACCATCTTCTTCTTTTCCTGGTAGAGACTTTGAGGAAAGGAGGAAGAGAAAGGAATGCATGATTGAAGAAGGACTTGGGGAATATGGATTTAGTTTTTTAAAAGACTGTTTCAGAACCAAACAACAGGTAAATATGTGTTGCCAGCCTACAAATTTTGTAGTTCCATTTTTTTATATTTTCTGCTTTTATTTGACAGACTGTTATGTTGTATTTCCGGCACTTTCTCGACTTCCTGGTCCTCGTTCACACTACATCTGTCATTAACTTATCTCATTATGCAGCTGTGGTCAACGACGGGCATTAAATAGCTTTCAAATGACCACACTTCATTGTCCTCGACATAAACCCTAATAGGTACTAACTGACCGGCGCACACACCGGTTCATTCCAGTCCATAATCGGGGCTAATAATAAATACAAATGTACTCTGCAATTCTTCCCTTATAATACCTACAATCCCCAAAACCCACGGTTGGGGATTAAGCCAAGTAACTCTTTTCTTATGGCTTAGCAATGATAACTTTGCAGGTATAATGGATAAATATGCCAGTGCAAAATAAATGCATCGTAAATATAAAATAATTATCACACACAAGGGCGGATTTAGATTAAATGCCCAGACGGTATATTTTTGTGTTTATTAAACATTTAATTTTTCTATTGTTTCGACACTTTCCTAAACCTTCCTACACATACTTTATTGTTGATTTTTTTGCCCGTCTGCCCCTTGTGCCCCTCCCAGAAAAAAATCCTGGATCCGCCCTTGATCGCATAGGTACCTACTTACCTACCTAATTTTATATGTTGCACACCGTCGGTATAAATGAAAAAATTCTAAAAAGTCTACAAATCAAAGAAGCCACGTATTGGGCTGCGTAAACGCCGCTTGCGGTTGCTTCTTTCCTCTCCCGTAATTCGTGGCTCGGTTCGCGCTTATGTTCGCAAATGTATACGCAGCATTGGATGTCAAACCAAAATAAATGGAAGAAAACGTAGTTAAACTTTAGCGATTATACCTACTTACACATACAGTAATGAAAAAAAAAACAGTCTTATCTAACCTTGTAGGTTTTTAGGCTAGTAATAACTTAAAGCAAATGCAGAAAAACAGAACGCTTGCAAAATAGGCCAGCATCAAAAAGTGTTAGTAGCAACATTGTGTTATGATGCAGTACAAATCCGTATTCCTTTAAATATAATTATTAACATCCTTATCATTTGTTCTGCATCCTAACAACTCTACCCGTCGAAATCGTCATTAGGTAGGAACTTGTTTATTAATTATTAGAGTGCCAGCTCTGATTTTATCTACGGCCAGAGGCGACACCTGGAGCGGTTCCGCGGCAATACCTCACGTCTTGCGTAGGTAGGTTTCGGAGAGTTGAGCCCGGAACCTAGCTACGCGACAGTCAACGGAGTTTTTGTGAGATTTGAGTTTTGAACGGGAAAAAAATTCCTTTTTACTTTGGATAATGTCGGGCGGTAAAAGTGATAACGAGTACGTATTGTGTGATCGATAGTTTGAATTCCCCTTGGTGGGATTAGCTGTGATTCCTGCAACCGTAAGGAAACTTGTACGGCGGCCAGGCGTTGTTGGAGCCTGAAAGATTTAATCCATGATAAATACGTCCGATCACACTTGGACAGGGCCCCGTTTTGATGGATGATCGGTGTACCGTTAGCCCGCGATGATATTCGCTGTTATTTGTGGCGGGAAAGTAATTTTACGCCGACCCTGACACTCGTCTGGACCGAGGGCGGCCTACCTACATGCCAAACCTTCTTCAACGTAAAACACCCCCATTGGCGGCGGGGTGACTTGCTAATTTTGGACGCGGTGAAAGGCCGCTTGATGTTCTCCCATTGGCGGCGGGGTGACATGCTAATTTTGGACGCGGCGAAAGGCCGCTTGATGTTCTCCCATTGGCGGCGGGGTGACTTGCTAATTTTGGACGCGGCGAAAGGCCGCTTGACGAACTCCCTTTGGCGGCGGAACCGACTCCAGATCTCGGCTTCGGTGATGGCTTTCCGGATCCTGCACGAGGAAATGCTGCCTGTGCCTTGCAGCTAATAGACGGACATTTTATTAGTTAACTAGCGATAGAATTCATAGTAAAAAGAGGTCGGTTCCATGGGGGTAAGTGAAATGCAATATTTAAAACCTTTGTCGAGTGAGGCCTCGACCCATGTTTGCTATTTGATTTAAAATTATATATTTGATCTCACAATTCCGCCTTTAAATTATGTACCTTGCAATACCATCCCTTGGAGAACGACACATATCGCTGGTTTACGATCCACCCCTGAGCATATTTGGGATCCACAGATATTCTTGACGGGATCCATAACCCGTCCAGAATTCGCGCTTCCTTTGGGATAAAATCTGTGAGTACCTGATCAGCATTACAATACTAAAGTTGTTTACGATAGGTATACTTGGTTTTGCCACTTGGCGAGAAAAACCCACGTAGCAATTGGTCTCCATTCAAATCTATATAGATCATATGGGAGGGGCGGTAGACCCAGAGAAACCCATCCCACCCCATCCCATCCCATCCCGCCCCAGTCCATCCCATCCCATTACGCACCCCCCCTCCTCCCCCGCATTGTGGTAAGGGTGCATACATTAATTATGTGAGCTCAAAAAGAGGGGGGGTCCAGCAAAATCTCACGTTACTTGAAACGAATATACGAAGTGGCCCAAAATTATCTCACCAAGGGAGGGGGGGTCTAGATTGGAAGAAAAACTGTTCACGTAATTAATGTATGAGTATGCCCCCTAAATATAATCTCTCAAAGTGGGCGGTGGGCAATAAAGGTTGAGAATCTATGATATAGATGAAAGGCATTTCTAGGGTTTATATTTTTTTATGTAAATACCCCATAAGAAATACCCACAAGCGTCCCAATTGGTCCCAACCATCTGGGTATGTTGTGAAGCTGAAAGTAGTGGGGAGGTGAAGGAGATAGGAAGGAAGAAGGCGAGGAAGTACCTGACTATTGGACTATTCGTATCTGGTCACCAAACACGGCTAAAGCCATTTCAAACAACTTTTCAATTTTGAATGGCCTTCTTACACCAGGACGATACTGAGAGCAACTTCTACTCTGGAACATGCCGCAAATATATTATTTTAATTACAACTATATATTATTTTTCACTAGCTGGGTTACCCGGCTTCGCTCGGAAAACATTTTTTTTTTTTTTAAATAATAGATAATACATAATATAATCAACAAACAAGTCCTGCTAAGCCAATTGAATCGGCTTGTCAACGGGTGCTTATATTTTAGTTACATATTTATACATTTTTTAAATTTAAAATTTACATCTTATATCTACAGATTCAACATTTTTTCATACATATCAAAATCAATAAAAATCTTTTTTTTCCGATAGCCAATTTTTCACCATATATTTAACCTTATTCATAGAATTACATTGCTTTATAGTGTCAGGTAATAAATTAAATATCTTCGGTATGATATATTCAAACGTTCTCTGTCCGTACTTATTGTTAAATTTCGGAACTATTAACCCGTCGTTACGCGTGTGTCGTTATTCGACAGTGTTCTGGAGTGTTTCACATTGATGTTCCCGATTCCCTATTCTCGAACATTCCAAAATTTTCCAGAGGGTTCCGGGATGTTCTGGAACATTGTGGAATGCTCTCAAATACTCTGACTGGGGTGTTCGACATCGCTCATGGAGTTGATGTAAGATTGAATTGACGTTCTAATCCACGACGGATCTTACTTTATATACCCCATATGGATAGCCCCATACAAAAACAAAAATTTCAAATGTTCCAGATCATTGCACAACATTCAGGAGTGTTCTGGAATGTTCCATAATGATCTGGGCTGTTTCGATATGTTCCTGAAGTTCCATCCTATTCTCTAACATTCCAGAATGTTCCAAGAGGTTCTGGAATGTGGTGGAATGCTCAAGAATACTCTGGAATTTTTTGAACTGTTCTATAAATTTCAACGGGGCCAAACTTCCAGCCCTTATATCTTTAAAAGCACGCTCTTCAGGTAAAATTGGGAACTTTCCTCGTGGATGGAGGATAGAGGGCTACCACACAATATAACTCCCATTATCGTACCGGGACTCGTCTTTGAGCTTTAGCGGCATGAAAATTAATAATATAATTATCCAAACTTCTAGAACTTTTCCGAACCTTCTAGACACACTGACACTCTCCGTCACTCATTTCAGAAAGATTCTTAAACTTTCTCCTTCCATAACATCCTAGAGGATTAGGTAACCTTCCAGAACTATCTAGAACCTTCTAGACTCACTGACATACTCCATCGCTCCTTTCAGAACTTTCTTAAGCTTTATCGAACCTTCTAGAACTTTTCGGAACCTTCTAGACTCACTGACGTACTCAGACACTCCTTCCAGAACTTTCTACAGCTTTATCTAACCGTCTAGAACTCAGGAACTTTATAGACTCACCGACGTACTCCGCCACTCCTTCCCGAACTTTCTAGAGCTTTACCGAAATTTCTAGAACTTTTCGGAACCTTCTAGACCCACTGACTTACTTCGCCACTCCTTATAGATTTTTGTATAGCTTTATCGAATCTTGTAGAACTTTTCGGAAACTTCTAGACTCACCGACATACTCCGCCACTCCTCCCAGAACTTTGTACGGCTTTACTGAACCTTGTAGAACAGTAGCTTGCGTCAGGAGCTTGGTAGACTCACCGACGTACTCCGCCACTCCTTCCAGAACTTTCTACAGCTTTATCCAACCGTCTAGAACTCAGGAACTTTATAGACTCACCGACGTACTCCACCACTCCTTCCCGAACTTTCTAGAGCTTTACCGAAATTTCTAGAACTTTTCGGAACCTTCTAGACCCACTGACCTACTTCGCCACTCCTTATAGATTTTTGTATAGCTTTATCGAACCTTGTAGAACTTTTCGGAAACTTCTAGACTCACCGACATACTCCGCCACTCCTCCCAGAACTTTGTACGGCTTTACTGAACCTTGTAGAACTTTCCGAAACCTTCTAAACTCTCTGACGCGTTCCGTAACTCCTTCCAGAACTTTTTATAGCTTCATCGAACCTTATAGAACTTTCTGGAACCTTTAGACCTACCGACATATTCCATAATGCCTTCCAGAACTTTCTACAGCTCTATCAAACCTTTTAGAACTTTCTGGAACATTCTAGATCCACCGACATATTTCGCTACTCCCTTCAGAACTTTTTGCAGCTTTATCGAACCTTATGAAACTTTATCGAATCCTCTGGAATCTTCCGGAACCTTCTAGACTCACCGACATACTCCGCCACTCCTTCTAGAACTTTCTATAGCTTTATCGAAACTTGTAGAACTTTTCGGAACCTTCTAGACTCACTGACATACTCCGCCACTCCTTCCAGAATTTTCTATAGATTTATCGAACCTTCTGGATCTTTTCGGAACCTTCTATAGTCACCGACATACTCCTCCACTCCTATCAGAACTTTCTACAGCTTTGCGGAACCTTCTAGAACTTTCTACAGTTTTATCGAAACTTCTAGAAATTTCCGGAAAGTTCTAAACCCACGGACATATTCCACCATTCGTTTCAGAACTTTGTACAACTTTATCGAACCTTCTAGAACTTTCCAAAAACTTCTAAACCCACCGACTTACTCCGTCACTACTTCCAGAACTTTGTACAGCTTTATCGAACCTTCTAGAACTTCCTACAGCTTTTTGGAATCTTTAAGAATTTTCCGGAACCTTCTAGACACACTGCCACACTCCTCCACTCCTTTCAAAACTTTCTACAGCTTTACGGAACCTTCTAGAACTTTTTACAGTTTTATCGAACCTTGTAGAACATTCCGGAAACTTCTAAACCCACTGTCATATTCCACCATTCCTTTCAGAACTTTGTACACCTTTATTGAACCTTCTAGACTCACTGACTTACTTCGCCACTCCTTCCAGAACTTTCTACAGCTTTATCGCACCTTCTAGAACTTCCTACAGCTTGGTGGAATCTTCAAGAATTTTCCGGAACCTTCTACAAACACTGAAACACTCCTCCACTCCTTTCAGAACTTTAGCCTTATGGAACCTTCTAGAACTTCTTACAGCTTTGTGGAATCTTCAAGTATTTTCCGAAACCTTCTACACATACCAATACACTCCTCCACTCCTTCTAGAACTTTCTAAAGCTTTATCGAACCTTCTAGAACTTCCTACAGCTTTGTGGAATCTTCAAGAATTTTCCAGAACATTCCACACACACAAACACACTCCTCCACTTCTTCTCAAGCTTTCTACAGCTTTATCGAACCTTCTAGAACTTTCCGGAACCTTCTGGACTCACTGAAATACTCCGTCACACCTTCCAGAACTTTCTACCGCTTTATCGAACCTTCTAGACTCACCGACATACTCCGCCACTCCTTCCAGAACTTTGTACAGCCCTATCGAATCTTCTAGAACTTCATACAGCTTTATGGAACCTGCTAGTATTTTCCGGGACCTTCTAGACACACCGACACACTCCTCCACTCCTTTCAGAACTCTCTACAGCCTTATGCAACCTTCTAGAACTTTCTACGGCTTTTTCAAACCTTCTAGAACTTTCCATCTAGACTCGCCGACATACTCCGCCACTACTTCCTGAACTTTGTACAGTCCTTAAGAACCTTCTAGAACTTCTACAGCTTTATGGAACCTTATAGAATTTTCCGGAACCTTCTAGACACGCAGACACACTCCTCCACTCCTTTCAAAACTTTCTACAGCTTTACGGAACCTTCTAGAACTTTTTACAGTTTTATCGAACCTTGTAGAACATTCCGGAAACTTCTAAACCCACTGTCATATTCCACCATTCCTTTCAGAACTTTGTACACCTTTATTGAACCTTCTAGACTCACTGACTTACTTCGCCACTCCTTCCAGAACTTTCTACAGCTTTATCGCACCTTCTAGAACTTCCTACAGCTTGGTGGAATCTTCAAGAATTTTCCGGAACCTTCTACAAACACTGAAACACTCCTCCACTCCTTTCAGAACTTTAGCCTTATGGAACCTTCTAGAACTTCTTACAGCTTTGTGGAATCTTCAAGTATTTTCCGAAACCTTCTACACACACCAATACACTCCTCCACTCCTTCTAGAACTTTCTAAAGCTTTATCGAACCTTCTAGAACTTCCTACAGCTTTGTGGAATCTTCAAGAATTTTCCAGAACATTCCACACACACAAACACACTCCTCCACTTCTTCTCAAGCTTTCTACAGCTTTATCGAACCTTCTAGAACTTTCCGGAACCTTCTGGACTCACTGAAATACTCCGTCACACCTTCCAGAACTTTCTACCGCTTTATTGAACCTTCTAGACTCACCGACATACTCCGCCACTCCTTCCAGAACTTTGTACAGCCCTATCGAATCTTCTAGAACTTCATACAGCTTTATGGAACCTGCTAGTATTTTCCGGGACCTTCTAGACACACCGACACACTCCTCCACTCCTTTCAGAACTCTCTACAGCCTTATGCAACCTTCTAGAACTTTCTACGGCTTTTTCAAACCTTCTAGAACTTTCCATCTAGACTCGCCGACATACTCCGCCACTATTTCCTGAACTTTGTACAGTCCTTTAGAACCTTCTAGAACTTCTACAGCTTTATGGAACCTTATAGAATTTTCCGGAACCTTCTAGACACGCCGACACACTCCTCCACTCCTTTCAGAACTTTCTACAGCTTTATCGAACCTTCTTGAACTTTTCGGGACCTTCTAGGCTCGCTCACATACTCCTCCATTTCTTCTAGAACATTCCAGAGTTTTATCGAATTTTCTAGAAGTTTCCGGAATCTTCCAGACTCTTCTTGAAAATTCTAGAGTCTTCTTAGATCTTCCGAGACTTGGCAAGCGTGGAAACGTAGCATTAGACGCCAAACGTCAAAAGTCATTCCACACAACAACGAGTGGGGCAACCCAGTAGAAACAGAGCAGCGAGTGGTGGGTTGTTGACGTATCTATGCAATTGGCTGTCAAAATCAGGTATTATTGTTTTCCCGCGCGAACATTCGCACTCGCAAAGACATCGTCTATTATTATAATTATAAAGTCATATTACAATGGCTGATTTACCAGCGATGTTGGCTGCGATACACCATGTCGATCAAGCTGAAGCAACTGTTTCGAGACTGACAAGAACGCTTCGACAGATCAATTCGATTTTTTATCAATGCATGTTTGGTGCTTCACAAAATGTGTGTAAAAGATAAATTTGATCTTCCAGAATACACCTGAGTGATAATAATCTAGATTTAGGGCTGATTGCTGGAGGAATGGCTCCAATAGAATGAACCCAGATTTAGGTAGTGGCTGGTAGAGCTGTTCAAAATAGGATTGTTCAAAATGATTTCTGTGTTTATACTAAGTACCTAGTGAAATAATGAAATTGAAACTGATGAAATAATCAAGTATGATATTTTCTAGTAAATTAAAAAAATTAAAAAAACAACTCTGGTGTTAATTAGTAAAACATTATATTTATCCATGATAGAAATAAAACACTCTCATTCATTACGCTGATACGATGATAACATTATATTTATCCATTATAAAACTAAAATGCTACTAATAAATAGCATCACAATTTTTATCACATGGCGCAGAAAACATTGCAGTTTCAGTTGTTCAATTACGACCTCCGTAGTCCAGTGGGTAAGACTCTTTACTAACAATCCGGAGGTCGCGGGTTCGAACCCGGCATGCGCAAATAAATTTTATTTGATTAATTTGTGTTATTTCACAATTAATTCATTTAAAATAATATATAGTATATTTGCGGCATGTTCCAGAGTGGAAGATACTATTACTATCGCCCTGGTGTAAGACCACCATTCAGAATTGAAACGTTGCTTGAAAATGGCTTTAGCCGTGTTTGGTGGCCAGATCTGAATAGCCAGGTACTTCCCAACCTTCCTCCTCCCCACCTCCTTTCCCCTCACCGCTACCTTCAGCCTCACAACATACCCCAATTGGGGATGCCATAGTCTCACTGGCTCCAGACGCGAGCAGTTGAAATTCTTGTGCGGTATTCACTGTAAAAAAAAATAATTACAATTGTAATTATTTCAACATACTTTGTATTATAAGCTAAAGAATGATAAACAAGTCTGATATTGTCTATTAAATATCTTCGTTGTTAAATTTAAATTAAAAAATTATTTTTATCCACGATAAAACTAAAAAACTTCTAAATATTTTAGTTATTAGTTTTGGGGTGTTATGCCGTGTTGCACTACCTCCTTCTTTAGCCAACGTTTCGGACAGCGTTGCATTATCAGGGCAGATATGTCTAATCTGCCAGCTCTGCCCTGATGACGGACACTGCAAAGCTGTACGAAACGTTGGCTAAAGAACGAGGTAACGCAACGCATAACACCCCAAAACTAATAGTATCTTCCACTCTGGAACATACCGCAAATATACTATATATTATTTTAAATGAATTAATTGTGAAATAACACAAATTAATCAAATAAAATTTATTTGCGCATGCCGGGTTCGAACCCGCGACCTCCGGATTGTTAGTCAAGAGTCTTACCCACTGGACTACGGAGGTCGTAATTGAACAACTGAAACTGCAATGTTTTCTGCGCCATGTGATAAAAATTGTGATGCTATTTATTAGTAGCATTTTAGTTTTATCATGGATAAATATAATGTTATCATCGTATCAGCGTAATGAATGAGAGTGTTTTATTTCTATCATGGATAAATATAATGTTTTACTAATTAACACCAGAGTTGTTTTTTAATTTTTTTAATTTACTAGAAAATATCATACTTGATTATTTAATCAGTGTACTAATTCTTTATTTTTAGCTTGTATTACAAAATATATTGACATTGTACATTGAAAACTGTGTTGTTTCTATATTACTTGATAATAATTATGATATACATAATATTAAATACATTTTTTATGATCACACTATTGTTTTCTTACATTTTACATCACTATATTATCACAAAATATATAAAACCTTGTTGAAATTCACTTTTGAAATTACACAAATATACTGCACATGGGGCGAGACCCACCCACAAGAGTCTGGCGTCTACCGTTGGTGATGGGGCTTATTATTTTGTACAGCAACAACATAGATGGTATTTTGTCGGCCTTAAATAAATCAGTTGGCTTGCAACCAAAATAAGGTGATGCTTTCAAAATTACTTATTATAATAAAAAAACTGGGCGTACTGTACAGAGCCCGCAGATACTTTAATAGTACACAACTGCTAACCCTGCACAAATCACAAGTGCGCCCCACGGTTGAATTTGGCAGCCACCTCTGGTCTGGAGCTCAAAAATACCCTCAACTCTGTGCAAAAACGGGCGGTCCGCTTAATAGGTTCTCCCATCTTAACAGACGGATTGCAATCTTTAGCGCACAGGCGTCGGGTGGGAATGCTATCCTTGTTCTACCGGTATTACAATGGAAGATGCTCCGAGTAACTAGCGTCATTCATCCCTTCGGCACCGGTGCATAGTCGGGAAACACGCCAAACGTGTGCCCAACATTTGTACACTGTTGACATTTGTCACATGAGAATGGGTCGTTTCTTCGACTCGTTTTTATGTTCAACAGCTCGGCTGTGGAATGATTTGCCGGCCTTTGTGTTTCCTCCTTCCTACAACATGGGTCTCTTCAAGACCAATGTTCATTCCTTCCTCTCCTCAAAAAAAACCCTCCACACAGCATCCCAGATGACATAGGCCCTGAGGGAAATTATTTTCCTCAGGGCCTCTTGTGTGGAGTTAATGTACTTAAAAAAAAAATCATGGGTATTGAAGTATTTGTTGTAACGATTTGTATTTGAAGTGTTTGTTATAACGCAGCTTCATGTAGCCTCACCCCTCATTATTTGTGTGTGGCTAATATCATTAATAATAATATGATCTAGACCTAGACACTTGACAAATGATGAACAGTGAACAGAACAACAAAAGGATTAAAAAGACTAGGTACTTAGTATAAACACAGAAACCATTTTGAACAATCCTATTTTGAACAGCTCTACCAGCCACTACCTAAATCTGGGTTCATATGGCCGGACGATACGCGATCAAAACTATCACCAAAATGGTTAAATGCGATTCAACATAATAAAGCAAGTGGAATTACTTTCCACGCCTAAGTTTATTGTTTACATATTCACATTTAATTAAAAAAAGCAGAAAATGAAATAAAATGTGAAATACTCCAATATAGGTTCAGTGTTGCCACTAAAAAGTCGTTTTGGTTTTCCCACATTAATGGGAGAATACATAATTTATGGAATAAGTTACTATGGAGGTAACCATATTAAAATACTTAATAAAAATTATGTTTTAATCTTCATACAACATACTTCATTAAAACATATTTTAGTTTATTAATGAATAATCTAGTAAGTAATTATATTTTTTTACGTATTTTATATTAATAATTTTGCAGGGCACCATAAGATGCAGCACGCCGTGAGAAGTGGGTGGAAATAACTCGATTGCCGAGAAAAGAACTTTGAAAACACTTTTGAAACAATTTCTGTTTGAGTATTATACATATACTATTGGTTCAATAAAAAATATTGGAACAAATAATGACTTCATTATTTCATTAGTTGTGCTTTCTTTTAGTCATATAATGAAAAAAACAAATTAAAAATAATTTAAATAAGTTTACTTTATTACAAACTAACGTAAAAAAAAACTATTTCATTGTTTATTTTGGGTAAAATTTTAAATAGTAGGCAACACCAAGCCGCTATTGCAGGTTCGCGTTTCTGGCTTTGTCTAAATCCTAGCGGTGGTAGTGACTTGTGCAAGTGAGACAAATATATGTTTACTTTCAAATGTTTAGTAATTCCAAAGCTACGTCGTTGCAGTTGTAGAGTGGTTACGCTTTTTTCGATGAGCGGTAATGAATTTTGCTTCTCTATTTATATACCTCAATGGTTTTAACAGAAAGTAGTACGATAATGCCACGTGAATCATTTCGATTCGCTTTAATAAAGCACATGTCTTGCTGCCACGTGAATTACATTTCTTAATTCATTTTGAGTATTAATTTTAACTTAAAAAAAATGAAATTAATTCAGCTAATAAGTTAACACAACAGTTATTGATTCTTAGGCGGTACGAAGTTCGCCGGGTCAGCTAGTGTAAATATAAATGCATTAAAAATACATACAGGCGGATGCTTAGTTTTTTTAATATGTTGTCAAACAGATTGAAAAACGTGTTAAAAAAGTTTCGCCCCCCCCCCCCCCTCCATTTTAATTTATTTTATTTATTTATTTATTATTTCTTTACACTGTAGGTAAAAATGTTTACAATACAATTTGTTACCTCACTAGGACAAGCCTGTGTTGAGGTTAACAATAATTATACAAGTTAACAAAATAACACAAAATTATACAGATTTTGAAAGAACAATATTGTTGTATTTCTTACAGATTGAGATTAGATTATGGGTACCTACTAAACAGATGGGGCTAGGTACTACATTAATGTAGACTTTTAGGGTGACCATAGTTTTGAGATCTGATTTAAAATAAAATAAAATAAAGTTTTGTTTTTTTTTTTAAGGATTAAGTTGTGAATAATAAATATATGTATATAATTTAACATGCTGTAGATTTGGCAAGAGGAAGATGAACAAAAACGGTTCAAAAAAAATAATATTATTTTAGCTTATTATTATAAACATACTCATTTAGCTAATAATTTAGAAAGGACAAAGTAGAGAAAATCAATTGGCAATCCTCGACTAACACAAATAAATTAAGATATAAGAAGAAATAAATTAAAACAACTAACACAAATAAATTAAGATATAAGAAGAAGATATAAGTATAAGAAGTTTTAATTTATACCCTGATGATGCTTGTATTAAGCGAAACCGGTCGGTAAATAAAAATTAAATCAATAAATCGTGGTTACAAACAAAGTGATTGTTTTCCTTTAATAAATTAAGATCCTTCTTAAAAGTGTACAAGGAATTAGATGACTTTATATATTCTGGAAGGCTATTAAATATGAGTGGAGCTTGATAAAAATAATTTCTTTGACCAAAAGAAGATTTAGTTTGAATTGCCATAAAGTTCAGACCAGAGCCAATTCTCGTAGTACGAATTTGCTGTGTTCTTTCTGCAAAATTAATATTATTAAAAAATCTACAAAGCGTTTGTGTAATATATAACTGTTTTACGTTCATTACATTACATTCCTTAAAAAGTAAATGAGTTGGATATTTAATTTTTTTCTTGAACATAACTTTAAGAATCATTTTTTGGGAAATATTAAGTGGTTCTATACAGGGTGTTAAGGGACGTACTTGACTTACTTTAACCAGTGATTCCTGACATTATTTGGAGTAAAAAATGTAAATGAAATTTTGGTCTCCGGTGACTTTTTTTGACCACTACCTTGCGGGACTCCAAAGGAGATTGATTTACCCTCGCTTAACATCTTATTTATTTCCACTTGTTGTGTTCTGTCACTAAGATAAGATCTGAACCAGCCCATTGCTGTATTATTAATGCCTAAAGATGATAATTTTTTAAGTAGCAATTCGTGGGAAACAGTGTCAAATGCTTTTGACAAATCCAAGAACACCGCTATGGCTTTGTTGCCATAGTCCAGCGCTCTTGTAACTTTGGTCAATACCTTTAAAACAGCATCACTCGTACCTTTATTTGCTCTGAAACCGAATTGATTGTCAGAGAGTAATTTGTATTTTTCTAAGAGTGAAACTAATCTTGACTTGGCCAATCTTTCTATCAATTTTGAGAGAGTATTGAGTAAAGATATGGGTCTGTAATTGTTAATTACTTATCTATTTTATTACTACCTTTATTATCTGTAATTATAAGATAACCTTTAGCAAAGGTCCTAAGATACCTAATAAAAAATACGAAGTGCAATACATAAGTGAAACTGGAACTTAAACTATACAAACATTAGCAGCCTTACTAAAAAACCCAGTGAAAATTTTATTCAATTGACAAACGGCCGAGGATGTGAAAACATTACTAATTAAAAAATTGTTCATGGAAAAAAAATACACTTGGTTTACACAGTCTGAGGGGGTAGTTTATCTCTGTTTTAGTAATGATGTTTGAACGAAATTTGGATTTTTTCCTAAGTATTTTGAATGTGGTATATATTTATTATTTTTGAAGGTGTCGTAAAAACAAATACCATTTATGAAAACTAGATAAAATTACCTTTTAGATTTGTGTAATTGAAATACGCTTTAATTTTAAAAAAGTGCCATATATTAAGATTCAAACGCGAAAAAAAATGGAATTTTATTTTACCAAAAGATATTTGATGAAAGTGAACAGAAATTTATAAAAAAACAATAATTAATTTTTGGGGATCGCTGGCAACGGTTAATATGCACTTTTTTTAAAAAAAAACCTTTTGATTCACCTTAATTACATTAAAAGGCAACTATTTGCATTGGGGGAAGTGGAAAATATTTCATTCTAAATTTCATTACGTAAAATTAAAATTAGCTTTCGTCTTGTGAGATTGTACGCCATAATCACAAACCATGTTACACAAACCTAGCGTAGCCACTAAACTACTTGAAAACTGGGATTTTTTTCTTGCCTTGACGCGAGTAGGCGTTATAAAGGGGCACTTTCTTTTGTATCACAAACCATGTTACACAAAAATATTTTCCACTTCCCCCAATGCAAATAGTTGTCTTTTAATGTAATTAAGGTGAATCAAAAGATTTTTTTAAAAAAAGTGCGTATTAACTGTTGCCAGCGATCCCCAAAATTTACCAAACAAAATTTAAAAAATACAGACCTTTTATATAATGAATTTGGAACGAAACTGTCACCTCACTTTTTCCTCGTGCATACAATAAAATAGAAATAAAAAAAATTCAAATTTTTTTTATTGCCAAAAAAGTAACCTAAAAAATGATACTGACTTTTATAACATATTTCTTGCATTTTTAAAGACGTTAATTATTTTGATACGTTAAGGAAAACATGCATTAGATATTAATATTTGATATTGATATTGAATTTGGGAGGCGGGAATGGGTACCGCCGCCCCGGGAACCTTTATTGGATAACCAACACCTCTGTCATAGGTCACCCCAAGTGGTTCGCTACGTTTGGTGATTTAGCAGGGGTGCCCGGGTTCATGGGGTGAGGTTTGTCTAGGTCTTGGAGGTGCTTGACCAGGACGTACTGAACCCCAGATTCCTACCCACCCCTTAAACCCTTTTCCTTCCCAGAACTCTCCTCTCCTCCCTTTCCTTAAAAAAAACCCTCCACACAGCATCCTCAAAGATGACATAGGCCCTGAAGGAAATTATTTTCCTCAGGGCCTCCTGTGTGGAGTTCCTGTAAAAAAAAAAAAAATAAATAAATATTTAAAAAAAACACCACTTTTATGAAATTCTCATTAAATAAAAACGTTTTAATGTAAATTTGAAATTTCATGTTTTATATAAAATACTTTTTGACATTGCAATTTTCAAAGTATGGTTATTTTTATTATAAATTGACTAAAACTTATTAAAAACCACAAAAACTCGGTAAATATATCAATTATACGAATATATTGGTGAATTAGTCATATTATTAGAAATTACGATCACATTTGAGTAAGTAATAATATTACACGCACATCCGAGGAGTGATTTTTTTTTTCGCGCTTTCAGCCCGAACGACGAATGCGCAGGCGTCCGCGCCGCCACCTGGCGGTTATGAAGGAAAACACACAATTTAGTATTTACACTATGAAAAGTTACATTGTTGCCAGACTTATAAAATACATTTTAAGAACAAACCTTATTAGTAATGTTATCGTGTTTTAGTGTATTTTTGTTTTATTCATGTTGCTGCTGCAATGCGGATTATCGGGCGTGCTGTGGTTATTTTTAGTAAGGCTGTAGAAAGATTAGTAGTAATTTTATTTTATAAATTGTAAATTACCGGTTAAGGCTGTATTTATTTATTCATATTTTATCTGTATGGGATAATATTTGTACGGGACCTCCCAACTCCAGGCCACCTTTTAGATAGATAGGTACTAAGCACATTTTGAAGGCACCAGGACACAAAAAAAATGACACCTTTCTAATTCATTTTCTAAAAGATGCATTTGTTAATAATCTTTCACCAAATATTGTAAGGAAATTCGTAAAATTGACGGAGATACAGCATCTTTATATGAAACAGTTTTAAACAGTTTGTGTGTTGAATTATCCTTCAGCAAAACTTTGAACGCGTTTTTCTCAACATGGTTGACAACATATTAGAAAAACCCCGCATTGGGTAGGGTCCTCTAGGATAAAGGGGCCCGAGACAAGCATTGCCTAGGGGCCCCGACATGTTTAAGGGCCCCTGAGTAAAGGGGCACTGAGATGTGCATTGCCTAGGGGCCCCGACATGTTTAAGCTTTAAGCATTGTCCGTAAGGCAGTGTAGGCCATTGCCATTGAAAATCCAGTCACTATAGCCAGGGTCGTGTTATCCATAAGACGTGTAGGCAACTGCCTAGGTGCCCCGCATCGGGTAGGAGTGCCTAGGGGAAAGGGGCCCTGGAGACGTGTTTGCCTGAGGGCCCCGACATGTTTAAGCCCGCCCTGGCAGGGCCGTATTGTGCACAAAGCAGTGTAGGCCACTGCCAAGGGGCCACGCATCGGCTAGGGGCCCCATTATTATCCATAAGAAGTGTAGACAACTGCCTAGGGGGCCCGAATCGGGTAGGGGGCCCTAGGTTAAAGGGGCCCCAACACGTTTAAGCCTGTCCTTGTAGAGCCGTATTTTTCATAAGGCAGTATAGGGCACTTCCTTTGAAAATCCAGTCAGTGTAGCCAGGGCCGTATTATCCATAAGCCCCGAGACGTGCATTGCCTAGGGGCCCCGACAAGTTTAAGCCGGCCCTATTGTCCACAAAGCACTGTAGGCCACTGCCTAGGGGCCACGCATCGGCTGAGGGTCCCTATGGTAAAGGGGCCCTCAACATGTTTAATCCGGCCCTGACTATGATACCACGTAGGGATTGTTTTATAAATGGCCCCCTTCTAATTTATTATTATTTGAATGAACGATGAAAATTTACCAAAAAATATTGAAAATAAAATTCGCCGTTCCGCCATTTTTATCTTTTTTTTTAGATATCGAAATTCCCCTACATGGTGCCATAGACATTGGATTTTCAAACAGTTTCAGAATTGGTGAATGCAAATCGGTGTATAGTATGTTTAATATGTTGTCAACCAAGTTGAAAAACGTGTTAAAAAGTTTCGAGAAAAAGGCATTCAAAGTTTAACTAAAGGATAAATAATTCAAAACGGTTTCACATAAAATGTATCTCCGTCAATTTTTCGAATTTCTTTACAAATTGGTGAGAGCATTCCTAACAAATGCATCTTTCAAAAAATGAAATAAAAAAATTACTAATTTTTTTTTACAGTGTCCTGGTGCCTTAAAGGCTTGTTTAGGATTTGATCAAGGGAACATGGAGGCGTTTGGGGGCTCCCCAAGACCGGGGGAATCTCGATATCTTACTCACAAAACTTGCCCAGATGGGTTTTTTCTTTCGGATGTTAATTTTTTTTTTTAAAGTTACCTCAAGAACAGAAAGCAATTTGTCACACACGGATTCTCATAGCCCATCTAGACTCACGGCGAGAAGCCCCGAGAACACCCGAGAAGCGAGAATGTGAGTAGTTTCTCGCATTCTCTTTCTCGGGCTCGCCTGTTCTGAGATCGCTGTCGGTAAATTCGGCCGCTTCAAAGGATTTCTCGGGCGAGAAGCGAGAAGACTACCACACTTACGTTTTGTCTCAGTGTTGTTTAGTGATCGGTTGAGAGTAGACGTGCGTTATATTTTTGTTTTTGTTTCGAAAATTTTGTTTCCTTGTGTTAAAAATGTGGAACAATCAACAAGAGTTGCAACTTATAGAATACTAGCAGACCCGGCCACACATTGCTGTGGCTAACGAAACACAACGCCATTACCCAACCTTTATAAAATCCACACCACCCGCTTGCCAGCTGCCCGATGCCCGCTGCCCGCTGCCTGAATTGAATATTTGAATTTCTCGTCTTTCCCCTACTATAATGAGCATGTATTATACATATAAACCTTCCTCTTGAATCACTCTATCTATTAGTGAAAACCGCATGAAAATCCGTTGCGTAGTTTAAAAGATCTATGCTAACACATGCATTTTGAGCGATTTCATTTTATACCATGTAATGATGATGATGATTTTCAATCTGAACCGGTGTTATGGGATGCAAAACATGGGAATTATAAAGACAAAAGTTTGAACCACGATGCGTGGAACAGACTTAATGGAGATGCAAGTACCTGAACTCAAAAAGAAAAAATATTCCCTTTTTGCTAGTTACCGGAATTATTTTTAGTTACAACGTTCACAAAATTATAATATGCCATGGCGCACAGAGCCAAACCTGCTGCATTTTTAATATCGTCTGTAATGTCGTCCATCCCGGATGGGAAACAGATCACGAGTGAGAAAAATGAGAGTGTGGATAAGTGCTTGTTCTCGCAAGAAGTCTCGGCGAGAAGTTCTCGCCGAGACTTCTCGCCGTGAGTCTGGAATCAGCATTACAATCTGCTGAATTTCTGTTTTTTTTTTGGGGGTTCCCCGGGGATCGATCCTAAAGCCCGCCTTCCACTGCGAGCGGACCGGACTCCGTACGGACCTCGCTCGCAAGTGCTTCCATCAAGAACGAGGTGAGTGGAGCAGACAAAACGAGTTAAAATAGGTTCGAACGAGTCCGCTCCGCTAATGCGAGCGGAGCGGACTCCGTACGCACTCCGCTCGACTCGCAAACGTTAACTGCATACAAGTGCTTCCATCAAGAACGAGGTGAGCGGAACGAACCGAACTAGTTAAAGTAGGTCAATTTGGTCAATTCAATTACAATTTGGGAGGCGGGAATGGGTACCGCCGCCCCGGGAACCTTTATTGGATAACCAACACCTCTGCCATAGGTCACCCCAAGTGGTTCGCTACGTTTGGTGACTTAGAAGGGGTGCCCGGGTTCATGGGGCGAGGTTTGTCTAGGTCTTGGAGGCGGATGACCAGGACATACTGAACCCCAGATTCCTACCCACCCCTTAAACCCTTTTCCTTCCCAGAACTCTCCTCTCCCTCCTTTCCTTAAAAAAACCCTCCACACAGCATCCCAAAAGATGGCATAGGCCCTGAGGGAATTGTTTTTCCTCAGGGCCTCCTGTGTGGAGCTCATGTAAAAAAAAAAATTAAAAAAAATAAAAAAAAAAAAAAAAAAAAAGGTCCAAACGAGTCCGCTCGCGCACACCATCGACGACTAGTTTCTAGCGAACTCCGCTCAAAAACTGTCGTCAATTCAGTTGGCTCGACTGCATTTTTGTCGAGACGGAGGTGTTTATTGAAGAGGTTTGCCAATTTTGTTTATGTTTATCGCACAGGGACCGCGGAAGTACTCTATGACGGGGGGGTGCAAACTTGTTTAGTCACCCTCTTCCTTCAGTCTCCTCTCCAGTCAATCAACTAGTTATAAATAAGACAAAACGGAGATGACTAGGTCAAACAAATAACAGGTTCAATGAATTAAAAACTTTTTTTATTTAAATATTGCTTTATTGCATTCATTGAACAATACCAAAAACGTTGCGTCTCTCAGCCGTCTTTGAAGCAAATTCCCTAAGAATGTCATTTAAATCTAAACTAAATGTTTCCGCCTTACGCATGTGCAGTATTGCTAGATAAGTAAATCTTCTCTGCTTCATTGGTAGTCGGAGGAATATTCCCATGCGTCGGAGGGCAGTGGGCACTCAGAGACCTTTCACACGACATAGACGTAGCTGGCACGGTGAGGAGCAAGACTACTAACTTTTCTACTTCATTAATCATTGCTCTTGAAACTTTAGGTAGATTAGCCAGTTCTCTTGCGTACTCTCGGACAGTCTTCACGTGAGGTATTGCTTTCTTAGCTATCTTCATTTGCAGTGCTAGTGAGTCAATATCAAAATCAGTTGCGTGAACGCCTAATTCGGCCTGGATGTCGCTTGCTGATAATTCCTTTGAACGGTTAAGTAGAACAGATTCGAGCTGGGCGAGGCGATTCATTCCAGGCTGTTCAAACCTTCTTTCCAACTCGTTTCTACACCAGTCTAACACTGATATAAATTTTTGGCGGAGACTTTCCCTAGGCGACAACTGCACAGCCGGAGCTCTGCCACTGAAGCGTTTTGGAGGGGCTCGAGCACGGGGCATAGTAGGCATAGTGAGTTTATTTTGATCGGTATTAGCCTTTTCCGTATCTTTTAAATATTAAAAGAATAAAATGCGACTCACCGGGTGCGTGATTTCTCAGGATTCGCTTCCCGACTCCTGACGGCTGCTGTATGCGAGTTTCCCATTTCTTCTTGTGTGAGTCGGGTCACCAGTTTGGTGTATTATTTGGTGGTTTGTTGAGATGAATGTGGGTAGATCCAATAATGTCATCTGCTATTTCCGTTCAGCGATCCGCGTGGTTATACTTACCTCACACTTCTCTGATCTGACTCCAAGGGTTACCAAATATACCAAAAATGAAAGGAATGTTTCTGAATACTGAAGTTACATTTATTTAAATTACGAGATACTACAAGTATTAACTTGGAAGGTTTATAGGGAAGATACTCAAGCAAACAAGCTAGCGCGTCAGGTAGCCGGGAAACGAATGAATTCCGTTCGCTTGGCCGGAACGGAATTCGCGCAGGCGCGGTGATTGAGTTGCCCGTGCATAAAAATCAATTATTAGGCTGTTGAGCATAATTCCCTACATACCTCCCGCCCAGTTTTTTAGCGATAAAAAATGAAATAAACCTAAATAAGACATATAAGAGCAATGCTTAAATGTATAAACCAGTATGGTTTTTAAATTGTTTAAAACGAAAAAAAAATTAATTATCTTCAATTGTTTACTGGAGCACTTATTTATTAACTCAACATGTTTATGGAGTTTTATTGTAATTAAAGAAAACTAGACAGGGTATAGTTATCATCCAGAGTGGACCTATTATTACTTTTATTTTAAAGCTATTGCAAATAGTTATTAAGTGATTAGTAGCTTTTACATGCTTCAGTAAACAGTTGGAAAGAATTATGATAACATAAGTATTAAAATTTGAACAACATGTTCATGCGGTGCCAGTTGAAAACGATAGCAGGTTTATTAAATATTTATACAAGAAATATGAACTTAAATATACATAAAAGTTTTATTAAAACCTAAATATTTGAAATGACTCAACGAAAGCAATAAAGGATTACTAACTAGGATAACGCTTCAACTAGTTGTTAATAGGTGAGTATACATTTTTGTTTACAAAAGTTTTTTGTTTGAATTTATAAAAATGGTAGTTATGAAACCAAAATATCTATGTTTCCTATAAGTTAATTAATATATTAAGTTATTAAAAAAAAACAAAAGTAACATATATGTGTACATTATACGATTAGCCATGTATTTAATATAGCCTAGAAATATGTTGAAATGATTATATAGTGAAGTCATTGCAGGTACCAATGTAGTACTTCGTATTTCTATATTATAATAAATATGTTACATCACTTTTGTGATACAAAAGAATACCTCACATCACTCTGAATGTGGAAAATTTTCAGTAAAATTTTTATCTATTATTTATAATAAAGTAAGTACTTATAAGAAATTACACTAATTTTTAATGTACTGTTACATAATTTAAAATTTGATACAACAAAACAACTGTCATGTGTACATAGAAGTTGATCAACTACTTGATCATTTTTTACGATTTTAAATTTTATTATACTTAAATGCACATACAAGAATTGTTTTTGTTTTCCTTTTTTTTAAAAAAAAAAAAAACGAATAAAAATTATCTTCAATTGTTTACTGGAGCGCATTTATCAACTCGACATACAAATGGAGTTTATTATTATCAAAAGGAACTAGACTGGGTATGGATCGTCCAGAGTAGATCTGTTATTTTCTAAAAATTATGGCAATTAATTATTAATTGACTAATAGCATTTAGTCGCTACCGTAAACAATTGAAAAGAATTAGTACATATTATTTATATAAAGATTCAACAAGTGTTTAGTCAGATGGTGAGTATCATTTTAAAACACATCTGAGTGACCATGGTTAAAATTACCAAAGGTAAAAACATTTTCACTATACATGAATTGATAAAAGTCTTAATGTTTAAGTTGAATCAAGAATTGTTTTATATATATGACATTTATGTTAGTTAAAAGTTATTTAACAATGTTAGATACTAGGTTTATATGTATATGTTAATATATTCCATATTGGGAACATGTTCAATATAGAATATATTAAGATTGTATTACACAATAATTATACATTATTGATTAGCGATTATTGCTGGATAAGAAGGTTTCATTGATTGATATACAATGTTTTTTGTTTGCTTAAAAATAGATAGATACATGTAAAAATTTTATTCTAACATTCTATACACGTTTTTCAAAGAAAAGTTGTATAAAATTTATAAAAACTTCAACGCACAAAGCGGAGTGGCTAGATTTACTATTTATATATTCATCGCAAGCTGCGGAATGTTTTATTTTTAAAACAAGGTTATTATTTACGTTAATATGTGTTATATTGAGTATGTGGTCAATACAAGACATATTACGCTTTGTTAATATTAAGTTTAAAAAAAAAAAAAATGACTATTGTCTGAGTACATCGTTTTTTACACACTTTCAAGTGTTAAATTTTTCTTAAAACTAGTTACATGGTTTACATGATTTTAAAAAATGAAAAATTTCATTGGTTAAATGGTTCATCACTTGATGACCGATATGTATTGTATACAACAAATAATAGTACTAGAGTTCAAAATTTCTTTCAAAATTGAAGTCTTTAGTTATCAGTAATTTTACAGATATACGGTTTAAGATAATACAAGCTTTGTATATGCTTTTTTAATATTATTTTTTGGTAGTCATTTTTAATTTGATATGGGATCTGTAGGAAGGAAAAGAATTAATTATCTCTAATTTTGCCAATTATTTGCTTTCCGACCGGTAACGGTCGCCAAAATGGACTCTACGACCAGATCTTGTTCTTTTTATTTCTGGGAGTGGTTCCTGGACAGTTGTAGCAACAGGAATATTTTCTTCTACTGGTACCTTTTCCTCTACAGGTAGGAAGGCTGGTTTTAACCTATCTATGGAAACACGTTTATTTTTGCCCTTTACGTTGATTACAAACGTTTTATCGTCGCGTTCCTCCACTTTATAAGGTCCTTCGTATGAATTTTGAAGGGGCCTTCTTCCACTGTCTGTTCTAAGAAAGACATGGGTAGTTAGAGATAAGTCCTTATGTACAAAGCATTTCCTTGATCCATGGGCGGTGGTAGGTGTTGGCTTGATATTTTCAAATTTTCTTTGAAGTCGACCTACGTAAGTGTCGGGTTCTTCTTTAGGTGTTTCGGTGAAGAAATCACATGGCAATCTTAATGTTCTACCATATGTGAGTTCAGCTGGGGAACATTTTAGATCTTCGCGAACAGTGGATCTCAATCCGAGTAGTATGAGCGGAAGAGTCTCCAACCAGTTCGGGTCACCGCTCGCACTAAGAGCGGCTTTCAGAGTACGGTGCCATCTCTCTATTAAGCCATTGGCTTGTGGGTGGTATGCCGTAGTCCTTGTATGTTTAATTCCCAATTTTTCCGCCAGTTTCTTAAAAAGAAAACTTTCGAATTGACGGCCCTGGTCTGTGGTTATCGTCTCCGGGGTCCCGTGACGAGCTATCCAGTGGTCCATCAGTGCATTTGCGACGGTTTCTGCAGACATGTCTTTCAATGGTACTGCTTCAGGCCAACGTGTGAATCTGTCGATCATTGTCAACAGGTATTGGTATCCATTGCATGCTGGAAGAGGTCCAACTAAATCGATATGTACGTTGCGAAAGCGGTCTTCTGGTAAGATATAAGCTGATGGTGGAGCTACTGTATGTTTTGAGACTTTCGCTTTTTGGCAAGGGATACAGTTTTTAACGAAAATTTTTATGTCTTTCGCCATCTTGGGCCACACAAACCTCAATTTCACTGAGTTTGTTGTTCCGAGTATGCCTGGATGACAGACATTGTGTACGCTTTCTATGACCTCGGTTCGCATAGACTCTGGAACGAAAGGTCGGACATGACCAGTTGATATATCGCACCATAACGATTTATCTGTGCCAGGTATCACCATTTGACGTAGGGAGAGGCTGGTGTCATCTTTTGCCTTAATTAGATCGTCAGTTTGACACTGCTCTTCTGCCATTCTCCCATAGTCAATTGTAGAGGGACAGTTTATCTCCTCGATTCGAGACAGGGTATCCGCTACTACATTCTCCAGTCCGGAGATATGCCTAATATCAGTCGAAAATTGTGCGATGAAGTCCAGCTGTCTTTCCTGCCGTGGAGAGCTGGAGGCTCGTTTCTTGTGGAAGGCATAGGTGATTGGCTTATGGTCAGTATATATACTAAAATTACGTCCTTCAACGCTATTGCGGAAGTATTTTACGGCTTCGTAGACACCTGTTAGCTCGCGGTCGAATGTGCTATATTTCCGCTGAGCTGGAGTGAATTTTTTAGAGAAAAATCCAAGTGGCTCCCATGTGTCGCCGTTTAACTGCTGTAAAGAGGCTCCGATCGCCGCATCGCTAGCGTCTACCATGATAGCGATTTTGGAGTTGGGATTCGTATGAGCTAGTAACGCTGCATTTGCAAGATGATTTTTGCAATCCTCGAACGCTGCGGTTAATTCCGAGCTCCATGTAAGTTCTCTTTTGTCATTCTTTTTCCATCCGGCTATACAGTCAAATAATTTCGCCTGGGTGTGGATAGCATTAGGTAGGAACTTTCGGTAGTAATTAAGCATACCTAAAAAACGGCGCAGACCTTTCGCGGTTTTAGGTAGTGGAAATTCTGTTATCGCTTTCACTTTTTCTTTAATAGGGGTCATCCCCTTTGGTGTAATTGTATGCCCCAGAAAATTTACGGTAGAGGCACCAAATTGACATTTTTGGATGTTTATGATAAGACCATTTTCAGCTAGGCGTTTGAATAAAATGTCTAAGTGTCTTTGGTGTTCTTCTTCACTTGAGGATGCAATTAGTATGTCATCAAGATATACAAAACAAAAGTCCAGATCCCTGGTGATGGCGTGCATAAAGCGTTGGAAACTTTGTGCCGCGTTGGATAACCCGAATTGCATGGTGGTAAACTCATACAATCCGAACGGTGTGATGATAGCCGTTTTCGGTATGTCTTCAGGTTCTACAGGTATCTGGTGATATGCCCGCGCTAAGTCAATGGTCGAGAATACTTTTGCTGATGACAGTTTGTGAGTGAAGTCGTGGAGCTGAGGGATCGGATATTTGTCCGGAACGGTCTTTGCGTTTAAACGCCTATAGTCTCCACAGGGACGCCACTCACCGTTAGGCTTTTTTACCATATGCAACGGACTGGCCCAGTTGCTCTTGGAAGGTCGGCATATTCCCTGTTCCATCATAAATTTAAATTCGCGTTTGGCCGCTTCTAGAAGTGCTGGTGCTAACCTGCGCGCACGTTCGGTTACAGGAGGGCCTTTAGTTTCGATACAATGGGTCACTGTATGTTTAATTCCTGTTGTCTCCATGTTAGGCCGCGTCAAGCTTGGGTATTTACAGAGGATATCTCGATACTTCAGGGTGTTAGATATTGTTGAAATGCCTGAAGAGATTCCTTTGTATTTCGTGCCTCGAATCAGCAATCCTGTAGACGAGTCCGTGATCGCTGCCTTTTTTAAATTTACGGTAAGGTTGAAGTTGTGCAGAAAATCGGCTCCCAAAATAGCTCTTGATACATCTGCCACTATAAATTTCCACTTCATTGTCCTACGTAGACCCAAGTTGAGTTCCAGTATTCTTGTGCCGTAGGTTTTAATGCAATTACCACTGGCGCTGTACAAAGCTGGTGTGCGGCTATCCGAGGTAATGCATTTTTTATTGTGGTTAAAATCTCTAGGGATTATGGAGACGTCAGCTCCCGTGTCCACGAGGAACTTCTGACGTGTTTCGCGATCAAATAGAAAGAGACGACAAGTATTAGCAGGAAGCTCACATGTCTCTACTGTGGTCTTCCTCTGTCGTTTCCCTGGTGTTTTTTTTGGAAAAGAACACGGTTGGTAGCACTTGTATGCCTTTTCACCATAAATGTTATGCCATTTACAATATCCCTCAGGGTTCCTGTTCGGAGATCTCCCACGAGACCCTGACCTTGGTCTTCTAGCGGGGTTTTGTCTAGATGGGGACTGGTCGTGCGAATTTCGGCGAAAGTTTTGTCTATTTCGTCCTTTAAAATCGGATTGTCGATTGGCGTTGTTTTGGTCTAACTTCAATTGTTTGATTTCTCTTGTAAGTGTGAGCACTTGTTTTTGAAGTTCTAGAAGTATGGAATTCTCAGGTTCTTCGGCTCGCGATGGGCTTGGTCGCTTGTTACGGTCAACCGCGGTACATTCGGTTGCCTGGTACACATCAATAATTTTATCCGCCGCTGAAGCAAGTTGTTCGAGATCGTTGTCTGACAGTGCGGACAGTATCGCCTGGACATGCTGTGGGAGTCTCTGCAACCATAGTGTTCTGACGATGGCGCTCTTTGCCAAAGCGGGTCCCGCTAACTCCTGCATGTGCCTTAGTAGACCAGTTGGTTTTCGGTCCTCCAACTGGATGCCGGTGAGAAGTCGAGTTAGTCGCTTCTCCTCCGAGTCCTGAAGACGCTCGATGAGGGCTGTCTTGACGCGTACATATTTTTCTTGGGCTGGTGGATTAATTATTATGTCGCTTATTATCTGCAGGGTGTCAGGATCAAGAGCGGCAATTACGATGTTGTACTTGGTGAAGTCATCTTTTATCCGAGAATTCACGAACTGTGCCTCGGCCTGGGCCAACCAGAGAGCAATATTAGACTTCCAACAGCTCGGTAAGCGTACTGAAACTGGGTGTACGTCCGATGCTGGTCTGCTGTCTCCTTCCATGTTGTTTTTGCTGTGATTGCCGCTTGGGATTGTGGGAGGATCAGAAACGCTTGAACTGCTGGCGTTTCCTTCGTTGGTTACGATGTGCTTACTTGAGTTTGATTCGTTGGAGTTTTCTTCTTTATTTTCCTTTTCGATAGTAAACATCTCCCAATTTGGTCAGAACAATTAGCAGCAGATATGGCAAAATTTCAAAGGAAGTGAATGTATGAAATAATTTTTTTAATTTAATACCCATATAAGTTTAAAAATGATTTCTAAAATTGTTTGTTGCAAATTGATAATGTTTTTATTTTAAAAGTTAAAATTTTTGAAATCTGTTAAAAATTATTTTAAAAGTTTAAAAATAACCGAAATTTTTAATATTTTATTTTAGATGATGCCAGAAAGTAAGAAGACAAAATCATCCGTATGATTAATATTGTAATACTATTATTAAAATTTATTACTTGGCTAAAAATATGTATAAAAATCTCCAAAACTCATGAAATTTAATATTATCATCAAAATGAAAAGTGCTAAACTTTAATAATATTATTGAAATATATTAAATGATGATAAATTTATTGGTAGGTAGTTACGTTTTCGAGATGCAATTAGATTACAAGAGCTCTGCAGATTTTTCAAAGGCAACACATTTAAGTTGTAACATATTGTACACGCATCAATTAATGTAACAATTTTCTAAAATTCTGGAAAAAAATAATTAGATTAATGTAAAACTTTTTAAAAACTTTCACGTGTCTGATGAGTCATCTTTTTCGTGAGATCGGTTGGCTGCCTTTCTCTCGGCAAAACTGGTCCGCGAAACTCGCCGGTGTGGCTCTGCCTTTATCCGGAAGATTCCAAGCGGTGATGTGTGTCTCCGCCTTTAACCGCTCGCCTTTGTGAAACTAGCTGAAATGGAAGGCCAGCGAATTTAGTCCTTTTTAATGCACAAAACAAGGAAATATACATAATCTTTGACAGGGATTCATGAGACAGCTAGATGATATCAGACAAAAATGGTTAGCAACGGTTTTATACCGTTTTACTTCAAAATGTTGTGATAAAAATGGCGGGTTTCACAATCCGCGACTAATTCAATTTACATTTCACAATTAGAATTATTCACTTGAAATTTGTGGGTATATGAAAAAAACATTATGTTTTAGCTGAAAAACAAAGCACGTTGTTAATTTTAATAGAAGTTAAAACTCATTTTAAACCTTATGCTCGTTTATCACTGTCATTATTTGATAGCATAAACGAAGCATATTATATTTGTAAAATACTGAGGTCCCCCCCGGTGGTCATTGAACGTAATTGAAGCTAAATTAAGAAATGCTTTTAAATATTAAAAGAATAAAATGCGACTCACCGGGTGCGTGATTTCTCAGGATTCGCTTCCCGACTCCTGACGGCTGCTGTATGCGAGTTTCCCATTTCTTCTTGTGTGAGTCGGGTCACCAGTTTGGTGTATTATTTGGTGGTTTGTTGAGATGAATGTGGGTAGATCCAATAATGTCATCTGCTATTTCCGTTCAGCGATCCGCGTGGTTATACTTACCTCACACTTCTCTGATCTGACTCCAAGGGTTACCAAATATACCAAAAATGAAAGGAATGTTTCTGAATACTGAAGTTACATTTATTTAAATTACGAGATACTACAAGTATTAACTTGGAAGGTTTATAGGGAAGATACTCAAGCAAACAAGCTAGCGCGTCAGGTAGCCGGGAAACGAATGAATTCCGTTCGCTTGGCCGGAACGGAATTCGCGCAGGCGCGGTGATTGAGTTGCCCGTGCATAAAAATCAATTATTAGGCTGTTGAGCATAATTCCCTACAATGGTATTTCGACTACCAAGCTAGGCAAATGCCCGTATTATGGTAGTCGAGATTCATAAGATATTAAGTATATAATATTAATAATCATCCATATATATGTAGATGAAAGTACAAACATATAGCATATAGCATATCTATTATACTAGTATTAGGTACATGATCACATACAGGAAAGGTGTTAAACTAGGTGAATCTTGTATAAATAAAAATAAAATAGAATAACAAATAAAAATAAAAGTAACAAAATAATAATATTTTAAGGATAATAGAAATACAAAATAAGAATAAATATGTAAATCATCTATACAGATGAACAATGATAGTCTTTGACCCCAAAAAACAAAAGCAAGTATTCCTAAGCAGCATATGAAATGGACGAACAATGTCAAAAAATATGAAAAAAAGCATCAGCATAATATAAAGTTTTGGTTGAAAATTAATTTAGAGATAAGATTTTTTACTCTAGAAATATGAAAAAATAAGAACAGTTTTTAAGATGTAAGGCATTCTTTATAATATTTCCTTCCCCGAGTAAATAACCAGTTCTGTATATTAATGGCATAAAGATCAGCAGTTTTCGATGTCTTAATATCAATACTCAGTAAGTTGAACATTTTAGGCGCGATGTAAGAGAACTGTCGTTGGGCGAAAGCTGTTTTTGTTGGAGGAATTTTGCATTTTTGGTGTGATGAATAGCGGGTGTAAATATTTTGTTGAGTTTTGAGTGTTAAATCATTTTTCCTTAAGTGTATGAGAATTGTCTTAACGTATAATTGTCTAATGTCTAGGATTGCGAATTTTTTAAAAAGTGGCTCTGATGGGTGAGATGGGTGACATTTTAATATAATCCTTAGTAGCAGCTTTTGAATTAAGATCATGGGATGTATAATTGAAGCTGCACAGCCTCCCCATCCCACGATACCGTATGTTGCTATTGATTGGAATAGTGCAAAATATATGCATCTAATTGTTTGAAGTTTCAGGATTGATCTGAGAGAGAGAAATATATAGCACAATTTGCGGAGTCTTTTTGTTGTAAAATTGACATGGTCCTCCCAACGCAGTTGGTCATCTATAACAATCCCCAGATATTTAATTTGGTCAGATTTTTTTAGGTTGGTACATGAGCAATTATTGTGGGGAGGCGTAGGGGTAATATGGTTCTGTGAGCATGAGTGAATGATAAGATTAGGACAGTTTTGGGGAGGAGTGACTTTACGTATGGAGAAAAGTAAATATTTTGTTTTGTCAACATTAAGAGTCAGAAGGTTGTCATCTAACCAATGTTTTACTTTATTTAGGCCCTTATTTGCTTTTTCCATAGTTGAGTTCCAATTTTCAGCTTCAAAGATGATTACCGTATCATCGGCAAAAGATATTATAGTTCCATCAATTCCCAAGTTACATAAAGTGTTAATATATATTAGAAAGAGAAGTGGGCCTAATACACTGCCTTGAGGCACACCGTAAGTGATTGGTAAACTTGTACTTCTGATTGAAATCGTGTTCACCCATCGAGTTGTACACATTCCACAATGACCGCGCAGATTGTTGCGCCCCGGTAGCAGTATAATCAACACTCTGCAGGGCCTTAGCCAGCTGCTCCGCCGGCTCACAAATGGCAAGGGTAATATTTAGTGCAAGCAGGGTGGTAAATTCGCCCATTTTCCCTGTACGATACGGTCTTAATATTTGAGGGCAAAAACTTGTATTACAAAATATATTGACATTGTACATTGAAAACTGTCTTGTTTCTATATTACTTGATAATAATTATAATATACTTAATATTAAATACATTTTTTATGATCACACCATTGTTTTCTTACATTTTACATCCCTATATTATCACAAAATATATAAAACCTTGTTGAAATTCACTTTTCAAATTACACAAATATACTGCACATGGGGCGAGACCCACCCACAAGAGTCTGGCGTCTACCGTTGGTGATGGGGCTTATTATTTTGTACAGCAACAACTTAGATGGTATTTTGTTGGCCTTAAATAAATCAGTTGGCTTGCAACCAAAATAAGGTGATGCTTTCAAAATTACTTATTATAATAAAAAACTGGGCGTACTGTACAGAGCCCGCAGATACTTTAATAGTACACAACTGCTAACCCATCACAAGTGCGCCCCACGGTTGAATTTGGCAGCCACCTCTGGTCTGGAGCTCCAAAATACCCTCGACTCTGTGCAAAAATGGGCGGTCCGCTTAATAGGTTCTCCCATCTTAACAGACGGATTGCAACCTTTAGAGTACAGGCGTCGGGTGGGAATGCTATCCTTGTTCTACCGGTATTACAATGGAAGATGCTCCGAGGATGATGATCCCTTCGGCACCGGTGCATAGTCGGGGAACATGCCAAACGCGTGCCCAACATAATGTACATGGTTGACACTTGTCACATGAGAACGGGTCGCTTCTTCGACTCGTTCTTGTGTTTAACAGCTCGGCTGTGGAACGATTTGCCCGCCTTCGTGTTTCCTCCTTCCTACAACATGGGTCTCTTCAAGACCAATGTTCATTCCTTCCTCTCCTCAAAAAACCCTCCACACAGCATCCCAGATGACATAGGCCCTGAGGGAAATTATTTTCCTCAGGGCCTCCTGTGTGGAGTTAATGTTAAAAAAAAATCATGGGTATTGAAGTATTTGTTGTAACGACTTGTATTTGAAGTGTTTGTTATAACGCAGCTTCATGTAGCCTCACCCCTCATTATTTGTGTGTGGCTAATATCATTTAATAATATGATCTAGACACTTGACAAATGATGTACAGTGAACAGAACAACAAAAGGATAAAGAGACTAGGTACTTAGTATAAACACAGAAATAATTTTGAACTATCCTATTTCGAACAGCTCTACCAGCCACTAAATCTGGGTTTCTAAACAGCCTCGGGCTCAAGTGGAGCCATTCCTCCAGCAATCAGCCCTAAATCTAGACAATGATCGGTCAGGTATTCTGGAAGATCAAATTTATCTTTTACACACATTTTGTGAAGCACCAAACATGCATTGATAAATAATCGAATTGATCTGACGAAACATTTTTGTCAGTCTCGAAACAGTTGTTTCTTGACAGTCGACATGATTAATCACAGCCAACATCGCCGGTAAATCAGCCATTGTAAAATTGCAAAATGACTTTACAAAAATAGACGATGTCTCTGCGGGTGCGAAAGTTCGCGCGGGAAAACAATAATGCCAGATTTTGACAGCTAATTGCGTAGATACGCTAACAACCTACCACTCGCTGCTCGTTTCGACTGGTATACCCCACTCGTTGTTGTGTGGAATGACTTTTGACGTTTGGCGTCTAAGAATGTTCCTTCGACCAAGCTCAAGAATAACCAAGTCGACCAACGGACGTACTTTCGACGGCGATTACGAGCGACGACGCTTGGAGAATAGAGACCCTGGAGCCATGCACTGAAGATGATAATTCTCCCTTAAAACCGAATCGGCTAATCGCATTATGCCCTACAAGATGGTGCGTCCGAGCAAAAGCAATGAGGCGCTTTGTACAAAAATATGTTCGAGTTCAGGAGACCCTTGTGGTAATGCTAGACGACGACAAGTCATGTAATATTACTGATGAGCGCAGGGCGACACTTCGCGGCTATCAAGGGAAAATGGGCGAATTTACCACCCTGCATGCACTAAATATTGCCCTTGCCATTTGTGAGCCGGCGGAGCAGCTGGCTAAGGCCCTGCAGAGTGTTGATTATACTGCTACCGGGGCGCAACAATCTGCGCGGTCATTGTGGAATGTGTACAACTCGATGGGTGAACACGATTTCAATCGCATATGGACAGATACGGAAAAGGCTAATACCGATCAAAATAAACTCACTATGCCTACTATGCCCCGTGCTCGAGCCCCTCCAAAACGCTTCAGTGGCAGAGCTCCGGCTGTGCAGTTGTCGCCTAGGGAAAGTCTCCGCCAAAAATTTATATCAGTGTTAGACTGGTGTAGAAACGAGTTGGAAAGAAGGTTTGAACAGCCTGGAATGAATCGCCTCGCCCAGCTCGAATCTGTTCTACTTAACCGTTCAAAGGAATTATCAGCAAGCGACATCCAGGCCGAATTAGGCGTTCACGCAACTGATTTTGATATTGACTCACTAGCACTGCAAATGAAGATAGCTAAGAAAGCAATACCTCACGTGAAGACTGTCCGAGAGTACGCAAGAGAACTGGCTAATCTACCTAAAGTTTCAAGAGCAATGATTAATGAAGTAGAAAAGTTAGTAGTCTTGCTCCTCACCGTGCCAGCTACGTCTACGTCGTGTGAAAGGTCTCTGAGTGCCCACTGCCCTCCGACGCATGGGAATATTCCTCCGACTACCAATGAAGCAGAGAAGATTTACTTATCTAGCAATACTGCACATGCGTAAGGCGGAAACATTTAGTTTAGATTTAAATGAAATTCTTAGGGAATTTGCTTCAAAGACGGCTGAGAGACGCAACGTTTTTGGTATTGTTCAATGAATGCAATAAAGCAATATTTAAATAAAAAAAGTTTTTAATTCATTGAACCTGTTATTTGTTTGACCTAGTCATCTCCGTTTTGTCTTATTTATAACTAGTTGATTGACTGGAGAGGAGACTGAAGGAAGAGGGTGACTAAACAAGTTTGCACCCCCCGTCATAGAGTACTTCCGCGGTCCCTGGTGCCAAAACAATATTAGACTCCCTGGCTAAAGCTCAGAAATCAATACTAAGAGTCATCCTTAAAAAACCATTCAGGTACCCCAGTGATGCATTATTCATGGAATTAAAAGTACTTGATGTTAGACAATTGTATATTAGAAAGGTTATATTACATGCTCAAAAACAACGTCAACACTTCTCGTCCATTGACCACCTTCACGACACTCGACTTTCAAGGAACAATCCAATAGTCCCAATAAAAATCACGACGTCCCTCGGCCAACGGCAATTTTCGTACTTAGGACCTAAATTATTTAATATCATTCCTAATGATTGGAAAACTAAAAGTGCAAATGTTTTGCGCAAATTGATCAACGACTGGCTCCTTGATTTAGGGAGGATCAAAGGCGAAGATATGTTGACCAATAGATAGTCTCATCATATAAAATAAAACAAAATTAAAAATATATAAGAAAAAAAAAAAAAAAAAACAAAATAAAAAAAACACTCACTCATAGTTCCATTCATTACAATAACACGTACTTATCATTTCAGAACACAATTGTCTATTCTTTTATCAATACCCTTCCCATTTTTCTACATTCAACTCCTGCGGAGATCTTTCTTTTTATTATACAAAATTACGTAAACTATAATTTATACAAAATACGTACAAATATAATTTATACAAAATTACGTTCTATACGTAATATTACAAAAACACGTACTTATAACTTCAAAACATAATTGTCTATTATTTTATCAATACCCTTCCCATTGTTCTACATTCAAGTCCTGCGGTGATCTTTCTTTTTAACATTACCATCTGGATTTTATTTACTTTACCGGTTTTATTTTATATTATGTGCTCTAAGGGAAAATATCTTAGTAGCATGAAAAAATGAAGCAAGGAAAGGGAAATAAATACAATTTGTTATCAACCACTCTGTCATGTCACTATTTATACACTAACTAACTTATGAAATATTTATATACAAATTGTTTTTATTCATTTGCTGCATCCTTTTCGAGTCACATTCTTTTTGAGTTTCATTACCCGCTCGTAAAGTTGAGGGATACGTCACTCACGTTAACTATAATTATTTTTTGTAATCACGTTTAAACATCCACGTTAATTATAATATGGATTTTGTCATCACGCTTGAAGAATGTCTCGATTCTCAATTTTTGCAAGTGATTTAAATGACCAAACATTTATCTATTGTTAAACAAGCATTCGATACTAAATTTGTACTTTAAGACATTTTTTTTTTCTCTTCGCTTATTCTTTTTTTTTATGAGTTCAAAATTGTAGTTATTAACTAAAGCTTCTACGAGAAATTCAATCATAACACTTGTTTCATTCAATAAATAATATGTTTATATAATTAATCAATGTAATATGAAATTATGATATGAACTAAATTTGTCAATTTGACTGGCTTAAAACAGGATCCATTCCTAGTTGGCTAGTCAAAATTTCCATATATGTTTCATTGTAATATTTATGTGAAATAAATATTATTATTATTATTATTAAATAGCATCACAATTTTTATCACATGGCGCAGAAAACATTACAGTTTCGTTGTTCAATTACAATTATTATTTCAACGTATTTTGTGTTATAAGCTAAAGAATGATAAACAAGTCTGATATTGTCTATTAAATATCTTCGTTGTTAAATTTAAATTAAAACATTATATTTATCCACGATAAAACTAAAAATCTTCTAAATATTTTAGTTATTAGTTTTGGGGTGTTATGCCGTGTTGCGCTACCTCCTTCTTTAGCCAACGTTTCGGACAGCGTTGCATTATCAGGGCAGATATGTCTAATCTGCCGGCTCTGCCCTGATGATGGACACTGCAACGCTGTCCGAAACGTTGGCTAAAGGAGGTAGCGCAAAGCATAACACCCCAAAAACTAATAACGAAAATACTTTTGGCCGTGAAAATCTAAAAACGTATCTGCTTCTAGATAGTATCCCAATTTTTATCTTATAACACAGAAAACATTACAGTTTCAGTTGTTTAATTAGAATTGTAATTATTTCAACATATTTTGTATTATAAGCTAAAGAATAAGAAACAAGTCTGATATTGCCTATTAAATATTATCTTCAATGTTAAATTTAAAGAAAAATATTATAATTACCCACGATAAAACTAAAACTAACAACTGTAATTACAATTGAAATTATTTCAACATATTTTGTATTATAAGCTGAAGAAGAATATGTACATGTACTGACAATAAAGTATGATTTTGGTTTTAATTAAATTTAAAATGAGGGTATTGAAGAGATTCAGTACACCTCGGAGTCTGTACGGGTGGAGGATCAATGGTAGGGGGTTCCACAAGGGGAGGTGTGGCCTTCAAGAGCACCTCCAGGGCACCTCGGCAGACTGTCAGCTGCTGCAGCCAGCAACAGGCTGGGGTCTTCCGAGAAAGGAAAAGTCCAAGTTGATCTCCGTACAGCCCACACTGTAATCACACTGGGTTGACTGCTTGTAGTATCAGCCCATCACATCTGCTGCTGGCACCGCGTGCCGGTGGCGGTGGTCCGCCTCTAGTCTCGGCCGCAAGCCGCCTCAATGAGGCATTCTTTATTTCGGCCTTTGAGCGTAAATCTTGCCGTGCCTGAAAATATTTTTGAATCATATTAATTATTTACACTAAATATTAGTGAAAAGAGACTTTCTATATCGTAGAGTATTCAAAAAGAAGGACAACGTCAAGATCACACAATTTTACTTGAATTTTGAAACAATTGGCTTTGAAGTAACGTAGCCCCATTATAATTCTTTTCAATATTGTGATATTTAACATACAAATTAAGACTTAAAACGAACATCATGTGAGCGATGAAGTCATAAGTGATGATACAAAAATATGAAAAATAGGTTAAGGGCTATTTCAAAATAATTTGTTTCATAGCTTTTAATGACTTCTTAAAGAGATGTAGTTGACTTCATTCTGAGTGAGCATCTTGTTCGTTTTGTTGAATAGAAATTCGTCATAGGCGGAGTTTCATCTGAACGAAGCGTTAGGATAACAAGTAGACATTTTAAATGTACTTTACACAAATTAATGGACATGAATAAATACTGACCTTTCTCCAGTGTTTGAATTCCGTCGAGATTCGCCAAAGGTGAGTGAAGACAAAAACTTTCCTCTCATTAAATCCATATCCGAACTTACTAATTCGATTATTAGCAGTTGCTTTTGACTGTTTGTAATTCATAAATAAACCAATCATTTGTATCCTGCAAACCTGTAACATACAAATTAAGACTTAGAATGAACACCATGTGAGCGATGAAGTCATAAGTGATGATACAAAAATATAGGTTAAGGGCTATTTCAAAATGATTTGTTTCATAGCTTATGACTTCAAAGAGATGTAGTTGACTTCATTCTGAGTGAGCATCTTGTTCGTTTTGTTGAATAGAAGTTCGTCAAAGGCGGAGCTTCATCCGAACGAAGCGTTAGGATAACAAGTAGACATTTTAAATGTACTTTACATACAAATTAATGGACATGAATAAATACTAACCTTTCTCCAGTGTTTGAATTCCGTCGGGATTCGCCGAAGGTGAGTGACGACAAAACTTTCCGAACTTACTAATTCGATTATTAGAAATTGCTTTTGGCTGTTTGTAATGCATAAATAAACCAATCATTTGTATCCTGCAGCCATTTCAAATATTATCAGCATATCAATTCATAAATATGCTAAACCCGACTAATATCAACTGTTTGACGTTTGACATTCACACCATAGAAATCTAAAGAACATAGACAATATTCACAGGGCTGCCAATATAATCATCTCTTCGATCGTTCGACGTTCAAGAATAAGTAAAATTGAAGGATTCGACAAAGTTGGTCGCGACGACGAGTAATTTTTGGTCGCTGCGAGGCGCATAACGAATAACAATTGATCGTTTGCTCGGGAATAGAGACCCAGTTAAGCGGCCGATTTGGGTCTCTATTCTACAAGCGTCGTCGCTCGTAATCGCCGTCGAAAGTACGTCCGTTGGTCGACTTGGTTATTCTTGAGCTTGGTCGAAGGAACATTCTTAAACCGAGCCCACACTGCGGCCAACGTTCCAACTCCAAACGTTTGGACGATCGTGTGGAGGGGTGTTCGTGCGTTGGAAGTTCGAGTTGGAAGGTTGGAGTTCGCGTTGGCCCGGGATCGCCTTCGAGGCGATCCCGACGGCCAACTCACACGAACCAGCCTGCCGCAGCTGTCCACACCGTGCCGCGTACTATTAAAATGACTATATTATTACGGAGAGTGGTATAACAATTGTTTGAAAACATGTCGTGTATTTAAGTATATGATTATACGTACGTAATAATTGTAGGCAACTGAAAAAGATACAGCGTAGCTACAGCTGTTTCATGTCCACCATTTTGAAGTACGGAATTCGGGGTTGGAGGGTTGGCCGCAGCGACCACACGATCGGCTAAGTTAGGTTAAGTCAACTAAGTTCGGAGTTGGAAGGTTGGCTTCAGTCTGGACGTAGCATTAGACGCAAAACGTCAAAAGTCATTCCACACAACAACGAGTGGGGTATACCAGTCGAAACGAGCAGCGAGTGGTAGGTTGTTAGCGTATCTACGCAATTAGCTGTGAAAAACTGGCATTATTGTTTTCCCGCGCGAACTTTCGCACCCGCAGAGACATCGTCTATTTTTGTAAAGTCATTTTGCAATTTTAGAATGGCTGATTTACCGGCGATGTTGGCTTGATTAACCATGTCGACTGTCAAGAAACAACTGTTTCGAGACTGACAAGAATGTTTCGTCAGATCAATTCGATTATTTATCAATGCATGTTTGGTGCTTCACAAAATGTGTTTAAAAGATAAATTTGATCTTCCAGAATACCTGACCGATCATAATCTAGATTTAGGGCTGATTGCTGGAGGAATGGCTCCACTTGAGCCCGAGGCTGTTTAGAAACCCAGATTTAGTGGCTGGTAGAAGATTTAGTGGCTGGTAGAGCTGTTCGAAATAGGATAGTTCAATATTATTTCTGTGTTTATACTAAGTACCTAGTCTTTTTATCCTTTTGTTGTTCTGTTCACTGTACATCATTTGTAAAGTGTCTAGATCATATTATTAAATGATATTAACCACACACAAATAATGAGTGGTGAGGTGAGGGGTGAGGCTACATGAAGCTGCGTTATAACAAACACTTCAAATACAAATCGTTACAACAAATACTTCAATAACCATGATTTTTTTTTTTACATTAACTCCACACAGGAGGCCCTGAGGAAAATAATTTCCCTCAGGGCCTATGTCATCTGGGATGCTGTGTGGAGGGTTTTTTGAGGAGAGGAAGGAATGAACATTGGTCTTGAAGAGACCCATGTTGTAGGAAGGATGAAACACAGAGGCGGGCAAATCGTTCCACAGCCGAGCTGTTAAACACAAGAACGAGTCGAAGAAGCGACCCGTTCTCATGTGACAAGTGTCAACCGTGTACATTATGTTGGGCACGCGTTTGGCATGTTTCCCGACTATGCACCGGTGCCGAAGGGATCATCATCCTCGGAGCATCTTCCATTGTAATACCGGTAGAACAAGGATAGCATTCCCACCCGACGCCTGTACTCTAAAGGTTGCAATCCATCTGTTAAGATGGGAGAACCTATTAAGCGGACCGCCCGTTTTTGCACAGAGTCGAGGGTATTTTGGAGCTCCAGACCAGAGGTGGCTGCCAAATTCAACCGTGGGGCGCACTTGTGATTTGTGCAGGGTTAGCAGTTGTGTACTATTAAAGTATCTGCGGGCTCTGTACAGTACGCCCAGTTTTTTTTATTATTATAAGTAATTTTGAAAGCATCACCTTATTTTGGTTGCAAGCCAACTGATTTATTTAAGGCCAACAAAATACCATCTAAGTTGTTGCTGTACAAAATAATAAGCCCCATCACCAACGGTAGACGCCAGACTCTTGTGGGTGGGTCTCGCCCCATGTGCAGTATATTTGTGTAATTTGAAAAGTGAATTTCAACAAGGTTTTATATATTTTGTGATAATATAGTGATGTAAAATGTAAGAAAACAATGGTGTGATCATAAAAAATGTATTTAATATTAAGTATATTATAATTATTATCAAGTAATATAGAAACAAGACAGTTTTCAATGTACAATGTCAATATATTTTGTAAAACAAGCTAAAAATAAAGAATTAGTACACTGATGAAATAATCAAGTATGATATTTTCTAGTAAATTAAAAAACAACTCTGGTGTTAAGTAGTAAAACATTATATTTATCCATGATAGAAATAAAACACTCTCATTCATTACGCTGATACGATGATAATGAAAACATTATATTTATCCACGATAAAATTAAAATGCTACTAATAAATAGCATCACAATTTTTATCACATGGCGCAGACAACATTACAGTTTCAGTTGTTCAATTACAATTATTATTTCAACATATGGCAGTGAGGCATGGAACTGGCAGAGGAAGGATGAAAGTAAACTGAATGCTGTTGAAATGAGATCCCTCAGACGTATGTGTGGTAAAACACACCTGTGGTGTTATAAGCTAAAGAATGATAAACAAGTCTGATATTGTCTATTAAATATCTTCATTGTTAAATTTAAATTAAAACATTATATTTATCCACGATAAAACTAAAAATCTTCTAAATATTTTAGTTATTAGTTTTAGTTATAATATTTAATAGGCAATATCAGATTTGTTTCTTATTCTTTAGCTTATAATACAAAATATGTTGAAATAATTTCAATTGTAATTACAGTTGTTAGTTTTAGTTTTATCGTGGATAAATATAATATTTTTCTTTAAATTTAACATTGAAGATAATATTTAATAGGCAATATCAGATTTGTTTCTTATTCTTTAGCTTATAATACAAAATATGTTGAAATAATTTCAATTGTAATTACAGTTGTTAGTTTTAGTTTTATCGTGGATAAATATAATATTTTTCTTTAAATTTAGCATTGAAGATAATATTTAATAGGCAATATCAGACTTGTTTCTTATTCTTTAGCTTATAATACAAAATATGTTGAAATAATTACAATTGTAATTAAACAACTGAAACTGTAATGTTTTCTGTGTTATACGATAAAAATTGGGATACTATCTAGAAGCAGATACGTTTTTAGATTTTCACGGCCAAATGTATTTTCATTATTAGTTTTTGGGGTGTTACGCTTTGCGCTACCTCCTTTAGCCAACGTTTCGGACAGCATTGCATTATCAGGGCAGATATGTCTAATCTGCCGGCTCCCAATTTTTATCTTATAACACAGAAAACATTACAGTTTCAGTTGTTTAATTACAATTGTAATTATTTCAACATATTTTGTATTATAAGCTAAAGAATAAGAAACAAGTCTGATATTGCCTATTAAATATTATCTTCAATGTTAAATTTAAAACTAACTAACTAACCATCACGCCGTTTCCCAGCAGGGGTAGGCAGAGAGGACGGACCGCCAAACAACTCGGTCTTGGCACACACTCTTTGCCTCACTCACATTCATACATTGTCTCATACATTCTCTTCTATTATTCTGACTTTTGACATGACCCGACTCAAGTATCTGATTCACTTGATCGTGCCATGTCTTCCTCGGGCGTCCCCGACTTCTTCTACCATTCACATTCGCGTCGTATATTCTTCTTACACTACTTCCTTCGTTCATTCGCTCTACATGCCCAAACCATCTGAGGGTCCCTTTCTTAATCTTACTCATTATGCTTACATCAGCCTTACATTCTTTGCGGATATCCACATTTCTCACACGATCATACATTGTTTTACCACACATACGTCTCAGGGATCTCATTTCAACAGCATTCAGTTTACTTTCATCCTTCCTCTGCCAGTTCCATGCCTCACTGCCATACATCAGGGTAGGTACAAGGACTCCATTGTGGACTGCTAGCTTCGCTTTTTTTGACAGTTTTTTATTAGCGCCAACGGCATTCAGTCCACCATTAATGGAGTTACCGGCATTCACCCTTCTTTCAATATCTCTTTCAGCCTTCCCATCTCTCGTAAACATACTACCCAGATACACAAACTCATCCACCTGCTCCAAATATTTAAAGAAAAATATTATATTTATCCACGATAAAACTAAAACTAACAACTGTAATTACAATTGAAATTATTTCAACATATTTTGTATTATAAGCTAAAGAATAAGAAACAAGTCTGATATTGCCTATTAAATATTATCTTCAATGTTAAATTTAAAGAAAAATATTATATTTATCCACGATAAAACTAAAACTAACAACTGTAATTACAATTGAAATTATTTCAACATATTTTGTATTATAAGCTGAAGAAGAATACATGTACTGACAATAAAGTATGATTTTGGTTTTAATTAAATTTAAAATGAGGGTATTGAAGAGATTCAGTACACCTCGGAGTCTGTACGGGTGGAGGATCAATGGTAGGGGGTTCCACAAGGGGAGGTGTGGCCTTCAAGAGCACCTCCAGGGCTCCTTGGCAGACTGTCAGCTGCTGCAGCCAGCAATAGACTGGGGTCTTCCGAGAAAGGAAAAGTCCAAGTTGATCTCCGTACAGCCCACACTGTAATCACACTGGGTTGACTGCTTGTAGTATCAGCCCATCACATCTGCTGCTGGCACCGCGTGCCGGTGGCGGTGGTCCGCCTCTAGTCTCGGCCGCAAGCCGCCTCAAGGAGGCATTCTTTATTTCGGCCTTTGAGCGTAAATCTTGCCATGCCTGAAAATATTTTTAAATCATATTAATTATTTACACTAAACATTAGTGAAAAGAGACTTTCTTATATCGTAGAGTATTCAAAAAGAAGGACAACGTCAAGATCACACAATTTTACTTGAATTTTGAAACGATTGGCTTTGAAGTAACGTGGCCCCATTATAATTCTTTTCAATATTGTGATATTTAACATACAAATTAAGACTTAAAACGAACATCATGTGAGCGATGAAGTCATAAGTGATGATACAAAAATATAAAAAATAGGTTAAGGGCTATTTCAAAATAATTTGTTTCATAGCTTTTAATGACTTCTTAAAGAGATGTAGTTGACTTCATTCTGAGTGAGCATCTTGTTCGTTTTGTTGAATAGAAATTCGTCATAGGCGGAGCTTCATCTGAACGAAGCGTTAGGATAACAAGTAGACATTTTAAATGTACTTTACACAAATTAATGGACATGAATAAATACTGACCCAGTGTTTGAATTCCATCGAGATTCGCCGAAGGTGAGTGAAGACAAAAACTTTCCTCTCATTAAATCCATATCCGAACTTACTAATTCGATTATTAGCAGTTGCTTTTGACAGTTTGTAATTCATAAATAAACCAATCATTTGTATCCTGCAAACCTGTAACATACAAATTAAGACTTAGAATGAACACCATGTGAGCGATGAAGTCATAAGTGATGATACAAAAATATAGGTTAAGGGCTATTTCCAAATGATTTGTTTCATAGCTTTTAATGACTTCAAAGAGATGTAGTTGACTTCATTCTGAGTGAGCATCTTGTTCGTTTTGTTGAATAGAAATTCGTCAAAGGCGGAGCTTCATCCAAACGAAGCTTTAGGATAACAAGTAGACATTTTAAATGTACTTTACACACAAATTAATGGACATGAATAAATACTAACCTTTCTCCAGTGTTTGAATTCCGTCGAGATTCGCCGAAGGTGAGTGCCGACAAAAACTTTCCGAACTTACTAATTCGATTATTAGAAATTGCTTTTGGCTGTTTGTAATGCATAAATAAACCAATCATTTGTATCCTGCAGCCATTTCAAATATTATCAGCATATCAATTCATAAATATGCTAAACCCGACTAATATCAACTGTTTGACGTTTGACATTCACACCATAGAAATCTCAAAAACATCAAGAACATAGACAATATTCACAGGGCTGCCAATATAATCATCTCTTCGATCGTTCGACGTTCAAGAATACGTAAAATTGAAGGATTCGACAAAGTTGGTCGCGACGACGAGTAATTTTTGGTCGCTGCGAGGCGCATAACGAGTAACGTTTGATCGTTTGCTCGGGAATAGAGACCCTGGAAGTTGCTAGAAAATGTGAACTTATATCTAATTCCATTGCTCTTGTAAAAGACGTTTCAAATGCAATCCTGGAGTCATGCAAACGGAAGAACATATTCTCTAACATTGTCCTGAAACGTTACTCGTTATGCGCCTCGCAGCGACCAAAAATTACTCGTCGTCGCGACCAACTTTGTCGAATCCTTCAATTTTACGTATTCTTGAACGTCGAACGATCGAAGAGATGATTATATTGGCAGCCCTGTGAATATTGTCTATGTCTTGATGTTTTTGAGATTTCTATGGTGTGAATGTCAAACGTCAAACAGTTGATATTAGTCGGGTTTAGCATATTTATGAATTGATATGCTGATAATATTTGAAATGGCTGCAGGATACAAATGATTGGTTTATTTATGCATTACAAACAGCCAAAAGCAATTTCTAATAATCGAATTAGTAAGTTCGGAAAGTTTTTGTCGTCACTCACCTTCGGCGAATCTCGACGGAATTCAAACACTGGAGAAAGGTTAGTATTTATTCATGTCCATTAATTTGTGTGTAAAGTACATTTAAAATGTCTACTTGTTATCCTAAAGCTTCGTTTGGATGAAGCTCCGCCTTTGACGAATTTCTATTCAACAAAACGAACAAGATGCTCACTCAGAATGAAGTCAACTACATCTCTTTGAAGTCATTAAAAGCTATGAAACAAATCATTTGGAAATAGCCCTTAACCTATATTTTTGTATCATCACTTATGACTTCATCGCTCACATGGTGTTCATTCTAAGTCTTAATTTGTATGTTACAGGTTTGCAGGATACAAATGATTGGTTTATTTATGAATTACAAACTGTCAAAAGCAACTGCTAATAATCGAATTAGTAAGTTCGGATATGGATTTAATGAGAGGAAAGTTTTTGTCTTCACTCACCTTCGGCGAATCTCGATGGAATTCAAACACTGGGTCAGTATTTATTCATGTCCATTAATTTGTGTAAAGTACATTTAAAATGTCTACTTGTTATCCTAACGCTTCGTTCAGATGAAGCTCCGCCTATGACGAATTTCTATTCAACAAAACGAACAAGATGCTCACTCAGAATGAAGTCAACTACATCTCTTTGAAGTCATTAAAAGCTATGAAACAAATCATTTTGAAATAGCCCTTAACCTATATTTTTGTATCATCACTTATGACTTCATCGCTCACATGGTGTTCATTCTAAGTCTTAATTTGTATGTTACAGGTTTGCAGGATACAAATGATTGGTTTATTTATGAATTACAAACTGTCAAAAGCAACTGCTAATAATCGAATTAGTAAGTTCGGATATGGATTTAATGAGAGGAAAGTTTTTGTCTTCACTCACCTTCGGCGAATCTCGACGGAATTCAAACACTGGAGAAAGGTCAGTATTTATTCATGTCCATTAATTTGTGTAAAGTACATTTAAAATGTCTACTTGTTATCCTAACGCTTCGTTCAGATGAAGCTCCGCCTATGACAAATTTCTATTCAACAAAACGAACAAGATGCTCACTCAGAATGAAGTCAACTACATCTCTTTAAGAAGTCATTAAAAGCTATGAAACAAATTATTTTGAAATAGCCCTTAACCTATTTTTTATATTTTTGTATCATCACTTATGACTTCATCGCTCACATGATGTTCGTTTTAAGTCTTAATTTGTATGTTAAATATCACAATATTGAAAATAATTATAATGGGGCTACGTTACTTCAAAGCCAATCGTTTCAAAATTCAAGTAAAATTGTGTGATCTTGACGTTGTCCTTCTTTTTGAATACTCTACGATATAAGAAAGTCTCTTTTCACTAATATTTAGTGTAAATAATTAATATGATTCAAAAATATTTTCAGGCATGGCAAGATTTACGCTCAAAGGCCGAAATAAAGAATGCCTCCTTGAGGCGGCTTGCGGCCGAGACTAGAGGCGGACCACCGCCACCGGCACGCGGTGCCAGCAGCAGATGTGATGGGCTGATACTACAAGCAGTCAACCCAGTGTGATTACAGTGTGGGCTGTACGGAGATCAACTTGGACTTTTCCTTTCTCGGAAGACCCCAGCCTGTTGCTGGCTGCAGCAGCTGACAGTCTGCCGAGGTGCCCTAGAGGTGCTCTTGAAGGCCACACCTCCCCTTGTGGAACCCCCTACCATTGAGCCTCCACCCGTACAGACTCCGAGGTGTACTGAATCTCTCCAATACCCTCATTTTAAATTTAATTAAAACCAAAATCATACTCTATTGTCAGTACATGTATTCTTCTTCAGCTTATAATACAAAATATGTTGAAATAATTTCAATTGTAATTACAGTTGTTAGTTTTAGTTTTATCGTGGATAAATATAATATTTTTCTTTAAATTTAACATTGAAGATACAAGGGTGTCCGTTACGCCTCAATACAAAGGACTATCCCATCAAAACCGTGGTTTCAAAAATTCCCCCATTTTTCCAAAAAAGAAATTTCCTTACTTATTCGTATGAGAATCGGACATTGTTCCGTTCCTTCTCACCTTTATAAAATTCATGTGCTTGACTCCCCAGATTGTACGTTCTGTGGTCTAGATGTGGGAACTTTAGATCACATATTTTTTGATTGTCCCTCTCTAAATAAATATCCTCTCTTCTATCAAGCGTTATCAAAAATTGCCTCTCCTCCATTCAACATTTCATCTCTTCTAAGTCTGAACTCTACTCCAATCTTCCATAAAATTCTGAAATTTGCACATTTAAATAAAATTAATATATAAATTCACCTTTCCTTTCTCTGTAATTATAAATGATGGCCTCGAACACCCTTGAAGGGTGAAAGCCAGAAATAATTGAAAAAAAAAAAAAAAACATTGAAGATAATATTTAATAGGCAATATCAGACTTGTTTCTTATTCTTTAGCTTATAATACAAAATATGTTGAAATAATTTCAATTGTAATTACAGTTGTTAGTTTTAGTTTTATCGTGGATAAATATAATATTTTTCTTTAAATTTAACATTGAAGATAATATTTAATAGGCAATATCAGACTTGTTTCTTATTCTTTAGCTTATAATACAAAATATGTTGTAATAATTACAATTGTAATTAAACAACTGAAACTGTAATGTTTTCTGTGTTATACGATAAAAATTGGGATACTATCTAGAAGCAGATACGTTTTTAGATTTTCACGGGCAAAAGTATTTTCATTATTAGTTTTTGGGGTGTTACGCTTTGCGCTACCTCCTTTAGCCAACGTTTCGGACAGCGTTGCAGTGTCCATCATCAGGGCAGAGCCGGCAGATTAGACATATCTACCCTGATAATGCAACGCTGTCCGAAACGTTGGCTAAAGAAGGAGGTAGCGCAACACGGCATAACACCCCAAAACTAATAACTAAAATATTTAGAAGATTTTTAGTTTTATCGTGGATAAATATAATGTTTTAATTTAAATTTAACAATGAAGATATTTAATAGACAATATCAGACTTGTTTATCATTCTTTAGCTTATAACACAAAATATGTTGAAATAATAATTGTAATTGAACAACTGAAACTGTAATGTTTTCTGCGCCATGTGATAAAAATTGTGATGCTATTTATTAGTAGCATTTTAATTTTATCGTGGATAAATATAATGTTTTCATTATCATCGTATCAGCGTAATGAATGAGAGTGTTTTATTTCTATCATGGATAAATATAATGTTTTACTACTTAACACCAGAGTTGTTTTTTAATTTACTAGAAAATATCATACTTGATTATTTCATCAGTGTACTAATTCTTTATTTTTAGCTTGTTTTACAAAATATATTGACATTGTTCATTGAAAACTGTCTTGTTTCTATATTACTTGATAATAATTATAATATACTTAATATTAAATACATTTTTTATGATCACACCATTGTTTTCTTACATTTTACATCACTATATTATCACAAAATATATAAAACCTTGTTGAAATTCACTTTTCAAATTACACAAATATACTGCACATGGGGCGAGACCCACCCACAAGAGTCTGGCGTCTACCGTTGGTGATGGGGCTTATTATTTTGTACAGCAACAACTTAGATGGTATTTTGTTGGCCTTAAATAAATCAGTTGGCTTGCAACCAAAATAAGGTGATGCTTTCAAAATTACTTATAATAATAAAAAAACTGGGCGTACGTACAAAGCCCGCAGATACTTTAATAGTACACAACTGCTAACCCTGCACAAATCACAAGTGCGCCCCACGGTTGAATTTGGCAGCCACCTCTGGTCTGGAGCTCCAAAATACCCTCGACTCTGTGCAAAAACGGGCGGTCCGCTTAATAGGTTCTCCCATCTTAACAGATGGATTGCAACCTTTAGAGTACAGGCGTCGGGTGGGAATGCTATCCTTGTTCTACCGGTATTACAATGGAAGATGCTCCGAGGATGATGATCCCTTCGGCACCGGTGCATAGTCGGGAAACATGCCAAACGCGTGCCCAACAAAATGTACACGGTTGACACTTGTCACATGAGAACGGGTCGCTTCTTCGACTCGTTCTTGTGTTTAACAGCTCGGCTGTGGAACGATTTGCCCGCCTCTGTGTTTCATCCTTCCTACAACATGGGTCTCTTCAAGACCAATGTTCATTCCTCCCTCTCCTCAAAAAACCCTCCACACAGCATCCCAGATGACATAGGCCCTGAGGGAAATTATTTTCCTCAGGGCCTCCTGTGTGGAGTTAATGTAAAAAAAAGAAAATCATGGGTATTGAAGTATTTGTTGTAACGATTTGTATTTGAAGTGTTTGTTATAACGCAGCTTCATGTAGCCTCACCCCTCACCTCACCACTCATTATTTGTGTGTGGCTAATATCATTTAATAATATGATCTAGACACTTTACAAATGATGTACAGTGAACAGAACAACAAAAGGATAAAAAGACTAGGTACTTAGTATAAACACAGAAATAATTTTGAACTATCCTATTTCGAACAGCTCTACCAGCACTAAATCTTCTACCAGCCACTAAATCTGGGTTTCTAAACAGCCTCGGGCTCAAGTGGAGCCATTCCTCCAGCAATCAGCCCTAAATCTAGATTATGATCGGTCAGGTATTCTGGAAGATCAAATTTATCTTTTACACACATTTTGTGAAGCACCAAACATGCATTGATAAATAATCGAATTGATCTGACGAAACATTCTTGTCAGTCTCGAAACAGTTGTTTCTTGATAGACATGGTTAATCAAGCCAACATCGCCGGTAAATCAGCCATTCTAAAATTGCAAAATGACTTTACAAAAATAGACGATGTCTCTGCGGGTGCGAAAGTTCGCGCGGGAAAACAATAATGCCAGATTTTGACAGCTAATTGCGTAGATACGCTAACAACCTACCACTCGCTGCTCGTTTCGACTGGTATACCCCACTCGTTGTTGTGTGGAATGACTTTTGACGTTTTGCGTTTAAGAATGTTCCTTCGACCAAGCTCAAGAATAACCAAGTCGACCAACGGACGTACTTTCGACGGCGATTACGAGCGACGACGCTTGGAGAATAGAGAATGACTAAGTCGAGGGAGTGGTTGGAGCAGTGCACAAATATCGCCTTCGGTTGATCATCTGTCAAAAGCTTTTGTAATCCATTAAGGCGGCCAGACATAGCTGCTGCGCCGTCAAAACAGTGCCCCCTAAGATTTTCAATGGGCAGTGAAGAACGTAGCATGACATCACAAACTGTTTTGTGAAGTGTTTTAGAAGTCCCATCATCGGCATTATACAAGCCCATGAAAATTTCCTTTGGTTACAAAGTGTCTAATTCTACGTATCGAAAACAGGTAGAGAACTGCTCATCACCAGTTCTATCAGTGGTGCCATCAGCCATAAGACCGCCACACCGCGTCTTCTTCCGCCTCAATATAAAAAAAAGTCCTCGAATGCTAATGCTATCTCTTGACAATTTTTCTTGTATACAACAAACACTTTTTCATTTATGAAAAAAGCACTGTGAAGGATACAGATAATCTTTACCAGCACAGATAATCCTTCTTTACCCAGGTAGTGAAATTGGAGGGGGCGCGGCCCCCCCCCCCCATTTGATTTTAGGGGGGCATTTGGCCCCCTCTGCCCCCCGCTTCCGCGGTCGCTGGACTGGCAAAGATTGTAGCAATGTCGACAAAAAGAATTCGGCTTAGAAAACCATCATTGAGACGAAATTGGCCGAAATAAGAAAGTAAAAAAGTTTTTTTAATTTTTGAGATGAGATTCCTTTTATAAATGTACATTTGCAAACATTTTTTTTCACTGCGTACATCCTGTCAGTATCATCTTCACTAGAATCAGTAGGCATCACAAAACACACAACTTGACATCACAAAAATCATTTCGCTCACTTCAAACGTCAAAGCGATACTGACTAGTTTTTAATGGAAGGGCAAAACTATTTCTCATTTTTCATTGACCTCGCTCCGCTCGCCTCGCTCATTTCTCGCACGGGCAGTGGAAGGCAAACACCTATCTTCTAAGCGACTCTTTTTTGATGGAAGGTCAAAACTATTTCCCTCAGCTCCCACCCCGCTCCGCTCAACTCTTTTCCGCTCGCAGTGGAAGGCGCCCTTAAGGCCTCTTCTTTTTTCCATTCTCATTAATGACATAGTATATTTATGATGACATTGCTGGAGTCATCCGTTTTTCTCGCTGTTTGCTGTTCGCTGACGATCTAAAATTATTTCTTCTAATAAGAATAATATCGAGGACTGCCTACTTCAAGCTGATGTTGATAACATTTCAGAACGGAGTCAACAAAACCAGCTCCATTTCAATGTCTTGAAATGCGTAGTTCTGACTTTTACCAGAGTATTTAGTCTCACGTACCACAGGTACACAATGCTCGGTCATAAACTCAAACAAGTTTCAAAGATAAAGGATCTTGGGATTAAGTATGTATGAAAGTTGACATTTCGTCCACATTTTTTATAGTTATACGTCACAAGAGTCTCAGCTGCTCCCGTCTGGAGCCAGTGAGACTATGGCATTCCCAATTGGGGTATGTTGTGAGGCTGAAGGTAGTGGGAAAGGAAATGGGGAAGAGGAAGGTGGGGAAGTACCTGGCTATTCAGATCTGGTCACCAAACATGGCTAACGCCATTTCAAGCAACGTATCAATTCTGAATGGTGGTCTAACACCAGGGCGATACAGGGCGTGTGTGAAGATACTCTCAAAAGGAGTGTAACAGTCGGCCTTAAAAATGTTAGGGTTTGTTCTCCGAACCGTCAGAGTTTTTCGGGATACCCGTGCTCTGAAGATTTTATACTTCTTCCTGGTCCGCAGTAGGCTGGAGAGTGGTCCACTTATCTGGAATCCTCATGAGGTGGGTGCTCCCTCATGTTGGAGAGGGTTCAAAAAAAATTCTCAGATTTCTCTACATGAGGGAGTACGGCCACTATCCATGGCTCTGAAATTTCTTTTATGTATAAATGTTTGTAAAATATTTACCTATATGGCGTTATTTCTTATACGTAGTAATAAGGGAACGTACCCATACTACGTGACGAATTTTTTTCAATTTTTAACCCCCCCCAGTGACCAAAATCCTAAGCAAACCGCCGCTCATTTGTACCATTTGTCACGTAGTTTGGGTACGTTCCCTAACCTCAAATTTGTAATGGTGTAATAAATTAATAAAAAATATTATGTATTATGATCCATCCCATTCCCCATTTCTGCAGTAAAAAAATGATACACAGAAAAATAAAGCATTCAAAATTTATGTTTAATCAATTAAATCAGCAAGAGAATTAATGAATTTAAAAATAATATCAAATTCACTATTCAAACAAGAACTTCTTTCAGAGTATGTACATATCATATAAAAAGTAAACAATAGACATTGAAAGTATGTTACTTTTTTATTACCAGATAAAAATATTATTAATCCAAGTTTATCACTGAAACATTCAATTTCACCTACCTACATAGAAAAATACAAACTCTAAATTCAAAATTGATTCAAATGTGAATTAATTTACAATAAATTATATTAAAGTACACATCTTAAAGAAAAGATTTACACAAAGTAATGTCAACAGTTGATTAGGTTCGGTGCATAGTTAATAATCATTGTTTCAGAGAGCGTGGAATCTCATGCAAGGAATAATGCAAGAATCTAGTATTATTCATAATAAAATTAAAGTGTAAATGTGGCTGAGTTAGAGGACGTAGCTTCGTGGATAAACAGATTATTAACTGGAATGTATTGCCTCGTCACTAGCTTGATAACCTCTTGAGCGACGCAGCCGCCCATGAAGGCTGACACACTGTGCAGCTCCGAACCGCCGTACCGACACATCTCATGGACATGGTCGTCTTTAGACAGTGGCGAACAAGACCACTCCCCCAGTAACTTAGTAACACCAGTTTTTAACTCCGAAATATCTGTCTCCGGTTCCCAGTCTCCCGGAGCTCTACACTGCTCCGCGTGGAACTTCTCCGCCCCGCGCAATAACACGTAATGAAGCATCATCGGATCAGGTTCTTCGAGGTGCTTGCCAATATACGCCGCCACCCTGCTCCCCGATTGATACTCCTCACTGATGCTGGAACCTCGGATGAGACAAAGAGATGACGCTGTCTTGCAGATCAATTTAACATCAGCCTCGCTGATACTCTCCGCTCCCAGATCTACCACCAGCTGCTGCACTCTTCTGTAGACAGCCTCCGCATCCGCAGCTGCCTTGGCGCGGTATATATTCTGCAGGGCCACATAATGATGGGTGGACGCGGTCATGTCTGGGAGCGTTCCTCGGAGGGGGAGTGTGCCACCTCCCTCCGACTCTACAAAGCCTCGCAAGGCAGAACACAGTATCCAAAATGGAGAACTCTTTTGCGTCAAATTAATACATGCATTGTCATACAAAATATCCTTAACGTCCGTCGGCAAAAGTGTTTGAATTACTGAACTGTTAACAGCTCTCAAGGCTTCCTCGAAGTTTTCTTCACCAAGTGGTATACCATTTTCATCTTTGCGTATCCCGCTTCTAATGATATCTTTTATTTGTTCTTTCTCTCTGCGACTCAACGGCCACCTGCCTTCGTGGGCCTTTCTCCATGTCTCTAGTGACTTATACAGCACCACTAGCCAGGGGATGTGGGCATGCTCCTTGAACTCCATGGTTTCCAGGTCAAAGGCTTCCATATACTTATCCAGTGAAGGAAATGGAGTATCCAAACGCAAATCAGAAGGTTGATTGTCCGGGTGCGCTTCAATAATTGTATGTTCCTTGACTTGAATTCGCAATGAACCCAGAAATCCCACTGACCTACACAATATCAACGGTATATTTGCATCCCACAAGTTCTGGGAGAGTTGTATCAAGGTTTTCTCAGAAATAGCAGTTGCAATAACAACAGTAAATGTATGGAAGAAGTCAGGGTGCTCCTTCAACAACTGGTCCGGAGAATCGGGCACTGCGTAGCCCTGTACGGCTGGGTTAAGTTCCAGCAATAGTCGCACCGCTTCAGTCGCTCTGCTCTGACCGATACTTGACGACTCCAAAAAGAAGTTACTTCCAACATCCTCTTCTTTGACATTAGTATCATCAACAATTGTAAAAGACCCTATCCCTGGAAGAACGAGGGATTTCAAAGCTTCTGTACCTAGGGCAGTGGCATTAATCAAGCAAACATGTCCATTTTCCAATGCCAATTGCCCGTGATCGCCCCACAGACGCAGTTGGCGGTCATATTGTCGATGCTTTTCCGTTTGCTCCGGAGACTTGGGAGATGGTGATGCCATCATTTATATGAAGTTTCGGTAAACGGAAATACGTTGAAATAAATTATTCAAAAAACCGGCGATGAAAACACTGAACCGAAACAATAACCTCAAATTTGCCCTACTTTGACAGTTGTTATCAGTGTTGCCAACTCGAAATCTTTGTTCCCGCTAAATCGTGACGGATCAACGGTCAGAAATCCGTCAGATACACAAATTTTCGTCCATTCTGGGGGGTGGGGGGTGGCTAGAGAATTTCAGGGATCAAAATTTCTCCATAAATCCATAAATATAGGCGATTTTCGCCTATAAAAGTATGTAATTTGGCACTTTTTTCGAATCCGCCAGAAAATCCGTCATACTGTAAATTCCGTTATACACAAAATTTTCCCGTTTCGGGACACTCCAATCCGCCAGATATGACGGGAAATCCGTTAAGTTGGCAACACTGGTTGTTATTATGTTAATCCAGTGTTGCCAGGTTTAAAAATAGAATTTAATAGAAACCCCTGGCAGGGGCCTAAAAAATAACATTTTATCGTTACGTCGCGGTGGCTAAGTTGGATGTTTTTAGTTTCTGTTGGCCCCTCTTGATTTGAAATTTATATTATTGTCTGAAAAGTTATGTAATATTGGTATGTAAAGGAAAAAACTTCACACCGTCAACGAAATCGAAAAAATACAGAACAAAGGAAATAAACATATCGAACCACGACGAATACATTAAATAAACAGTGCCTCCGTGTATGACGCTTAAGCCTCGATGACACACGGCTAATTTACAAGCTACTATCTACTAAGTTTAAAAGCGGGAAAATCGGCGAGTGGGATTGTTATGATGACACACAAGCGTAGGAAACTGAGGTCGCTTTTAGCGCCAGTAATGGCGATATTACACACGTCAACCACAATGATGCGATTTGGTTGAACGGCGTATAATTGAAAGGGTGTGCTGTTTAGACGTACTTGACAGAATTGGACCATACAATCACATTGCTGTCATAGAGTTTAGAATGTCTTCGAAACAGGTCGTGCGCGCGGGAATTATATCCCTCTGATTTAATGTTCCACAGGCTTGGATAGTTCTTAAAGTGCTCTAAGAACAGAGGCGTATGCTCTTCCCTCCATTTAAAAACCATTTTCTATGTTGACAACTCACTACAAAATAAATAGTCACAGTTTGACAATTCAATACGCGCGCACAGTGCTGCGCGCGCATGCAACGCCGCATTCACGCATGCGCACAAAGGACAACAGAACCAATCGCACTGAAAATATTAAACAAGTTAAATATTTTCAGTGCGGTGCATGGAAACATTCAATGTCTTGTTTACACGGTGCAATTTGGTATCTACAACCTAATTGCGAGGCAGAATTGAAACGTCTAATATGCCCATAACAAAAATAACCATGCCTGCGTGAACTAATTCTTCAAATGTTTGACAGTCGAAATCAGCTGTTCATCGGAAGTCATGTTGGAAACGTAAATAAACCAAGCACGAGCAAGCGTGTAGGCGAGTAAAGTTGACGACCTTTCAACTTTTTTTCGTAGATTGTCAACAATCTGCTAGTTGCTGCTAGTTAGCAAGTGACACGATGACACTGGGCGAGTTTACTAACAGATAGTGAATTTCCCAGATAGTAGCTTGTAAAATAGCCGTGTGTCATCGAGGCTTTACAAGCTACTCGATCCTCGTGCGCGTATCATGCGCGCCGATTCACGGAGATACTTACAGGTGCCTCCGTTCACGGAGATACTTACAAGATACTCGATGCTCGTGCGCGTATCATACGCGCCGATCGTTAGTACCCCCCCCCCCCCCGTACGATTTTGCTGGTGCCCGTTCACGGCGCTACGCGGTGGCTGTCGGTTCCCAATCAGTATCACCAAATATCACGATACCGACAGTGCTGATCGCACGCGACGCGTCGCATAATTTGTGTCTGATACTTATTCGTTTGACGTTTGACAGAAATGACGTCGGAACATGAAAGTAATGTTAGATTTGTTCTGGAAGTGGAAAAAATGCATGTTTATATAACCAGAATACGTAAAGGATTTAGTGGAGAAGGCATGGATTGATGTAGGAAAAAAAGTCATATGACATCGCTTGACAGCGTGTTAACTCCACGGCTGCACGTGAAAAATGATCAGGTTCAGTATATTTCGGATAGCGCCCTGTACGGAGACCAGCATTAAAAAGTAATATATCAGCAGGGTACTTGTGGTTTCGTCACAATTACGCAGATGGTGAGTATCTCCATGAACGGAGGGCCTAAGTAAGTACCTGCCGTACGATTTTGCTGGTGCTCTACACGGCGCTACGCGACGGCAGTCGGTTTCAAATCTGTTGCACGCTACCGACGGTGCTGATCGCACGCGACGCGTTGCACCATTTTTGTTGGCTACTTATTCGTTTGACGTTTGATAGCGCACTTTCGGTGATAACAAAATCTCCCATTATGATAGGTTTGAGATTTTCACTGCCAAAAGTATTATTGTGATTTATTTTGCCGTATTCCGCTTTCTACTTTTTAACCAACGTTTCGGACAGCGTTGGACGGAAAAGGAAGCAAGCTCAATCGCATAATACCCCAAAAATAAATCACGATAATCCATAATAAATTTCTACTCGAACGGTTTCTCGAAAGTATCTTGCACTGGCAGTACTCGACTATGACTCGACTACAGACTCAACAGAAACAGACTGGCACCGGTATTAGTTCATTTCAGGGGCGTAAAACTTGGCTTTAACCTTGAAACTGACAGGAGTGAACCAAATTCTTACTCTAGCTCCACACTACTCGCGAAGTTGAACGAGGTTAGCCGAATACGATAGTGCGGAGGGGCACTTCGTCTTACTTCGTCCAACCTTGGCTCGCCTCGGGCGACCTCCATTTTTTGTCGGTTTTTGCGCCCGAGTCAAACGACTCGAAGTTGCACGAAGTGCCTCTCTACACTACTCGGACTTCAGTTCGCTTCAATACGTCGTCGCGAGCGCACGTCCGTGCTAGTAATTATTGTTTAGCTGTAAAAAATACAATAAATTTAAAAAAAACACAATCCTTTTCTACCAATTTATTTATTTATTCCCGGTAGTTCTCTTTTCATAGTTTAATTGACTAAACTAACCTAATTCTGTTCCGGTGCATTGCAACTCCAATCATCCACCATCTTCTTTTCCTCCGTTTTTTAAAAATATGCACATAGTTATTTATTTATTTATTAATTTGTTATAAGAATATTGTACATTGTCTAGTTTTTTGTGTTATTTCATCCGCCATACTAGGGATGTTTCTGCGTTAGGCGGGTGAAGTTTACAGATTGGAAATTATACATTTGTAATGGTTGATAAATTAAATTTTAAGTTGCACAGATTAAATTGAATTGCAAAATTTTATAATAAATATAATTAATTATAATAAAAGCATATTTATATTTTTAGCATATATTTTAGGAGCTAGGTATATGAAATGTCTTCGAGCTGACGTGGTATGCAGTGTAGGTAAATTATAATATGCGAGCGTGCACATTGCAACTAGCAGTGTGGAGCTAGTATAATACTAGCTCCACACTGCTCGCGAAGTTCCTCGACGAAATATTCGGGAAGGTTGACCGAAGTTCGAAGTACGTCACTACACACTCGTTCAACTTCGCGAGAAACTCATTCGCGCGGTGGTGCCGTCACGACTCGCACGTCATGGACGTTCAAGTCTGCTGCCGTTGCAATGTGCACGCTCGCGTATTATAATTTACCTACACCGCATACCACGTCAGCTCGAAGACATTTCATATACCTAGCTCCTAAAATATATGCTAAAAATATAAATATGCTATTATTATAATTAATTATATTTATTATAAAATTTTGCAATTCAATTTAATTTGTACAACTTATAATTTAATTTATCAACCATTACAAATGTATAATTTCCAATCTGTAAACTTCACCCGCATAACACAGGGACATCCCTAGCATGGCGGATGAAATAACACAAAAAAACTAAACAATGTAGAATATTCTTATAACAAATTAATAAATAAATAAATAACTATGTGCATATTTATAAAAAAAGGAGGAAAAGAAGATGGTGGATGATTGCAGTTGCAATGCACCGGAACAGAATTAGGTTAGTTTAGTCAATTAAACTATGAAAAGAGAAACTACCGGGAATAAATAAATAAATTGGTACAAAAGGATTGTGTTTTTTTAATTTATTGTATTATTTACAGCTAAAAAATAATTAAATAAATAAAAAGAAAACACTTTGTTTACGTCACTTTATTATTTCTTCCGTCTACCGGTTTCGGTACCTCCGTACCATCATCAGGACTGAATATAAAAATAAAAAAAAATTATATTCAGTCCTGATGATGGTACGGAGGTAACGAAACCGGTAGACGGAAGAAATAATAAAGTGACGTAAACAAAGTGTTTTCTTTTTATTTATTTAAAATGTCAAGTCACAATGTGTTTGCTTTTTTTGAAAAATTAAAAAATAATTACTAGCACGGACGTGCGCTCGCGACGACGTATTGAAGCGAACTGAAGTCCGAGTAGTGTAGAGAGGCACTTCGTGTAGGCACTTCGTGCAACTTCGATTCCTTTGACTAGGGCGCAAAAACCGACAAAAAATGGAGGTCGCCCGAGTGTAGTGTAGTGTGTAGTGTGGAGCTAGAGTTACTCTAGCTCCACACTACTCGCGAAGTTGAACGAGGTTAGCCGAATACGATAGTGAGGAGGGGTACTTCGTCTAACTTCGTCCAACCTTGGCTCGCCTCGGGCGACCTCCAGTTTTTGTCAGTTTTTATGCCCGAGTCAAAGGAGTCGAGGTTGAACGAAATGCCTGCACGAAGTGCCTCTCTACACTACTCGGTTAACTTCAGTTCGCTTCAATACGTCGTCGTGAATACACGTGCGCGCTAACAATTATTTTTTTAGTATTGTCTCACGACACGATTATGAGTGGAATACAGTGGTCGCAGGAGCAAATTCTGTTGCTCCTGGAAACATTACAAGCGGAGCCAGTTATTTGGAATCCAAATGAGAGGGGTCATAAGGATAGAAAGAAAGTTAATGATGCTTGGGTTCGTATCCGGGGCATGTTAGAAATACCCATAGATGAATTAAAGAAAAAAAAGGATTCACTTTTTGCTACGTACAGGAGTTACTGTAGAAAAAAAGATGCGTCAATAAAATCTGGTGCCGGTGTAGACGAAGTTTATCACCCAGTTTGGTTTGCCTTCGACTTTATGGACAGCTTTATGGGATCAGTGTTTAAATGTAAACCAACAATATCCACGGTAAGTTTTTATTAGCTTAATAATTATTACACAATGTTTAACAATTTAAATTTAGGTACAATTTATAATAAACTACGTACTATGCATTAAGATGAATATATACGTGAAATCCTATTTAGATACTATTTTGATTAATCTTTACGACGAATTGGCTTATAGTATGAACATCGAAAAATATGTTACGGATAAATCGAAGCTTTTACTAGCTTTTCTATGTATTGGAATTACAATAAAATTATTATTTACGTTACAAAAAATATAAGCGTAAACCACAAAAAAAAAGAAGTTTTTTCATGACTTAACTATGAAGTAATACAAGAAACAATTTTAAAAAAATACCCCTTTATGGCTAAGACTATTTTTGAGATTTTCCATGTTCTAACTTTTTTTCGTTCTTATAAAATTAGGCACAAAATAAATAAAAACTACTTTTTCGCTTACTAGCCTCGTGCAAAAAGACGCTCGATTTTAAAATTTTGCTGGCATGAGATTCGAAATATTTCTAGCGTGTATATTCCTCTTAACGTCTACTATGCATTAACAAAACAATTACCTAAATCCTGTTAAAATATTCTGCAAAATGATTTCGTATCTGAACGGCAGATAATGGTGACCTGCGTGGTATTTGTATCATATCTCTCAAAGCAGAGTTACCACCAACTTCTTCCCGCCAAGTTCCGGTTGAAGTAAAATTCCGTTGTCATCATATATGTCTACGATACCGTGAGGCATATATATATGAGATGATACATTACTTTTTCTGAGGAAGTTATGCAATAAGAGACATGTCATTGTAACATCAGGAATGTTATGGATATCCAAATCTATTGGCTTTCTAAATATTCTAAACCTGGATGCCAAAACACCAAAAACATTCTCAACTATTACTCGAGATCTCGACAAGCGCGTATTGAAAATTCGTTTCGCTGAATTGATATTGTGATTGCCAGGATATGGTTTCATTATATTATTATGTAAAGCAAATGCTCCGTCAGCCAAAAATACGTATGGAATATCGACATTACAAGTTCTGGATAATGGGCGTGGCTTAGGAAGATTCAGCCTGTTAGATGCAATTTTTGGCCATAACGTAGAATTTTTAAATACACCCCCATCACTGATCCTCCCTTGACTACCAATGTCAGCATACATAACATTATAGTTACTGTCGACTAAAGCCAATAGTACTACACTGAATGTCTTCTTATAATTGAAGTATGTACTCAGAACCAGAGTTAACTGGACATTGTATAACAATGTGCTTCCCATCCATTGCCCCAAGAGCATGTGGAAAATTATCCTTGAATCCATTTTCAACTTCTAACCACTGTTGCTCATTGTCCGGCATCTGTGAACAAAAAGTATAATAAATACCTATAATTCTTTTTCAGGATCCAGAAACTGGTTCAATTGAGGAGGAAAATGATGCTTCGGGGGCCGTCGAACCAATTTCTTCTCCGACTCCAAGAGAAGAAAATTCAATAGAGCCATCACAAACAAGACCCACCATCCGGCGTCGTGACAACCCACCGGAATTACATGTCGCAAGTAAACAGATGTCAGAAGCTTTTAACAATTTAAGTAAAATAATGAAAAATCCAGCGAAGGATGGTGATGAAGACGAGTGGGATATATTCGGCAAACTAGTTGCCAAAAAATTTAAGAAGATTCCTGAACATGAAAGAGATGATATGATGTTTAATATTCTTGCATTGTTTCGGGAACGAGAACGTGCTGAGAGATCTCCATCCATTGAATCATTTCGTTCCTCCACACCATACAATTCATTTATACCAACTAATGGTTCTATAAAGCGGCCTAAAGTGGCAACAATGGTATCTCCCAGGCCATACACATCATTATCAGAGCCACATATCGCATATGTAACATCAGATCAGTCCAATGAAGGTCAACACACCTATTTCGAACAACCAAACGAAGACACTTCTAGTCAACGCTCTTCATTTGTACATACGAGTATTATAAGCAATGGCATTATACCGGCAATTCAAACTCAGTCAGTCTCTCGACGCTATAAGCTGTCCAAATCACAAAATACTGCTGTGTATTCTAATGCAATGGTATCTCCCAAGCCACAATCATTACTTACAGAGCCACCCAACGCATATGTAACATCAGATCAGTCAAATGAAGGTCAACACACCTATATCGAACAACGAAACGAAGGCACTTCTAGTCAACGCTCTCCATTGATACATATTATAAGCGATGACATCATACCAGCAACTCAAGCTCAGTCAGTCTCTCGACGCTTTAAGCTGTCTAAATCACAAAAAACTGTTCTTTATTCTAATGCAAAGGGATCTCCCAGGCCACAATCATTATTTACAGAGCCACCCAACGCATGTGATCAGTCTGAACGTCAATACATTTTGCATATTCCAGAAACCCAAACTCAATCAGCTTCTCCAGATGATAACTCAAATAAAAGTGATTTCATACATCAGGCATTCTATGACTCATAAAATACGCATCATTTTAATTTTTATTCTTTCTTGATAAATGATAAATTGTAAGCCTACATATTAAGTTAACTAAGATTGTTTAATTAAGAATACTGTTAAATATTAGTTCTTTTAAATTATTAATAGTTGTAGCTCAATAAAGCTCTTCATAGTTTTTTTTTTTAATTTGAGAGAACACTCTCTCTATTTTCAGACATATTTCCATTCGCCAGCCGCCCTTAAAAATATTTTTTTAATTTAAACTTAGTGTGTAGGTACTTTTTGAAGTAAAAACTTCTTTAGCACCGTTGTGATTTGAAACGTGATGAAACGAAAAATAGCGATACTAAAAAGAGACAAACACATACATCAATAGGAATTAGCCTGCGAGAGAATGAGATATTATAATCAATCTCCTCCTTGTGTGGTGCTTCGTGGCCTCTCGACTACTTTAGTTTTCTAAAGGTTTCACTTATACATATTTTTTAATTTATATTTTATTGTAGTTCATTAAAAAGCGTGCCATACAAAATTACCAAAGTTTAGAAGAAATTATTTTGTTCTTAAGATGAAAGAGTATTTTTTTTTGTTTAGTGTCCCTAAACAAATTAGGTAAAAAAAGTAATTTTGTTTTGTACCTTTTCTTTTGTACCTTTTTTGTTATTCATAAATAAAATTCAAATAATTTATCAGGTAATATTACTACTTCTTGTTTAATATTATTTATGATGCTAGGTATATTTACTTCAAATCAACTCCCTATTTCAAAAAGTCCAAATAATTTATTTGAAATAAGGAGTGATAATTACGTTATGATTATTATTAGTACAAATATCAGAGACTGAATGATGAAACTGATTGACTTCTTTTTTTCCCACGAAAACATGACCTTATATGGAAGTTTCGGTTTCGACCGAATCTGAGACCAAAGCCGAAATTCGGTTTCGATACTAGTTAACTTATAATGAATATAATTTGAATTCTTACCTTTATTTCATCCTTGAGAACCTCGTTAAGAGCTTGACATACGTCGATTACAATTTTCGAAATTAACTCTCTTGAAATTTTAAATAAATAGTGCATAGTTCTATAGCTGTCACCACTTGCTAAAAACCTCAATGCGATTGATAATCGAATCTTGGCAGGTATGGCTTCTCGTAGATGAGTATCTTGTCTAGATATTTTGGGTTCGACTTTGGAAAGCAAAAAATTAAAATCGGCCAATGACATTCGGTGGAAATTTTCGAATTCCCCAGATGGTTCTTGTGTGAGTTCAAGGAATTGTGCCTCCATACTATGTCTGTAAAAAAAAAAAATTAAGAAAAGAAAATCTTTTGTACCTAATTGTTTATTTATTCCCAGTAGTTCTCTTGTCATAAAATTGAATAAACTAACCTAGTTCTGTTCCGGTGCATTGCAATCATCCACCATCTTCTTCTTTTTTTTATTTTTTTTATTTTTTAATTATTTATTTATTTATTCCATTTTTACAATTTTACAAAGTTAGGTATAAGTACAATTATTTTTTTAATTATGTACATGTAATGCAAATATTTTTTAATGGTGGTAATAATACCTCTCTAATTGAGAATTTCTCGTGTTTAGGGAGGGAGTACTAACACAATATATGATATATGTTTAATTGATGCTAGCATGAGCGTATTTATGAAAAAATAAAATAAAAACAACATGTATGTAAAATTATATACCTGTGCACTATTTTAGGAAGAAATAATAAAAATAATTTAAATAATAATTTATTTTTATATTTCTTCGTTTGATAAATACGTACATAGTTATAATAAGCGAGCGTGCACATTGCAACGGCAGCTGCTACTTGAGCGTCCATGACGCGCGAATCGTGACGGCTCCACCGCGCGAATGAGCTTATCGCGAAGTTGAACGAGTGTGTAGCGACGTACTTCGAACTTCGGTCAACTTTCCCGAATATTTCGTCGAGGAACTTCGCGAGTAGTGTGGAGCTGCTATTATAGATAAAGCTGAATTTTATTATAGATAGGTCTAACTTTAAACGTCAAATTGCGTCATGCGATTATCAAACGAACATGAATTTGTGTTGTTGACATCGCCATGGGCATATTTCGTTTAAAAATCGTTTACAGGAATTCCACAGGTGGAAAAATGTTTCAAATGTGTCCGCAATTGATCCAGAAATCAGGTAATTACATGAGACATTAACATTCAGCTTAATTTATCTGTAAATCTATTTGAGGTTAAATGACATTTGAATTGATAAAATATTCTTTCAATTTTACTTTAATAAGTATAATTGTAATACGTACGCCTCGTACGTCATACATATGTCTGTTAATGTTATATTATCGTTAAAACAAGCTTATGGGTCCGAGTGGTTAATGTTTCACAAATATTGTTTCAGAAAATGTTCCAGACTTTCAATGATTTTGGAGCTTTACGTTAGGAACACCTTATAACATTGGGCTAAAGTTCGGTGTTTGGGCTAAATTCCTAAAAAATAAAACTAGTTATTTTTATACTAATTTGGGGTCGGGGAATCCGAATCTGAAAGAATTAGGCGGCGGTAAGCAATATTAACTGAATTACAGGACTTTAAAAAATTTTATACACAAACAGGAAAATAGCCATTCTGGAAGCATTTTGATTCCTAGAAAATCAAACTAGTTATTTTTATACTAACTATGGGCCGGGGAATCCGAATCTGAAAGAATTAGGCGGCGGCAAGCAATATTAACTGAATTAAACGACTTTAAAATTTTCTATACACACACACATGAAAATAATCATTTCGGAAGTATTTTGACACACGTAGTACAAAGATCATAGAAAAACAAGATAACATAGATGTTTTTACCACACAAAATTAAGTGTTGCCAAAGCAGTAATATTAATAACGTAAAATAACATGTTAATATTTTAAGTACTTATTTTTTATAAATTTTACTCACTTTTGTATCACAAACCATGTTACATAAACCCGGCGTAGCTGCTAAACTACTTGAAAACAGGGATGTTTTTTTGCCGTGACGCGAGCAGGCGGTATAAAGGGGAACAAACCATGTTACACAAACCTAGCGTAGCCGTTAAACTACTCGAAAACAGGGATGTTTTTTTGCCGTGACGCGAGCAGGCGGTATAAAGGGGCACAAACCATGTTACACAAACCTAGCGTAGCCGCTAAACTACTCGAAAACAAGGATGTTTTTGCGCCGTGACGCGATCAGGCGGTATAAAGGGGCACAAACCATGTTACACAAACCTAGCGTAGCCGCTAAACTACTCGAAAACAGGGATGTTTTTTTGCCGTGACGCGAGCAGGCGGTATAAAGGGGCACAAACCATGTTACACAAACCTAGCGTAGCCGCTAAACTACTTGAAAACAGGGATGTTTTTTTGCCGTGACGCGAGCAGGCGGTATAAAGGGGCACAAACCATATTACACAAACCTAGCGTTAGTTAGGTTAGGTTAGGGACGCGAGCAGGCGGTATAAAGGGGCTGGAGTTTTACCGCTTAGCTGGACTCTTATATGATCCGCTTATCCGACAGGAACCCTTCGAGACAAGCGAGTTTGACAAGGATACGACGGACGAAGAAGACTTGGTCGATTTATAAGGTATGTTTTTCTGCTGTTATCTATTTTCATATTGATATAGGGATAAATATTTTTGAGAGCTGGTAACACTGCCGGCACATGTTTTTGTATATTTCTTGTTTTTCTATGATCTTTGTACTACGCGTGTCAAAATACTTCCGAAATGATTATTTTCATGTGTGTGTGTATAGAAAATTTTAAAGTCGTGTAATTCAGTTAATATTGCTTGCCGCCGCCTAATTCTTTCAGATTCGGATTCCCCGGCCCATAGTTAGTATAAAAATAACTAGTTTGATTTTCTAGGAATCAAAATGCTTCCAAAATGGCTATTTTCCTGTATGTGTATAAAAAATTTTAAAGTCCTGTAATTCAGTTAATATTGCTTGCCGCCGCCTAATTCTTTCAGATTCGGATTCCCCGACCCCAAATTAGTATAAAAATAACTAGTTTTATTTTTTAGGAATTTAGCCCAAACACCGAATTCATTCCTAAATTTTTTATAAATTATAAATTTTACTCACTTTTGTATCACAAACCATGTTACATAAACCCGGCGTAGCTGCTAAACTACTTGAAAACAGGGATGTTTTTTTGCCGTGACGCGAGCAGGCGGTATAAAGGGGCGCAAACCATGTTACACAAACCTAGCGTAGCCGTTAAACTACTCGAAAACAGGGATGTTTTTTTGCCGTGACGCGAGCAGGTGGTATAAAGGGGCACAAACCATGTTACACAAACCTAGCGTAGCCGCTAAACTACTCGAAAACAGGGATGTTTTTTTGCCGTGACGCGAGCAGGCGGTATAAAGGGGCACAAACCATGTTACACAAACCTAGCGTAGCCGTTAAACTACTCGAAAACAGGGATGTTTTTTTGCCGTGACGCGAGCAGGCGGTATAAAGGGGCACAAACCATGTTACACAAACCTAGCGTAGCCGTTAAACTACTCGAAAACAGGGATGTTTTTTGCCGTGACGCGAGCAGGCGGTATAAAGGGGCACAAACCATGTTACACAAACCTAGCGTAGCCGCTAAACTACTCGAAAACAGGGATGTTTTTTTGCCGTGACGCGAGCAGGCGGTACAAAGGGGCACAAACCATGTTACACAAACCTAGCGTAGCCGCTAAACTACTTGAAAACAGGGATGTTTTTTTGCCGTGACGCGAGCAGGTGGTATAAAGGGGCACAAACCATGTTACACAAACCTAGCGTTAGGTTAGGTTAGGTTACGGATTTTTAAGACTACGAATTTTCATACTTTTGGTTTAAGAATACGGCCGTTGAGATAGTCGTAATTCATCAGGTTAATGTGTTATGTGAGGAATTATCGTGTCGGAAATTATTGATATAGGGATAAATATTTTTGAGAGCTGGTAACACTGCCGGTACATGTTTTTGTAAATTCCTTGTTTTTCTATGATCTTTGTACTACGTGTGTCAAAATACTTCCGAAATGATTATTTTCATGTGTGTGTGTATAGAAAATTTTAAAGTCGTGTAATTCAGTTAATATATCTTGCCGCCGCCTAATTCTTTCAGATTCGGATTCCCCGGCCCATAGTTAGTATAAAAATAACTAGTTTGATTTTCTAGGAATCAAAATGCTTCCAAAATGGCTATTTTCCTGTATGTGTATAAAAATTTTTAAAGTCCTGTAATTCAGTTAATATTGCTTGCCGCCGCCTAATTCTTTCAGATTCGGATTCCCCGACCCCAAATTAGTATAAAAATAACTAGTTTTATTTTTTAGGAATTTAGCCCAAACACCGAATTTATTCCTAAATTTTTTATAAATTATAAATTTTACTCACTTTTGTATCACAAACCATGTTACATAAACCCGGCGTAGCTGCTAAACTACTTGAAAACAGGGATGTTTTTAGCGTAGCCGTTAAACTACTCGAAAACAGGGATATTTTTTGCCGTGACGCGAGCAGGCGGTATAAAGGGGCACAAACCATGTTACACAAACCTAGCGTAGCCGCTAAACTACTCGAAAACAGGGATGTTTTTTTGCCGTGACGCGAGCAGGCGGTATAAAGGGGCACAAACCATGTTACACAAACCTAGCGTAGCCGTTAAACTACTCGAAAACAGGGATGTTTTTTTGCCGTGACGCGAGCAGGCGGTATAAAGGGGCACAAACCATGTTACACAAACCTAGCGTAGCCGCTAAACTACTCGAAAACAGGGATGCTTTTTTGCAGTGACGCGAGCAGGCGGTATAAAGGGGCACAAACCATGTTACACAAACCTAGCGTAGCCGTTAAACTACTCGAAAACAGGGATGTTTTTTTGCCGTGACGCGAGCAGGCGGTATAAAGGGGCACAAACCATGTTACACAAACCTAGCGTAGCCGTTAAACTACTCGAAAACAGGGATGTTTTTTTGCCGTGACGCGAGCAGGCGGTACAAAGGGGCACAAACCATGTTACACAAACCTAGCGTAGCCGCTAAACTACTTGAAAACAGGGATGTTTTTTTGCCGTGACGCGAGCAGGTGGTATAAAGGGGCACAAACCATGTTACACAAACCTAGCGTTAGGTTAGGTTAGGTTACGGATTTTTAAGACTACGAATTTTCATACTTTTGGTTTAAGAATACGGCCGTTGAGATAGTCGTAATTCATCAGGTTAATGTGTTATGTGAGGAATTATCGTGTCGGAAATTATTGATATAGGGATAAATATTTTTGAGAGCTGGTAACACTGCCGGCACATGTTTTTGTATATTCCTTGTTTTTCTATGATCTTTGTACTACGTGTGTCAAAATACTTCCGAAATGATTATTTTCATGTGTGTGTGTATAGAAAATTTTAAAGTCGTGTAATTCAGTTAATATTGCTTGCCGCCGCCTAATTCTTTCAGATTCGGATTCCCCGACCCCAAATTAGTGTAAAAATAACTAGTTTTATTTTTTATGAATTTCGCCCATAAACCGAACTTTTTCCTAACATTGTTTGGCAGACCATAACACCGTTAATGGCAGGTAAAATTAATAATGCTATTAATTTATATGTTCATATGAACAGAAGTGAGAATACTTTTCCCTTGTGATAAACAAAGTATGTCATCACAAGGAAAAATACTGTATATTCTGTTCACAAACTTTGTTTAATGTGATATATTTTTTTCAGAACACATGATGCGATTTTTACTGTGAGATGGCTTAAATGGGTCCCCGATGAAGGTATAGGTACTCTGTTTAATTTCGGTTGAAAGGAAATTTAGAATATGTAGATTTTTTATTTCATTCTACAAGAACTGTACGGTGACTGCTGGAAAGGAAAAATGGCTAAAACGCTATATAGATGTGACATTGAAGATGAATGTATATAAACAAACAATACAGCTATTGTTTACGTTAATCTTTAATGTCACAGCTGTATGACGCTTTAGCCATGTTTCCTTTCCATTCCTTTGTCGATATTCTTTTTCAAACCATTTTTCAATTCATCGAATTCACCGAACCAGTGTTTTTATGTGCTATTATCGATTGTCTTTCTGAAAATAAAAAGAATTTAAACATGTACCCCCGAGTTATCATTTTTCAAGCAGAAAAATGTAAATTCGTCGTAGAAAACCATAATCACTATTTGAAAATGTTTCCCTTTTATAAGGAGTTCATATTTCAAGTATTTTAGGTTTTTTACTAACGCTTGAATTTTTGATTTCCTCAGGGTAACAGGTTTCCATCTGACAAAGCTCCTTGCTGAGAAAATGAGCTTTAAAAATTATGAAGCTCATTCCCTCAGGCTTTGTCAGATGGAACGTTGTTTTCTTGGGGAAACTAAAACATTTTTCTGCTTTCAAGCATTTTTATTTTTAAATAATTTATTTGGCTAATGAATTAATAAAGTAGGTCCAATGCGATTATATTGTCTATGGTGGCAAATAGCCTTGAACTTCCTCTATGTTATTGTCTTTTGTTATCATTAATGTATGTAATGACATATTGTTATGTGTTTGTGTTATATTACTAAAGGGAAATGTAATGATGAGCCTTGGTCGGGCTCGGGTGTAATCTGCAAGTCAACTTTGATTTCATCTCAGGAAATCTTGGACGCCAAACCCAGTCTAATGTCTGGGTATGTCAACTAGCGGAGATCACGATACTCAATTCTCAGAGTGTGGGCCATTTGGTTTCATAGCATTCCTGAAAAGGCTGCACAAGGAATCTACATAATAAAACAAAGAGTAGAGTAGAAAATCGGTACACTGTATTGACATGATAAGACATAATAAACAAATTGTATAGACTTACCCCCGGGACCAATTACGTAATTTATGCTATTCCTAGCTACACTAATTAAGTTTACTGCCGCCGTACCCCCGATGTCGTGAGAACCAACACCACCTCCTGGTGGCAAGGGAGGTCCCAACCTCTGCGGCTCAGCTTGTGCCTGCGACCTCCACGGCGGTCGTATGGAAGGGATGATAGACCTGGACCCTCAGAGAAAGGGAGGAGTACCCAAACTCTCCTCCAAATTGTATAGGAAGGCTCGTCAGCAATCGAGGCGGAGTATTGCTCAACACTGCGGTAATCTCGGGTTTGTTCCATAAATAAGCCCCCGGTGGGAATTCGATGTTTGCCCTGCATACAATGACAGGCGCGGCGGGATATTATATTAACCGATCTCTCGGATAAAGAGGTACATTAATCGTCACTCTCGAACATCGCCATTAACTCGTGTTCACTTTGGGACCCGCGCGAAACTCACGTTTTACGTGAATAAATCTTTGAAATTTATATTTAAAAAAAACACAACGTGTTTCCTTCCCCCGGATGCAGATGCCCAAAACTTGGATTTCAATCACATCGTATTCAAACTTAAAAATTAAGTGACCGTTGTTTTCACGGCGTACCGCACATATCGCCGTAAAAACCAGAGTGCGGAAACGGAAAAAACCAAACGCCGCCTACCGACGCGTTGAACAAAAACTCCCCCAGCTTTGCCAACCTAACCAATTAAAATGCATTTAAAAAAAATAGTACCTAACTTACGATAAATACAATCGCTTCATAACATTACCCCCCTTCCCACAAAAATGTTTGCCCTCAAACAAAACTACCAAAAATCTAAACATGCCCTGAACTATCTACGTTGGTCCCAAGGAGTACCTGGTAATAAAATAAAAATAAACAAACAGTAAATGTGAAATGCAAAATACAAATATCAGAAATGGAAAAGAAAAGAAAAATCCTTAAATAATACTCTTATGACGAATGAGTGCATCGTAACCCCAATCGCGCCTATCCTGCGTGTAGGCCGGATAGTAGGTTTACGATGCAACCATTCTCGAACTTAAAAACTAGTAAACCAATATAACCTAAGAACAACTTCTTGTAAGATGATACGTGAATGGACAACAAGCACCCTCAGCACTGGGGAAAAAAATCTGGGTGGTTGTAATATTGACTCTTACCGAGCACTACCATTGACGTATCATCTGGAACAGAACACATAAACTAACTTAAAAGATAAGTCTTAAAATTTAAAAAAAAACATACATTTTTATGATTAAATCACTCCTCCAAATACGTCAAGTTAAATTCTATGCATTAGGCATCACTGTTCCAAACACTATCACTGAATTTATACACGGTGTCCGAAAACTCGTAGTACAAGCGGAAAACTGGTGAACCTGCATCACAAAGAGAACCCAAATAAACATAAAGATATTCAATTTAAGCATTTTTACATTTAAAATTAAAAAAAAAAAATAATAATAATAATTTTCGGCTATATGAGGGTTAAAGTTTTTTCCGATACACGGAAATCTCATGATTTTAGAGCGAAGATGCTCTCTAAAACTCTCTCGCTAGGTACTTTACTTAGTACTGGATCAATTCGAACAACGAACAAGCCTTGTGAGAAAAATTACTAGCATAGGTGTGTTCTAAACTTACATTATGTTGTAACGTTCCTTAATCCAAAAACACTAGGTAGGTAGTACATCACAAAAAACACAACATGTCATTAGTACATCACAAAAAACGCATTAACATGCGTTGGTATATTCCATTATAATCCACAATATTCTCAATATGAAAATACCCCAAAAGTTTGTTAAAAACCAGCGAAATTAATTACTGTTATTCGCAAATATTCACTTTTCAAGTTTGAAAACACAAAGGGGTGTTAACGATATCAAGACCCATACTAAACTGCGTAAAAATATTTACCCAGATAAGGGAGTTCCCGTGTCCCATTGTCTTGCTATGGTCAGTCGAATCGTATTCCCCGTGCAGTAGTATTTAATTTGCGCTGAACACTGGGAATATTTTTTTTAATTTATTTTACATTCCAAATTTGCAGTTTTGAACTCACTTACGACATTTATGATTGAGTATTGTTTTGTTAGATAAGTTTTAAGATTTTCACGGCCAAAAGCATTTTCGTTATTTGTTTTTGGGGTGTTATGCCGTGTTGCGCTACCTCCTTCTTTAGCCAACGTTTCGGACATCGTTGCAGTGTCCATCATCAGGGCAGATCCGGCAGATCCGGTAGATGTGTCACATCTACCGGATCTGCCGGATCTGCCCTAATGATGGACACTGCAACGATGTCCGAAACGTTGGCTAAAGAAGGAGGTAGCGCAACACGGCATAACACCCCAAAAACAAATAACGAAAAAGAGTATTGTTTTATTTTCTTAATTCACTTATTAGTTTATTTACTTATTTTTTCACTTTTAATCAAAACAATAACTTTCAACAATAATATGAAATTAGAAACCAACTTTCTAGTTTAAATACGGTACGACTTAATTTTGTCCTATAACTTATCACTTAGAATTAATCGGCCTTTGTATTCCTAGGTAAAATTTACGGCTTATTTGCATTTTTGTTAAGTTACTCACGAGTGCATTTACATACAAAAATATTGCTCATGTTGTTCGGGAGTTTAACTTAGGGGGCATTAATTACGTGACCTCAAAATGGGGGGGGGGGAGTCCAGCAAAATCTCACCACATCTTGAACAGTTTTTAAGCGTATTGTCGCGATCATATTTACCTCAACGGGGGGGGGGCCGTAATGGGATAGCATGGGGCGGGATGGGATAGTCTGGAATCCCAGATACACCACTGATCTCACATGATTGTTGCAGAGTTAATTAGTTAATTATTGCGGACATCAAACAAAAAGAGGTATACCTACCAAGGGTATGAGGGGTTGGTAGGAATCTGAAAGTCCGTGTATCCAGGAGTGACGGACGCATGAATTCATTCCTCCCATGGAGGTGGAATATAATTAATAGTCCAGTCAGCCTATGTCGTAGAACACCAGTTGAATCACCATCGACTACTATTATTTAGACAAGTGTTTAGCCAGAAGTCCCCGCCTCTACCCCCCTTACTTCCCCGCCTACGCCCCCCTCCCCAAAACATGAAAAGTGTAAGGGTTTCGTAAATCGCGTCTATCTCGATTACTAAACAACATATCGGGTTGCAATTTTTTATTTTCTTTATTGTAACATTGTTTACAATTAATGTCCAGTTAACTTTCGTCGTAACTTTTACCGTTTGTTTGTAATTCGTATTAAAAGGTAAAAATTTGTATATTTTTTGGTATGTAATTTTACATTTTGTCACAGAACTTTTTAGGCCGACATTTTATGAAAAAATGTTTCCTACAAAGATTGTAGCCCTTTCTATGAGCTGTAAAATTATATATTTTAATGCGTACTTTATGGCTAGAAAACGCCAGATATCAACCGTGAATGCTTGGTTCACCATCTCTGCATCGCTCTGCGGCAGCCGATTCATTAACGAACTACTCATGTATGATGTTTAACTCATTAATTGTATTTTTTGTCAATTGTTTTAAATTTTGGTTTTACTGAAGAAGTGAGATTATGCTTACTGGTATCAGTTCAAGTTGCCATAGTATTTCAGTTTAAAATCTATAACTTTATTTATTGAATGGAAGTATAAACTAGCTCCATTATGAATAACCCCCACTAACACGAGTATTTCACGTTCACGATTTCCACATAGCTTTAGTGCACTAAAACCAACGAAATAATGACAAGACTAGAAGAAGTGTGTGAAGATTTGGTTAAAACTAGTAGAAATTCAAAACTGTGGCTACAAGAGTTTAAATTGGTGAATTTGGTTCTAGACTTTATTCTGGCGGAGAGAATCGGCGATTGGAATTTGCACATTAATACAGTCAAGCAAATGATACCTTTTTTGCATGCTGCTGGTCATTTGCTCTACGCCAAATCCGCACAAATACACTTAAAAAAAATGTTGAGCGTACAAACAAAGATGTCAAATGTAGACTTCGAAAGGTTCGTCAATAATTTCCGATATTTAAAAAAGGAGACAAAAATGAGGTGAGCAATTACAGACCGATCTGCCTTTTATCAACTATTGTAGGAGCTAAAACTTTTGTAGGAAATATTTTTTCATAAAATGTCGGCGTTAAAAGTTCTGTGACAAAAAGTAAAATTACGTGCCAAAAAAATTTATCTTTTCATACGAATTACAAACAAACGGTAAAAGTTACGACGGAAGTTAACTGGACATTAATTGTAGACAATGTTACAGCAAAGAGAATATAAGAAATTGCAATCCAATATGTTGTTTAGTAATCGAGATGGACGTGATTTACGAAACCCTTACACTCTTCATGTTTGTGGGGGCACAGGGGGGGAAGCAAGGAGGGGTAGGGGCGGGGATTTTTGGCTAAGCACTTGTCTAAATGATAGTAGTCGATGGAGAAAAAATTAGCTTTATACTATTTTTTCAATCTAATTATTACATTATTAAAAAAAATGATAATAACCTTGTTCACATTCGTTTCGAACACTACTGTACCATGCGACCATTTTTGTTGGCGACCATGTTTGTTTGTGTACCCGAGGATGATACGAATGCAAGTCCAAAATTTGAAGAAATGAGCTTTTGATGCAGACTTGAAGTAAATTATCATGTTTATCAGTGGCAGAAAGAGTCCTATCATGAAGAAAAATAGGATTTTCAAAATTGCATATGGATGCAATTACCATGATGCAACAACTATCTTAGAAGCAGAAGGATGTACCATGGACTTTATTCCTTTTATAATACACCACATGTCATAACAAAATAGTCCACTTCAATTAGAGGCAGTAGGACTCAAGTCCATGTTTTTGTTTGACTCAAGTCAGCGTTTTTTTTTTTAAACAACTATTTTTAAAGGCTTTACTATAAAATATTTCGATTTATTTGCTCGTTTTTAAAACAAAACTAATTGATTTAATAATAACTTTTTTTGTTATCTATCAGCACGGATATCCGAAGAAGTTTTTTTTTTTTTTACATTAACTCCACAAAGGAGGCCCTGAGGAAAATAATTTCCCTCAGGGCCAAATGTCAACTGTGTACAAATGTTGGCAACGCGTTTGGCGTGTTTCCTGACTATGCACCGGGGCCGAAGGGATCAATGATGCTAGTTCCTCGGAGCATCCTCCATTGTAATACCGGTAGAACAAGGATAGCATTCCCACCCGACGCCTGTGCTCTAAAGATTGCAATCCGTCTGTTAAGATGGGAGAATCTATCAAACGGACCGCCCGTTTCTGCACAGAGTCGAGGGTATTTTTCAGGTATTTTGGAGCTCCAGACCAGAGGTGGCTGCCAAATTCAACCGTGGGGCGCACTTGCGATTTGTACAGGGTTAGCAGTTATGAGACCATAGTTACAGAAAAAATACTTTTTTGGCTCTCCTGAACATTTACCTTTTTGGACTTGCATCCGTATGCTTCTCGGGTAAAGAATTTGGTTCGTGAGCTCACAGTTCAAGGTCAAGTCATTTTTTGAAAAATGTAGCTTACCTCTTCTAATTGTGTTCATCGAACCGAGCGCAGAAAGGGACAGCAAATTTCGCTTTGCACTCTGACGAGCGCGAAAATAATATTAGGCCAGCTGTTTTTAACCGTGAAATGACCGAAAAACACGGAATAAAATTATGGATAATTTCAAAATAATGCTTTAAATCCGGATTTATTTGTTTGTTTTCTTTTAAATAGTTTTTTTTAGTTAGGTACTATGATCGTCAGTAATAATTTATAAGAATTTGACCAAAAAAAAAATCAACTTCTGACTCGATTTACTCGAAAACGAAAGCTCAAATCAAAAAAAATTATACTACAAAATCGACTCCAAATGTGATGAGGATTCACCAGTTTTCCGCTTGTACTACGAGTTTTCGGACACCTTGTATAACCTCTCTTAGGCCGAAAATATTTGATGGGTTTACCATCTACACTTCACTGAATTTATATCCTTTAGGATAAAAACTAACCCTCTTTTGGAAGAGTATTCCTAACTAACCTCCTATTCTGGTCCTTGGGTGAACAATATTTAACCAACAACAATTATACATTGTAAAGGTAATTTTAATAGTGTACAACCACCGCATCGGATGGTGCCAAATATTTTTTTAATAGTATACAACCAACGCATCGGGTGGTGCCAAATAATTTTTAATAGTATACAACCAACGCATCGGGTGGTGCCAAAAAAATAAAAAAAAACAACCAACTGTTTTAGAAGGTGTCATTTGTTAATAAGATGTGCAGCTATAATTTAGTGCAGCCATAAGTATACGTCCAACTCTATAGAAGGCGTAATCGGTAAGTAAAGAACAAATTTTATGGTTTTCACTGTAAACCGTTGTTCAACCATATAGTACATAATAACAATGTTATGAGTCTCTCAGGACAATAATAACAGAATACATCCAAAATCTTATACAAATATAATTGATTCTACTTCCTATGTTGGTTGATCTCAAAAAAAAATCTTATAAACAAGGTGGACATTACAAAACATTTTCTGTAACTAATAAAAACAAAATTAAAACGCTTTTCCAAAAGCTGAGGCTTAGCTGACGCAGCCTATGTTTATAGAGTAAAACAATATTTTGACAATTTACCAATAAAACAGAAGAAGAGCGATAGAAAAAAAAATACTTTGAATTTTAGCAATTACTTGCGTAACCTGACAAAATAAGGTCTAATAGTGTCAATGCACTGAAGGTCAATAACAATAATTCTTCATTTAAAATCACTTAGAAAACAAAGAGATACAATCCCTGCGTCTCTGTGTTTTCTATGTAATCTGGAACAACAAATAATGACATTATCAAAAGCATGAACATAACCCAAAAAAAGGTATGCCTGAAACTCGCAGAGATAGTGTGCGGATATGCCCGCGTATTTCAGGATACAAGACTTACAACTAATAATCCTAACTTAATCATCTGTTCAGCCGACATCCGAACTTGCGTCTGTTTTAGCGTTAATACTATTGACAATTTATACATACACTTGCAGATATATAGTTTTAAATACATTCTCAACTCGAGCATTAGCACCAGAGTTGAGGATTTTATTGTAAGAAACAAACCAGCATCATCATTACCAATGTCAAACTTACAAAACACCCCCCCCGTGAAGTAATTACCCCATATCCGTAGAAATGAGCCTATGACAGGACTAATGACTGTCTGAACGCATGGAATCTCCATCTCGGTTGATCATACCGGATCGAAATTGAAATTGGATAAAAAAACTCATATTTATGTCAAAAATAAAAAATTTAAGTTAAATGTATGACATTTTATTACTAGTTACAAATTTTGTGTTTTTTTATGAGTGTTTTGATTACTTTCGAGACATACTTGTTTAATGAATTTTGATTTGTATTAGACTTTAATTTAGACCTTTTTCAATGATGCTCGATACTTGATATGAGAAATCATGTTTTCGAGACATGTGTGACTAATTTTAAATGGGCTAGAATTTTATTGGCTCATAACAACGTAGAGCATAACTTACGACAATATAAAGGTGTGCACGTATTAATTTAGACTTGTTATATCTGAGAAAATAGTTTTGTGATTTACCATAAATCACTACAAATAGTACCGTGTGAGAAAAAACATAAAACTCGATTTTAAAAAAAGAGTTAATGAATACTTGTTGAATGTTGTGTCAGGGTTGGTCATAAAACTCCAAGAACAACCCGAACCACTCAAACAAGTTCCACACCACGTAGTACTTTGTGTATGCACATTGATCAGTGGCTGGCAATCCTTCCGCCTCCTATAGGTATCCTCCGTCTACAGGCAACGGATCCACTGCCCTCCTACTGACGATGTTGCACACCCGCACCAGAGTTCCGTACCAGAGTCAGCAACTCATGGCCTGTTGAGCAGACAGCAAGCATCTCTCGCCCTCTGTCTGTCATATAAGGTAAACGTAATCGACGCCGGATCGATTCGTTGCGGTTGGGGTACAAGCCCACCCTTACCTTTGGAACTTGATAATAATGACGTTTCGTCATTGTCTGATTATTTCTCCAAGTCTTAATACTATTTAGTGTAAATTGTCCTTTATTTGTAAAAGAATGATAATAAACATCACTTGATGTTGTTGTTATTGTTCTTGCTGTTAATGTACGTTGTTGTTGTTATTGCTGGAATTTTTTTTTTTAAATGTGTATGTTGCCCATTTAAATGAATATTTTTTAGTTTATTTAAATCAATATGTAAGTAGCTCATTTAAATATAAAAAATTTTGTCCATTTAAATTAATATGTAAGTAGCTCATTTAAATATAAAAAAATTTGTCCATTTGAATTAATATGTAAGTAGCTCATTTAAATGAAAATTTAAAACGTCAGTTAGACATTAGTAAATAAACAATTTACAAGTATAATTTATAGTAGGTTTTGACAAAGCTTTATACAAATTTTCCACTCGAAGCAAAAATGAATTACCCGCATTGTCATTAAAATCTCAATAAATATCTTAAATATTTGAAAAATCTTTAATAATCATCCTCCATTCCTATTTAAACACATAATAAATTGATTTGTCTTCGGCTATTAGGTACCCTGACATCATAAATAAACCAATCCCTAGATCGATATCTTCGGGCCTTCTCCATACTAGAAATTTCGTCATCACTGTCACCAACTTAACCAAAAATAAAATGGTCCACCAAAGACAATAACATAGAGGAAGTTCAAGGCCATTTGCCACCATAGACAATATAATCGCATTGGACCTACTTTATTTATTCATTAGCCAAATAAATTATTTAAAAATAAAAATGCTTGAAAGCAGAAAAATGTTTTAGTTTCCCCAAGGAAACAACGTTCCATCTGACAAAGCCTGAGGAAATGAGCTTTACATAATTTTTAAAGCTCATTTTCTCAGCAAGGAGCTTTATCAGATGGAAACCTGTTATCCTGAGGAAATCAAAAATTCAAGCATTAGTAAAAAACCTAAAATACTTGAAATATGAACTCCTTATAAAAGGAAAACATTTTCAAATAATGATTATGGTTTTCTACGACGAATTTACATTTTTCTGCTTGAAAAATGATAACTCGGGGATACATGTTTAAATTCTTTTTATTTTCAGAAAGACAATCGATAATAGCACATAAAAACACTGGTTCGGTGAATTCGATGAATTGAAAAATGGTTTGAAAAAGAATATCGACAAAAGAATGGAAAGGAAACATGGCTAAAGCGTCATACAGCTGTGACATTAAAGATTAACGTAAACAATAGCTGTATTGTTTGTTTATATACATTCATCTTCAATGTCACATCTATATAGCGTTTTAGCCATTTTTCCTTTCCAGCAGTCACCGTACAGTTCTTGTAGAATGAAATAAAAAATCTACATATTCTAAATTTCCTTTCAACCGAAATTAAACAGAGTACCTATACCTTCATCGGGGACCCATTTCAGCCATCTCACGGTAAAAACCGCATCATGTGTTCTGAAAAAAATATATCACACTAAACAAAGTTTGTGAACAGAATATACAGTATTTTTCCCTTGTGATGACATACTTTGTTTATCACAAGGGAAAAGTATTCTCACTTCTGTTCATATGAACATATAAATTAGTAGCATTATTAATTTTACCTGCCATTAACGGTGTTATAGTCTGCCAAACAATGTTATAAGGTGTTCCTAACGTAAAGCTCCAAAATCATTCAAAGTCTGGAACATTTTCTGAAACAATATTTGTGAAACATTAACCACTCGGACCCATAAGCTTGTTTTAACGATAATATTACATTAAAAGACATATGTATGACGTACGAGGCGTACGTATTACAATTATACTTATTAAGGTAAAATTGAAAGAAAATATTTTATCAATACAAATGTCATTTAACCTCAAATAGATTTACAGATAAATTAAGCTGAATGTTAATGTCTCATGTAATTACCTGATTTCTGGATCAATTGCGGATACATTTGAAACATTTTTCCACCTGTGGAATTCCTGTAAACGATTTTTAAATGAAATATGCCCATGGCGATGTCAACAACACAAATTCAAATTCATGTTCGTTTGATAATCGCATGACGCAATTTGACGTTTAAAGTTAGACCTATCTATAATAAAATTCAGCTTTATCTATAAGAATTTGGTTCACTCCTGTCAGTTTCAAGGTTAAAGCCAAGTTTTACGCCCCTGCCTGACATGTAAACACAACAGTGTTTTGACATATGCCGAAGTCATAGATAAAATGTAACGAGAAACCGTCATAGACAATCCGAGGTATTCTTAGAACAGCTAGCACTGATTAGTTCCGAAAAGAAAAAAAATATAGAGCTCTACCCAGCACATTGTCCATAGTCTATGACCGATTTCTATGCATTCAAACAATAACAATGAAAATGACAATCCATTTTAGGTTATAGGAGGTAGGTATTTCAGATACTATGCATAACTGTGTGGTATTGAAAAAAAAACCAATAAATACGAGATTAATCATTTATAAGGTACCCACAATATTATTACGCATAGTATCTCTTTACGAATTCACGCCGGTAATAGTGCCAGCGAATTGAAATAATGAGATTTGTTGTCATTTCCAATCACCGTCACTGCAATCATAGGTTATGACAGCGACCAAGTTTAATAATAACAAACGAAATTAAGACCTCCACTGAACAGATGAATAATAATTTTTTGGGCTCTTTACATTACAGGGCGAAGAAAACATTTTCAGGAATGCTATAAATCGGGACCAGACAGCGTATGGAGCGCCATATTGTTATCATTAATGTATGTAATGACATATTGTTATGTGTTTGTGTTATATTATTAAAGGGGGGTAAAGTTCGGTTTATGGGCGAAATTCCTAAAAAATAAAACTAGTTATTTTTATACTAATTTGGGGTCGGGGAATCCGAATCTGAAAGAATTAGGCGGCGGCAAGCAATATTAACTGAATTACAGGACTTTAAAAAAATTTATACACATACAGGAAAATAGCCATTTTGGAAGCATTTTGATTCCTAGAAAATCAAACTAGTTATTTTTGTACTAACTAGGGGCGGGGAATCCGAATCTGAAAGAATTAGGCGGCGGCAAGCAATATTAACTGAATTAAACGACGTTAAAATTTTCTATACACACACACATGAAAATAATCATTTCGGAAGTATTTTGACACACGTAGTACAAAGATCATAGAAAAACAAGATAACATAGATGTTTTTACCACACAAAATTAAGTGTTGCCATTAAGCAGTAATATTAATAAGGTAAAATAACATGTTTATATTTTAAGTACTTATTTTTTATAAATTATAAATTTTACTCACTTTTGTATCACAAACCATGTTACATAAACCCGGCGTAGCTGCTAAACTACTTGAAAACAGGGATGTTTTTTTGCCGTGACGCGAGCAGGCGGTATAAAGGGGCACAAACCATGTTACACAAACCTAGCGTAGCCGTTAAACTACTCGAAAACAGGGATGTTTTTTTGCCGTGACGCGAGCAGGCGGTATAAAGGGGCACAAACCATGTTACACAAACCTAGCGTAGTCACTAAACTACTCGAAAACAGGGATGTTTTTTTGCCGTGACGCGAGCAGGCGGTACAAAGGGGCACAAACCATGTTACACAAACCTAGCGTAGCCGCTAAACTACTTGAAAACAGGGATGTTTTTTTGCCGTGACGCGAGCAGGCGGTATAAAGGGGCACAAACCATGTTACACAAACCTAGCGTTAGGTTAGGTTAGGTTACGGATTTTTAAGACTACGAATTTTCATACTTTTGGTTTAAGAATACGGCCGTTGAGATTTACTAATTAATTTACAACATAAAATACAACAACATTTCAATCACTCTCCTAATAAAGCAGCTGCTTGTGTTTAGGAGAGGACAACTAAAAAAAAAAAATTTCATTTGTTTAAATGAAAACAAAAAATATTAGTTATTCAACAAATAACATTAGTGATTTTATGAGAAGATACCTTAGAATCATAGTTCCATGGGAGATACAGATAAAAGTAATAAATTAAAGGTTAGTTAATAAATGATTTGAAGTATTGATAAGACATAAAATATTTCTACATATTCAATACATATTTCTAAATACAATATACAATAAGTTAAGTTATGAGGTGGTACTAGAATATTTTAATTTAATTTTTTTATAGTAGATAGTCGTAATTCATCAGGTTAATGTGTTATGTGAGGAATTATCGTGTCGGAAATTATTGATATAGGGATAAATATTTTTGAAAGCTGGTAACACTGCCGGCACATGTTTTTGTATATTCCTTGTTTTTCTATGATCTTTGTACTACGTGTGTCAAAATACTTCCGAAATGATTATTTTCATGTGTGTGTGTATAGAAAATTTTAACGTCGTTTAATTCAGTTAATATTGCTTGCCGCCGCCTAATTCTTTCAGATTCGGATTCCCCGGCCCATAGTTAGTATAAAAATAACTAGTTTGATTTTCTAGGAATCAAAATGCTTCCAAAATGGCTATTTTCCTGTATGTGTATAAAATTTTTTAAAGTCCTGTAATTCAGTTAATATTGCTTGCCGCCGCCTAATTCTTTCAGATTCGGATTCCCCGACCCCAAATTAGTATAAAAATAACTAGTTTTATTTTTTAGGAATTTCGCCCATAAACCGAACTTTTTCCCTAAAGGGAAATGTAATGATGAGCCTTGGTCGGGCTCGGGTGTAATCTGCAAGTCAACTTTGATTTCATCTCAGGAAATCTTGGACGCCAAACCCAGTCTAATGTCTGGGTATGTCAACTAGCGGAGATCACGATACTCAATTCTCAGAGTGTGGGCCATTTGGTTTCATAGCATTCCTGAAAAGGCTGCACAAGGAATCTACATAATAAAACAAAGAGTAGAGTAGAAAATCGGTACACTGTATTGACATGATAAGACATAATAAACAAATTGTATAGACTCACCCCCGGGACCAATTACGTAATTTATGCTATTCCTAGCTACACTAATTAAGTTTACTGCCGCCGTACCCCCGATGTCGTGAGAACCAACACCACCTCCTGGTGGCAAGGGAGGTCCCAACTAGTACTGTATTAAAATATAACTAGCCGTTGGAAACAATAGTTAAATTATTTCAACGTCCAACGCTGTTGAAAATAATTAGCGCCAACAGTTGAAATATAATACCTACATGCGAATATTATTCAACGATTCAACTGCCTAATAAATAAAAAGGGTTAAGAGTTTGTACTTCGTGAACAACATTACTCGATATTTTAAATGGTCTTTTGGTTATGTACGTACCTACTGCACGTTTTTATTTATTTTCCCATCCAATACGGCCGATACTCAGCGCCATGGAACAAACAAATTTATCAACGACAAGCAAAAAAATAACCTATTGATAAATGTCAATGTTTTGTACCTATTGTTTTCAACGGTGTTAGAATGATTTTAAGTCAAAAGGGTCAAGAGATCACACTTCGTGAACGATATTATACCCAATTACACAAGGTCTTTTGGTAATGTACATACCTACTGCACGTTTTATTTTATTTTTACCCATCCAATACGGCCGATACGTAGCGCCATTGAACAATCAAATTTATCAACGACAAGCAAAAAAATAACCTATTGATAAATGTCAATGTTTTGTACCTATTGTTTTCAACGGTGTTAGAATGATTAAGTCAAAAGGGTCAAGAGATCACACTTCGTGAACGATATTATACCCAATTACACAAGGTCTTTTGGTTATGTACATACCTACTGCACGTTTTATTTTATTTTCCCATCCAATACGGCCGATACGTAGCGCCATTGAACAATCAAATTTATCAACGACAAGCAAAAAAATAACCTATTGATAAATGTCAATGTTTTGTACCTATTGTTTTCAACGGTGTTAGAATGATTAAGTCAAAAGGGTCAAGAGATCACACTTCGTGAACGATATTATACCCAATTACACAAGGTCTTTTGGTTATGTACATACCTAATGCACGTTTTTTTTATTTTCCCGTCCAATACGGCCGATACGTAGCGCCAAGCAACAAGCGAATTTATCAGTGACAAGCAAAATATATCTTCAACAGGATAATATTTTCAACAACCACCAACGTCTTCCAACAGTTTCAACTTTCAACATTATTATAGGATTATTATTACGTGTGTGTCACGTGGGGCATAGAGATAATAATAATTAATAATACATCAATGATTCGGGGAACCACCCGTTAAAAGGGATTCCTTAATACGATTTTGATATATTTTTTGTTAGTATCGTGTCGATCTCCTATTATAGTTGCGTCAACGTCGACGTTATTTTCAACAGCTATTTTCAACAGTTGAAAATTGCCAACGATAACGACGTTGGCGTTGGATAGAATTATCATCAACGCCCAGTACTAGTCCCAACCTCTGCGGCTCAGCTTGTGCCTGCGACCTCCACGGCGGTCGCATGGAAGGGATGATAGACCTGGACCCTCAGAGAAAGGGAGGAGTACCCAAACTCTCCTCCAAATTGTATAGGAAGGCTCGTCAGCAATCGAGGCGGAGTATTGCTCAACACTGCGGTAATCTCGGGTTTGTTCCATAAATAAACCCCCGGTGGGAATTCGATGTTTGCCCTGCATACAATGACAGGCGCGGCGGGATATTATATTAACCGATCTCTCGGAGAAAGAGGTACATTAATCGTCACTCTCGAACATCGCCATTAACTCGTGTTCACTTTGGGACCCGCGCGAAACTCACGTTTTACGTGAATAAATCTTTGAAATTTATATTTAAAAAAAAACACAACGTGTTTCCTTCCCCCGGATGCAGATGCCCAAAACTTGGATTTCAATCACATCGTATTCAAACTTAAAAATTAAGTGACCGTTGTTTTCACGGCGTACCGCACATATCGCCGTAAAAACCAGAGTGCGGAAACGGAAAAAACCAAACGCCGCCTACCGACGCGTTGAACAAAAACTCCCCCAGCTTTGCCAACCTAACCAATTAAAATGCATTTAAAAAAAATAGTACCTAACTTACGATAAATACAATCGCTTCATAACACTTTGGTGGACCATTTAATTTTTGGTTAAGTTGGTGACAGTGATGACGAAATTTCTAGTATGGAGAAGGCCCGAAGATATCGATCTAGGGATTGGTTTATTTATGGTTCATTTATGCTGGCACCGAGATTGGCAGAGATTGGTTTATTTATGCTGGCAGCACTGATGAAACATCTGAAACATATCTGAAATCTGAAACGTCAAAACTATGAATTTACAAACATTGTTTCAAGATTTTAATCCGAGGTAAAATAACAATTATATTATATCAACACTCATGGTTTTATCAAAAATAGCCTCCAAACCAATTTGTGTTTTGTTTGAACCATAATATATTTAGCATAATCTTGGTCGTTAGCCTTGAATTGAGCATGTGTACTAATCTGTGTTATCTACACGACCTGGAGAAATAGAAATTTGTTTAATGTTTCAGTAAATTCGTTGTGCACACTTGCCTGTTGATATTCACAGCCCTGCTGGCGCTGCGATTGGACAATGTCATAACCTGGTCTTACTGGGCTGTGTTTGCCCCAATATGGGCCTGGAAACTCCTGGTGATATTGGGAGCCACGGTAGGCACCTACGTCTGGTGGAGATGTCCTCATTTCAGGTAATGAACATACATTTAAACATAATTCGTGAACATCCAGGACATCTTAAACTAAAACTTCGCCTAAAACTCGGATTGACGTTAACAGCTATTGGAAGGTTAAATCAACCAAAACGCACTCCAACTAAGTTCGGAGATGGTTTTGGAATACCATTTAGATTACCTCGTGATAGACAGACTTCTCGCAGATAGATTTAAGAGTGCTTCTCAAACTTTTACCTGATTTTACAGCACAGCAAAATTTGGTAAAGTTGTCAAATTCTGCTGTATCGTAAAAGTTTTAAAAATAACACTGGTTTTCTATTTTTACTATAAGAAACAACTATTTATGTAGTGGGAAATGGTAAAAAAATTCATTTAAGTTCCATTTTGTTATAAATAAAAGTTCAAAATTTCACATTCGACCACTGTGTTTTTTCTTATTTATATCATCTGATGTATGTCGTAAGTTATATTTGAAGGTTAGGAAATGCGCATTCATTATTAAAATCACCCAAACTAAGAACCTGATAACCTCTTTTGTGTATGTTTTTCCATTAGTATAAATAGTTGTTTCTTGGGTAAATATTTTACATACCACCACATTTTTATTCGGCAAGGATTTTGAATATTACACCTTGTTTCAACTTAACTACTTGGATCCATTAGCTTGTTTTCAAGCTACCTACAACACGGCCAGACATATGTAATGATGTGTGAGGCGTGCCTGAGGCGTACTCCAAGAAACAACTAATTATGTTTGATAGATGTTAAAAGATGCCATTTTTATTCAAACTTCAAAATTTTCCTTAAAAAAGATTGTTCTGTTTGTTTCAATCTAGGGTCTAGGGGAATAATTACTGTTTCCGGTAGTACTATTAACTTTGACATTTTCCAGAAGCTGTAAACATAAATGCTACACGGTCTAAAATGTGATATTGATATGTTTAACATCAGTAAAGTAGAATTTAGATGGCAAGCTTTCTTGCTGTTAGTATAAATCTGCTAATGTATGTAATGTTTATACCTTGCTGATCGGCATGTATTGTATTTTGTAATATTATTTTTGTAATGTTTTTAAAATGAAATGAATTGAAAATTTTTATTCTATTTACCTTTCAAATCGGATAATTTGGATTTACCAATGCTATATTCCCTCGCTTACATCTTACAACCCTCTCCACTGAGACCTGGTATATCAGTTGCTTTTAAGCACGGCTTGGTTGGAATTTGAGCTCGAGTGTGGCCTAGCACATAAATCCAATACATAGGTCGTAAGCGTAAATATTATCATCAATAATACACATTTTTCTATGATTATGGTGGAAAGTGTTTGTTTTTTCTTTTCATGCCATCGCGATGTTTCAAAATGTCAACGAGCACATTTTATTTTTACGCAGTTAATCTACGAGTTAATTTTTGATAAAGTTCCCTACTTGCCTAGCGAAGATACTAATGGTAAATAGTATTTGTTTTGCTGGAGTCAGAGTTTTTCTTCAATGGCAAATGTCTTGTGTTTTCCATCCACCTGCCTTACCCCTATGGGATTATAGTGGTCGGATTACAGAGGCTGCAGTGTATTGTAATGGCAGTACCAGATTGTTGAATATATTTGTATTTCAGATTGGAAGGTGAGGCTTATGTTCACTACAAGGCCATGCTGATAAGCTTGGCTCTGCATCTCATCCTGCTGATGTTTGAGCTGCTGGTGTGTGACAAGCTCAACTCGGGCCGCCACCTCTGGATCCTGGTCTTCATCCCTCTCATCTTCATCAGCATAGTGTCCATAGCTGTCTGCATCTGGGCGCTCAAACACGACAGGAGTTTTGAGGTTTATTCAGACTCTTTGCAGATTATATATATATTATTTATGCATTAAACCGCTTACTCGTTAATACGGAAAACTTTTTATCCAAACAGTTAGATTTAGCTTTATTATTACGAAAAGTGAATATTTATGTCGGGGGAGACCAAAAAACATGCAAAAAATATGCATTTAACATTTTAATTTTGTTAAAATTAATTGACTAGCGCTGTAACGCCATGTTTATTCGTCGTTTTTATTTTAACATTTCATCAATGCTGCCAATCATAGAAAAAATATTTTTGCGTAAAACAAAGTGAATGCATCATTGGCAAGTTTGTACCAGTATTTATAACAGTAGAACATGGAAAGAAATGTATTAAAATAATTACACAAACCCGCTAGACAAACCCTGCGTAGCCAAACAAACCATTCAAAACCTGGGATGTTTTTTAAAAGCATGATGAAAAGCGAGTTTATTTTAGAGAATTTATTTTATAAGATTGGTACTTCCGATAAATGTCATATTTGATTGTCTATTAGTTAAAAAAGGAACATTCCGTATTATCCGTGCATCAAACTTCGACAACACGAACGTTCCGTGTTATCCGTGAGGTGGACTAACTGCATATTTAACATATATATATATATGTGGATATAAATTTTATTATTTATTATATTCAAGAAAACAACAGGACAGACATTACGTTTTATATTTTCAAGAAGACAACCACATGACAACTTGCTTTTGTTTTAACAATCTAAATCTATGTAGTTCTAATTTTGAAAAAAGCGTAACTACCTATTCTTAAATAGCTCTGCTTAGCTACTTCCCCAAGTAGGTACCCAACTTTATTACTTTATTTTTGCCTCTACATTTATATTTTTTATTTTTGAATATTTATTTGATGCCTCTCTCACTAGGATATACCTGTGTCGAGACAGGCATAGAAGTATATAAATGAATATCGTAGTTATGAGAATATTTAAGGTAAAATACATATAGTCCAGTAACTTTATACATCACAGTATGCGTTAAATCCGGTAGTTCTGATTTTTTGCCGACTTGTTTATGATGTTGGCCTAATGAATAATCCAAGTTTTCGACCTCGGGTGCCGACCGCAACTTTGTCAAAAATCGAAAAAACTACGAAAAAATCGTTATTTTTTCAAATTTTGGCGATTATAACCCTAAAGGACTAGTTTTTGAAAAAACTTTTGATGACGTTTTTAAAGTAAATTAAATTTGCTACAATATGATACTAAAATTGTCTCTGTAGACCCAATAGTTTCCGAGATTAAGCCTTTCAAAGTTTATGATTCTTTTCGAAATTCGCAATTTTTTGCAATTCTGTCGTTTTGAATGAATTTTGACCCTGATTATACCATTGAAGCCCTGTACTTTTATGATGGGATGATGATGTTTAAGCTAGGCTATGAATAATGAAGTAAAAAAAGATAAAAAACAAAGTATTTTCTTTTTATTTTTTTATTTATTTAAAAAAGATAAGTACAAGAAAAGTTAATAAGTTTATTTGTTAGGAAACTGAGTAATATTCAAAATCAATAAATTAAATTAATTTAGCCCTCTTGGAAGGTCCCGGTTGAGGTTCGTTGGTATCTGGATCGACATATTGGGATGGCATATCCCCATCAGGAGATGGTGATGAATCGTCGACGTCTTGTGCCCACAAGTCATCCCCCATTTCGGACAGATCGGACAGATCGTCGCCTTTTGGGATATCTATTACTTCAACATCAGGTATATTGTCACAAGTGGATTTTGAAGAAGCGATGCTGGAATACATGACATCCGATGCTTTGCTCTTCCACATTTATTGTAAAAAAATTCACATTGGTTTGAGATCGCAGTAAGGATGATCAGCAAGTCAATGTCCTTACCAACGACTACCAGTATATAATAGGTAGAGGCAGCAGTTACAGCTGTAGTGATGATGAGCCAATCAACATCTTCCTCTGCTTGGAGTACTTTGATGTTGTGATTTCCCATTCTTGTTGTCAGCAGTTTTATGAAACGAATCTTGTTTTTGTCGGATGACAAGAATTTCTGTTGAGGAACCTGTGCCACGGTTTTCTCATCAAAGATTATCTCTCGCGATGAGTGTAACTTGGCTCTTCGAAGACGCTTAAAGCTCTTCGTGTTTTTCTGTACAGCATCTACGGGGTAACCATCGAAAACTACTGTCACATATGAGCCATAGTGAGCAGTAATGTACTGTATGTATCTGTCAGCTATCGCACCAAATGATGAGCTTCAAGGCCACACAACTTTGTGAAGTAGATGCCCTCCATCCACTACTTCAAACTTCGTTAACCCTTGCTTCTCATTTAAGGTTACAGGTTCAAATACTGAATACAAGGTGGATTTTGTGCCTTTCTCATCCCCTCTTCAGAGAACAATGCCATTGAGATCGGAGACAGTTCGTAAGTGAAGAACTCTCGCAATTCTTCATCCGATTATTTTAAGACACACAACCTGTGAAACAGTGTTAGAGGATCAACAGTTACCTGTTTATTGCCAACAGTAATAGTTTGTACAGCTGAAGAAAGGGACACCACATTGTTTTTACGTTTGAATTTCACTTCCTGGAAGTTCTGGCCAACCATCTTTAGCATCGATTCTCTCCCAATCTCTAGAGCCATGTGGCTGTGACACTAGATTCTCTAACCAGGCCACTGCTGATGGACATAATGAAATCTGCTGTAAGGAATGGAGGGTGCTGTGCAAACCATCTACAGAGTTTTTCAGTATCTGATTCATCTCTGGTGATACGAGATGGTCGCATGTCAACATATTATTCAGTTGTTGCAGTAGTAACCTCACAGTATATTTCCACTTCATGGCAGATATTATGTAGATACACCATGCCTAATGTCCATCGAGAGAGTACACTGTCAGTCATACCACGTCCTCGGGTGAGCCCTCCATAGCTTTTCATAGATTTCATCAGTACTTGCTCAACGGTCATATCTGACCATATACCCGACCAAAAATGCGAAGTTCGAAAAAAATGATAATTTTGAAAGGCTTTATCTCGGAAACTATTAGGTCTACAGAGACAATTCTAATATCATATTGTAGCAAATTTAGTCTACTTTGAAAAAAATTTATATTTTTTTTTTCAAAAACTAGTCCTTTAGGATTATAATCGCCAAAATTTGAAAAAAAACACGATTTTTTCGCGGTTTGAGCTCGAGGTCACAAACTTTGAAAGGCTTAATCTCGGAAACTATTGGGTTTACAGAGACAATTCTAGTATCATATTGTAGCAAATTTAGTCTACTTTAAAAATGGAACAGAAAAGTTTTTTCAAAAACTAGTCCTTTAGGGTTATAATCGCCAAAATTTGAAAAAATAACGATTTTTTCGCGGTTTTTTCGATTTTTGACAAAGATGCGGTCGGCACTCGTGGTCGAAAACTTGGATTATTCATTAGGCCAACATCATAAACAAGTCTGCAAAAAATCAGAACTACCGGATTTAACGCATACTACCCCATACATTCAGGCGACAAAGTTACTGGACTAATATTAATTTGAATAGAATTAAAACAGAAGAGTGATTGGAAGGGTGGGTAAATCTTTTAAAGAGAGTTATCTTATAAATGTTGGAGGAGATGAAGTAAAGTACTTAGTAAATTCGGTCTAATCTATTTATGGAGTTAAATTTGACAGGATTCTATTATTTTTTTTATTTATTTTATAAGGGTTAGGTCGTATGTGAATAGTTATTTCTGTCTATGTGTGATATATTTTACAGATGTTTGTAATAGTGTGGCGTCCAATACTTACGATCCATTTCTTTATATCTTGTTTGAATTTTGTCAAGGAGTCAGTTTTTCTGATCGTAGCTGGTAGTGTATTGTAAAGTTTGCAAGCTATGTATTTAAAGTATCTTTGTCCAAAGCGGTTTTGGAAAAACGAGTTTGGAGAAGTTCTTTGTTTTTGGCTCGGGTATTGTGTGTTGTTTGTGTAGCTTTTTATAGTGTTTTATTGTTTTTTTTGTAAATTAACTAAGATGGATCTTGAGTAGAGCTGTTTTATGTCCATAACATTGAAAGTATTGAAGATTGTATCAGTGCTGGTAGTAAGCGGCAGTTTGAGAATTATTTTTATGATTAGTTTTTGTGCTTTAATGATGGGGTCGAGGGCACTGGAATATGCATTACCCCAAGCTAAAATTCCGTGAGTTTTAAAAGTTTTAGGTTAAGGAAATTGCGTGTTTGTTTTGAAAAGTATATAGATTTGCGGATTTTGTTTGTAGTGTTAAGTATATGTTGCTTCCAATTTAGGTGTGTATCAAAGGTTAATCCAAGATATTTGATAATGTTTACTTGCTCTGGGCATGGGCAGTCACAGTTCCGGTTTAGAGATGAATTTTTACATTCATGTATTTTTAACCCATCGTTTGCCGCTCGTGCACCGGTGTGTCATGAGATTTTACACGCGATTTTGACCCTTATGTATAAAGAAAGTGTATGAAGAACACGGTCAGAATCGCTTGCTCTATTATCGCCCTTTACCATAGAGAAAACTGCAATGCGCCTAGTCACTCCAAATAATTTATATTAATAATTTACCGGAGCGCGGGAGCGTGCGCAGTTCTTGCGCATGCGCGGGAAAAATATGTTTATCTACGAGTTTGACCCTTTGACCCTACGAATTTGTAAAGGACAGTGTCAGAATCGCTGGACACGAGTGTCATTTCTGCCGCCGGATGCCGTGTCGTAATTGGTGGAGCTTTTTGCTGGCCTACTCCGGCAAACAAGAGGTTAATGGTTAATATTATAGTATGTATTCACACACATCTATGAACTAGGATAATATATGCACATCTATAATTAATTTTCCATTTTACTTACGTAATGGTCATGCCGATTTAGCGGTACCTACATGGGAGATAAAAACCACATACCCTGGGCTATTGGCCCATAGGGTAGAGACGGAACTGAAAAGGGACCCCAGAGGGACCCAGCAGGCAGCGGTCCAGTCCGCATTTGCTGAAATTCTGACGTTAGATCCATTTCAGTTGAAATGTTGTTTGACCTTTTCTGTGCTGTAGCATAATATGTGATCCATGAAGTTCCTCTAAAACGGTTCCAGACAACTCAACAAAGTGGCACTTCAACACACCTTTGAAAAGTGAAATAAAGTCATTAAAAGTGATGAAAAAATGGAAAAAAAAACATAGCTCACAACCTAACCTTTTTAAGCTAGTTTTTTAAACTTATATCACTACTCAAAGATATGTTAAAGTGCCATTGTGCTGAGTTGTCCAGTCACTGGTTATGTCAAAACATTCTGTGCGATGGAATAATGATGAATGGGTAAATGTTAACTAATGTTTGAATTTTTAGCTGGAACTCTTCTGCGCCGTCAACATCCTGCAATTTATCTTCCTGGCTCTAAAGTTGGATGGATTTATTTCATGGACTTGGGAAGTTGTGTTTGTACCTTTCTGGATACTGATGTGCCTGAGCTTAGTTGGTAAGTTTAATATAATTTTTACAATTCAGGAAGTTTTGTTGTGAACTCGGAAAAAGGACTCAGCCCTTTGTTTAATTAATTCACTGTATAAATTCGAATGTTAAATATTATTTATGTATTTGTACTTACTCTGTGTGATTGAGCGCCCTTGAGGTGATCTTTCACAAAAATGGCGCTCTGCAAATTATCTAATTATTATTATTAATGACAAAATCTCGTGCTTCAAAGTATTCATAACAACTTTGATTTCAATAAACATGTCATTATTCATGAAGTGAATGTTTAATTAAATAGTGTAACAAAATATTAAATTTTGGAAACAAAACCGAACTTATGTTGGGATTTCTAGTAAAGTTTTTTACACAGCCTGCAGTTTGCGCACCATTGTAAAAAGGGCTAGTAGTTCGTTAGCCGATTTTATTTTCGAGGATCGATTGATGATATTACAACGCGAGTTGCCGAAAGGGGGATGGTTTCATCGGCTCCCGCGCTCTGAGATGTTTGGATTGTCCCCCCTTTCCCTGATCGGCTCGTCTATTAATTTGAATGTCTATGGATCAACTAATTTTACCAAATAATTTCAAGTTTACTGACCAAAACCCATGTGTCATATTTGCAACAGACGCATATACATAGTGCATGTTGTGTAAACCTCATCTACGATACAGTGGCGTCTTTCAGGTTAATGGTGTTTTATTATTTTAGGCGTCTTGTACAGCATAATTTTTGCCGGCATTCTGTTGAGGACTCCGGAAGTGAACATCCACCAGCGAAGGACGAGCTTCAACACGGCGCTGGCGTACACCTTCACTGTTGTGCCTATACTCATATTTCAGGTTTGTTCATTCAATTGCAAGAAAGTTTTAAAGAAAATTGACAAAATAGAATAATTTCAAAACAAAACATTGAAAAAAAGTTAATAAATAAACTAAACTAACCTTTTATTTGGTTGTGTTCTCTATTGTCACTATTTTATCTAAACTTCATCTGTATTTTCGTCCGGCAATCGAGTCTATTCTGAGGATTTTCTGCTCTGGCTGTAACCTCTTAACCCGTCTAATCACAGGAGACCCAAATTATCCCCGAGCGACCGTGCATTATTAAAAGTTAGGTATCTCTCTTCCTGTCATACGAACATTAGTGATTTCTTTTATGTTAGAAAGTGAAAGATATAATGCTTCTAGTTGCCTTAGGATTAAATGAGCTATGTTCAGATATTTTACAAACCCGATCATAAGTGACGGTTTTATTTCACGCCAATTTGTGATGTAACACACATTTAATTTTAAAATGAAAATGTATGAATGTGATAAAAAGTAAAGCAACAGTTTTATTACAAATTTAAAGTTTTTTTCTATTTTAACCCCTCCGCAACGTAAGCAGATATAAGCGTTAAAAATAGGACAGCAGTCAAGTACAATAAGCGTGTTTATACGTCAGCGTGTGTGTTTCCATAGAAATCGTTCTAACTTCGTTATTGTGTTAGTTACATCCCTAAAACAAAAAGTAAAAGGTCGATAGTAGATCAAGCTGCACATTTCTATCAAGTTGTCTATGGAAATACATAACAGGAATCAGCTGTCAGTCGTGTAGTTGACAAAAATATTTACCCACTCAAATTTGCTACCGGCAGCTCCACCGCGCTCCACATTTTAAATTTTTATTAAATGTTTTTATATGAAATGATAAAATAGTGAGGTGACAAAAGTGTTTATTACACATATATACATTAGAATAAGTATTGTTGTTTACATAATCTGTGATTTTTGTACTGTTTTCACATAAAAACATCACGTGAGTCATTTTTACTTATTTTTAATGTTTGCGTTCTAAATTTTAATATTTACAAATGCTAATATTTATTTTTAATATAATCATTTGAAAGGCTATTTTGTAACCTTTCTAAAACAGTTTTTACTATTCGGCTACGTTAAGAAATGTTTAATTTATAGAGCTTTAATTGTGAAGCGGTAATAACAAAAAGTTTTCGTAAAATGTCATTTCGTTTAAGACACCAAAAGCGAATATTCTCAAAAATTCGGAGGGGTTAAGTTCTTTAAGGAGGTATTCTAGTCTATAAAAAAATTGTATTTCGATAGTTTAAATATTCAAAAATATCTTCTTAAAAGGATTTTTCGAAATTCAAATCATTTTAAAAGTTATAGCTATTTTAAAGTCGCGGTTTAACTATAACAATATTAAAATTTTTACTATCCTTAAAAAATTCTGAAAGGTCAAAAAAAACTGGTAAAAGAATGTCTTTTTATTTCAGACGGCCACCATTTTGCGAAGAAAAAAATTTACGTTTCCTTAGTTTGAACCATAGCAGCATTTATTTGGATTAAGAATTAATTTGTTTTTTTTTTCTGATTACTAGGAAGTTTGCAATAAAATTTTACATATATTATTTTCTTATTATTCGAAGGGTTAAAATAACTTAAGATGGCACAAGGGATTTTTCAATATTTAATGGTTTTTGTGCGTTTTCAAAGTCGCCTACGTCCATAAATGTACAAACAAAAAAAAATTAAACCAAACGAATGATTGTTACATTCAAGCTCTATCCTTCAAAATAACATTATATATTATCGAAAAATATTTTTCTTACTTTATAACTGTTTTAAAAATAGCTGTTTTCAACAAATCTCAATCGACCTGCAAATATTTTTCTTATGTGGTCATATACAAGAAGGAAAAAAAAGAAAAAAATATATTTTTAGATAGAAAACATCTCAATCTATGCCCGCTCATTTTTACATTTTTTAATTAAAGAGCCTTTTTACCTAAATTACGATGTGATACTATTACAAAAACCGCATAAATCAGTCAACTTTAAAATCGTTTTAATGTACCAAAAAACAGGTTAGTTAATAAAATAAAAATATCATCCAATAAAGCAGTATTTTAAGTCAACTTAAAAAAATATTTATTAAATTCCAATGATTTACGTGGTTTACTTCGATATTCGTAAGTATATAGAAAGACCACTTTGATCATTCAATTTCATTGCCCGGCCAAGCTCCGTGAAAGACGGTCGCCTGCAACGCTGTCCCGCGTAATTTAAGTAAAAACAGAATCATCACAAAGATCAATCATTTACTAGATCGGAATACATTGTGAGAATTATTAAACTGACCTTTTTACAATGTTCCTTAATTTACTACCACAATATTTGCGCGGGCGAGTTCGGTCAGCGTTGGCTTCAGGGATATTCAACATAAACATTTAATATTATATTATATACATATTATTTTTTTTTTTAAATCTTAATTTTAATTTCGTTAAATTATTTACATAAAAATTATTACTTACGTCCTAGTTTTGTTCACTTTTAGAAATATTTATTTATAAAATATTTCTTTCATTACTAGTTTTGTCATTTTTGGTAAGGCTCTCGACTAGCGTTAAATTTGTTTTGATTGATTTGTGTTATTCCACAATTAACTAATTTTTATATATTATAAGGTATATTTGCGGGTCCCATGACAGTTGATCCGCCGACAATTGCATTCCCCTGTATACTTATTTATAATTTACGGTATACCTTATTAGACCAAATATAACTAAGTGACAAAGGGACGAACATCCGAAGGGATGTGCAGTGAGGATGTACTGCCGAATAACAAAGAATAAAACATATTTTCATTCAACGAAAAACATACTTGACTATATATACTCTTACTATATACACCAGCACATGTGTACAAAAAATCTTTACTGTATATAAATTTGTGTGATATTGATATAAGGGAACGTACCCATACTACGTGACCAACTTTTTGCACTTTTTACCCCCCCCCCCCCACCGTGACCAAAACCCTAAGCAACCCGCCGCTCATTTGTACCAGGCGTGGTATTTTGAAGACCCCCCCCCCCCCACCGTGACCAAAACCCTAAGCAACCCGCCGCTCATTTGTACCAGGCGTGGTATTTTGAAGACCCCCCCCTCCCGAACGTGTCACGTAGTATGGGTACGTTCCCTAATCTTATTATTAGGGGTATTTTTGAAGTCGATTTTAAAGCAAACAAATATATTATTTTATAGTAAATATCATTTCGGGGGGCAATTGTGGGCGGATCAACTGTCGGATCATCATATTTGCAGCACATTTGTAGAGGGGAAGATAGTCTCAACCCTTTTTACTTTTTTACATTAGCTCCCCACAGGAGGCCTTGAGATTTCCTTGGGGCCTATATCATCTTTGAGAATGTTGTGTGGAGTGTTTTTATGGAAAGGAAGGAGATAAAGTTTTGGAAGGAAAAGGGTATGAGAGGTGGTTAGAAATTTAAAAATATTAGACCACCATTCAGGATTGAAACGTTGCTTGCTGTGGCCTTAGCCGTGTTTGGTGACTAGATCTGAATAGCCAGGCTGTCTGATCTGGAAGTAACGCACAAGCAACCGATTGAAAAAAAAATTATCCTTAAAAATTTATAATGGGTTTTAAAAAAAATTAACATTTCATCAAATATTTGAAGTAAATTTTCGAGTTCTGTGAAAGTTTTATTCAAGTTCTGTGATATTTCATTTTTATGATGCAACTGGTTTTAATGTTATAATAACAGAACTTGTATAGAACTTACAAAAAACGTGAATATTATCTTAAAATATTCGTCCTTTGAACTCTATGATGCTCTCGTCAATGCATAGATTTTCGTATGGCACCATTGTTTCCTTGAACATTTTTCGAGTGTGATTGACCAGAAGCTTAATTTTATTTAATTTGTCACCAGCAATTTGAGAATCAGGGTCTGACATATGCAGCATACTCAGCAATATCTGGTAACGATTTCTTGCCATCGTCTTGCCAAATATATTACTTGTCAGAAGGGGATCTTTCGACCAGTGCTCTTCTATCGTGTGGTGCTTATTTCTGGTCATTAGCATTGTCACTGCAATAAATATGTAGAGTTCATTAACTGATGTATCTTTCCACCTGCGAAGCCGTGAATGTTCAGAAATAACTTTATTTCTAATAGTCGCTTGATAATATTTGTTTGTCTCCTTGACAAACTTGATTTCGGCCATTATATTTGTATTTAGAAAGTGTTAAAAAAAATTAATTTTCGGGGAATTTTCTGATAATAATGGGGTCGCGATTATTCCAGATGGAAAATCATTAAATTGATGGATGATTGGTTTAAAATTTCCCGAATTCACAGTCCAATTTCCTGACGAAGTTCTTTGGGTAACTTCAGTCTCCATAGGCTCATCTTCATTGTCACTAGGTTGCGTTATAAAATCCGAGTCATCATCACTTTCCTCAATTTCAGAGTCAACATCGAGGACGAATTCTCTTATCTCTTCTTCACTGAGATCGCGTCTTGACATATTTAGGGATATTAAAATTAAAGTTTCAAAAATGATTGTATAAAAGTACACACGAAATGAATTATCAAACTAAATTTAAAAAAAAACACAAACTAAATTCTCAATTCGTGAATAAAAACTCAAGTCCACTTTTCCACCGAATATCAAAAAAACTTTTAGAACCACACCACGGAGAACGTAATAAGAACCACGTGACATCCACACACACAACGCTGCGATGGCGGGAGAATCAAACGACTGCGCCAAGAAATCTGTTGACCTTTTTTGGATGCTGCTTTTCATAGTATAAACAATTTATATTATCATATTTTACAAGAGATGTCGCTAAGAAACAGTTCATAATATATTACAAAATAATATTTAGCCCCATCTACCATTAGAACTTAGAAATATCATCCTCGAAACATTCATACTGGCGATTTACGTGATACGGCGTAAATGGCAGTTGTGGCACGGATCGTTCGTACGCCGATCCGCGTAAATGGCAGCGATTGGGTTAATAAAAAAAATAATTTTCGATTCATCAAAGTAGTAATTACTAACCGCAAAATACGCTTTAATCGTTTAAATACATACTTTGAGATGAAAAAGACATAATTTCCATTGAAATATATTCCTTTTTGCCAAAACTCAAATAAAACTGATTTTATACCCCTGAAAACGGTGATTCTTCTGTGAACATAATTACACATGAGTTTCACGGTAAAGTCGACGCCTTACGACTTGACGCAAGGAACAAATGCCGCGGAATTAGATTAGAAGAGGCGTTATGAAATTATTTACAGATTCGTCGAGGATTTTACATTTCCAAATTCAAGAAACGACACGGGCGATGTTATGTGAATGTGCAAAACTAAAATCACCAAATTTGAAAATATTCAAAGGGCTGCTACACTCTTAAGAAAACTGTAATGTATTGTCTCTCTTGAAAAACATGACTTTTCTACTGTACTAGAGTTATATTTATAACATGAATGCTACAGAACCTGCTTCAATAATTCTTCATGGTTTGTGTTGTTCCTTGCAGGTGCTCTTAGCCAATAAATTAGACGATGGATTGTCGCTGTCGTTCATTGTGGTTGTGAGCCCTCTGTTTGTCAGTTACGCCACTCTCATCCTGATGTCGTTTGGTGCTAAAGGCGGCAACCGATGTAAGTATAACTACTCGTATATATTTGAAACTGATTGTTTTTTAACCGATTTTTCAAAAATTATTCATGTGTGGTTGTACGACAGAACACGGTTCAAACAATCAAACTACCGTGTTCTGTCGTATATCCACACGTAAATAATTTTCAAAAAATAATTATGTAATATATATTTTTTTTGAAAGGCGGAGACGGTTTACAAGTAGTTCCCATTAGCACTTAGGCCACAGGTCCATTTTACCTCAATCCTTAGCAACCCAGTCCCTTTAACCTTTGACTGGTGACATGGTTTTTGTGTAACGTAACTGGTGACGAACGGCCTGAGAGGCCGCTGCCGTATCCGGTCTATAGCATAGAAATGAGGTAATGTAGCTTACAGCAATCTTTAAAAACAGTGTAATGACATATAAAATGATAAAATAAAACTAATCAATAAACTCTAAATGTAATTTTTAATGAAGAACTTGTTATTACAATGTATGTACTAACTAAAATCAAAAAACTAGAGATGAGATCAGTAATCACAAACAGAAATAAGTAAATCAACATATTATAACAAAAATACTAATTTTCCTTATAGTTAAGATACTAATCATTAAATAAAAAAAATAATGCTCTAATCACTGTGTGGCGGCCACTTTTGCCGAATTCATTGCGCCGCCACTGGACTCCACCGAACACGCTGGAAACACACTACCTATAATCAGTTACTACGGCCGGCCGCCTCATAAATAATAATTCCGCCACTTACGCGAAAGGCCTAGAACATGTGGCTGTACCATACAAATGCCCACAGAAGGTTCGAGCGATATCTCAGCTTTTCGTGAATTCGCCCAGCATTACCTACTGTGAGAGTAATTACTCGCCGCGACTATATAAGCAGCAGATCCCCTCGCCTGCTCAGTCTCAGTACCTTAGTCTTAGACTCAGTCAGCCAGTACCTAGTCTCAAGCCTAGTTCCCATTCATCGGTCGAGTAAGCAACGCAGTCCGACCAGTGCCGCGACCAAGTACGTGCCTGCGCGGGGCACTTTCAACAGCAGTGATTAACATTTGTCCAGTCTGACTCCAGGAACATTTTCAACACCTTCGAGGATTCCTATTCCAACCACCATCCGCTGTCCGGCCCGTTCGCGCCTCGACATGAGATGATTTCGTCCGCAGCACATAAAGCCCGCCGTGCTTTCTGCTTGGGACTCAACCCGTTCTCTGGCCTTCGAACCCACCGCGTTCCGCTGCCAGAGATCATCATCATCGCCTCTCAAGGTTCCTTCCTGCGTCACGTGTGTGCTCCGACTCAAAGGACACGCAGCTGCCATATCCCGTCAACACGACGGCGATCGACCGCCTGGACCAAGGTCACTTCTACACCGCCATGGTGTAGAGCAACACGCCGGCTCCCTAAAGACCTGTGATCTTCACCGCCGTAGTCTCCTGACCTTCTTCTCACTCATCACGCAGCAGCAACACTCACGGCACCACTGTCACTCCGCTCCGCTTCGACCTCGCTACGTAGCGCAACAATAAAATCTGACTCACTACACCGACTGACGCCTTTTATTTCACGCCCCGTCTACCGATCCGGCCCGCTCCCTCAACTGATGTCATTTTACAAAACTGGCAATGGTCAAACTTTGGTTATTTTTATTGGCATTCAGGGCATAACTGTTTGGCACATTGCAAGCACACATGTTTTTTACACAAATTATATTGGTAATTAGATTTGTGACTTAACTTAGGAGGCCAAAACACAGGTTTTTCTATGTTTTTGGCTTGTCATTGGAGTTTTGTGGTTCAGGTGGCAAATCAGAACCAAAATACGCACTAAGTTGGCTCGTATATAAGTTACGTAGTGGTGACATAGGGTCTGAGAGACCGCTGCCGAACTTTACATCGATGTAATTTACCGATTCGGGACTGTGCGATGCAACTATCCTTCTCTATGGTATGGCTGCCACTAAAGTCGAAGCTACTCAGGCGTTGGGACAAAGCAAGCGCGGGGAAGGGGTGAAATGATGTTTCACTGACGCTGCTTGGCCTGTGAGACCGCTTGTCACCGGTTAAAGGTTAATAAAGTTCACCAGGGTTGTCATTGGATTGGGTTGTCAAGATTACATTAATACAATTATAATCGGAGACTTTAACGCAAATCCCGATTCTCTCTTTGGATGGAGCTAATATCTTTTTGTCAAGAATTCGAATACGTATGTGCCGACAGGCGCGGCTGGTGCCTAAAATGTTTGGTGGTTCACCTATCAATAAATCAAACACGTATAATGTAATTTAATTGTTGGTAGGTCACACAGCTAGCTACCGTAGCTACCATATTTATAGAGAATAAAAAATAAACTTCTTCGGTCCTTAATAATCAAATAAATAAACTTCAAGCTTCTTCCCAGTACCCGGTGTAGCGCATTTAAAAAGCACACACATTAAAAGTCATTTTTAACTGAAAAACTAATGTCGTTGTCAAATAGGTTCCCTAAATCCCAAACATAACAAGACCCGTTGACTTATGGTTGAATTTTGCAAGCTAAATATTACTATCCCGTTCAAACCTATTTTGCTGGAGCCCTTCGGAATACGTCGGATGTTTTCGACGCACTTCGTAGCGCCGTGCGCCGCGTCGCCAGAAGCAGATTTTTGGTACATTTCGTTATTCTGACGGTCTGGACATGTTTGTAGGAGCACCATACAAAATGACAATTCCCGAACGGGGCGTTTGACCGAAACGCGCCGAATGGTATGTACGTAGGTTCCTAGTTCTTAGCGCGCGGGAAAAGAACTCCAGTCGGCTGCAATAATTATTATCTCTGGCAAAATTCATGCATTTAAATGCGTGATTAGTTTTTATTTTCAACATTGTGCGTAATTTAAATTAAAAAATATTAAGTAGGAACGCGTTGAACTGTAAAATGTTCAATTTTGTTGGCGGTTCGGCGCACTATTGAACGTTTGGGCCAGCCGCGCCTGTGTGCCGACATCGAAATTTTACCTGTGGACTCTTACACATATATCAGTGACGCACACAGCACCACCAGGTGGTTAGACCATTGTCTAGGTACGAAAAATATTCTGAAACAAATTGTCGATATGAAAATACACTACGATATAGATTGGACAGATCACCGCCCTCTCAAGCTGATCTTACAAACGGGAGGAATAGCAAAAACGGAAGTGTTCAATTCTGTAGTGAGAGATCCAGCATTATGGAATCCGAAAAATATACGGGATATCGGACAATATAACTCATGCTCGCAAACCTATCTCGTCAAAATCAAGTCAAAAAACTCATTTCCCAAGGACGGTGGCAAATCTGTATGCACCAATATAAAATACCTATACGGGAGTATAGTGGAAGCATTACGAAGCAGTGCCATTTCTGTATTTACTAAGTGAATTACCCAAAAACATAAGCAAGTATGTGGGTGGAATGAATTTGTAGAGAACAAATAGAATGAATCCAGACAAGCGATGTACACATAGATAATGAATGGGAGACCGCGCGAGGGTCCTGTCGCAGAGGATAGAAGGGCAAAGCGTGCTGCCTTTACAACAGCACTTAAAAAATGTCAAAAGAACTCGACTCAACTTCAGATGGATACAATAGCAAGAGACTTAGACAATCGGGACTTCAAAAAATTTTGGGACAAGTCTAATAAACTGTTAAACATGCGTGGCAAAATCTCGTGCAATATAAAAGGAGAGTCGAATCCGGAAGTGATTGCAAACATTTTTAAAGAACACTTCGCAACTACCACACCGACTATCGACTCAAACGAAAAGCTTTGACTGCATATGATGATATTGAGCCCATCGTCACAACTAACATGATAAAATCGGCCATTAGTAATATGAAATCTGGAACGTCTGCCGGGCATGGCGGATTAAGCACCTGAAACGTATCATGTTCGTATAAAATGTAACCTTGCGGCAGAGCAGAGACCAGGGCTCAGGATAGTGGGCCAAGTAGTTATCTGTCATGTAGGTAGGGTTTTCAGTCAAATAAAAGAAGAGGAACTTTATAAAAATGTATTGAATCCAAACCAAAAAGCAACAAGGAAGTGTACAAACTTCATACCAAGGTAACAAAAGGAAATATAAAAAATACACATACCAGATGGACTCCTAATGGACACGCTAAACTAACTATACGTAAATAACCCCGGTAGACGAACGCGATCTTGCTTCGCAGTGAGAAAACACGAGACGGGACGGGAACTCCAGTCTTCCCATATGGGAACGGCGCGGAATCCAGAGCACCAAGGTCGTCCTTCTAATTGGGCAGGAGGCCGCTATACCTCCAAGGAGCGCATTCAGCCACGGGCCATCTCGACGAACTCCAATCAAAAGGCACGTGGCCCCCAACAGTATCCAAGTCTGGCGTATTACGGTTAGCAGACCGTGACTTTGCGACGCGGGGTCGTGAAGGCATATTATAGTAGCCAACACCAGGACCAATTCACTTCACGATTCCTTTTCCAGAAATAATTCCACAAAACGGCCAACCAGCCACATCGGAAAAAAGTGGGACTTTCACGTCATCCACTATAAATAACTCGTACACGAACCTCGCGTGTTACGTAAAAACACCCCGCGTTCTTTTAGGTTTAAAATCGACTTCGATTCACATGATAAAATCCAATAAAACACTTTTCCAGTGAGTCACCAATTCACGCACAGCTAGCCCATAGCTGCCCGGGAGAAAGTGACCATAAACAAAAAAGCTTCTCTCTTTTCAAAAAAAATTACCAGTCTCAAAAAAAAACACCATAGACAAAAAAAAACAAATAGGCAAGAACTGCACTAGTCACATAATATTTATGTGACACACCGAACACTTTTTATTTTTATTTTTTATATTATAATATTTAATCGAGGCTTCTGACTCGCATACTGCTGTCATTTTTTGCCTCATCTGTTTTATTTATTTTAAGGTTTCATTTTTTTTTTTTTTTTTATAAATATATCCTATATATTAATGTTGCAATATTAATATATGTATGTATCTTTATAAAACAATGTATCATATATTTTCCATGTTGCACCATCTAATGAATTTCATGAGTCTTGAAATGGCATAGTAGTCGGTTGAAGCTATCAAATTATGAATTTCCGATGGGTTTGAGGTCATCAATATTGTTACTCTCTGTTGTTCAAATTTAATGCACTTTGTGAGAGTGTGTTCAATGTCTTCAAATTCTTCACATATAGAGCACATTGGAGAATCAGAGAGGCCTAACAGACACAATATTCTTCCCATTAGTGCATGTCCGGATCTTAATCTAAAAATGACTCTCATTTCTGATCTCTTCAGATTGGTTTCAGTGAACCATGGTATTTTAAAGGGTTCTTTTTGAAGCTTTCTATACCATACGCCCTTATTGGCAGATAAATTTTCAAAATGCTCATTCCACATATTATTACATAGTAAATGTATTTTTTGGGAGTAATCTTCGTTATCTGGCGTCCAGTCATACTCGTGACCTTTCACCCCTGCTTCGTCTGCCAACAAATCCGCCTCTTCATTTCCATGTATCCCTACGTGAGATGGAATCCATTGTAAACGTATGTCAATGTCTTTCTGATGTAACTTCATTAAGTGCTCTACAATATTATATGCTATTTTTCTGCAGGCAACTCCTTTCGGAACTCTCTTTATATGTTGAAGCGCACTTTTGGAATCACTTAATATAAGAATTTTATTCCAGTTGTTTCCATCTGCATACTTCACCGCTTCTTTGATTGCTATCAATTCTGCATTCATAATAGGGCAGTCTTTGTTCAATTTTATTTGACGAGTGAAGTTGTTTTGCATTGATATGAAGGCAGCTCCAACTTGTTCAACTTTTTTCGATCCATCGGTATATATCTGTTTAAAGCCTGAGTATTTATTAATTATCATACCATTTACGACGTTACTAATTTCACTCAATGAGAGTTGTCTTTTGGGGTAATTGAAATTGTCAATCTCAACTGAAATACATTCCAAATCGATTGCTCCTACCCAGGTTTCTAGAGAGTACATATCTAGACATTTATTTGAATTTGTTTTCCAATACATTGTTTCTGTGAAAGTTTGAACCATCAAAGGTAATTTTTTATTATTCCAGTACTTGTTTTGGGTCAAGAATTTTAGTTTGAGGACCTCTGAAACCAGTGGATTATTTTCAGTTGATACAGCTCTAAGCCAAAATCTTGCTGCCAGTTTCCAAGCTCTGTGTAACGGGGGGGGGCACTCATTTCACTTTGTAAAACATGCACAGGAGTTGAGTTCAAGAAGCCTCCACATATTCTTAAAGCTCGCGATTGGATTCTCTCTAACTTTTCAATGTTGCTTTTGGTAGAGTTATGGAAAAGTATACTACCATAGTCTAATCGACTTCTTATGAGAGATGTGTACAATCTTCTCATATGAAGTGGGTGAATTCCCCAACTTTTACCTGACAAGACTTTCAAAATATTCATCGGCTGATTCAATTTTAGACAGGTGTTACTTATATGCTTATTCCAAGCGAGTCTATAATCCAACCACACACCAAGAAACTTATGGTTGTCTACTCTTTCTATAAGTACATCATTTATTTTAATATTCAGAACATTTCGTCTCTTTCCTCTTGCGAATATACATATTTTCGTCTTATGTTCTGATATTTCGAGTCCTTTTATTTTAAGAGCATTCTGTAGTTCTAACAACGCTTTTTGTATAACATCTTCACATGTTTTTACTTTCGAACTTGAAAAATATATACCAAAATCATCAATGTATTGTACGCGCTTCACTTGGGGATAATTTCCAATACCAGTAGTTCCAATATTAAAAAGGAGGGCAGACATGGGATCTCCTTGCGGTAGTCCTCTTGAGCATGTTTGTACGGCAAATATGTTGGGTTCTTTAATAATAAGGATTCTTTGTTTAAAATATTCCCAAATATATTTAATAACTTTCCCTTTAATGCCTTTAGAGATCAGAACTTTAATGACTTCTTCGATCTTTATGTTGTTGTATGCGTCTTTAATATCTACAAAAGCGGCAATTGTAACAGCATTGGTTGTTTGGGCAACTTGAATCTCTGTAACCATTCTTCCCAGGTTATCCATGGTCGACTGCTTTCTTCTGGATCCTATTGTAGACTTGTCAAATAAGAAATTACTTTCTAATTACCATTCTAATCTCCTTGTGATTATAGAGTTGAAAGTTTTGCAAAGACACGAGATTAAGGAGATTGGTCTTATAGAGGTCATGAGGTTCGGGTCTCTTCCGGGTTTCATTATAGGAACAATTTTAACCTGTTTCCATTGCATTGGTATAGTGGAAGTTCGTAAAATTGAATTATATAAATCCACCAAAACTAATTGGCAGGAGGTAGGTAGATTAGTTATCATGGAGTAGGATATCAAATCTGTGCCTGGGGAGGTATCAGTGTATTTCAACGCCGATTTTAATTCAGAGGCTGTTATCGGTTTGTGAATGCCAGAAGTCTCTGAAGTTTCTTCTTCGGTCCACACATGATCGATAAGATCTTTATTTGGGGCGAGATATTTCAGATACTGTAATGCTGATTCATTATTCTCAAAGATATTTACACGGGAGGTTCCGATTCCCTTAAACCATTTCATTTTCTTCCACATGTCAGAGTAGGTTGTATTACTATCAACGGAATCACAGAATTTTTGCCATCCTTCCCTTTTTGCTTTTCTTACGATTCGTCTAGTGCTAGACTCCCTGTGCTTTAATTCTATATAATTTTCGATATTTACATTCTTCCGTAAACGGGTCAGAGCTAACCTTCTGTCAGCTATTGCTTTTGAAACTTGTTGATTCCACCAAGGCTTTGGTTTGAAAGCTGGCTTTTTAGATTTCTTAAAGTATGGAATAGTTTCATCAGCACTTTGTTCAGAATATTTCCTAATTTGTCGTAGTTCTCTTGTATCGACTTTTGTTCTTCGGGAAGGTTTTGAATCAGTTTATCCACCGTAGATTTATATTTGTTCCAATTTGCTTTTTTAAAATTCCTTTTCAAAATTGGTTCATAATTACAATCGATTTCTCCCAAAGTGATAATAATTGGCAAATGAATACTACCCATTGTATCTGAATCTACTCTCCAGTTACAAGTCAATATAAGATCCGAAGACACCAGCGTAATATCCGGGCTCGAGCTCCTTTGTCCGGGATGTCCTAATCTTGTTATGTCTCTGTTGTTGACAATGATGAGGTTTGAATCTTGGCAGGTTTCTGCAATAAGATCTCCTCTCGAGTCTTGTATAGCTCTATCCCATAATGGATTGTGTGCATTAAAATCACCGCCTACCAGGGCTCCAGGTCCCATCTGGTCGAATACTTTTTTCCAAGTTTGATAAGTAACATTTATATTACTAGGACAATATATCACGCTGACAGATTTTAGATTTCCGGCATTGAGTAACCTAACACTGCACAATTCCAATTCACCAATTGAATTTAAGTTTCGTTCAATTGAATGTAAGCTTTTATGGATTAATATAGCAACCCCTCCGTAGCCATCTGCTCTGTCTCGTCTGTATATTGTATAATCTTTAAATGTTAAAATGTAAGGTAATTGAAGCCATGTTTCTGAGATAAGTGCAATTTTAATATGTTGCCTTTGTAAATATATTTCTAAATCAGGTTTCTTGAAATGTAAACTCCGAGCATTCCATTGTAATATATTAATATTACTCTTATCCATTTTGAACCGTCATAACTGATCTCAATATTTGATTTAAGCCACCATCTTTCAGGATTCCCATTATTATCTCTATAAATCTATTAACAACTAATTTTACAAGATTTTCCCAGTTTTCACCACTAATAAATGCTGTCAATATTTCATGAGCAATGTTAACATTAACCTTGTCTTGTGTAGTAGAACGAGATTCACGAGTATCAGGATTATTTCCTTTAAGTTTATCAGCATAACTGGTTTTTCCAACTGTTTGAGAAAAGTCACCAATTATATTCTTGGGGGGGACAGTTTGATTATTTATTTTAGTTTTTTTTTCTGCTTTTGCATTCTGTTTTTTAGAATTGTCGTTTTGAGATATTTCCTTTTCTATTAGGATTTTTGCTTGCTTATGAGACATATTCTTTTTAGCCATTTTAATAGTAATATCCTTCTCATTTTTCCATTTTGGACAGTTAATGTCATTAGCCGGGTGGTCTCCTCCGCAGTTTACACACTTAGCTACATTGTCACAGGTCTCGTGTTGCCCATCACATTTGGGACACAGTTTCTTTTCTTTCTTGCCACAGTTCTGAGCAATATGGCCATATCTCCAACAGCAGTAGCACTGCATTACTCTGAATATGTAGGGCTCGACTCCGAATTTGACCCCGTACATATAGACACAGGATGGTATCTCTTTACCCTCGAATTTCAGGCTCACCGATGTTGTGGGCGCGAGTTGTCCCTCTGTCCCCCTTTTGGAGAGTCGCTTTATGCAGGCTACATTTGTATCACATTTGAGTACATCCATTAACTCTTCGTTGGTGACATCTAGGTCCACTCTCCGGATGACACCGAAAACAAAATTTTTGTTCTTTTTTATCTCCACTTCCCATTTCTTTAAGTTGAAAATAGGGTTTTTAGAAGCATTCTCTGCTTCCAAAACATTTGGGAACCAAATTTCCATTTTCGTTCCAGATATTATTTTCATCTTTTCCATCTTAATTCCTGCCTTAAAAAGGACTTTTGCCATTCCTACTTTTCCAGGTAAATTCTCTCCCTGTACTACGATTATTCCATTCTTTTCTTTCACTTCTTTTTCTTTCACTTCTTTTTTTTTCCCTGATTCACTGGCATCGGAGTTAAGCCTCGACCTTTTGCTGGATCGAGACACGGTTTGCCACTCCCCAACATTATCACTTATAACATTTGATGCTTCCATCAAATCGATCCTATCATTTATAACTATTGTAGGCGACAGTGGGTACACCATTTTTATATAAAGGACCAAGAGCCGATTGGCCCTGATCTCCCCTTTTTTTATTTATCAACTAATTAACTTAATGTTTTAACAACTTCACTATCACACGAATTATTCGATTTTTTATGGGTTTTTTTGCGAGAGCAAAGTATAAACACGATCAGCTGTCTCTGTGATTATTGTTGTATGCACCGAACACTTAAAACATGCAGGGGCAGCTATTATTGAACTATTGGCAACACTGTTCACCAACATCCTAAAGAGTAGCTATCTACCTAAAGACATGACAAAAACAATTATGATACTGATATTAAAATCTAAACCGACAGACGTAACACTACAGGAAAACTACAGACCGATCTCCATTGCCACGGCTATCGCTCGAATATTTGAACGAGTTCTCTCGGATCAAGTCGGATCCTACATGAAAACAAATGATAACCAGATGGTCTTTAAGAGAGAGTGCTCTACGCAGGGCTGGGCAGTATTTGAATTACTTGTAATTGAAATACGTATTTGAAATACAAATACGTATTTTGTATTTGTATTTCAATTACCTCCTGAAAATGTATTTTGTAATTGGTATTTCAATTACTTGATGCTAAGGTATTTTGTATTTCAAATACCTATGGCTGCAAAATACATTTTCAAATACATTTAGCGATCTTAACCGGTTGTTTGCCGTTTGTCACCCGGTGGCCGCGGCACTTTGAAATGCAATTTTGACCCTTATGTATAAAGAAAGTGTATGAAGAACAAAGTCAGAAACGCGTGCTCTATTATCGTCCTTTACCATAGCGAAACCCGCAATGCGTCTAGTCACTCGGAATAATTTATATTTAATTTACCGTAGTGCGGGATGTGAACAGTTTCTGCGCATGCGCAGGAAAAAAATACCTTTTTTCTACTATTTTGACGCTTCTATGTACAAAATTTGTAAAGGAAGTGTCAGAATCGCTTGCGCCAACATTCCCTGTGGGATGGGTAAAGATTTCATTCACCTTGTAACCACAGAATATTTTAAAATAATTTTTATCTGTGGGCATCTCGAAATGTCATTTTGGCTGCGTCACATTTATGAGTTCCTCGACTAAAACATCGCAAAACCTATCAATTTATGTAATTAACGCAAGTAATTTTGTTTTGGTAGATAGTTTATTGTTCTAGGAATGTATTTCGGTCAATAAAATATACGATAGGTAAAAATTAATCCACAAAACATTCGATTCAAATTGAAGGTTGTGAAATTTCCGTGTTGTTCCTCCGCGCTCCAAGAGGTTAATAATGATAATAAATAATAATAATAAAACGCTAGAATACTGTACTATTGTCCTGTGCTATAGCACTCATACTAATGATTATTTGTAGTTCTCTTATCATTGCTTCATAACGTACTGTACCTTTTATTTTATGTTATGCTAGTTATTATTATTATCCTGTTGTTATAATTTGGTAATTTAGCAGAAAGACTTCAAGAAAAACATCTGGCTTCAAGGAGGAATTCTTCTCGTTTATTCACGGCACATTACAAATACTTTTTATTTGTTCCCGACCCGAACAAAAACACTGAATTTGGCCACTTCGACCACTTGCTAGATAATGCTAGCTGTTTACAGGAGATCCACGTATTAAGAGAGTGTTTTTACCTAAAAATTGTCCTATTTATACCACACGTTTTCACATACAAACAAAAACAAACCACCATTGTTAATCTATAAATAGATTCCAGAAATCTGCTTTATCGTCTAGCACTTAAAACAGTGCAGCCCTATGGCGCTAGCCTGTAATCTGTGATCCAAACAGTCAAGCTACAAAAATATACCGCTAGATGGCAGTAGCCTTCACTTTTTGAACACCTGTGCTATGATAGCACTGTTATTGCACATTTTGTAGCATATTATAATATTATACTTGTCTGCTTTGTATTGTACATTTTTGTATCATAGTATTAGATCAAGAACTATAGGAATAATTGGACAGAAAACTAGATTTTCGTTATTTGTTTTTGGGGTGTTATGCCGTGTTGCGCTACCTCCTTTTTTAGCCAACGTTTCGGACAGCATTGCAGTGTCCATCATCAGGGCAGATCCGGTAGATGTCTAAATAATTAATGTCTACCGGATCTGCCCAGATGATGGACACTGCAACGCTGTCCGAAACGTTGGCTAAAGAAGGAGGTAGCGCAACACGGCGTACCACCCCAAAAACTAATAACGAAACTTTTGGCCGTATGAAAATCTTAAAACGTATCGAAAACTAGATTGTTTTTAAGTTAATTAATTACTTTAAAGCGCACTTGAAGTGAAATAACACAATACTGCGCTATACAAATGTCATATTATAAGGTTATCTCTCTCTCTCAGGTTTATGTGGGACCTTTGTCCCACATAAACCTGAGTTTTGTTCCAGAATGAAAGAAAGAAGATTGTTTGGGAAGATTCCATAAATGTATTGTAAAGTTCATACACAAAGTGTATCCAAATAATATGACAAAAGGAATAGTAACAAATTAACAAAAACTTACCCGATGGACCAGATGTTAAACCAAGCTAATCTATTTCTATTTCACGTTGATGATGCCGATGCGACGGGGATGCTAGCTCGGAGTACGAAGGGCGAAGTGTTTCGTCCCACACTAGGGGAAGGGTTCTCGAGTACAACCTTCACGGGAACTCGAAATCAGGGGAAGGCCAAGGTCATCCTTCCACGGTATAGGTCCAGCAGCTGCTTCAATAGGCCTCAAAAATCTCAGAGGTTCCAGGCTCCCACGTGTCCCATTTCTCGGGAGTCAACAAGACGGATGTTTGTAAGGATCAATCGATCCCGGCGCGTTATCAACAGGATTACCCCAATAACTTTCGATTCCACATCGGACTCGGCTGGCAAGTAGCCATTATCATAAAAATCGGAACAAACACATTCTCCACGACCTAAAAGACTTGAACACACTCCTCAAGCGACGCGTTAACTCCGCGGGACACGTTGCGGTTATCCTTAAGATTTTCTTACATGTCGATCAGACTTAAATTATTAAAGTATTTTGACTCATTGAAACTACGGCGGTTCCCAAGACGCCGTCGTTTCTAGAAGTGTCAAAACCAGCGAGAAAAAAGTGTTGCCAATCCAATACGGGCTGTTCAAAATACCAGGTTAGTGGTCAGGTAAATAATTATATCACAAATTGATAATTATTTACGTGACAATATATATATAATATGTTGACAGGTTTAATTCCTTTTATTAATTTATAAATAAAACACTTGTGTTGCAAAGTTTTTTTAACAAAGAAACGACATTTATGTTTATTTAAAATATTTTTCTTTGAATGGTTTCTTCTAACAATCAAATAATAGCAAAAACAAAACAAGTGACAATTGGTAATTGCACATCTTCGATATCCTCTTCATGGTTCATCAATGCAGGTGCTGGAATTAACTTCGAGATGTGGAAAAAATTTGATTCTAATTTTTGTCGACCAGTGTTTATCTTGTAAATTGAGTTTAATAATTTTTCTATGATTTTGTAGGGTCCGATTCTCAATTCGTCGAGCTTCTTCCTATTATGTTTGTTTCCATTCTTCACAAAAACAGTATCACCAACTTTGAAGTTAATGTGTTTCCTGGTTTTATCATAAATTATCTTGTTGTAATTATGTGACTTTATAGTATTTTCCAGAGCTTTTTTTCTGTCTTGAATCAAATCGATGTTGGGCTTCTTAACTTTTAACTCATTTGGCAAAATCGTAACATCTGTGCCGTTAAGTAGGTACTGTGGCGCATATCCAGTTACGGTGTGCTCCGTTTCACTATAGTTTTTTACACAATTACGCGCTATAGTTGTCCAAGCCACTTTTGAGTCATTTTCATTGATTTTGCATCTAATTTTATTGACCAGCGTTTGATTTAATCTTTCATTTAATCCATTTGAGAAACGTGAGTTCACTGCAGTAAAATTATTGGAATATTTTTTTCATCCAAAATTTTTTTGAATTCTCTAGAATTAAGACCCGGGTATTGGTCTGAGAGTATCATGTCAATGTCATTAGTTTCTGTGGAGTTTAAGAGTTTGATGAAATTGTTGGTATTTTGAGTTTTTGATGTCAAAATATATGCAAACCTCGTGAAATGATCTGATAGCAGGTGCAAGTATCTCTTTGTTGACTGTGAACCCCCAAAACCGCCTATCGTATCAATGGAACATATTTCAAAAGGTTTTGTTGCGGGACCCAAGTAGGACATCAATCCATATTTATTTTGACCTCTTGATTTGTTCTTTAAACATACTGCACAACTTTCGCAGGTTCTCTTTTATATTTTTTGTCATGTTTTCTGATGTGTACCATGAACTTATCATTTTTTGCATTTGATTAATTCCTATGTGACCTAGGTCTGTGTGAACATTTTTGATGAAGTCTATGCTGAATTTTTCTGATAAAATTATTTTTTCCTTTTTTTTTTACTTTCTTGTAATAAACATCATTCTTTGATATCATTTATCTCTCCTGCACTGTATCTTCTCATTTTTGAGCTGATCTTTTAAGATATCTTCTAATTTTATTAGGTTGACAACTTTTCATTGCTCATCTTGGTTCTCATCTGGTTCTAAGACTGGGTTTCTGCTTAGACAATCAGCTTCAATATTATATTTTCCTGGAGAATATTTAATTTGAAAATCATATTGGGATAAGTAATATGTTAAGTCACCCAGCTCTTCATCGGTTCTAGATTTGAGATTCATATTTTCCAGTGGTTTGTGATCTGAATAAACTGTAAATGGTTTACCTATCAACCAATATTGCCAGTATCTCACTGCTTCTTTTATAGCTAAGCATTCTAAGTAAATTGCTTTTTTCTTTTTCTGGGCGCCATTTAATTTTTTCAAAAAGTAAGCAACAGGTTTTTCTTTTCCATCAGATTGTGTCTGTTTTAAAATAGCTCCAACACCTTCTAGAGAAGCATCTGTATATATATTAATTGGTAAATCTTGATCAAAAATTTCCAAGATCGTTTGTGAGCATATTAGGTTTTTCATTGTTTAAAAAGCATTTTGGCATTTATCAGTCCAAATAAACTTTTGATTTTTCCTTAATAAATTATGCAAAGGATCTAGTATTATTGCACTCTTCGGAATGTACTCATGATAAAAGTTGATTTTTCCTAGAAATTGTCTCACATTCTTCTGTGTTTTTGGAATAGGAAAATTCTTTATTGAAATCAAATTATCCTTTACTGGCTTGACTGAATTATTCTGAATTATATGACCCAGATATTTTACCATGTCTGATGCAAATGTGCATTTTGTAAATTTTAATCTAAAACCTTCTGTTTTGATTGCATTCAGCAGCTTTGTCAGATGATCAATGTGTTCAGCAAAAGTTTTTGAAAAAATAAGAATGTCATCTATGTAATTGACAGCAAATTCGTTTAGTTTATATTTTCTCAAAATATTGCTTAATATCCTCTAGAATTAAAAATTGCTGGAGAAGTCTTCAAACCAAAAGGCGGGCAGGTCCATTGATAATGTCCTTCCTTTGTTACAAATCCTGTTTTTTTTTGTCTTCAATCCGCAACGGAATAGACCAAAAGGCTGAGTTTATATCCAGCGTTGAAAAAAAATTGCAATTTCTGGTCTTTGTCATTAGGTCTTCAATCAATGGAAATGGTTGAGCTTGAGGTATTACTATTTTATTTAAGTCTCTGAAGTCTATGCATAATCTGGATCTTTTGTTTTCTTCTTTTTTAAATGCTAGAGTAACCGGTGCAGCAAATGGACTGTACGACTCTTCTATCAGTTTATTGTCTAATAATTTTGCTATTTGCTCTTCTATTTCCTTTTTATCTTCTACACTGCATCTGTAAGGCCTCTTACTACAATATTTATCCACTAATAAGTCTATCTTCGCTTCATATCCATTAACAGAAAAAGTTCAGTATGGGATCAAAGATGATGTCAAATGTTTTTGGGATTTTATTAAATCCCAAAAGGCAAATCCACATACCCAAATTAACTTGAGTGATAGAACGGAAACTTTTTCCGATCCCGAAATAGTAAGCCAAAAATTTGCCGATTATTTCAAATCAGTGTACAGTCAGATTGCTCCTCAACTAAATCTAGACTTTACTCGAACCGAGAGGCCCTGGAATATTGGTAAAATCGGTCTTGAGCTAACCTGTCCAGAGGAAGTAGACTCCTGTACTCGAACTTTAAAGCTCGACAAGGCTGCAGGCCCAGACGGAATACCCCCTAATATAATTGCTCATATGTCAAAAACCATTTGTCAACCGCTGAGCTATATATTTAATCTTAGCATATCGACTGGGTGTTTCCCTCATTCTTGGAAACTCACGCGTGTAAGCCCAATTTTCAAGGCTGGAGACAAGTCTGATATAAGGAATTACAGACCAGTAGCTGTACTGTCAACTATACCAAAAATATTTGAAATGATTATTTACAAGAAATTACATCACCAAATTATGCCATTTCTAGGAGAAAACCAACACGGTTTCATGCCAAGAAAATCCACGGTTTCAAATTTGTTAACATTTTCGCGATTGGTGGCCGTCGGACTGGACTTGAGACACCAAATAGATGTAGTGTATACGGATTTTGCCAAGGCTTTTGATCGAGTTGATCATGATATTTTACTACTTAAAATGTACAAACTTAACAACAACAAACACTTATATTCTTCGCGTCCTATTTAAAAGCTAGAAGTCAATATGTAATAATAAATGGACATGAATCTAAACAATTCCCGGCGTTATCAGGTATTCCCCAAGGTTCAAACCTTGGTCCTTTGCTGTTCCTTATACTTATAGATGAAATCCAGGTTTGTGTAAAATATTGCAAATGTCTTCTATTTGCAGATGACCTCAAACTTTTGATGGAAATAATCTGTTACTATGACTGCTTAAAAATGCAATCTGACCTTGATGCTATTGCAGAATGGTCAGTAAAAAACAAATTAGAATTCAATATAAAAAAATGTGTAACCATGACATATACCCGCTCCCAGAAGCCCATAGTTTTTGAATACAACATTAAAGGGAAAACATTATGCCGAGTCAATAGCTTTAAAGATCTCGGTATCGTCTTTGATCCCAAACTGACATTCTCGGATCATATATCACGGCTCACTCCAGCATGCTACAAACTCCTGGGTTTCATCATCAGAATATGTAAGCAATTTGATGACCCAGATGCAATGATAGCCATGTTTGATGGAGTCATAAGAAGTAAGCTGGAGTATGCCAGTGGTGTGTGGACTCCGCACCAAGCGAAATATATTAATATGCTAGAACAAGTTCAGAAAAAATTCCTTAGGTATGTCTATATGCGGATGAATGGAACGTACCCGAGATTCATGCACCATATGGAATTACTTGAGGCAACAAATAGATTTAGCTTGGAAACTAGACGTTATGCAAATCTTGCAATTCTTAGTTTTAACATAATCCATAATCGTATTGACAGCCCATTCCTCTTGGAATGTTATGGCTTATACGTGCCTGAAAATTTCAGCCGTAGTCGTCGACACGACTTGTTCAAAATACCATACGGCAGAACAGATGTTCTAGCACAGCATAGCATGACAAGAGGAATGGTGCTGTTGAACGAAATATCGGAAACACTAGATATATATAACTCTTCTTTAGATAGCCTTAAGATTTTTTTGTATATTAATCATCTTCCTAGGTGTTAAGACTGTTATAATGAGAAAATTGTACAGTAATTGGATAAAAATCTGTTGTACAATTAAAAAAAAAAAAAAAAAAAAAAAAAAAAACAGTGCCAACAACATATTTACTCTTCGCAGACACTGATGTGTATTTGTCTATTAGTTCATTTATTTCTGTTTTTTGATCATTATTTAAATGATTTATTGTTATTTTGAAATCTTCTTCTTTAACGTGTTCGTTAAAATTAATTTGGTGTTTTTCTATATGTTTAAATTCAGTATTCGTTTTCATATCTGTAGAATCTTTTTCTTTTTATTTGTATTATTCAGGCAGAGTTTCTGTGATATTTGTAAGTCTTCACTTTGGATAAGTTTGAAGTCTTTTATCATGTCTAATCCAATCAAAAAATCATACTTGAAATTGTGTTCATCAATAATGTACACATCAACATTTTTCTCCAATTCAAAATTTTTTATCTTTAACGTTGTCAAACCACTCGTCTTTTTAACACCATTAATCGTTACTAAATTTGCTTCATTTAAATTGTTTCCTTTTCCTTTTATTTTTAATAACTTAGAATTAATTAGAGAAACATTTGAACCCGAATCATAAATTCCATATATTTTTAATTTATCATTTAGTAATAGTTTGACTTTTATTAATGATGTTACTATTAGTTTTTTTGATCATTTTCATTTAACTCAGTCTCTATCACTAATTTTCACATTTCTCTTAAATTTTTCATCCTCTTTTGTTTTGAACCAGCATGTAGCTTCAGGGTGGTAACGAATGCCCTTATTCAATTTTTCACAAATTTTACATGAATTTTTACCCCTATTTTTATTATGTTCTGCATTTCCAAATGTTCTCTTATTCATAAATCTTTTTTTGTTGACCATATGTTCATACTTGTTTACTTCATTAAACAAATCTACAGTATCTTGTAATCCTTCTCTATCGATCTTAAGTATGAATTCTGGTAGTCCGGAAGCAACAAGATCTATCAAAGTACCGGTGTCAATTGATCTTCTCATATCTAATAGAAGTTTTTCTTTTCTCATAGCATAATCCAACAGAGAACCATTTTTGTATCTAAATGATAGTGCGTATGTGACAGGGTTCCATCCTTTGTTTGCAAATGATTCACAGAATTTGTTTTTCCATGTTGACCACTCTGAGTTCATTGTTAGTTTTATAATCATGGAACTGTACCAGTCTATACAAGATTTATCCATGAACAATCTGAGTATTTCTATTTTTTCCATCCATGGTCACATCAAACCGCAAACATTCTTTTTCAAACACTTCTATCCACTGGGTTGCATTTGTATTTTTAGTACAGAATTTTTCTATAACAAACTTCTCAGCAATGTTTTTTAAGCTCTGTTGCTTATCTTCCATTAACTTTTCAATCAATTTTCCTAATGCATCTTCTTTTTGATGTACTTGTAAACTTTTTTCGTCCAATTCTTCAAGGTATTGGTCTCCGAACTGTAGGTTTCCATCTTCGTCTACATATGTTTTTTTAGTTCTTCTGTCATGGTTACCCAGACCCTTCTAACCTGGTATCTTTTTTTCAAACTATATTTTATTTTTCCAAAAGCACCACTTTTCATTATCTCCTCGTGATGGCTGGCGGATTGTAGCATTTCTGGTATTGTAAACACTTTTTCATCACTTGTGACTATTTTTGTAATGCTAATAATATTTGACCTGCCATCGCCTCCAGGGGTCCTAGCATGGTCGATCGATATAGGTTTTATCGAAAATGTCGGTAACTTGACATCGCTCCCGAGCATGACTGCAGGCCGCTAACGAGCAAATAACAGTTCACATCGACTAAGGGTTCCTAATTTATTTGACATAATCTGTTATTTCTTTGTTAGCGTCCTGCAGTCGTGCTCAGGAGCCATTTCAAGTTACCGACATTTTCGATAAAATCTATGTCGATTGACCATTCTAGGGGGCCAGGTAAGAGCGTAAATTCAAACTTAAGTTTCTCCATTTTTGGTTTAAAACGAAATGTCGTTTTATAATATGTTGATAGGTTTAATTCCTTTTATTAATTTATAAATAAAACACTTGTGTTGCAAAGTTTTTTAACAAAGAAACGACATTTATGTTTATTTAAAATATTTTTCTTTGAATGGTTTCTTCTAACAATCAAATAATAGCAAAAACAAAACAGTGACAATTGATAATTGCATTCTAACTGACACTACAGGATTCAAATTTAAATGGAATATATTTCCTTTACATATATATATACACGGTGTCCGGAAACTCGTAGTACAAGCGGAAAATTGGTGAATCTACATCCCATAGAGAACCCAAATAAACATAAATATTTTCAATCTAAGCATTTTTACATTTAAAATTAAAAAAAAAAAAAAAAAATTTAATTTCGGCTATTTAGGGTTAAAATTTCATCTGATCGGTGGAAATGTCGTAGAACGAAGATGCTACAAAATTTATAAGCTGCCATTAATCTCTTTTCGTGTTCATAGTTTATTTATTTTCATCCCACTAATTTATTCTTCCACCTTTTCTAAAATTTCATTTCTTCTAAGCATTATAATATGGTTAAATTAACGTATTTACTTTGATGTGTACCTACCCGTCATCTTGAAATGGACGGCGGGCAATGATGTACTCTACTTGAAAGATTTTCGGCTATATAACTGGACCAATTCGAACAAGCATTGTGAGAGAAATTATTAGCATAGGTGTGTTCTAACTTACATTATGTAATATTTCTTTTCTAATCCAAAAACACTAGGAACATCACAAAAAACGCATTTTAACATGTCATTGGTACATCACAAAAAACACATTAATATGCGTTGGTATATTCCATTGTAATAACACAATAATTAATCACGTCAAAATATGAAAATAACACAAAATAATTCACAAGCACACTTTGTTTTAAAGTTTAATTACGAAAGGTTTGTTGTAGAAAGATGTCAACGAGCCAAACGCGTGGACAAAACTGCCGATTGCATTTGTAAACAAACAATTTCCGAAATAACACCCCAATGGCGGCCATTATACCCTAAAGCCCGCCTTCCACTGCGAGCGGAAAAGAGTCTAGCCGAGCTCCATTGATGCTCCGTCTCGAAGTGAAGTACTGTTTCTTGTGAGGATGTTTTTTAACGCGTAGGCGATGAAGAAATGTTTGCTTAAAAAAAAAACATGAAATTAAATTTGTTTTAAACTTTCTTATTTCCGGCAATTTCATCTCGATGATGGTTTTTCAAGCAGCATCCTTTTTGACGACATTGCGACATTCTTTGCTAGTCGTATCCTACAAACACTAAAATTGGCAAGCGGCTTCAATAAACACCTTCATTAATAGCGGAGCGGATTCGTTCGAACCTATTTAACTCGTTTAGTCTGCTTCGCTCGCAACGTTCTTGATAGAAGCACTTGTATGCAGTTAACGTTTGCTAGTCGAGCGGATTCCGAACAGTGGAAGACGGGCTTTAAACGCGGCCATTTTTAATATTCAAGACATTATTCGCTCGCCTGTTCGCGCACGTGTGGATTGACCCTGAGAGAAAGAGATGCTAATTTTGTTTAGGAATTTTTATAGTCCGGTCAAAATAGATATGAACAACATTAAATTTCTGACCATTTTTGAAATGAAGAAGTCTTTAGCACTGTTCTGATTTGAAACTCGATGAAACGAAAAATAGCGACAAGAAAAAGAGACAAACACATTAACACATACATCAATAGAATTTAGCCTGTGAGAGAGTGAGATAGTACAATCGGTCTCCTCTTTGTGCGGTGCTTCTTAGCCTCCCCACTCTTGTCTACTTTAGTTTTCTGAAGGTTTCACTCCTACCGCCTGAGACCTCTAATATTTTTGTTAGTAAGTACTACAAACTTTGAAGTACAAATACAAAAAAACCTTTTTTTAATAATTAACGTACAACAGAACCACTAACGTTTACATTAATTAATGTGAAGGTTGGTGTTGCTTTTTGCAACTAAATTAGTGATATTCAGGTTGATGTAACTACTAAGCTGTAATCTCAAATCGGATTACACTTGCAATATGTTTCTGATTTGAAACTCGATGAAACGAAAAATAGCGACACTAAAAAGAGACAAACACATACATCAATAAGATTTAGCCTGTGAGAGAGTGAGATAGTATAATCGGTCTCCTCTTTGTGCGGTGCTTCTTAGCCCACTCTTGTCTACTTTAGTTTTCTGAAGGTTTCACTCCTACCGCCTGTGACCTCTAATATTTTTGTTAGTAAGTACTACAAACTTTGAAGCACAAATACAAAAAAAAAAACCTTTTTCTAATAATTAACGTACAACAGAATCACCAACGTTTACATGAATTAATGTGAAGGTTGGTGTTGCTTTTTTGCAACTAAATTAGTGATGTTCAGGTTGATATTACTACTAAGCTGTAATTTCAAATCGGATTACACTTGCAATATGTTTCTGATTTGAAACTCGATGAAACGAAAAATAGCGACACTAAAAAGAGACAAACACATACATCAATAAGATTTAGCCTGTGAGAGAGTGAGATAGTATAATCGGTCTCCTCTTTGTGCGGTGCTTCTTAGCCTCCCCACTCTTGTCTACTTTAGTTTTCTGAAGGTTTCACTCCTACCGCCTGAGACCTCTAATATTTTTGTTAGTAAGTACTACAAACTTTGAAGTACAAATTCAAAAAAAAACCTTTTTTTAATAATTAACGTACAACAGAATCACTAACGTTTACATGAATTAATGTGAAGGTCGGTGTTGCTTTTTTGCAACTAAATTAGTGATATTCAGGTTGATGTTACTACTATCTGTAATCTCAAATCGGATTACACTTGCAATATGTTTTATTATTATTTTTCGGGCTAACTTGACCGGACTACCTTTCCCCTCCCTCGTCTCTTCCCGCGCGGCTACCTACAAACTGCGAATATGTACGATCAGCTGTTTAACCGTGGAACGACCAAATATTTTATTTTTAAACTGAATTAAATGATGGGCAATTTCAAAATAATGCTTTAAATCCGGATTTCTTTGTTTGTTTTTCTTTTAAATAGTGTTTATTAGTTAGGTACTATGATCGTCGGTAATAATTTACAAGAATTTGACCAAAAAAAAAATCAACTTCTGACTCGATTTACTCGAAAACGAAAGCTCAAATCAAAAAAAGTTATACCACAAAATCGACTCCAAATGTGATGTGGAGTCTCCAGTTTCCCGCTTGTACTACGAGTTTCCGGACACCTTGTATATATACATCCCGCTATCATTTCTGCGTCCTTTCATCAGATCGACATTACTGCGTCTACCTGAAGGACTTGATTTTACATAGTTCTAACTAAAGTATATACTATCTTTTCAGTGTTTGATTGTAGTTAGGTATTTAAATTTTTGAAAAACATTAATTTAAAAATATACAAAACGATAAAAACGCCCTTTAGCGTTCTACCAATCTGAACTCCTTTCATATTCAATGCAGAGAGGCATCCTGCGTATATTTACTTTAATTTGGTCCACAATGAAGCGTCCAATTATATATTCATTTTCATGTTGACGACAAACCGACGTCTTGCGACGTTGCCGCTTATTTGTTCAAGTTTTTGGTTGAACGACTGTATAGGTATTTATAGAATATGAAGGCGACAATATGTCTGGCCCATACGTCGCGGACTCTAATCAACCCGGCGCGGCGGCAATGCCCACGTAAAATTTATTAAATTGGTATGAGATTTTTTGAGACTTATCATTCAGAATTAAAACGTTGCTTGAAGTGTGATTTGTTATTTTTAGTGACTAGATCTATATTGCTGGGATCTTCCTTTGCTTCCTCTTTTCTCCATTTTGATTTCGCATCAGACAGTGATTACCATATTTTGGCTATATCAGTGGACTCCTGTATGGTTTTCTCATCAAAAACAGTTTTTTCATGTTAATTTTAAAGAATGAACTCTAGATATAAGTGCTTAATTATTACTACAACACGATTATCAGTAGAAATATTATGTGACCTATTAATTATAAAGAAGCCGCAGACTTCGCAAAGAGTCAAATTGGGAGGCGGTATGGGTACCGCTGCCCCGGGAACCATTTATTGGATAACCAACACCTCTGCCATAGGTCACCCCAAGTGGTTCGCTACGTTTGGTGAATTAGCGAGGGTGCCCTATAATGTGTAATGCTCATGTGGTGAGGTTTGTCTGGGTCTTGGCAACGGATGCGTCTGCCCACCAGCTACATAGAAGGCCGGTTCGGGAGAGAATGGTTGAGGGAGTCCCTTTGATTTTCCAGCCGTATTCTCTCGAAACATCGCTTTGCACCGCAGTGGGAGGGATGGATTCATACCCGTCACTCCTATTATGTCCGTCACTCCTGGACATACTGATCCCCAGATTCCTACCCACCGCTAGTATCCTTTTCCTTCCCAGAACTTCCTCTCCTTCTTCACCTAAAAAGTCCCTCCCAACAGCATCCCCAAAAATGACATAGGCCCTGAGAGGAATTATGTTAATAATTAATGAAAAATTAAATTAGAATTATAATTAGTTAAATATATATAGCGTCCCACCGAAACAGACCTTTCCACCGAAACCGAATCTTCGGTGTCTGTCTCAGTTTCGGCCGAAACCGAAACTTTTTTAGAATTGTTAAAAATCGATTGAATACTGTTATTTGGCTTATTTTTTTATAAATTTGGTTTGTTTTATAGAAGTAATTCTTTTTTCACATACTTAAATTATTGTTTTTATTTATTTATTTAATTTAACACGTGTTAACTGTCGGAATAAGTGTACAAAATAAGCCAAATAACAGTAAACAACCGATTTTTAACATGTCTAAAAAAGTTTCGGTTTCTAAAACCGAAACTGATGCCAAAACTAGATTTTTTTGCCAAAACTTGCCGAAACCGAAACCGAACCTTCGGTCGGTCACTAATTATTTATATTTTTTTTATTATTTTGAATAATATTATAGACCGGTCAGTGGTTGAGTGGGCATCGCGTTTGGGTCCCACCCAGGCGTTTCGTGTTTGATTCCTCGGTTGACTAAGTCCTCCGTCGTGACTCAAGCAACATTTTCGGCTTACTGTGGTGGTAGTGGGAGATTTTCAAATATTGTCGGGTTATTCGTTAACCCGGAAATGTTTATCTTTCTTTACAAAAAAAATTAATGCTTATCATGATTGACGATGCATTTTCGTTCACGGGAGTAACAATTTTAGGGGTTTTAGTGGCTTAGGTTTTTAACAACTAAATTATATGATAAATCCTTTAAAGGAAAGGGGAAAATAGAAAAGCGAAAGCATAAAACTGTCTAAACAAATAATATAATATGACTTCGGATAATAAGTAAATATTATGTAATAATAAATGACACTGTCCTTTGCAGAGAGGACCGCCAAAGAACTCGATCTTGGCACACACTCCTTGCCTCAATCACGTTAACTTTTAAAGCTCTCTAAAAAATATATATTATTCTTGAATATAATATCTAGACATTCCCCGTGCTGAAAAAAAAAAAAAAAAAATTTCCTCCATGGAAAAAAATCAGAAAATATGCTCCAAAAATTATTATAAACACATTGTTTTCAGTTATTTTACAAATTATATGTATGAAAAAATTCACAGTGTTTTTTTTAAATGCTGTTTAAGACAACCCCCATGACATTTTTGCTCTATTTTAAACGAGTCGTGTTTTATTAAACATTTTCACAATTTTTGCATCGACTTCGTCGCTTTAAATAAAAGCGCGCTCCTCTAGCACTCGTAATTTCATATCTCTCCATCTTCTTCTTTTTGAGCCCGGTTGCGGCTCCTTACGTGCTAACTTTTGAGTGTCTGATTGTAGCCAGTCTATTTATGCCAGTTCTGAAGAATGAATTCTAAACATAAGAGGATTGAAAAAAAAATTGTCCAATGATATCAGATAATAATTAAAAGGGTTAATATTACTTCAACATTTTATCGGATGTACCATCAAGAGTTGTACGGTGTACACTTAGTGTACTGGTTCATGAACTTGACCTAATAATGAAAATTTTGTTTGTATTATATATATTATAAACAAATACATCACATCCAAACACTTGAAATGTGGTTCCTAGAACTCTATAATGGATTAGGAGGCCCGTTACGTAACAAGGGATTCATTCATTAATTTTGTCTTCTGGAATATTGCCGATTACTCTAATGAACGGTTCATGCCATTAAAAAGATAACGTTTTTAATCTACATTTTTGACAGCAGTGCAATATCTCTCAACGACAGCGGATACCTACTTATCGAGGACATCAATCGCACCTACTGTGAAATTCATTGTGTTCTACATTGCCGGTATCCGTGGTCGAGGTGTAAGGCTCTCGAATTGCAATCAGGAGGACACGGGTTCAAATCTCAAAGTCTTTCAAATCTACCTTCAATCCCGCGGCATGAATAGGTACCCCAATTGGGGATGCCATAGACTCACTGGCTCCATTGGATGAATGGTGGTCTTACACCAGAACGAACTGAAATTATCATCTTCTCTAGAAGAAGTCACAAATATAGCTACTAATACAATAACATATTTTAATTAATAAATTTTTGTAATAATATACGTATTAAATCAAATAAAATTTTATGAGCTCACGCCGGGATTTGAACCCGAAACCTCCGGATTGCTAATAGAGAGCCTTGCCCTCGACCGCGGAGGTCGTTATTTCCTGTCTTTAGGTTTTCTTGCACGTCTAAATTAAATGGAACCGGGTCTTTTCCCTATCATTACACACTTCACGTTAAAAAAATGTACCAATATTTTTAGTTGATTAAAATAGCCAATTCTAGTAGTTTTTCTCGATTAGTCTCTGAAGTTCACCTGAACGTTTTCGGTTAAGTAGGAGAACTTTGAAAAATACAATTTCTATCATTAGAAATATGCCAGAATACAGCATCACGTGCCTTGATTTTTAAATGATCTAGCAATGAATTTCAACACGTTTTTCGAGTAAGAAGAAAAGTAACGTGTCACATAGCACTCTCCTTAGGGTGAATTGCCATAAACAAAAAAAAAGAAAAGTAACAGTTTTCAAATTACTTGCAGCTTTGGCAGATTGGGTAATTATTACTACAACACCATTATCGGTAGAAATATTACGTCTTTTGCGAATCTTATAACAAAATTATAATTAATTCAATTTGGGAGGCGGGTGTGGGAACAGCCGCCGCAGGAACCTTTTATAGGATAACAAACACCTCTGCCACAGGTCATCCCAAGTGGTTAACTACGTTTGGTGACTTAGCAGGGGTGCCCGGGTTAATGGGGTGAGGTTTGTCCGGATCTTGTTAGCGGATGCGTCTGCCCACCAGCTGCATGGCAGGCCAAGTCGGGAGAGATCGGTTGAGAGAGCGTCTTTGACTGTCACTCCTAGACACATTGACCCCTAGATTCCTACCCAACCCCAATACCATTTTCCTTCCCAGAACTTCCTCTCCTTCTTTTTCTAAGAAGGCCTCTGTGTTTCCTCCTTCCTACAACATGGGTCTCTTCAAGACCAATGTTCATTCCTTCCTCTCCTCAAAAAGACCCTCCACACAGCATTCCAGATGACATAGACCCTGAGGGAAATTATTTTCCTCAGGGCCTCCTGTATGGAGTTAATGTAAAAAAAGACCCTCCACACAGCATCCCCAAAGATGACATAGGTCCTGAGGGGAATTATTTTCCTCCCAGGGCCTCCTGTGTTGTGCTAATGTAAAATTATATGTTAAATCTCTCAAAAGGAAAATCGAAAGCATAAAACTGTGTAAACAAATAAAATAACATGCCTTTAACCGGTCAAAGGCCGTGACATTTAGCGGAAATTCGCGGAACTTCGCAAAAAAACACTAAAAAACCACAACTTTGAATTTTGAATTGAATGTTTTGTTGATAAATTTTGAGCTATTGTATATTTTATTAACTGAAACACGTTCACAACACAATAAGCTATCTACTAAAACCACATTACTTGCATTTATTACGTAAATTAATAGGTTTTATGATCGTTTTATTCGCGATACACCCATTAATTGCGACCGTTAAATTCGCGGCAAATTCTGACAGCCGATTGTCATAGAAGATATCGTTTTAAAAATATTCCAGGGTGACTAGGTGAATGAAACTTGTAGCGTCTCCGAGAGTAATGACAGCGCAAGCGATTCTGACACTGTTCTCCATACAAATTGTGTACATAGAAGGGCCAAAATCGTGGACCAAAAGTTTTTTGTCGGATGTATTATTCAAATATTTGAATTATTTTCTCGCGCATGCGCATATGACGCGCGCGCCGGCGCGTCTCCGGCCTGTCAGAGGTTAATAATAAATAAATATTATCTCACAAAAACTAACCAACCCGCTGTTTCCTCGCAGGGGTTCGCAGAGACGACCGCCAAACAACTCGGTCTGTGCATATGTCATAGTCAAAGGTCTGTATGCAGTCTCTTCGCGGAATGACTGGTATATCGGGCTAACCCCGAAATAAATTCCAATGTCGGCCTTTGATTAAAGTATTTTTAGCCAAACCTAGAAGTTCCTAACTTTTTCACTTTTTCGTCAAACATCGAAATTTCATTAAATTGAGTTTTGACGTTTGCCTGACCAAATTAGTTTCTCCTAGGTTTGACGAAAATTCCTTAGTCAGTGGCCGAAAAACTTCATTTGTTTGGGCTTTGACTAAGACTTCAAGTCAGACCTGAGGATTGACTAGTCAAATCTAGGAGCGCCGGAGCTTCGAGAATTGACTATATCATACACACTCCTTGCCTCATTCACATCCATACATCGCTCTTTCATTCTGTCTTTCGACATTACTCGAGAATTCGGTTTACTCAATCATGCCATGTCTTTCTCGGGCATCCCCGAATTTTTCTACCATTCAAGTTCACGTCATATGTACATATAATCTCCTTACAACCTATCTTTAGATCATTGGCTCTACATGCCCAAACCATCTAAGATTCCTATTATTATCTCATTACACTCATCAGTCTTGCATTCTCTGTGAATCTCCAAATATTTCACATATATTTTTTACTGTCAAATCAGTCATAAATTGAAGAAAAAATTGTTTTATTTATTCTAGTTATTTGTAGTAAGTTTTCAAATTACTAATATATTAAGAACATTGATTTTATCTTGTTTAATAATAATAGAGTGGCTTGGCACACGATTAAGCATTGTAGGAATTTATAATCATGGATAAGAAAATATCTAATATTTGTTTAAAAATAGTAATATAAAAAAATTAAGTTGCTGATATATTTGCCGTACAATAATAATATAATCAAAAGCTAAATTTGAATGAAATCATTTCTTTTGTTATCCTGATTGCAATGTGCGATGTTTTTACTGTGAATGATCTGTATCAGAAGAAACGCTATTAAAAAGCGATGTTGCCAAATGTAGGAGTTGCGATACGCGAGTCAATAAAAGCCAATAAAAACGTATATTATGCTAAAAATATACGCTGGTCTACTACAGCGCCACGGCTCGCCGCTCGGTGACAAAACACTGAACTAAAATAGCATATTTCAGTTGATTTAGGTACCAAAACTGCGTCTGGCTTATTTTCGTTTTTGGACTGTATGAGGGTAGAGGAGTGGGGAAAACTTGAAATTACATGTGTTCGATCCTGCGTCCGTATACCGGACGCAGAATGACGGTCGGACGCAGGATTGAATGAAAGTGGACCATTAGAAGACGCAGCAATGATAGCGGGATGTATATATATATATATATATACATCCCGCTATCATTTCTGCGTCCTTTCATCAGATCGACATTACTGCGTCTATCTGAAGGACTTGATTTTACATAGTTCTAACTAAAGTATATACTCTCTTTTCAGTGTTTGATTGTAGTTAGGTATTTACATTTTTGAAAAACGTTAATTTAAAAATATACAAAACGAAAAAAACGCCCTTTAACATTCCACCAATCTGAACTCCTTTCATATTCAATGCAGAGAGGCATCCTGCGTATATTTACTTTAATTTGGTCCACAATGAAGCGTCCAATTATATATTCATTTTCATGTGTACGACAAACCGACGTCTTGCGACGTTGCCGCTTATTTCTTCAAGTTTTTGGTTGGACGACGGTATAGGTATTTATATGTAGAATATGAAGGCGCCAAGATGACTGGCCCATACGTCGCGGACTCTAATCAACCCGGCGGCAATGCCCACATAAAATTTATTAAATTGGTATGAGATTTTTTTGAGACTTATCATTTAGAATTAAAACGTTGCTTGAAGTGTGATTTGTTATTTTTAGTGACTAGATCTGTATTGCTGGGACCTTCCTATGCATCCTCTTCTCCCTATTTTGACTCCGCATCACGACAGTGATTACCATATAAGGACTTTATTACTACAACACGATTATCAGTAGATATATTTTACGACCTATTCATTAAAAAGAAACTGTAGTCTTCCGGAAGATTCAATTTGGAAGTCGGGTATGGTACCGCTGCCCCGGGAACCCATTTGGATAACCTTACGATTAACACCTCTGCCATATAGGTCACCCCAAGTGGTTCGCTACGTTTAGTAACTTAGCAGGGGTGCCCTATAATATTCTATGCTCATGTGGTGTGGTTTATGTGGTTCTTCACCAGCTGCATAACAGGCCGGATCGGGAGAGAATGGTTGAGGGATTGGTTGGTTGATTCTCCAGCCGTACTCTCTCGGAACATCGCCTTGCACTGCAGTGGAAGGGATGTATTCATACGTCCCTCACTTCTGAACACACTCCCCCAGATTCCTACCCACCCCTGGTATCCTTTTCCTTCCCAGAACTTGCTCTCCTTCTTCACCTAAAAAGTCCCTCCAAACAGCATCGCGAAAGATGGCATAGGCCCTGAGGGGAATTCTTTTAATAATGAATGAAGAATTAAATTATAATTATATAAATTCTTATCATATAAATGCTGTCACCCCAAGTGGTCCGCTACGTTTGTTGACTTAGCAGGGGTAACCGGGTTCATGGGGTGAGGTTTGTCCAGGTTTTGGTGACCGATGCGTCTGCCCACCTGCTGCGTGGTGGGTATAATCGAGAGAGACTGGTTGAGGGAGGTTTTTTATCCTCTCCAGCCAGAATCTCTCGACACATCGCCTTGCAACGCAGTGGGAGGATTGGATTCATACGTCCGTCACTCCTAAACACCTTCCTTAGGGCCTCCTGTGGAAATGCCTCCTGCCCCCCTGGCTAATGTAAAAAAAAATCTTTATTTAAAAATGAATGTTTCTGTACCTAAAGCATTCATACGATTACGATGATACTTTGGTGATTTGTCGTGCGCATGCCCGCGATGGTTTCTGTACCTAATGGTGAGCTCTAGCTCTATGAATTTTTTTCCTTTGGCATTCATCCGATAGCGATGAAACTTTGGTGAGTTGTTATGCGCACATCCGTGAATTTTTCTATATATAATAGTGAGTTCTGGCGTTACGAAATTTGTATAAAAAAAATAACAATTAGTGGCGTGCGAGTTGTTTGAAATGTATGTTTTTCATTTAGTTTCGCTTTAAGGAGGGATGGAGGGAGGGGAAGGGGAAATTTGGGATTGGTAATTTCAACAAGGGACGAGTTCGCGGAAGGGGAGAAAGCAGGGAAGATGGGAAGGTGGAAAGGAACGCAAGAGGGGTGAGGGTCGCGAGAGTGGAACGAGGGCGCATGGGAAAGGACGCACAGGAGAGGGTGAGCGTAAGGGATGGAGGACAAGGGATAGCAGAGGGAGGGATTGCAAAGGAGACATAGTAACGGTAGGGGATAGAAGGAAGTAAATTTGGAAATGGGAAACTTTCCGAAATTCCAGAGATGTTTTAAAGATTGGATAAAGGCTAAAACATTATTTAAAATATACAGTAAATGTATTTTTATTGAACAACGAACGAATCACCCATCAGGGCCTATGTCATCTTTAGAGATGTTGTATGGAGGGTCTTTTTAGGGAAAGGAAGGAGTGGAAGTTTTGGGAACGAAAATGGTATTAGGGATGGATAGGAATCGCGGTTTAGTGTGTCCAGGAATGACGGACGTATTAATCCATGCCTCCCACTGCGGTATAACTGCGGTGATATTCCCAGAGAGTACGGCTGGAGAAGTTAAAGGGACTCCCTCAACCATTCTCTCGCGATCCGGCCTGCCATGCAGCTGGTGGGCAGACGCATCCGCTACCAAGACTCGGATAAACCTCACCCCATGAACCCGGGCATCCCTACCAAGTCACCAAACGTAGCAAACCACTTATGGCAGAGGTTTTGGTTATTCAATAAATGATTCCCTGGGCGGCCGTCCTCATACCCGCCTCCCAAATTACCACCACAGTAAGCAGAAAATGTTGCTTGTGTCGAGATGGAGGATTTAGCCACAGATGAACTAAACACACAACGCCTGAGTGGGATCCAAACGCGATACAAATTCGGCCATTGGCCGGTCGAATGTACTGCTCTGCTGGTCATACATGTGAAGAAAACACCATATCATTTTTGTCGGCGTTGACTCATCGTAACTTGAAACAAAAAAGTCCAAGCCACAATAAATAAATGTTAGACTATTATGTGATAAGCGTCCTTGGGACAGCTGATCAATTAATGTTTTCATAACTCAAGTGTTCATACATATCCTTAATTATTTAATTATAAACAAACTACCCCGTAAATCGTTCGAATTCTTTCCGAACCACAGTTGATGCCCATAATGTGATAATTATTTATCTTAATCAAGTCATTTCATTTTTATTGTTTATCTTTCTATGGGTCATTGAATATTCATCAGTCAATTATTACATTCACAGAATTCACGTGTCACAATAAGATGGGCATTATTTTGCTTTTGCTTAAAGATGAACAAAATTGAATTACTTAAATAAAATAAAATTAGAATTGTATAAAAACTCAAAAAAAATTTTTAATGTAGGAACCGAAGTGATTTTTTTTAATCACAAAAAAGACATAAAAGCTTATAAAAATGTTAAAAGGGTATAAAACCTCTCAAAAACCGGGCGTTACTTTACAGGGCCCGCAGATACTTTAATAGTATACAACAACTGCTAACCCTGTACAAATCACGGTTGAATTTGGCAGCCACCTCTGGTCTGAAGGTCTAAATTACCTGAAAAATACCCTCGACTCTTTGCAAAAATGGGCGGTCCGTTTGATAGATTCTCCCATCTTAACAGACGGGTTGCAATCTTTAGAGCACAGGCGTCGGGTGGGAATGCTACCCTTGTTCTACCGGTATTACAATGGAAGATGCTTCGAAGAATTAGCGTAATTGATCCCTTCGGCACCGGTGCATAGTCGGGAAACACGCCAAACGCGTGCCCTACATTTGTACACGATTGACATTTGTCACACGAGAACGGGTGGCATCTTCGACTCGTTCTTGTGTTCAACAGCTCGGCTATGGAATGATTTACCGGCCTCTGTGTTTCCTCCTTCCTACAACATAGGTCTCTTCAAGACAAATGTTCATTCCTTCCTCTCCTCAAAAAGACCCTCCACACAGCATCCCAGATGACATAGGCCCTGAGGGATATTATTTTCCTGAGAGCCTCCTGTGTGGAGTTAATGAAAAAAAAAGATGAGCACAAATACGTATTAATAGTTTGCCCTGAGGAAGAAACTGTCGTTCCGAAACCGGTCAGCGTTAATAAAATATATAAGTCGTTCTAACAAAGATATATTGTTTATTTTAAAAATAAAATGTTACTTGCGCACTCCGGGATTTGAACCCGCGACCTCTAGACCACGGAGGCCGCAATTCATGATTTTAAAGTAATTTCTGTTTAAACTAACTAGAACCAGGACATCTCTACTTTCTGTTCCATCTGATTACTTACTACACTACAAAAAATTGTCATCTTTATTTTTTTTTTGGTTAATATTGCCAAATTCTTGGTAGTTTTTTTTTCAAATTTTCCTCCGGATTTTTCATAAATGTGCAATTGTTGTCTCTGAAGATCTGGACATTTTCAGTTTAGTAATATACATTTTACATTAGCGCTGACATTTTTGAAATGCGTGTGGAGGGTCTTTTTAGGAAAGGAACGAAAGGAAGTTCTGGGCAAGAAAAGCGAATGAAGGTTGAGTAGGTTAATCTGGGGGTTAGTGTGTCCAGGAGTGACGGATGTATGAGTCCATTCCTCCCACTTCGGTGCAAGGCGAGGTTCCTAGAAAAAACGGCTGAAGAAGTTAGAAGTTAGGTTCCCTCAACCATTCTCTCCCGTTCCGGCCTGCCATGCACCTGGTGGGCAGACGCATCCAACGCCAAGACCCGGGCAAACCTTACCACATAAACTCGGGCACCCCTGCTAAGACACCAAATGTAGCGAATTACTTGGGGTTACCTACGGCAAAGGTGTTGGTTATCCAATAAATGGTTCCCGAGGCGGCGGTACCCATGTCTGCCTCTCAAGTTGAAATTGAAAAGTCAGAAGAACTAAACGAAACTAAAAGAAAAATACCACTTCTACTAAATTAGTTTAGGCAATTTCGTCTTTATTTTTAGATATAAGCATGGATGCCGTGATTGAATATTAGTTAAAAAATGAATTTCTTTTCACTATGCGAGTAAGAAGTAAAATCATTGCTTTAAAAAAAATGCAGCTTTGGCAAATTCAATATCAGCAAAAAAACTATTATTTAATGCGTAAACAACGACGATATTATTGCAACATTGTCTTGGTGAAATTGAAATATTAATTACATACGTTTGACAAAGATCCATCCTTATTGGAATCATATTTGGCGCCAATTTTTGATAGGTAATGTAGCTGAATTTCAGTGTAATCTCACGAAGCAATGTGCGATATTTTAGTATGATTGCTTTGTTTTCGCAGAGAACAGAAGACATGCTATTGAAAAGCGATGTTGCCAAATGTAGGAGTTGCGATACGCTAGTCAATGAAACGTATATTTTGCTAAAAATATACGCTCGTCTACTGCAGCGCCGCGGCTCGCCTGCTTGGTGACAAAGCACTGAACTAAAATAGCATATTTCAGTTGATTTAGGTACCAATACCGCGTCTGGCTTATTTTCGTTTTTGGACTGTATGAGGGTACAGGAGTGGGGAAAACTTGAAATTACATGTGTTCAATCCTGCGTCCGTATACCGGACGCAGAATGACGGTCGGACGCAGGATTGAATGAAAGTGGACCATTAGAAGACGCAGCAATGATAGCGGGATGTATATATATATATATATATATATATATATACATCCCGCTATCATTTCTGCGTCCTTTCATCAGATCGACATTGCTGCGTCTATCGGAAGGACTTGATTTTAGATAACTTTAAATAAAGTATATACAACCTTCTAATTGTCTGATTATAGCTAGGTATTAAACTTTTTGGAAAACGGTAATTTAAAAATATACAAAACCGAAAAAACGTCTTTTAACGACTCATCAAACCAGACTCCTTTCATATGTAATGTAGTAAAGCGTCCGGCTTATTTTCCCTTTCATTTTATCTACAATTTTGCGTCCAAATATATATTTCGTTTTATTTTGCCGACAAACCGACGTCTTACAACGTTGCCGCTTATTTATTCACGTTTTGTTTGGAAGATTTAATAGGTATGTATCGAATACGAAGGGAAAGGTGACTGGTCCATACGTCGCGGGCTCATATGAAACGAGCGCGCGGCAATGCGCACAAAAAGTTTTTTTAAAAGAGTAAGGAATGTTTTGGGGACGTATTCAGAATTCAAACCTTGGCGTTGCTTAAAATGGGGTTAGCTACGTTTAGCGAATAGATCTGTAGTGCTGAGAACTCCCATCCTTATTTTCTTTCCGCCTTACAATATTCCCCAAATGGATGAGCCATATTTTCATATTTTAAAATTCTATTAATCATCAACGCCGTGGGCTCTTATATCTTTTTCCAATTTCTATGATTTACTGCATACAGGATCAAAAACAGTTTTAAAAGTTAGATAACAAAAAATATTTAAAATGGTACATGATAAAAAGGTGTTTTTTTTATATATGAATACCGCACAAGAGTCCCAACTGCTCCCGTCTGGAGCCAGTGAGACTATGGCATCCCCGATTGGCGTATGTTGTGAGGCTGAAGGTAGTGGGGATGGGAAGGAAATAGGGAAGAGGAAGGTGGGGAAGTACCTGGCTATTCAGATCTGGTCACCAAACACGGCTAAAGCCATTTCAAGCGACATTTCAATTCTGAATGGTGGTCTTACACCAGGGCGATACTGAGAGTATCTTCCACTCAAAAAAAAAAGTTTTTGAACTGCAGATAGCATAAAATTTAACATTAAAAAAAATAATTTCACGCGAGTTCTTAATACATAATTTACAAGTGCTAAATATATAATGAAGTTAACCTAAAAAACACTTACGCACACGGCCGCTTTACATAGCACTAAAATTAATAATAAACACAATTATACTTTAAACAATTATATTATCATCAGAAATTCTGATTAAAGAATTTAAAATCAGAAAATTAAATTCTGTTACAATGCAACATTACAGATTTATAAAAATAACTAGGTACCCGGCATTCGATACAATGCCATTGAAAGAAATAAATTAATTCTCCCTGCATGTCCTTTCCCGTGCGTCCCCGTTGCCTTCCACCCTCCCTCCCCCATCTCTTACTCCTCCGCCGTTCCCCTTCCCCCTGCCTATCCTCCCTTCCGGTAAAATATATGAAATACACACATATTCATTTATACAAATTTCATAACCCCAGAGCTTACAATTATAGATAGCATATATTACTCTGATGTATGAGCTATATTATTATAAAGTTTCATTAAAATCCATTCTGTAATTTTTGCGTGAAAGAGTTACAAACACACAAACATCCAAACTTTCGCGTTTATAATATTAGTAAGATGTCACGTAGTTAAACTATCATGGAAAGTAAAAATGAGATTGTTTATATAATATTATAATAATGAGGGTACCAAAAATATGTAGGAAATATGAGTCGTAATAAATAGTAAGTTTCTTATTAGTGTTGTTATTATTATTATCCTACTATCTCCATAGTTAGGACTACGGCAGTCAAAGATATTGAAATATAAGCGATGTACTATCCTATCTGCGCAGTTTTTACTAGGTGGGACTGTGCTTACTGGTGTCGACGATATATATATATATATATATATATTTTTTTTAAATTAACTCCACACAGGAGGCCCTGAGGAAAATAATTTCCCTCAGGGCCTATGTCATCTGGGATGCTGTGTGGAGGGTCTTTTTGAGGAGAGGAAGGAATGAACATTGAAGAGACCCATGTTGTAGGAAGGAGGAAACACAGAGGCCGGCAAATCATTCCACAGCCGAGCTGTTGAACACAAGAACGAGTCGAAGAAACGACCCGTTCTCATGTGACAAATGTCAACTGTGTACAAATGTTGGGCACGCGTTTGGCGTGTTTCCCGACTATGCACCGGTGCCGAAGGGATCAATGATGCTAGTTCCTCGGAGCATCTTCCATTGTAATACCGGTAGAACAAGGATAGCATTCCCACCCGACGCCTGTGCTCTAACGATTGCAATCCGTCTGTTAAGATGGGAGAATCTATCAAACGGACCGCCCGTTTCTGCACAGAGTGGAGGGTATTTTTCAGGTATTTTGGAGCTCCAGACCAGAGGTGGCTGCCAAAATCAACCGTGGGGCGCACTTGCGATTTGTACAAGGTTAGCAGTTGTGTACTATTAAAGTATCTGCGGGCCCTGTACAGTACGCCCAGTTTTTGGGAGGCTAACTTTACTCTGGCTTCGATGGATCCCCTATACCTGTTAATTGTTAACCAATTAACGAATAAACAAAATGAATGAATAATTATCGTATAAACTAAACAAACATTGAACTCATTTCATGTTTATTACGCTTTGCAGAAAAAAAAAGATTATAGCACATAAACGATCCCACTATCATATCTGCGTCTTTCATCATATCGATTTTACTGCGTCCTTCTTTTTACGTAGTTTTCACTAAAGTACGTACTAACTTTTGAGTGTCTGGTTATAGCCAGGTACTTAAATTTTTGAAAAACGTTTTGTCTATTTATGCCAGTTTTGAAGAATGAACTCTAAACACGAGAGGATTGCAAAACATTTAGTCCATTGATATCAGATGATAATTTAAAGATTTAAAGGGTTAATTAAACATTGTATCGAATGTACCATCAAGACTTTATACGGTGTACAATTAGTGTACTGGTTCACGAACTTGACCCACTAAACGAAAAATTTGTTTGTATTATTAGTATTATAAACAAACACATCACATGAAAACACTTGAAATGTGGTTCATAGACTTCGATAATGGATTAGGTGACCCGTTACGTAACAAGAGATTCATTCATTAATTTTTTCTTCTGGAATATTGCATTACTTTAATGATCGGTTGATGCCGTTAAAAAGATAACAATTTTAATCATAATTTTTGACAACAGTACAGTATCTCTCAACGACAGCGGATACCTACATATCGAGGACATCAACCACACCTGCTGTGAAAATCATCGGGTTCTACCTCGTGGTATCCGTGGTCGAGGTGTAAGGCTCTCAAATTGCAATCAGGAAGTCATGGGTTCATATCGCCATATGAGCTAATATTTTTTTTTACATTAGCTCCATGCAGTTTATTTTATTTGATTAATCTGCATTATTTCACAATTTAATCACTTAAAATAAAATAAGGGCCGCACGTTTTAGTGTGTGCGATGCTCTCAGTATCGCCCTGACGTAAGATCACCATTCAGAATTAATCGCTCAGTGGCTGAGTGGGCGTCGCGTTCCCACCCGGGCGACGCATGTTCGATTCCTCGGCTGGCTAAGTCCTCCATCACGACACAAGCAACAATTTATGCTTAGTGTGGCGGTAGTAGGTTGTTTTCAAACATTAATTGGTTATTCGTTGCCTTTCTTTAAAAAAAAGGTAAAAGAAAATAGAATTGTCATGTACTTCTCCATTGGTCCTCATCGCTATTTAGCACCATTGTGATTTGAAACTCTATAAAACGAAACTCTGTGAGCGACACTAAAAAGAGACGAACGCATACCTATATCCATAGGATTTAGCCTGCGAGAGAATGAGATTGACTAATCGGTGTCTTCTTTGTGCGGTGCTTCGTAGAATAAAATATAAAATATTTTTCATAATTGGTAACAATATTGTTATAATTAAACCCTAAAATTATCCTACTCCAGATACTCCGCATTCGTCTCATTCTCTCGAATTTTCGTTTTCTGAAGGTTTCACTTCTACCGCGTGAGAACTGCATACAAAGATTTTTTAATATGCATTTAGTAAAAAAATATTTTTAGTCCGCTATATTATATTTTTTTTTAAGATATAAAAATTAAATAAGAATAACATAAATGCTCATCAAGTATGTCATGATGGAAGCTAGATAACTTTTCGAATTAACTAATGCATTTTCGTTTACGGGAGAAACAATTTTTAAGGGTCTTTTGCGAACCTTATAATAAAATTATATGCTAAATCCTCGTAGCCGCACGGACCCAAAAGCTTGTTTTCACGATATTATAACATTACCAATTACCAGACATATGTATGACGTATGAAGCGTTCCTGACTTATTAAAACGAAAAGGGGGAAAAAAGTAAAGCGAAAGCACAAAAATGTGTAAACAAATAAAATAACCTGCTTTTAATAATAAATATACGTTAATTAACAATAACTTATCATCACACTTATTCTGTCCTTAGGTATGACAGGAGAATTTAGTTTTTTTAATCATACCATGCCTTCCTCGGGCGTCCCCGGCTTTTTCTACAGCCTCTTACTCGTATCTTCTTCATTATGAATCATTATAGCCTTCTTTACGAATCTCCAAATATCTCACATACTCGTATATTTTTTTACTGTCAAATTACTATTATATTAAGCAGATTTATTTTATCTTTTTTAATAGTAATAGAGTGGTATGGCACACGATTCCGCATTGTAGGAATTTATAATCGTTGATAAGAAAATAACTTATATTTGTTTAAAAATAGTCATATAAAAAAATAAATTTGCTGAAATATTTGCTGTACAATAATAACATAATGACAGGCTGAATTTGAATGAAATCTTGTTTTTTCTTATCTTAATTGCAATTTGCGATGTTTTTATTATGATTGATCTGTATCAGAAGAAACGCTATTAAAAAGCGATGTTGCCAAATGTAGGAGTTGCGATACGCGAGTCAATCAAATGTATATTTTGCTAAAAATATACGCTCGTCTCCGCAGCGCCGCGGCTCGCCACCTCGGTGGCTATATATATATATATATACATCCCGCTATCATTACTGCGTCTTCTAATGGTCCACTTTCATTCAATCCTGCGTCCGACCGTCATTCTGCGTCCGGTATACGGACGCAGGATTGAACACATGTAATTTCAAGTTTTCCCCACTCCTGTACCCTCATACAGTCCAAAAACGAAAATAAGCCAGACGCGGTATTGGTACCTAAATCAACTGAAATATGCTATTTTAGTTCAGTGCTTTGTCACCGAGCGGCGAGCCGCGGCGCTGCAGTAGACGAGCGTATATTTTTGGCAAAATATACGTTACATTGACTCGCGTATCGCAGCTCCTACATTTGGCAACATCGCTTTTTAATAGCGTTTCGACTGATACAGATCAATCACAGTAAAAACATCGCACATTGAAATTAAGATAAGAAAAAACAAGATTTCATTCAAATTCAGCTTGTCATTATGTTATTATTGTACAGCAAATATTTCAGCAACTTTATTTTTTTATATGACTATTTTTAAACAAATGTTGGTTATTTTCTTATCCACGATTATAAATTCCTAGAATGCTTAATCGTGTGCCACGCCACTATATTATTATTAAACAAGATAAAATCAATGTGCTTAATATATTAGTAACTTGAAAACTTACTTACTACAAATAAAACAATTTTCTCTTCAATTTATTACTGATTCGACAGTAAAAAATATATGTGAGATACTTTGAGATTCCCGGAGAATATAAGACTGATGAGTGTAATGAGATAAGAATAGGACTCTTAGATGGTTTGGGCATGTAGAGCCAATTATCTAAAGAAAGGTTGTAAGAAGAATATATGACGTGAACTTGAATGGTAGAAAAAGTCGGGGATGCCCGAGAAAGACATTGCATGATTGAGTAAACCGAATTCTTGAGTCATGTCGAAAGACAGACGAAAAGAGCGATATATGGATGTGAATGAGGCAAGGAGTGTATGCACAGACCGAGTTGTTTGGCGGTCCTCTCTGCGAACCCCTGCGAGGAAACAGCGGGATGGTTAGTTATTGTGAGATAATGTTTATTTATTATTAAAGGCATGTTATTTTATTTGTTAACACAGTTTTATGCTTTCGATTTTCCTTTTAAGAGATTTAACATATATTTTCCTCCCAGGAGGCCCTGGGAGGAAAATAATTCCCCTCAGGACCTATGTCATCTTTGGGAATGATGTGTGGAGGATCATTTTAGGAGAAGAAGGAGAGGAAGTGCTGGGAAGGAAAATGGTATTGGGGGGTGGGTAGGAATCTGGGTGTCAATGTGTCCAAGAGTGACAGTCAAGGAGGCTCTCTCAACCGATCTCTCCCGACTTGGCCTGCCATGCAGCTGGTGGGCAGACGCATCCGCTACCAAGACCCGGACAAATCTCACCGCATTAACCCGGGAACCCCTGCTATGTCACCAAACGTACCGAACCACTTGGGATGACCTATGGCAGAGGTGTTGGTTATCCTATAAATGGTTCCTGCGGCGGCTGTACCCACACCCTCCTCCCAAATTAAATTAATTATAATTTTGTTATAAGATTCGCAAAAGACGTAATATTTCTGTCGATAATCGTGTTGTAGTAATAATTCACAATAATGTCCTCTGCGTGCGAACTCTATCTAAATTTCCTTAAATGGACAATATACAGAGTTAATTTCAAGCGACCTCCCAGGTAAGTATGGTCCTGTTTTCATTAAATTTTAGGCAGCATCGCGTTCATTGGTCAAAATATTGTACACATATTTTCGTATCGGTGATCAATGAACCGATGTATGCAATTTTTAGCCATAAGTTGTTTATAATTGTTTGCCTAGCTTGTAGTTTTTTAGATTTTAGAAATGTATTATAAGTTTGTACAGCGCCCTTGAGGTGATTTTTCACAAAAACAGCGCTATATAAATTATCCAAATATTATTATTAATTACCCAATCTGCCAAAGCTGCAAGTAATTTGAAAACTATGACTTTTCTTCTTATTCGCAAAACGTGTTGAAATTCATTGTTATATTAACATTTAAAAATCAAGGCAAGTGATGCTGTATTCCGGCTTATTTCTAATGATAGAAATAGTATTTTTCCATTTTAATTTTTAGAAAATTAATTAAAATTAAATTTGATAATGTTATTATCGAGTTCTGCAAGTTTTTGGTTAGTGTTTTAGTTACAGCTGTTTCGACTTGTAAGGTCATTTTCAAACTGTGGTGAAGCCACGTACGGACGACTTATTTATAAGATTTTAAATGTCAATTTTTGAAGGTGTCTAAGTTGATTTATTACCGGTTAAACCAATTTGTAGAGACACTAATTGAGATTGAGAGAGTGCTAATGTAGGATTCGGAGTATTTCCCTTTGGTTTGCCTTGCACTAATTGTAAGGGTTTTCTTAATTGATTTAGAATGACGTTATTGCTGTGACTCATTTAAGTGCATTATATTTTTTAGGTTTGGTAAACATACTAAGTAGTGGGGAATAAATAATTTTCCTTACTTTATTAATTAGCGTTATGTTGGGGTCATTCGTTCGTTTATTGATTTCTAATTGTTCAAGCAAATTTAATCTAAGACCCTTTCGTTCTATATGTAATGGTTTTGGCTGGTTATTTTTAAGTGGAACGTGATTATTCACTAAGAGATGTTCGGCGAATTTTGAAGAGGTGTTTTTATTTTTATAACATCTGGTGTTTTTATTTTTATAACAGCATACGTAAAAGAAAAAGAAACTATTAAAACAATCGCGATTAATAACGGCTACGAGGCAAAAAACATTGAAAAAATAATAAAAAACAAGAAATACAAAAATAAAATTAATTTAATATATCCGGTACATAACAAAAAATAGAACAATTTGCATGTCTCGAATTCCTCGGCCCAATATCTTTAAAAATTGCAAAAGAAATTAAAAAATGTGGTTTAAATATAGCCTTTAGAACCAATAATAATATGGGAACAAGCCTTAAAAACTCAAAAAGTAGAAATCCTAAACTCAATAACGGTGGCATATATGAATTAAAATGTGACCGAGCCGACTGTAACGCTACGTACATCGGACAAACAGGTAGGGCATTCTCAACTAGATTCAAAGAACATATAAGATGTTATAAAAATAAAAACACCTCTTCAAAATTCGCCGAACATCTCTTAGTGAATAATCACGTTCCACTTAAAAATAACCAGCCAAAACCATTACATATAGAACGAAAGGGTCTTAGATTAAATTTGCTTGAACAATTAGAAATCAATAAACGAACGAATGACCCCAACATAACGCTAATTAATAAAGCAAGGAAAATTATTTATTCCCCACTACTTAGTATGTTTACCAAACCTAAAAAATATAATGCACTTAAATGAGTCACAGCAATAACGTCATTCTAAATCAATTAAGAAAACCCTTACAATTAGTGCAAGGCAAACCAAAGGGAAATACTCCGAATCCCACATTAGCACTCTCTCAATCTCAATTAGTGTTTCTACAAATTGGTTTAACCGGTAATAAATCAACTTAGACACCTTCAAAAATTGACATTTAAAATCTTATAAATAAGTCGTCCGTACGTGGCTTCACCATAGTTTGAAAATGACCTTACAAGTCGAAACAGCTGTAACTAAAACACTAACCAAAAACTTGCAGAACTCGATAATAACATTATCAAATTTAATTTTAATTAAATTTCTAAAAATTAAAATGGAGTTCTACGAATTAAACACAAAAACAATTAATAAGTATTTTTCCAAGTTCTCCTACTAAACTGAAAACGTTCATGCGAACTTCAGAGACTAATCGAGAAAAACTACTAAGAATTGGCTATTGGCGATTTTAACCAACTGAAAAATATTATTACATTTTTTAACGTGAAGTGTGTAATCATTGGGAAAAGACCCGGTTCCATTTAATTTAGACATGCAAGAAAACCCAAGGACAGGAAATAACGACCTCCGTGGTCGAGGGCAAAGCTCTCTATTAGCAATCCGGAGGTCTCGGATTCAAATCCCCGCGTGAGCTCATAAAATTTTATTTGATTAATACGTGTATTATTATTCATTAAAAATAATTGTACTAGTAGCTATATTTGTGACTCCTTCTAGAGAAGATGATAATTTCAGTTTCGTCCTGGTGTAAGACCACCATTCAACCAATGGAGCCATTGAGTCTATGGCATCCCCAATTGGGGTACCCATGTTGCGGGATTGAAGGTAGTGGGACGAGGAGAAGATGGGAAAGAGGTAGGTGGGGAAGAACCTGGTTATATAAATCTGGTCACCAAACATGGCTAAAGCCATTTCAAGCAACGTTTCAATTCTGAATGGTGGTCTTACACCGGGGATTTCAATTCTATTTATTTTTTTATTTTTTTTTAAAGAAAGACAAACATTCCCGGTCTATGAATAACCCAACAATGTTTGAAAATCTCCTACTACCACCACACTAAGCAGAAAATGTTACCTGTGTCGTGATGGAGGACTTAGCCAGCCGAGGAATCGAACAAGCGTCCCCCGGTTGGGACCCAAATGCGATGCCCTCTCAGTCACTGACCGTTCAATTCTGAATGGTGATCTTACGCCAGGGCGATTCTGAGAGTATCTTACACTTTGAAACGTGCCGCAAATATACCTTATTTTATTTTAAGTGATTAAATTGTGAAATAATACAGATTAATCAAATAAAAAAAACTGCGTGGAGCTCCGTAAAAAAAATATTAGCTCACATTGCGATTTGAACCCGTGACCTCCTGATTGCAATTCGAGAGCCTTACACCTCGACCACGGATACCGGCACGGTAGAATACGATGAATTTCAAAGCAGGTGCGGTTGATGTCCTAGATAAGTAGGTATCCGCTGTCGTTGAGAGATACTGTACTGCTGTCAAAATGTCGATTAAAATCGTTATCTTTTTAATGGCATGAACCGTTCATTAGAGTAATCGGCAATATTCCAGAAGACAAAATTAATTAATGAATCTCTTGTTACTTAACGGGCCTCCTAATCCATTATCGAGTTCTAGGAACCACATTTCAAGTGTTTGGATGTGATGTATTTGTTTATAATATTTATAATACAAACAATTTTTTCATTATTAGGTCAAGTTCGTGAACCAGTACACTAAGTGTACACCGTACAAGTCTTGATGGTACATCCGATACAATGTTGAAGTAATAATTAACGTTTTTAATTATCATCTGATATCAATGAACTAAATGTTTTTCAATCCTATTATATTTAGAATTCATTCTTCAGAGCTGGCATAAATAGACTGGCTACAATCAGATACTCAAAAGTTAGCACGTAAGGAGCCGCAACCGGGCTCAAAAAAAAGATGGAGAGATATGAAATTACGAGTGCTAGAGGAGCGCGCTTGTATTTAAAGCGACGAAGTCGATGCAAAAATTGTGAAAATATTTAATATAACACGACTCGTTTAAAATAGAGCAAAAATCTTGTGGGGGTTGTCTTAAACAGCATTTAAAAAAAACACTGTGAATTTTTTCATACGTGTAACTTGTAAAATAACAGAAACAAATGTGTTTAAAATAATTTTTGGAGCATACTTTCCGATTTTTTTTCCGTGTAGGGAATTGTATATAATTTGCTTTTCGGCACGGGAAATGTCTAAATATTATCTTCAAGAATAACATATATTTTTTAAAGAGCTTTAAAACTTAACGCGATTGAGGCAAGGAGTGTGTGCCAAGATCGAGTTCTTTGGCGGTCCTCTCTGCAAAGAACAGTCTCATTGTTAGATATTGTTAAATAATATTTACTTATTATCCGAAGTCATATTATATTATTTCTTTAGACTTTAGACAGTTTTATGCTTTAGCTTTTCTATTTTCCCCTTTTCCTTTTAAAAGGATTTATCATATAATTTAGTTGTTAAAAACCTAAGCCCCTAAAACCCCTAAAATTGTTTCTCCCGTGAACGAAAATGCATCGTCAAGCATAATAAGCATTTTTTTTTAAAGAAAGACAAACATTCCCGGGTTAACGAATAACCCGACAATATTTGAAAATCTCCCACTACCACCACAGTAAGCCTAAAATGTTGCTTGAGTCGCGATGGAGGACTTAGTCAACCGAGGAATCGAACACGAAACGCCTGGGTGGGACCCAAACGCGATGCCCACTCAACCACTGACCGGTCTATAATATAATTCAAAATAATAATATATATATAATTAGTGACCGACCGAAGGTTCGGTTTCGGTTTCGGCAAGTTTTGGCAAGAGTACGGCTGGAGAATCAAAGGAACTCCCTCAACCATTCCGTCCCGAACCGGCCTTCTATGCAGCTGGTGGGCAGACGCATCCGCAGCCAAGACCCATACAAACCTCACCATATGAGCATAACATATTATAGGGCACCCTCGCTAATTCACCAAACGTAGCGAACCATTTTGGGTGACCTACGGCAGAGGTGTTGGTTAGTTGGTTCCCGGGGCAGTGGTACCCATACCGCCTCCCAAATTGACTCTTACCGAGGTCTGCGGTATCTTTATAATTTATAGGTCACATAATATTTCTACTGATAATCGTGTTGTAGTAATAATTAGGCACTTATATCTAGAGTGCATTTTTTAAAATTAACATGAAAAAACTGTTTTTGATGAGAAAACCATACAGGAGTCCACTGATATATTCATAATATGGTAATCACTGTCGTGATCCGAAATCGAAATGGAGAGAAGGAGAAGAGGAAGCATAAGAAGATCCCAGCAATATAGATCTAGTCACTAAAAATAACAAATCACACTTCAAGAAACGTTTTAATTCTGAATGATGTCTCAAAAAATCTCATACCAATTTAATAAATTTTACGTGGGCATTGCCGCCGGGTTGATTAGAGTCCGCGACGTATGGGCCAGTCATCTTGGCGCCTTCATATTCTATAAATACCTATACAGTCGTCCAACCAAAAACTTGAACAAATAAGCGGCAACGTCGCAAGACGTCGGTTTGTCGTCAACATGAAAATGAATATATAATTGGACGCTTCATTGTGGACCAAATTAAAGTAAATATACGCAGGATGCCTCACTGCCTTGAAAATGAAAGGAGTTCAGATTGGTGGAACGTTAAAGGCCGTTTTTTTCGTTTTGTATATTTTTAAATTAATGTTTTTCGAAAATTTAAATACCTAGCTACAATCGAACACTGAAAAGATAGTATATACTTTAATTAGAACTATGTAAAATCAAGTCCTTCCGATAGACGCAGTAATGTCGATCTGATGAAAGGACGCAGAAATGATAGCGGGATGTATATATATATATATATATATATATATACATAACACCGTCTATTTGGCGACCAGCATGGGCAAATATGCATCTAAAGTGGCGACCACCGACATTTGGCGACCGGTATACGGTCGCCACTTTATTTTTCGAAATTTTTACACAGTTCATAGTACATGTCGTCACAAGCATTTTGGCAAAAATTGTCCTGGTAGCCAAATTGGGCGTGAAGTGGATGATTTCGAATATTAAAGTTCCGCCATCTGTCACTACGCAGCTAGGCGCTAGGTGATATACACGGCCATGTATACTGCCCTTCATCCTACCGACATTTAGGCGACCGGTGTGACATAACATGCCGCCTTTCATTCCTAGCATTTACACGCCACCGATGGCGTTGCAAATGTGTTGGGAAACAACGTTGCCGGTTAATTTCAACTCCCGTAATCTCACTCCCGTGAGGTGCACGTGGCGGTGGCGTGTTTTGCGACGTTGCCGCCGCGCTTATTTAGCCTCGGTTGCCTCGAATGTTTTGCCTTTTAAAATTTTATCGTGATCAATCGTATTATCGTATACCGAGCATTAACGTACATGTGATTTGGAGTGTAGGTATTTGGCGACCGACCATTTTAGTGTCTTAATTACAATACATTATTGATTACGGTTGACTCAATGAAACGGAATAAAATAATTGAAAGAATAACAGAAATGCAATATCAAGATGATTCTTTGGAGTCATACCTACCTATGACATAGAATTCGAATAATCTGAGGTACTTGCCTTCAATTAATAATTCTTCTTTTCGGTCATTTATACTGTCAAATTTACTTCTTTAAAATTCCCTATTCTTATTTTACAGGAGTTCACTTACTCTGACGGTGATGGTGGGATACGACCCAAATCCCATGTGTGAAACAAAAGGCGAGCTCACCAATTAATTTTAATCGAAAAAATAAAAATATTGCATGGATGATTTATCTAATCAAAACGACCCACGAACATTGTTTCCACAAAACTTCAACGTGTTGACCAAATCGAAGAAGAAAATTGATATAGAAGTGCGCAGATCACATGCCGTAGAAATGAAACCTTCAGAAAACTAAAGTAGGCAAGAGTGGGTAGGCTACGAAGCACCGCACAAAGAGGAGATCGATTATTCTATCTTAGGGGCATACATTAATTGAGCTCAAAATGGGGGGTGGGGGTCCAGTAAAATCTCACCAAATCTTGAACAGTTTTTCAGCATATTGTCGCGATCATATTTACCACAACAGGGGGGGGGGCGTAACGGGGTAGCATTGGGCGGGATGGGATAGGGTGGGACCCCAGATACACAACTGATGTCTCGTGAGGGGAGAGGGGGGGGGCACCAAATCTCACCAAATGGGGGGGGGGGGGGTTAAATTGGAAAATTAACTGCTCACGTTATTAATGTATGCCCCCTTATTCTCTCGCAGTCTAAATCCTATAGATGTATGTGTTTGCCTCTTTTTAGTGTCGCTAATTTTCGTTTCATCGAGTGTCAAATCACAACGGTGTTAAAGATGTTTTTACTTCAAAATAGTACTGCAGGATTTTTGTTTTTATTTCGAAAAGGACTTAGGACAGGTGGTTTTAAAAATTTGAAGGAGTCATCAAAAATTAAAAATTTTAAGTTAATTTTCACGTTCTGTGTAAGTTCTATTCAAGTTCTGTTGTTAGTTGTTATAACAATGAACTTGAATACAACTTACACAGATTGTGAAAATTAACTTCAAATATTTGAAGAATCTGTCATTTTTTTTAACAACCCGTTAATTATAATTTTAATTGTTCGAGGCGTGTTTTCAGAAACATTGTATTCGAGGAAACAACATCGAAAACAATGCGACTAAATTTAATATAAATGTTTTTGTTTTTTACTTTAGTTTCACACAGGAGGCCCTGAAGAAAATAATTACCTCAGGGCCTATGTCATCTTTGTGGACGCTGCGTATAGGAAAGGAAGGGGAGGAAGCTATGGGAAGGAAAAGGATTTTAGGGGTGGGTAAGAATCTAGGGTTCAGTTTGTCAAGGAGTGACGGACGTATGAATCCATCCCTCCCACTGCGGTGCAAGGCAATGTTCCGAGAGAGTGCGGCTGGAGAAGTTAAAGGGACTTCCTTAACCACTCTCACCCGATCCGACCTGTCGTGCTGCTGGTTGGCAGACGCATTCGCCACCAAGACCCGAACAAACCACACCCCATGAATCATTAGATGACTAAGTCGTAGGTGAAAATATTGAAATGAACCAGAACCCACCACATCAAATGCATCACAACCATATAAAAGTTTCTTAAATCCTTATCAGACAGTCGCGAGTAAACATACTACAGTAAAAAAATTTAGAGTGTGCAATTCACACGCGGTAGAAGTGAAACCTCCAGAAAAACTAAAGTAGACAAGAGCGGGAAGGCTACGAAGAAGTGCACAAAGAGGAGACCGATTATACTATCTCATTCTCGTGCAGGCTAAATTCTATAGGTGTATGTGTTTGACTCCTTTTATTGTCGCTATTTTTCGTTTCATCGAGTTTCAAATCCAAAACGGTGCTAAAGAAGTTTTCACTTCAAAATACAAATGTGCAGTTCACGTGTAGTAGAAGTGAAACCTCAGAAAACTCTAGACAAGGGTGGGGAGACGACAACGAAGCACCGCGCGAAGAGGAGACTGAATAGCTACGAAGCACCGTACAAAGAAGAGACCGATTAGTCTATCGCATTCTCTTGCAGGCTTAATCCTATGGATGTATGTCTTTATCTCTTTTTAATGTTGCTATTTTTCGTTTTATCGAATTTCAAATCACAACGGTGCTAAAGAAGTTTACACGTACTCGAGTTTAATTTATGTACCTACATCATCTCTAAATATTTAAATTTTTAAAATTAGTAAGATATACATAATAAAAAAATGCTCGTACATCTATGGAATTTAGCCAACGAGAGAATAAGAGTATAATCGGTCTCCTCTTTGTGCGGTGCTTCGTAGCCACTCCTCCCACTGTATTCTAATTTATTTTCTGAAGGTTTCACTTTTGATTGCGTACTCGATTTTTTAAAATTGTTTCGGATACCTATTTAGCTACCTTTTATTATATTTTTTAAATTTTTTTTAAACATTTTATATCTTTTCATGTACATAAGAAGATGAACATTCATTATAAGTGATAATTAAATCCTTTTTTTACTTTGGTAGAAAGCAGTCACTTTGTGGTTTGACAAAGATATTAATTGAAATAAAACAATCACTTAGTTTGTAACCACGATTCATCCATTAACCTTTTTTATACCGACCGGTTTCGCTTAACCTGCGCATCAGCGTTATTTCATTATATCTACTTTATCGCGTTGAAACCAAGCTCACGCACACTAACGAAATTCAAAACAATAAGCGCACACAAACTTAGCTGTTGCCGGCCGAATTCCCTATCCCCCCGCTTGACCCTACACCTCACCCACACAGCTGTTATGCATTGTGGGTGTAGCCCATGGAACTAGGATTGCATAGCCGGTAGCGTCTAGCGCATCTTGTGTTCGGAACTCGGAAGTGCGTGCCGTAAGCCGTGCATATAGGTAGGTACCTATAGACAACACAATAGAGGTTCAAACTGAGGCTAACCCAAACATTAATTGAACGTAGTTATGCAGAAAGCAGCCAGGCCACAGTTTTGGCAAAAATAAGATATTGTTGTAATCCGACGGAGAAACGTCCATTCTATGTTCTATTAAAACCAGCCAGGTCGCTTTCATACAAAAATTCGTAGTAATCGCCTTCTTAAATATTTGCTGATCACGAAAACACCGTTTAACAATCTGCAGAAAGCGCCCACGGCACTCATATTCAGCAGAAAACAGCCAGAGACAACTGGTCGATTTTGTCAGTGCAACTAACATTTTGTTTATAGATAAGAGATTTGTTTTTTATTTCTATTGTTGCCGGGAAAATTCCTCCCTCCAATTTTTGATCACGAAGTGTCTTCATATTGGTGTTAGCTTTATTTAATCAAAAGATCCAACATTTTTTTCTTTTGGAACATGCTTTTTTGATATCAGTCAAAAATATCGCTCCGGAAAAATCCTCCATCCAATTTTTTCAGTCAAATTGATAGGATAGCTATTGTTAAAATGATTTCTGCAAAGATCCAACACAATTTTCAACGGCAACCTATTTTTTTAAATTGATTTCGATTGCACGCAGATTCCACGTGACTTTTGTATGAACAGGAGCCCGCGGGGTAAGGGAAGGGATGGGGCTAGTCGCATTCGGGACTACTCTACGCACACGCGACTACCGCGAAGTCTGCGTCTGTGTAAAATTAAGAGGGAATGCGGGCTGCGTTTTTTCCTTACAAACGTATTCCCCGTTTATCTCTCTGGATTTTGACCCTAGAGCAATTTTTTTTACATAATATATATATCGACCACTAGCGTATCGGTAAGTTTTGCTTTTTTTGATAATTTACTTCTTATAGAAATTAGGACCTTCCAAAAATGAATAAAATTGCCTGGTTTAAATGCCGTCAAAGACGTTCAGTATACAAACTAAACAATGTATTTGAAAAAAAAGCAAAACGTACCAACATAGAATATTTTCTTCTAATACAGTTAAGGAAAAAAAAATTAAAATCGGCCCAGTTTTGGAGAAGAGAAATGGGGAATACAAAACATCGATTTTAACGATTTTATTTAGGTATTTTCGGCCCGATGTGCAGTTGTCCCTTTCGCTCAGTTCCCCTGAGGGAAGTGCGGAGTGGAACAGAAGACATTCGTTATAATACCTATCGACGATATTTTTAAATGACCGGCATAGCTCTTAACGAAGGGCATTGTTTGCATGGTTGATTGACAATGCGGCCAGTGCGATTAGCGATCCGCGATCGGTATTATTCCGGTAGTCCCAATTTTTTTTATATGTTTTACAAACTCATCTCTTGATGTAAAATCTGAGTTTTCTAACTTGGGTCACTTGAGCTTTCGCCGCCATTTTGAAAAAACCAGCCGAAATCGCGCCAAAATCTAGTTTTTTCCCAAATATCTCGTTTTCAATAAAAAATTCGGCTTAAGTATTTTCACAAGTTTAGTAGAATATAAAATTACCTACAATTTTTATGCTAATAATTTTCTTCTATCTCTAATAAATATCGAGTTATGCAGTCGTAAAAATGTGTATAAGTTTATAAAACCAGGTAAATTGCTCGACTTGGTTAGGTTTTTTGTCCGTATCTCGTTTCCAGTACAATTATGTGAAAAAATTATAAATATCAATTTTGTAGAAAACAAAATTTTATAAAAGACTTAGGTATATGTTTAATGTTTTTATCGCAATTAGGTATCCAGGTTCTATTACAAAAATTAGGTCAAAAATTGAATCAGTAGAATAGTGTTTGATCTTGGCATACCTTGATTATTCGTTTTTTTTTAAATTTATTGTTGAAATAACATGTAACATACGTGACAGTAATGTTGCTGTCACCTAACATACGTGACAGCAACATTATCCATCAATATAATCACAAAATATAAATGAAATTATTAATTAAGGTACATACATGTGGTTAAAAAAAAAGTACGAGTAAAAACGGTGACTTAACGTATGCAAGGACGTGGATTAACAGATGGTGTGCTGGCTATGCAAACTCTTAAAATTTCGTCAGCAATCGAGGAGTTATCTGGGGTTTGTTCTTCATCTAGCGAGCAACATGTCGACAATCGCACTTCGCGAATAATTCGCCATTCAAAGGATATCGAAACATTTGAAACCTGGTTTGAAAGTCATGGTCCGATTCCTTATTTGAATAAACTAATGTCTTTGGGTACAGGTATAACGGGAGGTAATGATATCAACTGTCATGACGCTCAGGATATTGGTATACATATTATGCAAAATACTGAAGGTAAAAATTTTCATGAAGTTTCATACTCAAGAAAGGATAGAGTTTTATCCATCGCAGCTGTAAATTCATCCCTAAAAGTTAGGAGAACTAGAGTAGCAGCACATTTTTTGTGGGGCATGCTATTTCTTTTATCTAGATTCTAGATCAGGGTTTCCCAACCAGTGGTCCGCGGACCACTAGTGGTCCGCAAGAGGGTAGAAGGTGGTCCGCGATTGTCCGCCGGTCAATAAACGAGCCAACGCGCGGGCGGTTCCTGGTCGAGAAGTCTGAATAAAAAAAATCGGGAGAGTATTCAGTTTATCATTATTGTACCTTGTGGTCAGTGGCCATTATAGTATTCCGTTTCGCCCCACCCCATCCTTCCCAGTTCTACACCCTCCGCTGTGGTAAATATTCTGCTGGAACCCGTCCCACCCTATCCCATTCCGTTGTATTAAATATTCTGCTAGAACCCGTCCCACCCTATCCCATTCCGTCCCCTCCGTTATGGTAAATATTCTGCTAGAACCCGTCCTACCCTATCCCATTACGCCCCTCCCGCCGCTATCCGTCCCGGGTGCCACCCATGCTAGCCTACGCCACTGACCACAAGCAGTGGCTTAGGCTAGCATGGGTGGCACCGGGAATGGATAGGGCGGATAATGTGGAGTTACCCTTTTCCCCCGTAGTTGACAAAACACAAATTTCGAATTCAACAAGTGGTCCCGGATCAGAAAAAGGTTGGGAACCACTGTTCTAGATAGTTTAAAAATATTTATTATGATCTTATTGTGAAAAAAAATGTAGTTCTATTTCTATATTTTTTTCTATCTTCTACTTTGATAATAAAAAAAATTATACCTTATTTTATTGTATTTTTGTTTTATTTTTATGGTCAGTTGGTAAATGATCTTGATAGTTTCGAAAAGTAATGTTTTTAAAGTGTAATACTTTTTTTCATATTATAATAGACTAGCTGGTACCCGGCATGCGTTGTTATGCCATTTAATAACGAAATTATTTCTCCCTTTCCCATTCGTCCCGTTCACCTTCCTCCTCCCATAATCAACTCCTTCCTCCCGCAGATCCCCCTCCCGATATCCCCTCCCCCCTCCTGAGTTCCCCTCCGCCCTCCCAGGTTCCCCTTCTGCTTTCTGCATACCATACATTCATTCCCGATACATTCAGTATTCAAAGAGCTCGTGTGCCACTTATTGCAATTTTTTGATACAAATTTCATGATGCCAGAGCAAAGTGTCCTTTCCCATTCGCCCCGTTCCCCTTCCGCCTCCCCTTCCTCTCCCGCGTCCCCTTCCCCTCTTGCGTTCCCACTCCGCCTTTTCCGCCTTCCCTCTCCTCACTTCCCTCGCCCGCTTCCCCTATCCCTTAAACCCCCCTCCCGTAATCTTCTCCCCCCTCCCGAGTTCCCCTCCCCCCTCTCGGGGTTCCCCTCCCCACCCCTCCCGCGGACACCCTTCCCCGAGTTCCCCTCCCTTGTTCCCATCCCATCCCCTCCCTCATCCTTCACCCCTTTCCCATCCGCCACCCCCTCCCACATTCCATATATTCAGTCCCGGTACATTCAGTTTTCCAACAGTTCGCGTGGCACCAATTGCAATTTTATATACAAATTTCATAATTCCAGAGCTCATCAGTATATATAGAAACCTTTGCGGGCGTGCTCACAACAACTCACCAAATCGCAATCGGATGAGCGGTTAGCAATTCACAGGAAAGTACTAGCTTATACGGGAAAATGAAATTGTTGTTTTTACTATCTTCTTCGCCATTTTTCCATATTTTCTCACTGTTTAAATCTTCCCTCGATTACGACAAACATTTCAAAATCATCCAAATCGGCCCGGCCGTTCTCGAGTTTTAGCGACACAAATGAACAACAATTGATTTTTATATATGTAGATTTTGATTCAACAATAAAACGATAAAAATAAAAATTGATCCCAATTGTTGTCATTTGTAGGTACCTATAATGTCTTATAATTAATATTATTATTCAACTACAGTAAGTACACCCATTTAATTTTCGGTCACATAAAAAGGCATTATTTGTCAAAATAATTAATTGGTTAAAATAACATTGTATTATGCAAGTATTTTAAAATTAAAATGAATATAGAAGCTTTAGGTCTATTTCATTGATTTTAACAACGCTTTCGGAATTGCCTGTTTGTGTTGCTTTTTATTAAGAATTTGAGTAACGAAACAACCTCATTTACAATGCCACAATAATTAAAAAATATAGGTATATTGAGTTACTTTATATTGCACTTCGCATATAAACCATTAGTAAAATTATAATTCTATGGTTATTATAAACCACTTTTACAGTAATCAAAGTAATTTTTGTTTAAAACATTCATTCTTTCATTGAGGTATAATATTCAATGCTTCTGCAATTCTTCGCACTTTCGGACATCCCATAAAACACAAAAAAAATCAAGTCGGCTTCCCACCCCTCCCCGCCCCCGCCACGGCCGCACTTACTTCGCGGACAGCTATATCCCGCGCCGATCGGCTCGCTTGCCCCCCGTGCGACTAGCCCCACCGCTTCCCTTACCCCGCGTACTCCTGTTCATACAAAAGTCACGTGGAATCTGCGTGCAATCGAAATCAATTTAAAAAAATAGGTTGCCGTTGAAAATTTAGTTGGATCTTTGCAGAAATCATTTTTACATAGATATCCTATCAATTTGACTTAAAAAAATTGGACGGAGGATTTTTCCGGAGCGATATTTTTGACTGATATCAAAAAAGCATGTACTAAAAGAAAAAAATGTTGGATCTTTTGATTAAATAAAGCTAACACCAATATAAAGACACTTCGTGATCAAAAATTGGAGGGAGGAATTTTCCCGGCAAGAATAGAAATAAAAAAAACAAATCTCTTTTTAAAACACACTTTCCCAACAATAATATTGTTGAATTTCTATTTAATCAGGTGGATATTAATTACCTAATACTAACAAGATGTGAAGAGTTTTCGAAAGAAATACTTTTCTAGCGAGAGTTATAATTTTTTTTTTCAGTTTTTGCTAAAAATAACTAGGTAACTTCCCGTTAAATATTTTGTTGGATCTTTTGTCATTCGTCATCCCTAAATGATACTCCACGTGACTGCAAAGGTTTCATCGACGGAGGAATTTTTGCGTACCTCAAACTCTTTATTGATTGGCCTACTACCTACCCAAGCAATAGGCCACTTACATGGATTTCATAACGACTTGGAAAAAATCGTGTGGATAGATATTTTTACCAAGATTACGAAAATGTTAGTAAAAATTTATAGAAATGTACAGTTTTTTTAAATTTATTTTTAAATAAATAAATCCATTATTTAGCCCCGTGACGTCACTACATGAAAATGTCCCATCGACGAAAATGTTAATTATTATTTTTAATTTATAAACTAACGTTTAGACAAGATTTTTATGCATAGCACAAAGGGTAACAATAAAGGGATTTTTCAATGTTGATGAGTGTTTCAGGCTGATAATTATTGCTTACAATAATTGCCGAAAATGTTCCTATTAATTTTGTAAAATTCCACACTGATTTATTTTTTTTATATGGCAGCACTTTGATTTCAGGCGAATTTTTGAATTTGACATTTAACGTTCAGTAGAATTATTGTTTGTTCTCTGCGAACTTATCATTTGGTTTCTTTTTGACATATGTTATGAAGAGAACCCCGTTCATTTTACGATGTCTGCACGTGTTTAGAGGTATAATGGTAGTGGTGCTGATCTTAACAAAATCAAATTTTATAATATTCTTCTTATTATTATAATTTACAAGTACAAGTATATTTCATTGGATTTAGTAATATAGACGTTGAACATTATAATGATTTATAATCAATAAGATGGATCAAAGAAAAAAAATATTTATGAGATGTAATATTTTTGGAATGCCTCGCTATTCTCCTGTGCCCTTTCTTGTGGAACATTTTCTTTTTTTTAAATGATTTTCGGCTATGTAATTATCGTTTTTTCGCACCCATAAAATTATGTCCCGTCTTTCCGGTTTATAAAAAATGGTCTGATTTTTCGGATTGAAATTTTCAAAAAATCGCCAGGGTTTCAAAAATACGATTAAAAAAAATGCCGAATGTCTCAGAATATTTACCTAAACCGGATTTTTTTTTTTAAATGCGATGCAAGTGGCCTATCCGCAAAATAATTATTTGTTCTTTGTAGCATTTTGATCTCGCCTGACTTATAGGACAGTGCAATTAGTGCAAAAAAGGGGGTCGCGATCGGAATTATTTCGGTAGCCCCAATTTTTTTATATGTTTTATACACTCATCTCCTGATGAAAAATCTGAGTTTTCGACCTTGGGTCACTTGAGTTTTCGCCGCCGTTTTGAAAAAACCTGCCGAAATCGCGCCAAAATCTAGTTTTTCTCAAATATTTCGTTCCCAATGAAAATTTTGGCTAAGGTAACTTCACAAGTTTTGTAGAACATAAAATTACCTACAATTTTTATTTAAAAAAATGTCTTCTACCTCTAATAAGTATTGAGATACACAGCCGTAAAAATGTGTATAAGTTTATAAAAACAAGTAAATTGCACTACTTGGTTTGGTTTTCTGTACGTACCTCTTTTTCAGTACAGTTTTGTAGAGAATAAAATTTCTATAACGATTTTTATGTTTTTTGTATTGTTTTTACTGATTTAAAGTATGAATAAACAAATATCGGTAGGTGAAAACATAAAAATTTATCACGATATTACCACGTCTTTAATATAGAAATAACGAAAAATAAATACAGTGCGCAGTTCACATGCCGTAGAAATGAAACCTTCAAAAAACTAAAGTAGGCAAGAGTGGGTTGGCTACGAAGCACCGCACAAAGAGAAGCCCGATTATTATCTCATTCTCTCGCAGTCGTATGCTTTGCAGATGTATGCTTTTGCCTCTTTTTAGTGTCGCTATTTTTAGTTTCATCGAGTTTCAAATCACAACGGTACTAGGCGATTTGCAGGTGCTAGAAGTTTACACTTCAAAGTACAAGTGTGCAGTTCACGCGGTAGAAGTGAAACCTCAGAAAACTAAAGTAGACAAGAGCGAAGAAGCTACGAAGCACCGCACGAAGGGGAGATCGAATAGCTACGAAGCACCGCACAATGAGGAGACCGATTAGTCTGTCTAATCTCTTATACTTATCACTCAGAAGTGATAAGTAAATAAGTACTTTTTTTCATTTTTTTTATTTTTTCATTCATAGTGTAATACTAAATTTTGTTAATTATTTTAAGTTTTAGATACTTACTTACTAGCGACTTGAAATTCAAATGAAACAGAAATGCGTCACGAAAATTTATTATTTTTTACGCACCAGATTTAAATGTCCGGGTTTAATTTTCCCCACAGGAAAAACTAAACCCTTTCACACACTTCCCAAATGATCATCTGGTCAATCCACGTTAGGCAATTGCACTATATGTATTATAATTACAAAACAATACAAGAACAACATGTCAACCTACCAGAGACCAGATGGGAAAAAAATTCACCGACTCCAGATATTTTCATATCAGAGGGTTCGGCTCTGTGGAATTCCTAATTGAACCTATAAATCCTACTGATCCCTCAATATAAATATTTAAAAAATCTTTTGTAATCCTACATGTATTTAAAATTACCGATTTTTGCATTTTTATGTATAAATTCTTTGACAAATCTAATACGCCTAAATTTTGAATCAGAGACCTAGGTATAATGCCAGTAGCCGAAATAACAAATGGTAATATTTTTATATTCCGAGAATGCCAAATTCTTTTAATCTCATTTCCTAAATCTGTGTATTTTCTAATTTTTTCAGAAACAGTTTTTTGAATATTACAGGAATTTGGAATAGCTACATCAATGATATAAGTTATTTTTTTAATTTTGTCATGTAAAACTATATCAGGTCTATTATGACTAATTGTTCTGTCTGTTAGTATAGTTTTATCATAATATATTTTATAAAATTCATTTTCTAAAAATGAATTTGGTTCATATTCATAATATGGTACTATATTACGGCAGTCAATCAAGTTATGTTTAATTACCAAACTTTGGTGGATTATTTTTAAAACCTGATTGTGCCTAAATGTATACTCGGACGGCGCTAATATAGAACATCCCGATATAATATGTTCTATAGTTTCCGGAAAAGCCAAACATTTTCTACATAAATCATCAATTTGATTTATATCTTTGATTATATGCTTCCTATAATTTTTAGTATTAATGACTCTATCTTGAATGGCAAGCATAAATCCTTCTATTTCTGCGCTCAACTCTCCAATACTCAACCATTTGTTTGACGAAAGTTTGTCAACATACGTTTGGTTGAGATAATTGAAGTGTTTTGCATGAATAATTTTATTTGACCAGGAATCTAATAATTCCTGGTTAGTATTTATAAGAATGTTGGCATTCTCGTCATATAAATTTAAAGGTGTAATGTTTCTATCTGCCTTACAAATTATTTTGTGCATTTCTGAGCTATTAGCTTTCCTATGGAAAAAATTTCTAAGCATTTCTACCTGATTGTGTTTCAAAGATGTTATTTTGACTATACCTCTACCTCCTAAATTTCTAGGTAAATTAATTCGTTCTATAGCTGAATTTGGATGATGGCAATTAAACTTTGTTAACGTAGTTCTAATTAATCGTTCTAAACTATCTAAATCTGTATTGGACCATTTAATTATGCCAAAAGAGTACGTTAATAAAGGTATTGCCCAAGTATTTATTGCTTTTACTAAATTTTTAGCAGATAGATTGCATTTTAAAATTTTTCTGATCCTAGTTTGAAATTTAATCCTAATATCATTTTTAATACTTGTGTGATCTAATCTATTCGATTGCGGGTATCCTAAATATTTATAAACCTCATCCCCTTTCATACTTTTAATTTTGAAATTTCTAAATATACCCTCGTCTCCATCTACAATTTTGCCTTTCTCTATATGGATCGTTTTACATTTATCTAAACCAAAAGTCATTTTAATATCATCTGAAAAAATTTTAACTACCTTAATCATTTTTTCTAAATTTGATTCAGAATTTGAAAATAATTTTATATCATCCATATATAATAGATGTGAAACTATACTACTCTCTCTTGTATTACCCTTAATTTTTATTCCAAACTTGCTTTTAATCAACATTTTAGACATAGGATTCAATGCTAAGCAAAACCAAAGAGGACTCAATGAGTCTCCTTGAAAAATCCCTCTTTTTATTGAAATGCCCGGTACTACTATTTTCTTACCTTTTAAATTTACTAGTAAATCTGTATACATTAATATAATATAATACATTATTATTATTATATTATATTTATTATTATTTTATCACATTATTACTCACCAATCAGTCGATTACACATTTTGGGAAATGAATATGCTAACATCGGCGACATTTATTTCTTAAAATTAGCGCAATATAAACATGCACTCAAAAATTATTTTTCCATAATGTAACTTTATATACGCAATATGGACATGTTGAAAAGAAATGTGATATTTCTCATTGTTCTTTTTTGTTATTTTTTGTTGTGATACACAAAATAATTGTATGTTATTTTAAAGTTTAAAACTACTATTATGTAATGATATTATTTTTCTTACTTTTGTACTCTATTGTATGTTTATTTATAAAAGGCAGTATAGCCGTTTATGTATTTAAAATAAATAATATAAAATAATTGTTAATTAGTTCTAATATAATAGGTACGGTAAATCCTCGCTCTCACTCAAGGCTCCCATAGTCCAGCGGCGTAAAGCGCCTCACGAATTTAGTGGCCAGACAATTCAGACCGCGTGGGTTCGAGTCTTATAAAATAAAATAAAAAACGTTTTAATTTTTGCAAAATTAATATTCAATCTTCAAACCACACAAAATGAAAATGAACCACACCAAGAAGAAACCATAATTATTAATATGATGACCCAATGTATAGCAAAAGGTGCACCAGAATTCGACGTCAAAAATATGTATAAAATCATCCTTCACTAACTAACTAACCATAACACCGTTTCTCCGCAGGGGTAGGCAGAGAGGACGGGCCGCCAAACAACTCGGTCTTGGCACACACTCCTTGCCTCGTTCACATTCATACATCGTCTCACACATCCTCTTCTATTATTTTGAATCTCGATGCAGCCCGAATCAAGTATCTGATTCACTTGGTCTTGCCATTTTTTATATTAGCTCCACTCAGAAGGCCATGAGAAAAATAATTTCCCTCAGGCCCTATGTCATCTTAGGGGATGCAGTGAGGAGGGTCTTTCAACATCATTTTACAACTCATCGTATTTCTACGTAATGTGTTTATTTATTAAATTGATAAAATTGAGCACAATCTTTAAATTAAATTATAATTAATTATCAATCTAACAATTAACAATGTATTACGGCCAAATAAACGCATTGTTCCCACCCGCCAGTTACGGCGGCTACCCGCTAGGAGCGAGGAACCGAGGTAGGTACAATGCCAAACCGCGCGCCAGAGCTAAGCGCCCCGTTATTTGAATGATGCTCGTAGTAAAAAATCCCAAAACGTCAGAAACATGTCACTAAAAATCGGCTGACCGCGTGCCGCATGGCCGACCCGAAGAGCTTCGGCATTCTTCGCAAATATTCCGAAGCTTTGGTTCCAGCGGTAGTAAGGTTTGAACAAGATAATATTAAGTAATAATATTTCTCTTCTAAAATGTAACCATTAGTCAAAGGGTCAGCTATGCGTCTGGTGTGACATTATCTTGTTCGAGCCCTTGGGATGTACCTTTTTGACATTATTATTTGTTTGTCACCCATTGATCGAAGTTGTCACGACAGTAAATGGCGATATTGGCGATCCACGCCGCAGAGTGTTTCTTGTGTGTTAATTATTATTATTGGATTATTGCGTTATTATTATTATCTTTGGAAGGTTGAGTATTTTTAAATGGATATCACACCCACCCTTTCCACTAATCTTCTAATAGATGTAATATCAATAGTAATGGAGTGTAAAATGCTTCTAAAAATATTGATACCAGAATAATTCTATAATAATTGGATAATTACTAGAGCGCCGTTTTAGTTATGTTGCGTTGTACAATTTATTATGAGTTCCTAGGCTATATGTATTTTTATTATTTGAATTTACAAACAGATACATAAAACATACCTACTTACCTGGCAGGTCAATTGACTATATTAAACTCTAGACATCAGCATGTTTTTACATCGCACGATATTTTTACTATTACAGTTACATGATATTTTTAGATACTTAGCAAATAATGTAAAATTATGCATGATGTCTAGATTTTTTTTAAAATATAATATCAACCTTTCGTTTTTTATGAATGGCTTGGTGAACCACCTATAACTTGAGGCACCGGCCGCGCCTGGTAGGAATCAGAGGTTTAGTGTATCCAGGAGTGACGGACGTATGAGTCCATCCCTCCAATAGCTGTGCAAAGCGATGGGTCGAGAGAGTCCTGCTGAAAAGGTCGAAAGGCCTCCCTCAACCAGTCTCTCTCCGCCACGCAGTAGGTGGGCAAGCGCATCCGCTGCCAAGACCTCACCCAATGAGTTCGGGCACCCCTGCTAAGTCACCAAACGTAGTGAACCTCTTGGGGGTGACCTATGGCAGAGGTGTTGGTTATCCAATAAATGGTTCCCGGGGCGGCGGTACCCATACCCGCCTCCCAAATTGAAATGCCACACGTCTTCTCGTTCATTCGCTCTACAATCCATCCGAGCGTTCCTTTCGTAATTTTACTCATTACGTTTACATTGGCCTTGCATTCTTCGCGGATCTCCACGTTTCTCCCAAGATCGTACATGGTTTTACCATACTCACGCCTCAGGAATCGCAATTCTACAGCATTCAGCCTACTTTCCTTCCTTTGCTTCCTTCCTCTTCCTTCCTCTACCAGTTCCATGCCTCACAGCCATACATGGGGGTCGGTTCCAGCACTCTATTATGGATAGCTGGCTTCGCTTCTTTGGACAGTTTTTTTGTTGGCGCCACTGGCGTTCTATCCTCCGTTAATGGAGTTACCTACATTTAACCTTGTTTCACATATCTCTATCAGCCTTCCCATCTAACGTAAACACACTTCCCAAATATACTTCACAATACATACTTCAAAAACTTATCCACCTGCTCCAAGTATTCATCATTCACAACTAAGTTTCACATTGTTTTCGTATCAAACACCACGATTTTAGACTTACTTACATTCATCATTAACTCATTCTTCATACATATTAAATTATCTGTCTAGGTACATTTAAATTAAATATCTAAGCATAGTTTTCTATGTTTTCATATTGTTTAATCGAAAAAATCCCAAGCATTTGGGGCATGGCAAATAATCATTGAATGAGGAATGGTATTTTCTTGTAATGGGTTTTTTGTATTCCTGATAATTTTGTACATAATCTCCCGTTTTATGCAATTTAGCAGAAGACCTTTTCTTTCCTTGCCATTCATTATTGTCAGGATATTTTGAATTTCACATTCTATCTCGTGGTTTCTAAAAATATGCCTCGAGTCCTTTTCGAAATAAAAACAAAAATCCGGCATTCGACCTCTTTTGAAGTGAAAACTTTTGTAGCACCGTTGTGATTTGAAACTCGATGAAACTAAAAATAGCGACACTAAAAAGAGGCTAAAACATACATCTATAGGACTACAAGAGAATAAGATAATAATCGGGCTTCTCTTTGTGCGGTGCTTCGTAGCCTATCCACTCTTGTCTACTTTCGTTTTCTGAAGGTTTCATTTCTACGGTGTGTGAACTGCGCCCTGTATTTTTTTTGTTATTTCTTTATCAATTTTCTTCTTGGATTTGGTCAATACGTTAAAGTTTTGTGGAAACAACGAACGAAGGTCGTTTTCAGAATGGGGGGTGAGGTTTGTCTAGGTCTTGGAGGCGGATGACCGGGACACACTGAACCCCAGATTCCTACCCACCCTTTAAACCCCTTTCCTTAAAATAATTTTCCTCTCCTTCCTTTCCTTCAAAAGCTCTCCGCACAACATACCCAAAGATGAATAATTTCCCTCAGGGTCTTCTGTGTGGAGCTCATGTAAAAAAAAAGAAAAAAAAAGTACGAGATTTTAAATTAGTGACTGGTTATTCGTAACCCAATAATGATTGTCTTTCTTAAAAAAAATTCTGCCTTTATTGCACTTGTCAATTGCTACCTATCGCAATAAGGAGCCAATTTTATGCATCCCGAATAATTATTGCTAACTAAAATAACCTAGTTCCTGTTCACTCTATATATATTTTTTTCATTAGCTCCACACTGCAGGCCCTGAGGAAAACAATTTCCCTCAAGGCCTATGTCATCTTTGGGGATGTTGTGTGGAGGGTATTTTTGGGGAAAGGAAGGAGAGGAAGTTTTGGGAAAGAAAAAAGTATGAAGGGTAGTTAGGAATCTGGGGGTAAATGTGTCCAGGAGTGACAGACATATGAATCCATCCCTCCCACTGTGATATAAGGCGTGGATCGAGAGTCCGGTTGGAGAGATGAAAAGGTCTCCCTCAACCAGTCTCTCCTGGTCCGGCCCGCCATGTTGTAGGTGGGCAAATGCATAGGCTGCCAAGACCTAGACACAGCTCACTCCGTGAACCCGGGCACCCCCGCTAAGACACCAAACATATCTAACCACTTGGTGTGACCTATAGCAGGGCTGTTAGTTATCTTGTAAATGGTTCCCGGGGCGGCGGTACCCACACCTGCCTCCCAAATTTTTAATTTGATTGTTGTTTTTCCTCCCAAATATAAAATGATATAATAACAGTCTACCGTTTTGACTTCTTGGGATTCTGTTTTGGTTTCCTTCAAAATAATATTTATGTAACCAATCATTTTGTACCTACGATAGATAGACCGTTGGCAAATCGAGAACGAATTAAAAGGATTCTGAAAGCATCGTATTTTAAACGTACTGCATTCAGGAATATACGGAGGTCGTCAAATGTTCGTAATGAACGGACGCCCTAAATATGGAATGAAGAGTGATATACGTACGATATACGCGGTTGCCAAAACGGCGGCAATATGAAAGGACGCCCAAAAGACTCTAAAGTATACGTACCTATCAAAAATTTGAATACCCTCAAAACACAATTTCTGGATAATTCTTTTACTATCACTCTTTTGTCAACCTAAAAACATGTGAACATTCACAGCAATTTTATTTAAAAACCTACCGTAAGCAGTGGTAGCCAAAAGGATGCGAAGTGAAAGGACGCCAAATCTGTAGCGGGATGTATATATATATATATATATATATATACATCCCGCTATCATTTCTGCGTCCTTTCATCAGATCGACATTACTGCGTCTATCGGAAGGACTTGATTTTACATAGTTCTAATTAAAGTATATACTATCTTTTCAATGTTTGATTGTAGCTAGGTATTTACATTTTTGAAAAACATTAATTTAAAAATATACAAAACGAAAAAAACGCCCTTTAACGTTCCACCAATCTGAACTCCTTTCATATTCAATGCAGAGAGGCATCCTGCGTATATTTACTTATATTTGGTCCACAATGAAGCGTCCAATTATATATTCATTTTCATGTGTACGACAAACCGACGTCTTGCGACGTTGCCGCTTATTTGTTCAAGTTTTTGGTTGGACGACTGTATAGGTATTTATAGAATATGAAGGCGCCAAGATGACTGGCCCATACGTCGCGGACTCTAATCAACCCGGCGGCAATGCCCACGTAAAATTTATTAAATTAGTATGAGATTTTTTTGAGACTTATCATTCAGAATTAAAACGTTGCTTGAAGTGTGATCTGTTATTTTTAGTGACTAGATCGATATTGCTGGGTTCTTTCTATGCTTCCTCTTCTCTCCATTTTGATTTCGCATCACGACAGTTATTACCATATTATGACTATATCAGTGGACTTCTGTATGGTTTTCTCATCAAAAACAGTTTTTTCATGTTAATTTTAAAGAATGCACTCTAGATATAAGTGGCTAATTATTACTACAACACGATTATCAGTAGAAATATTATGTGACCTATTTATTATAAAGAAACCGCAGACTTCGGAAAGAGTCAATTTGGGAGGCGGTATGGGTACCGCTGTCCCGGGAACCATTTATTGGATAACCAACACCTTTGCCATAGGTCACCCCAAGTGGTTCGCTACGTTTGGTGAATTAGCGAGGGTGCCTTATAATATGTTATGCTCATGTGGTGAGGTTTGTCTGGGTCTTGGCTGCGGATGCGTCTGCCCACCAGCTGCATAGATGGCCGGTTCGGGACGGAATGGTTGAGGGAGTTCCTTTGATTCTTCAGCCGTACTCTTGCCGAAACCGAAACCGAACCTTCGGTCGGTCAGTAATTATAAATATATTATTATTTTGAATTATATTATAGACCGGTCAGTGGTTGAGTGGGCATCGCATTTGAGTCCCACCCAGGCGTTTCGTGTTCGATTCCTCGGTTGACTAAGTCCTCCATCGCGACTCAAGCAACATTTTCGGCTTACTGTGGTGGTAGTGGGAGATTTTCAAATATTGTCGGGTTATTCGTTAACTCGGGAATGTTTGTCTTTCTTTTAAAAAAAAATGCTTATCATGCTTGACGATGCATTTTCGTTCACGGGAGAAACAATTTCAGGGGTTTTAGGGTTTTAGGTTTTAGGTTTTAGGTTTTTAACAACTAAATTATATGATAAATCCTTTTGAAAGGAAAAGGGGAAAATAGAAAAGCGAAAGCATAAAACTGTCTAAACAAATAATATCATATGACTTCAGATAATAAGTAAATATTATTTAACAATATCTAACAATGACACTGTTCTTTGCAGAGAGGACCCCGAAAGAACTCGATCTTGGCACACACTCCTTGCCTCAATCACGTTAAGTTTTAAAGCTCTTTAAAAAATATATGTTATTCTTGAAGATAATATCTAGACATTCCCCGTGCCGAAAAGCAAATTATATAAAATTCCCTCCATGGAAAAAAATAGGAATGTATGCTCCAAAAATTATTATATACACATTTGTTTTTATAAGTTATTTTACAAGTTATATGTATGAAAAAAATCAGTGTTTTTTGAAATGCTGTTTAAGACAGTCGTGTTTTATTAAACATTTTCACAATTTTTGCATCGACTTCGTCGCTTTAAATACAAGCGCGCTCCTCTAGCACTCGTAATTTCATGTCTCTCCATCTTCTTCTTTTTGAGCCCGGTTGCGGCTTCTTACGTGCTAACTTTTGAGTATCTGATTGTAGTCAGTCTATTTATGCCAGTTCTGAAGAATGAATTCTAAACATAACAGGATTGAAAAACATTTAGTCCATTGATATCAGATGATAATTAAAAGGGTTAATTATTACTTCAACATTGTATCGGATGTACCATCAAGACTTGTACGGTGTACACTTAGTGTACTGGTTCACGAACTTGACCTAATAATGAAAAATTTGTTTGTATTATAAATATTATAAACAAATACATCACATCCAAACACTTAAAATGTGGTTCCTAGAACCCGATAATGGATTAGGAGGCCCGTTAAGTAACAAGAGATTCATTCATTAATTTTGTCTTCTGGAATATTGCCGATTACTCTAATGAACGGTTCATAGCATTAAAAAGATAACGATTTTAATCGATATTTTGACAGCAGTACAGTATCTCTCAACGACAGCGGATACCTACATATCAAGGACATCAAACACACCTGCTTTGATATTCATCGTGTTCTACCTTGCCGGTATCCGTGGTCGAGGTGTAAGGCTCTCGAATTGCAATCAGGAGGTCACGGATTCAAATCGCAAAGTGAGCTAATATTTTTATTTATTTGATTAATCTGTATTATTTCACAATTTAATCACTTAAAATAAAATAAGGTATATTTGCGGCTCGTTTCAAAGTGTAAGATACTCTCAGAATCGCCCTGGCGTAAGATCACCATTCAGAATTGAACGGTCAGTGACTGAGAGGGCATCGCGTTTGGGTCCCAACCGGGGGACGCTTGTTCGATTCCTCGGCTGGCTAAGTCCTCCATCACGACACAAGCAACATTTTCTGCTTAGTGTGGTGGTAGTAGGAGATTTTCAAACATTGTTGGGTTATTCATAGACCGGGAATGTTTGTCTTTCTTTAAAAAAAATAAAAAAGGAAAAATAGAATTGAAATCCCCGGTGTAAGACCGCCATTCAGAATTGAAACGTTGCTTGAAATGGCTTTAGCCGTGTTTGGTGACCAGATTTATATAACCAGGTTCTTCCCCACCTACCTCTTTCCCATATCCTTCTCGTCCCACTACCTTCAATCCCGCAACATGGGTACCCCAATTGGAGATGCCATAGACTCACTGGCTCCATTGGTTGAATGATGGTCTTACACCAGGACGAAACTGAAATTATCATCTTCTCTAGAAGGAATCACAAATATAGCTACTAATACAATTATTTTTAATTAATACATTTTGTAGTAATACACGTATTAATCAAATAAAATTTTATTTTTGGATTTGAATCCGAGACCTCCGGATTGCTAATAGAGAGCTTTGCCCTCGACCACGGAGGTCGTTATTTCCTGTCCTTGGGTTTTCTTGCACGTCTAAATTAAATAGAACCGGGTCTTTTCCCTATGATTACACACTTCACGTTAAAAAATGTATTAATATTTTTCAGTTGGTTAAAATCGCCAATAGCCAATTCTTAGTAGTTTTTCTCGATTAGTCTCTGAAGTTCACCTGAACGTTTTCAGTTTAGTAGGAGAACTTGGAAAATACTCTTTCTCTCATTAGAAATAAGCCGGAATACAGCATCACTTGCCTTGATTTTTAAATGTTAATCTAACAATGAATTTCAACACGTTTTGCGAGTAAGAAGAAAAGTCATAGTTTTCAAATTACTTGCAGCTTTGGCAGATTGGGTAATTATTACTACAACACGATTATCGATAGAAATATTACGTCTTTTGCGAATCTTACAACAAAATTATAATTAATTCAATTTGGGAGGAGGGTGTGGGTACAGCCGCCGCAGGAACCATTTATAGGATAACCAACACCTCTGCCATAGGTCATCCCAAGTGGTTCGCTACGTTTGGTGACTTAGCAGGGGTTGCCGGGTTAATGGGGTGAGATTTGGTAGCGGATGCGTCTGCCCACCAGCTGCATGGCAGGTCAAGTCGGGAGAGATCGGTTGAGAGAGCCTCCTTGACTGTCACTCCTGGACACATTGACCCCCCAGATTCCTATCCACCCCCAATACCATTTTCCTTCCCAGAACTTCCTCTCCTTCTTCTCCTAAAATGACCCTCCACACAGCATCCCCAAAGATGACATAGGTCCTGAGGGGAATTATTTTCCTCCCAGACCTCCTGGGAGGAAAATATATGTTAAATCTCTTAAAAGGAAAATCGAAAGCTTAAAACTGTGTAAACAAATAAAATAACATGCCTTTAATAATAAATAAACATTATCTCATAATAACTAACCATCCCGCTGTTTCTTCGCAGGGGTTCGCAGGGGTTCGCATAGAGGACCGCCAAACAACTCGGTCTGTGCATACACTCCTTGCCTCATTCACATCCATATATCGCTCTTTTCTTCTGTCTTTCGACACGACTCAAGAATTCGGTTTACTCAATCATGCCATGTCTTTCTCGGGCATCCCCGACTTTTTCTACCATTCAAGTTCACGTCATATATTCTTCTTACAACCTTTCTTTAGATAATTGGATCTACATGCCAAACCATCTAAGAGTCCTATTCTTATCTCATTACACTCATCAGTCTTGTATTCTCCGTGAATCACATATATATTTTTACTGTCAAATCTGTCATAATTTGAAGAGAAAATTGTTTTATTTTGTAGTAAGTAAGTTTTCAAATTACTAATACATTAAGCACATTGATTTTATCTTGTTTAGGAATTTATAATTGTGTATAAGAAAATAACCAATATTGGTTTAAAAATAGTCATATAAAAAAATAAAGTTGCTGAAATATTTACTGTACTTTAATAACACAATGACAAGCTGAATTTGAATGAAATCTTGTTTTTTCTTATCTTAATTGCAATGTGCGATGTTTTTACTATGATTGATCTGTATCAGAAGAAACGCTATTAAAAAGCGATGTTGCCAAATGTAGGAGTTGCGATACGCGAGTCAATGAAATGTATATTTTGCTAAAAATATACGCTCGTCTACTACAGCGCCGCGGCTCGCCGCTCGGTGACAAAGCGCTGATAGCGGGATGTATATATATATATATATATATATATATATATACATCCCGCTATCATTGCTGCGTCTTCTAATGGTCCACTTTCATTCAATCCTGCGTCCGACCGTCATTCTGCGTCCGGTATACGGACGCAGGATTGAACACATGTAATTTCAAGTTTTCCCCACTCCTGTACCCTCATACAGTCCAAAACGAAAATAAGCCAGACGCGGTATTGGTACCTAAATCAACTGAAATATGCTATTTTAGTTCAGTGCTTTATCACCGAGCGGCGAGCCGCGGCGCTGCAGTAGACGAGCGTATATTTTTAGCAAAATATACATTTCATTGACTCGCGTATCGCAACTCCTACATTTGGCAACATCGCTTTTCAATAGCGTTTCTTCTGATACTGATCAATCATACTAAAAACATCGCACATTGCAATTAAGATAAGAAAAAACAAGATTTCATTCAAATTCAGTTTGTCATTACGTTATCATTGTACAGCAAATATTTTCGCAACTTTATTTTTTTATATGATCATTTTTAAACAAATATTGGTTATTTTCTTAACCACGATTCCTACAATGCTTAATCGTGTGCCACGCCACTATTATTATTAATCAAGATAAAACCAATGTGCTTAATATATTAGTAACTTGAAAACTTACTTACTACAAATAAAACAATTTTCTCTTCAATTTATGACTGATTTGACATTAAAAAATATATGTGAGATACTTTGAGATTCACGGATAATACAAGACTGATGAGTGTAATGAGATAAGAATAGGACTCTTAGATGGTTTGGGCATGTAGAGCCAATTATCTAAAGAAAGGTTGTAAGAAGAATATATGACGTGAACTTGAATGGTAGAAAAAGTCGGGGATTCCCGAGAAAGACATGGCATGATTAAGTAACCCGAATTCTTGAGTCATGTCGAAAGACAGAAGAAAAGAGCGATATATGGATGTGAATGAGGCAAGGAGTGTATGCACAGACCGAGTTGTTTGGCGGTCCTCTCTACGAACCCCTGCGAGGAAACAGCGAGATGGTTAGTTATAGTTATTGTGAGATAACTTGTTAATTGTGAGATATTATTTATTATTAAAGGCATGTTATTTTATTTGTTAACACAGTTTTATGGTTTCGATTTTCCTTTTAAGAGATTTAACATATATTTTCCTCCCAGGAGGCCCTGGGAGGAAAATAATTCCCCCCAGGATCTATGTCATCTTCCGTGGAGGGTCATTTTTAGGAGAAGAAGGAGAGGAAGTTCTGGGAAGGAAAATGGTATTGGGGGTGGGTAGGAATCTGGGGGTCAATGTGTCCAGGAGTAACAGTCGAGGAGGCTCTGTCAACCGATCTTTCCCGACTTCTCCTGCCATGCAGCTGGTGGGCAGATGCATCCGCTACCAAGACCCGGACAAATCTCACCCCATTTACCCGGGAAACCCTGCTAAGTCACCAAACGTAGCGAACTACTTGGGATGACCTATGGCAGGGGTGTTGGTTATCCTATAAATGGTTCCTGCGGCGGCTGTACCCACACCCTCCTCCCAAATTAAATTAATTTTAATTTTAATATAATATTCCGCAAAAGACGTAATACTTCTATCGATAATCGTGTTCTAGTAATAATTACCCAATCTGCCAAAGCTGCAAGTAATTTGAAAACTATGACTTCTTCTTACTCGCAAAACGTGTTCATTGTTAGATTATCATTTAAAAATCAAGGCAAGTGATGCTGTATTCCGGCTTATTTCTAATGATAGAAATAGTATTTTTCCAAGTTCTCTTACAAAACTGAAAACGTTCAAGTGAACTTCATAGACTAATCGAGAAAAACTACTAAGAATTGGCTATTGGCGATTTTAACCAACTGAAAAATATTAGTACATTTTTTTAATGTGATGTGTATAATCATAGAGAAAAGACCCGGTTCCATTTAATTTAGACGTGCAAGAAAACCCAAGGACAGGAAATAACGACCTCCGTGGTCGAGGGCAAAGCTCTCTATTAGCAATCCGGAGGTCTCGGATTCAAATCCCGGCGTGCGCGCATAAAATTTTATTTGATTAATACGTGTATTATTACAAAATTTATTAATTAAAAATAATTGTATAAGTAGCTATATTTGTGACTCCTTCTAGAGAAGATGATAATTTCAGTTTCGTCCTGGTGTAAGACCACCATTCAACCAATGGAGCCAGTGAGTCTATGGCATCCCCAATTGGGGTACCCATGTTGCGGAATTGAAGGTAGTGGGACGAGAAGGAGATAGGAATGAGGTAGGTGGAGAAGAACCTGGTTATATAAATCTGGTCACCAAACACGGCTAAAGCCATTTCAAGCAACGTTTCAATTCTGAATGGTGGTCTTACACCGGGGATTTCAATTCTATTTCCTTTTTTATTTTTTTTAAAGAAAGACAAACATTCCCGGGCTATGAATAGCCCAATAATGTTTGAAAATCTCCTACTACCACCACACTAAGCAGAAAATGTTGCTTGTGTCGTGATGGAGGACTTAGCCAGCCGAGGAATCGAACAAGCGTCCCCCGGTTGGGACCCAAACGCGATGCCCTCTCAGTCACTGACCGTTCAATTCTGAATGGTGATCTTACGCCAGGGCGATTCTGAGAGTATCTTACACTTTGAAACGTGCCGCAAATATACCTTATTTTATTTTAAGTGATTAAATTGCGAAATAATACAGATTAATCAAATAAAAAAAAAACTGCGTGGAGCTATGTAAAAAAATGTATTAGCTCAGTTTGCGATTTGAACCCGTGACCTCCTGATTGCATTTCGAGAGCCTTACACCTTGACCACGGATACCGGCAAGGCAGAACACGATGAATTTCACAGCAGGGTACCTAGCATGGTCGATCGACATAGGTTTTATCGAAAATATCGGTAACTTGTCATCGCTCCCGAGCACGACTGCAGACCGCTAACGAACAAATGAAAGTTCACAACGACTAACGGTCCCTAATAATTTATTTGACGTGAACTGTTATTTGTTCGTTAGGGGTCTGCGGTCTGGTCATAGCGAAACCTATGTCGATCGACCATGCTAGGTACCCAGGTGCGGTTGATGTCCTCGATAAGTAGGTATCCGCTGTCGTTGAGAGATACTGTACTGCTGTCAAAAATGTCGATTAAAATCGTTATCTTTTTAATGGCATGAACCGTCCATTAGAGTAATCGGCAATATTCCAGAAGACAAAATTAATTAATGAATCTTTTGTTACTTAACGGGCCTCCTAATCCATTATCGAGTTCTAGGAACCACATTTGTTTGGATGTTGTGTATTTGTTTATAATATTTATAATACAAACAAATTTTTCATTATTAGGTCAACTTCGTGAACCAGTACACTAAGTGTACACCGTACAAGTCTTGATGGTACATCCGATACAATGTTGAAGTAATAATTAACCTTTTTAATTATCATCTGATATCAATGGACTAAATGTTTTTCAATCCTCTTTTATTTAGAATTCATTCTTCAGAACTGGCATAAATAGACTTGCTACAATCAGACACTCAAAAGTTAGCACGTAAGGAGCCGCAACCAGGCTCATAAAATGAAAATGGGCAAAAAGAAGAAGATGGAGAGATATGAAATTACGAGTGCTAGAGGTGCGCGCTTGTATTTAAAGCGACGAAGTCGATGCAAAAATTGTGAAAATGTTCAATAAAACACGACTCGTTCAAAATAGAGCAAAAACTTCGTGTTGGTTGTCTTAAACAGCATTTAAAAAAACACTGTGAATTTTTTCATACATGTAACTTGTAAAATAACTGAAACAAATGCGTTTATAATAATTTTTGGAGCATACTTTCCGATTTTTTTCCATGGAGGGAATTTTATATAATTTGCTTTTCGGCACGGGGAATGTCTAGATATTATCTTCAAGAATAACATATATTTTTTAAAGAGCTTTAAAACTTAACGTGATTGAGGCAAGGAGTATGTGCCAAGATCGAGTTCTTTGGCGGTCCTCTCTGCAAAGAACAGTGTCATTGTTAGATTAGTATTAGATTTAGTTATTAACTTATTATCCGAAGTCATATTATATTATTTGTTTAGACAGTTTTATGTTTTCGCTTTTCTATTTTCCTCTTTTCCTTTTAAAGGGATTTATCATATAATTTAGTTGTTAAAAACCTAAGCCCCTAAAACCCCTAAAATTGTTTCTCCCGTGAACGAAAATGCATCGTCAAGCATGATAAGAATTTTTTTTTAAAGAAAGACAAACATTCCCGGGTTAACGAATAACCCGACAATATTTGAAAATCTCCCACTACCACCACAGTAAGCCGAAAATGTTGCTTGAGTCGCGATGGAGGACTTAGTCAACCGAGGAATCGAACACGAAACGCCTGGGTGGGACCCAAACGCGATGCCCACTCAACCACTGACCGGTCTATAATATAATTCAAAATAAGAATATATATATAATTAGTGACCGACCGAAGGTTCGGTTTCGGTAAGTTTCGGCAAGAGTATGGCTGGAGAATCAAAGGAACTCCCTCAACAATTCTGTCCCGAACCGGCCTTCTATGCAGCTGGTGGGCAGACGCATCCGCTGCCAAGACCCATACAAACCTCACCACATGAGCATAACATATTATAGGACACCCTCGCTAATTCACCAAACGTAGCGAATCACTTACACACACGACCTATGGCAGAGGTGTTGGTTATCCAATAAATGGTTCCCGTGGTAGCGGTACCCATACCGCCTCCCAAATTGACTCTTTCCGAAGTCTGCGGTTTCTTTATAAATAGGTCACATAATATTTCTACTGATAATTGTGTTGTAGTAATAATTAGCCACTTATATCTAGAGTGCATTCTTTAAAATTAACATGAAAAAACTGTTTTTGATGAGAAAACAATACAGGATTCCACTGCACTGATATAGTCATAATATGGTAATCACTATGAGGCGGATAGTGGCGGCAAAACGTAAAATTCCAGAGCCGCTCATTATTAAAGGCAAAACAATTAAATTATCATTATTTAACCGGTCAAATTTGTTTTAAACAGAGTGTAGCTCATGCACGTGGCTAGCGAATACCACGAGAGGTTTGGTGTGAACAAATTCTCAATTTTTTATTATTTTTTACGAAATAGATTTTCAAACAGTGAATTCGTACAAACAACACTTTTGCACATACAAATATATTGGATTTTCAGTTTGGAGGTTGTGTGATATCAATTGTGTTATTTTAATGAAATATTATACCAAGTTTGTAGGAAATAAATAGAAAATTTAATAATAACGATATTCCAGTTTTGTCGCTGGCATTAGCATGCAGGTGCAGAGCGAACTACTGTGATATAGCAGACAAAATATTACGACATGCAAAAGGTTGAGATCAAATGGAAAGGTATAAATCGATTTCAATAAAATAACATTACATCTTATACTTCTCTTTGTCCTTTTTGTGATAAAAATCACTTTACTTGACTTGCTAGCTGCGGTTTCCCTCAGCGGCGAGTCGGGCAAAATGAAATATTGTAACGGTGTTATTCTAACTGTAAAGGACATGTTTAACCTGTGCGGTATAACTAGAATTTCATGTGTAAATAATATAATATGGCTAGCTACAGTCTGGAAGTAGAACATGTAATCTAAAGTCAAATGAAATAAAAGGAAGGAAATTAAATTAAATAAAATGTGATTTATTGAATATTGATTATAATGACATTGAAAGAATAATTAATGACTCTTATAAATTTATATGATCCCAGGGGTGTTTGTAATTCTCGAAGAGAATTACAACAATCAAACTAATGTGAATAAGAATTTAGGTTATGTGGAAGTTAAAAGATTAGTTGGACGCCAGAGCATTTTAACTACAATGCACAAGTAATAAAGATTGAAAACATAAGGTAACCTTGATAATCTAAATAATATGTTAGGATGAAATAAACGTTACAAATTATTCGAGACGCAATGGTGTGTCCAATTCCTCCGCCGTAGGTACGTGCTCCCTCACTGTAGGCTCGCTCAATCCAAACTGAAGCTTGCGGTTCTCTCTGTAATAGCGAACCCCAGATGCTTACCGCGTACCAACATCAGGAACAAAAGGCGTTGTTGCCATTATTTAGGGACCAGCTGGTAGCTACCCGCTATATTATCCCCCCACCAATCCGAAATTTCCCAGGGGAAATTTCCATGAAGCCCCCTGGCGCTCGAGGAAGAAAACGGACTCGCAGACCAAATTGATGAGCTGTCCAATGACTGCAGGCGGCAAGGAAGAAAACCAGGACCAGGATGTATACAGGTAATAACTGTTCCTCCAAGGTGACATTGCTGGAGAACAGATTCAGGAAAGTCTTCAGCGAACGGCCTCACAATATGACTTCTGCACACTTCGTTGCACATAATTGTGGATATAGCCCGAAAGCGTTGCAAAAGACGGAGCTGTAGACTATTCTTGAGGCTTGCAAGTGAATGGGATCCTGGTAGACAGACGTAATTCCCGTCCATATATTGTAAATAGTAGGAGAAGCGGTGACCACCGTACTGCAATAATGTTGACATGACGTCATAATAAAACGATGACCCAGAAGAAGTTCCATAATTCAATGCAGCATCTCTCCGATAATGATGACTTCAAGAAGCTGATGACCCAAAGTGGCCCAAGGTAGAGATGGAGCTCTGGTATAAATCTTGAAGTAAAGCGATGATAATTTTGAAAGAATCTTCCCATGATGATGACTTCAAGCGGAATAATGATACAACGGCTTGATGATGATGATACGGCTTGAAGTAAGATGAATGCCATTGTCTCACATTGGACCAGCGTCGATGAACATGAAGGATACTTTCTTCTTAGTCTTGATATTGTTGAAATTTCTTGAGATTATCTTGAAGTTCCCTATGCTATACTGCCTAAATAAGATTACCAGCAACAAGTAAGATATAAAAGGAAAGAAAATTCAAGATGAAATACCAAAATAATTATGTAAATGTATGCTCAAAGCTGAAATTTAAATTTTCCACATAACATATTAAAGAAACCTAAATATAAAGTTTAGTAATTGTAAAACTTCATGTCTATTCAGAAGAAACAATGAAATAATATGCATTTGCAAAATTAGAATGAAAGGGATTACCGAAGTTTGAATTATCTCAACGAAGTCAATATATGATAATTAAATGCATTTAAATTGAGATTTAGAATGGTGAATATATTATCCAATAATCTTATACCCGGTAGATATCAAAATACAAGACCCAAAACATATGAAAAAAAATTTTTACTGAGATATATTTATTTTATTTTATTTATTTTATTGAATTCCCAGAATAAAACAACAGCCTGTATTATGCTGAGCTGAGTATAAAAACTGCAAAATGAAATTCTTATTTGTTTGAAAGTATTTTTCCTTTTAAAACCCCATGTAGCAAATAATAATTCCGAGATCGTCAATAAACAAAGACCAGATTGATGGTAAAATAATAATTAAAAAGATAAATGTATTCAAATGTAGATGGCACTAGTATAGGCCCAATTATATTAGTAATAAAATGATAAAATTTAATAATAATGTTACTAATCAGCAACAGATGTCATTGCTCTATTCCCATAATAAATTAAAAAAATAATTTAAGTACAACCTGTACAGTTGTTATAATAACTGATTGAAATAACTCCAATCATTATACTGGAATATATGTATTCATCATGATAATTTCAACAACAGAAATTATCAGGAGGAATTATGAAACAACACAATATTTAACATAAAACATACAAAACACATACCCCTTTTTAACTATAACGTAGCCAAAATTTTGATCTATTGTTAAAAAATGATGTAACTTATTAATATGCAATGTAAATTTTGTAACAACGCATCACGATAGTTAAAATTACTATCTATTTGTAAATATTCGTGGAACAAAATTGATAAAATTGAAATACAGACTCACAAGGTTTCACTGAAATCCTCTCGAAAGAGATGATACCATGAGTTTCTACAATTCAACAAAATCAAAAAATTATAAAGATTAATTAAATCCAATATCTGACATCAAAAAGAGACAGACATAACCTCGTCATAAGACTTCAACTTATACGATTCTCCTCAGCATATCCATTATAACCTCATATTGAGATGGAAAAAGAAGGAAAATACCCAAATATAACGTAACGTTATATACTTCAAAATACCCATCTTATTTGCGGAGGACAAGAGACCTACCCTCATCATAGGAAATACATCTACGCCAAGGGTTCCTCTCTCTTCCTGCGGTTGAGAAAGACTAGGATAAGCTACCTAAATCTAACTCTACGATCAATCCCATGAAGGAATTGTGCTGCGAACTCAGAGGCCCTAAAACTAAAGCATGGAACACAAAACAACTAACTGACGTACTCAGAGGATTAGAAAACTAACATGTCACGCGCTAGTATCTTCCCGCTGCACGATAAGAATAATTAATAGTGAAATAATTTCCACCATGAATAAAACGAGGCTTAAAAGTTTAAATCCGAAAAAAATAATCCGAAAATACCCCAAGGACAATTACAACTGACAAGACAAAACATTACAAAACAAACAACTACCATTCAACGATCAAACTCATTTTCAGTCTGAAAGCTGAATGTTAGTGAAATATCCATCTGCCTTTGTTGGCGCACCAAACACAGATAGCTATTTCCCCAAAATTACACCGCAATAATTATTATGCTATATTATATAGCCACACTAGGACCTTAAATTATGTCCTATAACAAGATTGATTTAACAGAACGTTTAAAGTTTCCCGCTCTGAAAAGTGAAGACGCAAACCCAATAATAATCGTTGTATGTGTTGTGTTAACATCAATGTAGATGGCGTTATTAAGTGGTGACTTATTAATTAATGTGTGAAACTTGTTAATTTACAAATCTGAGATCTATTAAATGACCCAAAATATTGTGTGCTGTATAAGATTATTAAAGTTATACGAAAAAACTCTATTAATTGAAGTTCAAGGATGTTATTTCAATAAAATTTATTTCTTCAACAATCCACTAATCGCTCCGAAAAAAAATTTACCTTGCAAACCTCTGATAACCCTAAGAAAGGAAGATCAGCAAGTATTTCAAGGAACAGTCAATAGATCGCAAAAAAAAAAATTATTATAAAGCGTTGCTTTATTATCCCAAAGCTATAAGCAATAATCAAAGTATGGAACCCTGTAATTCACCGAACCATAATAATTTTAAATTAATTATGTAGATGGCGCTAGCGAACGAAAAATTGATTATTTAATAATATCAATTAATAGAAACTACCTGAACTGAAACAAATTTTAAAAAATTCAGACCAGAACTATAAAGAATCCTAATACCTGTGAATTTTTTACGTAAGTAAACATGTGATAATACTCTACATTTTTATAAATTTAAACTAGTTGAAAGTTCATAACAATCTTATTAGTCGCTCCGAAAGTTACTTCGCATATTCTCTGAAAGCCCTATAAAAGGAAAAATATGCAAAACAATTTAAGGATCAGCCAATCGATCGCAAGTAACAATAATATTATACAATCTTCTGTACTAATTTAATGAAATATCCATTTAGTGGAATAGAAAAAAAAAACCCCCAAAAGATTACTTAGACCATTGCCGATGAACAAATCATATAGTGAGACAGAGACACGAGTAATCAACAGAGACACTTTGCAATATCCACCTACAAAGTGACGATTTCAAAACATCAGTTGATCATCAAGCCCGAAGAAACTATTACGAATTTATTTATTATGAAAGAAAACTAATCTCGCCGACTAAGGAGAAATTTAAAATTCGATAAAAATCTATTAAAATAATGATTTGAATACAACTCCCTGTTCTGTACCCAAATCGGAATTTAATAAAATTTATCAAAACCCCAAAATAAAAATTTGTATAAAATATTAATCCGTATGAATATAATGATGTATAGCAAGGAAATTTAATTTCTTTTGAAAGCCCTTACATGCGGAAGGAATAAAAATCATCGATCAAATCAATATAACCCGGATAATAAATTATAAAAATTAATTTACGTGAAACTAGCTTTAGTCGCTTTGCAAAACAGGACAGCCCGAATTCTGTAGACGAAGGCTTGTGATGACGTCTCATCTCCACCCCGGATGTCCAGCAAAATTTGGTCCGCGTCTGAAATGCACGTTTGGTTACATTTATTATTAAGAAAAATAAAAATTTTATAAAAAGAACAAAATGAAATCAAAATTCCAAGGTAAGATTGTAAAAGTTCACAATGTAACAGAACATATGAAATGCAGGTAGGATAAATATTTGTATGAAGTTAAAACCATGTGAAGAAATTCATGTGTGAAAAGATGTCAATAATAATTATTGCATCAGGTAGATAATTTCTGAAATTTACACATTATAGCAAAAATTTAAGCACGAAAAATATCACCAGATAAATGCAATGAGGTTAAACAGCCACTCACAACACAGTGTAAAGCAAATTAGCATGTAATAAAATATACTTACTAAGTTTCAATTATTAACGGATGGCCAGTACGAGTTTGTATAATGAGATAATATCAATCTGCCGAAATATTATTAATTTCGTCTGCAGAAATTAAATCCATCCGCTATAAATAAATATGTACCTACATGTATAATTAGTGGGAGAAACGATTATTAATAGTACAACACATACAAATAACACAAAACAAAATGAGTTGTGGATGAACAAGCCCACAGAAATATCAAAATATGCAAATAATAAATAAAATTGAACACATACCCACGACGGTAAAAAGAACACACCCTCGAATTGTAAATTCACCTAACCTAGATTAACATTTAAACGTCATCGCGGAGAATTTAAGAACATATCCACATAAAACAAGCAAAATAGTTTGACAGGATCTATGACGTTGGGTCGCCACTGTAACGGTGTTATTCTAACTGTAAAGGACATGTTTAACCTGTGCGGTATAACTAGAATTTCATGTGTAAATAATATAATATGGCTAGCTACAGTCTGGAAGTAGAACATGTAATCTAAAGTCAAATGAAATAAAAGGAAGGAAATTAAATTATATAAAATGTGATTTATTGAATATTGATTATAATGACATTGAAAGAATAATTAATGACTCTTATAAATTTATATGATCCCAGGGGTGTTTGTAATTCTCGAAGAGAATTACAACAATCAAACTAATGTGAATAAGAATTTAGGTTATGTGGAAGTTAAAAGATTAGTTGGACGCCAGAGCATTTTAACTACAATGCACAAGTAATAAAGATTGAAAACATAAGGTAACCTTGATAATCTAAATAATATGTTAGGATGAAATAAACGTTACAAATTATTCGAGACGCCATGGTGTGTCCAATTCCTCCGCCGTAGGTACGTGCTCCCTCACTGTAGGCTCGCTCAATCCAAACTGAAGCTTGCGGTTCTCTCTGTAATAGCGAACCCCAGATGCTTACCGCGTACCAACATCAGGAACAAAAGGCGTTGTTGCCATTATTTAGGGACCAGCTGGTAGCTACCCGCTATAATATGATATCTTTATTTAAAATATTATAAACATATGTATATAATATTATTTTCGTCTCTTTCTCTTCAATAGAAAATATAAGGAAAAGAAAAGAGATATATTATCGGCTTGTTTTCTAAGAAAACCATCTTTCCAAATCTACAGCAGGACGTGAAATGTTTTTAATACTTTGAATATTACGAAACAGTATTGACAATATAATTTTATTTTTCGACAGTATTTTTTAGAAATCCACTTGAAATAAGATGTGAACAGATTTGTTTTTATTTAGGTATAGTCGACTCAATTTGGGAGGCGGGTATGGGTACCGCAGCCCCGGGAACCATTTAATGGATAACCAACACCTCTGCCATAGGTCACCCCAAGTGGTTCGCTACGTTTGGTGACTTAGCAGAGGTGCTAGGGTTTATGGGATGAGGTTTGTCGGTGAGGTGTGAGGTGATTGGTGTATTGGGCTACATGTCATGTCACGTATCGTATGGGTCAAATGCAAGAGGTGGTGAGGCGTGAGGAGTGTGAATGAGATTTTTGTATAAGAACCGGGAGGTGGTGTTGGGGTGAGCCATTCATATAATAATACCGCACAAGAGTACCAACTGCTCCAATTTTTTTTTTTTTTAAATATTTTTTATTGTAAATTATTGTTATGTGAATACCGCACAAGAGTCCGAACTGCTCAAAAAATTTTTTTTCTAAATATTTTTTTATTGTTAAGTAAATACCGCACAAGAGTACCAGCTGCTCCAAAAAAAATTATTTTTTTAAATTTATTGTAAATTACCGCGCAAACGTCCCAACTGCTCCAAAATGTTTAATTTTTTTTAAATATATTTTTATTGTAAATTATTATTATGTGAATACCGCACAAGAGTTCCAACTGCTCAAAAAAATATATTTTTTTAAATTATTGTTATGTGTTATGTGAATACCGCACAAGAGTCCCAACAGCTCCCAAGGGAGGGAGGTTGAGGGAGTGTTGAGATGAGGTGTAGGGGGTTGCTGAGGGGGGGATCAGAGGGTGGGTGCAGGGGGGGGTGGATCAGAGGTGATGGTGGGTGGAGGAGGTGGAAGGGGGTCAGAGGGGGGGGGGGGGAACAAACACGGGAGGCGGGTATGGGTACCGCCGCTCCAGGAACCATTATTAGATAACCAACACATCTGCCTGCATCTGAGAGAGTGGTTGAGGGAGTCCTTTTGACTAATACGTCCACAGCTGATGACATAGGGTGTGAGGGGAATTTTCCTCAGGGCCCCTTGTGTAGAGCTGGAATTATCTAGCCAAACCCCCCCCCCCCCCCCCCCCCCCCCCCCCTGTAAGCGAAAATATTTTGTAACACCTCACCTCAACTACAAACTCATCCTGATGTCGTGTCCTACCCAACACTAAGTCTTTGGGGTTGCTGTGTGGAGTTTTTTTTTTAAAGAGACCCATTGGAAACAAAGAGGGAGGAGACAAAGAGGCCAGCAAATCATTCCATAGCCGAGCTGTTGAACTCAAGAACGAGTCGTAGGAATGAACCGTTTTCATGTGACTCGACTCGTTCTCATAACTCGTTCTCACTCGACAAATGTCGGGTGCGTAAATTTTAAAATTATTTTAAATTATATATGACATATTTGCGGCGCTTTTCAGAGTGGAAGAGACTCTCAGCATCACCCTGGTGTGAGACAACCATTCAGAATTCAAGCGTTGCTTGAAATGACTTTGGCCGTGTTTGGTGACCTGATCTGAATGGCCATGTAATTCCCAACCTTCCTCTTCCAACTTCCAGCCCCAGCAATTGGGATTCTTGTGCGGTATTCACATAAACAAATGTTTTTAATTTTTTATTGTTGTACTTTCACTCCACACAGAAGGTCCCGAGGAAAATAATTTTTCTTCAGAGTCTATGTCATCTATGGTGATGTTGTGTGGATGGTTTTTTTAGGGAGAAGAAGGGCCTTGAAGAGATCTATGTTGAAGAAGGGAGGAAACACAGAAGCCAGCAATCATTCGACAGCTGAGCTCAAGAACTCGAGAACTTGAACAAGCCGTAGAAATGATATTCTCATGCGACATAAAAGTCAACCATGCACAAATGTTGGGTGCCCGATTGGTGTGTTTCCCAATTATGCAACGGTGCCGAAGGGATCACAAACGCTAGTTCCTTGGAGCATCTTCCATTGAAATACCGGTAGAACACGGACAGCATTCCTAACTGATGCCAGTGCTCTAAAGATGAAGAGATCCAGTTGTAATCGGGGAAGCTATCAAACGGACCGCCCGTTTTTGCGCAGAGTCATGGTCTTTTTTTAAAATTATTTTGGGACTCCAGACCAGAGGTGGCTGCCAAATTGAACAGTTGGGCGCACTTGTGATTTGTACAGGGTCAGCAGTTAAAGTATATCTGCAAAACAAACCGTTCCGAGAAAACTTTGCACGTCATGTATTTATTATAAGTCAATAAACTTTTATTTCCGACAACGTACTCAACTTGCTAAAACTGTGAAGTAATTTAAAACAACTATTTAATAGGTACCTACGCGTTTTTTGCGTGTTTAAAAATTAAGTTATGTCTTCCCTAGAGTTCGGCTCTGTAAAAGCCTCCACTTTGCCGCCTCCTAGTAATCACTGTCGTAATCAAAATGAAGAGAAGAGGAAGCATAGGAAGATCCCAGCAATATAAATCTAGTCACTAAAAATAACAAATAACACTTCAAGCAACGTTTTAATTCTGAATGATAAGTCTCAAAAAAATCTCATACCAATTTAATAAATTTTACGTGGGCATTGCCGCCGGGTTGATTAGAGTCCGCGACGTATGTGCCAGTCATCTTGGCGCCTTCATATTCTATAAATACCTATACAGTCGTCCAACCAAAAACTTGAAAAAATAAGCGGCAACGTCGCAAGACCTCGGTTTGTCGTTAACATGAAAATGAATATATAATTGGACGCTATATTGTGGACCAAATTAACAAAAATATACGCAGGATGCATCACTGCATTGAATATGAAAGGAGTTCAGATTGGTGGAACAGTAAAGGGCGTTTTTTTCGTTTTGTATATTTTTAAATTAATGTTTTTCAAAAATGTAAATACCTAACTACAATCAAACACTGAAAAGATAGTATATACTTTAGTTAGAACTATGTAAAATCAAGTCCTTCAGATAGACGCAGTAATGTCGATCTGATGAAAGGACGCAGAAATGATAGCGGGATGTATATATATATATATATAAAATTGAATCCCTGTTCCTTCCCTTGGTCACGCCATAACTTCAGAACGACTTTACCAATTTCATTATTTTTTTTTAAGTTTTCTAATACTTTGTAGAAGGTTCTTGCGGAAAGAAAAATTGAGAGAATTACGCAAAAAATTGGATATTTTCAGAAAACGTAATGACTATTTTAAACGCCTGTTTGAGAGTTTAGCAGGCAGCGATTTTTTTTGTAAGAAAAGAATTGTCGATGGATTTTTTAATTTATAGTTATTTTAAATAGGTACCTATGTTAGGTATCAGATTTGATTGATTGTTCTTATAATATATAAAAATGAATATTTGTAATATTAGGTCCTCACATATGAAATTGGCGTTTTGTATGGGAGGAACATAAAGTCGATTTTTTTTAATATAATATATTTATTTAATCAAAGTAGGTATGTACCATTGCTATATATGCACTTTTGCCATCTCATAGGTAGGTAGTTCATCGATCCCTTTACTAAAAAAACCATTCGGACGGGAATCAATAAAATCTTTGAAGGCGGTTTGGACTGCCCCATCGGAGTTGAATTTTTTCCCTTGCAAGAAGTTATCCAAATTTCGAAAAAATGGTAATCTTCTGTTGGGGCAAGGTCCGGAGAGTACGGTGGATGTCTTAGACATTCCAATTGAAGCTCCTCTAATTTGGTAGCCGTCTGTTGTGCAGTGTGTGGTCTAGCGTTATCACGAAGCAGCATTGGCCTAGAGCGATTAACCAGCCTCGGTTGTTTAGCAGCTAGCTTTTCCATCATGGTTTGCAGTTGCTGACAATAGACATCTACCGTAATCGTCTGGCCAGATTTAAGAAAGCTGTAGTGAACGACACCAGCACTAGTCCATCAAACGCTCACAAGTAACTTTTTTGGAGTCAGTTTTCGCTTGGGGCATGGTTTGGCTGGTTCAGCAGGGTTCAGCCATTGCGATGTGCACTTCTGATTATCGTACAGGATCCACTTTCCATCACAGGTAATGATTCGATTTAAAATCCCTTCATTATTGTGCCGGTTGAGTAATGCAACGCAGCAGTCAACGCGCGTTTGTTGATTTACTTCACTCAATTCGTGAGGTACCTACCTTTCAAGCCTTTTCACCTTCCCAATTTGCTTCAAGTGGATTAAAACAGTTTTATCACTAACACCGCAGCCTGCAGCTAACTCGGACGTGGTTTGCGATGGATCCGCTTCCACAATAGCCTTCAATTCTTCATTATCAACTTTGGTCTCCGGCCGTCCAAGGGGTTTGTTCTGCAGGTCGAAATTTCCAGAACGAAAATGTTGGAACCAAAAACGCACTGTGTTTTCTTTTGCGGCACCGTCACCATACACATCATTAATCCTTCGAGCCGTTTCTGCAGCACTGGTGCCACGGTGGAACTCGTACTCGTAAATAACGCGATATTTCAAGGTTTCCATTTTGTAAACTAAGTGACGCAAAGAAAAAAACAATTAATGAAAAAACAAATGAATTTTAATTTTCGAAACACAAATACATGAGCAAATAGCTGTAAAAAATTGACTTTGGAATTCCTAACCAAAGAGAAGATATTTGAGATCAAAGTTGCCAGTACGGCAAAACGCCAATTTCATATGTAAGGACCTAATATATGAAAAATGAAAATTTGAATAAATAAATAAATTGTAATAGCTGGCACGTGAGTTGTTTGAAAACTGAATGTACTGGGACTGAATACATGGAACGCGGAAGGGGGGTTGGCGGGACGGTGGAGCGGGAGAGGGGAGAGGGTAGGCCGGGAAGGTGGACGGGGAACGCGGGAGGGGAACGGGGACGCACGGGAAAGGACATGCAGGGAGAAACAATTTATTTCTTTGAATATGGCATTGCTACGCATGCCGGGAACCAGCTAGTGTTATTATAAGAATAATTATTGTTATCTAAACATGGGTCCTATATCACAAAACTTTACAAGTGGAGCGGAGACGAGATTCTGAGCAACATGATTGGTCAATTTTTGCACGTCTCTGTTTCACTCTGCTCAGCTTTGCTTCTATGGAAACGCACCCTTATGGCCCTTATACATAATGAAACACGGTAATTTGACTTGAACAGAAGAATTTATTCTCACAAAGTAATACATGTAGGTACACTGAGCTACACATAACAGATCCTAGATGGCGTTAGGTTTAACATTATTTTGTTATAATCTAACACGATATGCCCATTGAACTTAAAAATTTATAATGTTTATTTATACACAGACTTTTCGTCAATAAATCAGCGGCGTATTGGAGGTTGAAACATAATCAAGTTTCACTTTATTATCAAATACACATTCTCTAACAAAATGATGTCGTACATCAATATGTTTGGTACGTTTATGAAACAGTGGATTAACAGCCAATTTAATAGAACTTTGACTATCACTATACAAACATACAGGTGTATTTTTATTGATAGAAATCATATCTGACAATAAACTCTTTAACCCCTCCGAATTTTCGAGAATATTAGCTTTTGGTGTCTTAAACGAAATGACATTTTACGAAAACTTTTAGTTATAACCGCTTCACAATTAAAGCTCTTTAGATGAAACATTTCTGAACGTAGCCGAATAGTAAAAACTGTTTTAGACAGGTTACAAAATAAGCTTTCGAATTATTATATTACAAATAAATATTAATATTTGTAAATATTAAAATTTAGAATGCAAACATTAAAAAAATGTGAAAATGACTCACGTGATGTTTTTATGTGAAAACGGTACTAAAATCACAGATTATGTAAACAACAATACTTATTCTATTGTATAAATGTGTAATAAACACTTTTGTCACCTCACTTTTTTATCATTTCATTTAAAAATATTTAATAGAAATTAACGATGTCGGGCGCCCGTCGGAAATTTGGCGGGATAAATTATGTGTCAGACTGCGCGTCTGACAGAATGTTCTTTTTATGTATTTCTATGGACAACTTGAATAGAGATGTGCAGCATGATTCACTATCGACCTTTTACTTTTTATTTTACGGATCTAACTAAAACAATAACGGAGTTATAACAGTTTCTATGGAGACACACGCGCTGACGGTGTAAACACGCTTATTGTACTTGACTGCTGTCGTATTTTTAACGCATATGTCTGCTTATGTTGCGGAGGAGTTAAGTAAATAGCCTCTTTGCAGGCCTCGGATAAAGCCATGTACTCCGCTTCTGTACTTGACAAAGCAATTGTTCTTTGTTTTCTGGATTCAAAAGAAATGACACATCCTGACATTATGAAGCAGAAACCAGTATATGACTTTCTATCTAAAGTACATGACGCCCAATCCGCGTCAATCATTTTTCTTATAAATTAAACCATAGCTTTTAGTTTTCTGTAGGTATTTTAACAATCTTTTTAAATGTTTCCAATGATTTTCATTATAACAGTTATTATACTGACTTAAATAACTTACACTATAAGCAATATCTGGTCTTGTCAATACAGATAGGTACATAAGGCTTCCTATCAGCTGTTGGTATGGATATTTTAAAATATCATCATTATTATTTAAATCTTTTTCCAACTTTAAATTAACTTCCATAGGGGTTTCTGAAGTATGACAATCTGACATATTGAACTTATTTAAAATATTGTTTACAAAATGTTCTTGGTCAACCTCATTCCTAGACATTGTTTAATTTGACCTAAATCTTTTATCTTGAATTTATTGACAAGTTCAGTCTTTAACTGTTCGTAATGATTTTCTGAATTATAAAATACAAAGAAATCATCCACAAATAATGCAACAAATATTTTAACATCATTATTACTTTTTATAAACAGACAAGGTTCATATTTGGATTTTTTGTAACCTAAATTCAATAAACATTCTTTTTACACTTAAAGCAAATAATAGTCTAAGGATAGAATATCTTAAATATAAACGCACTTCACCGTTACTTTTATATATCTTTAAGCACACACTTATTTTTTATCACTGTGACATCATTAGTCCTATCCATTAGCTCCCAAATGAATTGTTTTCCATTTCACCTTTTTAGGTCCAGTTATAGCCTCAGTGAGAGAAATCTGTTCACTCGACACGTCTTCTATACACATGCTCGTGTAACCATAGTACTCTGGTTTACGTTTGACTCGTTTTTCCGGAGCAATGTTAGTATTTTCCGGAAAAACATCTGTGTCGGCCGGGGTTAACGTCTCATATAAACTGTCTTCTGACTCACTAGTCGATTCCTCAGGAACATATGTAACATCATTCATATTATCCTCTTCAAATGTGCTGTTCACCTGACTTTCCTCCGTGCAGTCAGGTAGCTGTGTGTCTTCGACGAAAATAGTTGCTGCCGAACTGTCATTTGTATTTTCCATGACAACAACATCTCTAGCAATAATTAATTTTTGTGACTCTGGATCAAATAATCGATAGCCTTTGGTGTTTTCCGAATAGCCAACTAGGGACATTTTAGTTGCCTTTTTATCCCATTTTTTGCGCTTTTCTTTCGGAATATGGACCATCACTCGACTGCCAAAGATTCGTAAATGGGAAACATTTGGCTTTTTTCCTGTCCACATTTCATAAGGCGTAGTACCACGGCTTAGTCCCGCCGTTGGTGACCTATTTATAAGATACACCGCCGTATTTACAGCCTCTGCCCAAAACTTCTTTTCGAAATGTGCATCAAATAAAAGACACCGTGCTTTCTCCACAATTGACCTATTGTATCTTTCGGATAGCCCAATTTGTTCTGGAGTATATGCGTTTGTTTTCTGATGCACTATACCACCCTGCTTCAAGTAATTTTTCATTTCCGCTGAGCAGAACTCGCCACCATTATCAGATCTTAATATTTTTATTTTCTTTGATTGCTGATTCTCAACTAAATTTTTAAACTCCTTGAAGTATTTGAATGTTTGATGTTTTGACTGTAGAAAGTATACAAAACACATTCTGCTATAGTCATCCACAAATATTAAAAAGTATCTGGCCATTCCAAGTGAATTATTCTCCATTGGCCCACATAGATCACTATGAACCAATTCCAGCATTTCCTGACTCTTGCTAGTACTCAGAGGAAAAGGCAGCCTCGCCTGCTTGCCCTCACAGCATATCGTACAGCTGGATTTATCAATTTCACAATTTTTTTGTTGAAATATCACACCTTCAACTGCTCCGTTTTTCATCGCATTCAGAGTTTTACAATTAACGTGTCCCAACCTTCGGTGCCATATTTCACTTGTCACATTTGTTGCTGTACACGCAAACAAATGTTCTGACTTAATATTTAATCTATACACACCATTTACTAAATTTGCAACACCTACCAGTACATTCTGTCGATTGCGTATTTCGCAAACTGTTGCTTCAAAGTTAACTTTGTTCCCACTTTGAATCAGCTGACTTACTGATAACAAATTAGTTGATAGATTCGGCACACATAAAACATGTTTGATAGGGATATCAAACTCCGAATTATTCACTACGGTCGTAATCATCGTGTTTCCTGAGCATATAACCGGTATTTTCTCTTGATTTGCAATAACTATGCCTTTCACTTTGTGATTAAACGATACATCCTGTAAACAACGTTTATCAACAATCATATGTGAGCTTGCAGCAGAATCCACATACCAATGTGAATTATTGAATGTTCCATTCAAAAATATTGCACTAAATGCATTGGTTTCACTTTTTTTCTGTGTATTATTCGGGCACTTATTCATATAATGACCGAGTTGTTGACACTTGTAACAGCGGATTGTTTTGACAGAACTCGAGAATGGCGGTGGCGTCGACGTTTTCCATTTTGTCTTATATGCAGGGCTGCCAATGCTGCCATTTCTCTTGCTGTGTCGGTGCTGCCAACCTTTTGACAAAAATGCACTATTTGTTCCAGAGCTGCCAACTTCAGAACTCATGTCCAGCAATTTCGATTTTATGACATCCGTGCTGATAATCATACCACTATGCTCGATCGCCATTACTAAAGGAGCAAATTTATCCGTTAGCCCAGCGAGCAGAAGAGATCCAATCCACTCGGTCCGTTATCTGGAAACCGGTACCTTTAAGTTTCTGTGCTGTATCAACCATTTGAGTTACATAGGCACCCATTGATTCTGAGTCTTCTAGTCGAATAGATATTAGCTGACGAAGTAAACTGATGCGACGAGTGAAGCCAGAGTCGTCATATAAGACCTTCAAACGTTTCCATACACCTTGTACTGTTTGCTCGTTTTTGATGTGAACATAAATAGAGGAGTCAATCGTCATAATAAGTTAAGCTTTTGCCTTTTTATCATCCAAACTTATACAATCAGATGATTCTGGCTTGTGAATATCGACACCATCCAACATCAAAAAATGTTCAGCAGCATATTGCCATTCATTAAAATTCTCGCGGCCCTTCAATCTTGCTACATTCACTATGTAACTTCCCGCCATATTGAAAAATAACACTCAGGGACCGAGAATGCGGTAACAGATTGTCAATCCCAAAAACAGTTATTATTGCAGCGATTTACTCTGTTTTTCTGGAGTATATGATACACTGTTCACAGACTGTCCACTTAAAAGTAATTTTACGTGAGAAAACTTTACTTTAACGCGAATTATAGCTACTGGGCCCATAACTTAATGAAACACGGTAATTTGACTTGAACAGAAGAATTTATTCTCACAAAGTAATACATGTAGGTACACTGAGCTACACATAACAGATCCTAGATGGCATTAGGTTTAACATTTCTTAGAATGACAACACATTTATGCGGTTCGCAACAGACTGGCTTTTATTAATAATAAAAGGTTTAACATTCTTGTTAGTAGATGGCGTTAGTAGTCATACATTTTAATTTTGATACGGATATTAATACCCCCACTTATCAAAATAAACTAAACATACAGTTTATTCATTGCATACAAAGCCAAGTAATCTCATGAAATTATAATGTTTTTTATAACATAAACCTTTGGTAAGTACATCAGCAGGCATTTCCTCGCTACGAATATATTTAATTTTAACAAATTTGCACTTTACAACATCTCGAATATAATGATAGCGTACATCTATATGTTTTGACCTACTATGACTTTGATAAGTTTTAAGATTTTCACGGCCAAAAGCATTTTAGGGAGGTAGCGCAACACGGCATAACACCCTAAAAACAAATAACGAAAATACTATGACTTTGATTACTTAAGGCTAACTTTAATGCGCTTTGATTATCACAATATAAGTCAATTACATAAAGTGAATCAGTAATTTCATGCATTAAATTTCTTAAGTAGACGGCCTCCCTGGAAGCTTCAGACAAGGCAATGTATTCCGCCTCTATACTAGATAAAGATACTGTTCTGTTTTCTACTTTGCCAAGAAACAGCTGATCCTGATAACATAAAACAAAAACCAGTATAGGATTTCCTATCTAAAGCGTCACTCACCCAATCACTGTCTACAAAACCTTTTAAATCATTATTATTATTACCATACTTTAAACAATAATTCTTAGTACATTGTAAATATCTCAACACTCGTTTTGCATAGTTCCAATGTACATAACCATAACAATTATTAAATTGGCTGAGATAGCTGACAGAATAAGCAATGTCTGGTCTCCTTAATACGGCTAAGTACATTAAACTTCCAATTCATTTTTGGTAAGGAACATTAGGTAAACATTTATCTGTTGACTTATCCAAATTCAATTTAGGCTCAATCGGAGTACTTTGTGTTTTACAATCAGACATCTGAAATTTAGAAACTAACTGTTCAATATATTGTTGTTGATCTACAGTAATAACATTTTTATTTTTATCTAAATTAATTCTCATGCCTAGATATTGTCTAACAGACCCTAGGTCCTTCAACTTAAATTCTGAACCTAATACATTTTTTAATTTAGTAGTTTCAGCCTCACTGCTAGAAAAAATGAAAAAATCGTCTACATACAGTGCCACTACTATTTTAATTCTACCCATCATTTTTGTAAACAAACATGGTTCATATTGACTATTTTTAAAATCTAATTTAGTTAAAACCTCTTTAACTCTTTCATACCACGCAAGGGAAGATTGCTTTAATCCATAAATGGCCTTTTTTAACTTTAATACCTTTCCCCCACTTTTGTTTACAAAACCTTCAGGTAAAGACATATATACATTTTCTTTCAAGTTTCCATTTAGAAAAGTAGTAGATACATCTAAATGAGTAATACTCATTCTCATCTTTACACTAAGAGCAAACAAAAATCGTATGGTAGAATGTCGCACTACTGGTGAAAAAGTATCTGTGTAGTCGACACCAGCTTTCTGTGAAAAACCTTTTGCCACAAGCCGAGCTCGAAAACGCACTTTATTTTCAATATCAAATTTTTTATTATGCACCACTATTGTATATACACTTCACTATTGTCACATCACCGGGATTATCAACAAGCTCCCATGCCTCATTCTCCTCAAATGACTGCAGTTCCTCAGCCATCACCTGCTTCCACTGCTCCTTCTCTGGCCCCTCGAGAGCCTCTGCGAATACAATCTCTTCAGATGCTGGAACAGTACTGGAAACACACATGTTGCTAAAACCATATCTTTCTGGTTTCTTTCTCTGGCGCGTGCTGCATACATCTGCCACTTGTTCGGGCGGTTTTGTTGACTGAACTACATGTTCTGAGACATCTTGTGTTGGAAGTTCAGTTAGTATTTCATTGCCATCATCATATATTGAAGAATCTGAAAAGCAATCAAAAGGATCCTCAGTCTCTGGAATATTCTGTGACAATTCCCCCACTGAATCACTACTCTCTTCCACCAGATTGTCTTCTGTTGTCTCTTCATTCATCACATCTGTCTCATCCTCCATCACATGAGAAAAGGGTAATTTCATTTGTTTTCCCTCACAACAAGTATTACACAGAGACTCGGTTATGTCAATAGTACTCTGACAATTCAAACCATTCACAATACCGTTTTTCATTTTTTGCATATCTTGACTGTTAATGTGTGCTAGTCTTCTGTGCCATAATTTTCCACTAACAGGAACTGTCAACAAACAACTTCGTGATTGTAATCTCAATTTATAAACACCTTCTGACAAATCCGCAGTTGCAACCAAATCATTGTTTTTGATTCGAATATAACAATGCTTCTCTTCAAATATGACATTATTTCCATTCTTGATGAGTTCACTTACGGATAATAAATTGGTTGTCAAACTAGGCACACATAGCACATTTTTAACTGTTATATGATAATTCAATTCCGACACAATGTCGACATCTCCGGAACAAACAACTTGCACTTTAGATTCATTGGCGACAGCAATTTCTGGTAAATACGGCGTCGTATTTATGTTTTTAACCCAATCTTTCTTCGCCGTCATGTGTGCGCTGGCTCCTGAGTCGATGTACCATGAATTCTTGTTAAATTTTCCATTCAGGAAAACAACATTAAAAACACATTTACTTGTATTCTTCTTTAACAACGGACACTGATTTCGATAATGTCCATCCTCTTTACACCTGTAACATGTTATTGTTTTTGTTGACGTATCAGCTGTCATTGACATTTTGTTTGTCTTTGACGGACGGCCACTATATCTCTGTTGCTTACTGCTAGTGTTGCTAGAGGAATATTTATTTCTCGCTGCAAACGCTATGCCACCTGCTTCAAAATCACTGGTTACCTCCATATCGAGTAACTTTGACTTTATGGCATCAGCCGTTATCGAAATCCCACTGTGTTCCAGTGCCATTACCATTGGAGAATAACGGTCAGACAAACCTGACAACAATAATGATCCTAACCACTGGTCTGTTATTGTAAATCCCGTGCCGTTTAACCGTTGAGCCGTTTCGATCATCTGTGTGACATATGTAGCCATGGAGTCACAATTTTCAAGTCTTATTGATATCAAATGTCGAAGCAAGGTTATTTTTCTTGATAAACCAGAGTCATCGAACATGTTCTTTAATGTATTCCATAATTCTGCCGAACTCTTGGTGTTTTTTATATGCACGTACAAAACTGGATCGATCGTTAATATTAATTTTGCCTTCGTTTTTGCGTCATCTATTGGTTTTATTTCAAAATCTGCCGTTGGATTGATATACTTTTCCATGCCTTCCAGCACCAATAAATTCTGTGCCCCAAAGCTCCACAAATCGTAGTTCTCCCTGCCTTTTAACCTGGGTACACTCGCAATATAGTTCGTAGTCATGTTTCCGCGAAACAACATACACAATTTATCTATTTTAAAACACTAAAATAACTGATAAATCGATAAAAAGGAGGCCCATAACCTCTTAGAATGACAACACGTTTATGCGGTTCGCAACAGACTGGCTTTTATTAATAATAAAAGGTTTAACATTCTTGTTAGTAGATGGCGTTAGTAGTCATACATTTTAATTTTGATACGGATATTAATAACATTATTTTGTTATAATCTAACAATACACGACATCTTTTTTCAGCCCGATTCCAATTAGACACAATAGTCAACATTTTTCGCTTTATTCGATCGCTATTTTCATCTCTATTTTCAAATCTACGATTTCAGTTGGTATCACAGCAAACAGCATGGTTCATGTGTTGTTTGCAGTGATGACAATTGAAATCGTAGATATGACAATAGATATGAAAATAGCAATCGCGTAGAGCGAAAAATATTGACTTTTGTGTCTAATTGGAATCGGGCTGAAAAAAGATGTCGTGTATAACGGCCATTAGATAAGGGCACTTATGACAATTTATTGCAACCTAAGTTCTACCAAAACCAAATGTATTTTGTAATTTGTATTTTGTATTTGAAAGTAAAAAATTGTTAAAATACTGTATTTTGTATTTCAAATACACGACTTGAAAGTATTTTGTATTTGGTATTTTAAATATATGCGACAAAGTATTTTGTAATTTGTATTTTAATTACAACGAAGCATGTATTTTGCCCAGCCCTGGCTCTACGGACTCGGCTATTTTTTGCGTAAAACGTACTTTGGAATATTACAGGAAGAAGAAAACATCAACTTATGCATGCTTTTTGGATCTTAGTAAGGCTTTTGACCGAGTTTTCCAGTTTTATGGAAAAAAAACTAAAGAAAAGAGGTATGGGTCAAAATCAGAGAGGTGAGCATTTTAGGTTTTCAAATATCTGAGAAATGAAGTTTCCTTTTGAAGAAAACTAACAAGAGGAGTCTGTTGTGTCATTTGTCATGAATCTTTCCTGTGAAGAGGCACGCACAAAAATATATATTTTAGGAATTCTACCTGTTAATAAGAAAAATGCCAGAGTCATGAGTCATTTCGGGAACACTTTTAAATAATTTTTTAATAATCATACAACCAACGTATTTAAGAATCACCTTCAACAAATTGTATTAAACCTGTTCCTAAATTGGAAAAAAAATTATTTTGAATATTTTTATAATCAAAATATTTATTTTTCAAATTACTCTCCATAAATTTTCAATTGGTGTAAATTCTGCTCCAAAATTTCAATTTATTGTATACATTCTTGCACTACGTGGTATATTAATAATATAAATACAATAGTTTAAAGGTCATTTCATCTTGTATATGCAAGATTAAACTATAAAATTACTTATTAGTGATTTATGTGCCGTTTATATGATGTTCCCGAAAATGATGGGGATGTTCCCAAAGTGACGACGAATCTCCCTAGGTAGTAGATTCCCTAGGTTGCCACTGACGCATTTTTGAAAAGCCTCTCGCTGTTTAGAATTTTTCGGTAATTTGTCAACGGTGTCTTTTAGTTGGGTTGTTAACACCTCGCCAAATAATAGACGAACTTCCGGATCAACAGAATATCCTCTTGTCAATTCATCATCACCACCTGGCTATTCAGATCTGGTCACCAAACACGGCTAAGGCCATTTCAAGCAACGTTTCAATTGTGAATCTTGGTCTTACACTAGGGCGATACAAATAAAATTTGATTAATTTGTATTTTATGTTTCTATTTTTTTAACGGTTCTGTAAGCCAGCGGTTTATCTTTTTTAACCTGTTTTCTTCCTCAACATGCGAATGTCGTTTTCCATCTCATTTTCAGAATCTGGAGGGCTGTTAGCTAAAATATTTGCCATCATCTTTTTTTTCTGTCAATACTTTTGAGAATTTATTCTCCACGAATTTCTCTGTTTCCTCGTCTTACCACTAACAGTAGACATGGGCAGACTCATTCCCAGGAGTGAATCGATTCATTGTGATTCCCTCGGCCTTTTGAATTGATTCATTTTATTCATTCCTTTAATTCCAAAAAAAAAAAAAAAACCCTCGCTTATATTTTATGAGGCTACGAAGCCAAAGAGGAGAACAATAATGCTATCTCATTCTCTCGCAGACTACTTTATTTCTTAGTTCTCCTTTAGATGCATGTGTTTGCTCTTTTTAGTGTCGTTATTTTTCGTTTCATCTAGTTTCAAATCACAACGGTGATAAAGAAGTTTTCACTACGCAAAGCACTCTTCTTAGGGTAAATTATGTTGTTCTGAAAAATCGTAGGTACTAAAAACGACGCGCGACGAGGTTAATGAAATATTTCAATGTGTACTTAGATATTATTTTGCCCAAAAGACAAATTTTTGACAAGAAAAATGTGTTTATATTAGGCTATCAATTAAATCTTAAAATTAAACAGTTTTTGTGGTTAACCCCTAAGGTTAATTTTTATTTATTTATTAATCTTAAAATTGTTTCACTTCACGTGATCTAAACTTCCCACTACCTTTAGCCTCGCAAAATATCTCAATTGGGGATTCCATAGTTTCATTAGCTCCAGACGGGACTTGGGCGGAATTCACATAAAAGCCATACTATTATCGCGCTTTCATAGGTATATCCGGACCGGTCACCTGGAATAAGCTTCACTCAAATATATATATATATATTTTAAATGCATCTACCTCAATGGTGAAGTTAATACCACGCGCCGAATAAAATCTAATTAAAAGCCCTGGCGACACGCGTCATATAATTTGTTACCAAAATATAAAGGAACAAACCGCTCGATTATCATTTATCAGTATCACAGTTCGATAGCGACTGATGTATTGTTTACGGCTAGAGTAGACAGAGACAGATACCATAAAAAAATAATAATAATATAGATAAACATCGTTTTGTTTCTACAAGCATTGTATCACAATTTACGCACGTGTGAGGGAGAAAAAACATAGGATTAACTTTCGCTTTTAGATTTTTATTAACGTTCAGGGTCCGAAGTGGGAAGTTTCACCCTAAGATGACGGCTTGGCCGCGCGGGGACTAACGACGAACCGATTCTCGGCGGGCATCAAGAAATGAATTAGGAACTTCTGACTAATAAGTGTCTTTTGTCTTGCTGTGACTTGAATAACTTGCATTCCGCGGACCGGCCGGATCGACTCGACACGTGGGACCCGGGACCCGTGGGACTACGACGTCACAAATGAATAAGAAATAAATGTTTTGATTCCTTGAATAAGTGAAACAGAGATTGGGGTTGCGGATTGAGTTCGCACAGACCGAACAGCTTGTAGGACTATGACCACGGAGGAACGATTCCTCCGTGACTATGACTGACGGGACTGGCGGGACAACTGTGAAACAGACGCGACTCTCGGAGCTCAGAATTATTTGGATCTTGGCTGACTCGCTTGTCTGTTGGCGGTTTTGTCATTTGGATTGGGGACGGGGACTCTGGCCTACGGGGTTTTTTGTAGGTATAAGATTTACTGCGCGGGATACTACTCATCACACGTGATAGGCAATTTCGCGGCGCGCATCGCCTGTAGTAGGTGTACCTATCCGCGCCACAAATATCCAGAATAATATTTAATTTAATTCCTACGAAACACTACAATATTTATAGAGTACATTATTATTTTCTTACCTCAATATAACATGAAATATTTAACTGTAAAATAAATTAATCGAAATAAAAATAAATATGGTGCTGTTAAAAAATCGTAAGATGCAAGGCCAAGGGTAAGGAATAAAGATTTAATTCCTTTTGAAAATGAGAATCAGATCGAGTGTGTTACAAGATTGAATTTATTCATTTAATTCAGTCATTCAATTTTGCCCACGTCTAACTAACAGTCTTCACTTTATTTTCAGCTTTCTTTAGGTAATATTTCCTACCTTTCAGTCTCTTCATCTATTTTTGGTCAGGTGTCATTTTATCCAAAAACGTGCACTTCCTTGCATGCCTTTTCACGATGCCTTTTATAAGCTATACTTTCCTGCTTTAATCGTTTTTTTTACTTTCCTTTCTCTTCATTTTTATCATTTTCCATGTTACTCATACTAAAACGAAAGCTAAAACCAAAATTTTGCTTAGTTATACTTTTTTTTTTTTTTACATGAATACCGCACAAGAGTTCCAACTGCTCCCGTCTGGAGCCAGTGGGACTATGGCATCCCCAATTGGGGTATGTTGTGAGGCTGAAGGCAGTGGGGAGGGGGGGAAGGTGATAGGAAGGAGATAGAGAAGAGGAAGGTGGGGAAGTACCTGGCTATTCAGATCTGGTCACCAAACACGGCAGAAGCCATTTCAAGCAACGTTTCAATTCTGAATGGTGGTCTTACACCAGGGCGATACTGAGAATATCTTCCACTCTGGAACATGCCGCAAATATAGTATATATTATTTAAATGAATAAATTGTGAAATACACAAATTAACCAAATAAAATTTATTTGCCACGCCGGGATTTGATCCCGCGACCTTCGGAATGCAAGTCAAGCGCCTTACCGCTGCACTACGCTGGCCGTCAAATTTTTTAAAAGTATTAGATTATCATTTTGTTCACAGATTGTCATTTCGTGAACGCCGTCATATAAGAGAACGTTCCCGAAATGACCGTTCCTGAAATGATTATTCGGTAAATATTTTCATGTCACGCTTGACGCCGCCGTGTTAGATATTGGTTTTAGAGGTTTTGAACAAGTGAGCTGTAATATTTATAAGAATTTTGCAAAAAGTAAGCAAATTTTCGAAAAACTAATCACCAAACAGCGTTCCCGTAATGACAGGGAATTAATGTACGCTTCACAAATATCAAATTAAAAGGTACCTACCAACAAAATCAATTATTTTTTTCCGTAAACACGACACACGCCGTTTGCTTTGACTAGTGAACTTCACACTGTTGCTCCCTAACGCGACCTAGGGTGTGTTATTTTAATTACATCGACCAATGTCCACCTCGTTCACGGAATGATTTGATAAACGGCCGACAGAATTTAATTTATAGATATATTCTTTATTTGATAATTTTTAAAGCTAACATTAAAATATGACATTTTTAATTCGTAATTGTAAACATTTTTGACTTGTCCTACGTAACATTGTATAAGGACGCGTTCCCGGATTGACTATTTAGGCCTGTTTTAATTAAAATCAAGTAAAACATTATTATAGAAAAATAAATATGCTAAGTGCCTTGTAATTATGCACAGTACCTTTATTTTGAAATAAATATTGTAGTAATATCATGTTATTTTATTAAGAAAAACTTTGTCAGAAGCATAATGCTCACCTCTCTGATTTTGACCCGTATACCTTGGAAAGTGGTAAAAATTCTCGAAACTTGGCACCGTCAACAGGAAAATCTCTTAAAGTGGAAAGATGGATTTTCAGAACCTTACTACCTAAAGAGTGGCGTCAGACAGGGAGGATGCATGTCCCCGATATTGTTCAACCTGTACATGGACGAACTCACTGTAATGGTCCGTCACCCCTGGCTTTAGACACCAATTGTGATGAACCATACCTAATTGATTTATTTTTCTAAGCTTCTACCTCGTAATTCAAATCTCGTAGCTACTTTCATAATTCTACCCTTATGTCCTACTGATCACACCCCTAGGTATGATGGTCTGACTTAACCCTCTTTTCGATTTGTTTCTACCTCAGGCTCGTGATTTTCTAACCCCTATATTTTATAATCTAGCTAAACCTACCCTATTTACTCAAATCCCTGCGATTTTCTCACAGTAATCAAGATTTAAGATTTTTTTGTTCACATTATTTCTATATTCTTCGTTGTGTACTTTTTTTTTTAGAACTTACATCTGTTTGCATACTTAATATGCACACATATGTAGAGAAGATAATGTATTAGGTGTGGTAACCCCTAGATTCTTTTAGAGAAAGTGTGAGAATTTTCCGATCTATTTAGTTATTATTATTTTAGTATATTTAACCGAGTTTGATTAACTAGCCTCACCCTTAAACCTCGTGTCTACTTGATTTCCGTAGGAATTTTGTTTGTTTATTTAATTCTTCCTATCACCGCTGATGCGTCAATAACATAAAACAACCGTTAATAAATTCAACATTTAAAGGTAGGGCACTTTACCTTACCGTTGTAGGATGGTCGTATTTGAAGGTCCAGTTTTATCACTCGAAGTCCTTGTCTGCAACTTCCCCTAACATAGTGTTTTGTATTCATGGTTAGTATTCGCAAAATTGTTGAAAGAGCAGGAATTAATGGATATGAGGAGGGGGAAAATGGTTGCTGAAAAGTCGGCTCCTCCGCTATCCAAGTGAAGACCGATGAACAACAATTACAAACCGGTTTCTCCCAGTACGTTTGCTAGGCTTATCCTTAGATCCGAGTTTTACCCTCTTCAACGGGCGTCTCATGCTATGAAAGGGGCCCTTCACGCCAGCAGGGGGAATACCAAGTCTTCATGCCGTTTTTCTGTCTTACTCCGACTTCCGTCTCCTCCGGATTGAATTTAACTCTACTGAGTCTAGAAGGGGTATTTCATGTCTTCCCTTATCATGTCTCTATCCATTGAATGTGGCGTAAGCTTGTAACAGGCAGATCCATCCTCCCACGTGACCGACCCAGCATTACACTCCACCTCTGACTAGCTGACATAAAACGCACCTCATGAGCCTTATGTTTGCTTTCAGGTTTGACAAGAGCTTACTGTATGCAAATAACCTGTAGCTTTAATGCCGCGTCAGCGTACTGTCCGCATACGTCCTTCCTCTTCCCCCGCATGCCCCATCTCGACAATACCGCCACAAGATCAAAGCTCTCCGACCAGAAAGGTTGACACTTACATTTCCGGATAGCTCATACTCACATACAGCAGCCTTGAAATCTAGATGCGTGTGCAAATTCAGGATTTAGGACTGTATGAGTATTTGGACACCAGTGTTTTTTTAAATGAGGTCACTAGTTCCTCGTGTGTTAGGTATTTAGGATTGCGAGTGATTATGGATTCTTGGATACCTACTTCCTATTTGAGAAATTTAAAAAAATGAGATAAATCATGTTGTCATTGAATCAATGACCTCCTGAATAATTGTGATGAGCTCTCTTTGAGTTTGAAGCTAGTCGCGGTACTTTACTTTGCGAAATTTTGCATGCTGTAACAATGCTACCTATTGGCGATCGCTCTAGTATAATCAGGTTGTTTAGAATTGGGTGAATTTAACGTCGATGTTGCTATCACATTTTTGAATGCAGATTTCGTCGTAAGCTATAATTGATAAACTTGTCCCTTGGCATTTTATGCTTGGTTTTGTTTATTTGTTGATGGAATCTAGGTGACTGTGTCAATGGGTGACATTGAACTCCAATCGAAATTTTAGATACACAATCGAAGGTCATATAAACATACCCTAATCATGCTGGTGAAAGGAAGCTAATAGGTATTTGTTTTACAAGTAGCTAGGATGCCAAAATTGATTTAGTGATGCGTTTCTATCTAATTATGTGTTAAGTATTTGTTTTACAACATGTTATGTATAAAACATAGGTTAATTGTCGTTTTAAGTAAGAACTGGAATCTATGAGGCGGCACGATAGCATTGTCTATTGTTTTTCATCCTGGCAACACCAGAGAGGAGCGGAAATGAGATGGTGGCACTTCCCCCGGCGGGCGTAAGGCTCGCCGGAGGTCGTGAGAGTTTTTTTTGGAGAGAATCGGGCAAGATGGAGTGCATCGGTGCCTAATCAGAGAGATTCGAGAGTTCCCGTAAAGTTCGGGCGGTTATTATAGTGCCGTACAAGTTTATTTGAGTTCCCGTTATGGTTTCGACCCCGCGAGTCGCGCTCCGGAAATAAATGTTGTGTTCACACAATGGCCGAATTGTATTTTGTTGAGGAATAGGAAATTTCGTTCTGGACAGTAAACGCCCCTGCCTTTAGTCCCAGAAACACCGTGGGCTAGTGTGATTTCCGGCCAATATAATGTTCTACCCGATCTCCGCCAGGAAATCTCCTGGTGTATCAATTCACGATACACGTGCGTGACTCTATCGTTTGCCATCCGCGCCAGCTTACTCCACCGTGGGACGTGGAGTAGCCTTATTTGCTCGCGCCAGAGTATTTGCTCATGCTGCAGAGGACATCGTTTGCCATCCGCGCCAGCTTACTCCACCGTGGGACGTGGAGTAGCCTTATTTGCTCGCGCCAGAGTATTTGCTCATGCTGCAGAGGACATCGTTTGCCATCCGCGCCAGCTTACTCCACCGTGGGACGTGGAGTAGCCTTATTTGCTCGCGCCAGAGTATTTGCTCATGCTGCAGAGGACATCGTTTGCCATCCGCGCCAGCTTACTCCACCGTGGGACGTGGAGTAGCCTTATTTGCTCGCGCCGGAGTATTTGCTCATGCTGCAGAGGCCAGAGGATTCCTGCCGCCATTATAGTCAGCTCGCATCACCGTGGGACGTGGGCAGTTGCACCAACCTTAGTCACCGGGAGGATCCCTCATCGTCTAAACGACCGCGTTAATAGTCAGATTACTTTAGCTTTAGTTATCGGTTATGGTCTGTGGGGGTAAGTTCTTTCCTATCTGTATTATTATTTGCAATATTTGAAATAAACCTATACGGTTAGTCCAATTATAATTAACCTTATTTTATTTACAAAACCTGGTAATTCCTGCCTATGCCTGACATCTTAGAACTTAATTCCCCGCTCTGGGAGGGGGGATCTCTGCTCTACCGCTGTGCTGGTCGATTTGGCGGGTCTGATGCTGAGGATTCCTCGGGATCAGATCCTGGCGCGTCCGGTACTAACCGGCAAAGCCATTTCGTCCACTCACCTTAATTAAATCCCTTTAATAAATAAGCCAACTTGTGGCATTCCTTTGACCCTAACAAACATTTCATTCTGTATGGGTGGAGTGACATGCGAATGCTAATAAATTGGTTAGTTATTTATTTACCCTTACTTGGTTTCACGTTCATCAGTGTCAGGTTACCCGCAGGAACCTGGAAAAGCTTAAATATTGTTAAGACTCACCAATGTTCTAATGCCTTAATTTCAGCTCCACCGGGTAATTATCATCGGTATGAAATTTATTAGAACATCCAGACTACCTGTGTAACTTATCGAACTTTTATTTCGATTTCCTCCTTTTAACGATTTAATCCTACAAGATCCGGAATTCATCTCCTTCCTTTCCCTTTTGAATAATTCCCTGATGTATAAAATCCTCACGTTTTCCTTTAATATCTGTCGTTATTATTGAAGAAGAACGATTCTATCTAATTAACCCCGACGATCCTTACCTCCCTCCCCTTTTCTTCCATATTTGATTTCAATCTAAAGAGGAGAATTGATTCTTAATGATCGTTCACTCGAATATTATTTGATATATAACTATACTTATTTACTCTTTAATGGATTAATTTATTAATTCGGATTTTCTTTAAATTTGAGTTATTCCACTTTATAAAAATATTTAAGTTTTATTTATTTTTTTCTCAATTTAAATAATAATTTTTTTTATAACAACTAAAGATTTTCTTTCAATTTGAATTATTCCACTTAAGAACAAAGTTAAAGTTTTATTTTTTTTTTTCAATTTAAATTATAATTCTTTTATAACACATTAATAATTTGGGTTATTTATTCGAACTTCGGGTTAAGTATTTTCCCGATTTCGGATCAATTATTATTATTACTTTGTCATCTAACGATAATTAATATCTTGTAATAAAATTTCCAACTTTCGGCTTAAACGTTAATTTTTTATTTAATAAAACTTATTAGACTGTCATTTTCTTTATTTAACCTCGGACTAAATAACTTTATTTTAACCTTCATAGAACAGATTTAAATCAATTCAAACACACTCTATTAAACTCCTTCCGCATTGAATTTATAATTAATTAATTAATTATTAGATTTTATTGAATCGGAAATTATTGCAAACACTGATTTTTAGATTTATTATAAGATCATAACACTCCGTTAAATTGCACGATTAACTCTATCCGGACACTCCACTCTCTATTTTATCACTGGATTTTTATAAGTATAAAACTGACTCTACTTTTCCACTGTATTTTTAAAGTATAAAACTGATTCTAGACTCTATTTTACCACTGAATTTTTATAAGTATAAAACTGATTCTAGACTCTATTTTACCACTGAATTTTTTTAAGTATAAAACTGACTATACTTTTCCACTGTATTTTTAAAGTATAAAACTGATTCTAGACTCTATTAATTAATTACCAGGGTAATTCTCACGACATGCGCAACGTTTTAAGCAACCTTGCCAGTTGTCGAAAGACCTCCCGAATGCCTCAAAACGTGCTTTTTTATACCCAACACATCTCCAAAAGGTCGTAATCGTATTTTCCTTGTCAAGAAAATTTAATCCTAAATAGCTCGAAATCTTTCGAAAATCTCATCTCGTTTTCCCTTGTTCATACATAAGACCTTTCGATTTTTCGTTCTGGTTCGTCCCACAATTTTGTCTCGCTTCTCTAAGGTTTATAGTCCCAGACTTAGTAAGCTGCCATCCAGTTTGCCCATTTTTCACATGTCTTCTGTCTTCATAATATATTTTATAAACATGGTTTTAATCTTGTTTTTTTTTTCTCAATTTGAAACATGCCCATAAGTGATCTGCTAAAACTTTATTTTAAATTGGCATACATATTTGCGAAATGTAAATTCTTCGGTCTCCTAGTTTTAAACGCTAATTTTTCTGTATGAATTTTCACGGAAGTTCTTCCTTTACCCCTAGTCTGCCTAAGCAATTATGTCTCAGAACCGTATTTTCACTTTTTTTGTGGCATATTCAACTTTTCCCTTTTCCCACCTGAATTTCCTTCAAGTAACGGTGTTTTAGCAATTACTCTTATATGATTTTCCCTTCGTTGTTCATAAGGAACCATATTCTGGTTCCATATCTACTCTACTTATAACGTTTTGAGTTTTTCCCATTTCCTTACCTGAGTTTTCCGGTTATGTCGGTTTTTGTTCTCTCCCCCTTCCTAACTCATGATCCATTATTGAAATTTGACGTTTGCCTTTTATGTCGTGATTCCATCTCCACGCTAAACCCTTTTTCCTTTTTTGATATATTATTTACGGTGTTTTTTTTTTCTGCCCACTACCCATTTCCATACTGGAATATCTGTCAAGCTAACTACTTCGGTCAAATTCCGCCTGATTTTCCAACTCACTCTTACTCAAAATCCCATAAACTGTAAGCTTTGACATCTGTTTACTTTATAATTTCTACATACTTGGTAATAAATTCTTTTTTATGTGTTTGTAATTAAGTTTTATAGGAATTCTATAATCTAAATATTACGTAAGAGCAATGTTAATTTTATTGCCCTTTTTATTGGATAATGGGCCTTGTATAAATAAAAGGCATGTTCGTATCTTCATTGTTTTTTAAAACAAAATACATGTGTGATCGACAACCATTTCCCGCATCCACTTTGTCAGTAACCAAGCTCAATTATGTGATCCTTTCAACGGTACGAATGACATAAAACGACCATTTCCGTTGAATAAAATCATTCGTAATTTATCCAGTATTGTTACTCGATCCCAGATACTTAACAATACTAATTGTATTTCCTTTGAGATTGCAATTAGCACACCGAGCCATCCTCTCGCATGCTCTATGCCCCCAACGAAACCACCATTTTTTATTAAGTTTTCTTCTAAAAATCGTCTTTCTAATATCTCCGCTTCATCTGAAATTAATAACAATAATTTTCCATTGTTTCATACGTTTTTCATTTTTCCTTTCGTACGTTTTTCCTCGAATTTGGCATCTCGGCCGTCATACATAGTTATTCTATAGTTGAAAATCCTCCGGCAGGCGTGCTTCTCGTTCCCGCGTTTTCTACTCAATATATTACTGATAAAAATTTTCCATCGTTATCCAAGTGTGTTTTTCCGCAACTAAAAAGGCTAGAATGCATTCGAAAACTAAGGTTCCCGATCTCTTGAATGTACCCGTTATTAATAACATTTCTTGAGTTCATCGTACTAAGATCCTTGAATTGTTCGTTATTTACATCTCAGTGCCTTAACCCCCGATCTCTGTGGGAACGTCAAACCCATTAATTACCTCACTAATCACTCGGGTTAAAGTCCAGTCCTTTGTGTTCAAAATGGGCACGGCCCTCTTCTTGCTGATAGGCCGACTTGATTTTTAATTGCTTTTCCTGCTATTTAATTGGTTGTTTCAATCCTCGTATTTATAATTGGCCCTGAGTCCTAGGGAATCCCGATAAATATTGATCTTATCACCATCTGTGTGTAATCTAAAACAACTTTAAATCATCAACCAACCTTACACTACCTCCATTTTCGAGTAAGTTTTGTATTTGATCATACAGATGTCGTTGCGCTGCGCTTTTCCTTTTAGAATAAAAAAAATTTTCCTCGTAGGCTTTCTCGTAGATTGGAGGTTACCAATCATCACATCACCGACATGCTAAACAATGCAGGGTTAGGCTGCCAAATCGGAGGACAGTGTTTGAACAACATCATCTTGATGGCACCATCTATAAGAGGCCTACGTATTCTTCTGAAGATCTGCGAATAGTTTGCTGAAGAAACAAACATGCTATATAACCCCACTAAAATGGCTCTACTGGTCATAAGACATGGACAAAGACCAAAAAATATTCCTCCAGCTACCCTGAATGGTGTGAATCTGCAGTTGACTGAAGGAACCAAATACCTTGAACATATAATATTGGAGTTTTACCTACCATTAAAACTCTTATTATGTTGCCTTCCTTATCCAGAATATTCCTTAGTGAGAGATGGCATCTCTGTTTCTATCCGATTTCGGCCATTCTTCTCCTTTTACCTTCTTAAATATTCAAATTTCGCGCCATTCGGCACGCGAATTTGTCCCTCTGTGAATTCAATCACTGCCACCAACAGCTAGGCGAACGCGAGCGTCGACGCGACGCCATTTTCTTCAATTGTAGTCTCACCAGACAGGGGATGAGGAATATTCTGGATAAGGAAGGCAACATAATAAGAGTTTTAATGGTAGGTAAAACTCCAATATTATGTAGTGCCGTTCCTTATCCAGAATATTCCTTAGTGAAAATTGTCTGCTATCGTCTGGTGGCAGTGTTGATGTCAATTGTGATCACCTTCATTTAGAAGTAACGGTTGGAGGTCAGCCCTCACACCGATTGCTTCTCCTTCTGACTCCAGAAATGGAGGAACTTTGGGAGTCTGCCCCCCTCAGACGAATGATTGGTCTAAACAGGTTTGTCAAGAATGACTTCCAGTAGAAGTGCCAGTTAGAGTTAGAGGTCTGCCCTCACACCGATTGCTTATCCTTCGGACTCCAGAGATGGAGGAACTTTGGGGGTCTGCCCCCCCTCAGATGAATGATTGGTCTAAACAGGTTTGTCAAGAATGACTTCAAGTAGAAGTGCCAGTTAGAGTTAGAGGTCTGCCCTCACACCGATTGCTTATCCTTCGGACTCCAGAGATGGAGGAACTTTGGGGGTCGGCCCCCCCTCAGATGAATGATTGGTCTAAACAGGTTTGTCAAGAATGACTTCAAGTAGAAGTGCCAGTTAGAGTTAGAGATCTGCCCTCACACCGATTGCTTATCCTTCGGACTCCAGAGATGGAGGAACTTTGGGGGTCTGTCCCCCTCAGGCGAATGATTGGTCTACACAGGATTGTCAAGGATGGCGAAAGACTGGCCTAAAGCAGTTTGTTGAGGGTGACTTCATGTAGAAATGCCGGTTAGAGGTCTGCCTTCACACCGGTCTCTTCTTCTGACTCCAGAAATGGAGGACCTTTGGAGGTCTGCTCCCTTTTCAGGGATGACGAAGTCCCCAGCTCCTTTATTGAATATTGAACTATTTTATTTATTTTTTATATTATTATTCTAAGGTATTTTCACTTTGCCAATTAACCTTTTCCAAAAATTTTCTCTATTGGATAAATATCTTTTCAAACCAACGAAGTGAAGCCACTGCTGATCTGGTCCTCTTCGCAGAGGCCTCAATACCAGCATTAGTATTGGTATTAAGTATTGTCTTGACCAATCTGCCAATCAAATTGTTATAGAAGCTGCTTTTGTTGGACCCATGGGTAAAAAACGGATTTGTCAATTTCGAGTGTGTGCCTTGTGGAGAAATTTTTAAATCCCACCGGAGTGGGTCTGCACTGGTGGTCTCAACCAAAATGGAATAAAAATTTTTAGGTGAAAAAATGGGGGCATTTGCGATACGCCATTGTTCTAAAGAACTTAGAAATTGTCCTCCCTGAAATCGCCTGGGCTGATTGTCAATTTTTTCAGGGGCGACAGTGTGAGGTTTGCCCGTGTCTCCAAAAATTCCGTCCTCTGCTGGCAGAGGAGGAACTGATGATGACCAGAATGTTGACCGGGGTCTGCCCACCGGTACTGAAATGGAAATTGGGTGGAACCCGATTTCCTGCGGAAGCATGTTGAGTTTGCATGACTGCCCGTGTTTCGTTTTTCTACCCTAACATATATTCGTTAATTTTAGGGTTTGCGAAAACTAAGCCCTGAAGACTTTGTTCGCCCCATTAAGTCTCTGCAACTGGGAGACAAGCTTGTTACCCACTGGAGTTTTGCACATCTCCAGGATGCGTTCGCATCAATGTCTCTCTTTCTCTATCGGACCATCATGCAATCTAACATCTGAGTACCAATTTTCCATATTTGCAGCTCCAGTTTAAGTATTTAGGGTGAGAGCCTGTGGTGGTGTCTATTAGTATCTGCGTGGATATATATGGTTTCCTAGCAAAGATAAGACTTAATACTCTCTGTTTCAAGTCTGGTAGTAGTATTTTCGTCCACTTGGGAGCTACTAGCAGGTAATTTCCTGTGGAGCTGTTCAGATGAGCGAGCACTCGGGGAATTAGACAAAACACTCATGCCAGAGGAAAGTGCCAAGGTCTGCTAAAAACATTATGAAATATCGCCGCTTTGTCTTCTCTGTCTATGGACACATATTTCCACCACATGAGCCGTGTGAGGCAAACAGGTCCACTGTGGGTCTGCCCCATTTGTGAAATGTCTGTTCTGTTGCAGGAGGTAGAAGGTGCAACTCCAGAAAACGGATTCCTCGGGACAAGTGGTCCGCAAGATCATTGTACCGACCCATAAAGGTGTAGTGTGGTGTTCTAGTATAGACTATATTAGAACAGTAGAACTCCTCAAACATCTTTTCTGGTTTTTCAAGGCATTTAGTATAGCAACATCTCTTTCAGGTTTCTGTGCCAATCCTGCTGTCCCCTGGTCCAATTCCCCGTAATTACCATCGACTTGTATCATCGGTCGAGAGGAAATGAGAGACAGCAGGGACATGTAGTGGCATAAAGACCTTTACTTTCTGTGCCCATCATGATATGTCTTTCATTTCTATTTGTGTCTGCTGGTTGATGCCTTTGTCCAACCGAGGTCTCCTAGTAGGTTCAAAAATGGATTTGTTTTGACCTTCAGAATTTCCCTGTCCTGGTGGGCCAGAAGGAAATCGTCCAGGTATACATACAATGGCCCTCACATTTTGATGGCGTAAGGTCTCCGCAACCCAATTGGTCACCTTGGCAAAGGCTTGTGGAGCACTGCTCAAGCCCTGGGGAAGACATGTCATTTGCAATGACTACTTTGTACAAAATCCTCAGAAAATGACGGTGAGATTCTGCGACTGGGATGTGGACATATGAGTGCAATATTTCTATTTTTTTGTCATCCAGTCTTGTGGTTGGAGAAATTCGGGAATTTACCGATGCAGCATTAAAGAAAAAGGTTGAGGATAGGTCTGTTGTTGCTGTCCCTTTTTGGACCAGGAACATTTGGGAAAGAAAACCGGAGTTGTTAACTGCCGGCTCCAATATATTTAGTTTTTTGGATGATTTCTATTTCCTTTGTCATTGCTGGGGTAATCTTTGTCACGAATATTTTTAAAATTAGGGCAGTTGTGCATAATAATAGAAGCTTTGTAAAGAAGAGGATTCTGTATCCCCTATGATTTTCAGAACAACTTTGGGAGCATTTAGAGCTGCCCATTTGTTTTTGTAATTCAGCAATTGCGCCGCCCGAAACTTAGGTGGCCTCAAGTCATGCACTGCTGTAGTAACATAGGTTAGAGGTCTGCCCTCACACCGGTCGTTTGCTACTATCTTTTCCCCCCCTTTAAACTCCAGAGGTGGAGGGCTTGGGATACCTTTGGGGGTCTGCCCCCCTCAGGCGAAAGGGTTCTCAGGACGGGAAAAATTTTTTGAGATGGAAAGAAATCTCGGCCCTGAAAGTGGTTTTGATACCTTTTTTGTAACGTCCCCTCTTTTGGTGGACCTATAGCAGTGATGGCCAATTCTGTACTCCCAAATTCTGCAATTGGGTGGAGAGGGCTTCCTTATTGAAGAGATGTGAGGAAGTAGGAAAGATCTGCATCAGTACTTTATTGTCCGATTATCCACATGTGATCTGCAGCTGGTCATCAGACCATTTTTGTAAGTTATTCTGACCTCCAAACAACTCGTTAACTTTCTCGTACTTTCTGGGGAGACATCCTGTGCCTCGAAACCCCATTCGACTAATTGCTGCAGCTGCACCCTATCATTGAGAGCTGCATGCGTTATATCGGCGAAGAGTGACATGTTGAAAAAACCCAGAATCATATGGCTGCAACCTAAAGTTCACCTCGAGCTCTTTAAAACCCGGATTGGCAAGGTGGCCCAATGACCTTGTTTATCTTACATTGGTCCAATATTTTTGATTAAACCGTCAAAGACGCTCTAACACTTTGAGTCTGTCCGAGGAGGGACAGGCTTAAGGGTTCTCTAAGAGAAATGGTGGGGCCCGGCATTTGTAAAATACGAGGATTACGCCTGGCTACTATTGAGCAGTCGTTCTCAGTTTCTGCGATAGACATATCCTCGGAGGCTGCATTCTCTGCGAATCTTGACCTCTGTTCTTGCAAAACAAAATCTTGTAGTCTGCCTACTTGTTCTGTTAATTTTTTAATATAACGTGCCATTCCTTTCTCTCGCCTTCTGGAAATAGAGCTGTCGGAACTTGGTGAGCACCGGCGGTGCCTTCATCTTTTTCGTTTATTGTCACAATCAACGGATTCATCTGAGAAACAGTCGGAACTCAAATTATTTCGTTTCATTTTTCGTCTTTTGTCACGTTTTATTCTAGCGAACGCGGGAATCTCAACCGCTTCTAGAGACGACATTATCCGACATTGTGTAAAATTCTTTTGAAGGAACAAAATTTCGTTTTTGTGTATATTGATTTACACTCGCGTATAATCGATTTACGATCTCAACCGCTTCGAGATACACAATATTATCCGACATTGCGTGGATAATAATTGCGTAAAAGCCTTTTGAAGAAGGAACAAAATTTCGTTTTTGTTTATATTGATTTACACTCGCGTCGAGAATCTCAACCGCTACGAGATACACAATATTATCTGCCATTACGTAGTTAATAATTGCGTAAAATTCTATTGGAGAAGAAAGAAATTTTATAGTTTTTAGTTTTTAGTTTATATTGAAACTAACAACCGTTCGGAATAGAAACTAGACGTCAATTGAAGAAAATGGTGTCGCGTCGACGCTCGCGTTCGCCTAGCTGTTGGTGGCAGTGATTGAATTCACAGAGGGACAAATTCGCGTGCCGAATGGCGCGAAATTTGAATATTTAAGAAGGTAAAAGGAGAAGAATGGCCGAAATCGGATAGAAACAGAGATGCCATCTCTCACTAAGGAATATTCTGGATAAGGAACGGCACTACATAATCACCAGTAATCTGATGGACGATGATGACATTGATAGGCAAAGAAGAGCTCTCAGCGTAGAAGCAAACAGGATCAGCAGAAGATTCCGCCTTTGCAGTACCGCTGTAAAAAGGAAGCTCTTCCTTTCCTTCTGCGTAACGCTGTATACGTACGAACTCTGGGCAAACTACAAGAAGAGTAGAAATTACTATAGTAAGACTCCGGGTTCAGTACAACAACGCCTTCCGCATAATGTTTGGTCTCCCCAGATATTGCAGCGCTTTCCAGATGTTCACGGAGGGGGAGTTCCCGGCTATGCAGCCCTTATTAGATCCAGGGTGGCAGGAATGAGGTAAAGGATATGCAGCTCTAGTAATATCCTAGTCATGGAAGTCCGCCTCAGTCCGTCCTCCAGCATTGATGCACACTGGAGAAAAATATTGGCTCCTGATGTGGTCACAGAATCGTAAAAGCCAATAATTATTACTATCTTATTACCTCTGTTTCATGCGTTTTTAATCATATTTACCTGCTTTTCTTATTTATTTTTTCTATTATGTATTATAATCAGTGGCAGCTCGTGACTTTTGGGTGTGCTAGAGTGCTGATATTAAAAAAAATGGCATTATTTATTATTATTATTGGATATGTGGCTAAGTCTTCTGGTTCTACTGTATGTCTCCCCAGGTATCTGAGCCCACCCCAGATATCCTGCCCTGGTGGGAACTGTCCCACCAGGGCAGGACATTGGCACCATAGGTGAATCGAAGTCTCTTCATCCTCTTCACATTTCCTGCAACTATTGGTGTTTTCCACTCCCAATATCTGCATGTGTGTCCTGAGATGGTAGTGTCCCGTTAGCAGTCCTACCAGTTCCCTTAGCGAATGCACTGTCCATGTCGAGTACTTTCCTGGTTCCTTTAGGGCAGTGATTCCCAAAGTGGTCCAAGTGGACCCCCAGGGGTCCACGGGGGTCTACATTGGCGTGAAAAAAAAATGGGGGTTCACAAGTTGTAAGTGGGGGTCGACGAAAATTTACCTGGTTTCGCTAGTAAAGAACAAAAATCTTGACTTGACTTTACCTATCATTGTAGGCAGATAATACATTACTCTAAAAAATTGAGGATTCCAAAACATCAATTGTAATTAAAGCAGTTAACAAAATAAATAGCAATGCGTTGAATACCCGTTTATTTGCACAATTGTGCAACGTAAATGATGAAGATTGCTCTTACATACTGAAGCACGCTGGTTGTCGAAATGTGTATGTTTAACAAGACTTTACTCACGTTTTGAATCAGAATTAGAGTTTCTGGAAAGTAAAGATGCAGATTTAAAAGAAAACCTGATCAAATTGAAATCACACATTGTGTATTGGACAGATTTGTTCAAAAAATTTACTGACATAAACTTGCAGTTACAAGGGGACAGTCTAATTTTAATAAAAACAATGGGTGTAATTTTGGCTTTTCTTGGAAAATTGAAATTTATGAAGCATAATATTAGTCGGCGCGAATTTTCCGTTTACAAACTTTTCACAGGCAGAATGTCTTGATGAGGATATTCAGACATACGTTCAACATTTAAATGCCCTCCATGATGACTTGAAAAATAGATTTGAAGATATTCTGACGATGGAAATACCATGGATCATAAATCCATTTGATGAAATAGAAGTTGCAAAGTGGTATTACAAGAAGAGAATTACTCGAGCTTACACCAATGAAGAGCTGAAGGTGAAATTTAATAAAGGTCATCAAACATTTTGGCTGCAGGCAGAAATACCTGAAAAAGTATCCTGGGTCTCTATTCCCGAGCAAACGATCAAACGTTACTCGTTATGCGCCTCGCAGCGACCAAAAATTACTCGTCGTCGCGACCAACTTTGTCGAATCCTTCAATTTTACGTATTCTTGAACGTCGAACGATCGAAGAGATGATTATATTGGCAGCCCTTTGAATATTGTCTATGTTCTTGATGTTTTTGAGATTTCTATGGTGTGAATGTCAAACGTCAAACAGTTGATATTAGTCGGGTTTAGCATATTTATGAATTGATATGCTGATAATATTTGAAATGGCTGCAGGATACAAATGATTGGTTTATTTATGCATTACAAACAGCCAAAAGCAATTTCTAATAATCGAATTAGTAAGTTCGGAAAGTTTTTGTCGTCACTCACCTTCGGCGAATCTCGACGGAATTCAAACACTGGAGAAAGGTTAGTATTTATTCATGTCCATTAATTTGTGTGTAAAGTACATTTAAAATGTCTACTTGTTATCCTAAAGCTTCGTTCGGATGAAGCTCCGCCTTTGACGAATTTCTATTCAACAAAACGAACAAGATGCTCACTCAGAATGAAGTCAACTACATCTCTTTGAAGTCATTAAAAGCTATGAAACAAATCATTTTGAAATAGCCCTTAACCTATATTTTTGTATCATCACTTATGACTTCATCGCTCACATGGTGTTCATTCTAAGTCTTAATTTGTATGTTACAGGTTTGCAGGATACAAATGATTGGTTTATTTATGAATTACAAACTGTCAAAAGCAACTGCTAATAATCGAATTAGTAAGTTCGGGGAATAAATTCGGTGTTTGGGCTAAATTCCTAAAAAATAAAACTAGTTATTTTTATACTAATTTGGGGTCGGGAAATCCGAATCTGAAAGAATTAGGTGGCGGCAAGCAATATTAACTGAGTTACACGACTTTAAAAAATTTTATACACATACAGGAAAATAGCCATTTTGGAAGCATTTTGATTCCTAGAAAATCAAACTAGTTATTTTTATACTAACTATGGGCCGGGGAATCCGAATCTGAAAGAATTAGGCGGCGGCAAGCAATATTAACTTAATTACACGACTTAAAAATTTTCTATACACACACACATGAAAATAATCATTCCGGAAGTATTTTGACACATGTAGTACAAAGATCATAGAAAAATAAGAAATATACAAAAACATGTGCCGGCAGTGTTACCAGCTCTCAAAAATATTTATCCCTATATCAATAATTTCCGACACGATAATTCTTCACATAACACATTAACCTGATGAATTACGACTATCTCAACGGCGTATTCTTAAACCAAAAGTATGAAAATTCGTAGTCTTAAAAATGCGTAACCTAACCTAACGTTAGGTTTGTGTAACATGGTTTGTGCCCCTTTATACCGCCTGCTCGCGTCCCTAACCTAACCTAACCTAACGCTAGGTTTGTGTAACATGGTTTGTGCCCCTTTATACCGCCTGCTCGCGTCACGGCAAAAAAACATCCCTGTTTTCAAGTAGTTTAGCGGCTACGCTAGGTTTGTGTAACATGGTTTGTGCCCCTTTAAACCGCCTGCTCGCGTCACGGCAAAAAAACATCCCTGTTTTCAAGTAGTTTAGCAGCTACGCCGGGTTTATGTAACATGGTTTGTGATACAAAAGAACGTGCCCCTTTATAACGCCTACTCGCGTCAGGCATAAAAACTCCACAATACTAGTTGGTGTACCTTCCTAAAATATTTGAGAATCAATTATAAAAAATAAGTACTTAAAATATAAACATGTTATTTTACGTTATAAATATTACTGCTTAATGGCAACACTTAATTTTGTGTGGTAAAAACATCTATGTTATCGTGTTTTTCTATGATCTTTGTACTACATGTGTCAAAATACTTCCGGAATGATTATTTTCATGTGTGTGTGTATAGAAAATTTTTAAGTCGTGTAATTAAGTTAATATTGCTTGCCGCCGCCTAATTCTTTCAGATTCGGATTCCCCGGCCCATAGTTAGTATAAAAATAACTAGTTTGATTTTCTAGGAATCAAAATGCTTCCAAAATGGCTATTTTCCTGTATGTGTATAAAATTTTTTAAAGTCGTTTAATTCAGTTAATATTGCTTGCCGCCGCCTAATTCTTTCAGATTCGGATTCCCCGACCCCAAATTAGTATAAAAATAACTAGTTTTATTTTTTAGGAATTTAGCCCAAACACCGAACTTTAGCCAAGTTCGGATATGGATTTAATGAGAGGAAAGTTTTTGTCTTCACTCACCTTCGGCGAATCTCGATGGAATTCAAACACTGGAGAAAGGTCAGTATTTATTCATGTCCATTAATTTGTGTAAAGTACATTTAAAATGTCTACTTGTTATCCTAACGCTTCGTTCAGATGAAGCTCCGCCTATGACGAATTTCTATTCAACAAAACGAACAAGATGCTCACTCAGAATGAAGTCAACTACATCTCTTTAAGAAGTCATTAAAAGCTATGAAACAAATTATTTTGAAATAGCCCTTAACCTATTTTTTATATTTTTGTATCATCACTTATGACTTCATCGCTCACATGATGTTCGTTTTAAGTCTTAATTTGTATGTTAAATATCACAATATTGAAAAGAATTATAATGGGGCTACGTTACTTCAAAGCCAATCGTTTCAAAATTCAAGTAAAATTGTGTGATCTTGACGTTGTCCTTCTTTTTGAATACTCGATATAAGAAAGTCTCTTTTCACTAATATTTAGTGTAAATAATTAATATGATTCAAAAATATTTTCAGGCATGGCAAGATTTACGCTCAAAGGCCGAAATAAAGAATGCCTCCTTGAGGCGGCTTGCGGCCGAGACTAGAGGCGGACCACCGCCACCGGCACGCGGTGCCAGCAGCAGATGTGATGGGCTGATACTACAAGCAGTCAACCCAGTGTGATTACAGTGTGGGCTGTACGGAGATCAACTTGGACTTTTCCTTTCTCGGAAGACCCCAGTCTGTTGCTGGCTGCAGCAGCTGACAGTCTGCCAAGGAGCCCTGGAGGTGCTCTTGAAGGCCACACCTCCCCTTGTGGAAACCCCCTACCATTGATCCTCCACCCGTACAGACTCCGAGGTGTACTGAATCTCTTCAATACCCTCATTTTAAATTTAATTAAAACCAAAATCATACTTTATTGTCAGTACATGTATTCTTCTTCAGCTTATAATACAAAATATGTTGAAATAATTTCAATTGTAATTACAGTTGTTAGTTTTAGTTTTATCGTGGATAAATATAATATTTTTCTTTAAATTTAACTAACATTGAAGATAATATTTAATAGGCAATATCAGACTTGTTTCTTATTCTTTAGCTTATAATACAAAATATGTTGAAATAATTTCAATTGTAATTACAGTTGTTAGTTTTAGTTTTATCGTGGATAAATATAATATTTTTCTTTAAATTTAACATTGAAGATAATATTTAATAGGCAATATCAGACTTGTTTCTTATTATTTAGCTTATAATACAAAATATGTTGAAATAATTACAATTGTAATTAAACAACTGAAACTGTAATGTTTTCTGTGTTATACGATAAAAATTGGGATACTATCTAGAAGCAGATACGTTTTTAGATTTTCACGGCTAAAAGTATTTTCATTATTAGTTTTTGGGGTGTTACGCTTTAGTGCAGTGTCCATCATCAGGGCAGAGCCGGCAGATTAGACATATCTGCCCTGATAATGCAACGCTGTCCGAAACGTTGGCTAAAGGAGGTAGCGCAAAGCGTAACACCCCAAAAACTAATAATGAAAATACTTTTGGCCGTGAAAATCTAAAAACGTATCTGCTTCTAGATAGTATAACACAGAAAACATTACAGTTTCAGTTGTTTAATTACAATTGTAATTATTTCAACATATTTTGTATTATAAGCTAAAGAATAAGAAACAAGTCTGATATTGCCTATTAAATATTATCTTCAATGTTAAATTTAAAGAAAAATATTATATTTATCCACGATAAAACTAAAACTAACAACTGTAATTACAATTGAAATTATTTCAACATATTTTGTATTATAAGCTAAAGAATAAGAAACAAGTCTGATATTGCCTATTAAATATTATAACTAAAACTAATAACTAAAATATTTAGAAGATTTTTAGTTTTATCGTGGATAAATATAATGTTTTAATTTAAATTTAACAATGAAGATATTTAATAGACAATATCAGACTTGTTTATCATTCTTTAGCTTATAACACAAAATATGTTGAAATAATAATTGTAATTGAACAACTGAAACCGTAATGTTGTCTGCGCCATGTGATAAAAATTGTGATGCTATTTATTAGTAGCATTTTAATTTTATCGTGGATAAATATAATGTTTTCATTATCATCGTATCAGCGTAATGAATGAGAGTGTTTTATTTCTATCATGGATAAATATAATGTTTTACTACTTAACACCAGAGTTGTTTTTTAATTTACTAGAAAATATCATACTTGATTATTTCATCAGTGTACTAATTCTTTATTTTTAGCTTGTTTTACAAAATATATTGACATTGTACATTGAAAACTGTCTTGTTTCTATATTACTTGATAATAATTATAATATACTTAATATTAAATACATTTTTTATGATCACACCATTGTTTTCTTACATTTTACATCACTATATTATCACAAAATATATAAAACCTTGTTGAAATTCACTTTTCAAATTACACAAATATACTGCACATGGGGCGAGACCCACCCACAAGAGTCTGGCGTCTACCGTTGGTGATGGGGCTTATTATTTTGTACAGCAACAACTTAGATGGTATTTTGTTGGCCTTAAATAAATCAGTTGGCTTGCAACCAAAATAAGGTGACGCTTTCAAAATTAATTATAATAATTAAAAAACTGGGCGTACTGTACAGAGCCCGCAGATACTTTAATAGTACACAACTGCTAACCCTGCACAAATCACAAGTGCGCCCCACGGTTGAATTTGGCAGCCACCTCTGGTCTGGAGCTCCAAAATACCCTCGACTCTGTGCAAAAACGGGCGGTCCGCTTAATAGGTTCTCCCATCTTAACAGATGGATTGCAACCTTTAGAGTACAGGCGTCGGGTGGGAATGCTATCCTTGTTCTACCGGTATTACAATGGAAGATGCTCCGAGGATGATGATCCCTTCGGCACCGGTGCATAGTCGGGAAACATGCCAAACGCGTGCCCAACATAATGTACACGGTTGACACTTGTCACATGAGAAGGGGTCGCTTCTTCGACTCGTTCTTGTGTTTAACAGCTCGGCTGTGGAACGATTTGCCCGCCTCTGTGTTTCATCCTTCCTACAACATGGGTCTCTTCAAGACCAATGTTCATTCCTTCCTCTCCTCAAAAAACCCTCCACACAGTATCCCAGATGACATAGGCCCTGAGGGAAATTATTTTCCTCAGGGCCTCCTGTGTGGAGTTAATGTAAAAAAAAAAATCATGGGTATTGAAGTATTTGTTGTAACGATTTGTATTTGAAGTGTTTGTTATAACGCAGCTTCATGTAGCCTCACCCCTCACCTCACCACTCATTATTTGTGTGTGGCTAATATCATTTAATAATATGATCTAGACACTTTACAAATGATGTACAGTGAACAGAACAACAAAAGGATAAAAAGACTAGGTACTTAGTATAAACACAGAAATAATATTGAACTATCCTATTTCGAACAGCTCTACCAGCCACTAAATCTTCTACCAGCCACTAAATCTGGGTTTCTAAACAGCCTCGGGCTCAAGTGGAGCCATTCCTCCAGCAATCAGCCCTAAATCTAGATTATGATCGGTCAGGTATTCTGGAAGATCAAATTTATCTTTTAAACACATTTTGTGAAGCACCAAACATGCATTGATAAATAATCGAATTGATCTGACGAAACATTCTTGTCAGTCTCGAAACAGTTGTTTCTTGACAGTCGACATGGTTAATCAAGCCAACATCGCCGGTAAATCAGCCATTCTAAAATTGCAAAATGACTTTACAAAAATAGACGATGTCTCTGCGGGTGCGAAAGTTCGCGCCGGAAAACAATAATGCCAGATTTTGACAGCTAATTGCGTAGATACGCTAACAACCTACCACTCGCTGCTCGTTTCGACTGGTATACCCCACTCGTTGTTGTGTGGAATGACTTTTGACGTTTTGCGTCTAAGAATGTTCCTTCGACCAAGCTCAAGAATAACCAAGTCGACCAACGGACGTACTTTCGACGGCGATTACGAGCGACGACGCTTGGAGAATAGAGACCCTGGGCTGTGGGAAATTGTGAGAAAACTTTTGATAGCGTTTCTGTTGTCATACCTTGTCAAAAAAAGTTTTAGTGTCGTTACAAACTTATTAAAAAATAGGAGAAGATTGAACATCACAGAAAGAGGAGATTAGAGGATATTCCTTACAAAGCTGAAGCCAAATATTGATAATTTGCTGTCAATCCATCAAGTACATCCCTCCCATTAAAATTATGACTATTTTTTTAATTGTTGATTTGCATTGTTGAAGTTACGGTACGTTGTTAATGTTTAATTTTAATTCTATTAAGTCTGAAATCACATTATTTTAATAAATAGAATACAAGAAAATATACTATTTTTCTTTTTATTTTACCACTCCGAATTTAGGGTTGGAACTCAGCCGCGACGCAAATTTCCATCACATTTTTTGACGAGTTATGGGAATATGGTAGAAATGTAGCAGCAGGGGGTCCACCGAAACCAGTAAAATTTTGAAAGTGGTCCACAAGAAAAAAAAGTTTGGGAACCTCTGATCTAGGGTCTGGTCCTTTTATGAGTACTTTGGATTGTCTCATTCCTGGTACCCTCTACCATTCTTTATGGTGCTGGGATTTGACCCACTTATCAATATGTAGTTTTGTGTGGCAAGCTGCTACTCCTACGGCCGGCTCGGATCCCACAAGTGGTGCTTTTGCCCCTTTCCTTGCTAGTTCGTCAACCCGCTCGTCGCCCTCAATAATTATGTAATTACTGTAGGTACCTACAAATATCGTCGCAAGGCGCGTAATACCTCAAAAAATGTGAAAAAATTAATGAAATGAAATGATGAAATAGACATTTTTGAGCGGGAACACCAAGGGAGATTTCAATTTGTTTTTATTTTTTATTTTCATTAATAATGATTATTAATATAAATAAATATTATTTGGAGGCCCACCTTCATTTTACTTCTTCAATTTTTTTTTTTTATACTCTATAAAATAATTTTTTTTTTTTCACATTATCAGTTACCTGTAACCATATCCCGAAAAAATTTGCATCCCCTCACCTCACCCACGCTGCGTACTGCACACCCTTTTTGACTAAAATTAATTTACTGAGACATGTTTTGCATTGACGTCAGATCGGAATTTGTCCCAATTAAACGGAATGTCCAAACAGGTGTCCCAGTTAACTAAAGTAAATTAGTATCAGTTTCTGTTCCTTGGGTTTTGTCCCAAATAACCGGCTGTCCCCAATAAACCGGGGTATGAATAAGCGGAATCGACTGTATGTACATACTTAATGTATCAACTGTACTTTTAAGTGATGTTATATAATCTGTAATGTAATGTTGTAAAATTATGTACCTGAATAAAATAAATAAAATTACACTTTGTTGACACTGTTATACTAAAATCGTGTGAAAAAATGCCGTTTTAAAACAGTTAACCATTGTTTAAAAATCAATGTTTTATTTTCTAGGGTGGTTTGGAATGCGCAAAGACTTCTGTCAGTTTTTGCTTTCGGTATTCCCGCTGTTGCAAGAGTACGCCAACATTGCGTACAACAACGACAACAATCAGCAAAGTGGCTTAAATCCCCGAGGGGCGAGTAACCCGGCGGCGGCGGGAGACGGACCCCAAAACCCCAATTCCGTGGACCAGTTCAGAGAAAACAGAAATACAAGATCTAAAGAGAAACTCTGTAAAAAGTCTTTGAAAAACCAAAAGAAAAATGAACTCTTAAAGCCTGTTGTGCCAATCATAAGCATAGATATACCCGATTGAACTATTTTATTTTATTAATTATGGAAATTTATCGATTGTTAACCAATGTTCTTAACCTTCCCATTACCAAGCTCGAAAACTTCCTTCCGATCCCAAGATGACACGCCAGCGTTAATATTTCAGATATGTACGCAATTCTTTGTGGAAATTTTTGGGAAAGCAGTTTATACATATTTTTTTAAAAATAAATCTTACATTTAATGGAGTTTTTGATATTTTCCTTCAAAAATATTATTTTAATGATATCATGACATTATTATTTGATGAAATATTGTAACAAATTTACTTATAGTTAAGTTATTGCTAAAATTGAAGTCTGGTATCGTGTTAGCTTACAATGATAATGAAGGTCAAAAAGGTTAGGTAACGTAATGTGCCATCTTGGGTACTGGAAGGCTAAGTATGAAATGTTGATCCGGGAGTTAATCTATATTCCTGTTGACAGGAGTGCACTTGTTAAAACCATCAATGAACTCTGTTCATAATTCAATAAATTATTCCCTAGTACCTAATTTCTACTATAACCTTGTTCAATATAAGATATATAATTATATATAATTATATATAATTCAATATTTTATACTAACTTTATATTTTATACTAACTTTATATTTAATGTGTTTTTTTAAGTCTAATTTATACTTTGGGTACTTAGAAATGTAGTATTTTGTTTTAATATTACCCACACTCAGGCTGTGCCTTAGTGGGTTTTCATTTCTTCTTCATAATTGTTATTATATATTGTGTTATTATACATATAATATTTGCTATTATACATTATATGTACAAAGAAATGGGAATAAATAAAGTAAAAAAAAAAAAAAAAAAAAAATATAATATAATGATTAGAAAGCTCTATAACTTTGTTTCACTTGTTTACTTAGAACTGGAATTGCATCTATAAACTAGTCTGCCGGTTATTAAGTTTTTTAATCCTAATATTACCATAGAATTTTGTTAGAGGAAAGCGATATAGTTGTAAAAGTCACTAGCCAGAGTGGTATATACCTGATGAAAGACCGCCATTCAAAATCAAAAAGTTGCTTGGAATGACTTTAAACTTGTTTGGTGATTTGAACAGTCAGATACTTCCCCACCTTCCTCTGTTCATCTCCTTCCTCTCCCCTCTCCCTTAAGACCCACTGACTCTCTTAGTAGGTTTTCTTTTGCCTTGGTCTGAACAGAACCAATTTTCATTTTGATGGTTGCAGCTTTATCGCTTTCCGGTGAAAATGTAAAAATATGTTCAATTTATTTTTATTTATTTATTAATCTATTCGCGTACAATTAATTTCCTAAAATGTTGTTCATTAGATAACTTTTTAATTATTAATTCATGTCACAAAAGGAGTAGTTTTTAAATACCTAGCCGATTAAATTAGATGTTGTATAAAATTGTGATATTTTCAATGTTTCAGAGTCAAAAACTACGTAGGTACATATTATATTATTAACGTTTGAAAATTGTTCTACTATGATGAAACAATAATTCAGTAAGTTTTGCAAATCGTTTGACTTTTGCGAAAATAAAAATTTAAACTGTTTACTTTTATTAATCAAATAAAATTCATATCACTGTTCAATAATGTTATTAGCATCTAATTAAATATATCAAATTATTCTCATATTGGATTATCCATAATACTAGAAGAAGTCAGTTCAACATGATTGCAAACCAATATTATATTAATGATTGTCATTTTAAAGTAAATAATCTGGCTTTAGAATTTTTGTTATTAGATTATTTTTTTTTTAATTACCTTGTAGCGATTTACTAAAAAGCAATTTATAATGAATGTGCAAGATACAATGCATGACTGTTGCTGTTAATGAATAGTCCACCAATCAAACTGAGCAAATTAAGTAACTAAGTAAAATACAATCTTGCCATTGGCAGCAGGTGACATCTACTTATTTGTGGGTTAAAATCATGCAGTAAAAAATGTTTTATGTATTCTATCGTGTCGAGGCAAAAAATGACGGTGAAATAAAATGAATTGTGTAATCCTTCAGTAATAAGTCTTTCACCAAGATTTAACTAGTAAAATTTCACTGAGCTTTGATTGATGGGAGCAGTTATTAGTGCTATTCCTTCTATAAGACAACTTGTCTCAGAAACCGAATTCTGCCTCAAGTAACAGGTGTTTCAATAAGAGCGCAAGATTTCGAGGTTCAATAAAACATGGTTTTCTGTAGCAAAATATTGAAATATTTATTGAGTTATAATGTAAGTATTCATTTGGGAATTATGTATACATATACAATATATACATTTGGGAATTTCGGGATAAAACACATCTGGTAAATGGCCGCACGGCTTCGCCAAAATTTCCAATACCGATATTGCATACTTGTGGCGGTATTTCGTTAGCAGAGCGTCTAATTTCTGCCTTCAATGCCTCAGTGATCACAGACTTATTGCAATTTAACATCTGGACTTTAGGATGTGGGTCACATATTTATGCCAACAAGCCCACCACCACCGAGGTATTGAAGGCTGAAATTAGATGCCCTGTTAACGAAATACCGCCACTTGTATGTAAAATCGTTATTGCAAATTTTTGCGAAGCCGAGCGGCCATTTACCAGGTGTGTGGTGTCCTAAAATTCCCAAATGTTTACCTCATCATCATCATCATCATCTGTGGCTCTACAACCCAGGTCGGGTCTTGGCCTCCAGCAGAGCCTGCCTCCATGACTGTTGGTGTTGTGCTGCGTTGCGCCAGTTTCGGATGCCGATGGTGCTTGCATCCTTCACCACTCCATCCAGCCATCGAAGCTTTAGTCTTCCAACTCTTCTCCGACCCCCAGGTGCACCATCCATAATTCGCTTTGGAATATCTCCTTCGTTCATTCTCTGGATATGTCCAGCCCACCTGAGTCTTCCAGTTTTGATTTCCTTGGAGATATTAGGGTCCTCGTAAAGATCGTATATCTCCTGGTTGTATCTGATACGCCATTCTCCATTATCACAGACTGGGCCGTAAATCCTTCGCAGCACCTTCCTTTCAAAACTTTCTAGGGCTCCTTCATCACCCTTACTGATTGTCCAGCATTCCGAACCATACATAAGAACAGGTCGTATAAGGGTCTTGTAAAGCAGGACTTTAGTTCTTCTGGTAAGGTGGCGAGATTTCATATGCTTCTGTAGCCCAAAGTAGTATCGATTTGCAGCTACTATTCTTCTTTTGATTTCGCTGGATACATTGTTGTCATTTGTCACCATAGTACCGAGATATACAAACTCATTGACAGTTTCAAATGTATAATTATCTATCTGAATACTTGGTGGTTTCTGGCGTCCATGTACGGGCATATATTTTGTCTTCCCCTCGTTGATGACCAATCCCATGTTCCTTGCCGACGTAGCTAAGCTTTTAAACGCCGATTTTAGTTCATATTCTGAGCGTGCGATGATATCTATATCGTCAGCATAAGCAAGGAGCTGAACAGACTTGTTAAGAATATGGCCTGTGGTTTGTATACCTGCATTTCGGATGGCCTTTTCCAGCGCTAAATTGAATAAAATGCAGGCAAGTGCATCTCCTTGTCTTAGTCCATTGAAGGTCTTTAGGGTGTCTGACAGATCCTGTTGTATTCTGACTCGGCACTCAACATTAGACATTGTGAGCCTTACTAAGTTTACCAGTTTTCTTGGGATATTAAATTCATCCAAGGCTCTGTACATTCTTTCTCTATTTACCGTGTCATAGGCAGCCTTAAAATCTATGAAGAGATGGTATGTATCAACATTAAATTCTATTGTTTTTTCCAGTATCTGTCTCAGTGAAAAGATTTGATCAGTTGTAGATTTCCCCTTACGGAACCCAGTTTGATATTGGCCAATTATGCCGTCCGAATATTTCATAAGCCTACCACACAGTACATTTGATAGGATCTTGTATGAGATATTCAGCAGCGTTATGCCCCTATAGTTAGAGCAGTTCATAGGGTCTCCTTTCTTGTGAAGGGGGCAAATTATTCCACAGTTCCATTCACTTGGCAGAGTCTCAGAGCACCAGATGGATTTAATGATATTATATATATGGACTTGAAGGTTCTCTCCGCCATATTTGAATAACTCTGCAGAGATGTTGTCAGTTCCAGGTGATTTATTGTTATGTAGACTTTTAATGGCACTCACTACTTCTTCTAGTATTGGTGGCGGCTCGACATTGTCATCATCATTAGTACCACCATCAGTGATGTTTCCATCCCTTGTCAAAAGGTGTGTGGTGTCCTAAAATTCCCAAATGTTTACCTACATTATATTATGTATACATAATTCCCAAATGTATACTCATTACATATTTCAAATTATATACAACAAATTGTAACTCAATAAATATTTCAATATTTTGTTACACAAAACCATGTTTTATTGAACCTTTGAAATCTTGCGCTCTTATTGAAACACCCTATTAAAGCTTTTGACAGAACACTCAATAAAATTTATCAAACTTCATATCATATTGCTTCGAATCTTAACATTTATACAGTGGTGCTTTATTGTAAGATGTGCATATTAATACCTAATATTTATACAATACAATGCTCAGTGAGAATAAAGTCAATTCTCACCTTTTTTTGTAATTGATTCATATTTCTCACAATACAATCATTATTTTTTTAGATTTCCAAGTCAAAGTTTGCTTTAGCCCTTATGGGGGCATACATTAATTACGTGAGCAGTTTTTCTTTCAATCTAGACCCCCCCCCCCTGTAACGTGAGATTTTGCTGGACTCACATAATTAATGTATGCCCCCTAAGCTGCTCAAATAATCCCACCAAACTAGTTTTTGTCAGGAAAATTCCCAGAAACCCATTGATACATTGTGTATGGTTACAAGCAGACCAGCCACTTTGCATATTCAGTTTTTGTTAAGAAAATTCCCAGAATCCCATCAATACATTGTGTATGTTTACAAGCAGACCAGCCACTTTGCATATTCAGTTTTTGTCAGGAAAATTCCCAGAATCCCATTGATACATTGTGTATGGTTACAAGCAGACCAGCCACTTTGTATATTCAGTTTTTGTTAAGAAAATTCCCAGAATCCCATCAATACATTGTGTATGTTTACAAGCAGACCAGCCACTTTGCATATTCAGTTTTTGTCAGGAAAATTCCCAGAATCCCATTGATACATTGTGTATGTTTACAAGCAGACCAGCCACTTTGCACATTTAGTTTTTGTCAGGAAAATTCCCAGAATCCCATTGATTCATTGTGTATATTTACAAGCAGACCAGCCACTTTGCATATTCAGTTTTTGTCAGGAAATTCCCAGAATCCCATTGATACATTGTGTATGTTTACAAGCAGACCAGTCACTTTGCATATTCAGTTTTTACACATCAAACTAAAAAAAATGATGGTGCGATCCACTTACTACATAAATATTCGCAATTGAATACCAAAATCAAATTTCATTAATGAACTGTTAGATTATAGTGTTAGTGATTTAAAAAAAAAAAAACAATGTACAATTGAGAATATATAGCATGTTGGTTTATATGATGCAGATATGTAGTATGATTTATTAAAAAGTAGAATTAATAATTGTAAATTAAGTAAATGAATTTCATTACTGTGCTGATTATGATTATTGATGAATGTGGGTTATGTTGTATATATGCGGCATATAGAATCTCTTTAGGTCACATTTAATAGTCTATTCATTGCATGTGTGTTTACTTGTGGAACTATATTGTGTAAATCAGAATGTAGTGATTCATATAAATACATACAACTATGAAAAGGTGCCATCTACCTATTATTAATACTATTTTATTTTAAAAGAAAGGCTAACATTCATTTATTTATAAATTATTTTTGTTGTTATGTTCTGCCCAATTCGTATCTCAAAAGCAAAATGGTGCTTATGCATAAATTGATTTTGTTATTCCTCCTTTTTTGGAATGATAGAGGTTACTTAAAACTATTTGGCTTGAAATATCAACTGTTGAAATGATGTCGATTTTATCTCATGTTACACCAGATTATCTGAAATCTTATTGAATGGTTATTTGCTTAGAGGTATAAAGCATCAGGTTACCAGGTTACCAGGTACCACTAAAGCGTTGCGGTTTCAACCATTTGCTAGCCAACCATCATTGCATAAGCAATATTTTCCATTTATGATGACGGTTGTAGAAGGAATTAAAATATTATCAGGATATTCGTAACCCGGGATTGTTTGTATGTCTTTAAAATCTATAATATAAAAATGAATCGCTGAATGTGTTGCTAAGCGCATAACTTTCGAACGACTGCACCAAATTGGATAATTCTTTTTTTGTGTGCTCATTATTGTCAGGACAAGGTTTTTATAAAACTTCAGGTGAGCTCTGGCATTATGATTTGTTTAAAAAAATTGCTATTGGTGGCATGCGAGGAAGCGGCTATTGCTATGGAAAGCGGGGTAAATTTTTACAAAGCCGGGACCAGCTCATTTTGGACAAAAAAAAAATATATACCCCAGTAGATAGGTAATAATTAGATGTAATTAATTCCTTGAGCGGAAATTGAAAATAATGTATATTATCGTCAATTTCTTAAATTTAAAAATACGAAAATGTCATTTTTCAATGACCTCCATGTTGTTATCTTTATTTTAAAAAACAGCCTACGTTTTTAAATGGTTTGTCTGGCAAAGCAGGGTTTGTCTAGCGGGCTTGTGAATATTATCTCTATTTTAAAAAACAGCCTACGTTTTTAAATGGTTTGCTGGCAAAGCAGGGTTTGCCTAGCGGGCATGTGTGACAGTGACAGATTGGCCGTGCCGTGTCAGTTCGCAAAGACGCAAAGTGAATTTTGATTTTACACAATTGAAATTTAAAATTCATCATTTTCCGCCTCCCCCAATGCAAAAAGTTTCCGAAATACGTAATTCTAACAATTATTCAACTTCTGCAAAGTGTTTTTTCGTGAAAAAGTGCATATTTACCGCTGTAATTTACAACATGGAGGTCATTGAAAAATGACATTTTCGTATTTTTAAATTTAAAAAATTGACGATAATATACATTATTTTCAATTTCCGCTCACGGAATTAATTACATCTAATTATTACCTATCTACTGGGGTAAAAATTTATATTTTTTAGTGTAAAATGAGCTGGTCCCGGTTTTGTAAAAAATTAATGAAAGCGGGAGGGAAGGAGAGATGGGGGAGGGGAACCAGGGAGGGGGAGGGGAACTCGGGAGGGGGGTTCGCGGGACGGGGGAAGGGGGGGGAGTGGAGTGGGGAGAGGGAAGGTGGAGGTGACGGTGTGGGAATGGAAGAAAAAAAGTGGAGGCGGAAGGGGAACGGGACGAATGGGAAAGGACACTCAGGGAGAAACAATTTTTTATTAAATGGCCTAGCTACGCATGCCGGGACCAGCTAGTAATTTAACAAAACAGTGAATTCTTAAGCATGAAAACTTAACTGAAAGAGGGTTTCACTGTCTGTGTATCATCTCATAAATGAGTTGTGACCCAAGAGTTGTGCAAAACCCATTCTGGAAATTTCTGCTGGTTTTGATACATTCTTTTTGAAATTTAAAGTAATTACGACATGTATGTTTTTCACTAAATATCAAAAGAATAATAATGTACATTGTTTAGACATTTAGCTTCACCCTTTAACCCTCAGGCTTTTAAATATTTTTATAAATAAGTATCATGTTAAGGGACGTACTTGACTTACTTTAACAGTGATTCCTGACATTATTTGGAGTAAAAAATGTACATTGTTTAGACATTTAGCTTCACCCTTTAACCCTCAGGCTTTTAAATATTTTTATAAATAAGTATCATGTTAAGGGACGTACTTGACTTACTTTAACAGTGATTCCTGACATTATTTGGAGTAAAAAATGTACATTGTTTAGACATTTAGCTTCACCCTTTAACCCTCAGGCTTTTAAATATTTTTATAAATAAGTATCATGTTAAGGGACGTACTTGACTTACTTTAACAGTGATTCCTGACATTATTTGGAGTAAAAAATGTACATTGTTTAGACATTTAGCTTCACCCTTTAACCCTCAGGCTTTTAAATATTTTTATAAATAAGTATCATGTTAAGGGACGTACTTGACTTACTTTAACAGTGATTCCTGACATTATTTGGAGTAAAAAATGTACATTGTTTAGACATTTAGCTTCACCCTTTAACCCTCAGGCTTTTAAATATTTTTATAAATAAGTATCATGTTAAGGGACGTACTTGACTTACTTTAACAGTGACTCCTGACATTATTTGGAGTAAAAAATGTACATTGTTTAGACATTTAGCTTCACCCTTTAACCCTCAGGCTTTTAAATATTTTTATAAATAAGTATCATGTTAAGGGACGTACTTGACTTACTTTAACAGTGATTCCTGACATTATTTGGAGTAAAAAATGTACATTGTTTAGACATTTAGCTTCACCCTTTAACCCTCAGGCTTTTAAATATTTTTATAAATAAGTATCATGTTAAGGGACGTACTTGACTTACTTTAACAGTGATTCCTGACATTATTTGGAGTAAAAAATGTACATTGTTTAGACATTTAGCTTCACCCTTTAACCCTCAGGCTTTTAAATATTTTTATAAATAAGTATCATGTTAAGGGACGTACTTGACTTACTTTAACAGTGATTCCTGACATTATTTGGAGTAAAAAATGTTAATGAAATTCTGGTCTCCGGTGACATTTTTTTTTTCAATTTTTTTTTCTTAAAAATCAAACAAAAAAATTCTTCCGCATGTCGTTACTGGTCACTCAGCCAAGTAACCGACCAACCCCTAATTCCGCCTCCAACTGTCCAACATTTACTATCTTTTTATGTTTTTGTAGAAAAAAAATGTCACCGGAGACCAAAATTTTATTTACATTTTTCACTCCAAATAATGTCAGGAATCATTGGTTAAAGTATGTCAAGTACGTCCCTTAACACCCTGTATATGTTTTAACCTATTTAGTGAAACCCTCTTAAGAAGTTTCGTGGCTTAACCGGTCAAAGGCCAGGCCATTTCGCGGAAATTCGCGGAACTTCGCAAAAAAACACTAAAAAACCACCACTTTGAATTTTGAATTGAATGTTTTGTTGATAAATTTTGAGCTATTGTATATTTTATTAAGTGAAACACGTTCACAACACAATAAACTATCTACCAAAACCACATTACTTGCATTTATTACGTAAATTAATAGGTTTTATGATGTTTTATTCGCGATACACGCATTTATTGCGACCGTTAAATTCGCGGCAAATTCTGACAGCCGATTGTCATAGAAGAAATCGTTTTAAAAATATTCCAGGGTGGCAAGGTGAATGATACTTGTAGCGTCTCCGAGAGTAATGATGGCGCAAGCGATTCTGACACTGTTCTTCATACAAATTGTGTACATAGAAGGGCCAAAATCGCAGACCAAAAGTTTTTTGTCGGAAGTATTATTCAAATATTTGAATTATTTTCTCACGCATGCGCATGTGACGCGCGCGCCGGCGCGTCTCCGGCCTGTCACCGGTTAACCCGGCGGTACTCGCTAGGTATTTACGAACATGAACACTCGCTACCGGGTAATAAATACCACAGAGTTTAATTGCCGTTATTTTCAAAAAGACGCTTGAGTTTCAATTTTTGACAATGTATTTGTGTTATTGGTACTATTGTTCATAAATAAAACTACAAATGCAAGTTTCAATGTTTATTTATTTGTATTAGAGTTTATCCTAAAAAATAACCAAAAAATTATGTTTTTCTCAGTAATCTTACGAAAATCAACATAATTTTTTTTTTTCTTACAAATTTGGCAAAATTGAGATCGGTATCGAAAATAAACTAGGTACACTCCTAAAATACTAAAAAATAATGATACCTTTATACTTTATAGGATCGTTGATTTTTTACCCATACTCACTTTACACGTCTATCATTAATAAGCGCCGTGCGCGAACTGACAGCCCCGCCGGGTGAGGGTATGTGAACTATCGGTTTGAAGGTACTTAGAATCTTGGGTTGCCAGAACGCGTAGAAAAAAAAATACAACCAATTTTTTGTACTCTGTGGTATTTTTTACCCGGTAGCGAGTATCGCCGGGTTAAGAAGTTTGGTTTTTTGGTCCCTCGGCCCAAAATTGGCCCAATTTTTCCCACATATAAGGTTTTCCTGCTTAAGAAGTTGTTTTTTCCGGTCCCTTGGAAAATTTCTTAAGAGGATTTCAATGTTTTTTTTTTTTTTAAATACTGTTTTGAAAACTAGATAGAATTGTCTTTAATTTTTTTTGCATTTATAAAAAAACATTGATATTTCTACATAAAACATACCGAAACATTTTGTGTCAAAAAATCCATAATTTTGAAAGAATTCGATATTTAGAAAAAATATTCCTTTTGTGTTGGAAATTTAGTAAGAAAAACTGTCACTTCACTTTTTGTCCCGTTTATGCAATATTTTTTTTTTTTTTTTTACTTTTAACGACGAGTCAAAGAAAAAATCCTACTAATTTGTAATCATACATTTTGACAATTTTTAGAGTTTTATCCATGGAATCGAGTATAAATATTTGAGACAAGCTGAGAACTACGGACAAACATGTATCTCCGTTTTATAGAAAGAAAAAGAAACTTTTATAATGTTTGAATGCCCTGGTTTCTGTCCTTCGGAGGCTCTAATGCAGTGATTCCTAACCGGTGGTCCGTGGACCGAGATCTAAAATGTGATCAGCGAAACATTCATTCATTTTACTACAAAACCGAATCCAAAGGTACCCAGAAGCACCTCTCTAACAAAAATAATAATAATATTTGTGATTGTTATAAATGAAAAGCTCCAGATTATGCAGTAATAATATTAACTCTTTATTCACCATTGGAAACGTACACAAGAGAGTAATAGACAAGAGAGTACATGCAGTATTGACAACTTAACAATATTAACAGCTGCGCTGTAGCCAACCTACACGATTTACATTGCCATATTATAACAATATTCAGCTACAACAACATCAATAATGTCGTATTTTTCTATCTTAGCACTCTAGATCACTGAAAATTCTTTGTTTCATATTATTTGATCAATTTTACATTTTGTAAAAGGAATTCTAAACAGTTTTCTCCAGATTTCCAAAATATTCCAGACCGGGTTTTGCAACTCCACAGCGCAAATATACTTTTGTACAATTTGAAGAGTAAAAAATTACGAAGAAAACTGCTTTCTTAACTCTTTCAAAAACACACAAGAACGTACTCACTAACTTACTTACACTTTTATAAGATTGAATTTTTTTTATTAAATCCAATCAGCTTTTGATTAATGTCATGTTAAATACAATCCTAAATCTCGTTCATTGATGTTATTTTTAGTGTGGTTTAAAATAATATAAAGTTGTGGGAATATTCGATTTGATTTATGTAACTGGATTAACAGGGTTCTATTTTTATTATTTAACCTAATGTTATCTTTGTAAGGCTATTCGGCGGAATAATGTGAATTTTTTTTTTTTTTTTTTAAACTTATCTAATGTGAATTTTGCTTAGATTATAAATTATAACAATGTAAAAGTTTTAATACGTATTTTGCAAATCTGTGGTAAACATTATTACAGTTCTCTCTCACTAATCTGCCACCTCAGAAACAGGGCATGTGCCCAATTAGTGAATGCGGCGGATTATAGTATAAATTATAACAATGTAAAAGATATAATACGTATTTTGCAAATCTGTGGTAAACATTATTACAGTTCTCTCTCACTAATCCGCCACCTCAGAAACAGGGCATGTGCCCAATTAGTGAATGCGGCGGATTATAGTATAAATTATAACAATGTAAAAGATATAATACGTATTTTGCAAATCTGTGGTAAACATTATTACAGTTCTCTCTCACTAATCCGCCACCTCAGAAACAGGGCATGTGCCCAATTAGTGAATGCGGCGGATTATAGTATAAATTATAACAATGTAAAAGATATAATACGTATTTTGCAAATCTGTGGTAAACATTATTACAGTTCTCTCTCACTAATCCGCCACCTCAGAAACAGGGCATGTGCCCAATTAGTGAATGCGGCGGATTATAGTATAAATTATAACAATGTAAAAGATATAATACGTATTTTGCAAATCTGTGGTAAACATTATTACAGTTCTCTCTCACTAATCCGCCACCTCAGAAACAGGGCATGTGCCCAATTAGTGAATGCGGCGGATTATAGTATAAATTATAACAATGTAAAAGATATAATACGTATTTTGCAAATCTGTGGTAAACATTATTACAGTTCTCTCTCACTAATCCGCCACCCCAGAAACAGGGCATGTGCCCAATTAGTGAATGCGGCGGATTATAGTATAAATTATAACAATGTAAAAGTTATAATACGTATTTTGCAAATCTGTGGTAAACATTATTACAGTTCTCTCTCACTAATCCGCCACCTCAGAAACAGGGCATGTGCCCAATTAGTGAATGCGGCGGATTATAGTATAAAACATGCAAAAAATTAAAACAGATATGTCGTAAAAAAAAAAAACACCGCTATCGATCTTTTGTAAACTTGCTATTTTTTTTGTTTGAAGTTAATATGTCATTTTTACGCTTGTGAGAAGATTCCGTTTTGTAAGCATATTCAAACATAAAACACATGTGGCGGACTACTGAATTTGACATATTATGAATACAGGCAGATTATAGTTTAATTTTGTGTTTTCAACTATTAAAAATAACGGCAGTTTATAGCAGTTGTCGGATAATCAAGCGGATTACTGAGAGGGTGCTGTATTTGTAAATAATAATAATAATAATAAATAACAAATGGTAATATTTTTATAGTCCGAGAATTAAGCATTAAAAATGAAACTGAAAAGAAAAAATGATGTAAATATCAAACACTAAAATGGTTTTTAAATAGCCGTTTACGGAGGGTATTTCATCGTCTACCGTCTCCAGAGGGTCATCAGGGGAGATTCCATCCAGGCAGTCATGTCGGTGATGATCGCATTCTTCGAATGGCACAGTCTGCGCCATAAACTTCCCATGCGGTGGCGGAGAAGTGCACGGAAAGTATGTACTCGTCCCTCCAGGAACATTTCCGTAGCACTGCAGTATCTCGGTAGGCGGAAAAGTTGGCGATAGGCGTTATTGTAAGCAACCTTTAACTTGTGCCATTGGGTTACAGTGTAGTCAAACCACAGTTCTGATGTGTACAGCGAGGTACAGAAAGCATTGAACAGTATTCTTTTTACTTTGGGGCTGCAGGAGTAAAAACGTCTTGACAGCATACCCGCTCTAACTGATATTGCTTTTCTCTGCCTTTCCATGTCCTCGATATCCTTAAGGTCGTCTGTGATGACATGTCCCAGGTATTTAACGCTGTGATTAACATTCATTTTCCTTTCATCTAGCCATACTGAGGGTGTTGGACGATTTCGTTTTTCGGTTTAAAAACCATAACTATTGACTTGGTGGTATTATACAAAAGGTTATGGTTTTTTGCAAAGTCTTCACAAATTTTTAGTAATTTCTCTAATGCGCTTAGTGACGGTGCAAGAAGAACCATGTCATCTGCGTAATTAATGTTATTTACACACACTCCATTTAAATGGCAGCCTATTTTCGTAGCATTAAGTCTTTGAATAAGCTCGTCGGTGTATAGATTGAACAGAACCGGAGACATGCTTCCTCCTTGCCTTACGCCACTTTTCAAAAAGAATGGATTTGAAAATTCCCCAGACCATTTCACAATATTTTCTTGTTGCGTGTGCCAAATTGAAAGAATAGCTATTACATCTTCTGAAACTGCTCATTTCCTTAGTTTTTCCCACAGTTTATTATGACATACACGGTCAAATACTTTGCTTAAATCTAGAAAGCAGGTATAGATTGGCGTTTTTCTTAGTTTATAATAACTGATGGTTTCTTTTAGAGAATATATTGCCATAGATGTTGACAGTGCAGGTTTGAATCCGAACTGGTTATCCTCTGTTTTTAGCTGATCTATTACGACAGCAGATAAAATTTTTTCAAATAATCTTGCCACTGTGGTTGAGAGTGAAATTGGTCGGTAGTTATTGATCACGGATGGATCAAGATTTGTTGATTGAATTATGGGAATAGTTACCGTTTTCGTCATTTCATTCAGGATGTGCCTGTAACGTACAATATTTGAAAATAGTTTTGCTAGGATAATATAAATCGCTGGTCCAGCATACTTAATGTGCTCAAGGGCTATTGAGTCATGTCCTGTGGCTTTTCCTGTTGCCATTTCTCTGACAGCTCTTTCTACCATATGCGAAGTAATGCTGAGAGCGGTAGTATTACCTACGGTTTTCAAATTAAAATTTATATTCTGAGATTTTTCTGCTGCTTCTTCACCCGCCTTAGAGAGGAAGTTACGAAACTCATTGGCGATATTTTCCTTGCCTCTTACTCCATTGACACAGAGAGGAGTTTTCATATTAGTTTTCAACTCTGAGGAGGTTTTTTGCCAAAATTTATGGAAATCTTTATTTATTAGTGATGCGGCGATACCATCCATTCGTTGCTGAATTTTCGACTGTTGAAAATTTTTTCAGAGCTACTTTGAAGATCGTTCGGTATTTCTTCCTGTCTTCGGCAACCGGCCCTGAGAGTGGTTTTCCGGCTTGAAGCCATGAGAGAAAGGCGCTTCTTGATCAGGCGCGGCCGGTGCCTCAAATTATAGGTGGTTCACCAAGCCATTCATAAAAAACGAAAGGTTGATATTATATTTTAAAAAAAATCTAGACATCATGCATAATTTTACATTATTTGCTAAGTATCTAAAAATATCATGTAACTGTAATAGTAAAAATATCGTGCGATGTAAAAACATGCTGATGTCTAGAGTTTAATATAGTGAATTGACCAGCCAGGTAAGTAGGTATGTTTTATGTATCTGTTTGTAAATTCAAATAATAAAAATACATATAGCCTAGGAACTCATAATAAATTGTACAACGCAACATAACTAAAACGGCGCTCTAGTAATTATCCAATTATTATAGAATTATTCTGGTATCAATATTTTTAGAAGCATTTTACACTCTATTACTATTGATATTACATCTATTAGAAGATTAGTGGAAAGGGTGGGTGGGATATCCATTTAAAAATACTTAACCTTCCAAAGATAATAATAATAACGCAATAATCCAATAATAATAATTAACACTCAAGAAACACTCTGCGGCGTGGATCGCCAATATCGTCATTTACTGTCGTGACAACTTCGATCAATGGGTGACAAACAAATAATAATGTCAAAAAGGTACATCCCAAGGGCTCGAACAAGATAATGTCACACGAGATGCATAGCTGACCCTTTGACTAATGGTTACATTTTAGAAGAGAAATATTATTACTTAATATTATCTTGTTCAAACCTTACTACCGCTGGAACCAAAGCTTCGGAATATTTCCGAAGAATGCCGAAGCTCTTCGGGTCGGCCGTGCAACGCACGGTCAGCCGATTTTTAGTATGACATGTTTCTGACGTTTTGGGATTTTTTACTACGAGGATCATTCAAATTACGGGGCGCTTAGCTCTGGCGCGCGGTTTGGCATTGTACCTACCTCGGTTCCTCGCTCTTAGCGGGTAGCCGCCGTAACTGGCGGGTGGGAACAATGCGTTTATTTCGCCGTAATACATTGTTAATTGTTAGATTGATAAATAATTATAATTAAATTTAAAGATTGTGCTCAATTTTATCAATTTAATAAATAAAGACATTACGTAGAAATACGATGAGTTGTAAAATGATGTTGAATTTTTTTGGCGGTTCAGCGCCCCATTGCACGTTAGCGCCAGCCGCGCCTGTTCTTGATTCTGCGTATTTGGCTGCAACCATGTCATTCCATCCCGGAATGTTTCTATTTTTTCTATTCTTGTTATTAAATGTGGTGGAGGCAGCACTTCGCAGTGCTTCCACAATATTTTTATACAGGGAATTTATTTGGCTTTCGTTTGAATTTGCAGATTTTTTGTCAGCGTCTAATTGGGAGAAATCTTGAATTATCTTTAGAAGTTTGTTGTTGATATTTTCAGCGTATTTCATTATTTCAACATTAGATTTCGGATTCCATCTAGAAGAATCAAATATGTTGTCATTACATGATTCCACAAAGGCTGGCAAAAATTGAAGGTTGAGATTTACAATCATTGGCAAGTGATCAGACCATACTGCGTCATATTGAACATCTACGCTGGTAATAGCATTTTCCAGTGCTTTTGTGACGACACAATGATCCAACCAACTTGTGGTACTATGGGCATCACTTACGTATGTAAATGTATCGCAATTCATTAACTTAGTATCTGCGCAAACATAGCTAAACTCATTGCAAAATTTTTCTAGTTCTCGGCCAAAAAGGCTTTTAGGATCTGCATTGAAATCACCTAGAATAATCGCATTCGACGAGTTCCTTTCATTGATTATTGCGTTTACCTTACTCGTGCAGTTCGTGAATTCCTCAAGATTCTCCGGTTTATTTGTCGGCATATAAAGTGAGAAAATTAATATTTTGCCACTGTTGACAGTCAATTGTATTGCCGCAAGTCTTGGTTCAGAGCATTCCACTATGTCGACAGAAAGTGAATCCCGCCATAGGATAGCAACTCCACCATAAGGTCGTCCAATTAGAGGGCCATCATTTAGATTGACCGCTGAAGTTCCATATCCTGAAAATTGGGGGTGAATTTTTGAAAATATATTTGTTTCAGTTGGTAGAACCCATGTTTCCTGGAGCAGGATAATGTCATTAGTTTCACATAAATCTTTTATGAAATGCTTCGTTCGTCGAATCGATCTGCAGTTCTGAGATAAAATCCGTAGATGATTTTTATTTTTATGAGGATCCATTGTTAGAGGTGTTATCTTCTCTATTTAGCGTGGAGAAAGGTTTTTTGAAAATGAAATTTCTGACGATGATGCCTGGAGGCCATATTTCCTCTTTAATTATTTCTGAAAATTTTTCACTATTTATTCCGATTTTAAAAGTGGCAAACTCACCAGATTTTGCCATAAATTTATCTATTTTGCAGTATAAATTGTGGGAGATTAATAACCCATTTATCTCATCAGGAGTTGTTTCTGGATCGAATCGTGAGGCAATTATGTACCTCTGTTTTGGAAGAACTTTTAAACCAGATGTCTCGTTTTTACCTTTTATTAAAATACGAGAGTTTTTTCTTTTTTTATATGTAATTTCTTTCCAATCACCAGTAGGTTTTGTTTGGTTAATAGGATTTGACTTCAAATCATTATTTTTTTCTATTGAGAGCGCCTTAGCTGTAGTCGGGTCGGTTTTATCCGGTCTATTTGCACCTCTATGGGATTTAAACCACACATTGTTATTATCGGTGGACTCGGTTGAATTAAAATTGTTTGCCATTTCATCGATAGATGGCATCGTTTGTTTGGTGATCATCGTCTGCTGATTTGATTTACCGCAGGCAGCAGTAAACTTCGGCGCATTGTTACTAGATGTCGTTGAATCTCCTTTGTTTACATCGGACATATTAGAATTAATATTCAATGAATATAATGTTTTAAATTCTTGTAGTTCATTCCGAATTTTTGTAACATCTTCACATGTTGCGAAGTTATCGTTAAGTGCGTTTAGTTTCATATTACGCATATCGTTTTTTAATATGGTTATTTCCTTCAAAAGAGTGGTTACATCTACGTGGTCGAATGTAACCGGCGGAAGTTTATTGATGTCTAGCACAACAAATTTCAGTAGGAGTTTACCGTCGGTTTCTCGCATATATTTAATTAAATCAGTGATGGATCTTTTCTTTTGTAAAGGATCATTGATTTGGATATATTATTTCAGGTTTCCAAGTTAATTTATCTGACATGGATGGTACCTATCGTTGGCTGCAAAAAGCCATTAGCAGCAAAACCAGATTTTTGCCGAGATTGAATTTTAAAAAGCCTTCTGGAAGGCATTTTAGAACATCCTCCTAAAAGTTTTCAGTTTTATTGATGCTTGTTGACCTCCCACCCATCCAATGCCATTAATTCTATTTAGGCCATCAGCCCATCTCATCTATGGATGACCTCGTTTTTTTCCCTACAATCTTTTTGTGACTACGACGACGAGTTGACAATATTTTTTATTTATTTATTTTTACTCAACCTGACTTTGTAGACCCTTTCATAAGACAAATCTCTAAATAATGTTCATTTAGGGTTTAGTTTATTTAATATTAGAATATTTTTTTTATTTTTAATGATTTTGGTAAATTACAATTTTTCTTTTGTGTCTGATATTAATTAAATTAAGAGTGCTTTCAAAATAAATTGCTAATTTTTCATCTTCACTTATGTAATTTAGAACATCTGATTGAAGTTTTCATTTCTTTTGTTGTAATGTTTTAGAAGTGTTCAAGTGATCCCTTGGTCAACCAGTTGTAACTAACTAATTTAGAATAAGATGAAGTTTTCCAATGATCATTGTTGCAGTGAAAGTGTCGACTTAAATAAAATTGTTATTAACTAAAAATAAAACAGTTGTTTGAATTATCTAATAAAGAAGTTTGACGACTTTCATGGAATTGTCGTCAGGTGAGAATTCTGTATTTGTTTTGCCGGTACTTCGTTAGAAGATGCTCCGAGGAACTAGAGTCAATGTACCCTTCGACACCAGTGCGAGTGTACAGTCAAGAAACATGCCAAACGCGCGCCCAACATTTGTACACGGTTGACATTTCGACCCTATGGAATAACAAGGTTTCATCTGTTGCGGTAATGTCATGCAATAATGAACTCTAAAGTAGCGTACAGATGGAGCCTTTTTATTTTAAAGGGTCGATTTGTCACATGAGAGTGGGTCACTTCTGCTTCTTGTTCTTGTGATGATTTGCTGGCCTCTTCGATTCTCTGGATTCGCTCCCAGCTTTCCTCAAAATGACCCTCAACATAGCATCCCCAAAGATGATATTACATTTCCCATGAGAAAAATTCTTTCCTTCAGGACTTACCATACATCATCCTGGAGTTAAGAGCGTTTAACCAGCCAACGGCCGAAAATCCACATTTCTTCGTTCATTTGTTGTTCTTACGATCGTACCGGGTGGTTCCAATGAGAAAGATTAATTATTTTCCGTATCAGCTTTTTATAATTTCGATTTTATTTCATTCCAAATTTGCTTTAATTTATACCTACATCCAAAAATGCTGAAAGGCGTGATGATAAAACTATTTAAATGATGTACTTTTTGTAATTATTTTTTGATCATAAGTATTTATCATTTTTCAATAATGTCTAAGATAAATAAGAATATAAAAAAAATCTGAAATATATTAGTTTATAAGTGCGTAAATAAATACACAAACGGACCAATTTTCGTCAAGAAACACATGTATGCATATATTTTTTAATGATTTTATTTAAACTAAAATTAAAATTCTGACACATGCGTTTGCCAGATAATGTATTGATTTATTTTAATGCATGATTTTATGATTTGAAATGGGTGTTGTATAATACAAAATCTTTTTTAAAAATTTAACAAATCTGCCCACGACCTGTGGTGTAACCTTATACTAAAATAAACATTTTTCTCAAAAATTATAATGTGTGCTTACTAGATAAAAGAACAATCTTTCGAAATCAACTTATAATTTTTTCTAGACAAGAGTCAATACAAGGGCGGATTTAGGGGGGGGGGGGGGGGCACGGGGGTCCCCCCACAGACGGTATTTTTGTGTACTGTGGAGTAGACGTGGGCAAAATGATTCCCAGGAGTGAATAGATCCTGTCTGATTCCCCCGGCCTTTTGAATTGATTCTTTCTATTCATTCCTTTAATTCAATTAATTCCAAAAAATTAACTTACTAACTAACTGAATGGGGAGACTACGAAACACCGCAGCACCGCACAAAGAGGAGACTGATAGGCTACCAAGCACCGCACAAAGAGGAAACCGATTATTCTATCTCACTAACTCGCAGGCTAAAACCTATAGATTAATGTGTTTGTCTCTTTTTAGTGTCGCTTTTTTGTTTCATTTCAAATCACAATAAGTGGGGAGGCTACAAAGCACCACACAAAGAGAGGACCGATTATTCTATCTCATTATCTCGCAGGCTAAATCCTATAGATGTATGTGTTTGTCTTTTTTTAGTATCGTTATTTTTCGTATGTACAATATATTTATAGCTAGCAATTAAATCTTTAAATTAAACAGTTTTTTGTTTCACCCCTAAAGCTTACTTATTTTATTTATTAAACTTAATAGTATTTTATGACAGTTGACAACAGCTGATTGGCCTTATAATATATGTAAATTTACATAATACATCTACCCAAGATCCACGTCGAAAAATAGGTAGGCACTTGTTTTCCAATATCTTTCATACGTGCCAAAAAAACGATTACAAGTGCACTATTTTTGCTTCTCACTTTTCTAGCCGATGCCGCGATGTTCGGATTCAATGTCGAAAGTTTTCGGCTAACTATGTAATGAAATTGAAGGCTTGGCCCGCCGAGGAATTGGTGAACCGCTGCGCTCGGACGGATTAAGGGCCGGCATTGAGCAATGAATTAGTAACTTTTGATTAGTGTCTTACCCCGCAGAGACTTGATCAACTCGCGAGCTGCGTTTCGGATACACCCGAGCCGAGATTGACGTGAAACGATGGCGATGAGACGATGACATCTGACGTCATTTCTAGGTCTGAGATTAACTAGAGACAACAACGTCACAAGTGAAAAAGACTTTAGTTTTAATTCCTGAATAAAGCGCTTCAGACAATTTCCGATAGCGACAGAGTAGGTACCTGGGACGCGGACGGGACGGGACGCGCGGGGACCTTAGGACAATCTCAGGACTATTGACTACGACAAATGATTAATTCCTTGCGTGAAAGGGACGCTCGGACAATTCGGATGAATCGCGGCCGCGTTTTGATCTACGGGTTTTTAGAACGGCGGCCGGCGGTAGCGGGATACGAGTCGTTCACAATACCGTCGACAACTTTGCGGCGCACCGCCCATTGAATAATATTTAAAAACCTATGAAACATTATAATATTTAAATCGTTTACGGAACACATTATTCATTGAAATAATTTAGCAGTAAAACAAATGGAAATTAAACATTTATGTTGCCGTTAAAAATCGTACGATACAAGGCCAAAGGTAAGGAATGAAGAATCAATTCCTTTTGAAATTGAGAATCAGATCAAGTGTGTCACAAGATTGAATTTATTCATTTAATTCGGTCATTCAATTTTGCCCACGTCTACTGTGGAGATTCCATCACAGTACATACTTAGAAGCTAAAACTGTATTTTTTAAACATTTAATTTTTTGATTGTTTTAACACTTCCATAAAACTTCCTATACATACTTGAACTTGTATGTATACAAGTATGATTCTTTAAGTTTATTTCTAACAGTAATTATTGATTTTTTTGCCCGTCCGCCCCTTGTTCTCGCCCAGAAAAAAAATCCTAACAGTAATTGTTGATTTTTTTGCGTGTCCGCCCCTTGTGCCCCCCCAGAAAAAAAATCCTAACAGTAATTGTTGATTTTTTTGCGTGTCCGCCCCTTTTGCCCCCCCAGAAAAAAAATCCTAACAGTAATTGTTGATTTTTTTGCATGTCCGCCCCTTGTGCCCCCCCAGAAAAAAAATCCTAACAGTAATTGTTGATGTTTTGCGCGTCCACCCCTTGTGCCCCCCCAGAAAAAAATCCTGGATCCGCCCTTGAGTCAATACGCCTATAATCTGATTTAAAAATGATATATTAGGCTCGAAAGGGGGGGGGGGGGGGTTCGGAAAAAATCACCAAAAACCACGACGGGGGGGGGGGGGGTATAATGAGATATCAATATGTAATAATAAAATAAATATTTACCGAGTGGTAAAGTTCTTGGCTTTGGACCCAGGAGATTGGGAGTCGTGTGTTTAAATCCGACAAAATCATCATAATTTGTATGTACATAAATTATATTATGAACATTAATATATATATGCGATGTATATGTATATTTTTACATCATTACAGAGTAGTTGGTGACCAGTGCAGTGGCGGACTAAGCCCGTCAGAGGCCCGGGGCGGCAAAGCTGAATGAGCCCCCCCCCCCCTAGTAAAAGTTGATGTAATTTTACAAGGTTTTTATTCATTTATTGTTTTTGTGTTTAATTCATAGAACTCCATTTTAATTTTTAGAAATTTAATTAAAATTAAATTTGATAATGTTATTATCGAGTTCTGCAAGTTTTTTGGTTAGTGTTTTAGTTACAGCTGTTTCGACTTATAAGGTCATTTTCAAACTGTGGTGAAGCCACGTACGGACGACTTATTTATAAGATTTTAAATGTCAATTTTTGAAAGTGTCTAAGTTGATTTATTACCGGTTAAACCAATTTGTAGACACTAATTGAGAGAGTGCTAATGTGGGATTCGGAGTATTTCCCTTTGTTTGCCTTGCACTAAGTGTAAGGGTTTTCTTAATTGATTTAGAATGACGTTATTGCTATGACTCATTTAAGTGCATTATATTTTTTAGGTTTTGTAAACATACTAAGTAGTGGGGAATAAATAATTTTTCTTACTTTATTAATTAGCGTTATGTTGGGGTCATTCGTTCGTTTATTGATTTCTAATTGTTCAAGCAAATTTAATCTAAGACCCTTTCGTTCTATATGTAATGGTTTTGGCTGGTTATTTTTAAGTGGAACGTGATTATTCACTAAGAGATGTTCAGCGAATTTTGAAGAGGTGTTTTTATTTTTATAACATCTTATATGTTCTTTGAATCTAGTTGAGAATGCCCTACCTGTTTGTCCGATGTATGTAGCGTTACAGTCGGCGTGGTCACATTTTAATTCATATATGCCACCGTTATTGAGTTTAGGATTTCTACTTTTTTAGTTTTTAAGGCTTGTTCCCATATTATTATTGGTTCTAAAAGCTATATTTAAACCACATTTTTTAATTTATTTTGCAATTTTTAAAGATATTGGGCCGAGGAATTCGAGACATGCAAATTTTTCTATTTTTTTGTTATGTACCGGATATATTAAATTAATTTTATTTTTGTATTTCTTGTTTTTTATTATTTTTTCAATGTTTTTTGCCTCATAGCCGTTATTAATCGCGATTGTTTTAATAGTTTCCTTTTCTTTTACGTATGCTTTATTATCTAAGGGAATGTTAAGGAGTCGATGTACCATTGAATGGTAAGCTGATAATTTGTGGGACCAAGGATGAGTTGAATTTGCATTTATCGTAGTATCTGTAAACGTTGGTTTTCTAAATATTTCGAAGGTATGTTTATTATTACTTCTACCAATTGTCAGATCTACAAAATTTATTTTACCTTCGATCTCATGTTCAACTGTGAAGCAGATTTTATTATTAATGGTGTTGGCCCAGTTAGTAAAGATATCTAACTGTAGGTTGGTGCCGTTCCAACAAATAAAGATATCGTCAACATATCTGACATAATATATTAGGTGTTTTGCTAAGGGAGATTTAAGCATTATATTTTCAATATAATCCATAAATAAAAAAATAAAAAAAATTTAAAAAAAGGTTTTTATTCAGTTCACACGGACCTCTGTCTTGGGGGGGCTCCAAACACCTCCGTGTTCCCTTGATCATTTTTTACTTTTATTTATTATTTCCTTTTTTAAAAGATGCATTTGTTAATAAATTTTTTTAAGGAAATTTGAAAAATTCACGGAGATACGCCATTTTATATTAAACCGTTTTAAACAGTATGTTTGTTGAATTATCCTTCAGCAAAACTTTGAACGCGTTTTTCTCAAAACTACGTTTTTCAACCTGATTGACAACATATTAGAAAAACTATACATCCGATTTACATGCACCAAGTCTTAAACTGTTAGAAAATCAAGTCACTTTTTTTAGAATTCAGAATTCTCCTATGTGGTGCCATAGATACTGGATTTTCGAACAGTTTAAGACTTGGTACATGCAAATGTAAATACAAATGCAATAAAAATACATACAGGCGGATGTATAGTTTTTTTAAATATGTTGTCAACCAGATTGAAAAACGAGTTAAAAAAGTTTCGAGAAAAACATTCAAAGTTTTGCTGAAGGAAGCCCCCGGGGACCAGAAGCCGCCCCTTCCCCTCTTCCTCCCCTCCCGTTAGTCCATCACTGATTCTTTTTAATTTTTTTTCTATTTCATTACTATCTTTATTATCTATAATGATAAGATAACCTTTAGCAAAGGGCATTTTCTAAAAGATGCATTTGTTAATAATCTTTCACCAAATATTGTAAGGAAATGCGTAAAATTGACGGAGATACGGCATCATATATGAAATCGTTTTAAACAGTTTGTGTGTTGAATTATCCTTCAGCAAAACTTTGAACGCGTTTTTATCATTACGTTTTACAACCTGGTTGACAACATATTAGAAAAACCCCGCATTGGGTAGGGTCCCTTGGGGTAAAGGGGCGCCGAGATGAGCATTGCCTTGGGGCCTCGACATGTTTAAGCCAGCCCTGGCATTGCCCGATTGTCCATAAGACAGTGTAGGCCACTATCTATGGGCCCCGCATCGGGTAGGGGCCCCTAGGGTAAAGGTGTCCTGAGACGTGCATTGCCTAGGGGCCCTACATATTTAAGCCAGCCATGGCAGGGCCGTATAGTCCATAAGGCAGTGTAGGCAATTGCCTTTGAAAATTCAGTCACTATAGCCAGGGCGTGTTATCCATGAGACCTGTAGGTAACTGCCCAGGTGCCCCGCATCGGGTAGGAGCCCCTAGGCAAAGGGGGCCCTGGAGATGTGCTTGCCTAGGGGCCCCGACATGTTTAAGCCCACCCTGGCAGGGCCGTATTATGCACGTGTAGGCCACTGCCTAGGGGCCACGCATCGGCTAGGGGCCCCTATGATAAAGGGGCCCCGAGACGTGCATTGTCTAAGGTCCCGACATGTTAAAGATGGCCCTGTCAGTCAGTGTAGGCCACTGCCTTCAAAAATCCAGTCACTAGAGCCAGGGCCGTAGTATCGATAGGCAGTTGCTTACATAAGACGTGAAGGCAAGTGTCTAGGTGCCCCGCATCGGGTAGGGGCCCCTAGGGTAAAAGGGCCCAAAATTTTTAAGCCGGTCCTGGCAGGGTCGTATTGTCCATAAGGCAGTATAGGGCACTGCCTTTGAAAATCCAGTCACTGTAGCCAGGGCCGTATTCAGGGCCGGATTAACCATATCGGGGCCCCTAGGCAGTGCACGTCTCAGGGCCCCTTTACCAATGGCGGACTAAGAGGGAGGGGGGGGGGGGATGAAGGGGCCTCCTTGTTCCCTTAACAAGGCATTAAGAGGGGGGGGGGGGGGTAAGGCTTTAAAACTTAAAAAAAAATCTGAATATAAAACATGTCAGTATATTGAGTATTTTGCCAAAATTTCAAGTAAATCGGAGCAAAACTAACGAAGGTACAGCGTTTGGGAATTGAACACTTGGGAATAAGCGGCAACTTTCTCGAATGGCTTAGAAGCTACTTATCATTTAGAAAACTATCTGTAAAAATTAACTCCACAACCTCATACACTTTTTTGCCTTAAGTGGGGTCCCCCAAGGTTCCCACCTAGGACCAATTCTTTTCCTACTATTTATTAACGACATTTCATTAATTTTCGATAATATTCACTTTCTTCTATTTGCCGACGATCTAAAGATGTTTAAATCGATTGAAAATTCTTCTGATTGTTTAACTCTACAAATGAACTTAAATAAACCCTATGAATGGTGCATCGCAATCAAATTATATCTTAATATCAACAAATGTCAAACGATCAGTTTTCATAGATCTAAAACCCCTTTACTCTTCGACTATACAATTAACAATGCCACTCTAAAAAAAGTCTTTGAATTCAACGACCTTTGCGTTATCTTTGACTCCAAATTACGCTTCTTGAATCACATTATTAGCATTACCAGTAAGGGATTACAAATGCTTGGATTTATCCTCACAATCGCTAAAGACTTTAATAACATAAAAACCATAAAATTACTATACTCGTCTTTGGTTAGAAGTCAGGTTGAATACAATTCAAGCATTTGGTGTCCTCATTTCAACTCTCATTGTTTACAAATTGAAAAAATTCAAAATAAATTTTTACGTTTTATTAATTTCAAAATTGGTGTTCCTATTATTGAAATCAATTACATATGTCAATTTACGCAGTAAACTTAACGTATCGAAATTATTTGAAAGGCGAAAAATATTTGATCTCCCTTTATTGTATAAAATTGTACATTCAAGGTTGGACTGCCCTGACGCTATAAACTTGTTATCCTTACATATGCCTCCAAAATATACTAGACGAAATATTTTATTTTACAACAATAACTTCGCTACGAATTCTGTGATGGAAAGAATACACAGGTTGGGCAATGAACTAACTGATGTCGCTGACATTTTTAATTTAAATTTCGATTCATTTAAAGCCAAATTAGTCCACCACTTTTTAGATGTAAATAATGAATGAGAAATCATTTTATTTTATTACAATTTTATTTTGTTTATTGTTTTTTTTATTGTTCTTATTTCAAAAGCATACAACGAGTAATTAAGTAAAAATTAATGTGTTTTGATTATTTTTAATGTTTTTGTTGCTTGTAGGTATATGTACATACGAGTTCTCTAAAGTTATCCATGTGGAATTAGCATTAGATGTATTCCTATTATTTTACATTGAGTTTATGCTTTATTTGTATATTTTGTATTCTTTTTTTATTTTGTGTTATACTGCCCCTGTAAATAAATACACAGTAATTCCCACTTGAGTCATTCTTCAGAATGAAGGTTTGAATTTTGACAGTTTCGTTTAACTTTTTATCATATTTATAATTGACCTAATGTACTGATTTTTTGCCAAAACCCTTGTAGATACTTATTTTATTTTATCATTAAAAAAAATATTCTTAAAAATATTGAGAACTGTTGAAAAACCGCGTTTTTCTGTGTTTACTTGCAAATGGTGAATGCTTTGAAGTGCGTACGGTAAATAAAGAAACAGTGTTATGTTTCACTGTGTATTTATTTACCAATGTTGAATATTTTCATGTGCCTGTGTTAAGTAATGAAACGGTTCATTGTTTTACTGCGTCTATATTTACTCTTATTAGATGAGTTTAAAGTGATTGTAGTAAGAATACACGCACTTTTATTATAATATTTTGCTTTTTAAGACAAAGAGTTATGTTTTTAATGTTTTCTTGTAAAAAATCTGAATTCATTGTTTTGCTTGTGTTATTTTTTTTAAAGAAACAGGTTTGGTATTTTCATTTATTTATTTTAATAAATAATATTAAAAAAACACACTGGATTTCGTACCCGCTTACTACCTTTGGATTTTAACCGCTCAACCGCTTGGGTCGTTAATTATAAATGGTGTTTTACATAATGGAAAAAAACAGGGTTTTGGTACTTTTATTTATTTATTTCAGTAAACAATACAAAGAATAATAAACCTATAATATATAATTAGAATAAAGTAGTTATCAAATACAAGTTTAAAAAAATATTCCTTAATCGGAGCAAACATTTATATTTTTCCAAAATATAAGCCTGCTTTGTGGCATTATTGGCCCCAACTTAGACAAAATTGATTCCTTCTTTGCCTTCGGAATCCCGCACGGTTGGGAAGTGGCAATTGGATGAGGAATTGAAATGTTGAAACCCATTTTCCCCAAAAAATTAATCTCATTTTCAATGCAACCTTCCTCAAAGGATGTCAAATATTTTAAGGTTTTACTTCCACGCTGAGCGTTAACCTGTACCATATTGGCTAAATATGGTCGCGGATTATTAATTTTTTTATTACTAATCTTATAATTAGAAGAATAGTCTTTCCAAAGAAAAAAATCGGAAGGTTGCATTGATTTTACTAGAACCTTTCTGGAATTAGCATTTTGGACAGCTTCCGTAAAATCGTTGAAGTCATAGGTTTTACCTTGATGTTTCAGCGACTTTTCTACTGAATGGTGAAAACTATCCGCCGACATGAATGTATGACCCGTCTCAAAATATTTGATTACAACTTGATCAATGGATACCATATCGCAGTTGTTGACAATATAAATCAAGAACGAAAATAATGCCCAATTTTTATTTTGGGCAGCACAATTATCAACCCAGATAATAATTTTTTTAGCATCCCGATTTTGTAAAAAAAATGAATAAAATGTGCTTATTAAGTCCTCCTTGTTCCTGCCAGCGATTCCCTCGTGCCAAATTACTGCATGAGGTTTAAGTTTTTTTTGATTTATCCCAACAGGAACAAAGCTTTCATGATAAGCTATTATTCGTTGAGTGAATAAAACGCTTTTAAAAGTGTCTATCCGGGGCAACATAATAATTTTTTGCAAATCGGCTGACACGCAAACAGTGTTCTCAAGAAATTTAGTTTTAGCGTCTTTTTGATACGACTCTCTCGCCAACTTAGCCTTTTTTACATGTATTGCATTGCCAGCACACACCTCACATGTATCACAAGGATTAACTACGTGTTCAGCATTGTGTAACCTGAATTTTTCACATGTTTCACATTCTTCGTGTCCCAATTTGGTGAATTTGATATTCATTTCACTCACAACTGTTCTGTACAATTCATAGGACAGTGGAATAGTTGGAAATTTTTCAACAAAGTCATTGTACATTAATTGCTTTGTAACATCGCTGGGCAGATATCGAACATTTGGTGCGTGCTCCCTTCTATAATGAGATATTGTCGGATTGAATGACTCAATATGAGCGTGGATCGCTGTTCGGTCAACTTTGTTGATCGTTGGATGGGATCCTCTTTTGTCAGCATATGGTATGAGTGCTGTTGCTTCTGTTTTTGTGAAAAGTCTATGAATTACTGAGTCGTTTTTTGCATGAAATCCTAGAGTAGTTAAAAAAAAAATTTTGCACACTGGTTGTCGCTCACCAACAGCATCAGGCAAAAAATATTTAATAGACATATTTCTTCCTACTTCCCCAATCATGTTTGTCCTTTGTTTAATCATATTGCGATTACAAAATCCCAATAAAAAGTAGTGCTGCTCACACCAATTCATCGTTGAAATGTATTGATGATGAATTTCAACTCTCCTTTCTTGACTAATTTTGTTAATGCACTTGTATCTGCATTTATTTTCATCACACGGATTGCGAAGAGGATGCTTATCCACCCTTCGTTGCTTTGCCAGGTTTTCCTTATCCTGAGCTGACAGGGTTTTGGGTTTCCTCTTCCTGATTTGGCCTTTTTTGGTGAAGGAAGTATTTGGTGACAAATAAAACCCATTAACTTCTACAGTGATTTCTTCAATCTGTAAACAATAAATACATAATTAGATATATGAATGAACACTGAACGCATGCGATTCATAAATGTATTAAGTGCAATGAAAAACACTTGAAGCCAATTTAACTACCTGTGGCAATTGAGATGAAACGTCTGACATTAACAACTCATGGTTTGAGATATGATCACCTCCAGAGACATCACTCTGTTCCATGGAACAACCTGGGCTTTGTTCATCAGATTGGATCTCAATAATCTGTAAATAATAAAGACAATTAGATATATGAATAATGAACACCGACCATATGCAATTGATAAATGTATTAAATGCAATGAAAAACACTTAAAATGAAGCCAATTCAACTACCTGTGGCAACTGAGATGAAACGTCTGATATTAACAACTCATGGTTTGAGATATGATCACCTCCGGAGACATCACTCTGTTCCATGGAACAACCTGGGCTTTGTTCATCAGATTGGATCTCAATAATCTGTAAATAATAAAGAAAATTAGATATATGAATAATGAACACCGACCATATGCGATTGATAAATGTATTAAATGCAATGAAAAACACTTAAAATGAAGCCAATTCAACTACCTGTGGCAAATGAGGTGAAACGTCTGACATTAACAACTCATGGTTTGAGATATGATCACCTCCGGAGACATCACTCTGTTCCATCAAACAACCTGGGTTTTGCTCATCAGATTGGATCTCAATAATCTGTAAATAATAAAGACAATTAGATATATGAATAATGCACACTGAACGCATGCTAATGATTAATGATAATTGCATTAAATGAATGAAAAGCATTTAAACTGAAACCGATTTAGTTAACTGTGGTAACTGAGGTGGAATGTCTTATGATAAAGTGTGGTTTAAAATTATATTTATATCTTTGCAGACATTGTCTGTTTAGTAAAACAATATGGATTATGTTAATCTATCAATCTGTATCTCAGGAATCAATAAATGTTTAATAATAAATACACAATAAATGTATGAACGAACATGACATTATTATGTGGTGAAAAGCACTTAAAATGAAGCTGATTTGATTCATAAATAATGTCTACTAAGAATACATTTTGTGGGATGTGTATTAATTACCAAATTATCACTAAATCAATCACTTTTTATTCAGCCATGGTGATTTGTTTATAAATACAAAAAATACTTACCCCTGAAGGAACATGTGACGGTTTAGTCGTATTAACATTAAAAACTGTAGAAACCGGCGGTTTATTTTTGTTAATTTCTATCGTCGCTAGTTGAACAAGGTACTTGCCTCTATTCATCTTTATTTTTATGTATAAAAACTGATTTAAAACAATGAAAAATGGTGCTACAAACACTCAAACTCGACAAACCGGTGTCTTACGTCAGTCAAGGAACGCCGCCATAGAGTAAAAGATAGTGCGCCATAGAATGTATTTCAAGATGGTAGATAAAAATATAGCGTGTGCGTGTTTGTAAGTAAAGACGCAGCAATTTTCGGTTAGGAACTGTGTCTATATTTACAAATGCAGAAACACTTCGTTTTTATTTACCAATGGCGATGAAATTGCGATAACGTGAAAAACAATTTTGTCTTTTTTTAATACAAAAAAATAGTAATATTAAATTATTTCTGACGTAAAACATAGTAAATTTGATACTTAACAACTTCCCACATTCAACTCATTTTTGATAATTTTGGGAATTACTGTGTATTTATTTACCACGGCAGTATACTGTTGTTATAAATGAAATTTGTATTTTATGTGTAAAAGCCCAATAGGGCGACAATAAATAAATTTTGATATTTTTGTTTCAAATGATCCGGCGATGAGTTATGGAGTTCACCGCATAACAGAGGCGCCTCCGGAGATTCGCTCTCACAGACTTTTTTATTGACATTTTTAGTTGAAATTTTTTTCAAAGATGCTTCAGATGTCATACTATAAAGTGTGTATGAAATAAATAAAACCAACATTATTCATATCTCAAAAAAAAATCATGACAATATGCCTTTATTTGCCTTTAAAACCTTACCCCCCCCCCCCCCTTAAGGCACCAGGACACTGTAAAAAATAGTTTTGTAATTTTTTTATTTATTTCATTTTCTGAAAGATGCATTTATTAAAAATGCTCTCACCAATGTTTCAAAGAAATTCGAAAAATTGACAGAAATACAGCATTTTATGTGAAACCATTTGAAACAGTATGTATGTTGAATTATCCTTCAGCAAAACTTTGAATGTGTCTTTCTCGAAACTTTTTTAACACGTTTTTAACCTGGTTGACAACATATTAAAAAAAAACTATACATTCGATTTGCATGCACTAAGTCTTAATCTGTTCGAAAATCTACTGTCACTACTGTCTCTGGCATGGAGGAATTTTGATATCTAAAAAAATAAAAAATGGCGGACCAGCGAATTTTATTTTAGATTATTAATGAAAAATTATCATTGTTAAAAAAAAATTGAGCTTCATAAAAAAATCCCGAAGTGGTGCCATAGTGACTGGATTTTTTAACTGCTTAAGACATAGTGCATGCAAATTGGATATTAAAACATCTTGAAAGCTGACTTTTTCCGTAACTTCGTTGCTCACTAATTGAAGCAAGTCATTTTTTTCCGGGACGCGGGGCCCCTAGCCGATGCGGGGCCCCTAGGCAGTTGCCTACTCTGCCTTAGGGATAATCCGGTACTGGCCGTATTATCCATAAGTCTTGTAGGCAACTGCCTTGGGGCCCCGCATTGGGTAGGGGCCCTAGGGTAAAGGGGCCCCGAAACGTGCATTGCCTAGGGGCCCTGGCAGGGCCGTATTGTCCACAAAGCAGCTTAGGCCACTGCCTAGGGGGCACGCATCGGCTTGGGACCCCTATGGTAAAGGGGCCCCGAGATGTGCATTGCCTAGGGGCCCCAACATGTTTAAACAGGATCTGACTATAACGCCACGTAGGGATTATTTAATAAAGGGCCCCTTTACCATAGGGGTCCCCCCCCCCCTTCCCCCCCCCCCCCCCCCCCCCCCCCTTCCCCCCCCTTAGTCCGCCACTGGACCAGTGACCACCATTTAGAACTGAAACTTTGATGGGAATGGTTGTTCAATAAAACATTTATATGATTCAAGGATACAATGGTAGTAAAAGTAAGTACTTGTTATCTATTGGGAGATTTATCAACAATCAATTTGTAAATTTATCATCTTTTAAAACTATTAAGGCTTCAACCTTTGATGTTTTCGTGCATGTATTGCAGTATTTCTTGTGTGTATGTTTCCAAAATCAATACTTATTCCTGTTTGACCTAATTCTGACAAAGGTTAAGGCTGAACAATGGCAACTCTACTGTGTTGAGGTCACTAGCAAACTGCTACAAAAAGCAGAATCTGACAATAAGAGATGGTACACCCTGGTACAGAATATTGATTATCTTATTTGTGCTGTGTGTCAGCAGAAATGAAATTCACTTTCCTTTACACACGGTACAAACATCACTTACTAGTCCAGTTGATCTGGAAATTTCTTTGCAAAACCTATAGTTTATTTATTTAAACTTTGAACAATCCATTTTATGTGTGAATTCATTCTTAAAATGGTGTCAATTACATTACGGGAATGGTTGCCATTGTGCAATACATATAATATTTTTGTTTATTTTTGGGGTGTTATGCCGTGTTGCGCTACCTCCTCCTTTAGCCAACTTTTCGGATATCATTACAGTGTCCATCATCAGGGCAGATGTGATGCACATGGGTGTTGTATGTGGTGATGATGGACACTGTAACGATGTCCGAAACGCTGGCTAAAGGAGGAGGTTGCTTATACACGGCATAACACCCCAAAAATAAACAACAAAAATACTTTTGGCCGTGTAAATCTAAAAATAAAATATATAATATTACTTAATTCAGTGTTTAGTGTTTTTTTTAGTGCAGTTAAATGATAATATTATAGGTGATTCAAAATGAATACAACAAAATGGCTACCTCTGGAATGCCCAGAAACCTTAAAAGTTTACGCCCAGTGTAAAGATTTAGAAAATGCAACGGTTACCATGAGCATTAAAATATTACACATTATTAATGGGTGGAATTGTAACAATTCAACCAGTAACAAGATGTGTGGGAAGAATTATGTTGAAAATATGGGAAATATTCAGGTACATACTAAATATATTGAAAATACAGGAATATTCAAGTACAGTAGGTAGTCTCCCAGTAATTCGCCGCTAGATTATTCGATACTGTAATCCTATTTTATCGGTTGAGAGCACAAAATCAAACTATGTAATTCATAGTTGGGCTGCGGATTAGTGAGAGCTGTACAGTACTTACTAATTTATTGTTTTGGCTCAATGTAGCATCTCAAGAAAGCGATATTGCTGTAACCACAATTAAAATGATATGTTTATTTTTCCCTATTTATTTTGAACTTAACGAATAAAACCTTAAATTGTAATATTTAATTAAATGAAGACAATATTAGATTTTCGATGATGTTTCGCTAATATTGTCTTCATTTAATATAAAGTTTTCATCATGACATTATTTTGACATAAGACCACAGATGTATTAGTATTATTATATTCCTACATTTCCTACACAATATAACATAATATTTGATTGCGTCTACAGTTTTATTTTACCTATTCCACAACCTGTTGCAGGCTCTTGAGAATTTACTCATCTCTTTATCGAAATTGGTTAAGTTTTATTTCAAGATGAATCCAAAACTTTCGAAAATAGCCCAAAACAATGAGTGCCTGGTGAAGGTGCACAAGAAAAATTTAATGCTGGATCTGCTTTGCTGGAGACGTTTCACTCTATCCTTCCTTCTCAGCAGCTTGATCAACAGCATCTTCAAATCATGTCTACACCGTGAGGACAGGTGCAAACTTCTGGAAATATCCTTTGGGTAAATATACATATGTATTTATATATTATTGTTCCACGAGTCACTTTCTGTAAGCCTAGCCCTGCAGGCAAAAATCGACCACTCTGCCTATTCAGTTTCACCGACCGCAGAGACCGTTTTGGTAAGACAAAAATCTGGTGGTTTTGTCCATACAGTCCGTTACCGTTTTTGACATTTTCGTGACGCCGTAATCGACTCTTCTCCTCTGCATTCCGTACAACCTTACGGCATATTTTTGCTTTAAAAAAAAGTCGCTTACGCCTTTTTACTTCCCAGCCTCGCCTCGGCTCGCAGGCAATAATCGACCATCGCTCCCTCGAGTTTGGAACGTTTTAAGGTTCATTTTGGCTAGACAGCGAGTTCAAGATTTTTGATGTAGGTCAGTGACGTAAATCAAACACGACATTTGGCCAATGCCCCATGTAAACTAAGATCGCGTCTGAAATACCCTTTCTGCTGACGATGTTTTTGGTTAATTTTCACGACAGAAGGTCCTAGAACTTTAATAAATTGTCGCACTCATAACTTATCGTGGAAAACATCCACCAATTCTGTATCAAACTTTTGTTTGGAAAAATAACAAAAAATGACATTTTCTCGAACATTTCATACAAACTGAAATTATTTAACCAAATAATTCAGGTCCCAAGTATCTCAAGTTTTGTATGGAAAAAAATGTTAAAAAAATGGCGGAAATCGATTTTCAGCCTTGGAACCACAGGTGATTTTGTTAAAGTTTGTGGATCATTCTTGCCAGCATTGAAATACCATGCTGGCAAGACCGGTGGGGACCTGTCCCCACTGTGCCAAAGTTTGCCACAACCGTGATACCTGCCTCAAAAAAGAGAAATCTCCAGTATGTGCTACCTGCACCTTCTTCAGGAAACCGGCTTCCCACAAAAGTGGAGCTCAAGTCTGCCCCGTCCGCCAAGCTGCTGAAAGACGTGAACTTTTTCGGATAATTTTTGTTGTTTGTTTTTGGGGTGTTATGCCGTGTTACACTACCTCCTCCTTTAGCCAACGTTTCGGAGCAATGCTGTCCTAAACGTTGGCTAAAGGAGGAGGTAGCGTAACACGGCATAACACCCTAAAAACAAACAACAAAAATACTTCTGGCCGTGAAAATCTAAAATCATATTTCTCGGATAAATTTTTTAGGTTGAACCTGAATAATCGTTCTGTGAAAAATTCCTTCTCAACGTACTACCAAAACGTTTGTGGCCTAAATACGAAACTGAACATTATCCACTGTAACATCAGTGTATGTAATTGCGACTTTATATTTTTTACCGAAACATGGCTCTCCAAAAATGTCTCATCTGCTAAACTTGACTGTCTGACTACAACGTTTTCCTTAGTGACCGTTCTACTTCTTTTGTTAAGTGTAAAGGTGGTGGAGTGATGATATCTGTAAACAAAAAATACCCCTGCCATATTCTAGAAACATTTAACAATGTTTCTGATCAATTGTTCCGGTGTGTTCTATTTGGTACCAAAAAGCTTGTACTTGGTTGTGTTTTCATTCCTCCCTCCTCTTTGGTAGAAGTCTATAAGTCGCATACTGCTTCAATTGAACACGTCTCTAGAAAGGCTGATTCCCTATTTATTTGTGGTGATTATAATTTACCTAAAATATTGTGGCTGAATGATAATCAACGTGTCAAAACTCCTACTAGTAATCTTTCCTCACAAGCTGTTGTAATTGTAATTTTTTTGCCTATTTGAATATGTTTGAAGTAAATCCAGTCACTAACTATCTGGGCTCTTTCCTGGATTTAATTTTCACTAGCATACCAAGTGTCATAGTAAGTGAAACTGATATCTCTTTCTTACCTTTGGATAAATATCATCCATCTCTCTCTATTAACATTACAATTTTTTTCAAATTTGATTCCTTGAAATCAAATCTCTCTTATCACTACAAATATCTTAACGGCGACTATTCTAATATGAACAAATATCTTTCTTAGATTAATTGGTCAACACTATTTTTAAATTCTGATATTAATGATGCTGTACTTAAATTTAATGAATGTGTATCACATACTGTAGATTTGTTTGTTCCTAAGGGATGTTACTCTCAACCCAAGTTTCCAAATTGGTTTAGCTCGAAACTTAAACAGTTAATAATTGAAAAAAAGAAAACCCATAAATTAGGCAACTTAAGCTTTTATCAATTAAGGGAACTGTCCAAAATCGAATCAGTCAAATAAATAAATCTTTTGTAGAAGTTACAGAGACAAAATTACTGCAAAATCCTAAACAATTTCGGCAATTTGTTTCTCAAAAGCGTGCTGATAATGATTTTTTTTTTTTAGGTTTGTCAACATCAGAGCTTTCACATATACAATTACACTGAACATGGTTGATGCTATCACTAATTAAAGACAAACACAACATTGATAACTTAATACTTACATATGAGTCGTTCAATTTCTATATCCGCTATATCAACTTTCACTGATTTGGAGAACACCGCAAAAAACTGTCACATCTCTAGCAGTGGCGGATACAGAAAAAACTCAAGGGGGGGGCGCTAAAGATATACTTAAGAAAACTGAAAAGTAGACAACAGTGTGTAGAATACGAAGCACCGCACAAAGAGGAGACCGACTATACTATGTCATTCTCTCAAGAAGTTTTCACTTTAATAAATAAATAAAAGATTGGCGGACCGCACATTTAAAACTTGGCTGCCCACAGAGAGCATAGAGCTGCATTCCACAATCAAGGGAATCAAATACTTGAGTCGGGCCATGTTAAGGGTACCTTTACATGAAACGACGTGTGAATATGAATTTTTTGAGGCCCTGAGAAAAATAATTTCCCTCAGGGCCTATATCATCTTTGGGATGCTGTGTGGAGGGTTTTTTTAGGAAAGGAAGGAGAGGAGAGTTCTGGGAAGGAAAAGTGTTTAAGGGATGGGTAGGAATCTGGGGTTCAGTGTGTCCTGGTCATCCGCGTCCAAGACCTAGACAAACCTCTCCCCATGAACCCGGGCACTCCTGCTAAATCACCAAACGTAGCGAACCACTTGGGGTGACCTATGGCAGAGTTGTTGGTTATCCAATAAAGGTTTCCGGTGCGGCGGTACCCATTCACGCCTCCCAAATTATATAATGAAGCAAAAGTTTCAATTTAGGAGGCGAGTGTGGGTACCGCCGCCACGGGAATTATTTATTGGATAAACAACACCTCTGCTATAAGTCATCCCAAGTGGATCGCTAAGTTTGGTGACTTAGCAGGGATGTCTGAGTTCATGGGATGTGGTTTTTCAAGGTAGTGGCGGATGTGTTTGCCCACATACTGCGTGGCGAGCTGGAAAGGACTGGTTGAGGTAGACTATTTAACCTCTCCAGCAGGAATCTCTCGACCCATTGCCTCGCATCGCAGTGGGAGGGAAAGGTTCATCCGTCCATCTCTCCTGGATACACTAACCCAGAGAGTCCTAACCACCTATCATACCTTTTTCCTTCCATTATTTCCTTTCTAAGTATGTTTACGAGAGATGGGAAGGTTGATAGAGATATTGAAAGAAGGGTAAATGCAGGTAACTCTGCATTTATGGAGGACAGAACGCCGTTGGCGCTAACAAAAAACTGTCGAAAGAAGCGAAGCTAGCAGTCCACAATTGAGTGCTGGTACCGTCCCTGATGTATGGCAGTGAAGCATGAAACTGGCAGAGGAAGAACTAAATGCTATAGAATTGAGATCCCTGCGGCGTATGTGTGGTAAAGCCATGTACGATAGTGTGAGAAAAATATGAACAGAAGCAAGGCTGATGCAAGCGTAATAAGTAAGATTAAGAAAGGGACGCTTAGATGGTTTAGACATGTAGAGCGAATGATTGAAGAAAGATTTTCTTATATTTAGGAAGGGGTCAAGGGGGGGGCGAGCGCCCCCCTCTGTATCCGCCACTGATCTCTAGCGTAAATAAAAAATTGCATTTTTTATTTTTATATAATGAATTGAAGTAATATACATTGGAAAAGTGTTCATTTTTCAATGCATGTCTAGAAAAATTTAAGTAATTTGGATAAATAAAATGGATACAGCGGATTTTGATACTCACTTCGTGATTTGTATGGAATATAGAGGCTTTTGAAACTCAACTGACCTGAGGGGCGTGTTTCTAGACCCGCCATCTTGGCAAAATAACTGCTCGTGATTGGTTGAATTCCGATATAGCGGGTTTCGATAGTAACTTCTTGAATGATATAGCGGGTTTTGTTTCTCACTCGCAGTTTTAACATGTTTTTTGGTCGTGATAAGGGAGATTTTAAAACTCAATTTTAGGTTGGTCTTGTTCCTCGCAAAAATGTGAACAAGATGTCATACTCAGATCATTTCGTCAAAAATCGGATATAGCGGGTTTTGAAATTATAGGACTCATATACATTACATTCTTTCACGCACACAAATACCATATTTTAAAAAACAATAATAATTTTTTGAACAAGTTTTTAGAACAATAAGTTTATAAGTTCATAGAACAATATACTCAAAATAGGGAGCTTTAAAAAATCTTGTTAAGCAATGATTTGAAGTTGGCCAATGATGACATTGTCAAATTAATGGAATGTTTTTTATGAGCTTCATTAAAATTATGGCACATTCTCGATAAAGCTGAGTCATAGCCTAGCTTAGTTCGATATTTTTTAATATTTAACGGAACATAATTTACAAGTCGTGAACCAATTCTAGGAACATTGAACCTGATTTGTTGTAGTAGAAAAGGGCAGTTTATTAAACCATTAACAATTTTGAAAAGAAAATTTAAATCTATATTTAGTCTTCTCTGTTCAAGGGTGCGTACATTGTAGAATTTTAGTCTATCGGTGTAATGAGGAAGTGATCGAGCTCGCCTATCGGAATACGCCATGTGTAACAAAAATGTTTTTGAACCCGCTCTATTCGCTGAATATGAACTTGGTAGGCTGGACTCCATACAGCACTTGCGTACTCCAACACGTTACGGGTAAAGGAGTTGTAGAGTGTTATTTTTGATATGGGATTTTTAAAATGTTTACTATTCCGTTTGATAAATCCTAGTATTTTCAGGGATCTAGAAATGATGTTGTCAATATGAGGTGTGAAAGTAAGTTTTTTTATCAAATAATACTCCTAGGTCCCGAATGGTTGCGACTTCCTGGAGTTTAGTACCGTCGATAAAATATTGAGTTGGAATAGAATTGTGTTTACGTGTAAAAGTTATGTGAAAACATTTTAAAGAATTCAAAAACATTCTATTGTCATTGCACCACTTTGAAACTCTGTTAATATCATTTTGGAGAAGTATTGAATCTAGTAATGTATGGATAATTTTAAATATCTTACAATCATCTGCAAACAACAATATCTCAGAATCCAAAATAACATCGCACAAGTCATTTATAAAAACAAGGAACAAGATTGGGCCCAAATGGGATCCTTGCGGCACTCCAGATGACACATCTAATCCTCTTGACTCATAGCCATCAAATACTACTCTTTGTATGCGGTCCGTTAGATAGGAGTAAAACCAGTTTAGCAAGGTACCATGAACACCCATTTGTTTTAGTTTATGAATTAATAATCTGTGATTTACTCTATCGAAGGCCTTGCTAAAATCTGTGTAGATTGTGTCTATCTGTTGACCTCTATCGACAGCTTCGGTTAAGGTATTGACATAGCAAAGTAAATTAGAGGATGTTGATTTCAGGGAGTGAAAACCATGCTGTTTTGGAGTTATAAGATTTTTGAGATGAAAAATCAGATATGGACAAATTAAGTTTTCGAAAATTTTGGCAAATGAACAGAGAATAGAAATGGGTCTATAGTTTGTGACTTCGTGAAGGTCTCCGCTTTTAGGTATTGGTACAATATTAGCCTGTTTCCATCTCGTTGGGAAAATGGATGAAGACAATGATTTCCTGTAAATGATAGTCAGAGGGAGTGCGAGACTGTGTGCACATTTTTTATTAGGAGTGGTGGAATTTTGTCAGGGCCAGGGCCTTTGCTCCGGTCGAGGTTAAGCATTGTTATTTTCACATTGTGTACACAAATGCTTACTGTGTGCAGAACGCTGTTTGAATGATCTATTAATTCAGATTGAGGTTGAATCTCTTCGTTGCTTCTAATGTCATCTTTCTCATACACTGATGAAAAGTGTTGTGCAAATAGTTCGCTGCTTTCCTCGCCGTTTGATGACTTTTTTTCTCCAAATGTCATGTTTTGGGGGATAGTACTTATGTTTTGTTTCTTGTGTTGTGACAAATCTCCAAAACGCTTTAACGTTATTATGATTAACCAGACACGATTCGATTTGTTCAATGTGTTTAAAGTAGCAATTACTAATGAGTTTGGAACAACGGGTGTGTAAGAGTTCGTAAGAATTTATATCACGTGGATTTTTATATTTTTTTATAGAGAAGTCGAAATTTATTTTTTTCTTTTAGTAATTTAACTAAATCTGGTGAGTACCAGAGGGGATGCTGCCTGTTACGATTTACAAGTTTGGTATACATGTGAGTGTAACATAAAGAAACCATATCATTTACCGACATAAAATCAGGGAAAAGTAGTGCCCAATCCAGTTCTTGTAATTCCTGATTGAATTGAACGTAATCATTCTTATTAAAATCATATTTAAGTAAGTTTTTATTTATTAGCATTTTTGTTAATTTGAAATCAAAACTATAATCAATCTCTAAAAGTGGATGGTGTATATTGTATATCAATGCGACTTAGGATTTCTGTACTTTGCCTGACTTGTAGTGTTTGTGAATTGAATAGAACGAGATCTAAGATTCTACCGTTACTGTTCACAATGCCATTGAATTGATTGAGGTTATTTAGAGCAAGAAAGTATACAAAATAGTTACCGATGTCAGTATTATAATTTTCAGGAGATAGGGAGTGAGTCTGGTTGGGTTCATTGTGGGTCCAACCAATATTCCCAGGTTGAAATCTCCTAAAATTAACGTAATTGATTCACCAACGGCTTCCATAACATTGCCAATTGTTTTAAAAAGATATTCAAAATTATCAGCACGCAACGGGGGAGGTATATAAAGAGCATATATGTAGAGACATCTCATGAGTTTGTTCTGGCTATTTTTAATGGTCACCCATACGTCTTCCAAGATACTTTCCCAATGCTTACAGCGGTTAGTTTGATATTCTTGTAAAACGGCTATCAATATACCCCCTCCGTCACTTTTATGGTTAGAGGAACTGCTACGGTCCCTTCTAAGAACATTATATATGGAGTAATTCTTCTAAAAGTGCCTTTAATTTCCTTCAATTTTTTGTGAAGTTTGAATGCATTGTGACTACGACTGTACGACTCTAGTTCTTCACACTGTGACTTCATCCATTCTTCTTTGGCTTTTTTAATTTCACGTCTAATCGTTCTTTGTAAGTTTTTATATTGCGTCTCATTATGTTTGTGTTTACGTCTCTCATCCATTAAGTTCAAAATGTGGTCAGTCATCCAATTCTTTTTTCTAATTTGCTTATCAGCTTTCAAATTTGTATCACAGGTTTCACGTATTACTGACTTAAGGTTATCCCATATAAATATTGTTACATAAATATTTTTACGTATTATAACAAACACGGAAAGACAAAATTTATGTGTGTTGGATGTAATGTTCCGTTATGCACTTATCCGTGTTTTGAGGAATACCACACGAAAATAATATTTTAGCTAGTAATAATTTTACAATTTTGTCATTTTTAGATTTCGTTTTTATTTAAATACGAAATCTAAATCTAACATTATGCGCATGTTGAGAACCACTGAATTTATACTTTATTTTTATTTTTAGCATTATCTTTTTATTACTATACATTTCTTTTTATATTAAAAAATTAAAACTTTCTATTTGTAAAATGTTGAGGGCCACTGAATTTATCTAACTTATCATTTTTAGTCTTTAAGTGTATATTTATTTTCACATAATTTTTTTTTGAAAACTTTCTATTTGTAAAATGTTGAGTGCCATAGAATTAGTTCAATTGTATATTTCTTTTCACATAACATATATATTTTTTGAAAACTTTCTATTTGTAAAATGTTGAGTGCCACTGAATTTGTTCAACTATTATTATAAGACCTTCCTCATACTTTATTTTTATTTTTAGTATTATTTTTTTTTTTATTATTGCACATTTTTTTTATGAATATTTTATTTATTTATAAGAATATTGTACATTGCTGTTTTTTTGTGGTGTTTCATCCGCCATGCTAGGGATATCCCTGTGTTATGGCGGGTGAAGTTTACAGATTTGAAATTATACATTTGTAATGGTTGATAAATAAAATTAGAAGTTGTACAGATTAAATTAAATTGCAAAATTTTATAATAATAATAATTAATTAATAATAATGAATAAGTAATAACAATTAATAATAATAATATTTAATTAATTAATAATAATTAATAATTATTAACCACTATCAATTAATAATTAATTAATTAATAATAATAACAAAAATAAGTAATAATATTGTAATAATAAGTTGATAATAATAGTTATTAAAATATAACATATAAGAAATAGTAATTTAATTATTTTTTGAATTAAGGAATAAAGGAACATCGTTTCTAAACATCATTTCTAGTTGTAAGGATCCATTGTGATAAATGTTTTTTAAAGGTGAGCGGTTGGGTTTCGGTTTTTAAGTTCTCAGGGAGAAGGTTAAATATTTTAGGAGCTAGGTATATGAAATGTCTTTATGCTGACGTGGTATGTAGTGTCGGTACATTGTAGTGTCGGTTGGTTATTGTTCTGGTCGTGTAGTTATGATGTAAGAGAGTTTTTTTCTTATATTTGAACATGAAATGCGTTAAAGTAAATTTTAGATGGAGTTGCCGTATGTTTAGAACATTATATTCAGTGAAAAGTCGAGTGGAGGTGTATCTTGTCGGTCGCTTGTTGATAACACGTATTATCGTTTTTTGAGCTTTTTGTAGGGGATCAATAAATTTATGAGCACAGCCGCCCCAAATTATGATGCCATATACTAATAGGGATTGGCAGAGAGCATAGTAAACTCTTTTTAGTATTGTAGGAGTAAGGATATTTCTTAGACTTCGAAAAACATAGGAGAGCTTGCGAATTCGGGGGGTTAGACTGGCTAAATGCTGATTCCAACGTAGATGATGATCAATTAGGACCCCCAGGTATTTTATATGTGAAACTTTTTCCAAATTTGGGCAAGTACAGGAAGAGTAAGGTTTTGGACAAGAGTGGATTGTTATTTTCTGGTTGTTAGTAGGTTGGGTAGCAGCAGACAGACTAAAGGTTAAAAATTTTGTTTTACCAGCATTGAGGGTGAGGAGATTATCATCTAACCAATTCTTTACAAGGCCTATGTCATATATCATCTGCAAAGGATATTAGTTTTCCGGTTATGGGTAGGTTACAGAGTTTATTGATGTATATTAGGAATAAAATTGGGCCTAGAACACTTCCTTGTGGGACTCCGAATTGTATTGGCAAAGGGTTACTTACGGCTACGTAATTAATTTTCACGGTTTGTGATCTACCAGTAAGGTATTAGGAGAACCAGTTAAAAGTTGAATCCCGGATGCCTATTTGAGATAGTCTTTCCAGTAGTATAGGGTGGGAAACTGTGTCGAATGCTTTGGCTAATGGCTAGGCAAGAATCGCCTTCATTCAGGCTATTTGTGATGTTCTCAGTCAGATCTAAGATTGCAGATTCTGTGCTAATTTTTTTTTGGAAACCAAACTGATTGGGCGGGAGAATCTTCTGGGTTTCCAAATGGGAGATAAGTCTACTTTTAACAATTTTTTCAATGATTTTTGATAAGACACTTAGCAAAGAAATGGGTCTGTAGTTTTCGATATTTGTTTTGTCGCCACTCTTATATATTGGGATAACCGTTGCATGTTTTAGTTGGATAGGGAAGGAGCCGCTATTGAAGCTTAGATTTACAATATGTTTTAACGGTGTGGTAATAAAGTGAGCTATGTGTTTTAGTATGTAAGGTGAAATGTTGTCAATACCTGCAGCACTATTTGTTTTTATGGAAAGTATTGTGTCAAAAATTTCTTTAGTGGATGTGGGGGCTAAGATAAGTGTGGGATGGAGAGAGTTCTGTAGTCTTACCCGTGAAGTTAGAAGGTTTTGGGTTTTATTTGTGGCTTTAAGAATTTTGTTGGCTAAGTTCGTTCCGATGTTACTAAAATAATGGTTGGCGTGATTGGCTAAGGTTTTTGGGTCTTCGTGGACTTGGATATTTTTCCCATTAATTACTAGTGATTGAATATTGAGTGAAGTTTTTTTATTTTCTGAGATGTCATTGACTACGTTCCAGATTACTTTACTGTCATATCCTGAATCTTCAATTTTTTTTTTATAGTATTTTTGTTTGGTTATTATTAACAGGTTATTGCAAATATTACGATACTTTTTGTAGAAACGGAAGAATTGGGGATCTGGGTTATTTAGTGCTTGTTTGTGGAGTCTGTCTCTTTTACGTATGCAGAATATAAGACCATTCGTAATCCAAGGTTTTAGCTTCTTTTTTTTGTTGGAGGCTGTTTTGGGGGGGAAAGAGGCGTAGTTAATGTGGGCAGTTAGTGATGCAGAAAACATTTCAAGAGCTGTGTCAACATTTTCAGAGAGTAGGGTAGACTCCCATTTTTCTTGTTCTACAGACTTTATCAGATGATTCATATTTACAATGTTATGAGAAGGATTACTAGACTTAAGGGGGGGAGATTTTGAGTTGTGTATTTCTAGGATGGTTGAGTAGTGGTCAGTCACCGAAGATTCAAATACAATTGATTTAGCGATTCGCTTTGTTCTGACCATGATGTGATCTATGCATGTCTTAGTAGTGAGTGTGACTCGGGTAGGTATGTTGATGTATGGTATAAGGCCATGAAGACCCATTAGGTTTAGGTATTTTGTAGTATGAGGGCAGGCTTCGTTTAGGATGTCTATGTTTATATCACCGATTATGATGAGATCCTTAGTTGTGTCATCAATATTTTTTTCAAGCGAGTAGAGAAAAGAGGAGACATTATTGGACTTAGGGGAGCGATATATGGCGAAGACATTTAAGTTGTCAATTGTGATTTTGAGGCAATTTGCATGGTCAACTGTAGTTTCAGACACTGTAGGGTTTAAGTAGGATTTGACATAAACTATGACCCCATCGGATTGGGACCTGTGTCGAGTTGTATTATACACAGAGTAGTTGTTGATTATCTTCGGGATATAATTTACATTAATCCAGCACTCTGACAGAACAATTATATCGAATTCATTTCCTAAGTCAGTTAGGAGTACAAGTAAATTGTCGAAATTTTTATTGAGGCTACGGATGTTCATGGCAAATATTTTTAGTGCTTTAGGTGTTGAGATAATTTTTTTATATGCATTTATGTCGTTTGTCGTTTGAACCGTGATATTAAGAAAATTATCGATAGAGTTTTTTGGATCCATTTTTAACGACTGAGTATGGTGGGGGTTTGAATATAACAGAAACATTGTAAGTTAAGGGGATGTGTAAGGATAGTGGAAAACCGTAGCAATTAATGTTTTTTTGCAGATGTTTAGTTTCTCTAATGATTTCAGAAATAAAGCGAGTAAGTACACTTAGAAGAACTACGATCATTTGCTTATTTAAATGTATTGAAAGTATGAGATTGGGCTTTGTCAAGATGGTATGAACTAAGACAGTTAAGCGAAGTAAAACAATCAAAAAGATTAAAGGAATAATTATAATCATGAGTATCGGAGGAATCATAAGGACGTAGGGAGTTAAAATAAAGTTAGTTGTGAGAAGGATTCGAATTCGTGGAATGTAGAGGCGTATATTAGGATCGTTTAAGTCATTGTAAAAGTCATAGTAGATTATCAATAGGAACAGACAAATTGGGTGGATTATATGAATTGACAGGATTAGAACAATAGGAAGAATGTGAGTAAACATGAAAGTAGAATAATTTAAATTCATCGAGAAATAAAAGGCATTGAGATTATAAAAATAATTAAAACAGATAGCACGATTTAAGTTGTAAATACATTGGAAATGGTTGAAACAATTGTTATGATAATAGTTCAGGCGATTAGGATAGTTAAGAGAATTAAAGAAGAATTTATTTATTTGGAGAAGTAAAGGGAATAAAGATAAGTGTATAATAATTACTAAGGGATGAGAAGAAATTAATAAATATACCACATTTAAGAGATTTAGCAAAATTAAAATGATAAGTAAAAGAAGTGCAGGAATAAAGACACTGGGGATAGAAGGAATCAAGTGGTTAGATATTATGAATTGAATTAAAATAGTAGGATTCAGTTTTTCAATAACATTATTTGGGCAAATTAAGTGAGGTAATTGAATTAAGTTAGATAATATTATTAGATGATTAAAGAATTTTGTTAAAATAATTGCACAATTACAATTAATCGAATGTATCACGTGTATCAATTTAGTTAAAATATTAAAATAATTAAAAGAAATTAAGTAAATTGAGTTTAGTAAAATATTTGGATAGATTAATATAGTGTATATAGATGAATAAATGAGAATAATTAAGAAGAATGGAATTTTTGAATAATTTAGAATAATTAGGTAATTAGAATCAATTGAAAATATCACACATATATAAATATTAATAGTAATGAAATAATTAAACGTAAATGGGTAAATTGTGAACAATAAAATAGTTCGATAGATTAAAATTGTGGAAATAAATGAGTAAAAGAGAACATTTAAGTAGAGTGGAATATTTTGATAATTTAGAATAATTAGATAATTTAAAACAATCGATTGTATCACATGTATCAAATTAGTTAAATAAATTGAGTTGAATATAATAATTGAATAGATTAAAATAGTGGAAATAAATGTAAAGAGAACAGTTAAGTAGAGTGAAATATTTTTATAATTTAGAATAATTGGATACTTTAAAACAATCGAATGTATCACACGTATATAGTTTGATAAAATAATTAAATAATTAAAAATAATTAAGTTCATTGAGTTTAATATAATAATTGGATATATTACAATAGTGGAAAAGAATGAATAAATACGAAAAGTTAAGTATAATGGAATATTTGGATAGATTAGAATAATTAGATAATTTAAAACAATTGAATGTATCACATATATGAAATTAGTTAAAATTATTAAATAATTAAAAATATTTGAATAAGTTGTGTTAACTATAATTATTGAATAGATTAAAATAGTGGAAATAAATGTATAAACGAGAACAGTTAAGTAGAGTGGAATATTTTGATAATTTTGAATGATTAGATAATTTAAAACAATTGAATGTATCACATATATGAAATTAGTTAAAATTATTAAATAATTAAAAATATTTGAATAAGTTGTGTTAACTATAATTATTGAATAGATTAAAATAGTGGAAATAAATGTATAAACGAGAACAGTTAAGTAGAGTGGAATATTTTGATAATTTTGAATGATTAGATAATTTAAAACAATCGAAGGTATCACACATGTATATTTTGTTAAGATAATGAAATAATTAAAAATAATTAAGTACATTGAGTTTAATATATTAATTGGACATGTTAAAATAGTGGAAATGAATGAATAAATGAGAAGAGTTAAGTAGAAAGGAATATTTGGATATATTAGAACAATTAGATAATTTATAACAATCAAATGCATCACATATGTCAAGTTAGTTAAAATAATTAAAGAATTAAAAATAATTAAATAAGTTGATTTAAATGTAATAATTGAATAGATTAAATCAGTGGAAATAAATGTATAAATGAGAAAAGTTAAGTAGAAATGAATATTTTGATAATTTAGAATAATTAGGAGATTTAAAACAATTGAGTGTATCACGTATATTAAACAAGATAAAACAATTAAGTAATTTAAAATAATTAAGTAAGTTGAGTTTGATTTAATAATTGGATAGATTAGAATAATGGTGATAAGTGAGCAAGTGAAGATAGTTAAGTACAATAGAATCTTGTGGTAGATTGTAATGGTAGATTGTTGATAAATGGTAATTATGGAGTTAGGTAGGATACATATTTGAAGTGCGTTGATATAGTTAATGTGATTAGTAATAATAATATATTGATTTATAATAAATTGATTTATAATGAGAGAAAAAGTGACTGTGAAAAAAATATAAATGAGAATTATTAAATTAGTAATATAGGTAAGCTGATTTGTTAAATTAGTAATATAGGTAAGCTGATTTAATAATGGAATTTTTTTGTTAGCCTCGAGTCACATTTTTTTAATGTCCGATTCATAGGAGATTGTAAGGATTTTGGAGTCTTCAGACTTACGAACAAGCACCTGACCATTTTTCGTCCAAATAAACTTGTAATTTTTTAGTTTCGCCTGTTTCTTAGTTTGGGCTAAGAGGAATTTTTTTCTAGAAGTCAGATGGTCAGAAATATAGATGGGCATGCCCATTTGAGCATTCGGTAGTCCTAATGAAGAAGTAGTAATTCGTCCTTTGGATTTAATATGATCTTTAAGTTTCGCCAAAAATAAATCACGCATCAGTTTAGAACTGAGGGTGATAAGTACGTCTCTTGGTTTTTTATGGGTTTCATCGGAGCGGTTTTTACCTCCCACCCGTACTATGGAGAATACATCTTCGGGTTGAAGAACTGTTTTAATGATGTTTGTGGATAGGTTGTGGAATACGTTTGCTAGATTTTCCTGGGGATTTTCCGGTAAGTTGCGTATTTCTAAGTTGGTAGAATTAGATTCGTACTCCTGATGATCAGTTTTATTCTCAAGGTACTCCACTGTTTTTTTGAGGTCTTGGTGTTCCTTTTTTAATGTTTCGATTTCGGTTTCAATCTTTTGATTTTGGATTATGGTTTGGTCGATTTTTTTTATTAAGTCATCGTATTGTTTGCTGACGAATTCCATGCATTTTTGCGTTTCTTCCTTAAATAATTCCATTTTTGTTATAATTTCTTTTTTCATAATATCCATTTTCTTGTCTATATGTTGGAGAATTTTTTCCATATTTTTGTCTTCAAGCTCCATTGCACTTTTGCCTCTAGTTGACATGATTAGTGTAAGTTATTTTAGATTAATTTTTAATTTTATGTTTATGTTTATTAAATAATTTTTTATAAATTTTTTTTTCTTATTGGATTATGTTGTTTTATCTAAATTCAGTTTTTATTAATTATTTATTTAATTTATATATTTATTTAATTTATATATTGTTCTGTTACTGCCATCTATTGCTTAGTAATGTAACTCGATTAAATTAATTTGTGGTTTAATTTATATGATTATTTACCGCCATCTATGGACAGTTATTTTATAAATATATTGATAAAATAAAAAAAGATTATGGTATGTCTGAGGATTGAACACTGTCCGAAGATACTGGCCGAAAGTGAGCCAAGCACTTAACACCTACGCCAATTCACTGATTGACGTCATTGACATTAAATTCCATATTAAGCAATTGTCAACGAGATGAACTTAGGAGTATTTTAACTGTTTTTTTTTTTCAACTCAAACACTATTTTATTGTACAAATTCACAATTCAAATTTTGTTTAAAATTCACTTGTTGCAAGATTTTTCACGGATTGTCTATTTGTTTATTTAACTCACTTTAATAGGTGATAGGTAAAATCATAGATAGTTTATGTGTCAATTTTTTAGACAAAAATAAAATCACTTTACGAGCGTTTCCCGGTAGAATATCGGGAGACAAATACACCGGATGATAGCCCTTGAAAAACACTGGACCTCAGTAACTAATTTGTTTCGAATTGTACACTATTTAATGTTATGTTTCTTCAGAAACTGGAGTTAACGAAATTTGCGACTTAGCAAAATTATTGTTGTTGTTGTTGAAGTTGAATTGTTGTTGTTGTTGTTGTTGAATAAAAATAATAATTTTTGAAAACACTATTTATAAATGTTGGGAGCCACTGGATTAGTCCACTTTTTATTTTTAATATTATCCCTTTATTATTGCACCTTTATTTATTTTTATATATTTATTTTTTTATATTTATTTTTTTTAAATTCAAAACTTTTTATTTGTAAAATGTTGAGAACCACTGAATTTGTCCAACTAAGTTTGCAATACAATAATAAAGTATTATATATGGTAATAAAAAAAGCTCCGAAATTCACTTGTGTAATAAAAAAAGGTAAGAAGATAATTAATTAAATCGTTTACAAAATTAAGAAAAACTTGAAAAATAACTCACTCCCACGATGTAGATGACAAAAAAATAACTCACTTTTTTTTTTTTTTCTTGTTTACATTGCACCTGCAAAGCTACTGCAAGTAGCTTGTAGGAAAAAGGATTGACAAGGTTAGCTCACACAGGCCTTTTCCGGAAAAAAACTCATCATGTCGCTTTTGAAATTTCGAACGCATGACGTAGCTTGACGTAAAACACCACTTGCATTGCAGTTAATTCAAATCTCCCAGTGGAACATGGACTTCAAGTTATGTCACGAATTTTTAGCCAATCACCGCTCTACCCTCTCGATGAGCTAACCTTGTTAAAAGCATTTTCTACGAACCTTGACCTGACTCCATATATTCAATGAAGAAGAAAAGTTGCTCACAGAAAGCCGAAATTCTTTCATTTTTTTAATCGCTATAATGTTAAACTTTCAATAATTTAGACCACAAACCGCCACTGACAAATATGGAACCTAACCTAACTTATTATTATTTTTGCAGACTGACAACACTCTACAATGAAATATCTTTTTTGAGCAGCAGAGCTTTCACCGCACAGTTTAATATTTGCAGCAATTCTTGTCCCGTTTTAGTTCATCAGCAGAAAAAGATTACCATCATGAAAATTCTGCAGGTACTTCTAAATATTCCCTCCTTATCTCTAATAAAGCAGAAAAACTTTCTGTCTAAAGCAGTGTTTCCCAAAGTGGTCCAGGTGGACCCCCAGGGGTCCACGGGAGACTCCACGGGGGTCTACGTTGGCGTGATAAAAAAATGAGGGTCCACAAGTTGTATGCGGGGGTCCACGAAAATTTATCTGGTTTCGATAGTAAAGAAGAAAATGTTGGCTTGGCTTTACCTATCAATGAAGGCAGATAATACACTACTCAAAAAAAAATTAAGGGAACAAAAAAAATCCAAATTTTTCTGTGATTTTTGACGGGCTGTATTTCGGTGAAAAAAGGTCGTATTGAGACTTTAAAAAAAGCGTTTTTAAGCTTTAACTTTTTAATTTTTTAAACATTAAAATTTTGGAATCAATAGTTATACTAACAATTTATGAAATAAAAAAAATTAAAACATTTTTTGAGTCATCTACATGTATTTCCCCCCTTAGTCGGTAATCATATTATTTTAATAAATAGAACACAAGAATATACACTATTTTTCTTTTTATTCATACCACTCCGAATTTAGGGTTGGAACTCAGCCGCGATACGAATTTCCATCGTTAGATCTAATCTTCACATTTTTTGACGAGTTTTGGGAATGTGGTAGAAATGCAGCTTCAGGGGGTCCACTGAAATCAGTAAAATTTTGAAAGGGGTCTACGAGAAAAATAAGTTTGGGAACCTCTGGTCTAAAGCTACAAAAACTTTTAAATGGTGCTACAAAAACTTATAAATAAGAATCTATTTTATTGTCAAAATAAGAAAGAACACCATATTTTTTATTTCATATTTTTCATAATAAGATTGTTGAAATCATAGTTGAAACTCAAGTGAAACTGGGAAGTAACTGTGTAGTAATATATTGTCGTTATATTATTGTCCGCTGAATAAATTATAATGCCTATAATTTTTGGCAGGTTCTGGCGCAAAGCAGGGCAGAGTTTTGCTGTCATAATCTGATAGATTGCCTCCTAACCAGCTACAGGCCATGTAACCCGGTGGAAGCTGAAGAATGCTCCGATAATTCCAGCCTGGAAATCTACCAGTAAGCAAAACCACAATAAATCACATCACCGCGCTTTATCCCAAGGGTGAGATTTGGCCTTCTCCACGAATGGTATCCACTGGCTTGATCCCTTGCCATTTATCTCCAGTCCTCAAGCCTACCCATTCTGTTCTATTCTTCTTCCACATGGTAGCTAGGGGAGCAGCGGGGGTGCCACCCGATAGGGATTACACCCGACCGTGAAAAAACACTTACAAAAGTAGAAATAAACAAAAATATTTTACACTTAAACACGCTCTTGTCATCTGTGTCATTCTCATTTCTTTCATACATAATGATTAATGATTGACGTGAACTCGTGAAGTGATTTGTTACCTTTTGGTTGATGAATTAGTGAAAAGTTGTTATTCTGTTAGTGTTTTTAAAAATGTTGAAAGACATCTTTAAAAAAACAACATAAGTGGATTGAATAGTTCACTTTGTTGTAATTAATGATAACTAATAAACACTAAACCTGAATACAATTTAGCAGAATCGATTGATAACTGACTGAAACAATTATTAATCATAAGAATTCTATTTTGGTTTCTCCCTTTTTGGTCACATTTTTGCTTTGTTTATGAGCATTTTGCTTCTTTTATTTACGATTACAATATGCATATCTTTTAACTGCTTCTGGCAAAATATTAAAAGCTCTTTGTATAAAAAAATACTTATTTGCATATTTTTCAGAGCTTTAACAAGACACATGACTCCGCCCGCTGAGAGAAGAGTCGAAACGCAGAATACCAACAATCTCTGCGTGCCACCAAAACATACCTCTAAGCATAATAGAAGTGATTGCAGAGAAGAAACAGTCAATCAACCTTCAGTAGAAGCGAAGAATGCTGAGAATGAAACGAAAGATGAAAAAGTGTTGTCTTCCATTTATGAGCCAACATCCGAGAGTGAAGTTCCTTACACCTCGATGAATGAGTACTATGATGAAACTGATAATAGCTTTAATAATTGCACAGGTAACACTATACCATCGGTGATGCGCAAATCCGCGTAACTAACCGATATTTCTTAGAGTTGAGTATTGCAAAGTTACGCGCTATTGCAAAAGTTAGTTATGCGGATTTGCAGTATCACTGATTATATGTTTTATGGAGGTGATGAACATTTTTAACATAATAATTCCCATGCGGAACTGATTTTTGAATATGAATCTACATCACATTTCGAGTCCATTTGTGGTATAACTTTTTTTGTTTTGAGGTTTCCTTTTAGAGTAAATGGAGTTCAAAATTCTTTGGGTCAAATATGAAAAAAATCAGTCGTTGGGGATTAATATCAGCTGTTTAATAACTTTTTATATGCTTTCAAGCATAGATCCAGCTCCAAGTTTAAAAATTATATATGTGAAATGCATGTGTCGAAAAAAATAAGTTTTTGGGTTCTCTATGTGATGTAGATTCACCAGTATCTGCTTGTACCATGAGTTTCTCGTTACGCGTTACTCTGGTTATGTTGCGAGTCAGAATTACATACGAGTGCAAGGGCAAGAGTGTAAATGAATTGAATATTTACAATTTACCCACAATGTTGTTGATTGTTCTTAAACATTTTTTGCAAATTCTATGAACCCAAAATGTTGTCCTTTGTTTTGTATTGTTTTTCTTTTAAGTAAAACTTCTTTACGCACGCTTGACTTGGGGAGTAAGCTGGTGAATGCGTGACGAGAGCGTTATGAAAAGTGTGATGAAGTTGAGAGGGAGATATAAGTTAGTGAAGTTTTAAGTCTAAAGCACAATCGTTTTGTCTTACTTTAAGGAGTTTCAACACTGCAAGACTTGATACACAGAGAAGAAATGTATGTAGAAGTTATACTAGATACAGCGCTAAGAATATCCCCGGCAATATTTGGAAATGATGGCGTGAAGAAATCCAAGGCAGGCAAGTATAAAACGTTTAAGTAAGAATACTGTATAATTACATTTTATTTTATTTTATTATGGAGTGGAAACAACACTTACATAGGTCATAGGCCCCTTGTGCTATCTTTCATTTTACATCATTTCTTTAACAACAACCTGCTCCCTTTTATAAAGTTCAGCAGGGTTGTTATTGGATATGTGGCTACCTCTCCTGGTTCCACAATGTGTCTTCCCAGATATCTGAGCCTTGTTCCCGACAGAGCGGGACATTGGCATAATAATATCATGCCAATGCCCCCCTAAACTTACCGTTACCAGGCTGGAAAACAAATATCCCATTAGAAAAGTATCCTTTTTGGTACCACCCCGCAAAAAAGAGTTGTGTAACATATATAATTATTTTAGCGTAGATTGATAAGTATTCAAATATAGAATACTCTCTCTGTCTAGCATTGCTGTCTCTTAGAGACGAGGGATTTTATTGGCCAGAGGTGGCATCCCTCCGCTAGGGTTTTTTCACATAAGGATCGACCCATAAAAGGTTGTGTGTGATCGTAAAAGTTTAAGTCTGCCTTCCGAGACCAGCTCGCGCGGCTTCAAGGAACTCGTGAACCTTTTGTTTAAAGTGACGAGTAATTAAGGATAGCTTGTATCCTTTGGGGTTATAATAACCTGAAAGCTAATGTTATGTTGTGTTTTGTTACGCTACTGTTTTACGATTATATTGAACTGGCTACTTGTAAACTGATTGTACCCAATAATAGACTAATTGTGTTTATAGGAGAAAAGTGTGGATGTTATTTAATTAGCTCGCTATAACTGGTGCCCAACCTGCGGCTAATCAATTCACGATTGTTGTAAGTTCATAGAATCAATAAATTCAGTGAAAGTCGTGAAAATTGTGAAAATCGTGAAACTTCGAAAAAGTGAAGTAAAGTCATGAAAATTGTGAAAATTTTGAGATTAAAGTCTAATTTAAGGGGAGAAAAGCTCTCACTATAAAAGTGTTTTGTTGTATAGGTACAGTTTGCGTACTAGAGTAAATTCAGTATCTAAAGACGCACCGGTAGAAAGTGATATTCGTCAACGAGCGCAAAGTGGCGACATTGCAAAAAGAATGGTCACACGCAAGACCAATGTTACAGCAAAATGCGAGAACCATGGACCTGTCGAAATGTACGGGATTACGCAGATAACGGAGAGTGCGCTAAGATTGCGTGTTACGGGTGCAATCGCCCCAATTTAATAAGAGCAAAATGTCCTACCTGTAATCCTCACAAGGACGAGCATAAAGAAGTAACATTCTCATCTTTTGGTACAGAACCATTAATCATAAACCGTCCGAAAGTAAAAATTACGGTGGAAAATTTAGTGGAAACTGCAATTTTGGACACGGGCGCTCGAATAAGCGCTGCTAGTAGAAAGCTTTACGGAATCCTTGTAGAAGGTGGCCATAAATTTCACAAGGACTGGAGAAAAGTCGTGTTGGCTGACGGCGTACTGCGAGTGCAGGAAATCCTTTGCGGAACGATACCGGTGAAATTAGAAAATAAGATCATCAATACTTCGTTTGTCGTGCTGCCCGACGCCAACGAAATTCTCACGGGTGTTGATTTTATGCACGCTGCCTCCCTGATTTTAGACATTGCTAATCAAACGTGGTACTTCAGGGATGACATGAAATCACCCTACATCTTCTTAACCGATGAGGCGCCAAGAAGAAGGCCGCAAGGCGGTCATAAGTTTCGCAGAGAATCAGTATCAAGAATCCGAGACCACCAATATAGATGTAGAAAGTTCTGTGAGAGGTTACGGACCTCCCATCCCGATTGGGGCCAGGGGCCCATTTACCGAAGCTTCCGAGAAAACGACAAACCTCGAAGACTCTTCTATCTACCCAATGGAATATTCCACTGAACAAGTGGATGCATTATACGAAAAGGAAAAAGTTTGTCACCTGACCCCTCAAAGACCATTATATATGAATTCCGCAGTCAATATCTCTTCTATTCAGCAAGTCCAATATGTATCGAAAAACCGCACTGACATCCGAGAGATGGGCTCCGAAAGAATAACACCAAAAGTACACTATCAAATGACCCAATTTTACAAGCAACCAAACCCAAAAAAAAAACATAAATCAAAGTACAATGGCAGAGAGTCTCTCGAAGTTATACGACCTACTAATTTATACAGACCAAAAACTAATTACAACATAAACAAAGGAACAGGCACAGCCAAGATAAACAGTCGTAAATCATTGCCACCGGACCATTTTTCAAGAAAGACGTCATCGATCATTGCAACCGGAGTCAACTGGCCACGTGTGACCATCATCGCCCCACAAGCTGTAGATTTTTATCCAGTCTTCAAAAGTCAAAGCGAACGACTAGGAAACCATAAATTTAAATAGGTTCTTAAAAGGCATAATGACCTACTCAACCATTATTTACAAACACGAGACGGATCGCCAATAAATCACCGATAGCTGTACACTTCTATTCACCATGAAAGAGGCACCCCACGTGACACGCCGCTGACTGAAAAACCACCTTTTACTAATAATTTTAATTTTTAATTTAAGAACAATATCATTGTTTATGAAAATGAATTATCGAGACGATTTGATTCATTTCAGGTGGAGATTGTAACATATATAATTATTTTAGCATAGATTGATAAGTATTTAAATATAAAATACTCTCTCTGTCTAGCATTGCTGTCTCTTAGAGACGAGGGATTCTATTGGCCAGAGGTGGCATCCCTCTGCTAGAGTTTTTTCACATATTATTATCACATATTTGTATGTTATTTACAGACTTAGAGTGTAGACGAGATCTTGACTAAATGTCTTTTCCACACCATATTAGACTTGTTAATTTTTATGAAATATATTTTGCTACCTTTTTTTCAACAATAACCCCAGGGACCCATAATCTATTACCCTGAGTCCTGAAATCTCTAGTCATCACTTTCTGACCTACATTAAAACCTGACTTAACTCTACAATTTTCTGTTATTTTCTCCAAATCTTGATTAGTTTTTGGCCACCAGACAAAGCTTTTTGCAATGCCTTTAGTCTTAAAAACCCCTAAATGAGATCTGTGTAACATCTTTAAAACCTCTTGTCTTAAAGACTCAGGAACAACAACTCTATGTTGATATAAAATACACTCATTTATCAAGGACAATTCTAACCTTTTTTCCCAAAAAAATCTATTAAAATTACCATTTTGTGCCTTTTTTGCTGATGCTGGCCAACCTTCGATAAGAATTTTTTTAACTTGACTTAACATATATCGTCCTTTTCGGTCTCACTTTTTATCACGTCTAAAGACAAATTAAACCCGTTATTTTCGAAATAATTAATGTAACCAGACTATATTATCTTCACAGCTAACCTTTTCAATCGGACACCTGCTCAGAAAGTCTGAATAATTATTTTTCGACTTTACATATTCAATCTTAAAATTGAACGATCCTAACATAACCGCATACCGTTGTAATCTAGACGCCGCGATTTTAGGAATTTCTCTATTCTGACTAACGGCTGATTATCCACAGCTAAAATAAATTCTCTTCCGTACAAATATTGATAAAACTGTTTAATTCCAAAAATAATAGCTGTTGCTTCAATATCTAAAATTGAATAATTCTTTTCAGCTTTATTTAACTTGCTAACCCTATCGGTCTTTCTACGCCATTTTGAAATACGTGTATTAACGTCGCTCCGACCCCATTCAAACTCCCGTCTGTGACAAGTTTCACAGGTATATTTTCGTCGAAATGCGTTAAAATCCTATCCGAAGAAAAAAAATTTTTTACTAATCGCAAAACTGTTTTCTTGTTCCGTACCCCATTGAAACTTAACATCTTTTTTAAGTAATTCATATAATGGTGACAATATATTTGCCATGTTTGGAATAAAATTATGATAATAACTAATCATACCTAATCATACCTAACAAACTTCTCAAATTATTTAAATCACTAGGTGCTGGTGCATTTAAAATGGCTTCCTTATTCTGCTGACACGGTTGAATCCCTTGTTCACTTATTTTATAACCTAAAAACTCAATAACTTTTAAATTGAATTCACACTTTTCACTATTCACTGTTAAATTACAATTTTTTAACCTTTCTAAAACGACACACACGTTTTTCTCTAAGTCGTCTTCCTCTTCTCCTATCACGATAATGTCATCCAAACAGAACGTCATGTTCTGTAACCCTGACAAACAATTTGCCATTGCCTTTGACAAAATAGCCGGCGCGGGTGATAACCCATAAACTAACCGTTTATACTGAAATAACCCTAAATGGGTATTGATTGTTGTAAAACGTCTACACTCTTTTTTCAAAACAAACTGGTTATACGCCGATTTGAGGTAAATTTTTGCAAAAACCTTTCCACCATTTACTTTAGTTAACAGTTCCTCAATTCTAGGCAACGGGTACTTGTCAACTAACAGCTGATTATTCACTGTTGATTTGTAATGCTACCATTTTTTTTAATCACTGGTACAATCGGACTTGCAAAATCACTATATTGAACTTGTTCTATAATACCGTCTGAAAGTAAATTATTTAACTCGCTTTCAACTTTTTCTTTCAAAGCGAACGACATTATTAATATCGGACTGGCGGAATCTTTTAACATTAAATTTACTTCGTACTTATTAAACTTGCCTAGTTTATCCGTAAAAACTTCTGGAAATTTTTTACTAATCGCTTTAAAGTATTCTGTTTTATGCTGTTTACGACCCCAGTTATTCCCACGTTAAAAAGATCCATGAAATCACGCCCTACTATAGACAGAGACGAGTTAGCGACGACAATAATTTTTAACTGGTGGCATTGGCCGTTAAATTCTACCAGCGGAGTAAATGTACCTATCACTTGAATGAGCGTATTGTCAAAATCTCGTAAGCTAACGTTTTCGTGCGCTAACTTAATGCTACTGAATTTACTGAAATAACAATCTTTGGCAATTACGCTACAAGATGCTCCAGAATCTACCATGAATTTATTCTTAATCCCGTCTAGTGAAATTTCTATGTAATATGGTTCAATACTATTAACTTCACCCAACTTTGTATCTGATAACAAAGTATTCACGTTTTTGCGAGTTGAGAACCGCTTACACTGTTTTGCTAGATGACCCTTTATACTACAAATTTTACATAAATAATTTTTAAATCTACAGTCTACCGCCATGTGATTATCGTATCCACAAACGGTACATTTACGCTTCATTGCTTGTGTTGGCGGCGATCACGCCCGATTGCTACGATCGAAACGATATCCGTCTCTGTTTTTCTCATGCGAATTGGGTGAGACACGACCTCCGCTGAGTTTGACATTAGCTAAAATCGTGTTATCAACTCGGGATTGAGATTGTGTTGAAGCTACGAGTTCAATGCACTCTGCCACTTGCACACACTTTTCGAAAGTATGTAACTCACTATCAAGAAATAATTTTTCTCTGACCTTACCGGGTTTACATCCCAATACAAAGAAATCCCTTAATTTGTCTGATAAACTATTCCCAAACTTGCAATTAGTAGAAAGAGACTATAAACGAACTGCAAAATCGCGAATTGTTTCGTCATTCCTTTGTTTAGCACTATAAAACTGTGATCTTTCTTCAAAAAAACATTTCGTCATACCACAATATTCATTGAGCTTAGATATCAAATCTTCTAACTTAACATCTGTTACTTTTTTAGGAATGCACAAATTTACTAGTAGAGAAAAACAATCATCTTATAGCCCTTTTTTTAACATCCGATGCGTATTTATCATCATTCACAAGGAGATACTGTTCGAGGCGGACCTTGAAGTTCTCCCAGTTTCCGTCACGCAAACTGAAGGACTCCAATCCTCGAGACTCCATGCCTCGTCTGCCCAGATGGTACACAAAGAGACGAGAAAAGAAAAACAGAAAAAAACTCCCCTACGAGATTCCTTCGCTCTACAATCTTCCCTGGACCCTCTCCGGAAACCGCTCCTTGACCCTTGGTGACTTGATGGCTTCTTCCAGACCCCTCCTATCACCTGGTAACACCGATCCTTGACCCTCGGTGCTGCTGCCGCTCTGACGCTCCTGGACCCCCCCGTGCTTCCCCCTTTCGAGAAGCTGGCTGGCTCCAGTGTCTTCTTCTTCACTCCTTTCAGTGAAAATTGTTAAATTTCGGTCCGGCCTTTTTTTACCGACCCGAAAATAATATGTCACAACCCGTATCTATTGTACAATCGCATATTTTTCTCGTGTAAATTTTTGCGCGTCGATTCTTTATTACGTTATTACTACGTGTTCCGTAAGGCTGCGCCACTGTTAGGTGCAGTCTTAACGTGTTCTGTAGGCTGCGCCACTGTTATTTACAGACTTAGAGTGTAGACGAGATCTTGGTGATCTCGAGTATGAGATGATGAACATTTATTAGGTACTTTACAGGTTATAGTGCTACGTTCTATCTAACGAGCTGCCGGTAGGGAAAGAGAGCGAGCAGATGAATACCTCTCCTTTTATGCTGAGATCTATTGTCTCGCTCTTACATTTTCAAAAAGCAGGCGTGCCACCCAAAACCTTTCTTACAAGGATCGACCCATAAAAGGTTGTGTGTGATCATAAAGTTTAACCTCCTCGGACCCAGTGTCTCCTGTGGGCGACATAAAAAAAGTGATGTGGATTCCTGGAATACTATTAATTCAAACTAGTTGCTAGAGACCCAGCGTCTCCTACAAGAGACATACAATTCTGAAAACATTGAGAATTTAAAAAAAACTTTTTTTAATAAAATTATTTTATGTGAATTTTTAGATATACACATTCAAAAATAAAAATTGATTTTGAAACACTTTTTTTCCTGGGTCTGAGAAGGTTAAGTCTGTCTTCCGAGACCAGCTCGCGCGGCTTCAAGGAACTCGTGAACCTTTTGTTTAAAGTGACGAGTAATTAAGGATAGTTTGTATCCTTTGGGGTTATAATAACCTGAAAGCTAATGTTATGTTGTGTTTTGTTACGCTACTGTTTTACGATTATATTGAACTGGCTACTTGTAAATTTATTGTACCCAATAAAAGACTAATTGTGTTTATAGGAGTAAAGTGTGGATGTTATTTAATTACCCCGCTATAGTTGTATGTTTCTTCGTTAGGGATTTCTTTGTAGTAATTTATATTAATTTCTCATTATTGACCAACTGGAGATGTGTCACCATCGTCCTCCAAGGACCCTTTAAATGACCCTTTTGAACAACCCTGTGAAAAATGGTAGTACGTTTCAAAGATTCAGTCGTTTTGACAGCGCAACAACGATAATAAATGGATTGCTAACCCTGAAAACAATTGTTTGCAGGTGAACTATGCCTCAGTAATCGTTTAGCGGTCCATGTGTTGGAGTATTATCAAAACATTCTTTGGGGTGACGTTGGGAGTTACCTGGAACACGTTGTTCTCTGGTGGGGAGCAAGCCCCCTGGCTTCAAGGTCAGTTTACTCTTGTACTTAATTAGCTGAAAGAATGAGATCAAGTAGTAATGCTTCATAAACCCGTAACTAGACTGCCGTAAGTTAAAATTTGTTAAACTGAGACAGACTGAGTTTTGCAGCTTCATTATTTGTATGGTTATTAATGTGAATCAAGTGTTATTACAAGGGTGCGGCAGCATAACTTCCTTTTTTAAATGCGCTCCATTGTCATAGCGGAACACTAGTGATCTCGTTCGAGAGGCAGAACTCTAAATTTTTGTATCGACCCTACAAGATTTGAAGACCAACATTCAGGAAGAAATTGCCAGGATAACACCTGATATACTGGCAAGAGTCATGAAAAATGGAAGTTTTTTACAAATATGTTTGAAGAGAAGATTGTGTCAAAAATACCTTTCCAAAGGCAATAAAAACCACAATAAGAACAAACCTTAGATTGACAAATACATACTAGGAATAATTAAAGAGAAAAAGAAAGCCTGGGACGGTTATAGATTATCCAGAAAACACGTGGAGAATACAAATGAGACTGAAAATGAGTATTACAGAGAATACATACGGAAAAACAACTACCTTGTGTCCCAACTAAGAAATACCAGAAAAAACTTTGAGCAAAAATTGATTGACAGCGGTCAGAAACTATTTTATAGTTACATACGGAAACAGATTGCCTTGAAAGTGTCTACTCCAGCCATACTATATAACTTAACAAAACAGTTACCAGTGAAATAGACATAACGAACACCCTTGCAACACAATTCGAAAAAACCTTTGTCAATGAACCAGATACCAGTGTACCAACTATTAGTCAAGATGTATTGTAGATAACTCACTATGCAAAATCGAATTCACTCCATCAGCAGTTGAAAATATTTTGAAGGGGTTGCGAGAAGATAGTGCTGCAGCCCTGATAATTTTCCTGCTATTGTTCTCAAAAAATGTGCAGCAACTCTCAGTCATCCCATAGCTCTGGTTATGCAACAATCCTTTTTTGATGGGAAACTCCCTAGAGATTGGAACAGAGCTATAATTACACCCATCTACAAAAAAGGTGATAAACTCAAACCAGCAAATTACAGGCCTATAAGTTTGACTAGTATCATCTTCAAAACCATGGAAAGGATAATAGTTGACGAGATACGCTCGTTCATGAACAAACTTGACATAATCTCAAACAAAAAACATGGATTTGTGCAAAAAAGATCCACAATTACCAATCTCATTCTTAACATAGATTACTGGACAAACGAGTGGGACAAACGGATTGCCACTGACATAATTTATCTCGACTTTGAGAAAGCCTTCGATACTGTTCCAACCAATAGACTGTTGGCTAAACTTAAATTCCTAGGCATAAAAGGATGACTTCTCGAATGGATCAAATCCTTCCTCACTGAGAGAAAGTTACAAGTTCGAATTGGCAACCAACTGTCATCTGAACGAAACGTGACCAGTGGTGTCCCTCAAGGATCAGTTCTCGGTCCAGTTCTGTTTATTTTGTACTTCACGGACCTGCAAAATACACTGAATTCAGACTCCAGCTGCTTCGCAGATGATACAAAATTCTATGCCAACCCACACACACATCACGACCAACTGCAAAACGATTTAAATGAAATATATCAATGGACAAACGATTGGCTTCTAAAACTCAATGTCAAAAAATGCACTGTCCTACATGTTGGAAAAACTAACCCTACACTTCCATCAAACGCCACTAAAAGCAGTGACATTACAACAAGACTTAGGAGTTACCATATCACAAGATTTAAAATGTGAACCGCACATCGCTGGGATTGTAAAAAGAGCAAATTCACTAACATATTTAATCAGGAAAACATTGTGAAATTAGATATGAGCGCGTCAGCAGAATGCTGCCTGCTCATTATATAATAATAATAATAAATGCCAGAAATCAGTTTACTCAGTGTATAGAGAATAGGGAACGTCACCTACCTGATTTGATCTTCAAAAATTAAGTAAAACGAAATTTTAGGTATGTGCCTACATTATAAAAATAAAAAAATCTGATTCATACAATGGGTTTTATTAAGTTTTGAAAAAAGGAAGTTATGCTGCCGCACCCTGGGTTATGATCACAAAACATCCATTCAAAAAGTAGGCCTCAGTTGCAAACGCACGCTCCTAACTGTTCCAACACATGATGGCAACTAAACTGTATCGGGACAAAACTTTATAGTTCCGCCTCTCGAACGAGATTACTAGTGCTCCGCTACGACATCAACCGACTGAATGACGAGCATTTTAAAAAGGGATGTTATGCTGCCGTACCCTGTATTTGTATTACATTTTGTAAGAATAAATTACAATATTTTCCAGTATTTAGAGCTCTAAATAACTATGCACCAAAATCAAGTTTGATGCGAATGTCACCTTCAGATTACAAAAAGATGTTTGTTTATCATATGATGTTTTTTTCACCTAAGACAACTCAAGTCAGTCCTACAGAGGTAACAAAATTACTAATCAACTCTTACGTAGTCTCACGGCTCGATTACTTAAAATATCAAACTGACAAACTTCAATCCGTGTGCAGCGGCACGGCTCATAACTGGAGTCTCTAAATATTCACACATTTCAGAATACCTTCGTAACCTTCACTGGCTCAAGTGCCCTAAAAGAATCCAGTACAAATTGTGCTGGATGGTATTTAAATCAATCAATGAAATGGCCCCACCTTGTATCTCTGAACTATGTGTTCCGGAAAATACTGGTCCAAGGCAGTCAACCCTTAGATCAGCAACATCATCAGCTATAGGCAGATTAATGGAACCTAAACACAAGCCAAATACTAAATTTGGAGATCGCGCTTTTGGAGTGTCTGGGCTTACGCTTGGAATAAACTCTTTAATAAACTTTTACGCCTTACGGCTTGGAATAAACTCCCTCCGGAACTTAGGTGCATAACAAGCCCAACGGAATTTAGGTCCAAATTAAAAACCAACCTTTTTTGGCTCTCACACCCTTAAATAAAAAATACCTATCTGAGAGTATCATTCTTGTTTAGCCTATGATATACCTCACACTTTTGGATTAACATTATTCAATCCCTTACACATTTTATCTTACACACATCAATCTTTCTCTAACCAAGGAACGAACTACATTTGGGAAGATAGATACAATAACAGTGTTAATCTCTAGTGACCTCCCAGGTAAGTATGGTCCTGTATATTTTCTTACATTTTTACGTAGCATCGCGTTCATTGGTCAAATCATTATACATACAGTTTCGTATCGGTGATCGATGAACCGGTGGATGCAATATTTAGCCATAAGCTGTTAAAGTGGTTTGTCTAGTTTGTAGTTAGAAGTAAGATTGTAGAAATGTATTATTATAAGTCATCCAAATATTATTATTATTATTATAGTAATCACTTGAAATCTGGCATTTTTGCCATGTATTCTAATGAAGGTGTACTATCATGCAATTTCAACACCCTTTTGAAAAATCATTAAAGTTATAAAAAGAAATATGATGTAATATGATCTTATGTAGGTAGCATACCTTTGTCATCCGACAGCTTAACTTTTCAGAGCAACTAGAACATCCTTCTCAGGATAGTGGAGGTAGGGAATTGAGGTCATGCATTTTTTTTTTTAATTATTCAATAAATGTTACAAAAATTACATGTTTTTGAGTATTCTAAAATTTTTTTGTAAAAAAATATTTTTTTTAATATACATATAGATCAAATGATGGATAATTAACAGTAAACAAAGAAAAAATCGTATATATCATATAATATGCATCTATAGTTTTATATACCTATATAAAACATATAATAGAACAAATGTAGTAGAATGAAGAGGAGATAAAAAAGAAAGGAGAAAAATAAAGAAAGAAAAAGGATATCAGACATTACAATTGTGTTTAGAAAAAAAAATTATAAGATGTAGTGATTGTAATAAGTTATATATAAAGAGCTTTTATTGATTTTTTTAATTTTTTATAATTTGTTTCCAATCTTAAATGAACTGGTAATTGGTTAAACCATTTAACTCCAATATATTTATAGTATTGTTGAGCTGTGGTGGTGTTACAACGCGGGACAGTCATAGAGCCCAGGATATTTGTTCTAATGCTGTTTGAAAAAGTAGTAAAGTTCTCATTATTGAAGCAATCTTTGTGTATTTGTAGAATTGTAATTTTTTTATAAATAGCATGAAGTGAAGGTACTTTAAAATCTTGAAATAATTTGATAGTGGGGTAATCATATGGCTTTTTTAAAATTAATTTTTGAATGATTTCCAATGGTAAAAGAGAAGTTTTGAATCCACCGTCCCAACCAACAATTCCATACTGTAGCACTGATTGGATAAAGGAAAAGTAAATAGTTCTTAATATACTGATATTTAAAATGCATCGAATAGAGAACTCCAGTCCAATTTTTTTATTTTTTTTAATGAATAAAGACCTTCAAACTTAAATAACTGCATTTTTATTTTTATTTTTATAGTTAGTTTTAATAGTTAAAATAATTGTCAAAGTTTTAATTTTTAAAGACTCCCAGAAACGCACCGTATCTATGGTGGTCTTCACCCACCGTTAGTTTTTTACTTTTTAAGTTGTCATTTTGAATCAGTGATGTCATGTCGAGGGAAATTTCCCTAGATCTAGGGGAGAAAAATATTTTTTAGGGATAAGGGAAATCAGGACAAAATCTAGGGAAATTTCGAACTCTGGCAAAAATTTTATTACATATGACAATATTACTGGTAATATTTATATATATATATATACGTATATATATTTTTTGGAATTCCTATGAATCTTAATTATTGTTCATGTACTTACATGCAATGTTATTTTTAACACTGACAACTCAAAATGATATTATGGAACGTACCCATACTACGTGACACGTTCGGGGGGGGGGGGTCTTCAAAATACCACGCTTGGTACAAATGAGCGGCGGGTTGCTTATGATTTTTATTTTGCAAAGTGTTTTTTTTTAATTTGGAATTCAGTTTCTAATTCAGTGGTGAGTGTATTCGTACTTTTAAATTATTACTTCAAGTAGCAAAAAGTGTTTTATTTGGAAAATCACGGTATTATTAGTATATTTACCAAGTTCCGATATCTTTCCAATTAATTATCATATTAATTAACATATAACAGAATTAGTGTTACACAATCGGGTGGCTACGTAGGTAATTGCGTAAATGTGAAATTCTAGGGAAATTTCACTTCGAAATCTAGGGAAATAATTTTTTTGGGCAGAACATCCCTGTTTGAATGAAGAATCATGGCCAGCGTTGCCAGAAGGTTACTTTTGTAACCTTTTAGGTGATTTTTTACTCTGAAAGGTTTCTTTCAGGTTACACTACTCAAAAGGTTACTTTTAGGTGATTTTTCAGAACCAACGTCAAACGGAATGCTCTTTTGTTTTTTTTTCGTGTTGGCTAACGGCTTGCTAAATCATGGACTACAAACTTATTGCAAAACTTTACTTCTTTCTCTTTCACACTATTGTGAAAGAGGAACACGTTTCGCTCAATATTAGAATTCCGATCAGTCATATGGAATCCCCAATACAAAGTAAATATTGAAAGGTTAGAAAGAATTCAAAAAAAGACATTGAAACACCTAGACTTTAAATCCTTTCGAACATCAGAAAACCTAAAAGACTCATTAACATTCCATAATTTATCAACTTAAGAAGATAGAAGAAATATATCCGACCAAATTTTTTTATTCAAAATCATTAACAACGTTGTTGACAACAACTGTCTTCTAGAAAACATTAATTTCCACTGTCCAATAAGAAACACAAGATCAAACCAACTATTCCACATCCCACATTCAAAAACAAATTACACACAACATTCATTTCTCTGAAGGACGTGCACAAAATTCAATGATATCTTTTACGACTCTGATATTTTTCATTTGTCCTCAGGCCAATTTATTAAATCAGTAATAGAAAAAATTTAAACAAATTGTTAATTACGAACTCTTCACCCCTGCTGCATGTTATTATTTTTTTTTTCATTCTCATTATGTTTGTTTTCCTTCTTTTTATTATAATAATAATATTTGGATTATTTATATATCCTATAATATGCTTTATAATTTGTATGTTTTTTTTTCATTTCTGTTGTATATATATATATATTTTTTTTTCTATCACTTTATGTTTTCTTTAATGTTTTAATCTATGTTTTTATATATATATTATAAATTTTACCGGAAACTTCGCTGGTTAATGCAACCATGTAATATGTTACTTTATTATTTAAAATATGTATTACTGTTTGTTACCTCAATAAACTAAAAAAAAAAAAAAAAAAATGTGTAAATTACAAATTAACCATAGCTTCTCGCTCACTCGACAAATCTGATTGATCGCTCAATCTGACTTTTTCCATTTTGAGTACCCGCTATTTACGCCGGCAAGGTTATGCAGGTAGAAAAAATATCAGATTTTTCATACCGGTATATACAAAACAAAAAACTCGCCCTACTCAAAAATAATCCAAATGGCTTATGTCCCACTTTAATACTGAGCTCCTCATGATGATTGGTTTATTTATATCCTCATGTATTCTATCAACTTTTTACCATTCCACTGGAAAAAATACGAAAGGTTATTTTTCACACAAAAAGGTTACTTTTTTATATATTTTAGGTGACTTTTTACAAGACACGGCTGGCAACACTGATCATGGCGGTCATGGCAGAATGCTTTGTAATGACTTTTAGGTGTGAGGTGTGTTTTTTATTCAAGATTAACTGCTTTTAATATAGAAAAACATTGGTAAAATGTCCACATTTCACCGCTACTGTTATTGTATTTAATCAAAGTGCAATATAAAAACAATAAATCATCTCTTTCATTGCAAATACATGTGACATCGTGTTTTGTGTCAGGCGTTACTTTGTTGTTTACATTGTTGGCGTTACATTGTTTTATGTATAATACATACAGAAACACTGGTATTTATAATACACTGATCATGACGAGTGTGTAACAACTTGTATAAAAAGCCCTATACTAAAAACAATTTGAAAATACATAACCAAATGTCAAAATAGGACGACTTTAACCTCAAATAGACAAAATTTATTGCAGATTGTCCGCAAATATAGCCCTTTTCGTAAATTGTTGAGGGCCTAAATTATGTTTCAATAAACACAATAACTATTATTTATCTAAATCTCTATAAACAGTATGAAAATAAACCAAACACACGAAATGTTGAATTGCATAGGTATGTGTGCACTTCAAGTCATTTCAAATGTCAACACACTATCACCAGGTGACAGGTTAAGTGTGACGTCACCGTTAACCATTTCAGTAATGCCAACTTAACGCTGTGTTTTGAGAAGAGGTTTAAAAATGCACTTTTTAATATTTTTTTAAAAACTCTGCGTTTAATATTAAGAAATAAAACTTATATATTCAGAATCAGCGTTTCTTGGTCAATATGAACATATTTTTTTAAAGCCATAATATTTTTCACTGGAGTTCCTTATTCTAATGAAAATGTACACTAATTTTCTTAGTCTCTCAACTGTTGTGCTGATTTGCATCTTCCACTTTATGTTACTGTCTGTAGTTACCCCGAGGTATTTAAAATTGGTTTTAACAGTGAGTACAGAGCAATCAGGTTTACAGATATATGAATTTGAATTACAATTATATGAGTGTATACATATATTTAGATTTTCAGGGGTAGCGTTTTTAGTCAGAGTGAAAGGAATTACAAAAGTTTTATCTGTATTTAGAGATAGTAAATTTTGATCAAACCATTTTTTTATTAAATTTATATCTGATTCCGCCGTTCTCCGAGTTTCATTCCACGTTAATCCCTCAGCTAAAATTGCTGTGTCATCAGCGTAAGATATTTTTTTTATTTTATTTTTTTATTTGATTCACCTGATTTATACATGTGTGTTACATATTTGACTAATGTGGGCCTCACTGGGTGCTTTACCCGTGCTGAGGACCTCATTTTACAGTTTGATATGATTTATTTATTTATTTTTTTTATTTAAGATACATATAAAATAAAAACTAAAGAAAAAAGAGACTCAACAATAACATATGAGAAATGAAAGAAAGAAAATAGAGCAAAACAAAATAGAGTAAAATAACACTAAAATAAAACAATAGAATAAAACTATATAAATAGGATAGATACATATAAACCGATAGTGAAATTAAAAGGTTTTATATATTAGTGAGTATTGCAATGGTGTTTATGTCTGTGTTTTTATTTATTTTTTTTTTTTTTATGTTGCGATTTTTTTGTAAAGTTGTCTTTTTTGGTCTTTAATCCATCTTTTAATTTTGAGTGTGAAAAGTTTTTTGTTTTCTTCTTTTTTTAAATCGAGTGAAAGATGGTTGAATGCTTTTATTGCCTGGTATTTGTGATGTCTTTGTCCAAAGCTTGTGTTTATCGTCGGTGTTTTTAAGTTTTGTATGTATGCTTGTCTAACTGGTCTATTAATGGTTTGTGTTTGTTGGAGTTTGTGTTTTTGATCAAAGATATAGTTAAGAAGTGTTTTTATGTATAATTGTCGTATATCAAGTCCGTCGAACATGTTGAATATTTGGTCTGTGTCAGTCATTCTGTGTTTTTTTAGTATAATCTTTAAGATGGTTCTCTGTGTGGTTTCCATATGAGCAATAGCTGAGTTTGTTGCTCCTCCCCAAACAATGATTCCATATTCTATTATAGATTGGCAGAGTGCAAAATATATTGTTTTCATTTTTTTTAGTTTGTATATGTTTCTAATGGTTAGGAAAAGATGTATTGTTTTGAGGAGTTTATTGGTGATATGATTTATATGATGTGCCCATTTGAGATTATGATCAATTATGATTCCTAGATATTTTATTTGGTCTGTTTTTACTATAGCAGGGCAGTTGCAGTTTTTGGTGTTTAAACAATCGTGTATTTTTATGGTGTTTGTTTTATTTGTTGGCTGTCCCGTGCTATTTATACTGTACGTTGTAAATTTTGTTTTCGATATATTTAATGTAAGTATGTTTGTGTCTAACCGTGTTTTCACTTGCGTGATTCCTAATTCTGCTGTATTATACACATTGTTCCAGTCTTTAGATTTGAAGAGTAATACTGTGTCGTCCGCATAACTAATTATTTCTCCGTCTATTTCCAAATTACAGAGTTCATTTATGTAGATAGTGAATAGCACGGGCCCTAGTATGCTTCCTTGTGGAACTCCATATGTAATTGGCAGTGGTTTACTAGTATGGTGATTAATTTTAACTTGTTGGGTTCTGTTGCTCATATAACTTTTCATTAGTTGGATTTCCTTGCCTAAGATACCAATGTTTTCTAATTTTTTAAATAGGGTTTTGTGGCAGATTGAATCGAAGGCTTTAGTTTGGATTTTATGGTGAGTTTAAAAATATCATTAACATAAATGATAAAAAGAATTGGTCCCAATACTGTTCCCTGCGGGATTCCAAATTTACTGATTTGGGAATCGCTGAGAAAACCATTTAATTTGACAAATTGCTCTCTATGAAATAGGTAATTTTCGATCCACGTTAGGGCATTATTGGTTATACCAATTTTCTTTAATTTAGAGATAAGATTCGAATGTGATATGCTGTCAAAAGCTTTCCGTAAGTCGACAAATATTCCAATACATTTTTTTTTATTATCTAATGATTTATATATTTCAGATATTAGGTCTACAATAGCATCTTGAGTGCTCAAATTTTCTCTAAAACCATATTGATGTGCATTTAATATATTATTTTCTTTTATGAATTTAAACATCTGGTTTTTTACAATTTTTTCAAATATTTTAGCAATATTTGAGGTAAGAGAAATTGGCCTATAATTATTACTAAGAAAGGGGTCACCGGATTTAAAAATAGGAGTAATAATAGTTTTTTTTTAATTTACTGGGAAGTTGCCATTTTCGAAACTTGTATTTATGATGTGTGCCAATGGTTTGCAAAGTGAATCAGAATTTTTTTTAAGAATTTCAACCAAAATATTGTCATAACCGGGGGAAGAATTACCTTTTAATTGATTAATAGTATGTTTGATTTCATCAGCGTTAGTTCGTTGGAATTGTGTTAAGGTGTTACAAGGATTTGAAGGCGATGTATATAGTTCATTATTTTCGATGTTTTTAATTTTAAGTGCTAATTTTTCACCAACTGATCCAAAATAATTGTTAAAAATATTTGCACATTTCATTGGATCCGTGTTAACATCGTAAATTTTGTTATCAATATCTGTGATTTTGTTTATGTTAGATTTTTTTGGTTGTTTATTGATAATTTCATTGATAGCCATACCTTTTTATTATTGTTGCCAGCAATATTGATTTTTTCTTTATAGAAATCTTCTTTGGTTTTCCGGATAATGTAACACAGTTTATTTCTGAATTGTTTAAAATATTCGTATAGTTTATAGTTTTCTGGAAATTTTTTATGTTCCTTATAAATTTTTTCTTTATGTCTAATTGAGATTATGATGCATATAAATGAAGCACCTATTTTACTAGTGAAATTTAAAAGAAACTTTATTGCACTTTACAAGGGAAATAGAACCAAAGAAAGCTTAACAAAAAACATAAATACCTTTAGCATTTATCAATAGATTTGGAGAGAGAGAGTTAACAAAAATTACGGTTAGTTATTTATACCGCATACATCCCGTCGTCGTGATTCTCCTCTAATCGTCAACAGCAATCCCCAAAACACCGTCCAGCACGTCATGGAGCCGCTTAGTTAAAGGGAGTCCTCCCAACAAAACAGGCACAGCAGATTCTCACCCATCAGGCGGCGTGAGCAAATCTCACCGGCCAAAGGAACAGCAAAGTAATATTGGCGGGTCCAACCAGAGTCTAGGAGCCGCTTCATTAATAAAGGGAATCCACCCAACAAAACAGGCACAGCAGATTCTCACCCATCAGGCGGCGTGAGCAAATCTCACCGGCCAAAGGAACAGCAAAGGAATCCTTGCGCGCATTACATCACCCGTTGATTTTGGTCTAAATTGACTACAGCACGCGGATAAAACTATCACACGGCATCCGGCGAGGGATTAAACAAAATAAATAGGCTTCAATGCCATTTGAGTCGTCACACACTCATATAACGTATAAAAATAATCTTTCTAGGCTACATAGCACTAGTATATCACATAACAAATCCCAATCGCCCCCGAAAAACTCCTGTCGCCCCAAAAACTATGTAATGTCTTCCGCCATGATTCCCGAATGACGTTTCCGGTCTCCTTCCAGTTTGGCCAACCAATAAAGTTAAAAAAAGAAAGGAAAAAAAAAATAATGCATAGACAATAAACGTACCTACTTTGCGCAGTACCTGCTCACGAAAAAGATATGTTACAATGAAAAGTACCTCATAACCTTATCTAACGTAACTTATTTAACCAATTTTTTTCATCACTTTTAATGACTTTTCATAGGAGGTGTTGAAATTGCATGATTCTGAATTGTTCGGCGACCTACCAAAATACCTGATTCTTTAACCCTTTGACCGCCGAACGCCAACACAGTTTAAAACTCATACTTGGCACTTTTAGCGGGGAGCCAACTATGAGTGTGGTTGTAGTTTTTGTATTGTGATATCATTATATCAAAATAATCTGATACCACAAATAAGCAACAAAATTAAAGATTAGCAACTTGTAATAAATATGAAAATTAAAAAAAGTTACATTATTCATAAATACCTCTAGGAAAGATTAAACCGTTTTACGGCGACAAACTTATTATAATATTCGATACAAAACTCTTATAACCATGTATGATAGATAACCATGATAATTGTATTGTGGCACCTGATTTTAGGGCCACTGAATTCTTGGCAATAATTGCATATGTTATTTATCTGTTCCATGTTTAAGGTCTCCACATTCAAGTCAACACTTGAGAGAATGGCTTTTATCCCTCAACAAAAATGGTATTGATATTAAGCAAATACAATAAAGCATAAATGAAATGTAATCTATTAAAGATTTTTTGTTTAATTTGCAACTTTAACTTACAGATGTACCGCAACTGATGTTGGTTGCCTTACAAAGTTTAGCGGATGCATTGGGCTGTCACGTCACCTCTACTTCTTGGGATAAACTGTTTAGGTATAACAATAGATCTATGTATTTACTTCTTCAACTAACCAACCATCACACCGTTTCTCTGGTGAGGGACAACTCAGACTGAAATCAACTCAACACCTCCTTTGAAAAGTCATTAAAAGTGATGAAAAAAATGGTTAAATAGGATACGTTAGGTTAGGTTATGTGCTATTTATCAATTTTTTTATAGCTTTTATCAAAGATGTGTTGAGTTGAATTAATTCAGAGTTAGAGAGCTCACCGGTATACATAGAAACCTTCGCGGGCGTGCGCACAACAAATCACCAAAGTTTCATCGCAACCAGATTGATTTGAATAGGAAATAATTTCATAATGCCAGAGCTCACTATCATATACAATAGAAACCATCGCGGGCGTGCGTACATTAAATCACCGAATTTTCATCGCAATCGGATGAATGGTTTAGGAACGAATAAGGGACAAACAAAACATTCGTTTTTATGTGTTAAGATAATACAACGCCTTGTATTATTCACTGTTTATTAATTTCAACGTTTCAAAATAAGTACACTGTATTCTAAGGAAGTGACCATTGTTCCAACTGGTAAAGATTTATTATGATTTTAAATTTATAATGTTTGATTTCAGGTTATGTTTTGGAAAAAGTTTAGATCCAACTCCAACTCCAGTAAAGAGCGAACATTATGGAATTCCTTCGATTAGAGAGGTAATTTATAAAATGCATGTTTTACCAAATAATCACTGTACAGCCTGACAATGATATCTTTGCAACGACTCCAGATACTAATATCTACAGCCTGTATGTCGGACGAATATCTACAGCTCATATGTTGAACTAATATCTACGAACTTCAGAGTGTTGACTAATATCTATAGAGCTAAGGTCGGACGAATATCTATGACGGTCCCAGTGTTGACTAATATCTACAGAGCGTAGGTTGAACTAATATCTACAGAGCCTAGGTTGGACTAATCAGCTAAATGTGTCCAATAGTCCGATATTAGGGATTTTTACATACATACTTACATAAATTAAGTTTTTTAAACTACATATGCAATATTACGTTATTCCAATATGCTATACATAATTGCAAATCCAACCTCTGCCAGTGCTGTAGATATTCGTCAACACTTTGGTTCTCATAGATATTAGTCAGCAGTTTGAGCTGTAGATATTCGTCAACACTTTGGTTCTCATAGATATTAGTCAACAGTTTGAGCTGTAGATATTCGTCAACACTTTGGTTCTCATAGATATTAGTTTGATTTTTTCAGTTTTTGGAATTCCTGTAGATATTAGTAGACGCCTCCCTTTGCAACTGCAACTAACTAGATATTGGGTATGCCAGTGCAAAATAATTTCCTACTCTTAAATACTGTACTGGAATTATTGGAACATTTTATAGGTCTTTAACTCTAGCATGATATTAGGTGCCCTTGATAACTGTTGAGTCATCAGCATATATGGCACGGCCGCTCGCAACACAACTGCCACATACATACTAGTGATGTGTCGGATCGTTAAAAGTGTATATCCGCGGATACGGATCCGAATACGGATCTTTATTTTCGTATTCAATCGGTGTCGGCGCTCGAGACGATAGTTGACGTTACGCCTGCCGCAACAACAGTATGGAAACTAAATACAATAAAATATTTGATTTTATGAAATAAAAAATACTCTGAATGGAATTTAATAGTTTTTTTTTAATTCTACCTAATCGTCCATATATTGCATTTCATCCTATTAATTGAAAATTAATAAGGTAAAAGATCAGTTAAAGATCCGCGAGAAAAGTAACGGATAGGGATCTTCCTTCTCCCTCGGATATCCGCGGATACGGATACGGATATCCACAACATCACTAATACATACGACAATACACATACATCGGGTTTTATCCCCTCGGGCTAATTTGTTTGCTTTTGTGAACAGCCCATATGAAATATTGCATCTCTCTTACTGTCATGATTAGAAATATGATCTAAATGGTGTTAGAAAGAGAAAACACCACCCTTTCAATTCGAATGAAGAAGTTAGCCGCAGCAAAATTAAAATCTGCACCTCTATGAAACCAAAATTTCCCACCGCAATTTGAGAAAAAGTCATTAAACTTTGTGAATTTTTTATTAATTATTTTTTTATGAAAGAACATGAAATTGAGTGACAATAATATTTAAAGGCCTGCGGGCGGCTTTTAGTTGGGCTTCGCCCAGTTTGAGTGTAGGTAATCATTTTACAAATCCATTAAGAACTGGTTCCAAAAATTGCCAGTTCCTCGGATCCACTGTGATCCAGTGACAGCTAGTCACCGAGTTAAAGTAACCGTGACAGGCAATGACGCCATATGGAATCTCTCCATATCCGGAAAGATACTTAAATTTTATAAATCCGTAGTATAATAATAGAGTTTGTTAGGATACACTTCCTAAACACGACGCGAGATAGCGCAAATAAAAGTTCACTAGCGGCAGACCCACTGCGCACGCGCGGGCCAACGGCCCTAGAGCCACAAACGGTGCGGAAGGCCGCCGCCATTGCTTCGAGACGTTTCCAGCCCGTTCCACGTGCTCCGCGGGTCGACCATTTCGCGGCCCCGGGGTAGCCAAAGTTTGCGCGGCACACCGCCTACCGCGTGTAAGGCTTGCCCGGCATTTCAAATCCTTTTTACGTGTTCGTGTTAGTTGCGCCGAAATTACGGAAGAATGATTTGACTTCCGTCCCGTTTCGCGGGACTCCAACCCAGATGCCCAGAACGGCGTCTACACGAGGGCCTGACTGCCCACACCCAGACTACGCCTTGGACTCCATAGTCTCCACCACCCCGTAAGCTACCATCTTCCTCTTTACCTAATGTGCTGAATGTCTCTAAAATCGCGAGTATCTAATGACGACTGAAATACCGGAGGGAGGACGAGAGAGAGTTCTATACAGTTTAGTTGATTCATAGGATAACCACTTGCCTTGTGTAATAACTATATTTACGTTTGTTCCCCTGTGCTTATCTAATAAACCCTGTCAAGTGAACCTACCGAGTATTAATTGTTGAGAAGTTACCCCCGACTCACTCTGAACGTGCCATATTGGTACCTGTGGACAAGCCGATGGCGTGCCTTCCGACCTGAGGGGTACATGTTCCCTTGCTAACTGAGCTAGTCCCAAGGGGGCCTATTTGTAAGTATTTTAACCCTGGATTCCACCTGGGGGCCCATTTTGCTATTCCCTACCGCCTCCCAAGGTGGTATTCCAACAGGTTATACCTAGGGAAGAAAGTTCCACATGCGAGCTGTTGACGGAAGTAGTGACATCTTGTGTCGAATTCTTGAATTAGAAACCGAATTATAACAGTAGCTTTGTGTGAAATTCCACGTACACAGATGTTATTTGTTTAATAACTTTACCAAATAGTGCTTCGTTGGAAACTTGTTGTGCCGTTTGTGTAGCTTTGTGGGCTTTTATTTATCTTAATAACAAAAACAATTAAATATTTGGACAGCTGAATAGTAAAAACATGGCACTTTTAGTTACTCATCTAGCGCAAAGATTTCATTGTCAGGCAGTATAACAAGTGTTGTGCCAAGACTTAGCCGTTTGTAACTGTTCCAGTGTTCTCAAATGGGTGCCAACTTCTCGGACATGCTCCATGACCTAGTGATGCTGAGCAATCTATGTGAGGTGACCAGTGACTACATCATGGGCGCTCCTGTGGATGAATTACCTATTGTTGAACAGATACCTACAATGCACAGATTAGGCAAGTATTAGCACAGATTTTTAATATTTTATATACCTACCCATAGAATGAAGAATATAACACTAGAAGTGCCTTCCATGCAAATTTTTCATACAACTGCCCAGGATTCCATCTGCCTTAAACTTGCCTGAAATTGTAGATCTTCATTCCATTTGAATTTTGTAAACACAGTTTTGTATGGAAATATAGGCCCAATGTGGATTATGAAACACATGAGTTTTCTTTTCAAATGATGTTTTGGGACAACTTGGGTTTCCTGTGATTAAAGGGGCTAACCCCTTTAATCACAGGAAACCCAAGTTGTCCCAAAACATCATTTGCCGTTATAATAACAGGAGACCCAGATTGTCCCAGAGCGACCGTGCATTATTAAAAGTTAGATATCTCTCTTTCTCTAATGCGAATATTTGTGATTTCTTTTATGTTAAAATCCGAAAGAAATAATGCTTCTCATTGTCTTAGAATTATATGAGCTAGGTTGTTCAGATATTTTACGAACCTGATCAAAAGTGATGGTTTGATTTTGCGCGTATTTGTGACGTAACCCACATTTAATTTTAAAATAAAATTGTATGAAAGTGATAAAAAGTGAGGTGACAGTTTTATTACAAATTTTGTTTAGAAAAGGAATCTGAATTTAAAATTTGAAGTTTATTCTATTTTAATTACTTTAATTCAAATATTCGCAGGTTTTAGCGAATTTACATTTCCAATATTAAAATTTTAATATTTATAAACAAAAATGTTGATTTCTAATAAACATATCGGAAAGATTATTTTATCTAAATTTTAGAACAATTTTTATTTTTGCAAAAGCGTTAAAGAAAACTAATAAATAGGAACATTTAAAATGCATGGGAAGAACCAGGAATTTTGCGCGCAAACTTTGACAGGCAAAAGTTGACAGGAAATTTTTTTATTTATTTATTTATTGCTTCTTCACAATTTATATACATATATTTTTAGCATGTAATTATTAACCCCACTAGGGTTCGCCTGTATCGGGGTTAATAATTTCACAATTTAATAAAAATAACACACGCAAATATCGGTCATGCAAAACAGTTAAGTAAAAGCAAAATAATAAAATTTAAAAATAAAATGATAAACAGAGAAAATAATAAGTGATAAAAATATGAATTAATAACAAAGTGTAAAGAGATCAGACAAAATGTTCTCATTCATTACATCATTAGTTCATACCATTTTCAACAACAGATAAAAATTAAAAAAATATATGTCCTTAGGTTTTTTTTTTAAATATGTGTAAAAAAATAAAAAATGAAACAAAACAATGATTTATAAGCGATTACATTAGAGCGAATCTTTCTTATGCAATATTAAAGTGACTATCAAATAATTATGAAATAAATATGAAAGAAACCGTTTTGATCACAATATTATTGTTTTCATTCCATTTAAGTGACCGTTTTCATTAAAATATGATTGTATTTTATAGTGTGACACCTTAGAAATGCCATCCGTGTGATCTTTTAGTTTTGACAAAGTTATGGGATACGATAACCCATATATATTTATTTATTTATTGTTTCTTTACCTTTTTAATTTAGGTGTTATTGTTTAACTTATTATTATAATAATTATTTTCTTATTATTCGAAGGGTTAGTGAATACAGTGAAATCTCTAACTATCGTTTTTTAAGGGTGATATTGAAATAAAAAAATGGATGCAGGAATATACAAAAAAGCTACATTCGTACTTAAATGTTTGATATTCTAAAAAAAATTACTTAGGTATTTCACATATTACTGAATGTGTTTTGCTTGGCTACATGATGTGTTTTTCAGTGGGATTTTTTTCACTTCTTCGACCATCTTTCTTGAAGAGAATGCACTTTTTTTATTGGACGACTCATCTTTCGGGTTGAAACATTCAAAAACTAGAAGTCCTGATAGAAAGATAATCGCACCGCTGTGTTTGAATGTCTAACAACAACTAATGTCAGAATCGGCCACCGACTGCCATGGATTATGTAAAATAGTAAAAAACTTTGTGCTTTCATAAACGATTAATGCGGTAAAACGATGCGTAGAGGGACGATCGAGTTTCGTATAAAATCCCGAAGGACTGGAAGAAATAAACAACACATGAAGGAAAATAATTTCTTGAGGAAAGGTCGTTTTCTCATTGCTGAGGATCGTAGCCCCACTCCAATTTCCCTTGTGAACTAGGCTCTTCCACTCCTCGCGGACTTGTGCCGCGAACCAAAGACAGTGAGATAGATACCTATGTTATCTGATCCCTCCAACGCATTGGTGATCTTCCTCTACATCTCCTGCCTTCTGTTTTGCAAGTGACCGAAAGTTTCTCCAGGTTTCAATTCTCGGTTTGGCGGGAAACGTGCCAAAGTACGTGAGATGAGAATAGTATATAGGTAGACAGTTATTGCAGATGCGTAGCTCGTTCAGAATGAATATATTGTTGCACCTGGCTGTCCGTGGAATTCTGAGCTCTCTGACAATTTACCTAAATATTTTTAGAATTAAACTTATTTCTGTCTTCTGTATTCAGATCATTCTGTCCACACGTGTCGACTGTGGAGCCTAGCAGAGACCAGGAGACTTGCTAACATGTGGGAGATGGATGCGTTCTTCAGGATAATGCACAATGACATTCAAACCTGCCTGGAGCAATTGTTCAACCTGAGATTTGCCGATCATACGCTGGTTATTGATTCTGGTAATACATTGTATAAAGTACTTAATAATTAACGTACAATAGCAACACCAAAACGTTTGGTGTTGCTTTTTTGCAAATAAATTAGTGATATTCGGGCATGTTTCTACAAGTTGTAATCTCAAATCGGATTCCACTTGTAATCTGTTTCTGTATTTGTTTTTAATATGTATAAGAGCAGAGAATGCCTTTTCAAAGAGGTATGAGATTAAGAAAAGCAGTAAATGTTTCAGTGCTTCTTCTGATATTTCCTTATAATCTTTCTTTACATTCACCCAAAAACCCACCCCAAAACTTGATAAAGAGGATTCTTTGAAATTACATTTCAAAGCTGAACCACGACATATTTCTATTAATTGATTTTCCTGTGCCGTTTTCAAAGCAGTAATAACAGTAACATCTTTGTTGACAGGGTTTAATATCCAATTTTTATTTTTATCGGGTACTGGAAAATAATCTGCTTTTGGTCTCTAAAATGGTCAAGAGATGAGACTGCGATCCCCCATACATATATTCGCGGACCACAGGTTAAGAAACACTGATGTATAAAATAAATATAATAATGGTTTATTCCAGAATGTATGCAGGGATAGTGCAATGCAATACATTCCATATTGTAAAATAACAAAAAAATAAATTAGACAAATAACAAGCAAAATAAATTGGACAAATTAACAATACATAGGTTCATAAAATAAAAACAGAAAAGAAAAGAAATAATACGGAAAAGAAGTGAAAAATGTATGCAAGCAGACGTTTATAGAAGATATTTGACCGCCTCCTGTCTCCAAAGGCCATCAGGGGGGACTCCTCTCAGGCAATCGTAGCAGTGATGATTGTATTATTCGATTGGCGTAGTCTGCGTCATAAGCTTCCCAGGAACATTTCCGTAGCACTGCATACCACTACCACTGCATACAGCTGGTACCTGATTTTATGATTAAACTTTGTTCATTATTTTTGAATTCCAGGTAAACTCGGAGTACATGAACAAGTGTGTGCCAAAATGAGAGAGAAAATAGTTTCAGAAATCAAAGTGAACATAGAAAAACTAAAGGTGAGTGGATTAAAAAGGAACTCCATCTAATAAATTAATAATATTAGATACTAAACAGATGTGGGTTATGGAAACTGGACAGAAGATAGAAAAATATAGTCTGTCAAATAAGAGTAGAAAATATTAAAAATGGAACTACTTGTGTAGGCTGGCAACACCAATTTAACTGTCAAATATTCTTTTAAAGCGCAATGACACTGAATATATAGAACACTCACTATAGAATCACATTTAAAAAAACATTTTTTTGTTCTTAAAGAAAAAATAAAATAGAAGAAGCTGTTGTTAGAACCTACTTAAATGACATAAATTTCATTTAATTTAACGTAAATTTGAATTTAACAATAGTAGAAAGGAAATATCACTAATGGTGAGTTTAGTTACATTACTTTTAGATATGAATGAGTTAAATATATTCAGTTCTAAAATTAGAGACATCATCTAAAGCCCGGGCAACGCTAGGTACTTAAGCTAATCTACTAATACTCTAAAGAGGAAAGATTTGATTGTTTGTTTGTATTGAATAGACTCCAAATAGGCTCCGAAACTACTGAACCGATTTGAAAAATTCTTTCACCAATAGAAAGCTACATTATCAGCGAGTAACATAGGCTATATATAATGGTAAGCTCTGGCGTTATGAAATTTGTATAAATGAAAATGTGTGTATTTCATATATTTTAGCGCAGGGAGGAAAGGCAGGGGGAATGTGGGGTTTACGGAGAGGGAAGACACAAGGAAGGGGGAAGGTGGGGAAGGTGAAAGAGAATGGGGATGAACGGGAAAGGACATGCAGGGAGAATCAATTTATTTCTTTGAATGGCATAGCAACGCATGCCAGGTAACAGCTGTACTTAATAAATGTAAGCAATTTTTAAACTGTGCTTTATATTTTATTACAATATTGTTATTCTTCATTATGTTAACACAAAATTGCAAAGATATAATATACCTACATGCAATTTTAATTTTGTGATCAGTGGGTATCTATATTACAATTAAAAAATATTTTTTTCACTCTATGTCATTTTAATTTTTTACAAAAATGTAGGTTAGGGGTCATCCATTAATCACGTGAGGCTCGAAAGGGGGGTGGGGGGGTTCAGAAAAAATCATGAAATATCACAAGGAGGGGTCGGGGGATATATTGAGATATCATGTGTATTTATTTTCTTTGAACGCACGATAATATTCTGAAAATTTCAGTATACTTTGTACTAAAAAAATACACGTGATTTTGGGTATGGGGGGAGGGGTAGCCTAAAACCTCACCACATATCACCAGGAGAGGGGGGGGGGGGGGGGGTTAAAAAGTTGTTAAAAAACATCACGTGATTAATGGACTATCCCTTTCACAGCTTAATATTTCCACCGTGAGTTATATTCTTAGTATTGCCATTTGAACAACAGTGGCGCCCTCCTATATTTTCTACTCTTATTTGACAACTGTGGGAACATGGATGGCTTAAATGTGCTATTCTATTTATTTTCTGTTTGGAATTTCCAGATCAATGCAATTGTTTTCAATCCTTATTTTCATTGTGAGTAATAAAGATATGAAACATCCACTCACAAAAATAAGACAAGAAATGACACAAATAGGACCGAAGTTTACGATTTTTTAATATTTTTTTTATAAATTCTACGAATATTTGATAATCGACAAAAGACAGGTGAATTCATTGACTATAATCAGTTTGTACGTCTCCATATTAAAATTCGGAGGTATGATTTATTTTTATGTGGGCGGAAAATATTCAAAATGATCTCCCAAAAATCACAAGCAATTGGAGCAAAAAGTTTTAAATCGGTTTGTCGCTTGAGTGGCTTTGCATGATACATTGTCCAGATTTATTATGCCATGTTGCGCTTTCTCCTTCTTAAGCTAATGTTTCCCACATGTTAAGTTAATGTTTCCGTCATTGGGGCAGATGTGCAGATTATGGTGAAGTGTGTTATGTAGGTAATACTCCAAAAATAAATGTAAACTCCAAAAATAATACTTTTGACCGTGAGTCTCAAATTTGATCTAAAATGCTATGTTGTTTGGGTCATATATCGTACATGTGGTATGTACAGTGGTGGATTAAGGGGGGGCAGAGGGGGCGGCCCGCCCCGGACCCATGGTCCTGGGAGGCCCCCAAACGCCTCCATGTTCCTTTGATTAAATCCTAAACAAAGCTTAAAGACACCAGGACACTAAAAAAAAATTGATATCATTTTTTTTTAATTTCATTATTTGAAAGATGCACTTATTAAAAATGCTCTCATCAAACGTTTTAAAGAAATTCGAAAAATTGACGGAGATACAACATATTATATGAAACCGTTTGTATGTTGAATTATCATTCAGCAAAACTTAGAATACTTTTTTGAATGCCTTTATAAAACAATCCTTACGTGATGTCATAGTCAGGGCCGGATTAAACATGTCAGGGCCCCTGCCCTAGGCAATGCACTTCTCGGGGCCCCTTTACCATAGGGGCCCCTAACCGATGCGTGGCCCCTAGGCAGTGGCCTACAGTACTACTTATGGACAATAGGGTATACTTAGTAATACTTAGTGGCCTACAGTACTATTTATGAACAATAGGGCCCCACCAGGGCGGGGTTAAACATGTCAAGGCCCCTAGGCAATGCACGTCACGGGGCCCCTTTAATGATGCGGGAAAACGTTTGCAAAACTTTAAACGCGGACGTGGAGTGTGGTGAACCCATCCCAAAAAATAATTGGACCCAAAAAAAAAATAATTGGACCATTCGAAAACTAGGTGCCTTTTGGGAACCTAGGAGTGCTGAGGGGCCACCTCTGTGGGTTTCCTTTCTGGGGCCGTAGGAGGAGCCAAGAGGAAAAATCGTGGAGAGGGGAGCTGAGGCTACCTCCCTGAACTCTTCCCTTGTGGGGCCTTCGAGGAACCAAGGGGACGGGCACCCTTCCAGCGCGGGGCTTTGGAACCAAGGAGGAGTGAAGTGGAGAGATGATGTCCTCTTCCCGTGTGGGGCCTTCGAGGAACCATGTAGGAGTGAAGAGGAGAAATGAGGCCATCTTGGTGAACCCTTCCTCTGTGAACCAAGGAGGAGTGAGGAGGAGAGATTCTTTTCCCTCTTGGGGCCCTCAGGGAACCAAGGTGGAGTGGACTCTTCCCTTGTGGGGCCTTTAGGGAACCAAGGGGAGGTGGACTCTCCATCGTGGAGCCTTCGAGGAACTAAGGAGTGGAGAGGAAAGATGAAACCCTCTTTCGTCGTGGGGCATTCAGGGAACCAAGGAGGAGTGAAGAGGGGAAATGAGACCTGGGAAGACACATTGTCGAACCAGAAGTTATAGCTTCATTTCCAATGACAATCCTGGTGAACTTTATAAAAGGGACTGGGTTACTGTCAAAGGAATGAGGTGAAATGTGAGATAGTACAATGGGTCTATGGCCTAAGTGCTCACGGGAACTATATATATGTAAACCGTCTCCGATTATTTAAAAAAAAAAAAACCACAGCACGACCGATAAGATAACCTATGTTGCTGCCGCAGCATGAATAAAGCAAATATCCACTAAAACACGAAATATTACTAATAAGATTTGTTCTTAAAATGCATTTTAAATCTGACAACAATGTGATTTTTTATAGTTCACTTATTAAATTGTAACCACCAGGTGGCGGCGCCTGCGCATTCGTCGTTCAAGCTGAAAACATTTTAACCGCGAAAAAAATTTCGCTCCGCGGATGTGTGTGTAATATTATTAAATGTGATTGTAATTTCTATTAATATGACTAATTCAATCTTATATTCATATAATTCATATATTTACCGTATTTTTTGTGGTTTTTCATAAGTTTTAGTCAAGTTATAATAACAATAATCATACTTTGAAAATTGAAATGTCAAAAAGAATTTTATATGATAGGTACTTACATGAAAATTCAAATGTACATTTAAAGGATTTTACTTTATGAGAATTTCATAAAAGTTGTGTTTTTTTAAATATTAATATCTAATACACGTGTTTCTAAACGTATCAAAGAAATTAACGTCTTTAGAGATTCAAGAAATCCGTTATAAAAGTCGGTATTATTTTTAGGTTATTTTTTTGGCAATAAAAAAAACTTTGAAATTTTTTATTATTTTTTTAGTGTATGCACGAGGAAAAAATGAGATGACAGTTTCCTTTCAAATTTATTATATAAAAGGACTGTATTTTTTAAATTTTGTTTTTTTATAAATTTCTCTACACTTTCATCAAAAATGTTTTGGTAAGAAATTTTTTTCCTAGTTTTAAACTTAAAATATGGCAGTTTTTTAAAACTAAAGTATGTTTCAACTACACAAATCTAAAAGGTAATTTTATCTAGTTTTCATAAATGGTATCTGTTTTTACAACACCTTCAAAAATAAGAAATATATAGAACATTCAAAATACTACAAGGAGGCGGAACATGGCCTGGTTGTACTTCAAAACTGGCTAAAAGTAAACTCCCTTACATTAAATGTTAATAAAACTAAATATCTAACTTTCTCCAAAAACAAACGAGGCCAACCGATGAACAAGTTAACAAAACTCATCTACTTCTTCAAAAAATTACGAAACATCTTGTCAATGAGGGATTTAAAGAGAGTATATTATGCTTTATTCCACTCTCGACTGGAATATGGAGTAATAGGATGGGGGGTTGCAGCATCTAATCACATAAAACAACTTAAGGTAACTCAGAATTGCATCATAAAGACCATACTGAAGGTCCCCATAAGGACGTCAACAACAGAAATTTTTAAACAGTTTGATGTTCCAAGCATACAGAAAATCTACGCCAAAAACATTCTAGTACATCACCACAAAAATTATTCAGAGGCAGACACTCACATGCTCATAAAACTAGAGCCAAACAAACAGACATACTTAATATACCAAAGTGTAACTCTTCATTTGGACAAAGAAGTTCAGAATTTTTAGCAGTAAAGTTATATAACAAACTCCCACTTAGTACCAAACAAATTAAAACAAAAAATAGCTACATTAAGGACATTAAATGTTGGCTAAGGATCTAGTTTCTGAATACCTTATCCAAACAATGAAGTTAAACCATAGAAGTCGCTGAAAACTTATCCAAAGCATAGTCCCCCTCAGCACAGGATCTCCTAGTGAGGAGGACTACGAATGTATTTTCTATTTTATATATGTTTCATATAAAAATGTAAAAAATTATAAATGTATAGTTACTAAATAAAAAAAATTAAAAAAACTTTGGAAAAATTCCAAATTTCATTCAGACATCATTAATAAAACAGAGATAAGGGCTGGGCAGTATTTGAAATACTTGTAATTGAAATACGTATTTGAAATACATATACGTATTTTGTATTTGTATTTCAATTACTTCCTAAAAATGTATTTTGTAATTGGTATTTCAATTACCAGCTGCTGAGGTATTTTGTAATTTGTGTTTCAAATACTTACGGCTTCAAAATACATTTTCAAATACATTTAGCGATTTTAATAATGATAATGAAAAATAAACTGACATAAAAAATATAATAATGCATAGACTAAAAACGCTAGAATCCTGTACTATTGTCCTGTGCTATAGCAATCTTACTAATGATTATTTGTAGTTCTCTTATCATTGCTTTATAACGTACTGTACATTTTTTTTATGTCATGCTAGTTATTATTATTGTCCTGTGCTATAATAGCACTGTTATTGTACATTTTGTATGATATTATATAATACTTGTCATTGATTTGTATTGTAGGAATAATTTGACTGAATACAAGATTATTTTTAAGTTAATTACTGTAGAGCGCACTTGAAGTGAAATGACACAAAACTAATATATATAAAAATTAATCCTTGTTTCCCTTGGTCACACCATAACTTCAGAACGACTTTACCTATTTCATTCATTTTTTTAAAGTTTTCTAATACTTTGTAGAAGGTTTTTACGGAAAGAAAAATTAAGAAAATTACGCAGAAAATTAGATAATTTCAGAAAACGACTATTTTAACTTCGCGACAGTTCGCGCGTTTGATGAAAATGAATTTAGCAGGCAGCTGTTTTTTTGCGTAACAAAAGAAGTGTCTATGGATTTTTAAAATTATAGATATTTTAAATAGGTACCAATGTCAGGTACCAGATTTGATTGATTGTTCTTATAATATACAAAAATGAATATTTGTAATAATATGTGAAAAATGAAAATTTGAATAAAAAAATTGATATAGCTGGCACGTGAGTTGTTTGAAAACTGAATGTACTGGGACTGAATATATGGAACGCGGGAGGGGGGTTGGCGGGACGGGGGAGCGGGAGAGTGGGAGGGTAGGCGGGGTAGGTGGAAGGGGAACGCGGGAGGGGAAGGGGATGCGGGAGGGTAACGGTGACGCACGGGAAAGGACATGCAGGGAGAAACAAAATATTTATTTGAATATGGTATTGCAACGCATGCCGGGAACCAGCTAGTGTTATTATAATAATAATCTAACACCTAAGTCCTATACCACAAAACTTTACAAGTGGAGCTGAGACGAGATGTGTCTTCTGAGCAATATGATTCAATTTTTGTACTTGCTTTGCTTCCATGGTTCCACCCTTATGGCCGTTATACACGACATCTTTTTTCAGCCCGATTCCAATTAGACACAAAAGTCAACATTTTTCGCTCTACGCAATCGCTATTTTCAACTCTATTTTCATATCGACAATTTCAGTTGGCATCTCAGCAAACAACATGGTTCATGTGTTGTTTGCAGTGATGACCATTGTGTCTAATTGGAATCGGGCTGAAAAAGGATGTCGTGTATAACGGCCTTTATATAAGGGCACTTATGACAATTTATTGCAACCAAAGGTTCTAATAAAACCAAATGTATTTTGTATTTTGTAATTTGTATTTTGTATTTGAAATTGAAAAATGGTTAAAATACTGTATTTTGTATTTCAAATACACGACTTCAAAGTATTTAGTATTTCGTATTTTAAATACATGCGAAAAAGTATTTTTTAACTTGTATTTTAATTACAGCAAAGCATGTATTTTGCCCAGCCCTGACAGAGATAAACTACCCTCTCAGGCTGTATAAACAATGTGTTTTTCTTTCCATGAACAATTAGTAATGTTTTCACATCTGCGGCCATTTGTCAATAGGGTATTTTCACAAACTAGGGATACCGCTAAAAATATGTGGATGATTTAAAGATTATTTTTCTGATTACGATTTTCGCATTAAAATTTTTTAATTTTAATATTTTCATTCATAATTATTGATTTCAAAATAGGCCTGACGGCCTATAACAGTAAACGGCTCATGATTGGTTGAGCGAATCATGACGTCACGCCCGTCAACGTTCAGAAGTTTATCACCGCGTTACTATCAAAAGTTTAAACATTCTCGACTTGTTGGCGGTTATTGACATTTTTTTATTATTTTTAAGATGCTCGTGTTATGTTCCTACAGTTTTATATAATATTGTTCAGCTGTAATGACTGAACACGGTTTTTTTATGGAATAATCCGACAACTTGCCTAAAAGAGACGCTAAAATGAGAATGAGAACAGTAATTTTCTAAGCCTGAATTTCGGGGTTTTAAGACGATACTATAATAAAAACATTTTGTATGCACAAACTCTCATATTATATCCGTTGTATATATTTTAACAACATACACCCAATATAGAGTTAATTCTTGTGCTTTTAAATTATATTGAACAAAACAGCAAGAGACATTTCGTAACCTAACTTCCCTGTCATAAGATGATCTTTAAAATTTTGACCATTTTACAAGTAAATTTCCCTTATTTTAAGTGAATATTGAAATAAACGTCCCAACTGCTCCCAATCATCTGGAGCCAGTGAGACTATGGCATCCCCAATTAGGGTATGTTGTGAGGTTGAAGGTAGTGGGGAGGAAAGAAGATGCGGAGGAGGAAGGTGGGGCTTTTCAGATGGTCACTAATCACGGATAAAGCCATTTCACGAACATTTCAATTCGGAATGGTGGTCTCACACCAGCGCGATACTGAGAGTATCTTTCACTCTGGAACGTGCCGCAAACGAATAAATTGTTAAATGCAATACAACTTATCAAAGACCGATCAGTGGCTGAGTTAGCACTGCGTTTGGGTTCCACCAAGCGTCGCGTGTTCTCCTCGTAACGCAAGCAACATTTTCGGTTTTCTGTGGTGGTAGTAGGAGATTTTCAAATATTGTTGGGTTATTCGTAACCCGGGAATGTTTGTCTTTCTTTTTTTTAAATGTATATACCTATATTAAACATACATATATTACTATTTACATACAAATATACTTGTTCACGCCGGGATTGCAAGTCGAGACCCGTACCCCTCGACCACGGAGGCCGTCATTATTGTGTAGATATCCATCTTACGACTGTAAACATGGGTGTTTCCACGTTTAAATTATGAATATAAATGGTCAATAACTATTTTTTTTTATTGTAATGTTAATTTTCAAATCTGAAAAAAAGTAAGCCGGCTCCGTCGAAGCCAGAGTTAGCTTCTCAGAAGCTGGGGGTATTCTACTATAGGGCCCACAGATACCGCAGATAGTACACAACTGCTGACCCTGTACAAATCACAAGTCTGTCTGTTGAATTTGGCAGCCACCTTTGGTCTGGAGCCCCAAAATACTAGAAAAACCCTTGATTCTCAATGCAGAAACGTACGGTCCGTTCGATAAATTTCGCTCTCAAACAAACGGATTGCAATGTTTAGCGCAAAGCCCTCAGGTGGGAATGGTGTCCTTGTTCTACGGGTATTTTAATAGATGATGCTCCGAGGAACTAGCGTCATTAATCCCCTCGGCACTTGTGTCAAACACATTAAACGCACTCGCAACATTTGTATACGGTCGACATTTTTATCGCTTTAGAAAGGGTCGTTTAAACATCTTATTTTGGGTTCTTCTTTTAGTTTTTGTATACATGTGTATCAAACTATATATGTTTCGCAAGTGGGAAGATATAGGATAAAATAACGATTTAATTCGAGTAAACTGGAAGTAAATAAGTAACACCAACTGCAATTTACGAACTGATCACAAGATGTTCGGCGGCGGTGACATCACGGAGCCATTGGGCAACCACAGGGCTCGAAAACATCGTTTTGGCGGCATTTTAAAACGTTATAGAAAATTTATTCGTCGTCGTAAATCTAAAACAAAAATTCCGTTATTATTGTAATTTTTTTCAATAATAAAAAAAAACTGTGAAAATACCCTACTGAATAAAATTTTCACTGCGTTTTTTAGTAAGGCTGCAAATGTTTAAGGGAGATATGTAAGAAATCGGTAGGAATTCGGGATGCAGCGGCTTAAAGCCTTGTTTAGGATTTGATCAAGGGAATATGGAGGCTCTTGGAGGCTTCCCAAGACCAGAGGCCCATGTGAATTGAATAAAAATCTTGTAATATTATATCAACTTTTTAAACTAGTGGGGGGGCCTCATTCAGTTTTGCCGCCCCGGGCCTCTGACGGGCTTAGTCCACCACTGGGTATGTATGTAGATAAACTAAACTAACAACTTTCTTATTGCTTCTCTTTGTTAGAAAACTCCCGATGAATGTGTGCAAGTCCTGGCTTCTATCTGCGGCACCACCAGCCTGGCTCATCTCACAATGATCTTCCCTTCTAATGCTTCTTGGCAGACTATCAAGCACCCTATTGATCCGGAACACTCTCGATATGTACACAAATACTTGGGTATTGTATTAGCACCTAACCTATCTCAATAAATTGTTACAACCGTTTACCACTAACCTTATTAGCCTCATAAAACACAAAAGCATAATGGAATGTCATAAATTCAATACAACAAGTCTTTTTTTATTTTATTTTTTTTTTAATGTAATTAAAATTAAATTTGATAATGTTATTATCGAGTTCTGCAAGTTTTTTGGTTAGTGTTTTAGTTACAGCTGTTTCGACTAGTAAGGTCATTTTCAAACTGTGGTGAAGCCACGTACGGACGACTTATTTATAAGACTTTAAATGTCAATTTTTGAAGGCGTCAAGGTTGATTTATTACCGGTTAAACCAATTTGTAGAGACACTAATTGAGAGAGTGCTAATGTGGGATTCGGAGTATTTCCCTTTGGTTTGCCTTGCACTAAGTGTAAGGGTTTTCTTAATTGATTTAGAATGACGTTATTGCTATGACTCATTTAAGTGCATTATATTTTTTAGGTTTGGTAAACATACTAAGTAGTGGGGAATAAATAATTTTCCTTACTTTATTAATTAGCGTTATGTTGGGGTCATTCGTTCGTTTATTGATTTCTAATTGCTCAAGCAAATTTAATCTAAGACCCTTTCGTTCTATATGTAATGGTTTTGGCTGGTTATTTTTAAGTGGAACGTGATTATTCACTAAGAGATGTTCGGCGAATTTGGAAGAAGTATTTTTATTTTTAGTATGTTTACCAAACCTAAAAAATATAATGCACTTAAATGAGTCATAGCAATAACGTCATTCTAAATCAATTAAGAAAACCCTTACACTTAGTGCAAGGCAAACCAAAGGGAAATACTCCGAATCCCACATTAGCACTCTCTCAATTAGTGTCTCTACAAATTGGTTTAACCTAGACACCTTCAAAAATTGACATTTAAAATCTTATAAATAAGTCGTCCGTACGTGGCTTCACCACAGTTTGAAAATGACCTTACAAGTCGAAACAGCTGTAACTAAAACACTAACCAAAAAACTTGCAGAACTCGATAATAACATTATCAAATTTAATTTTAATTAAATTTCTAAAAATTAAAATGGAGTTCTACGAATTAAACACAAAAACAATCAACAACAAGTCTTCAACATGGACAATAATTGTTTGGGTTACCAATGTCTTGCAGTGCTAGTGAAACGTTTACATCAGGCAAAGTAAATTGTGTTATGTTACAAATAAGGCACAGAGCGGCCAAGTCCTGTTGAAAGGTATTAAGGGCTTCGGACTTGATCAAGCCGGTTGAACCAAGCATGTAGTTTTTTGCTTGAGCCAAGCATTTTGATCGTTTACAACGCTTGCTTGCGGCTTGTACCAAGCATTACGTCTAGGTGCTGTGATGTATTGCATTGATCAACAGTGAAAATTAGAAAATATCGTAGCTTCCCACTTTAATTTAAAAAGAAAATATCAATTACTTATAAAACGGACACACCTACGACATCTATCGGATCAGAGTAAAGTGAATTCATATTTACAGTAGGGATCTATAATTAAACAAAGTGAGAGGAGTATTGATAAAAAAATCACAGATGGTATCAAGAAATAACCACGGGCAGGGACTTCCCAATTTTTTCAGGCCCAATTCCAAATATTGAGATCTTGACAGCCAATTAGGTTGCAGCAAAAGCAATAAAGTATAAAACAAACCAATCAATAAACAGAACGGCGTACACCAACGGGGAACAAAGGATCGACCTTTGGACTCGGCAATTAAGAATGTAATTAATTATCCCTTCGTACTCACCGAACCGAGAGGTGAATAAACTCCATGGGAAGCAAGAGCCGATTCAGGGACATAAGCACATTGAACCCGCGTTTGAAACTAAACATAAGAGCAAATTGAGAGATCAGAAACCGTAGTTCTCGAAATAATCTGAAAATATTAAAGATTGAAAAAAGATACACGTAAACAACGATGGAAAAGTTTAAATGAAAAATTGAATAGCAAGTGACGAAAACGTGTTGGAAGATGTTAAGGAAATTTCCATCTATAATACGATTGTTTGTGACGACCGGAGATGATCAATTCGAGGGAAAACGTGCTAAGGGAAATGGAAATGTTGAAAAACAATGGAAAATTATCTTTATCAATTCTAGACGGAGCGAAGATATTAGGAGAAGCTATTTAGGGAGAAAACTTCATAAAAAAATTTGAGTTATAAAGAGTGGACGAGGGTACATTTCAGAGGTTTAGTGCAGTAACAAGTGTTTGAGAGGAAAATAGAGTAGAGTACCTAGGGGAGTGGAAAATACTGACAACATTGCGATAGATTCAACTCAGGAAAAGTAGTCATTTTACGTAATTAAAATGGAGATCATAGCGTAGCATAGCACGCGACTGCGGGGAAAAATGAGACATTACAATGGTTGTCGATCTCACATGTATTTTGTTGATATAAACAAGGAATATTCGAACATGAAAATTGTTTAGATTAACGCAATTAGCCGTTAAAAGGGCTATAAAAATTAACATTGGGGTTATGTAATATTTAGATTATAGAATTCCAATAAAATTTAACGACACTGAAATAAAGGAAAATTTATTGCGTGGTGGGTACAGATATTAACGTATACACCTGTCAAAGCATATGGTTTATGGGATTCTGGGTAAGAGAGAGACGGAATCTGGGGGACGTTCTCTATGGAGTAATAAAAATAACAGAAATTTAAGGTCCGAAGTGGGGGTATCTCCTATAAAAATGTGAAAAATGATATATTAATTAATAACAAATAGAAAATGAAATTTTCCAAGAGGCAGCAAACATCAAAAAAATTATATGGTTATGTGAGGAAGGTACAGTGAAACGATGGGAGAGTATATACGACAGAGAAAAACAAAGGAAATCTTAGATTAACAGTGAATAAAATAAATACGGCTTGAAATATAAAAATTTATAGGGATATGAACAATAGCGTGAGAATAAATAAGGAAATTCATGGAAAGAGTGTCGTGAATAAAAGAAAATTCGAGAAAAAAATGGAAAATTCAAATATACGACGTAAATAGAGAAAATTCGGTTTTAAATGGAAAGGTTCATATAGAAGACAGAAAAACTCGAGGAAGAATAATAAAATAAAAATGAACAATTTGCGAGAAAGACTTCGACATGATATCTCTGATAGGCGAATTTGGGGACAGATTTGGAACATATGGTAGATGCCGTACGCATGGACATGTTGCGAAATAGATGAAAATAGAACTTTAAAATTATTAAATTCAAGCTAATTTTTTATGAACACCAGAACAAAGGAAGTTGAGGCGATTTAACATGATCTTATTGAATCCGGGTCTTGTAAGTATGAAAGTACGGGCCAGGAGTCAAAGGTGCAACCGCGGAAGGGTCTAAGGGACAGCATTCGATAATAATGAGAAAATTTCAAGAAATTACGAGTTGATAGAAATTAGATTGGTTTATTACAGGAAATTCAGATACTCTCTTTTGGACCTGAGAGGGGGTATAAAACGGAAGACAAATGCCAGTTGGAGTTAGTCTGCGGTCGTTTTTGAAAGGGTTGAAGGTTCGTGAGACGGGACGAAACGCTCGGTAATTACTTGTGAAAAATTCTAAGTGATAAGGATTGTGAGACTTAGAAAATTTCACATTCAAGCCAGTGATCTACAAAAAAAAACTTTGCAGTTAAAGTCAGTGAAAATAAAAATAAAGTTAACGCATTAATTACTTGTGAAAAGTTAAGAGTGCACGTGATAAATACAATTTGTTTTAGTGGAAATTTCGGATTTTATAATCACTAAATATTGTATTTTTAGACTTAGAAATTTCGCGTCTAATACCAGTGAAAATAAATAACTGAAGTGTTGTGATAATTAAGTGTGAAGAAGTTATAATTAAATACGTGTGTCCAATCTAAATGAAAAGGGTTCTAACAAATAATAAATATTTAAATTAATTATCTAAAATAATAATAATAAAACAAAATAATATTTTATTACTACATAAAAGTTCGGAGGGATAAAAAATTAATTTAACAACAATTTACCATCTCGAAATTAATCGTGAAGTAACTATCATTTAAAGTGTTATTTAACCAACGAGTTTTGAAATAAAATACAGTTTAGAACGATAAAATTTATACATCATTTAAATTAATTAGATTAAACGAAAAATAAAAATTGAAGTCGAAAAGATTTATTTAAATTTAGAACAATGAAAATTAATTTAGGAAAATTGCAGCAAGGTTTATCCGTGTAGATCCCGGTGGGAAAACCTTGGAGGGGTAAGTTTTTCCCATTATAAAAATTTTCCAGATTCCAAGGAGAAAGCGGCATGCAGCAACCGTTGGTATTTGAATTAATTATTATAACAAAATATTACTCGCTAAATATGTGATATGTAACTATATTAAAATATTATAAATATAATAGGTATATTTTATATATACAGGGTGTTAAGGGACGTACTTGACTTACTTTAACCAGTGATTCCTGACATTATTTGGAGTAAAAAATGTAAATGAAATTTTGGTCTCCGGTGACTTTTTTTGACGATTTTTTTTTTTTTTCAAAATTTTTTTCTTCAAAATCAAACAAAAAAAAATTTCTTCCACATGTCATCATTGGTCACTCAGCCGGGTGTCCGACGAACCCCTTACCCCGCCTCCAACTGTTCAACAACTACCATTTTTTTATGTTTTTGTAAAAAAAAAAAAAAAACATCAAAAATGTGTGTTTGATAAATTTCCAAGTCAATGTTTTGTATTTAATTTTTATATATGTATTAATATAACTTCAGAAAATCCAGAGCACTTGAAATAAGTTATGATATTAGAAATAATTTCAATCATAATATAATTATATATATCAGTATAATTTTAATTATTTATTGAGACAAAGTATATATAATTGAATATATATGTATACGTATATACATTATGACTATACTTATCGGAGATCAGATTAGACAATTACGCAAAGTAGATCATAATCAAACAAAGAAAAATTAGAGCCATCGCACACGCCTTCGGGAATGTCTAAAGTAAACATACATCATACGCTTTGAATCTAGGTCACGAGGCCGTCGGGAATGTTTACATAATTGAAATTGTTTATAAATTAAGTCGGTCACTGGGATACTAGTTCGAATAGTTTAAAAAGAAAAAAAAATGACCTTGGATCTCGATAAAACAATTACCATTAGTGGATATCGTACTTAGGTATTAACTTCTAGGAACGGGACAAAATTATGATATTGCGCAATTATGAGAAATAAAAAATTAAACGCAATCTTTAATTTGAACAATGAAGAGATATTTTTAGAACTAAACAATTGAAAATAAACAGATTTATTATAGCTAATCAAATAAAAGGTGTATTGAAGATTTACATGAAGCAGTTGATAAATCACGGGATAGCTTAATAAGGTGAAATGAAAATTTACATGAAGCAGCTGATAAATCACGGGATAGTTTAATAAGGTGTAATGAAGATTTACATGAATCAATTGAGAATCACGGGATAGTAAGAATTTATCAAAAGTTGAACCTTGGAGGGGAGGGAAAGAAAAAAAAATACAGTTCAACCAACAGAAGGCAGTGGTCGCTTCCAGGCGCGGCCGGTGCCTTAAATTTTTGGTTGTTCACCGATTTCATCAAAAACGTAATGTATGTAATTTATATAAATGCACTATCTTACTTATTTATAGAGAAGGTCAATTCTTCGATCCTTTTGCCGAGCGAAGACTTCAATCACCCAATTTTATTTGCAAACAGAGACAGATTTACTCACCTGACAAATTCGTTATCCGATAAACACATTTATATTAGTTTTTGCTTGGAAGATACAACTTTGCAAGCGGGGATACTGCAAAATTTCAGAAATCATAAATTATTTGCTATTTTACACTATGGTTCATTTCTTTATATATTATATCTATTAGTTTTAGAGGATTAGTGGCAAAGAAGAGAAGGTATTTATTTTGAAAGACCTTCGGATATTAATTAATATCACAATAATTAACACAAGCACAAGCAATTTTAATTTGCAGCGTAGGATGCAAGCGATGGCGGGTGTTTACTGACCCAATGAGCGTCGATATGAAGTTTGCAATAAGTAAAAAAAAACGCACACAAATAAAAGGTTACTTTCTGCAAAAAAAGCAAATAATAAAGTCAATGCCAAGTATGTAAATCCGTAGCACTCTATCACAAGCTGACCAGTGACCCGTTGACCCGAGGTTGCATTTTACAAGAGAAATATTATGCTTTTACTTAAATACTTCTTCAAACCCTACTTGGCTCGAGCCGTACGTTCGGAATTCTTGGATTCTTCGTTCGGATATCTCCGCTGTCCGTGCGGCGCACTGTCGGGGTATTTTTCTTGATACGTTTTGTCAAAACCACGGTCCGGAGATGTTTCGTATGGGCTGCATATAAAATAATATTTAGCCAAACGGGGCGCTTAGGTCTAACGCGCAGATTGATATGTACCTCGGTTTCTCGTTCCTAGCCAGTGTTAACCGCGCGGGTGGAGTGTTTTTGCCGTATTTATCTACAATATTCTTACATTTAGTATGTTATTAATTGCAATTTTAAAGATTTTTTTTAATACTTTGTTTAATTTTACAATTAAAAACATTAAGTAAGATTACGATGAGCTGTAAATTGTTTTTCAACTTTGTTGGTGGTTCGTTGCACGAGTGCACTAAGGCACCGGCCGCGCCGGGTCGCTTCTATAACAAGGACCATTAACCAAAACAATAGAGATGACGGGTCTCTCAAATAAAACCGTCAAAAAACCAAACAAAAGCTTGGAGTTTTGGCGAATCTCCAGAACACATCGCCAGATAAGATCTTAATCTACTAGTATTTATTAATATTACCCGCTATTCTTACGTATTTATTCGGTTACCAAACTTAGAATTTCGCAGAATTCTATGGGCGAGATCCGAGCTTGAAATGCGATGCAAGTAGTTTCGTATTGCAAGTTATATACCTTCCCAAAATGTATGTTTATATATATATATATATATATATATATATATATATATAAACATACATTTTGGGAAGGTATATAACTTGCAATACGAAACTACTTGCATATATATATATCTGTTCATTGGATGAAACGAACTCACTTACAATTAGTGCTTTAGACCTGTCGGGTCACGCTCGTCTCATTTCTTGAACGTGGAGGGAGGATTCACGACCCGTAACTCCACACAACCCCGTGAGTATATGATTGCATATAGGACGAAACCGGTTCGCCCTAAGTAAATAGTTAACTTTGGAGGAGCAGGAATTTGGAGGTATCTAGGCTCGGGTGAAGATCTGAAGGCAGTGCATGATGGCACAAGGAATGGGCGATGGAAACACGATAACTGAGGTATCAATCAGTCGACCCGTGCCAAAAGATTGTGCGAATTCCTAGTTGAACCTGATCACCTTGCTTACTTGACGGAGGCAGGAGCCAAATTTTGCCAGAAAGGGGTTATTCTGAGTTCGTCAAATATGCAATTAACTAATTACATTAACCTACTAAATCCATCTTTATATGTACCTTATATCAGCTGAATCAAAATGGAGGGGCGCCAAGCAGATACAAGATACAATCATAATCAAATTTACTAACATTTAACCATTTGATTTAAATTAATTATCTGTTCAATTAGTCATGTGTAATTTCGATTAGTACTGGTTATTTACGAATTCATTAGGATGTAGGGAATCATAATAAACGACAAAGGGAAGTTAGCTCATTTAGAGAAATTATTTAAAGTTAGATTTGCAAGAGAGAGAGACCAATATAGTTTGAAACTCAACGCTCTGTTTAGAATCAAAAAGGTTACCACAAAAATGAAAGTAATTAAAGTCCTATATCATAAATCAAAAAATTACACAACGTTTGATGGAGTTTAATTACAACATAAATACGAAAATATTTACGTTCAAAGTCGTAAATAACGTATTAATTAGTTAAGTACATATATCTCTAAAGATATGTAGTACAAGGGAGCTTTAAGTAGCTTTCTGTAGTTATCAGAGGAAATAAGGGTCCAATTTTCATAAAGGCTTGTGTGACGTAGGGGAGGAATTTTCCATCCCTACCACACATATGCAAAGCCTTAAGAATTTAAATATCGATCAGAGCCAAGAGAAAAGTAGAAAGAATATATCAAAGAGATGAAGAAAAAAGCGAGATATCACAACTGTCTTGCCGAAGATCAGGAGAGTTATATAAGAATTAAATACAACGAAAAAAATAAGAATATTACAGTGCTTGCCACAGGCTTGATGCTATTTTATAGTTTTTTGAGAATAGATTAAAAAAAAGTTTGGTACAATTGGTGGTGATTATTTAGATATTAGATATCATATAAAACAACTATATAAAATAAAAATAAATATTATAAAATAGGTAATATTGCACTTATGAATATATTAAAAACTTTCATAAAAATAATCAAAGAGTAACCAAGATGTTGTAATGGTCCGACACTCCTAGGCTTTTGACACCAATTGTGATGAACCCTACCTAGTTGATTTACTTTTCTAAGCTTCTACCTCGTAGTTCGTAACTCCTATCTCGTAGCCACATTCATAATTCTACCCTTATGTCCTACTGATCACACCGCTAGGTATGATGGCCTGACTTAACCTTCCTTCCGGATTGGTTCTACCTGAGGGTCGTGATTTTCAAACCCCTATGCTTTTATAATCTAGCTAATCCTACCCTATCTTCTCAAATCCCTGCGATTTTCTCACAGTAATCAAGATTTAAGATTTTTAGTTCATATTATTTCTATATTCTTCGTTGTGTACTTTTTTGATTTAGAACTTACATCTGTTTGCATACTTAATATGCACACATATGTAGAGAAGATAATTTATTACGTGTGGTAACCCCTAGATTCTTTTAGAGAATGTGTGAGAATTTTCCGATCTATTTAATTATTATTATTTTAGTATCTTTTGCCGAGTTTGATAAACTAGCCCCGCCTTAGACTTTGTGTCTACTCGATTTCCGTAGGAATTTAGTTTGATTATTTAATTCTTCCTATCACCGCTACATACATCAATTACAATTACAACCTTTCAAGAAAGAAAACTTTACCATACCGGTGTAGGATGTTCGTACTTGTGGTGTAGTGTGTGAGTGTGACGGCATGAGAGCGAGACATCGAGTTGGTATGCACCTTCATTCGAGGACCTTCACAGGCCTTTAAACCCAGAATCCGAGGACTCACACGAATCCGAGGACATCCTCGGATTCAAAATGCGAAAAACTGAATATGTACCTATAATCTATGCGTTCTGATTGGTCAACTGTCGAAATTTTGGGCCAATCGGAGAGAGTCCTCATTTTCGTGGTGAAAAATATCGTGTTTAATTTGGCTAGTGTTTCATTAGTACGGGTGTGTGACCACCAGGGCGGCGCCGCTAATGCTGGAAATCACACACAGACCCTAAACCTAGGACTCTCTCAAAGTCCTCGGTTTCGTGTAAAAAGGTGCCGATCACCGGAATGTGAACACCAGGAGGCGCTGCAAGCTCGAGTGTCAAGAAATCTCACCTACCCCCTAAACCGTGGACCCGTCGTTCGAAATTCCTACGTGCATGTGAATATGATAAGTATTGCACTATTAAGATTGTGCCGATAAGTAATTCAGTTTTTGACAATTGAAACAAAATTCAATATTGCATTTAGTTCGTATTGTGAACTATGTTCTGTAATACTGTTTAATTCGCTGTACGGTATTGTAATATTTAATAAGTAATTAAGACACCTGCTCACAGGGCCGTAGCTAGAGTTGAATTTAAGATAGGGCAGCGGTAATTACAGGTAGGGTGCAAGTAAAATGATCTGATCTGGGTGGGGGGGGGGGGGGGGTGCGCTCCGGGCGGCAATTTTAAGGGGCGGCAAAATTTCACAATAAATGATAATAATATCTAACTTTGGTGGATTATTTTTAAAACCTGATTGTGCCTAAATGTATACTCGGACGGCGCTAATATAGAACATCCCGATATAATATGTTCTATAGTTTCCGGAAAAGCCAAACATTTTCTACATAAATCATCAATTTGATTTATATCTTTGATTATATGCTTCCTATAATTTTTAGTATTAATGACTCTATCTTGAATGGCAAGCATAAATCCTTCTATTTCTGCGCTCAACTCTCCAATACTCAACCATTTGTTTGACGAAAGTTTGTCAACATACGTTTGGTTGAGATAATTGAAGTGTTTTGCATGAATAATTTTATTTGACCAGGAATCTAATAATTCCTGGTTAGTATTTATAAGAATGTTGGCATTCTCGTCATATAAATTTAAAGGTGTAATGTTTCTATCTGCCTTACAAATTATTTTGTGCATTTCTGAGCTATTAGCTTTCCTATGGAAAAAATTTCTAAGCATTTCTACCTGATTGTGTTTCAAAGATGTTATTTTGACTATACCTCTACCTCCTAAATTTCTAGGTAAATTAATTCGTTCTATAGCTGAATTTGGATGATGGCAATTAAACTTTGTTAACGTAGTTCTAATTAATCGTTCTAAACTATCTAAATCTGTATTGGACCATTTAATTATGTCAAATGAGTACGTTAATAAAGGTATTGCCCAAGTATTTATTGCTTTTACTAAATTTTTAGCAGATAGATTACATTTTAAAAATTTTCTGATCCTAGTTTGAAATTTAATCCTAATATCATTTTTAATACTAGTGTGATCTAATCTATTCGATTGCGGGTATCCTAAATATTTATAAACCTCATCCCCTTTCATACTTTTAATTTTGAAATTTCTAAATATACCCTCGTCTCCATCTACAATTTTGCCTTTCTCTATATGGATCGTTTTACATTTATCTAAACCAAAAGTCATTTTAATATCATCTGAAAAAATTTTAACTACCTTAATCATTTTTTCTAAATTTGATTCAGAATTTGAAAATAATCTCGGAATATAAAAATATTACCATTTGTTATTTCGGCTACTGGCATTATACCTAGGTCTCTGATTCAAAATTTAGGCGTATTAGATTTCTCAAAGAATTTATACATAAAAATGCAAAAATCGGTAATTTTAAATACATGTAGGATTACAAAAGATTTTTTAAATATTTATATTGAGGGATCAGTAGGATTTATAGGTTCAATTAGGAATTCCACAGAGCCGAACCCTCTGATATGAAAATATCTGGAGTCGGTGAATTATTTTCCCATCTGGTCTCTGGTAGGTTGACATGTTGTTCTTGTATTGTTTTGTAATTATAATACATATAGTGCAATTGCATAACGTGGATTGACCAGATGATCATTTGGGAAGTGTGTGAAAGGGTTTAGTTTTTCCTGTGGGGAAAATTAAACCCGGACATTTAAATCTGGTGCGTAAAATAAAATTTTAATCATTTCTAATGTAAAATAAAACAATAACTTTGTAAACACCACTTTTATTTTTATACTTTATGCCGACCGGGTTTCGCTACAACCGTAGCTTCTTCAGGGCAGTATAATACTCTACTAACATTAGGTTACATTTGTGTTATAATATCTATTTTACCAAAAATGGGCTGGGCTGGACTGGTCAAGTGGAGGAGGAAGAGGGAGGCATAGATGGAGAATTGAGAAGGGAACGGACGTGTTATTTATCAATAGGGAACAATCTTAGTATGGGACTTTTGTTTAAATTAAGTTGGTTATTTACTACCTTACTATTAGTGCTTATGGCTTTCCTAAGTTCAAGTGCCTCTAAATTATCCAACCTTATACCGATGTCGTTTTTATGAATAAGTTTGGCGCCAGCGTTTTTGTCAAATTTATGATCGTTTTCAATCAAGTGGTTTGCAAATTCTGAAAATCCAGAGCTGTGTAAACATCGAAGATGTTCTTTGACACGGGTGTTTATGTTGCGCGCTGTTTTACCAATATAAAAAATGCGCAATCGCTGCATTGAAGTGAGTAAATTCCCGAGTGTGATAGTCTATCACACTCGGGAATTTACTTACTTCAATGCAGCGATTGCGCATTTTTTATGCTAGTAGATAGTCTATCACACTCGGGAATTTACTCACTTCAATGCAGCGATTGCGCATTTTTTTATATTGGTAAAACAGCGCGCAACATAAACACCCGTGTCAAAGAACATCTTCGATGCTTACACAGCTCTGGATTTTCAGAATTTGCAAACCACTTGATTGAAAACGATCATAAATTTGACAAAAACGCTGGCGCCAAACTTATTCATAAAAACGACATCGGTATAAGGTTGGATAATTTAGAGGCACTTGAACTTAGGAAAGCCATAAACACTAATAGTAAGGTAGTAAATAACCAACTTAATTTAAATAAAAGTCCCATACTAAGATTGTTCCCTATTGATAAAGAACATTCCCTTCCGTTCCGTTCCCTTCCCAATTCTCCATCTATGCCTCCCTCTTCCTCCTCCACTTGACGAGTCCAGCCCAGCCCATTTTTGGTAAAATAGATATTATAACACAAATGTAACCTAATGTTAGTAGAGTATTATACTGCCCTGAAGAAGCTACGGTTGAAGCGAAACCCGGTCGGCATAAAGTATAAAAATAAAAGTGGTGTTTACAAAGTTATTGTTTTATTTTAAATTAATAATGTCACATCACAAAGTATCCGCTTCATATGAACAAATTTAATCATTTCTTTCATATTTTTGTTGCATATATGATTCAGACCGATTGAAATGGGCACAGAATTTTTCATTACTTATTCTGTGACAAACCTGGGGAATCCCCTTTCTTCAAATGAATGTATAATAATGTCATCTTGATAACTGCAGCGACTGGCAACACCGTTCGGGTCGAATTTTGTTTCGCGCTTGGATTTTTTATGACTAATATTCGGTGAGAATGATTGAGAGAGGTCCGTGGGCGATGCGCGACAATTCTAAGAAAGTTTCATGGATCGTCAAATCCAATGGATCATCAAACCATCCATGTGTTCCAAGTGCAAAAGTAAGAGGAAAACCATTTTCTTGTTCTGGGTGTAGTATCTGAGCTTAAGCTGAGGACTTAGCAGATTAAATCCTGGGTTAAAACCAGTTTCATGTTCCGAATGATCTGTCAAAATTCCAGTAGCGGATTAATCTGCTGACACATTTCGAAGAAAACCGTTCTAATATTTCGAGTGGAGTTAAAATTTTTATTTCAAACCATTCCACAAAATTCGTAATTCGTACGAAAATCATACTACACATTATATGAGAGTAGTACTAATTAAATTTGTGGACATGCAAGCAGATTCACCCTTAATTTAAAACCAGTTTTGTGATCAGAGTGTAAATTTCCAGTTTTGGATTCATCTGCTGACATATTTTGAAGGAAAACGTTCTCTTATTCGGAGTGAATTGGAGGTTATCCACCACATACCCGCCCGGTGTAAGTAAAGCGTCGATGACACAGGGCTAGTTTACAAGCTACTATCTGGAAAATTCACTATCTGTTAGTAAACTCGCCCAGTGTTATCGTGTCACTTGCTAACTAGCAGTAACTAGCAGATTGTTGACAATCTACGAAAAAAAGTTGAAAGGTCGTCAACTTTACTCACCTACACGCTTGCTCCGCTTGCTCGTGATTGGTTCATTTATATTTCCAACGTGGCTTCCGATAAACAGCTGATTTCGACTGTTAAACATTGAAGAATCAGTTCACGCAGTCGTCGTTATTCTTGTTACTGGCGCTAGCAGCGGCCTCAGTTTCCTACGCTTCTGAGCGAGTGGACAGTTTTGTGTGTCATCATGACAATCTCACTCGCCGATTTACCCGCTTTTAGATAGTAGCTTGTAACTCGCCGTGTGTCATCGAGGCATATGAGAAGGTTACTATTTAACAAGGACTCTTATTTTTTATAGAACGACCCTCCAATTATAATTAACTAAAACTAGACCCTATTGTCCCTGCATACGTTGTTAGCGAGCAGTATGCTAGTGCTTGATCTGATGACAAACCGTTTAGTATGGAGAAGTCCCGAAGATATCGATCTAGGGATTGGTTTATTTATGACTCAACCGTTGAATAACATCCCCAAACTGTTTGGGAATTCACCCTAAGCAGTGATTGCAATTCGCGCACAGCCTCTCACCTAAGGCGGCCAACTTTATAAAATATCAATGCGGGACAGTGGGTTTCAACGTGGGGGGGGGGGGAAATCCTTTTATTTTTTATTACGACCTCTAAATTAAATCTGTATGTGGCGAATTAAAACTACACTCAGAACATCAAAATGGTTTCTCTTTGATTCTGGCGGCACTTACATAATCTGCAACTAGAATTTTATAAATGCACTTCGAAAAAGAGAATATTTTCCTTACTGGAAACTGGTGGGGTCCCTTCAAATAAGAGAATATTTTCCTTCGAAATATGTCAGAAGACGAATCCAACTAGAATTTTAGGTAATTATCGGTTCGGACTGGCCACGCTTATTACGAATAGTTTTTAGAAAAAAACTTTAGATTCGCCTTAATTACTATAAAAGGAAACTTTTTGGCTTTGGGGCGGCGGAAAATAATGCATTTTAATTTTCAATTGCATAAAACCAAAATTCACTTCGCGAACCGACACAGTGAAAATCCGTGGCCGTAGCTGTCACTGTTATGTTGGTATCCTTGATAAATTAACAAGAGCTAATACGACTTATATAATTATATTAAGGAGAATCTAAAGTTTTTTTCTAAAAATTATTCGTAATAAGCGTGGCCAGTCCGAACCGATATTTACCGAATTTTACATTCTGAACACAAAACTGTTTTCAATTAAATTTGTATGCGGCGAATTAATACTACATTCAGAAATGAATGTTAACACTTTTGCCAAAAAGGAAATTCTTTTTGCAATTCTTCACTGAACTTACAACACCGCTTTTTCGCGGTCGGCATGGTCAAAAAAATTATATGATTTGAATTGAGCATTGACCTATGATATCTAGACAGGCCATATAAAATTCATCATGGCCCCTTAAACTCCCGAAACCAGAATAAAATTGGCTCACGGCCCATTTATGAAAAAGTATTTGCAGCGTATTGCATCGTTTACATCGCACAGTTCTTAAGTCTTGTATCTTTTATCGGACTTTAAGGTCTACACTGAAACTAATTTGCATTGCCAGCCGTCCAGACGGGGGTAAATTTTTTCAAACACAAAAATATACCACTACCGAATATTTTACAAGGTACACGCCGCGGACTTTATTTTTGAAAACGTAGTCAGCTATCAGAATACAGAAGAAAATATATGTGTTACAGATCGCATTTACACACCGCATTCATATAAGTAAATAAAATGATAGTTTTTAAATTTTGTCAAGCAATATTTCTGACGTCATTCGCGCTTCGACTCGTTCACGCGGCCGGTCAGTGGTCATAGAACGGGGTTACCGCTCAGCAAGCGGGGGGAGGGTGAGCGCTTTACAGGGAAGGGCCGAACTGGTAATGGGCTCATTAATTAATTTATTTTTTAATTAAAAAACGTTTCTCAGTTTTTTTTCGTATTTTAAGCAAAAAATATAATAGCCCATTACGTATTATTTGCTGAATGAATTTCTTTTTCACAATTAATAATTTTCTTAGTTTTAACCACGTTTATTGTTTATAAAAAACCGACATATTTCCTGAGCAATGCTCACTTCCTCGGCGTTTACTTAATTAAAAAAAGATTATGAAATAATATTATGATTGATTCGTGTAGATTAAAAAAAAATATATTAGTTAGTATGTATTTTTAAAAAAGGATCAAAGTCAAATTTCGCCGTCCCTTGCCCAGGCTGCGATGCAACAACGCGATGGGTAACGTAAATTTAATTCTTGTTACAAGCTTTGGTTTGTTCAAAAATCTGCTTCCGATAAAATAAATTTGAAAATCAATAAATAAGCTTCCAGATCCGTCCATAAAGAGATTAAAACTTTTCCTAGAAGCGTCAGAAAATCATTTGCTGCAATGTCTCTAAAGGGGCATTTGTATATCAAAAGACATGGTTTTATTAATAAACATTTCTTTATTTTATGTACCAATCTTTTCATTTTCGAACCTTGTTTGGTGGTTTCCCAAATCGATCATCAACAAACTGAAAACACCGCAAATAACTCTCCGATTGAGCTAGTGGGGGAAGACTAAGTATCAACTATTTTTTAGCTGAAAACTTACTTTGAAAAAAAAAACGTTTCTGGAAGATTTCTGCCTCGAAGTTTCGAAGGAATATCCCACAATTAGTCCAGTCAATGAAAGGTCCAAAAGGTGTTGTAGAGTGCGTGAGCAGGAACCTAAGCGATTACTACAGAAACTTCACGCTCCACAAATGTAGATATTTTCGAAAAAAATCATTTTACCTCACATTTTTAATCAAACATTCCTTCATATCGTCTAAAGTATTCATCAATGAAAGAAATTTATTTGAAAGAAGTTGTAAAGAATTTAATTCCCTTTTAGAATTACATATGCAAATTAATCTCTAACTAGTAAATATTTACAGCAATTTTAAGTTTTTTAGTAAAATGTCGTCATTTTCAGAAAAAGCTGTTTTTATCTAATTACTGACACATCACTTTTGTTTGTAACAGATTGTGGGACTTAGACTTGGATTTAATTTATTTTCAGCTTGGATTTAGAAAATTACGTATAGAATAAAAGTTGTACATAATTTTATGAGCTTTTACTTATTATAAGAAAATTGTCCTCTGCGATGCACCGTTTTCGAGATATAAGCGCACATCCGAAAATTGGGACCTTCTCCCCCCCCCCCCCCTCCTCCCTCCCCTAGCTCACCACCACCGTCAGGACTTTTTTTATTTTATTTTTTTATTAATCTATAATAAAATATATTTACAATGGTTTTATTTGTATGCCTGTCTCACTAGGGTAAACCTGTGTCGAGACAGGCGTACATAAATGAATATAGTAGTTACAAGGATATTTCAGGTAAAATACATATTATGATTAGAATAGAACAGAAGGGTGATTGGAAGGGTGGTAAATCTTTTAAAGAGAGTTATTTTATAAATGTTGGAGATGGAGTAATGAAATTCTGCCTAGTCTATTTATAGGTTAAATTTGACAGGATTTCATTATTTTCATTTGTTTTATATGGGTTATACTATTAGTATGTTCACACCCTAAGCACCCTGAACAAGTTTCTGAAGGAATCGCTTAGGTTCCTGCTCACGCACTCTACACCTCCTTCCTTGACTGGACTAAATAGAAATACGGCTGCTCTAACCCATCTCCTTCCCCTCCCCACTACAATCAGCCTCACATCCCCAATTGGGGATGCCATAGTCTAACTGGTTCCAGGCGGTTGGGAGAAACCCATAACCACCATTTATTGGGTAACTAACACCCCTGCAGTGGGTCTTTCCAAGTAGTTCTTTACTATTTATTTACCAAATATTTTTCACTAAGATAAAACCTTTGCCCAATAATAAAAATGTAGGTTTACCTACCGTTTTTGGTTCTAGAGGACCTGTTCAGAATGTAAAAACTAAAAATGAAAACTAAAATGTTTCATGTTATTTATTAATCCTCTCCCAATTCAGCCCTTTCTTTGGTTTCGTGACGTATTTGCTCGACGTTTGTTTAAAATTAAAAGAACACCTCTTGTCACACAATGAACGCTCTCGGGTTATTTTCTTTACGAGCGTGTACGGCTAGTTTATACCAAGTAGGATTGATAAATTCATCTCCATAATACGTCACGCGCGACATGTGATTGGATGATGAATGATATAACTACATAATGGGATTTGAGAATGAACTTTGTGATCGGATTTACGAACTTCGAAGCGAGGCGCTGGAATACGTACAAGAGTTGTATTGTTAACATTTACTTACACGGCGTCAATTTTACTGGCTCGCTACTAAGATAGGGCATATCTAGACAATACTTGATCGAAGGAATTGAGTGATAAATATGGATTATGAATATTACGTGTCACGGCTTGCACTAATTCGTAAACAAAACAACTCAATCACTACTACTACACTGGCGCTCTTGGACTCTTGCTTGTTACGTAAATAAACCAATCCCTAGATCGATATCTTCGGGCCTTTTCCAGGGACAAATTTTGTCTTGAACTTAACCAAATGGCTTAAATAGACTAAAGATAGAGGAAGTTTATTTGACTACCATAGACAGTATTTAAAAAAAATATAGAAATGCGGGACATGCGGGACGCTTTAGACGATTTGCGGGACTATTTTTGTAAATATTGCAATGCGGGACTACAACTGCAAATGCGGGACGGTCCCGCAGAATGCGGGACGGTTGGCCGCCTTACTCTCACCACTTACTTCAATTCCATCTATGGGCAGAATAAAGAATTGATAAAATATGATTCTTTGGTTAATTCGAAGCTATTTAGTTAGATGTCGCTACGCTACCCTAATAGGAAGTTATTTTTTTCAATCATGTCAGACAGTGAACAAACAGTTTACTAGTATATTATCATATTCGATGGTATTTCTTAAGGTAGGGCACAGGTATTTTAAGGTAGGGCATTGCCCCCTAATGCTCCCCCCTAGCTACGGCCCTGCCTGCTCAAGTATTTGATTAATCCGCGTCATATATTCTTCTTTCACTCCATTCTTTGTTAATCCGCTCTATTACCTACACCTCACAAAAACGCCTCCGTCTGAATTAAGGGCAAGGGAAGAATATCGCCACCTGGATGGGTGATGTTGTCAAGCGGGTTAAGGAGGAGCTGTAGGAAGAGTTTTATTAATGCTGATCTTGAAGAGTCGGAAAAAATTACCAAACGCAGAGTAACATTATCATCAAATAAAAAATACAAAATCATTATAAAAAATTATGGTTTTTTAGGTAGTCTGACAAAAAAATTAAGACAACAAAGTCGTTTATAATTAAAATTATTGAACCAATATTCTTTCCTTCCAGGCATGATCCTTTATATTTTATTTCTTGGCGTTCTTTTTTATGATGTTGTGCACATAAAATTTAATGTTTTTCCATGTTCTGTGTCTTAAATCTGGTTCATTGGTCAAACATTCTTCGCACTCTTTTTTGTTTAGAATTTTTTTCTTATCCAGAAGACAGCCATTTGCCTTGATACGGCATCCTTCTCAGCAGAAGTCCACATTTTCCTTGCTGTTATTTTCTTTTTCCTTGTGACATGTGCATTTATTGCTAGAATCTCATCCGTACCTACTCCGTGGTCATCTGAATCCCAATCTTCGTTTTCCACGTTTGTACTAATGGGAATCGGAGGAATAGATACCGAAAACGGTAATATTTTCGCGAACACGGATTTTTCTTGAAGGTCGATAGTATTTAGATTTTTGCCTTTATTTTCGGCCAACTTTCCGCCATCCATGGCTAGCAAGAGTTTATTCACCTTGCTCAATTGTATGGTACTTTCAGGAAGACGGTAAAACTTTCTATGAACCCGAATGTCATGGCCCATGTATGTTGCTAGTTGGTCCATTTCGTTATTTTTGAGGTTCAATAGCTGAGATGCAGTTGCCACTTGTTTCCGTAATTTTGTGGATGTCAGAGCTTTGGGATCTTTAGCACCACATTCCAAAACAAATTGTCGTAATGATGTGTCTGATCTCAAGAACATAAGCGAATTTATTTTAGCAAATAGGTATACGTTTCTATCTAAAATTCTCACTGACGACCTCTTTTCGCAAAGCAAATCAATTTATAGTTTAAGATCGTTGGTGAGTAAAATAGGAACCTTTCTTCCTCTTTTCCCTCTTGTTTCAAATTGAGTCAAGTTGCTAGCGATTTTTTTTTTCGAGTTCACTAAGAGTGTTGAGTACTTCTTCATTCATCGCGGTTTGATCTCGTAACTCATATGTTTTTAAATATATCCTGTCGACCTCTCCTGGCCGGCGGCGATTAAAAAGCAATGTTAGAGTCAACGTGATTTCACTCAACTTGATCCATAGAGAAGCGACCTTTATTCCGCTGACAACTTGTAGTGCTTTTAGTTTTAAATACTCCGTTAACGTCTTAATGTCTTCAGCCAAGGACAATATGACCGGCTTTTTCCATTTCTGGGTATAAGACGTGTTCAGGGCATGAGTAGACACTTCGTTCGTGATATTCATGCCTATCAATTCGACAAAATCGTCAACTGTCTTACGACGAGCTATTTCTCCTGTCATTATGTACTGGGATTTGAGTATGTCCGCACGTACATATTTAACGGACGTCCGAAGTTTTAAGGCTAGACTTGGTATGCCATACTTGTTAGTGTCCTTGTTAAATAAGGCTACAGTCTTTACGGCTAGTATGAAGGTGTTATAAAATTTGGGCTGGATCATGTCTTCTAAGTAGATAATTTCCTTATTAATATCCCGGAGATTTAAACCAGACGTCCAAGTTGGTGCATTCTTTGCGTTATGTAAGATATTAATCTACCTACGGAAGATATTAATCTACCTACGGAAGATATTAATCTACCTATGGAAGAACGTCACTTCACCTCCCATACATGTCTCATGCGAATCGCAGCTAAAAAACCTTATATAATCACCATCACCATGTTAAATCATCTATCCTGTAACCACTATTTTTCTCATGATTTTTTTCTTCATTTTATAAATATCACCCTTTTTACATTAACCCATCCTGCTCATTGCTCACTAATGCAAAATCACTTAATTAATTTCTTAAATATCACCCTTTTTACATTAACCCAACCTGCTCATTGCTCACTAATGCATTCTATAATGTACTCACGCACTTTAATTGATAGTTGTATGTTTTGCTTTGCCCAGTGGACTTATGACTGTGAACATAATTCATGAATATGATGTTCTTCAAAAATATTTTACAGAAAACAAGGTTACATGAGTAATTAACAATACTTCTCAATGCTTGATTCTTTAATAATTTTTTATCAAAATGCAAGAGGTTTGCTCTCAAAAACGTTGGAATTTCATCAGAATGTGCTGCTCAATAATTATGACTTGATTTTTATTACTGAAAGTTGGTTGATTGATAGCATCCTAGATGAGGAATTATTTGATAACCGCTATTCTGTTTACAGAAATGATAGGGATATCCATCGAACTGGTAAATCAACTGGTGGAGGCGTAATCATAGGTATTAAAAAAGATTTTTTTGTTACCCCCCGCTCTTGGAATTCAGACGCTGAAGATACTTGGATAATTGTCAATACTTCAAAATCAAATCATCATTGTTATAACATCCATATGTGCTGCGTGTACTTACCTAGTGTCGGTCCAAAATTAACGTCTTCAGAAAGATTAGCATTATTTACCAGTCATACAAATACTATTTCTGACTTAACAATCCGTTTTCCCAATGACCAGTTTCTAATCATAGGCGACTATAATATGCCAAATTTTAAATGGAATAATCAACAAATGTCAACTAACAGAGACCAATGTTCACTCACGTTACTTAACTGCTTACATTTTGCAAATTTAACCCAATTTAACAATTTACCTAATAACTATGGACGAATTTTGGACCTCGTTTTCTGTAACACTCCAGCTAAGGTGTCGCTTGCCGATCACCCAATAGTTAAAGAGGATGCTCATCATAAATCATTGGTTATAGAGCTAGAATTTCCATCCACTAATGCAACCCTCTCAACTCCTCGAACAATAAAATTATTCCATAAAGCAGATTACACCGAGATTAATGAGAAACTGAATGAGACCAACTGGTCTACCGTTATAAATGCACCGGATGTAAATACAGCGTTACATTCATTTTACGTTATAATTGAACAAATTGTCGATGCGTTTATTCCCAAGAAAGTTGTGAAATCTGGAAAATATCCACTATGGTACACGGCAGCCTTAATAAAAATAACTAATGAAAAATTAAAATTCTTTAGAGCATGGAAGCGTCACCGGAACCCTCTTGATTATCTGTCATTTTCTTTGCTTCGCAAAAGACAAAAAACGGTCACTTCAGCGGCTTACAAAACCTACATTTCTACGATAGAATCCGGCATACAGCATAATGTTAGAAAAATATGGTCCTATGTCAATTCTCAAAGAAAATCTCCTACCATCCCCGATCATACGATTTATGGTGAAAAAACTGCTAATGACAGTAAAGGAGTAGCCAATTTATTTTCTGAGTATTTCGGTTCTGTATTTTCGAATGTTCAACCTGCTCATACAAGCAATGCCAGTGACTGTTTTAATTCAAATAGCGTTATTAGCTCAATCGAGATCAATGAAGACATAACTTTCAAATACCTTAAGTCCATCGATATCAAAAAGGGACCGGGGAACGACCAACTTCCAGGAATCTTTATAAATTATTGTAGTAAACAACTGACACCCCCAATTTTTGCCATTTTCAAACTATCGCTATCTGAAGGAACATTTCCTGACAAGTGGAAAACAGCCTTGATTACCCCAATCTTTAAAAATGGTAGTAAAAATGATGTCTCCAACTATCGACCTATATCCAAATTACCCATTCTAAGTAAAGTTTTGGAAAAAAATGTTTACGATCAATTATATTCTACCATCTCACCTTCACTCTTAACTAATCAACATGGCTTTATGAGAAATCCGCTCCACAACCTCGAATCTTGTGTCTTTTATAAATTTTCTTCATGCTCAAATGGATATGCGATGCCAGGTAGATGCCATCTATACTGATTATTCCAAAGCATTCGACCGTGTTAATCACTATATTCTTTTACAGAAGTTATTTAGTCTAGGAATTCACGGTGATCACTGTAGATGGATCGCATCATATGTCAGTAATCGGCACCAAATCACGGTTGTCAACGGTTTCACATCCTGTTTAACGGAAATCGTCTCGGGTGTGCCCCAGGGGTCGCATCTCGGACCACTCTTATTTAATATTTACATAAATGACATCTATGTATGCTTTCAAAATAGTTACTTTGTGTTATTTGCGGATGATATGAAAATTTTTAAACCTGTACAGTCTTTATCTGATTGTATAGAATTACAAAGCGATCTTGATCATTTGTGCGCGTATTGTGAATCAAATTTACTCTCCTTAAACATTTCTAAGTGTCACTCAATTACATTTACTAGAAATAAAAATAAAATCATCTATTCTTACAACTTGAATAATAAACCTTTACAATCTACGTCTACATGTAAAGATCTAGGTGTTTATTTAGACAACAAATTAATTTTTGATAAGCATATCGAACACATAATATCAAAATCCTACAAGATGCTAGGTTTCCTATTAAGAATATGTAAAGTTTTCAAAAGTGCTAAGACTCTTGAAATGTTGTTTTGTTCATTGGTCAGAAGTCCACTGGAGTATGCGTCCCCGGTATGGAATCCTCAATATAAGGTGTACATGGATATAGTAGAAAGTATACAGAATAAATTCTCTAAATATTTATTCAAGAAATACAACAAAACTACAAATAACATGTTAAGTTTACAAAAAAGACGCACATTATCAGATCTGCTGTTTCTGTATAACCTGCTAAATAATAAAATAGATAGTCCTGAATTGCTATCCATTATTGGTTTAAATGTCCCAATGAGGCGTACCAGGCACACTTCTCTTTTTCATATAGAATCCAATAACACTAATGCAGCGAGTAACTCACCAATTACTCGCGCAATCATAACTTATAACTACTATGAAAAATTACTACACTTAGACATTTTTCATGATTCCTTGCAAACATACAAAACTAATTTATTAAATTTCTTGGCGTGATATAATTGTTTTAAAATTACGTACACTTAACTTTTCATTAAACTTTAATCAGTCAATTACAATTAGTGATCATATAATTCTTGATTTCAAACTTATCTCCCTCCCCCCCCCCCCCCTCTTTTCTTCCTTTTTATTATTATTACTTCATTCATTCAATAATTAAGTTTTAAGACCGGTTCATATCTCAGGCGTAATTATCAAATGACATTCTATGGACTTACGTAATAGGTACATAACCATGTAATAATTTAATTTAACATACCTTATAATCTGTATTATAATGTACTGTGTATGTCTTAATAAACAAATAAATAAATTAATTAAATGGGGGTGTCCACTGTGGCGACTGTACAGACTAGAACCAAATTTTAATATTAACTGATCATTTCGAATCACATGGTATATTTTGTCTTGGTTCATGGTCGGCAGGACGTTGTCTTGCAATCCTTGGGAAGCCGCGTCCCCTGCCAGGAATGGTGCTGCACACTTGCGCGAAGGCCCGCTATGCACACCAGCATTACATTTCCTGTAATGCAAGTACAGATCTTTCTTCAGGTACAACCCCATGCAAGACCCACATGGAGAAAACAATTCTAATTGTCTCTGGTTCAATGATCGTTTTTTTTTTTAATTATTGAACCAGTGCCAGTTTTTATTACCTTGGAATTATGCGAATAATTGCCTAGTTGTCTTAGAGTTTCTATGAGTCTTTTTCTCTCCACGGAATTTTTAGGTGTATTAAGAAACTCCATTACTTCTCTCTCTTCTTGATGTTTTGCTTCCAAATGTCGTGGTAATTTGGACACCAATGTATTGCAAAATATACAGTAATGTTTCTTGTCCCATTTCCGTTGACCCAAAACATTGCTTGCCATCAAAACGTCACACGAGTCTGTTTTTTTTTTTCGTGCCATTAGTATAATCAATTAATTTCTGAGGCAAGTCTTCTGGTATTGGCAGGAGACATTTCAATGTGTTCGTCACCTTTTTCATTCAGTGCAGTATTGCCTACTTTTCTAATTTTTTGGAGCCGTTCTTCACCAGAGCTGCTCGGTTCATAGTCAGAGCCACTATCTGAAAATGGTTCAGGTGAAGTACAGCTTTCATAATTCATATCCAAACATGTTTTCTCATCTACTGTAATCGGCTTCATTATTTTGATTACTTCAGATCCATTAGAACTGCTCTCAGTATCGGGAATAATGTCGTCTTCCATTCCGATTAGTTTTAAATCGTAAAGGTCTGTAAAATTAAAAAAAAAAACACAAATATTTTATATTGTATGCATAATTTATATTGTATGCAGGATTGAAGAATCGGTTATATGTAATTGATAAAACAAACTATGCCTTTTTTCCCAAATATGGAACATGGAACTATCCAATCGAACTTGGTTATAACGATCACGAAAAAGTGAGTTCACGGTTATATTGAGCAATTACTCAATTTTTAATTTTTGGAAGAAAATTTCTTCTGGATGGTAACTTTGCGATGACGTTATTTAAATTGATTAAAAACAATAACTTTGTAAAACATCACTTTTGTCAAATACAATAATACTACATGTTTCGTTGTACACATGTAGTATTATTGTATATAATAAAAGTATTGAACAATATTGCTAATATACCTGAAGAAGTGGACATCGTCCACGAAACATGTAGTATTATTGTATATAATAAAAGTGATGTTTTACAAAATTATTGTTTTTAATCAATTACTCAATGATATTTTAGTTCGGGTTTATCTTCGTTCGACCATGTGCGGTTATAACGAGGTTGCTTCATTGATATAACAAACAAATAATATTTTCAACACAATTTATAAATGCATCGTGGGGTCTGTTCTGTTCTCGAAATAAGTAATAAAGGCAAAGGTGGCGGTGATCCAGCCGGTGAAAAATTCTTTAAATCCCGTTAAGGACAAAATATTTATGACACTACATAACTTGTCCGCTCTGTGAAACATCTCTGCCCAGTACTATTGGGAACTGTATAAAGATGCCATGTTAAATTTAAGCCATAGTATGAAAATAAGGTTTTGCAAAATATGTACAATTTGTACTTTTTACGGTTTCTTTTTTATCAGTACTCGTTGTCAATTTTGTTCGCAAAAACAAAAAAAGAGTTTGAAATGCTACGTAGGTACTTGTTTTGAGGAGAACATTGTTTAACATGAAAACGAAATCCTTAAAACAGTCTTTAATTATTACAATATTTTAAAAATAAATGTATAATAAGGTATGTTTTGTAATTTTTTTTTGTAATTTGAAAACACATCATACATTGGCGAATATATAGATAGTTAAAGTAGGTATACGATATACGCTAGGTAAGTACGTAAGGTTTAAAACACCTACGTATTTCTGATCTAGTAACGGCTATAAAGAGCAAATTTTGTCAGCCAAAACAGAAGAAAAATAATCAAAATTTTCAAATATTGGTAAATGTTAAATTATAAAATGTATTAAATTTCATGCTAAAAGTTTTCAGTGCAAACTCAATATGTGATTAATTATTTGAATAAAGTAATAATGATTTCTAGCATATTTGTGAGGGTCTAGATAATATATCATTGTGGCTAGGTATCCTTGAATATGCACTTGGAACATCATAAACTTCTTTCGGTCAGCAATAACCAATGAAGTACCTAGTTTGGTTGCCAGCAGAAAAGAAGGAAAACATTTAAAAATAATTTTCCGCAGCTGCAGGTCTACAGGTACATATTATATACCTACTAAAATATATTTGAAAAGGATGGAACTTTTAAGAAGCTAGTCTCGTTTTCGGCAAGAATTTAACTGTAATTATGTCTGTCCCGATCTGGTTTTATTTCAAACCATAATTATTATTGAGAGTGGACTCCTTTTTGTTTTAGCCGAAAAATGTAATATAATGTAAATCTATCCTCTTAATAATAAATACTACCCGCCTCGGAACTGGCCCAGCCTAGGGAGGTTATTTATACCATTTGCATTAATAATTTATACTAATATTTGCTTTTACTTTTAATTCATTGTGTTGTTAAAATTTGTGTAATTTTTGGTTATAAATAATAATAATAAAAAAATAAGATAATGATAGTTCAGTACAACAAATAACAGTGCAATAATTTAGAATTCGGATTTTTAATGAAAAATAAAAGATTATACAATATAGGTTAAACATCGGTGATTTTGTTTTTAGTAATACAATTATGAAAACAGGTAGATAACTATAAATTAACAACTAACTATATCATTTATAACAAAAATAAACGTAGCTTACCTCGATTTGTAATCTATTACCAAATTCATAAATTTAGATAGGCAATTCAATTTTATTTTGAACCTTTTTTAAGTTTTGTGCAAATTTATATTTTAAATAAAATATTTAGGAATACGATGAGGCGTATAATTTTGTTGCCTGTTCACCGCACAAGTGAACGTTAGGACGAGCCGCGCCTGCTTCCAAGATATGTGTAAGAAATTCGTTCCACACTATTTCGAGGAGCCAAGACCTCCAAAAACTACAGACCACTAAAACGAGGACCTTCCGAGATCCGTGTATTTTACGTAAGTGTAATCCTGAATACGTGGACAGACCTCGGATATGGGAAGTCCTCAGTTACCGGGTGTGTATTCCGGTTTTTTCAGGACCGTGTTCTAGGTGCTTACCGGGTGTATGATGAAACCGAATAGACTCGATTAACTTGAGTATACGTATAAGTGTAGAATACATGTCTACTTTATGTAATATAACAGGACCTCGAATTCGGGTAGCCAGTTGAAATCCTCGAAATCGGGATTGGACAAACAAGAGTGAGTATGCGGATGTATAAAAGGCGTAGTATGAGCTGTAGAGCTCTCTTCAGTTTTACTCTTCATACAATAAACATAGGATCATTATTCTCTTATCATTACTACCTACAATAACCGTACCCTCATCTGCGCACCACACAGCGCAGATCTTACAGTACTCGAGGGTCCAGTTTTCTCAATTGAAGTCCTTGTCTGCAACTTCCCCTAACATAATGTTTTTGTATTCATGGTTCGTATTGGCAAAATTGTTGGAAAAGTAGGAATGGATGGATATGGGGAGGGGGATAAAATGTTTTCTGAAATTGTTTCCTAGCTAATGGGTTCCTATTGGCCCTTTTTGAGAAATGACCCTCCCTAAACTTTTCAAATATCTGGCTATTATAAGATTCACTTCTGTACTTCACTTAGTTTTTCAACCTCGTATTAACTATTGGTTTTATTTCATTCGCATTCGAGAAATGATTCACCACTTTGAAAATCAGGTGTTTTAATATTATAATCCGGAATTTGGTAAATTATTAATTATCCTGAATATTTTAATATAAAGTATAGAATTAATATCCGTAAGCATGTTTTCTAAGTGTTCGAGTTAGTATTATTATCTTCCATTATAATTAATTATTTAACTCACAATGAAATTTAAGGCATCTTATTATTGAAACACTGTCGTAAAACCATGACTCGAGCAATTCGTTATTGTTATTTATTTCACTGATGTTAAGTAATTTAAAGTAAAAATTATAGTTTTAATTATTATATCACCTTTAGTTAGTTTTAAAAATCGCATGATGTGTTTTCTTTTATCCGGTAAACTGTATTTATTTAAAGACACTGTATTTTTCTTAAATATTAGAAAATCAATAACTATAAGTTGTAAAAGAAACCCGAATATTATTAAATTCTAATTTACTGACTTTTCATTATAAAACACCCAAACTTTCACGAAGTATTATTTTAGGCACTTTTCCGGACTCTCTGTCGGTCATCTTTGAAAATTTTATTCCTCAATTTTAAAAGGAAAATAAAACACTGAATTTACTACTTTGCAAACACTTGTAGAAATTTCAACTTTACTAGAAGAGTCTTCCACGACGGGTATAACCACGCATCTTTACGTTTGTTCTTGGACGCCGGACTGTACCCCAACTGCCAACGGACTCCCCTTCCTTCATAAAACCATGGCGTTTTAAGGACTTCTTAGAGGTCTTTCTTTGTAGGGAAATGATTTCTGATCACCCAGACTTTCATAATCAAAACTCTCAAATTCGGATACCCCGTATATGAACTTTTGTTAAATCAACCAAGTCCCCGCCTTAACTCTGATGATCTCCTATCTCATGTCTTAGATCCAAACTAGTCTAGTATCTCTCTCTCGTAGAAAATCACATAACTTTTCTCATTGACATGTATTTATATTAGAATTTTTACGTACTTGGTCATAAGTCATTGTTAATGCCCACACCATAAAAAGTAATTGTTTTTCTAAAGTAAATACTCGCATTTCGCCTGTAATTCTGTTTATATCAATTACTTGAAAACGTGTTCTATAAAATTATAAAATTATTTAGATAACTTCATGTCAACAAAGTGATAGCCAATTTTTTTTCTTGTCTAACGATTAGCAATTCCTTCGACGATTCACGCGTATTTTCCAGCATCAGGCTACGTTAAGCATTTTTTCCTGTGATTTGATTTAATTGTAGAGTGACCAAAAATGTACCGTGGCCTTAGATATGTAATTTTCTCAATCTCCTATTTATTGTGAATGGTGTTGTCAGGTCATAGTAATCTTTATACCGCTGCCATTAAAGTTAATTTAAGTAGTTCTAATTAGTTTTCTTTTGAGATATCTGTTTCTAGTAACTTCTTTCTATCGTTCCATTTCCGTATCAATAGGTTTTTCCACTTTTTCAGGTTATTATCTTCAGTCTGCGAAATTTTCCGAGATTCTACCCGATTTTTGTGATCATTCCAGGTCAGTTTTAATTAAACCGTCCCCTGGGACTATTCATATTACGTTTTCCGTACCCCTTTTGTTGATTTATCATTTATTTATTTTCAACATTCCCGTCTAAGATTTTTTCATTTTAATTTGAAATCTTAGGCGCCCAAAACCTCCAGTTCTCGATCGCGCCTTATGTAAACACGACTCGGGGTCAATAAACGTCCAATTCTTTGTCTTCAATTTTTTATTTATTTTTTAAAATTATTTATTAACCAAGAATAACATTACAATATATACAATATACCTACATATACATTTTTTTTTGGTATATACCACCTCACTAGGCTGAGCCTGTTCTGGGGTGGCAGGAATTTAATTTAAATAGATAAATGGAGTAAAAGAAAAAAATATAAAGAAATGAAAAAAAAGATATGAGATAAATAGATGAAAATAGTTAAGGAGAAAAGAGAAAAAATACAGGCGTTGAGTGTGTTGTTTGATCAAGTTATCTGCACGCAGTATGCAATACCCTTGTTTACTACCCACGTATGAATTTTGCGTTTTAGATTTTTTGTCACTAGAATATCTTTTATATCTTTTTCAATTAAATTAAAACATTTTGGAGCCAAATTGTGATAATGTCTTTGTCCAAATGTAGTATTTGTCTTCGGAGTCATGTGTTGATGTCTATGTCTTGTGTCATAATTGTGTTGTGCGGTATCATGGTTTAGTTTGTCTTTTTGGTAATGTATAGATATAATTTTGATGTACAGTTGGTGTATGTTCAATACAGCAAAGTCTTTAAATAACTGTATTGTCGAGAATCTAAAAGGTTTTTTAGTAATAACTTTAATTAAGACCTTTTGCGCTTTGTCGAGAGGGTCCACATTAGTCTTCGCAGCACCACCCCAACCAATCATACCGTGGGTGATAATTGATTGTCCTAATGTCTGTTTATAAATCCGTTCGTTCAACTTTGCTTCCTGTGAGAATTAATTCAAGGCCGCTCAAGCTGGCCAAAGTCCACTAGGACCTTACACTCCCCTAATTTCTCTGATTGGTTCAGATTATTATTAATCGCTATACTCGTTTTTTTTACTGGTTGAATTTCAACTTTCTTTGTTTTCGTGATGACTGGATATGGGGCTTCCCTCACTCCAGTCTCTATACATTTACTTATGTAAGTGACGCCCACGGAACCACCAGATGGCTTGATCACTGTATTATGACACAGGGGTTGAATCGTGCAGTGAGGAGCGTAAAAATCACAGCCGATGCGACGTGGTCAGATCATCTCCCACTAACTGTGGAAATAGATCTAAATCTAACCCCCATTATTTCCAACAGACAGAATCGATCAAAGGTTTTTGGAAAATGGACGGCGAAATCCGAAAATGATATTAAAACTTACAACGCCCTTGCCAATAAACTATTGTTAAAAATGAAACCCCCAGAAGCCGTAAGATGTCAAAGACTTAACTGTGATAACGAAACTCATAAACTTGAACTAGATTCTCTCTACGGTAATATTGTCCATATACTAAGAAACTCCGCCATAAAAGCATTCAGAAGGAAAGAACCCAAAAAAATGTTTGAAATTGTTCCTGGGTGGAATAATGAAGTCTCCACTTTGTACCGCCATTCAAGACATGCATTCCTCTGCTGGGTTCAAGCCGGAAGGCCTACGGAAGGCCGTTTCGCAGACGAAAGGAAAACTAGTAAGAAATCTTTTAAAATTGCTCTCCGAAAATGTCAACATCGGAAAACAAAGCACGAATGGATAGCATAGCTACGTCTATGCATAACAAAGATTTCAGAAAGTTTTGGCAAAAAACTTCAACTGTGCTGAAAGCCAAGAGCAAAGTTCCACTATGCGTCAACAACATTACGGGTGATGAAAACATAGCCAATGAATTTAGAGACTTTTTCTCTTTAAGCGAGGATCAAGGAGATACCATGAAACCTTCGATAATGACATGCCCGCCTGCGGCCAATGATGACCTGGTCATGAATGTTACTCATGAAATGATTGAAAGCGCAATTAAGCAAACCGCCCATGGTAAAAGTCCAGGATACGACGCCATTGGTATTGAGCATATAAAATACGCAGGAGATCAACTTCATACTATTCTAGCCGCCCTGTACTCAAGCCTCCTAAGACACACACACATGCCGATGGATATGAGCAAAACTATTATCGTACCAATCCTGAAATCCAATCAGCTGGATGCATCGGTATTAGGAAATTACCGACCGATTTCCTTGGCGACAATGCTTTCGAGACTATTTGAAAAAATCTTATTCGCGCTAGTTAAAGAGAAACTATTTACCCTTGATAACCAATTCGGCTTCAAGAGCGCCTCATCAACCGATATGGCCATTTATGGAGTAAAACAAACAATAGCCTATTACAAAAAAAGGAAACCACAGTCTATGGGTGTTTTCTTGACCTAAGCAAGGCGTTTGATCGTGTCTCCCATCAATTATTATGGGAAAAACTCATAAAGCGAGATGTTCCAGCAGCAGTGGTCAATATGCTGGCTATTTGGTACGGACAACAGGAAAATCACATTCAATGGGCAGGAGCTTCTTCAAGACCTTTATTCCTTAAGAGCGGTGTCAGGCAAGGGGGGAATATGTCTCCAACTCTATTTAATGTGTACATTAACGACCTCTTACAAGAGTTGAACGATACACGAATCGGTTGTCATATCTGCGGACAAGGAAGTAACAACATTAATTACGCCGATGACATGGTGCTGCTTGCACCTTCGATTAAAGCGATGAGACGACTTGTGCAAATATGCGAAGAGTACGCAAACTCTCATAACCTGTTGTACAATTCTAAAAAGTCAGTCATCGTCGCTTTCAAACACAATAAGGAGCCATCACATATTCCTCCAATATATTTAGAAGGAATTGAACTGCTTGTGGCCTCACAGGTTAAGTATCTGGGACATATCCTAACCGAAGACATGAAGGATATAGAAGATATGGAACGACAAAGAAGAGCAATTAATATACGGGCCGGAATGCTCTCAAGGCGGTTCTACCACTGTAGCGAAGATGTCAGAAAATTACTATTCAAGACATACTGTACTGCCCTGTACACGTCAGAACTGTGGACACAATACCCAGCAGCGCAATGGGACAAACTGAGGGTGTGCTACAATAATGCATACAGGCAACTTATGCAACTACCGAGGTTCTGCAGTGCCTCCACGATGTTCACCGAGGGGAGGGTGCACTCATTCCCAGCCCTACTTCGCCACCGACTAGCCAGCTTCTGGAGCAGGATACGGACTTCAACCAATATCATTGTCGTGGCTGCATCCGAGTGGCTCAGTTCCCCATTAAATGAGCGGTGGATGCAGATGATGAGGCGACCTCCATGATGGACTATCCCAAAATATCTTTTTATTTTTAATTCTGTCTACTTATTATTTATTTTAATTTTATGCTTATTTTTTATTATTTGTGTGATGAATTTTGTTATCATTTTATGCTTTAATTAGGTACCTACCTAATATTTAAACTATTTTTTTTTCTTTTCTTTTATAGTTGTTTATGTAATATGGCAGACTGGGATTGCACTACCCTCCCAGTCTTGCTGGAATAAAAACTTAAATAAATAAATAAATATACAGATTTCTGTAATAGTTTCCAACTGCTCGTACAGGTGTCGCCGAATGTACCGATTTTCTCTGCGTAATATTTAGGGGAAAAAAAAAATCTTTGTAGGCTTCTCGTAGGTTGAAGGTTACCATTCATCACAATGTCTAAATAACAAAAAATAATTTATTTTCAGTAGAGATGTTAATGTGAAAATAAATTTACGAAATGGCCATCAAAAAAAAATTGCTATTATATTTAATTGAGTATTATATTTGATTACGGTAGGGGATTTAACACCATTAAGACGAATTTCCTGTTTCTGAGTAGATTCGAGTTTATTTATGTTATTTTCGGCTGCTTTGATTGAATAATATAATTCGTCGAAATGTGAGTCAGAAGTTTCCATGTTGATTTCTTGCCACGTATGTGCAATCTTTTCCGGAGTAACTGTCAAGATAGCAGCAAAAATTCGCTTCCGCGGGTGATCCAAATCCTGAATATTTTCTGCATACACTAAGTTTTTAATGTACCCCCAGAAAAATAAATCCAAAGGGGTAAGGTCAGGACTTCTTGAAGGCCAGGCAATGGGGGCTCCTCTACCAACGATACTGAACGGCAGTCATTGGCGCGCCCGCGGCCGACCTTGGCTACTGCGCATCTAGTGTACGCATAGCAAGGTCACGCCACCTTCAAAACAAAACTTACATTCACCAGCTAGCGTTCAGTGACAGAATTACACATTTTACATAAAGGGTTTCGGTGCTATAATTTTTTTTAAATGTTGGCATGCATGCTTTCCCAACAGGTGGATTGGTAGAGGAGCCCCCATTGCCTGGCCTCCAAGAAGTCCTAACCTTACCCCTTTGGATTTCTTTTTCTGAGGGTACATTAAAAACATTGTATACGCAGAAAAGATTTGGGATTCGGATCACCTGTGGGTACGAATTTCTGCCGCTATCTTGACAGTTACTCCTGAAATGATTGCACGTACGAGGGGAGGTTTTTAAGTTCGCGGAATGGGTGGTAAGGAGTGGAAATAAAAACCCAAATTTATTTTTCCTTTTCAATATATTCACCCGCTACCCTAATACATTTTTCGGATCTTTCAATTTATTTATGTATACCCTCAAAAAAAAGATTTGTCTTTGTGTAAAAAATATGCTGAAATTGTATCCTTCACTTGTATCCTTCACTTCTCCGATATGCCGATACTATGTCACAGTATTTTTTCCCACTCGCTAGGACATTCGTGTAACTATCACGATGCTCATCTTCAGGCATATTTCGAAAGTAAAATTGTATTTCGTAAAAAACATCTATAATCAAGTGAATGTGTCCTCGTGCCTTTGAGTGTATAGTTCACAATTTACTCCACAGATGGCGTTAGTAGTTTGCGCACACGCATGTATTCAATTCTGACTGACCAAATTGGACAAGCGTCGATAAGATTTATTGTCGAGATCGTGCGTATTCGCAGACGTTTGTTTATGTTGTGAAACTGTGATTTTGAATTTACATAAAAATTTTATTAATTTTAGTGTCATCAGAAGTTTTAGAACTTGTTTATACGAATTAATAATAATAAGTGATTGAGGTACCACTTGTGTCTATCAACGCAGTGTCCTGAGTACAAGCACGCGGATAAATGGCGCCGTCTTTAAGATAACAAGTTTTTGTATGGAATTTAATGTTTTGTTTTTATAATCATCTAGGAGTGTTTACAGACGACGATTTGGTTTCAAATTGTAGATAATAATCTCATCTGTTTATATAGTATGATAAATCATGCCATAAAATGCTGTAATTTGACATAAAATTGGATGGATAGGTATTTGAAATATGACATATACATGTACCGCGTATGGGTATTGAAAAAACGGAGTAGTTCAACGCGGGGAAAAGGTTAAAGAGAGTATGCCACTTGTAAACCATAGTTTCACATGGACAAGAGTCCCCGTAAACAGATGACACCTCTTCCAGTATGGTTTGAACTGATTTTCCCTGCTTGGTAAGGGGTTTTATAACAGCACGGAACTCGATTATCTCCATAATTCACAATTTCTTCCCGATTGACTTGTTTGGTCGACGATAACTCAAAGACTAATGACCGAATTATGATAAAACCCGGTATTTACACTAATAATGAGTTGCTCAATTAGTACTTAATTCAGCAAATTCCCCACTAATCACCTACCTACCCATTCCGCGAACTTAAAAACCCACCCTCGTACGTGGCAAGAAATCGACTACAGACTAGACATCTGCATAGCGACGAACGGTGCACACATCGAAACATACTAAGGTATGAAAAAATTTAATCTTTTTCCACACATTGAATTACCTCTAATAGTTTTTTTACAACAGTTATTTTAAATGTTGTCATTATTTTTCGTTGACCCTGAACAGTGGCGGCTCGTGACTTTTGGGTGTGCTAGAGTGCTGATATTACAAAAATTGGCATTATTGATGTTGTTGTAGCTGACAAAAAAAAAAAAAAATTTTTTTGAAAATTAGTTTTTTGTATGAAAAATTTCAGGAAATTTCAGTTTGGCCGTGCGCCACACGGATTTCCTGAAACATCTTCATACAAAAACCGATTTTTGAAAAAAAAAAAAAAAAAATTCACCTACGACAACATCCATAATGTTGGAGTTTTACCTACCATTAAAACTCTTATTATGTTGTCTTGCTTATCCAGAATATATAATGTGAGAAGTGTTTGTTATCGCTTGGTGACAATTCTAAAGCCAAAGTTGTAACTATTACTGTATTGCTTGCAATAACTTGGTCAAAGACTGAGAGTGAATGGGGGGATTCAGCACCTCAACATTGAGACCTCTGATTTGTCTATATTTCTTGAATGTGTTTTCTGAACTCCAGCTTCCTCTTTCCAAAATGGTGTCTATAGGACACTCTTCCAGCCAACTTCTTGAAGCTGCAGCTGATCTCAAACTCCCAGGAGAGGCATCAATCCCAGCATCCTTCAAAATTGTTTTAATCCATCCACCAATAGCAGTTCTCGAGGCTGGCCTTGCAGGCCCCAACGTGGAAATAAACAGACATTCAACACCAGCTTCATGTCTTCTGTTCTCACCCAAAGACATAAGCTTTCTCAACCAGAATATGGAATCTAGATTACGATCCTCTGCTTTGTAAAGCTTCCAACCAGACTGTCTATGTGTAGAGGTGTCCTTCTTAGAATCAAAAATTTGGCAATAATACAATGTGATCATCATTGTCAACAAGATTATCAGAAGATGCATGTAGTAAGGTCAGATCCTGTACTTGTCTTCCTGATGCCAGAAGTAAATTAACAGAACATCTACGAGATGCTTCGAAAAGAGTCAGGTCATTTGAAGGATTCTTACAGAGCTAAGACACCAAGTGTCCTGGATCCCAAGTAAATGCTCTAAGCTTCTTATTTGCAGAATTTCCTATACCTCTCATCACTTGCTTGACCAAGGGATGATTACTTATCCTCAAATCGCATATGGGGTCATACAAAACCGACACTACAGACTTGTGAAGTGCTATAGTATTGGGATCCAAGCCTTTCCTCACTCTTAAGTATACTAAAAAACCGTGCCAGCTGAGATCCCGAAGGGTTATTAGGACATGTATTATTAATGGCGCACCATTCCTTCCAGCTCTTCCATGCCATGTGATAAGTTGTAAGCTTAGGTTTGCGCCAACCCGCATTCAATAGAGCTTTTTTCTTGCTGTGACCAATCGTTCAAAGCTTCACTCCACCCCTAATCTTCCACACCTGTAGTTGGAGCTTCTGGACCTGTTCAAGATGAAGTCCTGTCGATAAGTCTATCAAGTTGTCGACCAACATGGGTATTATGTGAGGTCGGTCTAGGGCTCTTCTCTTTAAGTCTGGTAACCAAAACACTTTTGGCCAATTTGGGGCTACCAGGTACACCCCTGATGACTTGTTCAGATGTGCCAGCACTCGTGGCATTAAGCAGGGGGGAGGAAAGATCCATGCCAAGGGGAAATCCAACTCCTGCTGAACACGCTGTGAAGCATTGCTCTCTTGTCGTGGGAATCTATCGAGATATACTGATCCATGAAGTGAGCCCTCGAGGGAGCAAATAGATCCACTACTGGACTGCCCCTAACTTGTGAAAAACAGCTCTTACCGCTGGGGGTAGAAGGTGCCATTCTGGTAATGTCATCCCTCAGGAAAGATGATCCGCGAGGCCATTGTAGCGTCCCGGCAAATACTGCACTTGTAAAGAGATTCTGTGCTTGTCCAAAAGCGCAAGAATCTGAAATGTCAGATGAAGGAGACCCATCGACTTGGTGCACCCCTTGTTCCTCAAGTAGGCTACGACTGTCCTGTTCTGAACTTCTCAAATTCTGAGTCAGAGACGTTAAGGCATTTAAGATTGCTGTCATCTCCTTCATGTTGCAATATCCCCCCCCCCCTCTAACTGTCTGTCCAACAACCCAACAGAGGTACATAGTCGATCAGGGCTCCCGGCCGTGATCTGCCGCATCCGTAGTCAGAGAATGTGTTGGGCTGGGAAAATGAAGAGTTGAAACATGATCTAAGTTGATCATCCACCATTTCATTTCTGACAAGACCTCCTTCTTTATCAGAGACTTTTGCTGAGGGGTCAGCTTCAGCATTAACTGTAATTGTATCAGCCAAGTATGAAGTCGACCTCTGGGGACCACAAAGGTAGCAAAATTCAACTTTCCGAGAATACTCTGAGCTCCTTTCAGAGTCCATCTTCCTTTTGTCACGGATATCTGAAGTGAGTTCCAAAGACCCTGGCGTCTGTATTTGTTTAAGGACTTCTGTTTCAGATGGGGGTTCTACACAATTCCAAGATATTCCACTGACTGTGCTGGCTGACGGACACACTTTTGGAAATTTACCGACCAACCTAACCGCTCTAACAATTAAAGAGCTTCTCAAGCTTGACTGAGGATCTCTCTGGTCTGATGAGCCAGGAGAAAGTCGTCTAGGTACACAATAATCCTGATAGCCTGTCTACGCAGGATTTCTGCAATCCAATTTGTGATAGCTTTTAAATTGAAGATCGACTGTTTCGAGCCTTCGCTCGTTTGAACCAGAAAAAGTGTTGATAGGAAGGTGGCATTGTCGTCAGCTCTTTCCATGTACCATCTCTCATCATTGTCATTTCCGGGATTACTTTCGTTTTGAACCTCCTTGCGGAAGCTTGGCTTGGACTTATCAACGAGGGCTCTTGGATGAATGGTATGCGGTATCCTCTTATCATATGTAAGATGGTCTCTGGGACATCTAATTGCCTGCCATTCTCTCCAATAATCCTGTAGTGTAGTTGACCCGCCCGAAATGGTTGATAGTCACCTGTTGAAGCGGCCACGAGAGGTCTGCCCCCTCGCGCCATGCTTCTGTTCCCTCCCCTTACCCCTCGTACAGGAGGAATATTGGGGGTTTCACCCGTGGTCTGCCCGCCGGGGAAACGAGGGAAATGCCATATTTTCCTTTGATGTTTGCTTGGGGGGAAGGCAACAACCTCCTTAGATGTTGAAGGGCGGTTGTGCGCGACACCTGTTGAAGCGGCCACGAGAGGTCTGCCCCCTCGCGCCACGCTTCTGTTCCCTCCCCTTACCCCTCATACGGGAGGAATATGGGGGGTTTCACCCGTGGTCTGCCCGCCGGGGAAATAAGGGAAATGCCATATTTTCCTTTGATGTTTGCTTGGGGGGAAGGCAACAATCTCCTTAGATGTTGAAGGGCGGTTGTGCGCGACACCTGTTGAAGCGGCCACGAGAGGTCTTCCCCCTCGCGCCACGCTTCTGTTCCCTCCCCTTACCCCTCATACGGGAGGAATATGGGGGGTTTCACCCGTGGTCTGCCCGCCGGGGAAACAAGGGAAATGCCATCCTTTTCCTTTGATGTCTGCTTGGGGGAAAGGCAACAACCTCCTTAGATGAAGGGCGGTTGTGCGCCGAGTGGCTACCCTGAGGTAGACGCACTGGACTAAAGCACTTTGCTACACCACCTAGTTTCTGCAACTGGGCAGAAAGTGCTTTTTCCCCAAAAGGATGAGTGGTAGAAGGAGGAATTCTGCTGAAGAGCTTCCGTTCCACTCCAATCTTACAGCTGTCCATTGTTCCTGTAAAGACCCGACAGGGAACCTTCTGAACTACTTTCCTATTTGATAAGTTTTTTGGAGAGCCTGTTGAAAGCACTCTCTGCTTCAATGAGGCATGCAATGCCAGCATCTTTTCCATGGCCGTAAATATTGGTGAGGCGGTGACAAATGCCAGCACCTCGCAGTTTACCTCCAGCTCCTTGAAGCCTGGATCAGCCAAATATTCCTTTAAAGCAGATGCATAGCGGACATTGGCCCACTCGCCCGAGTTTGTAACATGCTTGAAACTGTCAAAAGCAGGACCAAACTTTTATAAATAAAGCTGAATCATAGATAAGTCTAACTACATCAAATTGCGTCAAACGATTATCAAACGAACATGAATGTCATGATTTCGTATTTGTAATTTGAGTATTTTAATATGACATCGCCGATGGTCATATTTCATTCAAAAAAATCGATTACTTAAATTCCAAAGGTGGAAAAATGGTTAAATGTGTCTACAATTGATCCATAAATCAGGTAATTACGTAAGACAATACATTCAGCTTAATTTATCTTTAGTATGGATATAAATGGGTCGCTCCCAGCGGCAATGCCGGCCGGGCCAACCCGTGACAGGAGTGGAGCAAGCCCCGAACATCCCGTCACATTCAAAAAACCAGTTTAATAAACTGGTCCCGTATTGCGGGAACTATCAGATATTAAGCTGATAATACACTTATCTTAGCCAACAGGCCGAGAAGCGATTGCTAATCGGCGCGGCGTCCTTCCGTTTTCGAGAACGAGCGACGCAGATTTATATAGCGTAGGTAGTAGGAATACGCTAATCTGTCAAAAATGTTTGCACTAATCACTTGCACTAATTTTTCATAAAATTACGGAATTTGCGGGTAGCAACAGATATTATTTTCGTTAAAACAATAGAGAACTCCAGTCCAATTTTTTTATTTTTTTTAATGAATAAAGACCTTCAAACTTAAATAACTGCATTTTTATTTTTATAGTTAGTTTTAATAGTTAAAATAATTGTCAAAGTTTTAATTTTTAAAGACTCCCAGAAACGCACCGTATCTATGGTGGTCTTCACCCACCGATAATTTTTTTACTTTTTAAGTTTTCATTTTGAATCAGTGATGTTATGTCGAGGGAAATTTCCCTAGATCTAGGGGAGAAAAATATTTTTTAGGGATAAGGGAAATCAGGACAAAATCTAGGGAAATTTCGAACTCTGGCAAAATTTTTATTACATATGACAGTATTACTGGTATTATTTATATATAAACGTATATATATTTTTTGGAATTCCTATGAATCTTAATTATTTTTCATGTACTTACATGCCATGTTATTTTTAACACTGACAACTCAAAATGATATTAGGGGGGGGGGGTCTTCAAAATACCACGCTTGGTACAAATGAGCTGCGGGTTGCTTATGATTTTTATTTTGCAAAGTGTTTTTTTTAATTTGGAATTCAGTTTCTAATTCAGTGGTGAGTGTATTCGTACTTTTAAATTATTACTTCACGTAGCAAAAAGTGTTTTATTTGGAAAATCACGGTATTATTAGTATATTTACCAAGTTCCGATATCTTTCCAATTAATTATCATATTAATTAACATATAACAGGATTAGTGTTACACAATCAGGTGGCTACGTAGGTAATTGCGTAAATGTGAAATTCTAGGGAAATTTCACTTCTAACTGTTGGCAACACTGTGAAGAACCCAGAATAATCATGGCGGAATGCTTTGTAATGACTTTTCGGTGTGAGGTGTGTTTTTTATTCAAGATTAACTGCTTTTAATATAGAAAAACATTGGTAAAATGTCCACATTTCACCGCTACTGTTATTGTATTTAATCAAAGTGCAATATAAATCATCTCTTTCATTGCAAATACATGTGACATCGTGTTTTGTGTCAGGCGTTACTTTGTAGGTACATTGTTTTATGTATAATACATACAGAAACACTGGTATTTATAATACACTGATCATGACGAGTGTGTAACAACTTGTATAAAAAGCCCTATACTAAAAACAATTTGATAATACATAACCAAATAATGTCAAAATATGACACGACTTTAACCTCAAATAGACAAAATTTATTGCAGATTGTCCGCAAATATAGCCCTTTTCGTAAATTGTTGAGGGCCTAAATTATGTTTCAATAAACACAATAACTATTATTTATCTAAATCTCTATAAACAGTATGAAAATAAACCAAAAACACGAAATGTTGAATTGCATAGGTACGTGTGCACTTCAAGTCATTTCAAATGTCAATACAATACAATACACAGGTGACAGGTTAACTGTGACGTCACCGTTAACCATTTCAGTAATGCCAACTTAACGCTGTGTTTTGGGAAGAGGTTTAAAAATGCACTTTTTAATAATTTATTAAAAACTCTGCATTTAATATTATGAAATAAAACTTATATATTCAGAATCAGCGTTTCTTGGTCTGCATGAACATATTTTTTTAAAGCCATAATATTTTTCACTGGAGTTCCTTATTACGAACGAAAAATTTTTCGACCGGACGTGGGCGAAACAACGCCAAAATTGAATTAACACGGCATCTTAAGATGCCAACTGCACGGCAACAATTGACAGCTGAAGGGAGTTGCAGAGGAATGGCGGGAAATTCAAGATAAAGCAATGGATATGACCGACGCTGGCGGGAAATAGGGCTGATATCTCTCATTATATATTCTGGATAAGCAACGACACACATAATGCCATTTTTTTAGTAAAAGCATCCTAGCGCACCCAAAAGTCACGAGCCGCCACTGCCCTGTAGTATCCATGACGATTGGAAATAATTATCAAAGCATAGAAATATCAAATATAATGAAATACATGCCCTTGAGGTGATTTTTGAAGGGTTCTATTGAAATAATGACCAATGCGCGATTTTTTTCCACTAGACAACTTCTTTCTTGAAGAGTACGCACTTTTTTCACAGGACAGTTCATTTCTAAGATTTAAATGCTCAAAATCTAGAAAGATAGCTGGCAGCGATCGATTGAGTAAAATAGTGCCTACTTTTAACAAGTAATGTGATATTACAGTGCGTAGAGGAATGATCGATGCTATCTAGTTTTGTATGAAATTAATTCAGGAGTGGAAGTTATGAATGACAAATGCAGGAAAAAGTTTATTCAAGGAATGATTGATCAACATCGACATACAATGTATGTTCAAAATATAATAATGATTGCAATTTGAAAGGCAGGTACGGGTACTGCCGCCCTGGGAACCATTTATTGGATAAACAGCACCTCTGCCATAGATCACCCCAAGTGGTTCACTACGCATGGTGACTTGCCGGATTTGCCCACCTACTGCGTGGCGGGCCGGATCGGGAGAGACTGAGTGAGGGAGTCCTTTTAACCTCTCCAACCGGACTCTCTTGACCCATCGCCTTGCATAGCAGTAGGAGGGATGGATTCATGCAACCATCGCTGACGCATTGATTTCCTAGATTCCTATCCACCCCTCATATCTTTTTCCTTCCCAGAACGTCCTCTCCTTCTTTTCCGTAAAAGGTAAAAAGACTCCACACAGCATCCCCAATCATGGGATTTTTTTCCTCAGGGCCTTCTGTACGGAGCTAAGGAAAAAAAAAATGGATTCTAATTTAAAGTATCTTTTCAGACCGACTTCTTCTACCAGTGGTGAAAGCAACAAGTGATAAACTTATTGTAAATATGATTCTGAAAATAATGTGTGAGTCTTGGCTGCACCATATTTACGTTTACAAGGTTAAATTCAGGTAATCTATTTTATATTTCTATTAAATGTTATATTTCAGAAATGACACAATATTCCGGTAGAATATGTTTAATATTGTAATGTTATGTAATTTTGCAGTCATGCAGCAGCCGAGCAACTCCTTGTAGACTTTGATACCGTTCGGATATGGATCACAAAATGTGAGGTTATAACGGACATAACTAGACGGCAAATGTTGAACAACGAAGTTTTAAGGTTGGATTTAATAATAAAATTTTAAGTATTCTCTTACTATAAAGTGTTTTCGCTATGGATTATTTGGGAGGTGGGTATGGTATGGTTATCACCGTCCCGGGAACCATTTATTGGATAACCAACACCCCTGTCGTAGGTCACCCTCAAGCGGGGTCCATAGCTCGTCATTTGCCTTGATAGTCCCATAACAAGTCAATGTTTGTCATCAAATATTGTCAACTTTTGTTGTGTTTTGTTGTGCTTCCCATGTTCGACGGAAAACATTTCCTAAACACTCCATCCCGGGTGAAGCGGGAAGGCAGGCGGGGGCCGGCGGGGGCATGGGCGTAGCCAGGGGGGGTTTTGGGGGTTCAAATCCCCCCCGAAAAGTTAAGATATCAATATCAATAATATTAAAATAAGGAGATGCGAGCGGTATAACTTATTTTATTAATAATTATTACACTAATAATGTATTTTGGATTCGCCCTCTCTACTCTACCACTCGCCGCTGGCCGTCGTTGATTATCCGATCGCATTCGGTAACCTTTGTATATTTTCGTGTCGTATTGGTACGGTATTGTCCCCACACCAGTGGCGGTGTGTCCTGTGAAATTTGACTAGATCTAGGGGAGAAAAATATTTTTTAGGGAAAAGGGAAATCAGCACTAAATCTACAGAAATTTCGACCTGGTAAATTTTTTATTACATGACAAAATTACAAAAAAATTAAGTAACCAATGTACATAGTTAATTAAAAGTTTTCAACACAAATTGTTATAGAGTTAATGCTCAAGACATACAAAGTCGTTGTCGTCGTCGTCGTCGTCATCGTCCCCCCCCCCCCCCCCCCCCCGACCAGTAATTATTATTTTTCTTGAACCCCCCCCGATGCTAAAACCTGGCTACACCCGTGGGCGGGGGGGTATAATTCATTTAATTGACAGGAGCCACGCGGTGTGGTCATATTTATGGAAGAACAAACCGAACGGCTTTTTGAGGTTATGTGTAATGAGCGAGCTTAAATAATCACGAGTTTAAAATATTATTATACTTACGTATAATATTATAATAAATATATTTGATAATAAAATTATAATATAGTAACAAATATTAATATAATTATTCGGTTTAAATCGAGAAACGCCTGGAATATTCTCCGCCGGGGAACGTAGATGCGTTACATGTTTTTGTACAGTGCCCTTGAAATGATTTTACACAAAAACGCAAATGTCATAAACAGCCATATAAGTCGTATAGTTCCTATCCACGATAAGTCCACTATGATCCAAAAATGAAGTAATGATGCAGTTTTTCTCTAGCCGTTGTTTGGCAAACTAATAATATGTCAATGAGTTCCAAACGGCCGTAAAATCTTATGAAAAATGGGTTTATAAATTACGATGAATTCCAAACAACGATAAATCCATGGTGCTGTATGTTTTTTTTTTTTTTCAATTATTTCTGGCTTTCACCCTTCAAGGGTGTTCTAGGCCATCATTTATAATTACAGAGAAAGGAAAGGTGAATTTATATATTAATTTTATTTAAATGAGCAAATTTCAGAATTTTATGGAAGATTGGAGTAGAGTTCAGACTTAGAAGAGATGAAATGTTGAATGGAGGAGAGGCAATTTTTGATAACGCTTGATAGAAGAGAGGATATTTATTTAGAGAGGGACAATCAAAAAATATGTGATCTAAAGTTCCCACATCTAGACCACAGAACGTACAGTCTGGGGAGTCAAGCACATGAATTTTATAAAGGTGAGAAGGAACGGAACAATGTCCGATTCTCATACGAATAAGTAAGGAAATTTCTTTTTTGGAAAAATGGGGGAATTTTTGAAACCACGGTTTTGATGGGATAGTCCTTTGTATTGAGGCGTAGCGGGCACCCTTGGATTGACTAGCAATGTTCCAATACTCTGTCCAAACATTGCGGGATCTATCTTTGATGATGGAAAAAATATCAGACAGGGGAATATGGTTTACGAGGGTAACGGTAGGGTTAGACGCTCCTTGTTTAGCCAAGGAATCAGCAATATCGTTACCCACTATGCCAACATGTCCAGGAATCCAAATCAGAGTGACAGTTTTTCCAGAGCTTTGAATGGAGGTTATCAATACTCGAATAAGACATACAAAATGATCATCAGGATGAAGAAGAGGACTGGTTTTAATTTTTTGGAGGGAACTGAGAGAGTCAGAGATGTAATGGTGCTCCCCCCCCCCCTAATGAAAACTTTACAATATTCTTTCTTCTAGAATTTGAATTAGAAGATTTACAACAAAGATTGGTGGTGACGCTCTCTCCTCGGTCACGAAACCACTTGGGATGTTGCAACCCTTTTCCTCGGATTATATACCCCTCCCCCTCTCTCTCGCGCGTTCAGATCTCCGGTTGGTAGATCTTCCTCTCGTACCTACTGTATGATTCGCCAATAATGTTTGAATCATGACTCGTTTTTCCCACCCCTGTGACTGAACACAGTAAAAGGTAGTTTTCCGGGAAATTCTTACAATAAACCCTTTACTCCACGTTGTGTGATTTTTTGCTTCGGAGCACCTAGGACATCTAGGATAGGTATTTAATGTATTTCGTGGTAACTTTCGGTTCTTTTAGGTAAGGTGTGGAAGAATTTCTCTGTATCTCTTAAACGTCTGAAGGACACGTCCGGTCTAAACTATCCTGAATTTGTCCCCACTATGATCCTAATGATATACACTGCTCCAATATTTACATAATGAGCACGGTTGCTATTACTCTCGCTAGGCTATAAAATTGATCTCTCTCCCTCTACGTCCTAATGATTTTTTAATGTACATACCTTGAATGTTTCACTCGGATAATTGGCGAATTCTCTGCACCGCTTTCCATGGCTAGATCCTATACATAATCGTGATAATACGTTCTGTTGTTAGTAAACACAAATTTATACCTAGGATGGATATAAAGACGGGATAGAGGGTAGGATGGATGGTGATGGGGAAGAAATTCTTTGCAAACTAGTACTGGCTCCTCCACTTGACCAAATTGACTAGGTGGTCAGTTCTCAGGACACGACCCCTCGACCAATGCATGATGAGGCTATACCCATGGCACCCGGAAAATCTCTTGACGATAAACCAGATACCCGGACCCCTCCATAACAAAAGAAGAACGACATGCCTTCAAACCTTTCCTGATCAACTCCAGTATCGAACACCTCCGGAACTACTTTACTGGCTCTAGAAGGGGTAATCTATTTCGTCCCTTATCAAGACTCTACTCACGGTACAAAGTGGCGTAAGCTTGTGACAGGCAGATCCTTCCTCCCACGTGACCGACCTAGCGTACAGACCACCTCTGGAAACCGACTTATCCCCATCCTTGTAAGAGATACGTTTGCTTCCAGGTCGATAGGATTAAAAAATGTGATGATGCTGCAGGAATCTCTTCGCAAGAATCCATGCTCATGCCTCCATCCACACTACCTTGCCGGTAACTCGAGGTGCTTTTGGCAAAGACGCCTCCGACAGCGAACCGTGCCCTTTCATACAAATTGGCACCTCATTTCATACGGTCCTTCGCGCCCAATCACTCGACACCGTCCCGCGAAAGGGAATTGCTTCCAGAACCTCGCGTGACCCGATCAGTCTATGGTGAGCATCCTCCAACATGACAATGCGGAAAGACCCTTACCGGTGGACCACCAATTGACACTTATGTGTGGCCTCGGTGTCGTCATCACATTGTTCAATCATAAAGATTTAAAAAGCGTAGATCAAGAAGTAGGAATTCAGCGGAGTACCTGTTAGTTTTATTTGTTTCATATTTAATATTGTGATTCTGCTCTTCTGCTCTCTTGTCTAAAGATGTTCAGCTGTTCGGGTTGCAGGTAATCGCCTTCAATTTGATATGTCGTACTCCCGGAACGCCCTCCATTTGGTTGAGTGTACAACACCCCCGAGGTGTAGGTACCTCGCTTGCTCGTTCATTTTTTTTGTATGTGTGTTCCCCCCGACCGCCCGGCATCGGCTGTCTGGGAGAAAACGTCACTGCCCTAAATGATAATAACGGTTAAACATATTCACATTAGCTCTGCAATAATATTATTTTTTATCGGCGCTGGAGCTGTTGAAACCTGCCAGGGTTCGCGTTCCATTTACGTCACTCTGCAACCAGGTACCTGTAATTGAAATATAGATTCTTTAACTTACCCGTACGTAATTGTTTAATTCTCCGGTCGGGAAAACACGACCAATTGCATCTTAATTACGTATCCTGTAGACCTGTACCTGTGGAGAAAACACAAAGGCTTCCCTCCCTACGATTTCTTAAATTTTATACGATAAGGCCTGACGTAGCCTTAGATTTATGACTAAATTTAACCCCCTTTCCTTCTTCTTCTCGCAATTGTAATGTACTCCGGTTGACCGATGTTTGTAGGCTATTTCAAATATATCGTCCCTCCTTAAATATGTGTGTTCACTAAGGTTAAATTAGCACTTGCTATATCTTGGTATCGAAACCACTAGGTTGAACTTTTCGTAGATAATTATTATTATTGTTTTATTTCTAAACTATTCGGTACTTATACATTTTTTCCATTTCAAAAGAACGATTTTTTCCCGTAATTAAGATTTTTTTATTTTTTATTATTCTATTATTATTTCTGATATAAAATCCGCAATGTTATTATTAACATTTATTTGTCGACCCCGTTTAAATTTTAATAATACTGACGTTTTATTATTAGATCACGCCTGTTTAAACCGAACTAATATCTGTTATTATAACTCAATATTTTCACTGTCCTTAAATAATTTTTACAAATTTTTTTTTTAAGTTCCTAAAAGCTTTTCACCACTGGCTTGTATCCCTTCTCCTGAATCTAATTAAACAACACTTTGCACAACATCCACTGAAGTTAGATCGACACTCCGCCGGAACGATTTTTGCTAAGTCTCCGAAAAATTCCACAAACACTTCGATTTCGCGCCCTTTTTGACAGCCTTTCCTTCCCGAGATCTCACCCTGAACTTCCCCCTCTTGCCTAAAACCGCCCTTTTTGTCTCCTCCGCTTACCCATTAATCAAACTTAAATTTTACAATTACGACCTTTAAACGCACAACCTTCATAGTTCCCAAATCTAGTATCGTATCCCGCGGTTTATGACATTTCGTCCTGAACGGTGCTCCCAACACAGAATTCGTATCACGCGAAAGCACTATCTCGTAGAATCGGACAGGGGCGTACTCGGTCTCGTCCCTTGGATATACACACGAATCTTCTGCAAAACTAGCGCCTACAAGATATCATTTACCAAGTGAATAATTAATTCAACTTTTCTCGAAAATCTATCGTGTCCGTTCTACCATTTTTAAAATCGCTTCCAGGTACGGTGTATCCTGAGTTTTTTATTTACTCTCCATACTTTTCTCGGTAACCCTAAGTCTTATTTCAACTCGGCAACCTACAACATTTTCCGACCGTCATCTACTATGCATCTTATTATCGCACAAATCGCATAACACGTCACCTTCTAGGTATTTTGTCATTTTAGCATTTGACTGTGGATTTTCTAACAATTAGTGACCGAATATTCTTATTCAGCCGTACCCCTTATGTGGACATGTGGCTGTGTTTGTCTCTGGCTATATGACGCGTTCCTTGTGTTCGCATACATTTTCTTAATATTTCCCGCGCTCGCAAATACCTAAGTATAATCTCTAGTCATTTGACCCCTTCCTAAACAAGGCCGCGACACTCGTAGAACCTTATTTAGTAATAGCCTAAACTTTTATGATCTCGATTCTTCCTTTTACGGGCCGTAACCTCTACCAAAGTCTAATTCCATACCTGCCTCCGAACGTTTTTTCATCTGCACCTTTAGTTCCTCCTTCCATATCCCATCTCCCTCTGGCGTAAAACCCAATAAATCTCCGTTGTTATGCACCTAGCAATTAAGAAAAATACTTGAGAATTCAAATAATTTTAAATCCTGACAGGCCGTTAAATTTTATAGCTTTTCCTAATTTCCTATTACCTATATCTCGCGTATAAACTCGAGTGGTGATTTCAGCTTAATGAATATCCTAATGACTCAAAACCGTGTTAGATATTTCTCACTTGAAAACACTTTAATACGTAAGAGATCGACAACATTTCCTCCCCTCTAATCTATCAGATATAAAATCCAACCCGAAACCTTAGATTTTATTTGGTCGTTGACGTAATCGATTCCTTCCCGACTACCCTGAGATTATCAGCTTTTGTGTTTTGACTACCATATTACGCTCGTTCCCAATACCTGCACGCAAATCCCGCTGGAATTTTGTTCGGAAAAAGCGATATTGATTGTCAATGCCTACTCCCGTTTCTATTCTCATACAATAGAAATCGTTCGTTATTTCATGTTTAATTAACGCATGATTTTTGTTCCTTTTAAAACCTCCGTCAACGAAATACTTGCAAGACTCGCCGACCCCCGATGCGAAGTCAACTGTTGTCAATTCCCTCGTGCTCCCCATAAAAATGCGATTTAGGACCAAGTTAGAAGTGTTTTTACCACTTAAAATAGCTATCAGTTTGGACCGTGGGATAACTTTTGTGTCTCAATTGGACACAACCCTCTCACACCACGCCCCGAGATTTGATTGGCTGATATGCGTCTAATGGTTCCCAACCATACTAGGATTTGCTAGTCGTTTTTTTCTTCCAAAATTTGTTTACACCCTTCGTAGCAGAAAAAATGTCCAATCATTACAGTTTCCCTTAATATTTCTTTCAAAATTAACCAATAGATGTCGATAGTGTGATCATTTTCGTAAAAAAAAAAATATTCGCCAACCATCCAACAAAGCCGGTTCATCACAGAGAGAACAAGAGAATGTTCAAAATTATTTTTTATTACATATTTGAGAGATTCAATAATCGCAATGCACTCTGCAGAAAATATTGAAAATTGGTTTGAAATTGAATAAAATATTCTTTCATTAGAATTATTGTGGTAAACGTTAATACCAATACCACAGTTAGGAGAGTCCGGAGATTTGGAGCCATCAGTAAATAAAAGAGAAGAGTTGGGCCATTTAGAAGAAATAATGTCATTGAACATATTATTGACAGTACGGGCTGGGAGATTGGAATGACTTTTAAGGATGCCGATCCCTTCTAAAATCGTTGGGGATAGGGTGACGTGACTATATTTTAATTTGTACAAAGGAAGAAGATCATTTTTGATAATTTGAAGCTCTGAGAGAGAGCGAAAATTTTTACAGATGGAAGGGAGAGGTTTAGTTCGAGCTCTGATTGTAGATGAATGTGAATGTGTTGAGTCGTTGAACAACGAGACTCTGGGAATAACCTGATGACTTTTAGAATTTAAACATTTAAGAACAAATTTGTCAGCAAATAGTTGACGCCTTAAATAAAGAGGAGGATCAGAACATTCTACTTGAAGGGAATTGATGGGCGACGATTGCATCGCGCCAGTTATTATTCGCAATGACTTAGATTGAATTTTGTCTAATTTACCGAGTGCATTTTTGGATGCAGTAGTAAAAAGTGGGCAGCCATAGTCGAGATGGCTTCGAATAAGAGCATTGTAGAGCAACTTAATGCAGATAGGATGTGCACCCCACCAAACGCCAGTCAATGATCTGATAATATTTAAATTTTTTTCACATTTAGTAACTATATTATTAATGTGGGAAGACCATTTAAGTTTCCTATCAAATGTTACTCCCAAAAATTTAACTTCGGAAGCATTGGGGATTGGAGAGTTTTTAAATAAAATTTGAACAGGGGGGTTATTATGACGATTTGAGAAGGTGACACACTGACTCTTTTGTACTGAAAGTTCAAGACCATTTAAAGTGAGCCATGTGCAAAGGGCATCCATGGCTTCATTAAGATATTTGACGGCGGATGGAATGATTTTGGATGATAAGAAGAAAGCTATGTCATCTGCGAACTCAACAACTTTTACTTGAGGGGGAATGGTGACATGCATATCGTGTGTGTATATATTATACAGTAAGGGGGATAATACATCGCCTTGGGGTAAACCCTTCCAAATTGACCTACTCTGAGGAGTAACATCTGGTAGCTCAATGAAAATTTTCCTATCGAGAAAAAGATTAATAATAGATTGGACAAACATGAGGGGTAAGCCAAGGCCTAAAAGTTTTTTTTTAAGAATTGGGATGGAAACATTGTCAAAGGCGCCTTCTATGTCTATAAAGACTGCAAGACATACTTCTTTGTTAGAAATGGATAAATTAATATCAGTGCTGATGATGGCAAGGTTATCTTGTGTAGATTTCTTTTTCCTAAATCCAAATTGGGATGGAGAGAGAAGATGATTACTCTCGACAAAAAATTCTAACCGGTTTTTAATTAATTTTTCATAAATTTTACTAAGGGTGGATGAAAGAGCAATTGGCCTATAGTTGGATCCAGAATTGGGTGATTTGTTTAATTTTAGAATTGGGATGATTATTTGAGAACTCCAGTCATCAGGTATTATGCCAGTCTGGAAGATTTTATTTAAGATGCTCAAAAAGTGATTTAGAACATTATCATTACTATTTTTGATAATGCTATAAGGTATACCATCTCTGCCTGGAGATGAGTCCTTGACTGTTGATAAACAATTTTTTAATTCAATTAAAGTGAATGGAGAGTCTAGCCAATGATCAGACATAGGAGTGTTGTGGATTGGAGTTATTTCATCTAAGTTAGGTACAGAAGGGGGGGCAATTTTGTCCAAGAACTCGTCTATCCATTTAGAATGAGAAGCTCGAGGAGATGTTGGACTGAAGGAGGATCGAAATCTTCGAATCATAGACCAAACTTCCGAAATTGGAGTGTTCGGAGATACTGAACTGCAGAAGTTGTACCACCCGGATCTTTTTTTTGACCTCAATACCCTTTTGGCATTGGCTTCGGCATTTTTGTATATGAGATAGTTCTCCATAGTCATATTGTGACGATAGGAAAGAGATTTAGCTTTCCGAATTCTCACTACTTTGGAACATTCCTCATCCCACCAGGGAGTCGGAGGGAGTTTTTTGAGAGATTTGGTTTTAGGGGGAGGAGTTGATTTATTGATTGCAGTTACGAGCATTGATTTGAAGTTATCGTAGTCATCTTTGACAGATAATGTATCGGTATAGGATAAATTTTGTATAAACTTATCCATATGTGAGTTAAATTCGTCCCATTTGGTGAGTTTTGTTTTAATCTTTGTCGAAATATGGGACTTGTCTGAATGGAAAGAAGTTTGATAAGTGATGGTGATCGGGAAATGATCACTGGAGCAAGGGTCGGGGGACACCACCCACGAGGAGAGAGGTGCCAGATTAGTAGAGCATATGGAGAGATCCACTGCACTGGGGTTTGTGTTGGGGCGAGAGATTCTAGTAGGAGATCCGTCATTCAAAAGAAAAAGGTTGGATTCATCTAGGAAATCCATCACACTTCGACCGTCTCGATCACAGAAAGCAGAACCCCAGACGGGGGAATGGGCATTAAAATCACCCAATAAAAAGAAAGGAGGGCTTAGTTGACGGACAATTTGCAACCACGCTTGTTTATTGAAGTGCGATGTTGGGGGAAGATAGATAGAAACAAAGGAAGTGTCCTTTATTTTAGCTGCAACCATTTGAAAGTCAGCATTGGGGGGTTTGATATTATTTATTGGGAAAAACGAAAGGGATTTTTTAATAAAAAGGGCAGCACCACCGCCCGTACCTTCCGGGCGATCATCGCGGAGACAGGAGTACCCTCCCACATTAAAGTGGGTGGATGGAGTAAACCATGTCTCCGAGATAGCAGCCACAGAAACAAGGTTTGAATTTAATAGGTTAAGAAGGTTCGATTTGTTAGAAATAGCACTGCGGCTATTCCACTGAAGAATTCTGACATCTTGAAGAGCCATTTTGAATAAATGATTTTAATGTGGAAATAATAGAAGCAGCGTTGGACGGTAGATTAGTTTGAGAAGAAATTAGGTCAATTAGAAGCATAATAAGAGTTTGAATAAATGAAGAATTATCTTGGGAGAATTGTTCAGAAAGCTTTTGATGGTTTGTTGAGGATGAATTATAATTGTTTGCGCACCCATTTGTGGCATTTGAAAGAGGTGAACCATTGGGATTTAAGAGAAGTGAGTTGTGTTGTTGCTGATCGTATCCAGGAGCCGGTTTAGAGATAGGGTTTTTGTATGTGAATTTAGTTGAACGAGAAGATGTTGAGGAGGAGGCGAGTGGGTTGGATGAAGAGTTACTGGATAAAACCTCAGCAAATGATTTTTTGACAGGCGGGAATAGTTTAGAAGCCTGCAGAAAAGACAAGTTCTCAGAGGCCATAGAAATTTTTATATTTTTTTGGCGAGATTGTTCCGGACAAGAAGAGTTAATGGCGGAATGAGCACCTGAGCAGTTAAAACATTTAGGTGAAGAGAGAGAAGAACATTTGTCAGCCGTGTGGTTTTCTCCACATTTGAAACATCTGGGAGGGGATCTGCATGCAGCTTTGGTATGACCAAAACGACAGCAATTGTAACATTGAGTGGTGGGATAAGTATACATTTCAACTGGTAAGGAGTTGAAAAATAAATAAATATGGGAAGGAAGAGATTGTCCTTCAAATGTGATGACGACAGATTGGGAGGGCTTCCAGGAAACGATGCCCTCAGAAGAGTCCTTATAATTTAGCCTCCTGGCTTTTATGGGATTGCCGATATGTTGGGGGGTTGAAAGTGAAGACAGGATTTCTGGAATGGACAGATCGGTCGAGATACCTCTGACGAGGCCCATACGAGTGACATTGAAAGTTGGGATGTACGCCTTGAATTTAGAATTTGATGAAATAAATATGTTTTTGATAAAGTTGTTGGCGGCTAAACCTGAGAGGAATTCAACAGAGATTCGGAAGCGACCCTCAGCTTTTACACCTCCAGGCTTAATCGAAAGGTTCTTGCTATTTGATAGAAATTTACCAAATTCAAGAGGGTGGATAGTTTTACCTTGCTCAGTTTTTTGAGCGTACACAATGAACGGGCCACAGGAATGAGGAGAATAAAAGTTTGTAGGAGGAGGTTGAGGAAGAGCAGGTGAAGACTGAGAAGAAGAAGGAGAGTCATGTTTTATTGAGGAAGAGGGACTAAACTTCCTTTTTTTTGTGGTAGTCAGAATGACAGATTCACTGTCTGAAATTACTACATTTTCACCATCTGGGAGGTCAGGGGGAGGATCTGGGGGCTTTTTAGGGTGTCCAGGGGGGTCCTCCTCCATTGTTCACAAAATTACAAAAGAAAAAATGTATGGAATCTGGAAATCAGCGACGAAAAGTGACTCCTGGAAGATCAGAGGGGAGAAGAATCCTCAAGGAACAACACACTACACTTTTATTGACCAGAAAACATAAAAATATTAGTTAAAATAATAAAAAAAGATTATTTTTTCCTAGGCGAAAACAAAATAACTGTGACCGTGCTGTATGTTCCAAACGCCGATAAGTCCACCGCCATGCAGGCAGCAATGAGCGGGAAGTATTTCGTCCAGACAGCCAATGAGCGGAAAGCATTTCGCTAATCCCAACATGGCCACAGAAGTGTTGTTTTGAAAAAGTGTCTGCCGTTTTATTAGTTTTTAAAGCTAAATAATGTCAGATCTAACCATAAATGTTATTCAAGTGACGGGAAACATATCTAGAAAGAGAGTTATCAACAAGAAATCACAGAAAAAGCACGTCGATAGCCGTAGCAGGAACTTAAAAATCTCCTATTTTGAGTGAATTCGACATCGAACGTCAGCCTTTACTGGGTGTTCCCAAAACTTTACTGAGTTATTTTTAATAAATTTGAATTTTTATTTATTGTTTTCAAGTCATAGGTCACCCCAAGTGGTTCGCTACGTTTGGTGATTTAGCAGAGGTGCCCGGGTTCATGGGATGAGGTGTGTTTAGGTCTGATGACCAGGACACACTGAACCCCAGATTCCTACCCACCCCTTAAACCCTTTTCCTTCCCAGAACCCTCCTCTCCTTCCTTTCCCTAAAAGACCCTCCACACAGCATCCCTAAAGATGACATAGGCCCTCAGGGAAATTATTTGCCTCAGGGCCTCCTGTGTGGAGCTTATGTAAAAAAAAAAAAAAAAAAAAAAAAAAAAAAAAAAAAAAAAAAAAAAAAAAAAAAAAAAAAAAAAAAAAAAAAAAAAAAAAAAAGTTTAATTTTATTTAGTTTTCAAGTTCCGCTAGTATTTAATTTATGCGTGACCGCTTTTTAAAGACCTTGAATTAAAAAAACTTTTTTTGTTTTATTAATTCGTTTTTTCGTATTTGCTTTAATTGTCTATTTATTTATTCTAGACACTCTGCGACACACCTGCCAATTTACCCACTGTGCAATTTATCTTCTGTTTTTATGTAAAATATATCTGATTTTCTTGGCGCAATGATGACAGAAAAATTGTATACATGAAACATCTGCATTTCTTTTTTATAATAATATTTTTATGTTTTATACTTTAATTTAGTTTATTAGCGTAACTGTTTTTGAATTTATCGTGATAAATGCAGAAATTTTGTAATCATCAAATCTCTGCATTTCCTTTTTATAATAAAATCATTATGTTTCGTTATTTTTTTTTACTGCATAAAAATGACATACAATGGGAATTTATAAACGGGAATAAATTTTATTAAAATTTTCATTTTATGTAAAAATTATTTACGTTAAAAAAAATTATTTGTGCGATTTCTTTAGTTAACACCTATTTCAATCCCAATATTTTTTTTTTCTTAATAAACTTATAATTTTTAAAAAAATATTTAAGAAAAAAATTTTGTGCTCTTTTTGTGTTGAATTTCATTTTATTTTATTCCAATGTAATTTTAAATAAACGAAAACACTTAGCATAAAAAATTTATATCATTAAGTATTTTCGTTTTACTTAGATAATATCTTTTGTTGACCCTGTACTTGCCTTCCACGTGTCAACGGTGTTGAGAAACAAACACCGATAAGTCACAGGATGGTGAGTTCCTATCTACCTTTAATATGACAGTTAGTTTCAAATTCCGATAAGTCCATCCTTATTTACGTAATTACTCCTAAACTATCAAGAAAACAATTGTTTTAGTTTATCGTATATGTCCGTAGTTCAAAAACAAAGCCCACTAATTAAATAGTTCTCCAGATTTTACTTAAAAAACATCGCAATTAAAAAATAATAGTTTGCCAACATTTCACCAAAGTGGACTTATCGTAGATAGGAACTATACGACTCATATATTCTTATTATTATTTTATTACTTTGGGTCTTGCCGCGACCGATGCTCTCGAACAATCGTCAGTTGCAGTTTGAGCTTTGAGTATTCCCGAGTACCGACAATGGAAAATCATAATACTTTGGCATTCATTTCCCTAATCAGGGAGAGACCAATCATTTGGGGCGTCCAGTGCCCAGTGCCCAGATTTCAAAAATAAATTGAAGAGGTATGATGCCTTATCAGAGGTGGCGACTGTTCTAGGAGTTACAACCAAAACCGTAAATACCAAGTGGACCATTTTCGGAAAGATTTCCGACTAATATCGATTATTGCACGACCTAAAGTTACTATTAAGAATTTAGAGTGCGTAAATATTTACGTCAAAAACAGAATAATTATAAATATTTGATATTATATTATAATTTTATTATCAAATATTTTTATTATTATATTTAGGTATAATAATATTTCAAACTCGTGATTATGTCCGCTCATTGCACATAACAACAAAAGGCCGTTCCGTTAACTCTCCACACACGACGCATTGCACGGCATCTGTCAAAAAATGAATCCCTCCCCCGCCGGCCCCCGCCCAGTGATGCCAACTTAGCAACTTTATAGCTAGATCTAGCTATTATTTGATGTCAGACAGCTACATTTTAATGAAACTTGTAGCTAAACTTTTTAGCTACTTTTTATAGCAACTTTTCGTCATTGTTTGATATTTCGATTTCGTCATGAGAGAACATAAAACGCTACGTCGTATAGTTAAAAGTAAATAACAAACGCGACTCTATGGTCATAGGCGCTATGGTATAAGTGGCGTTAGCCGGAAAATCCCCGTTTCCTGCTGCACTAGCTCTCCCTTTTTGGAGTACAGTGCCACAATCTTTGATATTTCTATGACATATTTGTTCACAACTAGCGACACCACCACCGGAACAGATAACTTTGTGGCACTGTAATATTGTTCTGTGCGCTAGCTAGCTACGACAGACAGAATACAACCAAAATAGTACGCACTACTCTTATTCTACCTTGTGTTGTTTTGTTTTATCCAAATAAAACCTGGAAATAAAACGATTGTCAGAATTTAGAAGATTGGGGGGGGGGGGGTTAAAAATTGCAAAAAGTTGGTCACGTAGTATGGGAACGTTCCCTTATCTACTTAGTGTAACGTTTAGCTACTTCTAGCAACTTTTTGGGGTAAAAAAAACTGGCAATCTAGCAACATTTGTAAGATGTCTAGCAATTTAGCACAGCTAACTGTTGGCAACACTGCCCCCGCCTGCCTTCCCGCTTCACCCGGGATGGAGTGTTTAGGAAATGTTTTCTGTCGAACATGGGAAGCACAACAAAACTCGAAACACAACAAAAGTTGACAATATTTGATGACAAACATTGACTTGTTATGGGACTGTCAAGGCAAATGACGAGCTGTGGACCCGGCTTAAGTGGTTCGCAAATGTTTGGTGACTTAGCAGAGGTGTCCTGGGGTAAAGTATGTCTTACCTACTGCGTGGCGGGCCAGTTTGGGAGACTGGTTGAGGGAGAATTTCATAATACAACTACCCATTGAATTCCGTCGCATCTCTTGCATGAGTTGTTTATTTAGAAAGAAATTATCAAATGTTACTTTTCTCAATAAGCTGCCTTGAATCCACATGTTTTTAAGTATTCATATAATTGGATAAAATGTTAATAATAAAGTCGGGGATAGCCCATACCTAAAATATTTCAAACTGCCTCAATTTTGTGTTTTAAAAATGATCTTCACAAAGCTAGTGATTCCGTTACTGCAAACTTGCTGGAAAACAAACTAGCTCCACGCAGATAAAAAAAAAGGTAAAAACCAATGCTTCTTAGGATCTTTTGACTGTGAGATAATTTATTTATTTATTTACGCCCATTTTGGCTTTTACATACATATATACACTTAACAATATTTACGAAATTATACTAGTAAATAGTGCAGAAAATGACTGTTTACAACACTTGCACATAAACAAATATAAAGCAAAAATACTATTGAATTTGATCCACAGTATGCAGGCACAAAATATAAAAACAAAAAAAATACAAAAATAGCTTCTCTCCTTCAGCCGACAAAACACCACCAATATGCTAGATGAAAAAAACTTTAATAAGGTATGCTTATATATATATAAATTGATGTATTAAATATATCAACAACATCGGAGTATTTGTTTCCAAGCTGTTGAATCCGTCGCATAGGAGTATAATACTGGCATGTTGACTTAGAATAGCTACAATAATATGGTAGGTACTGTCTTGTGACTGACCTGCCTGGAGTATGAAAAGAGATTACATATAATAAATCAGGGGTGTCAAACATTGAATTAATGATTTTATACAAACAGGTTAAATCGGAAATGATTCTACGATCAGATAATTTTATTAAATTTAATCAACGAAGTAGGTTATCGTAATTTAGGCATTCACTAGGAATGCCCATTTTAAAATTTACATATCTTAAAAATTTATTTTGGATTCTTTCAATCGCATGTGAATGAACCTCATAATTTGGGGACCAGACCGTGGAATTGTATTCTATATGACTCCTTACTAGTGACATATATAAAGTTTTTACAGTATTGACATTATTAAAATCACTAGATACCCTTAAAATAAATCCCAACATTTTCAAAGCTTTATTGGTTATTATTTCTATATGCTTGATAAAGTTGAGTTTCGTGTCAAACCAAATACCTAAGTCATTAATTTCTGAGACAGATACTAACGACATATTGTTAATGGAATAATCGAAAAATATAGGATTCTTTATTCGATAAAACCTCATAATTTGACATTTGCTTGTGTTAAGTTGCAAGCAGTTATCATGACACCATATAATAAATCTCAACAAGTTATTTGACAATATATGGCAATCATTAATGTTTCTGATTGCTTTGAATAATTTCAGGTCGTCTGCAAACATTAATACTTGAAAGTCATTGAAAATATATAACACATCATTAACAAATAATAAAAACAAGATTGGACCTAAATGTGACCCCTGGGGAACACCACTCGTAGCAGTGAATTTGTATGAAAATGTGTCATCAATTTTAACAACCAGTAATCTGTTGACCAAGTAACTGTTAAACCACTTATATAGTGAACCACCAATACCGAATTTATGCAGTTTATTCAGCAATAACTCATGATTAACTTTATCGAAAGCCTTACTAAAATCGGTATAAATAGAGTCAACTTGACATTTACTAGACATAGAATCAGATATATAGTTTCGATACGTTAACAAGTTAGTGAGGGTAGATATTCCAGCAGAGAAACAATGTTGTTTAGGAGAAATGACGTGATTTAATTGGAAAATAATTTTTTTAAGAAGTTTTTCAAAAACTTTAGGAATTGTTGATAAAAGGCACACCGGTCTGTAGTTAATCACCTCGTGTTTATCACCTTTTTTAATGCACTTTCTTTTTGATAAATGTTTTCGTAAACAAATATTTTTGGTTCCGGTGTCATTTTCAAGACCCACATACCTTGTCTAGATATGCTTGGTCGAAGCTATAGACCCGTCGCCTTGTATCGCAGTGGAAGGGATGGATTTACACGTCCATCACTCCTGGACACTTGACCCCAAATTTCTACCCACCCTTCATATCTTTTTCCTTCCCAGAACTTTCTCTCCTTCCTTTCCCTAATGACATAGGCCCCGAGGGAAATTGTTTTCCTCAGGGCCTCCTGTGTGAAGCTAATGTTAAAAAAAAATCTGTTGCTATATTTATGTTTTAAACTTTGGACTATATATTCTGTTGCTACATTCAATGTCTTAACTTTATACAGCGATGTATGCGGATATAATTTAATGGATTGTTTGAACTTCCGCAGGCGATGTGAAGGAGTGGGCAGATTACTTCTCCATTCCCCGGGAGAGTCCATAACAATGCACGACGTGTCACAGCCTAATCAAAGAGTTGTGGTGCAGCAAGGTATTCATCCAATGATCTATATTTGTAATTTACATTCATTTCAAGAAAAACTGATATTGCCCATCTACATTCTATTTTTGAATGGGTTGGAAAATGAATCAATCGGAGTAAAGGGTATTCCTTAAATATTTTTAGAAACTTTTCATCGATAGATGGTGCTATTTTCAATATCGTCTAATAAAACACTTTTAACACGTTATGCTTTTTAATATTGAGATGAATTATTGATTTGCGGCCGTATATAAGTAATATTAATCTGTATAAAATTTTTTTGGTACCTATAATTTCATAATCGAAGAAAACGGCTGAAAAATACACAATTTCATTGCAAAAAATACGTTCAAAAGACTTTTCTCACAGCTCCGCGCGCATTGGTACAGAAACACATTTGCGAAAAAGAGTGAATGTCAAATATTATATGATATTTCGCACGGGTTGAAGAGAGACGGAAGAAAGAGGTTTGTTTAAATCGGGCAATTTAGTCAACGCGTGGGGAGATTGATAAAAGGAGCCAGCTATGAATAACGGCATGTGTGCCGGGAGCTGGCGTTAACTGGACCCTTTTTTTAGAGGCCGCTTTTGCTCAATAGCTAAGGGCTCTCCTCTCGACGCGGCATAGAGTCCCTGCATGCATCTCGTTCTAGCGGCTCTTTAACAAACGAGACAGCGCTAGCAACCCATGCTCTGCAGGCAATGTCGTGTGGAGCGTGTCGATGCCAAGCGATGTAGGTACATACCTACTTACGCATTATCTCATTTGTTTACTCGCAGATATTGTGTGAATAAGTCAAAAAGTTGCATTTTTTCTTGTATTTCTGTGGGGCGCATTTATCAAACCAACAAAGTGGTTAGAATTGTCAGATGGAGAAACAATTTTGTCGGGTGCTCAAGTCAGGATCTGTTTTGCTTTCCTTTACAACAAAATACATAATAATGTAATTGGTGAGTATCCATAGAAGCAAAGCTAAGCAGAATGAAACAGAGACGTGCAAAAATTGATCAATCATATTGTTCAGAAGACACATCTCGTCTCCGCTCCACATGTAAAGTTTTGTGATACAGGACTTAGGTGTTAGATAATAATAATAATTATTATAATAATAATAATAAATTTGGACAAATACACTAGCTGGTTCCCGGCATGCGTTGCAATGCCATATTAAAAGAAATAAATTGTTTCTCCCTGCATGTTCTTTACCGTGCGTCCCCGTTCCCCTTCCACCTTCCTCCCCCGCATTCCCCTTCCACCTTCCCCGTCTACCCACTCTCCCCTCCCGCTCCCCCGTCCCGCCAAACCCTCTCCCGCGTTCTATATATTCACTCCCAGTACATTCAGTTTTCTAACAACTCGCGTGCCAGCTATTACAATTTTTTTGATTAAAATTTTCATTTTTCACATATTAAAAATATATTTTTTTGTATATTATAAGAACATTACTCAAATCTGATACCTAACATGGGTAGGTACCTATTTAAAATATCTATAATTTCAAAAATCCATAGACAATTCTTTTGTTACAAAAAAAACAGCTGCCTGCTAAATTCAATTTCAGTTTAAATAGTCGTTAAGTTTTTTGAAATTATCCAATTTTCTGCTTAATTTTCTTAATTTTTCTATCCGTCAGAACCTTCTACTAAGTTTTTTTATTTTTTTATTAGCAAAGTTTTTTTTGGTACATTTACATATGGGTAAATACATAATAACAAAAAATGTAAGTAACAAAAAAAAATCCCACAAGTATTAGAAAAAAATCACACAAGTATTAGAAAACTTTAAAAAAAAATCAATGAAATAGGTAAAGTCGTTCTGAAGTTACGGAGTGACCAGGGAATCTAGTATTCAGTCAAATTATTCATGTAGTGCTTGATCTAATACAATTATACAAAAATGTTTAATGCAAAGCAATGACAAGTATAATATAATTTGATTCAAAATGTACACTAACAGTGCTATTATAGCACAGGACAATAATAATAACTAGCATAACATAAAAAAAAGTACAGTACATTATAAAGGAATGATAAGAGAACTACAAATAATCATTAGTAAGAGTGCTATAGCACAGGAAAATAGGACAATATTCCAGGATAGCGTTTTTGTCTATGTATTATCTATGTATGTCAGTTTATTTTTCATTATCAGTATTAAGATCGCTAAATGTATTTCAAAATGTATTTTGAAGCCATAAGTATTTGAAATACAAATTACAAAATACCTTAGTAGCAGGTAATTGAAATACCAATTGCAAAATACATTTTTAGGAAGTAATTGAAATACAAATACAAAATACGTATTTGTATTTCAAATTTATATTTGTATTTCAAATACGTATTTCAATTACAAGTAATTCAAATACTGCCCAGTCCTGCCGTAAACTAGTGGTAAAACATTATAAAGTATGTGTTTAGGTACTAGGTACCCAGGTAGGTATATCAAGAAAGAATGCAAGACTAAAACCGGGAATCCACATGATTTATTTCATAAAATTTATGAGAAATATCCCTATTGAGAACCGGCTTTCTGTACAATAGAAACCCAAAATTGAATCGGCTTCAACTTTCCTTCTGCGAAATCTAACATTTATCATTCATATCAAATCTTACATTCATAGGTAGTGTCTCTTGAGATCATTTTTCGCAATAAACCGGCGCAATCAATCAATCGGCGAATTAATTATTTGAGAACAAACAGTCGGAATAAAAGTACCTAGAGATGTATGAATGCGAATAATCGTTTTCTTCACATTCACTTTCAACTCTACCCATCCTAGGTATCAGCGAGAAAACGGGGATAGATAATTAGTAAAAATTAAACAATACTATAATAATAATTATAAAATATTATAACCTAACTATAGAATGAACCTAGAAAATTTGGATAGTGAGTAAGATTAAGAAAGGGAACCTTATATGGTTTGGGCATGTAGAGCGAATGAATGAAGAAAGTAGGTAGGTACCTAAGAAGGTAGGTAGGTACCTAGTGTAAGAAGAATATATGACGTAAATGTGAATGGTAGAAGAAGTCGGGGATGCACGAGGAAGACACGGCACGATCAAGTGAATCAGATACTTTAGTCGGGTCATGTCAAAAGTCAGAATAACAGAAGTGTATGTATGAATGTGAGTGAGGCAAAGAGTATGTGCCAAGACTGAGTTGTTTGACCGAGTAATACCTGTATTTTAGATTTTAGAAATGTATTATAAGTTTGTACAGCGCCCTTGAGGTGATTTTTCACAAAAACGGCGCTATATAAATCATCCAAATATTATTATTATTATTCCAATTCGCCGTGCCGACGTTTCATCCCGTTTGCACTAAGTCTTGGATTCACTCTCTTCCCGGAATAGCTATGTTTCTTATAAAGGGCACGCCTCATTTTTATAGAATAACAATAATGCGCTGCACAAAATTTTGTTATTCTTGTAGGCAGTAAAGTCTTCAAACTTCTAAACCCTTGGCAGACAGACATAAATCAGAGAGAATAGTAGGTATCCAGCTCGATCTATGCATTTTATTGTTTAGCACGTCTCAATAACATAACTAGGCAGGCGTCTAGTGATAGTTAGAGATTTAAGAAAGTTCTAAATAATTACAGTCGCTGTCACCATAATTATATAGTTAATTTTACCTTTTTAACTGCGTGCCCTTAACCGCAAATGTTCTTTGCCCCAAGTAATACTGGAACATTCGTAAAAAAGCAAAACTAACATTCTATCAGAATAACAAATCAAGCCACGCAAATTGGCATTTTTACTACAAATATACTGACCACTTTAACGCCGTAGGAATGGGTTGAAAGCGTGCACGAGAAACCAATGGCTCTCACATAGGTTTGTCTCCTTCTAATAGAGATTAGTGCATTTTAGCTGGCGGTGTTTGCATAAAATAATTACTTTTGTTAATTTAATTACTTGGTTATTATTAGTGATAGAACAGTGAAATTTTGGTTCGCGGTAATGTCATTATTAGTATTATTTTTCGGTACTAAAATAAATAAAATGTTATCTGTAGTTTTCAAATGCGGCTGAAAAATAGATTGTATGGGAATTGTCACATCTGTTTCACCTTAAATGCCAAATGTAAAACTGATGTTGCCCATCCACATTCTATTTTTTAATGGGTTGGAAAATGAATCAATCTGAATTAAATGCCAAATGAAAAAAATCGACAGGAGACGAAAATATATAATTTTTTTCACTTCAAATTGATTGTTTTCACACGATTTTTGCCGCTAAGTGCCGTATTCGAAAAGACGGTCCTAGAAACTCATGAGAACTGTCAAATACCATGTATTTTCTGGGTAAGACAATTTAAAGTTTTGCAATGTCATAATAATGCTGTCAACTTGTTGCTGTGTTCCAATGTGTAATTACAGGGTAGACATTTGTTCCCAAAAGATAAAAATTTGAAGGAGAATTAATGGACTATAAATCTAACTGTAGGCATTGTAGAATCATTTACTTTTTCTTTGATGCATCACCGAGGAGCCCGCTAAGGGGCGCGGAAGCTGAGTGTGGTTCACGACTAGACCGAACGTCATGTGCATTCTTGCTGGGACTGCCAATCGATCGGAGAGAACTTCCAACCATTTGCCATGCCCTTATTATTTATATACTGTGTCTTCCTCCCAAACAGATGCTTGTAGGATACGCTGGATACAATCACCCAGCGCTTGCCACCTCGTGAACTTTCACCATCCTGTCCCATTGTCTTGTCTATATTTTGTCATACTAACACATATTGTATCTTGTATTTCCCGCTAAGCACTTGCATGCTGCTTACTAACAACGTATGCAGGTACATTAAAGGTCTAAATTCATTCTAAACTAAATGTAGCTTCGTTCTTTTAGCGAGTCCTTGCGAGAGCCTTGAAGAAGTAACCATCTGTTACTTATACCAGGGAGGGCAAGAGGTGGATAATGTAGGCATTGTAGGGACACAGTAATTTAACATAACATCTTCTTAATCTTCTCACATTTGAATATCCAATATAAATAATAAGTATAATATTATATAAAAAATTCAAAGAAACATTTTATATAGAATGCACAATGAAATCGTCATTGAAAATGAATCTCGTCAATATTTTGTTTTGCCGTAAAAAATATTTGTGAGAAATAATTATTTCAGATGGTTCTGTATTATTTTTTTTTTTATTCATTTTACTTTTGAAAAAGAACAGTAATAAATCGAAAAAAGAATGTTGTTGAGGTAAACATAGTCCATAGGATTGCCAATGTATATATTCTAAAATATCCAAAAGAGATGTTCAAAACACCTACAAGTTCCAATATAATGATTCAACCTCCAAAATGAAACAAAATTTAATTGAAATTAGCATTTATTTTTTACCGATGTTCTCTTTCGTTCAGTTTGCTGCAAAAGAAAACGAAATTATAGTATGTACATTCTCACTTGTAATCGTAATATTATTTTTCTATATGGTTGGATAACCAGGAAATGCTCTTTTAATCGGTATTAGTTAGTTCTCATATTGAAGAATCCCCACAAATACCCACTCGGTTTATATTCTTAAAAATTCCCTGCAATTTGGGCAATTCCCCACGAATTAGCAACCCTGGTCCATAGATAAACCAGTTAGATTGATGACAGCAGGACTGCATTCCACCAACAAATATTTTGGAACTAATACTCAGAAAATAGCACATTGCGCATTCTATTTTTGAATGTGTTTGAAAATTAAAATAGTGTGGAAACAAAAACATTTGGGGAGAAAATAATAGTGTCCTCTTCTTATATATTGTGTATTTATTTCCAGAACAAGTAGATAATCCGGAAGATTGCGGAGAGATAATGCCAGCGGAGATGTATGTTCCCAACCAACAACAGTGGCTGAAGTTGCGCGCCGGGAAAACCAAACGGAGAAGAAATTTCTGCTGCATGACAATAACCATGTGAAATTAATGATATTGTATGTAAAAGATTAACAAGATAATGCCAGCGGAGATGTATGTTCCCAACCAACAACAGTGGCTGAAGTTGCGCGCCGGGAAAACCAAACGAAGAAGAAATTTCTGCTGCATGACAATAACCATGTGAAATTAATGATATTGTATGTAAAAGATTAACAAGAAAATAATAGTGTCCTCTTCTTATATATTGTGTATTTATTTCCAGAACAGGTAGATAATCCGGAAGATTGCGGAGAGATAATGCCAGCGGAGATGTATGTTCCCAACCAACAACAGTGGCTGAAGTTGCGCGCCGGGAAAACCAAACGGAGAAGAAATTTCTGCTGCATGACAATAACCATGTGAAATTAATGATATTGTATGTAAAAGATTAACAAGAAAATAATACAGAAATTTAATAAAATGGAACTAAAATCTTTCATTACTATGGAAACACTGCGAAATAACACCTCAGGAGTTACTTGGTGTGGCCGTAACTTCTAGATTCAAATGTGAGGTTAGGATTAACTTCGGGAATAACGTTAACGTTAGTATTAAGGAGATAGCTTAAAAGCATTTTTACATATAATTAATTGAACTAGAAGATAATAATAAATCTAAAAAATATATGAAAAAGAACAAGACACAGAAAAATAAAAAAACTAACGATTAATTATTCGTAAAAAATTATGCCATTATCGGCTGTTAGCACACCTTAGACGGGAAGGGTAGTTCTACATTTTACACCGGTCTAACTTGAATGCCTGGAAAGGCATTTCTGTCAAATATTTTAATGAATATCGTACACCAATCTCTTTGTAAGGGTCCCTACTACATGTATGTAATATGTAAAAAACATATAAATATGTAAATAATATATATCTGTATACATGACTAAGATAGGGAAATCTTATCTCCTTGTCTTTTCTGTAGAATATCTTTTTATTATAAGGAAACTTACACTTCAGCACTAGAGATGTGCAAATTGTTCTTTTTTGTAAAGCAATAAAATACATTCATTTTTACACCTAAAACGTCACTAAATGGCCCAACACTGACTTTAACTTCTGTTTATTGAGTCCTATTAAAAGTGGGCTATAATTTTGGACAATACTTGTATAGATGGGGTATGGCGAGTACCTACTATATAAAAAAAATTCATTCAAATATACATATTATTTTCGAAGATATATCGATTTAAAAAAAAAAAACATTTTCTCCCAACAGGTTCCTTATTTTGTCCAACTGAAGTATTAACCCATCCGCTCATGGAGAAACTGAAAAAAAAACAGTTGGCAACTCAATCGCTATCTATAATATAAGGAAAGGAACTTGCGAATTTCTCTGGCGGTCCGCACACAGGCAACTTGTTAAAGACAAGTTATCAAGGACGACACGGCGACTAACAGTGCTAGTCGGCGCGTTTCAGTTGCCATGTCAGCGCCTCATGACTTGTCAAGTTTTCGAGTAATTTGCGATATGTCAGAGCAGGAAAATATCGACTTTGTTCTGGAAGTTGACAAATTTTATTATTATATAATTGATAATTGACAAATTATTATTAAATTATATTTCTCAACAAGCTGACATAGTTACTGAAATCGTACAATTGAGTTGCAAACCAGTTTTCAGTTTCTCCATTAGCGAAGGCCCTTATATATTTCTCAACAAGCTGACATAGTTACTGAAATCGTACAATTGAGTTGCAAACCAGTTTTCAGTTTCTCCATTAGCGAAGGCCCTTATATATTTGTCAACAAGCTGACATAATTACTGAAATCGTACAATTGAGTTGCAAACCAGTTTTCAGTTTCTCCATTAGCGAAGGCCCTTATATATTTGTCAACAAGCTGACATAATTACTGAAATCGTACAATTGAGTTGCAAACCAGTTTTCAGTTTCTCCATTAGCGAAGGCCCTTATATATTTGTCAACAAGCTGACATAATTACTGAAATCGTACAATTGAGTTGCAAACCAGTTTTCAGTTTCTCCATTAGCGAAGGCCCTTATATATTTGTCAACAAGCTGACATAATTACTGAAATCGTACAATTGAGTTGCAAACCAGTTTTCAGTTTCTCCATTAGCGAAGGCCCTTATATATTTGTCAACAAGCTGACATAATTACTGAAATCGTACAATTGAGTTGCAAACCAGTTTTCAGTTTCTCCATTAGCGAAGGCCCTTATATATTTGTCAACAAGCTGACATAATTACTGAAATCGTACAATTGAGTTGCAAACCAGTTTTCAGTTTCTCCATTAGCGAAGGCCCTTATATATTTGTCAACAAGCTGACATAATTACTGAAATCGTACAATTGAGTTGCAAACCAGTTTTCAGTTTCTCCATTAGCGAAGGCCCTTATATATTTGTCAACAAGCTGACATAATTACTGAAATCGTACAATTGAGTTGCAAACCAGTTTTCAGTTTCTCCATTAGCGAAGGCCCTCATATATTTGTCAACAAGCTGACATAATTACTGAAATCGTACAATTGAGTTGCAAACCAGTTTTCAGTTTCTCCATTAGCGAAGGCCCTTATATATTTGTCAACAAGCTGACATAATTACTGAAATCGTACAATTGAGTTGCAAACCAGTTTTCAGTTTCTCCATTAGCGAAGGCCCTTATATATTTGTCAACAAGCTGACATAATTACTGAAATCGTACAATTGAGTTGCAAACCAGTTTTCAGTTTCTCCATTAGCGAAGGCCCTTATATATTTGTCAACAAGCTGACATAATTACTGAAATCGTACAATTGAGTTGCAAACCAGTTTTCAGTTTCTCCATTAGCGAAGGCCCTTATATATTTGTCAACAAGCTGACATAATTACTGAAATCGTACAATTGAGTTGCAAACCAGTTTTCAGTTTCTCCATTAGCGAAGGCCCTTATATATTTGTCAACAAGCTGACATAATTACTGAAATCGTACAATTGAGTTGCAAACCAGTTTTCAGTTTCTCCATTAGCGAAGGCCCTTATATATTTGTCAACAAGCTGACATAATTACTGAAATCGTACAATTGAGTTGCAAACCAGTTTTCAGTTTCTCCATTAGCGAAGGCCCTTATATATTTGTCAACAAGCTGACATAATTACTGAAATCGTACAATTGAGTTGCAAACCAGTTTTCAGTTTCTCCATTAGCGAAGGCCCTTATATATTTGTCAACAAGCTGACATAATTACTGAAATCGTACAATTGAGTTGCAAACCAGTTTTCAGTTTCTCCATTAGCGAAGGCCCTTATATATTTGTCAACAAGCTGACATAATTACTGAAATCGTACAATTGAGTTGCAAACCAGTTTTCAGTTTCTCCATTAGCGAAGGCCCTTATATATTTGTCAACAAGCTGACATAATTACTGAAATCGTACAATTGAGTTGCAAACCAGTTTTCAGTTTCTCCATTAGCGAAGGCCCTTATATATTTGTCAACAAGCTGACATAATTACTGAAATCGTACAATTGAGTTGCAAACCAGTTTTCAGTTTCTCCATTAGCGAAGGCCCTTATATATTTTTGATGTTCTAAATTTTCTGAAATTGAATCACGTTGATTTCGAATCTCTGAAAACAGACTTGGAAGGATTTACAAGTGAGAATAAATAGAAATATTGGATTGCGATTTCAGAGAGTGTACGGTATTTATGTTTCATTATATGTGAAAAAATTACTAGTACAAATAACAATGCACTTAAGGAGCAATAACAAAGAATTAAATTATTCAGAAATATCACCAATAGTAATTTGACCTTATAAAAAATCACCGCACTTTTTCAATCAATAAACAAACCACATCAATTTAGAGATTGACATATAAGATCGACACATATACCTGAGCAGGAGGCCGTGCTACAATACAGGACCTCTGCCAGTATGAAAAAAATTGTTTGTTGCTTAGTTCAAGTTTTGGCCGCCTGCAGACAAGTTTACCAAACCCACCAGTTAGAAAATACAACCAATAGCCATCACTCTCTTCTGGTGGTCCAGTTACGGGAACAAATATGTTCAATTTAATGATGGATGATTCTCCTAACCATAGAATAAAGAAGTGCCTCGTGAGCGTGTTTCGTAAGAGAGAGAGACTGCATGCTAAATGGTCTAGAGCCAAAAGATACTGAGTCATTGACACATTTGTTTCCATTCAAATTTGAAGGCACTTATAGTGTCATGTTCTCAATATCTCCTTCAGCAGCATCTCCTTTAACAGTATCTCCTTTAACTGTGTCTCTTTTAGCTATAAAACTTTTAGGTGTAACGCTTTTAGCTGTAACTCCTATAGCAGCATCTCCTTTAACAGCATCTCCTTTAGCAGCATCTCCTTTAACTGTGTCTCTTTTAGCTATAAAACTTTTAGGTGTAACGCTTTTAGCTGTAACTCCTATAGCAGCATCTGCCTTAACAGCATCTCCTTTAGCAGCATCTCCTTTAACGGCATCTCTTTTAATTATATATCGTTTAACTGTAACTCCTTTAGCAGAATCTCCTTTAACAGCATCTCCTTTAGCTGTATCTCCTACCACATCACATTCAATCCTATTTCCTTTATCAGTATCCTCTCCAACAGCTTCTTCAGCATTCCATTCCGTGACATCAGATAGTTCGGATATAGTTTTTTCTCTTGTAACTCGTTTTTTGTGGATAACACCGTCATCACTTTCCGAGGACAAGTAACTCAAGCTAACGTCTGAAAGGAAATTATCTTCTTCACTGGAATCAGAGCACCGATCCAGTCTGTAGGCCTTGGGAAGTTTCTCGAGCCTTCTGTTGAGGGGTGCCTGGTAGAGTTTGGCCTTTTCCTTAGCTTTAGCCGCCGCCTTGTCAGGCCGTTTCCTCTTGATTCCGCGCTCAGCGTCCTTGTCCACTTCGCCACCCTGGCCGCCCAGAGACTCCTCCTTGAAGCCGGGCGGGTACTTCATCTTGTACTTGAGATTTCGGATGGTGCGCTTCTGCTCCTTCATGCTCTTGGCTATCACTCTCTTCTGGTGATCCAGTTGAGGGAACAAATCTGTTGAATTTAATGATGTTGGTTGATTCCTTTACTTATTTATCACAGGTGCAAATATATTCTTGTTAGGTTTAGACATTAAAAATATACATTATTGAAACAATATTAATGACAATCAAAGAATATAAATTATTAGAAAAACATACAGAAGCGAAAAAGATTTCAGTGTGACCAAAACTCGGTAACTTTCGATTACCATTGAGTCACCGAAGCCAGTTTCCATACTGTTGTTTTAACAATCACATATAATTTCTTGAAAATCATTAAATTGATCACTAACATTGTTTCAATTTTCCAAGATAGGAATCGATCTTTATTTTTTGTAAGGATTCATTTTACACAACTTTAATAAAGTCTTTGAACAACCAGATACTTCGTACAACTTCCTCTTCCCCATTTCCTTCTCTTCCTCATTCCATTTAGTCTCAAAACATACCCCATTCAGTCTCAAAACATACCCCAATAAAGTCTTTGAACAACCAGATACTTCGTACAACTTCCTCTTCCCCATTTCCTTCTCTTCCTCATTCCATTCAGTCTCAAAACATACCCCATTCAGTCTCAAAACATACCCCATTCAGTCTCAAAACATACCCCAATAAAGTCTTTGAACAACCAGATACTTCGTACAACTTCCTCTTCCCCATTTCATTCTCTTCCTCATTCCATTCAGTCTCAAAACATACCCCATTCAGTCTCAAAACATACCCCATTCAGTCTCAAAACATACCCCAATAAAGTCTTTGAACAACCAGATACTTCGTACAACTTCCTCTTCCCCATTTCCTTCTCTTCCTCATTCCATTCAGTCTCAAAACATACCCCATTCAGTCTCAAAACATACCCCAATAAAGTCTTTGAACAACCAGATACTTCATACAACTTCCTCTTCCCCATTTCCTTCTCTTCCTCATTCCATTCAGTCTCAAAACATACCCCAATAAAGTCTTTGAACAACCAGATACTTCGTACAACTTCCTCTTCCCCATTTCATTCTCTTCCTCATTCCATTCAGTCTCAAAACATACCCCATTCAGTCTCAAAACATACCCCATTCAGTCTCAAAACATACCCCAATAAAGTCTTTGAACAACCAGATACTTCATACAACTTCCTCTTCCCCATTTCCTTCTCTTCCTCATTCCATTCAGTCTCAAAACATACCCCATTCAGTCTCAAAACATACCCCAATAAAGTCTTTGAACAACCAGATACTTCGTACAACTTCCTCTTCCCCATTTCCTTCTCTTCCTCATTCCATTCAGTCTCAAAACATACCCCATTCAGTCTCAAAACATACCCCATTCAGTCTCAAAACATACCCCATACAGTCTCAAAACATACCCCAATAAAGTCTTTGAACAACCAGATACTTCGTACAACTTCCTCTTCCCCATTTCCTTCTCTTCCTCATTCCATTCAGTCTCAAAACATACCCCAATTAGGAATGACAAAGTCCCTCTTGCCCCAAACAGTTTGGAAGTGGGACTACGGTATTCTCATTAAAAATAATTATAATATTCATTCCTTTTTTACTGGCTGTAAATTTAGGATAATTTTGGACTGTTGAATTGAGGGGGTTTTGCCATCTTTAATAATATGACTTTTGAATTGAGGGGGTTTTGCCATCTTTAATAATATGACTTTTGAATTGAGGGGGTTTTGCCATCTTTAATAATATGACTTCACCCTCGTTCGCTCAAATAAAGTGGTAGCTACAGAAATTGGACTTTGTGAAATAAATTACTTTTAGAATTGGCCAGGGCAGCTTTGGCAGCGTTCATCTCAGCCTCCTGGATGTAGTGTCCCCTGGCTGAAGAAAGCCTCTCCCCTCGGAAATACACCGCCACAGTGTACACCCGTGTGTTGGTTGGACCCACGCACTCTATTACTCTGAAATGATACAGTAAATACTTTATTTAAAATCACCACAAAATGCACCACGGCCAAAGGTTAAGCGGGGTCCAAATGCTTGGCGAGCCTCGGCAAGCGTCCACAAGTCCCAACGTCTGGAGCGCGCGTTTGCGTAGGCTTGCAAGAGCTTGCCACCGATCCGGCGAGGTCGGATAATTTGGCCACAAGCAGCAAGCGCTCGGTCGCGCTCAGTGGAATTTCCGAGCTGGCGGCGAACGCACGCCGTTTTTGCTCCGTGCGGTCTATGATAATATAATATTACGAGACATGTGAATATGAATGGCCTATGAGGCGAGCCTGACTTATTAAAATGTATAAGTACATAAATTTAATGCACTTACGTAATTTATTGCTACTGGATTTACCTATAGAGTCAAAATAAATAAATGATATTTTATTGATGATTTATACAATATTATTACAATAAAAAATATATGATTTTGTTAGAATAACTTTTTTTTATAATACAAGACAATTTTATATAAAGACAAGTGATCCTCGAGTCCGGGTCCCAATTGCGATCACTACCTTTGGAAGCGAAAACTTCTTTGGCACCGTTGTGATTTGAAACTCGATGAAACGAAAAAGTGGCACTAAAAAGAGACAAAAATCTATAGGATCCCCACTCTTTTCTACCTTAGTTTTCTGAAGGTTTCACTTCTACCGAGTGTGAACTAGACATTATATTTTTCTGTGTCTTGTTCTTTTTCATATTTTTATTAGTATTATCTTCTTCAATGGTTCAATGGTATAAAAAATATATTTTCCCCTTGTCCTTTGTTTTACAATAAAATAAAGGTAACCGGCCAACTCAGAAAGGTCATGATAAAAAAATTGATTAAGTTAGGTTAGGGTAACCGGCTATTTTAAAATTATTTAAAATAGCCGGTTATATATATAGCTTTTAATGACCTTTCTGAGGTGTTTCTCAGTTGGTTTCATTCTGAGTTGGCATGAAACCAAAATAAAAATAGATTAACGCAAACATAATATAGCCTAAGTAGACGTCCGCCGCGCTTGGTTGCTCCGAACATACTGGCGCGCTCGCAAGTGTGTGGAAGCCAGCCATTCGTTTGCCAGAGCTTGCCTGAGCTTGCGACAAGGCGTTTGTCGCAAGCGTGTAGAAGCACCATTAGGAAGCTTTAGGAAGACAAATGAGGAGATAAGGAGCATGTCTAAGTTGGCAGACATTAATATGCTGGCAAGTTTATTATCTATTGATGTCTATTATTGCCTGTTGTCGAACAATTGTCTTGGCCATCAATATTCTTGCAGGGCAAGGTGTTGGCCGTCAATATTGTTGTGTCTTGTCAAGATTGCCATAAAGTATAAGACAAATTCACGAGACAAAAAATGATTTCCAGAATTAACTCCAACAAACTTGCAAAAACTCCAAAAAAATTGCTAAATTATCTACATATTTATATAAAGAAAGGTGGATTTTGTGTCCAGGAGGGCGGCGTGGATTTGATTTTTATGCAAATCTAGAGTTTCATTCCGAGATTGATAAAATTTTGCACACTTGACCTCCAAACGAAGGAAGGTCACTGTTTATGTATGATTTCGAAAAATACTGTGTAGAGCCCGGGCAACGCTGGGGACATCAGCTAGTGTGTTAACCCAGTGGTCCCCAAACTTTTTATCACCGCGGACTGGTCAACGTTTGATAATTTAACCGCGGCCCGGGGGGGGTGCGATTTTGGCCCTTCTATGTACAGAATTTGTATGAAGAACAGAGTCAGAATCGCTTGCGCCAACATGACTCTATGAGATGCGTAAAAGTTTCATTCACCTTGCAACACCAGAATATTTTTAAACGATTTTATCTGTGACTTAGCCGCTGTCAGATTTTGCTGCGAATTTACCCGTCGCAATTTATGCGTGTTCCTCGACTAAAACATCGTAAAACCTATTAATTTACGTAATTAACGCAAGTAATGTTGTTTTGGTACATAGTTTATTGTTCTAGGAATGTGTTTCGGTCAATAGAATATACGATAACTCAAAATTAATCCACAAAACATTCAATTCAAAATTCAAAATCGTGTTTTTTTACGAAATTTCTGTATTTTTCCTGGAATTTGCCGGCCTTTGACAGGTTAAAGAATAGTTACCCACAGATCAAGCAGATGATTTTTCTCTGGTGTGCACCTCGAATTTAATGCTTTTCTAGAAACTGGTTTTAATTCAAGAGTAAATCTGTATGCGGGGAGTCGTTTTAATCGTGAGAAGTTCCACAGTATTTTTTGTGGATAATTATTTAATTTTTTACCAGTACCTTTTGGTCCACGGCCCGGTACCGGGCAGCGGCCTGGGAGTTGGGGACCACTGTATTAACCGATTTAGGGTTAGGGTTAGGTTAATTTTATTGCTTTTCGGAACAACTCTTACAAGTCTCATAGAAATCATTGTGTGTTTCTTACTATCATGGTTAGAATGGTGAAAACGATGTAAACAGTGTTAGAAAAGGAGAAAAACCACGCCTATTATTCAAATCTAAAAGTTAACCACAAAATAATTAAAATGTACACCTTTATGAAACCAAAGTTTCCGACCGCAATTTGAAAAATTTATGAAACGTCGGGAATTTTTTATTAATTATTTTTAAATGAAACGATGAAAAAATGGGTTGACAATAACACTTATAATGCATTTGCCTAATAAAATAAGAGTGTGTTTTATTTTCATTATCAATTATTTTAGTTGGATAAAAGCAAGTTGAGCAATTTTTAAAACTTTTTTATGTTTGCTCTAAAAAAATTAATATTTCGAATTAAAAAATTTGAAAGCATACTTCATCACCTTTCAAAAACAGTTTTTAGTTTTCGGATGCGTTTAGAAATATTCCATTTATTTATATTTTATTGCAAAATCTTCAATTTGGGAGGCGGGAATGGGTACCGCCGCCCCGGGAACCTTTATTGGATAACCAACACATCTGCCATAGGTCACCCCAAGTGGTTCGCTACGTTTGGTGATTTAGCAGGGGTGCCCGGGTCCATGGGGTGAGGTTTGTCAAGGTCTTGGAGGCGGATGACCTGGACACATTGAACCCCAGATTCCTACCCACCCCTTAAACCCTTTTCCTTCCCAGAACTCTCCTCTCCTTCCTTTCCTAAAAAACCCTCCACACAGCATCCCCAAAGATGACATAGGCCCTGAGAAAAATCAGTTTCCTCTAGGCCTCCTGTGTGGAGCTCATGTAAAAAAAAAAAAGCAGAAATATTTTGACCTTCCGACAAAACAGCTTCGAGGCTGAGGATTTAATATTAAAAGCGTTTGAAATTATGACAGTTTTGGTAACCAGTAGGTGGTGAACAGAGAAGCGCATAATTTAACAGAGCGAGAAGAAAATAATTTGATGATATTCTCATATTAGTAGCCGAGCAAGCTCACCGTCAAGACAGAGCAATACGTCGACAATAGGCGATACAAGTAACCCCCATTCATCACGATCTCGGTGAGTGCGGATTCGTTATAATGTGGTATTTTAAACATCACTTGTTTGGGTCAATCAGCTATTCTTTAACATAGTGTAATCTTACTGCGGTTTCGAGCAGTAAGATTACACTATGCTCCATATTTTTATCCCTCTGTACGATTTAAAATGTAAAACAGACAACGTGAAAAATCAGTTAAGAAAATTCGCGATGTAGTTAGTGACTTTAGGAAAGAAATAAAAAATAGAAATAGAAAAAGTTGGTAAATTTGCAGTTGTATGGAGGGATTTCAAATTGCCTGAGTCTGCAGTGCGATCAGTTGTGCAGCAAAAAGACAAAATTTAAAAAGCTGGCGAAAGCGTTACTCCGATTACAGTGACAAAAGCTTTGCAAATCAGAAGTTTATTGATGACAAAAGGAAAATTGTGCAAATGGATAGAAGAACTAAATCAACACCAAATGCCTGTGAGCACCCAAATAATCTCTACATTTTATGTAGTGCCGTTCCTTATCCAGAATATTCCTTAGTGAGATGGCATCTCTGTTTCTATCCGATTTCGGCCATTCTTCTCCTTTTACCTTCTTAAATATTCAAATTTCGCGCCATTCGGCATGCGAATTTTTTTATTTTTATTTTAGTTTATTCCAGATCTCAGGGAGGGTGGTGCAGTCCCACGAGTTCCATATTATACATATATAATACATTAAATTAAAATATTTCAAGATGAAAGATATTTTTTTTTTACATAATGAAAGGAAATAAATAAAAGAAAATAATAACAATACAAAAATTAAAATAAAATTTGAAAAAAAAAAAAAAAAAAAAAAAAAAGTTAACTTTTTGTTATCTATTTCATCAGGAAGTGGCTCCATCGCTTATAAATGGGACCCTGCCAGAAGTGGAATGCTGCCATCACAAGAGTGTTTTCGCTCGAGGCCAATCGCGTTCTGTAGCTGGTGATCCGTTTTTTTATTAGTGTTCGGAATCCGGGAACGCGCCCTTCTTCAAACATCTCGGTGGCACTGCAGTACCAGGACAACCCAAAAAGCGTTCGATATGAATTGTTGTACTGTATTTCCATTCTTTTTAGTGACGCTTTGTTGAAGTTGGTCCACAACTCCGAGGTATATAGGCTCGTGCAGTACGTGTTAAAAAGTTGCCTTTTTGCAGCTGGGCTGCACTTGTTAAATCTTCGAGAAATCATATTTGCCCTAATGCACAGTGATCTTCTCTGTCGCTCAATATCCGAGTCATCACTGAGGTCCGCTGCTACGATGTGTCCCAAGTATTTGACCTCGATTTTTTCTATTATTTTTGTGTCGTTTAGACTGACGGGTAATACTTTCATGGTGCCTGCGCCTGACTTGAATACGAGCAACACAGACTTAGTGGGGTTATAGACCATATTATGTTCAGCAGCGTATTCTTCACAAATCTTTAACAGCTTTCTCAGTCCTTTTATACTTGGTGACAAAATGACCGTATCATCTGCATACGCAATGTTATTTACACAGTTATTTCCCAGGTGACAGCCTACGTTTGCCGAGGTGAGTTTATCGCTTAAATCGTTCATGTAGACGTTAAATAAAATCGGTGATAAGCTTCCCCCTTGTCTGACGCCGCATTCCATATTCACAGTTGTTGACATTTTATTTTTCCAAATAACTTGGTTCTCTTGTTCATGATGCCAGACTGCCAGAATGTCAGAAGAAATTTGTCCCTCTGTGAATTCAATCATTGCCACCAACAGCTAGGCGAACGCGAGCGTCGACGCGACGCCATTATCTTCAATTGACGTCTAGTTTCTATTCCGAACGGTTGTTAGTTTCAATATAAACTAAAAACTATAAAATTTCTTTATTCTCCAATAGAATTCAATTATTAACTACGTAATGCCAGATAATATTGTGTATCTCGTAGCGGTAGAGATTCTCGCGTACGCGAGTGTAAATCAATATAAACAAAAACGAATTCTGTTCCTCCTTCAAAAGCATATTCAAAAGGCTTTTATGCAATTATTACCCACGCAATGTCGGATAATATTATGTGTGTCGTTGCTTATCCAGAATATATAATGTGAGAGATATCAGCCTTATTTCCCGCTAGCATCGGTCATATCCGTTGCTTTATCTTGAATTTCCCGCCATTCTTCTGTAACTCCCTTCAGCTGTCAATTGTCGCCGTGCAGTTGGCATCTTGAGATGCCGTGTTAATTCAATTTTGGCGTTATTTCGCCCACGTCCGGTCGTGAAATTTTTCGTTCGTAATTGTTTTAACGAAAAGAATCTGTTGCTTCCCGCAAATGCCGTAATTTTATGAAAAATTAGTGCAAGTGAATAAATAGTGCGAACATTTTTGACAGATTAGCGTATTCCTACCTAATCCTAATACACTATATAAATCTGCGTCGCTTGTTCTCGTAAAGGAATGACGCCGCGCCGATTAGCAATCGCTTATAGTGTAAATCTGTCCTATCAGCTTAATATTTGATAGTTCCCGCAATGCGGGACCAGTTTCTTAAACTGATTTTTGGAATGTGACGGGATGTTCGGGGCTTGTTCCACTCCTGTCGCGGGTTAGCCCGGCGGCCGGCATTGCACTGCCGCCGGGATCGGCCCATTCCATATCCATACTAAATTACGAATTACCTGATTTATGGATCAATTGTAGACACATTTTAACCATTTTTTCACCTTTGGAATTTATGTAAACGATTTTTGAATGAAATATGACCATCGGCGATGTCATATTACAATATTCAAATTACAAATACGAATTCATGTTCGTCTGATAATCGTTTGACGCAATTTGATGTTTAAAATTAGACCTATCTATAATTCAGCTATATTTATAAGAGTTGGTCCTGCTTTTGACAGTTTCAAGCATGTTTCAAGGTTAGCCAACGCTTCAACGCTTTATGAATATTTAGCTGATCCAGGCTTCAAGGAGCTGGAGGTAAACTGCGAGGTGCTGGCATTTGACACCGCCTCACCGATATTTCATATTATGGAAAATACAATTATATTATGGAAAAGATGCTGGCATTGCATGCCTCATTGAGGCAGAGAGTGCTTTCAACAGACTCTCCAAAAAACTTATCAAATGGAAAAGTAGTTCAGAAGGTTCCCTGTCAGGTCTTTACAGGAACAATGGACAGCTGTAAGATTGGAGTGGAACAGAGGCTCTTCAGCAGAATTCCACCTTCTACAACTCATCCTTTTGGGGAAGTAGCACTTTCTGCCCGGTTGCAGAAACTGGGTGGTGTAACAAAGTGCTTTAGGCCAGTGCGCCTACCTCAGGGTAGCCACTCGGCGCACAACCGCCCTTCATCTAAGGAGGTTGTTGCCTTTCCCCCAAGCAGATATCAAAGGAAAAGATGGCATTTCCCTTGTTTCCCCGGCGGGCAGACCACGGGCGAAACCCCCAATATTCCTCCCGTATGGGGGGTAAGGGGAAGGAACAGAAGCGTGGCGCGAGGGGGCAGACCTCTCGTGGCCGCTTCAACAAGTGTCGCGCACAACCGCCCAACCGCCCTTCAACATCTAAGGAGGTTGTTGCCTTTCCACCCAAGCAAACATCAAAGGAAAATATGGCATTTCCCTCGTTTCCCCGGCGGGCAGACCACGGGCGAAACCCTTAATAATTCTCCTGTACGAGGGGTAAGGGGAGGGAACAGAAGCGTGGCGCGAGGGGGCAGACCTCTCGTGGCCGCTTTAACAGGTGACTATCAACCATTTCGGGCGGGTCAACTATACTATAGGATTATTGGAGAGAATGGCAGGCCTTAGATGTCCCAGAGACCATCTTACATATGATAAGAGGATACCGCATACTATTCATCCGAGAGCCCTCGTTGATAAGTCCAAGCCAAGCTTCCGCAAGGAGGTTCAAAACTAAAGTAATCCCGGAAATGACAATGATGAGAGATGGTACATGGAAAGAGCTGACGACAATGCCGCCTTCCTATCAACACTTTTTCTGGTTCAAAAGAGCGACGGCTCGAAACGGTCGATCTTCAATTTAAAAGCTATCACAAATGGGATTGCACAAATCCTGCGTAGACAGGGTATCAGGATCATTGTGTACCTAGACGACTTTCTCCTGGCTCATCAGACCAGAGAGATCCTCAGTCAAACTTGAGAAGCTCTTTAATTGTTAGAGCGGTTAGGTTGGTCGGTAAATTTCCAAAAGTGTGTCCGTCAGCCAGCACAGTCAGTGGAATTAATATACCAACAAGTGGAATTAATATACCACTGATCAGTGCAGTTAATATACCAACAAGATTAGGATATAACGAAAATGCTCAAAATGTATCTGCCTCCTGTATTGACCACATCATGATAAAAACAAACAAAGCATACGGTACCGCCGTTCACCATTCCAATATTACTGACCACTTTACACTGCTACTTACCATTCAACTTCAAAATACACATACTTACATTAAAAATACAATAGTCAAAAATAGAATTAATATTAACAGGTTAAAGGATTTATTAAAATTGGAAGATTGGGGAGAACTATTTAAAATTAATGATTTTCAGGATTGCTGGCACTCATTTACAAGCATTGTTCAAACAAATATTCATAAATGTTCAGAATCATTCACTATACAAACTCCACACAAATGTAAAATAAAAAACCTTGGATTACTCAAGGACTTCTAAAAAGTATAGAGTTAGGGACAAATTACACTTAAAAACTAAAAAAAATCCACTTGATCTTTCGTTTCTAAATCTTTACAAACATTATAGAAACATGTGTTCTAAACTTATAAAATTTGCCAGAGGTAACTATTACAAACGTCAGATTCAAAACTGTAATAATGACCCTAAACTTGTCTGGAAAATTATTAAGGAGATGACATACACTAAAAACAATAAAAGTAGTGATATTACCGAACTTGATACACCAAATCAAAAATTAAATATGAAAGAAAATCCAAAGGAAATAGTTCAATTTGTGAATGAATATTTCTCCAAGGTGGGTTCTAATTTAGCTAAAAAAATAATTAAACCTCCTTATACTGATAATGAAATTAACAACACACTTACAAATAATATCACCTTTAAATTAAATACAGTTACAGCAGATGACATTAAAAGCATTATAGATTCAATGAAACCAACACTAACTTCAGGATCAGATGGCATCTCAATGAGAATAATTAAATCAACTAGAGATGAAATAATTCAACCACTCCTCCACCTTGTGAACAGATGTATCATGGAGGGTATCTTTCCCGAAACGCTTAAAATGGGTTCTGTTATACCAATCTTTAAAACTGGCAATACAGCGGATATAAATAACTATAGACCGATAACAATATTGAATAATCTTTCAAAAGTAGTAGAGAAAGTCATAAAGAAGCAGCTCACTCAATATCTTGAAACAAACTTCATACTATCTGAAAATCAATACGGATTTAGAAAAAATATAGGAACCTCCGATGCCATCGCCTCTATTGTAAAAAGTATAAAACATGGTCTCGATAACGGAAATAAGTGTATCGGAATATTTTTAGATCTAAGTAAAGCCTTCGATACAATTGATCACACATATCTTCTAGAAAAACTCAAAAAGATTGGAATCTCAGGACGTGAACTAAACCTCATTAAAAGCTACATGTCAGAAAGGTTACAGTTAGTCAGGATTCAAAATGAATCAAGTCAACCAATACAAATCCAATATGGAGTCCCGCAAGGCAGTGTCTTAGGCCCGATTTTATTCCTGATATATATAAATGATTTATGTGAACTAAACTGTCACGGCTCAGTCATTAGTTTTGCAGATGACACAGTCCTTCTATTCCATGGAAAGTCATGGGAGACTGTATTTGAAAAAGCTGAAAAAGGGATGAATCGGGTAAAAAAATGGCTTGATTCAAATTCACTAACACTAAATGATACAAAAACTAATTATATTAAATTCAAAATCCACAACAAACAGACGGATAACCTCAATACAAACCTAAACATAAAAATTCATAAAGACTGTATAAACGTGAACCGAGAAACTCCTTGCAACTGTCCAAAATTGAATGAAATACAAACAATAAAATATCTTGGAATAATAATTGATCAAAACTTAAATTGGAACTCCCAAGTGGAAAATGTGAGCAACAAATTAAAAAAACTAACCTATTTTTTCAAAACAATAAGAAACATTTTAGATAAAGAACAGCTAATTAAAATCTATTATGCCTTAGCCCAATCTCAACTACAATATGGTCTTATCGGATGGGGAAGCTCATGCGATTCCACTATAAAACCAGTCCTCATAGCACAAAGGGCAATTCTGAAAATTATACTTAGAGTACCCATCAGAACCCCTACAGACTATGTTTTTAAAGCGCTGAATTTAATGTCACTGAAACAATTATATACAAAAGATATTCTAATGTACGCATTCAAAAATCAGGATAACTTTACACAGACAAACTCGGGCCGATTCACAAGATCTACATTACAACATACATTCTACCAACCTACAACTAAAACGACTTTTGGACAAAGAAATATGGAATACTTCTCTGTAAAATTATTTAATTTACTCCCTCTTGCAATGAAAACCACAAAAAAAATAACCGCCTTCAAAAGAAGCATAAAAATATGGATTATGGACATGGGAAGGAAGAAAATAGATTCAATTTTGCAACCCAACAAAGAATAATGCTTTGTTTTGTACTTTCTTTTAGATATAACTTAATAATTTCCCTTGGCAATATTCTAACATAGATTAGGTATTTACTTATAATTAAAATAATAAAACTTGTACAATGTGTCCTTAGAACGGGGTACCCCAGTTAGGACACATTTTCTCTAAAAAACTGTAAAAAAAAATGTATATAAATATAAATAAATAAATAAATAATAAATACAAGTTGAATATCTTGGAATTGTGTAGAACCCCCATCTGAAACAGAAGTCCTTAAACAAATACAGACGCCAAGGTCTTTGGAACTCACTTCAGAGCTTCGTGACAAAAGGAAGATGGACTCTGAAAGGAGCTCAGAGTATTCTCGAAAAGTTGAATTTTGCTACCTTTGTGGTCCCCAGAGGTCGACTTCATACTCAGCTGATACAATTACAGTTAATGCTGAAGCTGACCCCTCAGCAAGAGTCTCTGATAAAGAAGGAGGTCTTGTCAGAAATGAAATGGTGGATGATCAACTTAGATCATGTTTCAACTCTTCATTTTCCCAGCCCAACACATTTTCTGACTACGGATGCGGCAGATCACGGCCGGGGAGCCCTGATCGACTATGTACCTCTGTTGGGTTGTTGGACAGACAGTTAGAGGGGGGGGGGGATATTGCAACATGAAGAAGATGACAGCAATCTTAAATGCCTTAACGTCTCTGACTCAGAAATTGAGAAGTTCAGGACAGGAAAACAGGACAGTCATAGCCTACTTGAGGAACAAGGGGGGCACCAAGTCGATGGGTCTCCTTTATCTGACATTTCAGATTCTTGCGCTTTTGGACAAGCCCAGAATCTCTTTACAAGTGCAGTATTTGTCGGGACGCTACAATGGCCTCGCGGATCATCTATCCCGAGGGATGACATTACCAGAATGGCACCTTCAACCCCCAGCGGTAAGAGCTGTTTTTCACAAGTGGGGCAGTCCAGTAGTGGATCTATTCGCTCCATCGAGGGTTCACGTCGTGGATCAGTATGTCTCGATAGATTCCCACGACAAGAGAGCAATGCTTCACAACGTGTTCAGCAGGAGTTGGAATTTCCCCTTGGCATGGATCTTTCCTCCCCCCTGCTTTCCTCCTTGAGGAAAGGCTTGGATCCCAATACTATAGCACTTCACAAGTCTGTAGTGTCGGTTTTGTATGACCCCATAGGCGATTTGAGGATAAGTAATTATCCCTTGGTCAAGCGAGTGATGTGTGGTTTAGGAAATTCTGCAAATAAGAAGCCTAGAGCATTTACTTGGGATCCAGGACACTTGGTGTCTTAGCTTTGTAAGAATCCTTCAAATGACCTGACTCTTTTCGAAGCATCTCGTAGATGTTCTGTTAATTTACTTCTGGCATCAGGAAGACAAGTACAGGATCTGACCTTACTACATGCATCTTCTGATAATCTTGTTGACAATGATGATTACATTGTATTATGGCCAATTTTTTTGGTTCGAAGAACGACACCTCTACACATAGACAGTCTGGTTGGCTTTACAAAGCAGAGGATCGTAATATAGATTCCATATTCTGGTTGAGAAAGCTTATGTCTTTGGGTGAGAACAGAAGACATGAAGCTAGTGTTGAATGTCTGTTTATTTCCACGTTGGGGCCTGCAAGGCCAGCCTTGGGAACTGCTATTGGTGGATGGATTAAAACAATTTTGAAGGATGCTGGGATTGATGCCTCTCCTGAGAGTTTGAGATCAGCTGCAGCTTCAAGAAGTTGGCTGGAAGAGTGTCCTATAGACACCATTGTGGAAAGAGGAAGCTGGAGTTCAGAAAACACATTCAAGAAATATTATAGACAAATCAGAGGTCTCAATGTTCAGGTGCTGAATCCCCCCATTCACTCTCAGTCTTTGACCAAGTTATTGCAAGCAATACAGTAATAGTCACAATTTTGGCTTTAGAATTGTCACCAAGCGATAACAAACACTTCTCACATTATATATTCTGGATAAGCTATGGATTCATATCTGGATAAGATATGGATTCCTAACGATTACATATATAACATTTACTAAACTACGAAAACAATGTAAAAAATTATCAATAAAATGCTATAATAACTATGTTAACGTAATAGAAAATGAGGTACGTCGTCACAATGTGAAAAAATTCTGGAATTTTACTAAATCTCAGCGAAACGACAACTGTGGATATCCTAAAAGCATGTATTTTAAAGGAAAATGTGCCGACAGTATCGAGGGTATAGTTAATCTCTGTGTTTACGACAAAGATATTCCCTCAATGCAGTCTCCAGTGCTTCAGTGGAAGAGTCATTAAACCTAAGCCAATGTTTCATAAAATTAGAATCTATAGAAAGGGGCATAAACGCATTAGATAGTAATAAATCTGCTGGACCGGATGGTATTCCTCCCATATTTTTAATAACTTGCATTGATAGTTTGATATATCCCTTACACAAACTTTTTAACAAATCTTTAGCATCTGGCTGTTTTCCGGCTCTGTGGAAAAAGAGTTATTTAACGCCTATTCATAAAAAAGGTGACAAAAGCGATATATCAAACTACAGACCTATTTGTATTATGTCTGCTTTACCCAAACTTTTCGAGTCATTAGTATTGTAAAACCTATCAACAATATTATTTTAATTTTTATTTTTAACTTTATGAGTAAAACCTCAAATTGTAATATTTAAATAAATGAAGACAATATAAGCGAAACTCAATCGAAAATCTGGAAACAGAAAAATCAGAAAAACATATTGACACCTCTGGGACTCGAACCCAGGACCTCTTGCTTTCCGGGCAAACGCGCTAATCACTGCGCCACGGTGTCGATATGAAATTCGGTCATGTTTAACTATACCATACTTCGACTAAGAACCACCTACATTATCTTCATTTTCTTTAACGCATATATTATTGCAATCATACATAAAGATAGTTGCCAATAATATATGCGTTAAAGAAAATGAAGATAATGTAGGTGGTTCTTAGTCGAAGTATGGTATAGTTAAACATGACCGAATTTCATATCGACACCGTGGCGCAGTGGTTAGCGCGTTTGCCCAGAAAGCAAGAGGTCCTGGGTTCGAGTCCCAGAGGTGTCAATATGTTTTTCTGTTTCCAGATTTTCGATTGAGTTTCGCTTATATTGTCTTCATTTATTTAAATATTACAATTTGAGGTTTTACTCATAAAGTTAAAAATAAAAATTAAAATATTCATCGTAGACTTGCAGAAAAGTCAATAGATGTCGCATATTAAATAAAATGGATAAAGATTTATCCAGACACTATCTAGAGAGCATTTAGTTCGGGTTTGAATCTTGCAATCATACATAAAGATAGTTGCCAATAATATATGCGTTAAAGAAAATGAAGATAATGTAGGTGGTTCTTAGTCGAAGTATGGTATAGTTAAACATGACCGAATTTCATATCGACACCGTGGCGCAGTGGTTAGCGCTTTTGCCCGGAAAGCAAGAGGTCCTGGGTTCGAGTCCCAGAGGTGTCAATATGTTTTTCTGATTTTTCTGTTTCCAGATTTTCGATTGAGTTTCGCGTATATTGTCTTCATTTATTTAAATATAACAATATTATTGTTCCTAACCAACATGGCTTTATCAGAGGTCGATCTACCTTAAGTAATTTAACTATCTATAATAATTACATATCCGAATCCCTTAGTCTGAAACAACAAGTGGATTCTATATACACCGATTTCAGTAAAGCATTTGATAAGGTTCGACATCACATTCTTATATCCAAACTCCGACTGTTAGGCATCAAAGGAAGTTTATTGACATGGATTATCAGTTACCTCAGTAATAGAGTGCTTAGTGGCAGGATTCATTTTATAGAATCCTATGTATTCGAGGCCACAAGTGGTGTCCCGCAAGGGTCCCACCTCGGCCCAATATTCTTCTTAATATTCATTAATGACATTGTAAACATATTTAAAGATGTACAAGTCCTACTTTTTGCAGATGATCTAAAATTGTTTAAAATAATACAAAATATATATGATTGCCTAATTTTACAAGCTAATTTAGATGAATTTTTTAAATGGTGCGAACAAAATATGTTATTTTTGAATATTGAGAAATGTCAAGTAATACGATTTTCCAGAACTCACTCTCATATTTTACAAGAATATAATTTAAATAATGTTATAATATAATTTAAATAGTATTACAAATTTGCAACTTGGGAGTTATATTCGATTCAAACTTAACATTCACAGCACATATAGATGATATAACTAATAAGGCTTTAAAGATTCTTGGCTTCCTTTGTAGAACCCTAACTGATTTTAAGTCCATGGATTGCATGAAAACACTCTACATTTCATTAGTCAGATGTCAAGTAGAATATAATTCACCTATTTGGTCCCCTTTCTAAAAAGTACACTCTAACAAAATAGAACGTGTTCAACACAAATTTCTTAGGTACTTAAATTTCAAACTCAAAATTTCAATAGAAAACATTAATTATTTAAGTTTAATGAATCGACTAAATTTAATTACGCTGTCTGACAGAAGAATCATTTCAGACCTAATTTTATTGTACAGAGTTATGAACAACCTAATTGACAGCCCTGCCATCGTTTCTAGTATTAAACTCCATGTACCGACAAGGAATACTAGACAAAATATAACATTCTTTTGCAACACATACACAACCAACTATCAATCACACTCACTTACCAATAGGATGCATGATTTAGGCAACAAGTTTGGTGGTATTGTAGATGTATTCGCTGATTCCCTTTACATTCTAAAATGCAATTTAAACCAACACTTTGTGGAATCCTACAAATTATTGTAACGTGTGTATAATATATTTAACGATTTGATGTGTTATTGTAATGTTTTATATTATATTTTGTTCTTTGTTATTGTTAAATATTACATTGTTTAAAATATTTCAGGGTTTTACGCAAGAATATACAAGTGGTTTTTTCTTTAAAAACTACTTGTATATTCTAACAAGTTTTTTCACTTTTATAACTTTTGGTATAAATTCTATGTATGTGTAATCCTCGATATCTTAAATATTATTTTATAATCTATGTAAAAAGGCTAACTTACTAGGTAAAATGTTTGCGGATAACTCAACCCTCGATGACCAAGGTGCTGTCCCGACGTCGGTTCCTCACTGCGGTTTTCGTATGAAAAAGCTGAGGATCCGGCATCGGGAAGTACTCCATGTTTTACGAGGGCTTGATGTTAATAAAGCTAGTGGGCCTGACGGAATACCTGCCCTAGTACTGCAGAGGTGCGTTGCAGAAATAGCTCCAATTTTGACGAAGCTTTTTAAAATGTCCCTGAAGACTGGCTCTGTGCCCTCTGGTTGGAAAAAAGCGGTTATCCATCCTATTCCAAAGAAGGGTGACCGCTCCAACCCGGCCAACTACCGCCCCATAGCGATCACATCAGTTCTGTCTAAGGTGATGGAACGTGTGATCAACGACAAACTGCTCACATACCTCGAGAAGAACAAAATTATTAACGACCGTCAATACGGATTCCGGCGGAACCGCTCGTGCGGTGATCTTCTCGCGTATGTGACGCATGTTTGGGGGCGATGCCTGGAACGTTTCGGTGAGACCCAAACGGTTGCACTGGACATCTCCAAGGCCTTTGACCGGGTTTGGCACCGAGGACTTGTCAACAAACTGCATTCTTACGGACTTCCCGCATCCTTGTGTACGTGGATTGCCGACTTCTTGAGGGAGAGGTCGATTCAGACGGTAGTCGATGGTTTCACCTCTTCCTCACACTCGATAAATGCTGGTGTCCCGCAGGGATCGGTTCTGTCTCCGACTTTGTTTTTGTTGCACATCAACGACCTTTTGTCATGTGCACCAATTCACTGTTATGCGGATGACAGTACAGTTCATGATAGCTTTTTGTTTGACAAGCCCCCAAAGGGCTCACAAACTCCAACAGCTCGTAGGGCTTTGAAGCAAAGAATGGACGGTTACCTCGAGAGTGTTTTCTCTTGGGGTAAAAATAATCTCGTTGAATTTAATGTTTCAAAGACCCAATCTTGTCTGATTACGTCTAAAAGGGATCGAAATGAAAATCTAGTCTCTTTCAACGGAAGCAATCTTCCGAACAGGCCCTCCATTGATATGCTTGGTGTAACCCTAAGTGACCAGCTCAGGTATGGGGGCTCCATCGAAGCCAGAGTAAAGTTAGCCTCCCAAAAGCTGGGCGTACTGTACAGGGCCCGCAGATACTTTAATAGTACACAACTGCTAACCTTGTACAAATCACAAGTACGCCCCACGGTTGAATTTGGCAGCCATCTCTGGTCTGGAGCTCCAAAATACCTGAAAAATACCCTCGACTCTGTGCAGAAACGGGCGGTCCGTTTGATAGATTCTCCCATCTTGACAGACGGATTGCAATCTTTAGAGCACAGGCGTCGGGTGGGAATGCTATCCTTGTTCTACCGGTATTACAATGGAAGATGCTCCGAGGAACTAGCATCATTGATCCCTTCGGCACCGGTGCATAGTCGGGAAACACGCCAAACGCGTGCCCAACATTTGTACACGGTTGACATTTGTCACATGAGAACGGGTCGTTTCTTCGACTCGTTCTTGTGTTCAACAGCTCGGCTGTGGAATGATTTGCCGGCCTCTGTGTTTCCTCCTTCCTACAACATGGGTCTCTTCAAGACCAATGTTCATTCCTTCCTCTCCTCAAAAAGACCCTCCACACAGCATCCCAGATGACATAGGCCCTGAGGGAAATTATTTTCCTCAGGGCCTCCTGTGTGGAAATGAAAAAAAAAAAAAAAAAAAAAAAAAAAAAAAAAAAAAAAAAAAAAGCCCTTACGGGCGTATAACAACAATAAATAAATAAATAAGCAACGACACACATAATGTTGGAGTTTTACGTACCATTAAAACTCTTATTATGTTGTCTTGCTTATTCAGAATATATTTAAGCTCTGCTTGGTGAGTCCAAATTAAATTAACACGGCATCTCAAGATGCCAACTGCACGGCGACAATTGACAGCTGAAGGGAGTTACAGAAGAATGGCGGGAAATTCAAGATAAAGCAATGGATATGACCAACGCTGGCGGGAAATAAGGCTGATATCTCTCACATTATATATTCTGGATAAGCAAGACAACATAATAAGAGTTTTAATGGTAGGTAAAACTCCAACATTGTGTATCTCGAAGCGGTTGAGATCGTAAATCGATTATACGCGAGTGTAAATCAATATACACAAAAACGAAATTTTGTTCCTTCAAAAGAATTTTACACAATGTCGGATAATGACGTCTCTAGAAGCGGTTGAAATTCCCGCGTTCGCGAGTATAAAACGTGACAAAAGACGAAAAATGAAACGAAATAATTTGAGTTCCGACTGTTTCTCAGATGAATCCGTTGATTGTGACAATAAACGAAAAAGATGAAGGCACCGCCGGCGCTCACCAAGTTCCGACAGCTCTATTTCCAGAAGGCGAGAGAAAGGAATGGCACGTTATATTAAAAAATTAACAGAACAAGTGTAACAGTTTTAGGCAGACTACAAGATTTTATTTTACAAGAACAGAGGTCAAGATTCGCAGAGAATGCAGCCTCCGAGGATATGTCTATCGCAGAAACTGAGAACGACTGCTAAATAGTAGCCGGGCGTAATCCTCGTATTTTACAAATGCCGGGCCCCACCATTTCTCTTAGAGAACCCTTAAGCCTGTCCCTCCTCGAGACAGACTCAAAGTGTTAGAGCGCCTTTGACGGTTTAATCAAAAATATTGAAACAATGTAAGATAAACAAGGTCATTAAGGGCCACCTTGCCAATCCGGGTTTTAAAGAGCTCGAGGTGAACTTTAGGTTGCAGCCATATGATTCTGGGTTTTTTCAACATGTCACTCTTCGCCGATATAACGCATGCAGCTCTCAATGATAGGGTGCAGCTGCAGCAATTAGTCGAATGGGGTTTCGAGGCACAGGATGTCTCCCCAGAAAGTACGAGAAAGTTAACGAGTTGTTTGGAGGTCAGAATAACTTACAAAAATGGTCTGATGACCAGCTGCAGATCACATGTGGAAAATCGGACAATAAAGTACTGATGCAGATCTTTCCTACTTCCTCACATCTCTTCAATAAGGAAGCCCTCTCTACCCAATTGCAGAATTTGGGAGGAGTACAGAATTGGCCATCACTGCTATAGGTCCACCAAAAGAGGGGACGGTTACAAAAAAGGTATCAAAACCACTTTCAGGGCCGAGATTTCTTTCCATCTCAAAAAATTTTTCCCGTCCTGAGAATCCTTTCGCCTGAGGGGGGCAGACCCCCAAAGGTATCCCAAGCCCTCCACCTCTGGAGTTTAAAGGGGGGGAAAAGATAGTAGCAAGCGACCGGTGTGAGGGCAGACCTCTAACCGATGTTACTACAGCAGTGCATGACTTGAGGCCACCAAAGTTTCGGGCGGCGCAATTGCTGAATTACAAAAACAAATGGGCAGCTCTAAATGCTCCCAAAGTTGTTCTGAAAATCATAGGGGATACAGAATCCTCTTCTTTACAAAGCTTCTATTATTATGCCTAACTGCCCTAATTTTAAAAATATTTGTGACAAAGATTACCCCAGCAATGACAAAGGAAATAGAAATCATCCAAAAAAACTAAATATATTGGAGCCGGCAGTCAACAACTCCGGTTTTCTTTCCCAAATGTTCCTGGTCCAAAAAGGGACAGCAACAACAGACCTATCCTCAACCTTTTTTCTTTAATGCTGCATCGGTAAATTCCCGAATTTCTCCAACCACAAGACTGGATGACAAAAAATAGAAATATTGCACGCATATGTCCACATCCCAGTCGCAGAGTCTCACCATCATTTTCTGAGGATTTTGTATAAAGTAGTCATTGCAAATGACATGTCTTCCCCAGGGCTTGAGCAGTGCTCCACAAGCCTTTGCCAAGGTGACCAATTGGGTTGCGGAGACCTTACGCCATCAAAATGTGAGGGCCATTGTATGTATACCTGGACGATTTCCTTCTGGCCCACCAGGACAGGGAAATTCTGAAGGTCAAAACAAATCTATTTTTGAACCTACTAGGAGACCTCGGTTGGACCGTCAATTTGAAAAAAGGCATCAACCAGCAGACACAAATAGAAATGAAAGACATATCATGATGGGCACAGAAAGTAAAGGTCTTTATGCCACTACACGTCCCTGCTGTCTCTCATTTCCTCTCGACGGATGATACAAGTCGATGGTGATTACGGGGAATTGGACCAGGGGACAGCAGGATTGGCACAGAAACCTGAAAGAGATGTTGCTATACTAAATGCCTTGAAAAACCAGAAAAGATGTTTGAGGAGTTTTACTGTTCTAATATAGTCTATACTAGAACACCACACTACACCTTTATGGGTCCGTACAATGACCTTGCGGACCACTTGTCCCGAGGAATCCGTTTTCCGGAGTTGTACCTTCTACCTACTGCAATAGAACAGATATTTCACAAATGGGGCAGACCCACTGTGGACCTGTTTGCCTCACACGGCTTTGTGGTGGAAATATGTGTCCATAGACAGGGAGGACAAAGCGGCGATATTTCATAATGTTTTTAGCAGACCTTGACACTTTCCTCTGGCATGAGTGTTTTGTCTAATTCCCCGAGTGCTTGCTCATCTGAACAGCTCCACAGGAAATTACCTGCTAGTAGCTCCCAAATGGACGAAAATACTACTACCAGACTTGAAGCAGAGAGTATTAAGTCTTATCTTTGCTAGGAAACCATATATATCTAAGCAGATACTAATAGACACCACCACAGGCTCTCACCGCAAATACTTAAACTGGAGCTGCAAGTGTGGAAAATTGGTACTCAGATGTTATATTGCAAGGATGGTCCGATAGAGAAAGAGAGACATTGACGCGAACGCATCCTGGAGATGTGCAAAACTCCAGTGAATAACAAGCTTGTCTCCCAGTTGCAGAGACTTAATGGGGCGAACAAAGTCTTCAGGGCTTAGTTTTCGCAAACCCTAAAATTAACGAATATATGTCGAGGTAGAAAAACGAAACACGGGCAGTCATGCAAACTCAACGTGCTTCTGCAGGAAATCTGGGTTCCACCCAATTTCCATTTCAGTACCGGTGGGCAGACCCCGGTCATCATTCTGGTCATCATCAGTTCCTCCTGGGATTGAAAAATTTCGCCACAAGCCACACACCCGAAATTGACAAATCCGTTTTTACCCATGGGTCCAACAAAAGCAGCTTCTATAACAATTTGATTGGCAGATTGGTCAAGATAATACTTAATACCAATACTTATGCTGGTATTGAGGCCTCTGCGAAGAGGACCAGTTCAGCAGTGGCTTCACTTCGTTGGTTTGAAAAGTTATTTATCCAATAGAGAAAATTTTTGGAAAAGTTAACTGGCAAAGTGAAAATACCTTAGAATAATAATAAAAAAAGAAATAAAACAGTCCAATATTCAATAAAGGAGCTGGGGACTTCGTCATCCCTGAAAAGGGAGCAGACCTCCAAAGGTCCTCCATTTCTGGAGTCAGAAGAAGAGACCGGTGAGAAGGCAGACCTCTAACCGGCGTTTCTACATGAAGTCACCCTCAACAAACTGCTTTAGGCCAGTCTTTCACCATCCTTAACAATCCTGTATAGACCAATCATTCGCCTGAGGGGGACAGACCCCCAAAGTTCCTCCATCTCTGGAGCCCGAAGGATAAGCAATCGGTGTGAGGGCAGACCTCTAACTCTAACTGGCACTTCTACTTGAAGTCATTCTTGACAAACCTGTTTAGACCAATCATTCGCCTGAGGGGGGCAGACTGCCAAAGTTCCTCCATTTCTGGAGTCAGAAGGAGAAGCAATCGGTGTGAGGGCAGACCTCTAACCGGTACTTCTAAATGAAGGTGATCACAATTGACATCAACACTGCCACCAGACGATAGCAGACAATTCTCACTAAGGAATATTCTGGATAAGGAACTGCCGTTCCTTATCCGAACTACATAATATTGGAGTTTTACCTACCATTAAAACTCTTATTATGTTGCCTTCCTTATCCAGAATATTCCTCATCCCCTGTCTGGTGAGACTACAATTGAAGAAAATGGCGTCGCGTCGACGCTCGCATTCGCCTAGCTGTTGGTGGCAGTGATTGAATTCACAGAGGGACAAATTCGCGTGCTGAATGGCGCGAAATTTGAATATTTAAGAAGGTAAAAGGAGAAGAATGGCCAAAATCGGATAGAAACAGAGATGCCATCTCTCACTAAGGAATATTCTGGATAAGGAAGGCAACATAATAAGAGTTTTAATGGTAGGTAAAACTCCAATATTATAAATTAAAGTCCTCCGCGTCGTCTGTCTGTCTGTATGTTCGCGATAAACTCGAAAACGGATTTTCATGCGGTTTTCACCAATAGATAAAGTGTTTCGTGAGAAAGGTTTAGGTATGTAATTTGTCAAGAATTTGTGTAAATTGGTTGAAACATAACAATAATTGTTAGAAGTGTGGGAAAAAGTCGAGCCGCCTGGTAGCTTTCATCGAAAACGCTGCCTAATCCTTTTGGGATATAACAAAACAATGTATGGTGGGATATTCCTCTTTTATAAATCTACAAAAAAGTCCGCGAAGGCATATATCTATCTTTTACGGATAGCTTACTATACCCATTCTATCTTCTAAAAAAATGGTCACGTACATTGCGGTAATTGAAAAGTTATTTTGACGGATACAGTATTAATCCTTATTAAACTAAATACGTTAGTTACCCCAAGCATTTCATGCACATTATTATAATCTTTCACACCATCTCTACGTATTATAAATTAAAGTCCTCCGCGGCATCTGTCTGTCTCTTCACGATAAACTCAAAGACGGCGGTGGTTATAAAGGTTGGATAACCATTCAGTAGATGACGTTGTGTTTTATTAGCCACAGCAACGCGTGGCCGGGTCAGCTAGTTATGAATAAATCACTAAGCCTTTGGGAACATTCAAAATCTCAAAATGGGGAAGTTTTTAAAGCAAGTAAAGGTTGGTTTGATCAGTTTGATCAAAACGATCGAACTTGCATTGCCTTAACCGGTTATTTGCCGGAGATGCGCGCGTAATGTGCGCAGGGGCGTGAAAATTTAAAAAAAAATTCGAATAAAATATGTTTGTCTGCGATTTTGACTCTTCTATGAAAAGAATTTTTATAAAAGACAAGGTCAGAATCGCTTGCGCCAACATTTCCCCATAAGACGGGTAAAAATTTCATTCACCTTGCAACCCCAGAATATTTTTAAATGTTTTTATCTGTGGCATCAAAATGTCAAATTTGCCACAAATTTTATCTGTCAAACTCGATGCGTGTTCCTCGACTAAAACATCGTAAAACCTATCAATTTACATAATTAACGCAAGTAATGTTGTTTTGGTACATAGTTTATTGTTCTAGGATGTGTTTCGGTCAATAAAATATACGATAGCTCAAAATTAATCCACAAAACATTCAATTCAAAATTAAAAATGGTGTTTTGTTAGGAAATTTCTGTATTTTTCCTAGATTTTGATGGCCTTTGACGGGTTAAAACGATTGTCGAATTGGCTAGTGCAACAGCCGAAAAAAGTGTTTTTTTTAAATCCCCCACAATTCGCTTATCGCGGCCATGTCCAGAACGCATCTCCCGCGATCAACGGGGGTTACCTGTACACGATAATCTTGCGCAATGTTGACTGACTATAAGGAAATGTTGAGAGAAATACCTTGCCAACAATGAAAAGAAATCATGGAACTTGAAGCACAATACATATTTAGTTTACTTGTAGATGGGTATATCGGGCTCGCTGCCGTCCATAGTGCGCAGAGTGAGGCAGCACTGCTGCAGCTTGGACTTGGGGTCGTTCCACTCCTGGTTCATGATGAACTCTCGCAGCCGAGGGAACAACGTCACAGAACAGAATGTATGGCAATACACGAGGTTCTGAAATACAACAAACAATACACATTTGCAATTCACTTTGTGGCTCGCCATAATTTACAAAAAAACACATAAATTTGTTAACCCCTCCGCAACGTAAGCAGATATATGCGTTAAAAATACGACAGCAGTCAAGTACAATAAGCGTGTTTACACGTCAGCGCGTGTGTCTCCATAGAAACCGTTATAATTCCGTTATTGTTTTAGTTACATCCGTAAAATAAAAAGTGAAAGGTCGATAGTGAATCATGCTGCACATCTCTATTCAAGTTGTCCATAGAAATACATAAAAAGAACATTCTGTCAGACGCGCAGTCTGGCACATAATTTATCCCGCCAAATTTCCGACGGGCGCCCGACATCGTTAATTTCTATTAAATATTTTTATATGAAATGATAAAAAAGTGAGGTGACAAAAGTGTTTATTACACATTTATACAATAGAATAAGTATTGTTGTTAACATAATCTGTGATTTTAGTACCGTTTTCACATAAAAACATCACGTGAGTCATTTTCACATTTTTTTAATGTTTGCATTCTAAATTTTAATATTTACAAATGTTAATATTTATTTGTAATATAATAATTCGAAAGCTTATTTTGTAACCTGTCTAAAACAGTTTTTACTATTCGGCTACGTTCAGAAATGTTTCATTTATAGAGCTTTAATTGTAAAGCGGTAATAATACCAAGTTTTCGTAAAATGTCATTTCGTTTAAGACACCAAAAGCTAATATTCTCGAAAATTCGGAGGGGTTAAAGTTCACTTTAATTTTATTTTGTTCACACTTTTGGTTTCAAAAGAACCTTTCCCTATCAGAAGGATATTGACAATAAAAAAAATTATCTATTTTTATTGTACAAAAACAGTATTTCAAAAAAATTCTGTGAATTTGGGATAGTCCCGGATCGATCGATAACTTTACATGACCCATGTCGATCACAACCCACTGGCAAAGTGATGGGGTCAAAAGATCAGATGGAGGGTGTCTTGAGCCTTGTGTGCTGTATTTAGATGCGAATTGCAGTAGTGTGGAAGAACAATGTTTGCGACACTTTTGTGAGTGAGTTTTACTAATAATGGTTCATGACCCATCTCCCTTGTTTCTTTTATCAAAGACTTGAATAGTAGAGAATTATACCTTTTCAATGTAGAGTGCTCCGAGGAAGGCTTCGAGTAAATCAGCTTTGTCTTTGGTTTTGGGCCCAACTTTGGGGTTGTGATAGACTGCGTAGTTGCACATGGCGAGGTCGTCACACACCACCGCCTGGGTCCTGTTGTTCACGAGGGAACTGCGCAGGAGCTGAAAGTACATCAAATAATGCACTCAACTGCATTCCGTGTTGTTGATGCTGATTCTTTGTCTTTATCAATAATTAAAGTGCCTATTGCTTTGTCTTGGCCGCCAATATTATCGTGTTATGTCAAGATTGCCGTAATGAATAATCATACCATTACATATGTCAGTATTTCGCCTCAGTATTTACTGACCAGTATACTGACAATAGCCGTCAATGTTTGTATGCCATTAACGATCTCAGTATACTGATGTCAGTACTATGAATCAGTCATCAGTGTCTGGCGTAGCTGGTGGTGATGGATGCACCAGAGCACAACAGACAAGGCAGCACCAATCTCCATGGCGCAAGAAATACTGACATACTGAGGCGACGAGCACATACACGCATCAGTACGCGCATCAGTATCCCCACCACTTTTCTTCAAATACTGGTAGGCCGATCCAAATATATAGATGTGCGCCAGTAAAGGGAGAAATACACTGAGCCCACGCGACATAGGTAGACGTCACCATTTCCATATCTGGACTACTTACCGTCCATACATTTCCTACGGAAAAGGGTGCTTTAGAATCACACTAGCCCCACGCAACGCAAACCGACATTCCCTTCGCGACGCGGATCTGCCGCAGCCAGATCGGCGTGGGCCATGTGGAAGGTGAAGGGGGTATGGTCACGCCTACTCTGAGATGATTTTACATCTTTGTGGTGTTATCTAAGCATCTAACGTTATGTTTCGCTATATCTGTGGTTGTTTTTTGACAGATATTATTCAAAAATGGATGACGAACAATTCATTGAAACTGTTAAACGGCACGGAGTTATTTATAAAATCAAATCACATGATAATAGAGATTCTGCATATGCAGTGCAGCTTGGAAGGAAATTTCAGTCATTCATGGCATGACTTTCAATATTATACCCCTATAATGAATGACAATCAAACTTTGTTTGTTAATGTTGTGGACCCAAATACTTTTCACTTTTTACGAGAATATTGATTTAATAATAATAATCGTAGCAAATCATCTTCAAATTCGCTTTCAGAAGACATGGCAAAGCTATCGTTTGCTGAGAAGAGAATCACATAAACATAACCTAAAAAATAAATGTCAAATGTGTCGAATCAAACGTGCCTGCGCACAACCAGAGACCCCTTGTCACGTGGTCACAGCGACGCGTACCTACGTCGGCCAGTGTGAACATGGACAGGAACGTTGCGTCGCATCGCGTGGGCTCAGTGTGTTTCTCCCTTAATGCTGTCAGTCATGGGCGTAGCCAGGGAGGGGGTTTTGGGGGTTCAAACCCCCCCGAAAAGTTAAGATATCAACATCAATAATATTAAAAATAAGGAGATGCGGAGAGCGGCATAACTTATTTTATTACTAATTATTACACTAATAATGTATTTTGGATTTGCCCTCTGTACCGATTATCCGATGGTAACCTTTGTACCTATATTTTCGTACCGTCACCAATGTACATAGAAAATAAAAGTTTTCAACATAAAATGGAGTATTCTAATTTTGAACATCTGGCTGTCACAGTTATTTTGTTTTCGCCTAGGAAAAAATAATCTTTTTTTATTATTTTAACTAATATTTTTATGTTTTCTGGTCAATAAAAGTGTAGTGTGTTGTTCCTTGAGGATTCTTCTCCCCTCTGATCTTCCAGGAGTCACTTTTCGTCGCTGATTTCCAGATATTTATAACCTTTTTTATTTCTGTCACTTTCCATACATTTTTTCTTTTGTAATTTTGTGAACAATGGAGGAGGACCCCCCTGGACACCCTAAAAAGCCCCCAGATCCTCCCCCTGACCCCCCAGATGGTGAAAATGTAGTAATTTCAGACAGTGAATCTGTCATTCTGACTACCACAAAAAAAAGGAAGTTTAGTCCCTCTTCCTCAATAAAACATGACTCTCCTTCTTCTTCTCAGTCTTCACCTGCTCTTCCTCAACCTCCTCCTACAAACTTTTATTCTCCTCATTCCTGTGGCCCGTTCATTGTGTACGCTCAAAAAACTGAGCAAGGTAAAACTATCCACCCTCTTGAATTTGGTAAATTTCTATCAAATAGCAAGAACCTTTCGATTAAGCCTGGAGGTGTAAAAGCTGAGGGTCGCTTCCGAATCTCTGTTGAATTCCTCTCAGGTTCAGCCGCCAACAACTTTATCAAAAACATATTTATTTCATCAAATTCTAAATTCAAGGCGTACATCCCAACTTTCAATGTCACTCGAATGGGCCTCGTCAGAGGTATCTCGACCGATCTGTCCATTCCAGAAATCCTGTCTTCACTTTCAACCCCCCAACATATCGGCAATCCCATAAAAGCCAGGAGGTTAAATTATAAGGACTCTTCTGAGGGCATCGTTTCCTGGAAGCCCTCCCAATCTGTCGTCATCACATTTGAAGGACAATCTCTTCCCTCCCATATTTATTTATTTTTCAACTCCTTACCAGTTGAAATGTATACTTATCCCACCACTCAATGTTACAATTGCTGTCGTTTTGGTCATACCAAAGCTGCATGCAGATCCCCTCCCAGATGTTTCAAATGTGGAGAAAACCACACGGCTGACAAATGTTCTTCTCTCTCTTCACCTAAATGTTTTAACTGCTCAGGTGCTCATTCCGCCATTAACTCTTCTTGTCCGGAACAATCTCGCCAAAAAAATATAAAAATTTCTATGGCCTCTGAGAACTTGTCTTTTCTGCAGGCTTCTAAACTATTCCCGCCTGTCAAAAAATCATTTGCTGAGGTTTTATCCAGTAACTCTTCATCCAACCCACCCGCCTCCTCCTCAACATCTTCTCGTTCAACTAAATTCACATACAAAAACCCTATCTCTAAACCGGCTCCTGGATACGATCAGCAACAACACAACTCACTTCTCTTAAATCCCAATGGTTCACCTCTTTCAAATGCCACAAATGGGTGCGCAAACAATTATAATTCATCCTCAACAAACCATCAAAAGCTTTCTGAACAATTCTCCCAAGATAATTCTTCATTTATTCAAACTCTTATTATGCTTCTAATTGACCTAATTTCTTCTCAAACTAATCTACCGTCCAACGCTGCTTCTATTATTTCCACATTAAAATCATTTATTCAAAATGGCTCTTCAAGATGTCAGAATTCTTCAGTGGAATAGCCGCAGTGCTATTTCTAACAAATCGAACCTTCTTAACCTATTAAATTCAAACCTTGTTTCTGTGGCTGCTATCTCGGAGACATGGTTTACTCCATCCACCCACTTTAATGTGGGAGGGTACTCCTGTCTCCGCGATGATCGCCCGGAAGGTACGGGCGGTGGTGCTGCCCTTTTTATTAAAAAATCCCTTTCGTTTTTCCCAATTAATATCAAACCCCCCAATGCTGACTTTCAAATGGTTGCAGCTAAAATAAAGGACACTTCCTTTGTTTCTATCTATCTTCCCCCAACATCGCACTTCAATAAACAAGCGTGGTTGCAAATTGTCCGTCAACTAAGCCCTCCTTTCTTTTTATTGGGTGATTTTAATGCCCATTCCCCCGTCTGGGGTTCTGCTTTCTGTGATCGAGACGGTCGAAGTATGATGGATTTCCTAGATGAATCCAACCTTTTTCTTTTGAATGACGGATCTCCTACTAGAATCTCTCGCCCCAACACAAACCCCAGTGCAGTGGATCTCTCCATATGCTCTACTAATCTGGCACCTCTCTCCTCGTGGGTGGTGTCCCCCGACCCTTGCTCTAGTGATCATTTCCCGATCACCATCACTTATCAAACTTCTTTCCATTCAGACAAGTCCCATATTTCGACAAAGATTAAAACAAAACACACCAAATGGGACGAATTTAACTCACATATGGATAAGTTTATACAAAATTTATCCTATACCGATACATTATCTGTCAAAGACAGTACCGGATTATCCCTAAGGCAGAGTAGGCAACTGCCTAGGGGCCCCGCATCGGCTGGGGGCCCCGCGCCCCGAGAAAAAATGACTTGCTTCAATGGTTTGACTCTCTATCAGTAAGCAACGGGATGCCGCGCCGGAGTTCTGATCGGCTTAGAAAAGATCTAGCGAGGTACGAAAACACTGCTTAAAATATTATCGAGTAATTAATTCTTCAGACACAGGGTAATAGTTCAGAGATCTCAGGGAAAATCTAGATATCGTCAATTCTAGATATTTATTCCAAATCTGAATGCATTGTAAATGCACACCTACTGCTACATGTATTTATTTATTTTATGCCCACTTTCATAAGGTTGACAGTATTGTTTGGCATGACAAAGAGCATTGGGGACCCCGGATTTGGGGGAGTCTCCGATTGACTCAGATTCGTTCGATACGTATGTTGTGTGTTGTGTCATGTGTCATAAACAAACTTCATTTCATTTTCTAAAAATCGGCGACACGACGAGTGTAATAAACTGAAGTTACATTACGATACCACGTTTGTTTAATTACAAGATTTTATTTAACATACTTATTTCATTTAATATTATAGAATTTGAATTGTGTCGTAAACAAACTTCATATCGTTTTGTCTTAAATTACGATTTGGGAGTTTTGCGACAGTGATTTAATTTTAACAGTTTTACTCTGTTCGATGTTTCAAAACTTTCGAATTTTGTTAAGAAGTGTTATATTTTTATTGTTTGCAAGTGCTTCGAGAAAATCGGCGAGACGACGAGTGTAATAAACTGAAGTTACATTACGATACCACGTAAGTTTGATTACCAGATTTTATTTAACATAAGTATTTATTTCATTTAATATTATAGAATTTGACGAGTGTGAAGTTTTTTTTGTTAAGTTTTTCTTGTGAAGATTTTATGAAAATTGTTACTGTTTCATCTCGTGCCGTTTTCATTTTCTCTCCGTCCGCCTAATAGTACCTACCTAAGTAGTAAGTTAAATTCATTGGCGATAATGTCGATTGAAAATGATATTTTGGAAAAGTTCAACTTTCAAGATGTTTTAAACGATTTTGTATCTAAAAAAGTTAGAAGAGTTAATATTTAAACATCATTGTATTTTTGTTATTCGTTTTTTGGGTGTTACGCCGTGTAACCAAAGAAGGAGGTAGCGCAACACGGCATAACATCCCAAAAACTAATAACAAAATACTTTTGTCCGTGAAAATCTAAAAACATTGTTGTATTTTACTTTACTTTACTTTTATTCGTTAAGCAGCATTACTTAGTATCAGGTAGGTGCCAAGTGTGGCTTTTATTGGTATTTATACTTTTATTCGTTAAGCAGCATTACTTAGTATCAGGTAGGTGCCGAGTGTGGCTTTTATTGGTATTTATACTTTTATTCGTTAAGCAGCATTACTTAGTATCAGGTAGGTGCCGAGTGTGGCTTTTATTGGTATTTATACTTTTATTCGTTAAGCAGCATTACTTAGTATCAGGTAGGTGCCGAGTGTGGCTTTTATTGGTATTTATACTTTTATTCGTTAAGCAGCATTACTTAGTATCAGGTAGGTGCCGAGTGTGGCTTTTATTGGTATTTATACTTTTATTCGTTAAGCAGCATTACTTAGTATCAGGTAGGTGCCGAGTGTGGCTTTTATTGGTATTTATACTTTTATTCGTTAAGCAGCATTACTTAGTATCAGGTAGGTGCCGAGTGTGGCTTTTATTGGTATTTATACTTTTATTCGTTAAGCAGCATTACTTAGTATCAGGTAGGTGCCGAGTGTGGCTTTTATTGGTATTTATACTTTTATTCGTTAAGCAGCATTACTTAGTATCAGGTAGGTGCCGAGTGTGGCTTTTATTGGTATTTATACTTTTATTCGTTAAGCAGCATTACTTAGTATCAGGTAGGTGCCGAGTGTGGCTTTTATTGGTATTTATACTTTTATTCGTTAAGCAGCATTACTTAGTATCAGGTAGGTGCCGAGTGTGGCTTTTATTGGTATTTATTTTGTTTCAGTTTTTTTTTACTTTTTATTTCTAATTATGTGTTTAAAATATAAATGTTATTCAAGCTTATCTCCATACCAAGGTGGTCTGGAAGAGATCACAAGAGTGATAAGACCGCTCATAGTACCGTTTTTTTTAAAACATATTTTTGTTTCTACAACGTGTCCAGAAACTTGTAGTACAAGCGGGAAACTAGTGAATCTACATCACACAGAGAACCCAAAAAATTTTTTTTTGATCTGAGCATTTCGATTTTTTATTATTTTTTTACTTTTTTTCAATTTTTTCGGCAACTAAAGGGTTAAAAAAACTTTTGAGCCTGGTTTAACATTCGATGCATTTTAAAAGACATTACGCAAAAAACTTTTTTTCTGATATTTACTGCAAGTGTTCGATTTTTCCAAATATGACCAAAAAAATTCCAACTTCGGACCCGATTTACTCGAAAACGAAAGCTCAAATCAAAAAAATATATCACTTATCGACTCCAATTGTGATGTAGATTGACCAATTTCCCGCTTGTACTACGAGTTTCCGGACACCGTGTATATCTGTGCCTTTTTATGTCTAATAAAGAATTATTGTATTGTATTGCATTCGTTTCAATTTTTTTTATTGGATGGGATGATGGCATTACTTCGTAGCCGGCCGGCTTAGTCCAGCGGTAAGACTCTTGACTCGCATTTCGAAGGTCGCGGGATCGAATTCCGGCGTGGCAAATACATTTTATTTGATTAAATTGTTTTATTCACAATTTACTCATTTAAAATAATATACATATAGTATATTTGCAGCACGTTCCAGAGTGGAAGATACTCTCAATATCGCCCTGGTGTAAGACCACCATTCAAAATTGAAACGTTGCTTGAAATGGCTTTAGCCGTGTTTGGTGATCAGATTTGAATAGCCAGGTACTTCCTCACCTTCCTCCTCCCTATCTCCTTCCCATCCCCACTACTTTCAGCCAAAACATACCCCAATTGGGGATGACATTGTCTCACTGGCTCCAGACGGGAGCAGTTGAGACTCTTGTGCGGTATTCATATAAAAAAAAAATTAATAAAAAATAAAAAAATAATAATAATAATAATGAATAAAAATAAGTTGTGGTAGAAAAATATTTTTGATAGTTTGAAAAAAGTGTAGGTAGGGGCCCCGAGACGTGCACTGCCTACGGGCCCCGACATGCTTAATCCGGCCCTGGTCAAAGATGACTACGATAACTTCAAATCAATGCTCGTAACTGCAATCAATAAATCAAATCCTCCCCCTAAACCCAAATCTCTCAAAAAACTCCCTCCGACTCCCTGGTGGGATGAGGAATGTTCCAAAGTAGTGAGAATTCGGAAAGCTAAATCTCTTTCCTATCGTCACAATATGACTATGGAGAACTATCTCATATACAAAAATGCCGAAGCCAATGCCAAAAGGGTATTGAGGTCAAAAAAAAGATCCGGGTGGTACAACTTCTGCAGTTCAGTATCTCCGAACACTCCAATTTCGGAAGTTTGGTCTATGATTCGAAGATTTCGATCCTCCTTCAGTCCAACATCTCCTCGAGCTTCTCATTCTAAATGGATAGACGAGTTCTTGGACAAAATTGCCCCCCCTTCTGTACCTAACTTAGATGAAATAACTCCAATCCACAACACTCCTATGTCTGATCATTGGCTAGACTCTCCATTCACTTTAATTGAATTAAAAAATTGTTTATCAACAGTCAAGGACTCATCTCCAGGCAGAGATGGTATACCTTATAGCATTATCAAAAATAGTAATGATAATGTTCTAAATCACTTTTTATGCATCTTAAATAAAATCTTCCAGACTGGCATAATACCTGATGACTGGAGTTCTCAAATAATCATCCCAATTCTAAAATTAAACAAATCACCCAATTCTGGATCCAACTATAGGCCAATTGCTCTTTCATCCACCCTTAGTAAAATTTATGAAAAATTAATTAAAAACCGGTTAGAATTTTTTGTCGAGAGTAATCATCTTCTCTCTCCATCCCAATTTGGATTTAGGAAAAAGAAATCTACACAAGATAACCTTGCCATCATCAGCACTGATATTAATTTATCCATTTCTAACAAAGAAGTATGTCTTGCAGTCTTTATAGACATAGAAGGCGCCTTTGACAATGTTTCCATCCCAATAGAGAACTCCAGTCCAATTTTTTTATTTTTTTTAATGAATAAAGACCTTCAAACTTAAATAACTGCATTTTTATTTTTATTTTTATAGTTAGTTTTAATAGTTAAAATAATTGTCAAAGTTTTAATTTTTAAAGACTCCCAGAAACGCACCGTATCTATGGTGGTCTTTACCCACCGTCCCCACCGTTAGTTTTTTACTTTTTAAGTTGTCATTTTGAATCAGTGATGTCATGTCGAGGGAAATTTCCCTAGATCTAGGGGAGAAAAATATTTTTTAGGGATAAGGGAAATCAGGACAAAATCTAGGGAAATTTCGAACTCTGGCAAAAATTTTGGTAATTATCGGTTCGGACTGGCCACGCTTATTACGAATAATTTTTAGAAAAAAACTTTAGATTCGCCTTAATTACTATAAAAGGAAACTTTTTGGCTTTGGGGCGGCGGAAAATAATGCATTTTAATTTTCAATTGCATAAAACCAAAATTCACTTCGCGAACCGACGCAGCGAAAATCCGCGGCCGTAGCTGTCACTGTTATGGACTGTAGCTGACTTCGTGGGATACCTACATGAAATACCGCGAATCACAAACCATGTTACACAAACCTAGCGTAGCCGCTAAGCCACTTGAAAACTGGGATGTTTTTCTTGCCTTGACGCGAGTAGGCGTTATAAAGGGCCACTTTCTTTTGTATCACAAACCATGTTACACAAACAAGCCCGCTAGACAAATTTCATAATTACGCGCCTTATCCCACGAAGTCGGCTACAGTCGTATTAGCTCTTGTTAATTTATCAAGGATACCAACATCACAGTGACATGTACGGCCGCGGATTTTCGCTGTTTTATGCAATTGAAAATTAAAATGCATTATTTTCCGCCGCCCCAAAGCCAAAAAGTTTCCTTTTATAGTAATTAAGGCGAATCTAAAGTTTTTTTCTAAAAATTATTCGTAATAAGCGTGGCCAGTCCGAACCGATATTTACCAAAATTTTATTACATATGACAGTATTACTGGTATTATTTATATATATATACGTATATATATTTTTTGGAATTCCTATGAATCTTAATTATTTTTCATGTACTTACATGCCATGTTATTTTTAACACTGACAACTCAAAATGATATTAGGGAACGTACCCATACTACGTGACACGTTCGGGGAGAGGGGGGGGGGGGTCTTCAAAATACCACGCTTGTTACAAATGAGCGGCGGGTTGCTTATGATTTTTATTTTGCAAAGTGTTTTTTTTTTAATTTGGAATTCAGTTTCTAATTCACTGGTGAGTGTATTCATACTTTTAAATTATTACTTCACGTAGCAAAAAGTGTTTTATTTGGAAAATCACGGTATTATTAGTATATTTACCAAGTTCCGATATCTTTCCAATTAATTATCATATTAATTAACATATAACAGGATTAGTGTTACACAATCAGGTGGCTACGTAGGTAATTGCGTAAATGTGAAATTCTAGGGAAATTTCACTTCTAACTGTTGGCAACACTGTGAAGAATCCAGAATAATCATGGCGGATAATGACTTTTAGGTGTGAGGTGTGTTTTTTATTCAAGATTAACTGCTTTTAATATAGAAAAACATTGATAAAATGTCCACATTTCACCGCTACTGTTATTGTATTTAATCAAAGTGCAATATAAAAACAATAAATCATCTCTTTCATTGCAAATACGTGTGACGTCGTGTTTTGTGTCAGGCGTTACTTTGTAGGTGCATTGTTTTATGTATAATACATACAGAAACACTGGTATTTATAATACACTGATCATGACGAGTGTGTAACAACTTGTATAAAAAGCCCTACACTAAAAACAATTTGAAAATACATAACCAAATGTCAAAACATGACATGACTTTAACCTCAAATAGACAAAATTTATTGCAGATTGTCCGCAAATATAGCCCTTTTCGTAAATTGTTGAGGGCCTAAATTATGTTTCAATAAACACAATAACTATTATTTATCTAAATCTCTATAAACAGTATGAAAATAAACCAAAAACACGAAATGTTGAATTGCATAGGTACGCGTGCACTTCAAGTCATTTCAAATGTCAATACAATACAATTCACAGGTGACAGGTTAACTGTGACGTCACGGTTAACCATTTCAGTAATGCCAACTTAACGCTGTGTTTTCCGAAGAGGTTTAAAAATGCACTTTTTAATAATTTATTAAAAACTCTGCATTTAATATTATGAAATAAAACTTATATATTCAGAATCAGCGTTTCTTGGTCTATATGAACATATTTTTTTAAAGCCATAATATTTTTCACTGGAGTTCCTTATTCTTAAAAAAAAACTTTTAGGCCTTGGCTTACCCCTCATGTTTGTCCAATCTATTATTAATCTTTTTCTCGATAGGAAAATTTTCATTGAGCTACCAGATGTTACTCCTCAGAGTAGGTCAATTTGGAAGGGTTTACCCCAAGGCGATGTATTATCCCCCTTACTGTATAATATATACACACACGATATGCATGTCACCATTCCCCCTCAAGTAAAAGTTGTTGAGTTCGCAGATGACATAGCTTTCTTCTTATCATCCAAAATCATTCCATCCGCCGTCAAATATCTTAATGAAGCCATGGATGCCCTTTGCACATGGCTCACTTTAAATGGTCTTGAACTTTCAGTACAAAAGAGTCAGTGTGTCACCTTCTCAAATCGTCATAATAACCCCCCTGTTCAAATTTTATTTAAAAATTCTCCAATCCCCAATGCTTCCGAAGTTAAATTTTTGGGAGTAACATTTGATAGGAAACTTAAATGGTCTTCCCACATTAATAATATAGTTACTAAATGTGAAAAAAATTTAAATATTATCAGATCATTGACTGGCGTTTGGTGGGGTGCACATCCTATCTGCATTAAGTTGCTCTACAATGCACTTATTCGAAGCCATCTCGACTATGCCTGCCCCCTTTTTAGTACTGCATCCAAAAATGCACTCAGTAAATTAGACAAAATTCAATCTAAGTCATTGCGAATAATAACTGGCGCGATGCAATCGTCGCCTATCAATTCCCTTCAAGTAGAATGTTCTGATCCTCCTCTTTATTTAAGGCGTCAACTATTTGCTGACAAATTTGTTCTTAAATGTTTAAATTCTAAAAGTCATCAGGTTATTCCCAGAGTCTCGTTGTTCAACGACTCAACACATTCATCTACAATCAGAGCTCGAACTAAACCTCTCCCTGCCATCTGTAAAAATTTTCGCTCTCTCTCAGAGCTTCAAATTATCAAAAATGATCTTCTTCCTTTGTACAAATTAAAATATAGTCACGTCACCCTATCCCCAACGATTTTAGAAGGGATCGGCATCCTTAAAAGTCATTCCAATCTCCCAGCCCACACTGTCAATAATTTGTTCAATGACATTATTTCTTCTAAATGGCCAAACTCTTCTCTTTTATTTACTGATGGCTCCAAATCTCCGGACTCTCCTAACTGTGGTATTGGTATTAACGTTTACCACAATAATTCTAATGAAAGAATATTTTATTCAATTTCAAACCAATTTTCAATATTTTCTGCCGAGTGCATTGCGATTATTGAATCTCTCAAATATATAATAAAAAATAATTTTGAACATTCTCTTGTTCTCTCTGACTCTCTCAGTTCCCTCCAAAAACTTAAAACCAGTCCTCTTCTTCATCCTGATGATCACTTTGTATGTCTTATTCGAGTATTGATAACCTCCATTCAAAGCTCTGGAAAAACTGTCACTCTGATTTGGATTCCTGGACATGTTGGCATAGTGGGTAACGATATTGCTGATTCCTTGGCTAAACAAGGAGCGTCTAACCCTACCGTTACCCTCGTAAACCATATTCCCCTGTCTGATATTTTTTCCATCATCAAAGATAGATCCCGCAATGTTTGGACAGAGTATTGGAACATTGCTAGTCAATCCAAGGGTGCCCGCTACGCCTCAATACAAAGGACTATCCCATCAAAACCGTGGTTTCAAAAATTCCCCCATTTTTCCAAAAAAGAAATTTCCTTACTTATTCGTATGAGAATCGGACATTGTTCCGTTCCTTCTCACCTTTATAAAATTCATGTGCTTGACTCCCCAGACTGTACGTTCTGTGGTCTAGATGTGGGAACTTTAGATCACATATTTTTTGATTGTCCCTCTCTAAATAAATATCCTCTCTTCTATCAAGCGTTATCAAAAATTGCCTCTCCTCCATTCAACATTTCATCTCTTCTAAGTCTGAACTCTACTCCAATCTTCCATAAAATTCTGAAATTTGCTCATTTAAATAAAATTAATATATAAATTCACCTTTCCTTTCTCTGTAATTATAAATGATGGCCTAGAACACCCTTGAAGGGTGAAAGCCAGAAATAATTGAAAAAAAAAAAAAAAACATAAAATGGACCCCCCCCCGATACTAAAACCTGGCTACGCCCGTGCTGTCAGTATTTGCCGTTACACAAGTCAGTATTGGCATTAGTATTAAAATACTGATGCCAATACTGACATGTGTAATAAACGAAAAGACAAATTCACAACAATACAACAATCTCCTCTAATAACTCCATCAAACTTGTATAAACTTGAAAAAAAAACACTAAATTATGTGTGTCGTTGCTTATCCAGAATATATAATATATAATGTGAGATATCAGCCCTATTCCCCGCCAGCGTCGGTCTTATCCATTGCTTTATCTTGAATTTCCCGCCATTCCTCTGCAATTCCCTTCAGCTGTCAATTGTCGCCGTGCAGTTGGCATCTTGAGATGCCGTGTTAATTCAATTTTGGCGTTGTTTCGCCCACGTCCGGTCGAAAATTTTTTCGTTCGTAATTGTTTTAACGAAAATAATATCTGTTGCTACCCGCAAATTCCGTAATTTTATGAAAAATTAGTGCAAGTGATTAGTGCAAACATTTTTGACAGATTAGCGTATTCCTACTACCTACGCTATATAAATCTGCGTCGCCCGTTCTCGAAAACGGAAGGACGCCGCGCCGATTAGCAATCGCTTCTCGGCCTGTTGGCTAAGATAAGTGTATTATCAGCTTAATATCTGATAGTTCCCGCAATACGGGACCAGTTATTAAACTGGTTTTTTGAATGTGACGGGATGTTCGGGGCTTGCTCCACTCCTGTCACGGGTTGGCCCGGCCGGCATTGCCGCTGGGAGCGACCCATTTATATCCATACTAAAGATAAATTAAGCTGAATGTATTGTCTTACGTAATTACCTGATTTATGGATCAATTGTAGACACATTTAACCATTTTTCCACCTTTGGAATTTAAGTAATCGATTTTTTTTTTAATGAAATATGACCATCGGCGATGTCATATTAAAATACTCAAATTACAAATACGAAATCATGACATTCATGTTCGTTTGATAATCGTTTGACGCAATTTGATGTAGTTAGACTTATCTATAATTCAGCTTTATTTATAAAAGTTTGGTCCTGCTTTTGACAGTTTCAAGCATGTTACAAACTCGGACGAGTGGGCCAATGTCCGCTATGCATCTGCTTTAAAGGAATATTTGGCTGATGCAGGCTTCAAGGAGCTGGAGGTAAACTGCGAGGTGCTGGCATTTGTCACCGCCTCACCAATATTTACGGCCATGGAAAAGATGCTGGCATTGCATGCCTCATTGAAGCAGAGAGTGCTTTCAACAGGCTCTCCAAAAAACTTATCAAATGGGAAAGCAGTTCAGAAGGTTCCCTGTCAGGGCTTTACAGGAACAATGGACAGCTGTAAGATTGGAGTGGAACGGAGGCTCTTCAGCAGAATTCCTCCTTCTACCACTCATCCTTTTGGGGAAGAAGCACTTTCTGCCCAGTTGCAGAAACTAGGTGGTGTAGCAAAGTGCTTTAGTCCAGTGCGTCTACCTCAGGGTAGCCACTCGGCGCACAACCGCCCTTCATCTAAGGAGGTTGTTGCCTTTCCCCCAAGCAGACATCAAAGGAAAGGATGGCATTTCCCTTGTTTCCCCGGCGGGCAGACCACGGGTGAAACCCCCCATATTCCTCCCGTATGAGGGGTAAGGGGAGGGAACAGAAGCGTGGCGCGAGGGGGCAGACCTCTCGTGGCCGCTTCAACAGGTGCCGCGCACAACCGCCCTTCAACATCTAAGGAGGTTGTTGCCTTCCCCCCAAGCAAACATCAAAGGAAAATATGGCATTTCCCTTGTTTCCCCGGCGGGCAGACCACGGGTGAAACCCCCCATATTCCTCCCGTATGAGGGGTAAGGGGAGGGAACAGAAGCGTGGCGCGAGGGGGCAGACCTCTCGTGGCCGCTTCAACAGGTGTCGCGCACAACCGCCCTTCAACATCTAAGGAGGTTGTTGCCTTCCCCCCAAGCAAACATCAAAGGAAAATATGGCATTTCCCTCGTTTCCCCGGCGGGCAGACCACGGGCGAAACCCCCAATATTTCTCCTGTACGAGGGGTAAGGGGAGGGAACAGAAGCATGGCGCGAGGGGGCAGACCTCTCGTGGCCGCTTCAACAGGTGACTATCAACCATTTCGGGCGGGTCAACTAGACTACAGGATTATTGGAGAGAGTGGCAGGCCTTAGGTGTCCCAGAGACCATCTTACATATGATAAGACGATACCGCATACCATTCATCCAAGAGCCCTCGTTGATAAGTCCAAGCCAATCTTCCGCAAGGAGGTTCAAAACGAAAGTAATCCCGGAAATGACAATGATGAGAGATGGTACATGGAAAGAGCTGACGACAATGCCACCTTCCTATCAACACTTTTTCTGGTTCAAACGAGTGAAGGCTCGAAACAGTCGATCTTCAATTTAAAAGCTATCACAAATTGGATTGCAGAAATCCTGCGTAGACAGGCTATCAGGATCATTGTGTACCTAGACGACTTTCTCCTGGCTCATCAGACCAGAGAGATCCTCAGTCAAGCTTGAGAAGCTCTTTAATTGTTAGAGCGGTTAGGTTGGTCGGTAAATTTCCAAAAGTGTGTCCGTCAGCCAGCACAGTCAGTGGAATATCTTGGAATTGTGTAGAACCCCCATCTGAAACAGAAGTCCTTAAACAAATACAGACGCCAAGGTCTTTGGAACTCACTTCAGAGATCCGTGACAAAAGGAAGATGGACTCTGAAAGGAGCTCAGAGTATTCTCGGAAAGTTGAATTTTGCTACCTTTGTGGTCCCCAGAGGTCGACTTCATACTCGGCTGATACAATTACAGTTAATGCTGAAGCTGACCCCTCAGCAAAAGTCTCTGATAAAGAATGAGGTCTTGTCAGAAATGAAATGGTGGATGATCAACTTAGATCATGTTTCAACTCTTCATTTTCCCAGCCCAACACATTCTCTGACTACGGATGCGGCAGATCACGGCCGGGAGCCCTGATCGACTATGTACCTCTGTTGGGTTGTTGGATAGACAGTTAGAGGGGGGGATATTGCAACATGAAGGAGATGACAGCAATCTTAAATGCCTTAACGTCTCTGACTCAGAATTTGAGAAGTTCAGAACAGGACAGTCATAGCCTACTTGAGGAACAAGGGGTGCACCAAGTCGATGGGTCTCCTTCATCTAACATTTCAGATTCTTGCGCTTTTGGACAAGCACAGAATCTCTTTACAAGTGCAGTATTTGCCGGGACGCTACAATGGCCTCGCGGATTATCTATCCTGAGGGATGACATTACCAGAATGGCACCTTCTACCCCCAGCGGTAAGAGCTGTTTTTCACAAGTTAGGGGCAGTCCAGTAGTGGATCTATTCGCTCCCTCGAGGGCTCACTTCGTGGATCAGTGTGTCTCGATAGATTCCCACAACAAGAGAGCAATGCTTCACAGCGTGTTCAGCAGGAGTTGGAATTTCCCCTTGGCATGGATCTTTCCTCCCCCCTGCTTAATGCCACGAGTGCTGGCACATCTGAACAAATCATCAGGGGTGTACCTGGTTGTAGCCCCAAATTGGCCAAAAGTGTTTTGGTTACCAGACCTAAAGAGAAGAGCCCTAGACCGACCTCACATAATACCCATGTTGGTCGACAACTTGATAGACTTATCGACAGGACTTCATCTTGAACAGGTCCAGAAGCTCCAACTACAGGTGTGGAAGATTAGGGGTGGAGTGAAGCTTTGAACGATTGGTCACAGCAAGAAAAAAGCTCTATTGAATGCGGGTTGGCGCAAACCTAAGCTTCCAACTTATCACATGGCATTGAAGAGCTGGAAGGAATGGTGCGCCATTAATAATACATGTCCTAATAACCCTTCGTGATCTCAGCTGGCACGGTTTTTTAGTATACTTAAGAGTGAGGAAAGGCAATACTATAGCACTTCACAAGTCTGTAGTGTCGGTTTTGTATGACCCCATAGGCGATTTGAGGATAAGTAATCATCCCTTGGTCAAGCAAGTGATGAGAGGTATAGGAACTTCTGCAAATAAGAAGCTTAGAGCATTTACTTGGGATCCAGGACACTTGGTGTCTTAGCTTTGTAAGAATCCTTCAAATGACCTGACTTTTTTCGAAGCATCTCGTAGATGTTCTGTTAATTTACTTCTGGCATCAGGAAGACAAGTACAGGATCTGACCTTACTACATGCATCTTCTGATAATCTTGTTGACAATGACGATCACATTGTATTATTGCCAATTTTTTTGGTTCTAAGAAGGACACCTCTACACATAGACAGTCTGGTTGGAAGCTTTACAAAGCAGAGGATCGTAATATAGATTCCATATTCTGGTTGCGAAAGCTTATGTCTTTGGGTGAGAACAGAAGACATGAAGCTGGTGTTGAATGTCTGTTTATTTCCACGTTGGGGCCTGCAAGGCCAGCCTCGAGAACTGCTATTGGTGGATGGATTAAAACAATTTTGAAGGATGCTGGGATTGATGCCTCTCCTGGGAGTTTGAGATCAGCTGCAGCTTCAAGAAGTTGGCTGGAAGAGTGTCCTATAGACACCATTTTGGAAAGAGGAAGCTGGAGTTCAGAAAACACATTCAAGAAATATAGACAAATCAGGGGTCTCAATGTTGAGGTGCTGAATCCCCCCATTCACTCTCAGTCTTTGACCAAGTTATTGCAAGCAATACAGTAATAGTCACAATTTTGGCTTTAGAATTGTCACCAAGCGATAACAAACACTTCTCACATTATATATTCTGGATAAGCAACGACACACATAATGTTGGAGTTTTACCTACCATTAAAACTCTTATTATGTTGTCTTGCTTATCCAGAATATATTTAAGCTCTGCTTGGTGAGTCCAAATTGAATTAACACGGCATCTCAAGATGCCAACTGCACGGCGACAATTGACAGCTGAAGGGAATTGCAGAGGAATGGCGGGAAATTCAAGATAAAGCAATGGATAAGACCGACGCTGGCGGGGAATAGGGCTGATATCTCACATTATATATTATATATTCTGGATAAGCAAGACAACATAATAAGAGTTTTAATGGTAGGTAAAACTCCAACATTATTCATTCATATTATATCGCGTTTGAAATTATGACAGTTGAGCAGCGAACAGAAATGCACAATATACATATGTAAAAGAGCAGGAAGGTAATAGATTTGGCCCGGCAATATTGTGGTGACATCGGTAGCCGAGCAAACTCACCATCAATACAGGGCAAAACATTAACAAGAATAGGCAATACACGATAATCTTGCGCAATCTCGGCCGACAATATGGAAATCTTGATGGAAATACCTTGCCAGCAAGCCTCAAATACTGAAATCCTTAAAAGGGTAGCCATATAAAACAGAGCATGATAAAAAAATAGTTTAGGTTAGATTTGTTTTGATTTGTTCTTTTTTATAACTTGTCTTCAATGTTCTGTTTTATCATGGAACCTAAAAGAAGTGGGAAGGGGAAGGGGAAGGAAATTGGAAAGAGGAAAGTTGGCAATTTATGTACCTGGATATTCAACTTGAATAGAGAACTCCAGTCCAATTTTTTTATTTTTTTTAATGAATAAAGACCTTCAAACTTAAATAACTGCATTTTTATTTTTATTTTTATAGTTAGTTTTAATAGTTAAAATAATTGTCAAAGTTTTAATTTTTAAAGACTCCCAGAAACGCACCGTATCTATGGTGGTCTAATTTTTTTACTTTTTAAGTTGTCATTTTGAATCAGTGATGTTATGTCGAGGGAAATTTCCCTAGATCTAGGGGAGAAAAATATTTTTTTGGGATAAGGGAAATCAGGACAAAATCTAGGGAAATTTCGAACTCTGGCAAAAATTTTATTACATATGACAGTATTACTGGTATTATTTATATATATACGTATATATATTTTTTGGAATTCCTATGAATCTTAATTATTTTTCATGTACTTACATGCCATGTTATTTTTAACACTGACAACTCAAAATGATATTAGGGAACGTACCCATACTACGTGACACGTTCGGGGGGGGGGGGTCTTCAAAATACCACGCTTGGTACAAATGAGCGGCGGGTTGCTTATGATTTTTATTTTGCAAAGTGTTTTTTTTTATTATTTATAATTCAGTTTCTAATTCAGTGGTGAGTGTATTCGTACTTTTAAATTTTTGTTCAGTGTTTTATTTGGAAAATCACGGTATTATTAGTATATTTACCAAGTTACGATATGTTTCCAATTAATTATCATATTAATTAACATATAACAGGATTAGTGTTACACAATCGGGTGGCTACGTAGGTAATTGCGTAAATGTGAAATTCTAGGGAAATTTCACTTCTAACTGTTGGCAACACTGTGAAGAAACCAGAATAATCATGGCGGATAATGACTTTTAGGTGTGAGGTGTGTTTTTTATTCAAGATTAACTGCTTTTAATATAGAAAAACATTGGTAAAATGTCCACATTTCACCGCTATTGTTATTGTATTTAATCAAAGTGCAATATAAAAACAATAAATCATCTCTTTCATTGCAAATACATGTGACATCGTGTTTTGTGTCGGGTGTTACTTTGTCGGTACATTGTTTTATGTATAATACATACAGAAACACTGGTATTTATAATACACTGATCATGACGAGTGTGTAACAACTTGTATAAAAAGCCCTATACTAAAAACAATTTGAAAATACATAAGCAAATGTCAAAATAGGACACGACTTTAACCTCAAATAGACAAAATTTATTGCAGATTGTCCGCAAATATAGCCCTTTTCGTAAATTGTTGAGGGCCTAAATTATGTTTCAATAAACACAATAACTATTATTTATCTAAATCTCTATAAACAGTATGAAAATAAACCAAAAACACGAAATGTTGAATTGCATAGGTACGTGTGCACTTCAAGTCATTTCAAATGTCAATACAATACAATAACAGGTGACAGGTTAACTGTGACGTCACGGTTAACCATTTCAGTAAAGCCAACTTAACGCTGTGTTTTCCGAAGAGGTTTAAAAATGCACTTTTTAATAATTTATTAAAAACTCTGCATTTAATATTATGAAATAAAACTTATATATTCAGAATCAGCGTTTCTTGGTCTATATGAACATATTTTTTTAAAGCCATAATATTTTTCACTGGAGTTCCTTATTATATAACTTGAATTTTCTGAAAACTGTACTTACCGACAGATGGCCTTCATGATGCTCGGGGAAATGTTTGTACAAATACTCGGAGGAGATTAGCTGCAGCACCGTGTCTCCAAGGAACTCCAGCCTCTGATTGGAGCCCAGCGTCAGGTTGGTGAAGCCCATGGAGCGATCCGTGAACACTCGGGCCAGAAGTCGGATGTGCTTGAACTCAACACCTGAAATTACACATTTGGAAGAATGAAACATGTACGTATTCATGCATTTACTAGCGCAAACTCATGGAAAATACCAATTTTCAAAAAGACAATTGAAATTTTTCATTGAAGAAGATAATACTAATAAATCTAAACGAAACATGAATCAGCACAGATAATGGTTGAAACTGGGCCTCGAACCCAACATCTCTTTTCTTACCGGGAAACAGCGCTTTAACCAACTCACGACCATTGGGACCTACATTTTTTGTCAATTTTGAAAATTACATTTAAATTCAAAGCAAATCCGAGTTATAACTAGAGTTCACAGCACACATACCAATGGCGTTCTCGAACTCTGTGAGCTTCTGCAGGAAGGGGTATTTAGGGATCCACCTTCGATCTCCCAGTGGCTCCTGTTCCTGCAGCACGTGCAGCCGTGGCCGGTTCCACGTCTCCAACAGGTCTGGCTTGTCCGCAAACATGGCCAGGGCAAACACCTTATCCGCCACCTGAACAAGGAAGACACAGGATATATGTACATATTGTTGTTGAACATAGATACAGTTTGTCAAATAAGAGTAGAAAACATAGGAGGGCGCCACTGTTGGTCAAATGGCAATACTAAAAATATAATCATGACTAGCTGACCCGGCCACGCGTTGATGTGGCTAATAAAACACAACGTCATCTACTGGATGGTTATCCAACCTTTATAACCACCGCCGTCTTTGAGTTTATCGCGAAGAGACATACATATGCCGCGGAGGGCTTTAATTTATAATACGTAGAGATGGTGTGAAAGATTATAATAATGTGCATGAAATGCTTGGGGTAACTAACATATTTAAGTTAATAAGGATTAATACTGTATCCGTCTAAATAACTTTTCAATAACCGCAATGTACATGACCATTTTTTAGAAGATAGAATGGGTATAGTAAGCTATCCGTAAAAGATAGATATATGCCTTTACGTACTTTTTTGTAGATCTATAAAAGAGGAATATCCCACCATGCATTGTTTTGTTATATCCCAAAAGGATTAGGCAGCGTTTTCGATGAAAGGTACCAGGCGGCTTGACTTTTCCGACACTTCTAACAATTATCGTTATGTTTCAACCAATTTACACAAATCCTTGACAAATTACATCACGAAACACTCTATTTATTGGTGAAAACTGCATGAAAATCCGTTCAGTAGTTTTCGAGTTATTGCGGACAGACAGACAGACAGACGACGCGGGGGACTTTAATTTATAATATGTAGAGATGTAGAGATGGTAATCTAAAGCTGTGTAACTTACATTTTTATTAAAAATTAAGAAGGCATAAAAGTGAAAAAAATATTTTTTCATTCCATTGATCTCAAAATTAGAATTTTTTTATCTTTGCAATTTTGTGTTAACATAATGAAGAATAACGATATTTAAGCACACTTTAGAAATTGCTCACATCTATTTAATACTAGTTGGTTCCCGGCATGCGTTGTAATTAATAATTTATTTTTTTTCTCCCTGCGTGTTCTTTCCCATTCGTCCCGTTCCCCTTCGCCTCCCCTTCTTCTCCTGCGTTCTCTTCACCTCCACCTTCCTTCTCCCCACTCCACTCCCCCCCTTCCCCCCTTCCCCCGTCCCGCGAACCCCCCTCCCGAGCAATTTTTATGATCTTTGATTTGTTGTATTTGTTTTTTCCCCGAATAGCAGAATAGCTATTAAAACATCGGAAAAAATCACGAAAAAAAAGTTATGAAGAAATTCTTTATGAACGAATTCTCATATTTTGAAAGAGCTGCAAGAATATTGTGATAAGTATAATATTGAATAGTGAGTGAATTCCAAAAATTCAAAAAGGTCAAATGTCAATGCGCTAATTGTTTTGCTTTTGTTCTTAAACATATAATGCTGCTCCTCTTTCTTACACTCTAATTAACAGTCGAAATTAGGACAAACGGTGAACTTATGTCTGCCCCCCTCTACAGGAAAATTACAATAATTATAATAAATATCCCTCACACGTATTAAATTTTTTTTTTATTTTTACATTAGCTCCACAGGAGGCCCTGAGGAAAATAATCTCTCTCAGGACTATATCATCTTAGGGGATGCTATGTGGAGGGTCTTTTTAAAGAGGAGAAGGATAGGAAGTTCTGGGAAGGAAAAGGTATGAGGGGTGGGTTGGAATCGGGGGTCAGTGTGTCCAGGAATTACGGATGTATGAATCCACCCCTTCAACTGAGGTGCAAGGCGATGGGTGGGGGGAGTCCGGCTGGAAATGTCAAAAGGCCTCCCTCAACCAACCTCACTCCTCAACTTCCGGCCCGCCACACAGCAGGGGGGCAGACGCATCCGCCGCCAAGACCTGGACAAACCTCATCCCAATGACCCGGGCATCCCTGGTAAGTCACCAAATGTAGCGAAACACTTGGGATAACCTATGGAAGAGGTGTTGGTTATCCAGTAAATGATTCCTGGGATGGCAATACCAGGGTGGCCACAAAAAACGGATTTCAAAATTCCCTGATAATTCCAGGTTTTCCAGAGCAGTTTCTACATTTTTACACGACATTTTTAACTGGATATAAGGGGATATCGTTCGTTAGATAAATAATAAAGGGAATTCCGTCATCTATAGCATTTATTATTTCTTCGCATCACAATAATCTATTAAAAACAAAATACACTTGTTACAAATTTATGATATTTCGCCTGAAGACTTTTTTCAAGCTTTTGAAACGATAGATAGAGATATAATCATTAAAAACAACTATCTAAAAAGGGAATAAAAGGAAAGGCATTAAAACAGTTCAAGGATTATTTAACTAACAGATATCAAACCACAAAAGTGGTGAGACAATCTCCGAACCAATGAAGATTACATTGGGAGTACCACAAGGGTTTGTTCTCGGACCTATTCTTTTTATAATGTACATTAATGATATGGTAAAAGTATGGTAGACGACGCATTGATATATATAGCAGGAGAATATTAAGAATTCATAATGAATCATTTAAATGAAGACCTACATAATATATCAATATGGCTGAAGAAAAATAAACTAAAATTGAATGTAAACAAAACTAAATCTATGAACATTGGAAAATGAGTAACGCAAACAAAAAAATACATATTGATAGACGGTGAAGTTTTGAAAGAAGTATTTGAAATTAAATATTTGGGAGTAATAACTGACTCCAAATTGACTTTCGCTCAAAATACAAAACCAATTATTAAAAAGATTGCCAAAAAAATTTCGCTGTTGGGAAGAATAAGAAGATTCCTTGGCATAGTCTCCAGTAAAAATGTGTACAACGCAATCATTGTACCACACATAAACTACTGTAGCAGCATTATATTCTTAGCCAACGACGATTAATGAAACAAATGACAATTCTACAAAACAGAGCTATGAGAACTATATTGAAGAAAAATAGGTACACTTCAGTCAAGAAAATGTTGAAGGAGTTAAATATATTGTCATTTAAACAAATTATTTACTTCAATACTATATTGTTAATCTACAAAATCAATGGCCATACGTCTATTGAATTCCTTTGAATTTTTATTGAATTTCAATTGTGCCTTGATTGCCTTAACAAAAGCTACACTCTCAATATTATCATTATTACAATTCATTCATTTGAATTATCCTAAATAAATTGGAAACTCGAATTTCAAGGTAAGAATACCGAAAAAGCCGTATTAGATTTTTACAATATCATAAATGACATTATTCGCAAATATATCCCCGAAAAAAAAATTTACGGTAATTTAGAAAGGTTTCCCCCCTGGTACACTTTACCACTTATTAAAATTGTAAAAGAGAAATTAAAATATCACAAGAAATGGAAAAAATACAAGAACCTGGCTGACTACCAATCATTTTCAGTACTGAGAAATCGTCAAAAGAAGATCGCGTTAGAATGTTATGAAAACTTCATTATGACGGCAGAAGATTCAATAAAAAAGTGCATCAAACAGTTCTGGTCATTTGTTAAATCAAAGAAATCCTCTTCCGATTTACCAAAGCAAATGTATCTTGGAGATATTTCCTGCAATGATGGACAATCCATATGCGACCATTTTAGTGATTATTTTAGATCAGTTTTTGTAGAAAATTCCAACCCTCGCCTCAATCTTATAAACTGTGAGAATGATGACGACAACTCTAATCTACATATACACAATATTAACTTCAATCAATCATGTGTACTTAATTATTTAAAAAAACTTGATCCGAATAAAAGTGCGGGATCTGATTTAATTCCATCCATATTTTATGTAAAATGCCGGGACCATTTGGCTTATCCTCTCTCCTTGCTATTCAAAATGTCATTTGAAGAAGGCAACTTCCCCAACGTCTGGAAACAAGCACTCATTACACCAATCCACAAAAGCGGGGACAAAAATAACATAACCAACTATAGGCCCATCTCCAAACTCCCAATTGTCAGCAAAATCATGGAAAACATAGTTCTTGATCAACTTTTTCCGGCGGTACAAACAATCATATCTAAAAATAAACACGGCTTTTTCAGAAAACGGTCGGTCGAGACAAACCTTCTGGAATACACAGATTTTATTTTAAATTCTATGGGTGGTAAAAATCAAGTAGACTCTATCTTTACGGATTTTTCAAAAGCCTTTGATAAAATTAACATTGACCTGCTTCTGAAGAAACTGTTAAAAATCGGTATCAATGGTGACCTTCTCAGATGGATCAAATCATATGTAACAAACAGAAGTCAAGCAGTTAGAGCTAAGGGTTTCTCCTCGCGTTTTTACAGTATACCTTCAGGAATCCCGCAAGGATCACATCTCGGACCTCTCTTGTTTATTTTATATATCAATGATATAGGTAAATGCTTTAAAAATTCCAAATTCCAAATTTTTGCTGATGACACTAAGATTTACAAAAAAATCACTAATATTAATGACAGCCTAGAATTGCAAGATGATATCAGTAGGCTTGGAATATATTGTGCTAACAATCAACTGTTCCTTAATCTGGAAAAATGTAACACAATATCATTCACCAAAAGCATAAACCCCCTAATATTCCCGTACAAAATCAATGACGTAGAGATAAAAAGATGTTGTGAAGTGAGGGACTTAGGAATAATAATGGACTCCGGAATGTCTTTCCGAACACATATAAATTCCATCTGTGACAGGGCATACAAACTTCTAGGATTCATCATAAGAGTGACCAAACCATTTAGGTCACCACACGTAATCAAAATACTGTACGTCTCTTTTGTTCGCTCAATATTAGAATTCGGATCAGTCATATGGAATCCCCAATACAAAGTAAATATTGAAAGGTTAGAAAGAATTCAAAAAAAGATATTGAAACACCTAGACTTTAAATCCTTTCGAACTTCAGAAAACCTAAAAGACTCATTAACATTCCATAATTTATCAACTTTAGAAGATAGAAGAAATATATCCGACCAAAAATTTTTATTCAAAATCATTAACAACGTTGTTGACAACAACTATCTTCTAGAACACATTAATTTCCACTGTCCAATAAGAAACACAAGATCAAAACAATTATTCCACATCCCACACTCAAAAACAAATTACACACAACATTCATTTCTCCGAAGGACGTGCACAAAATACAATGATATCTTTTACGACGCTGATATTTTCCATTTGTCCTCGGGCCAATTTATTAAATCCATAATAGAAAAAATTAAAACAAATTGTTAATTACGAACTCTCCACCCCTGCTGCATGTTATTTTTTTCATTCTCATTATGTTGGTTTTCCTTCTTTTTATTATAAAAATAATATTTGGATGATTTATATATCCTATATGCTTTAATTTGGTGTGTGTGTGTTTTTTTCTTTCATTTCTGTTGTATATATATATTTTTTTCTTTTTTTTCTACCACTTTATGTTTTCTTTAATGTTTTAATCCATGTTTTTTATATATATATATATTATAAATTGTAGCGGAAACTTCGCTGGTTAATGCAATCATGTAATATGTTACTTTCTTATTAAAATATGTATAACTGTTTGTTTCCTAAATAAACTAAAATAAAATAAAATAAAATAAAATAACTGATTTTACTGACCCGTTTTTACAAAATCTTTGTAAATGGCCCAACCTACCGCAAGAATAACATTTAGCCTCCTTAAATTTACAGCTACGAGTGACATGATTTGATTTCCTACAGATATTATACTTCTTTAGAGATGAACCGGTTTTAACCTGTTTATCTGACCTACGTGAATCGGTACTAATGGACCAATAACTATGTTTTCGCGCCGGAGAAGACGATTTTTCAAATCTCTTTACCGCATTTACTTCCAACTTCATCTTGACTGACTGGACTTCAGGATCTTTCGCGGTCACTGCAAGTTCAACTAGTTGATTAAAGTTTAGTTTAGGCCCTTCAACAAACAATTTTACCCGTACTGGACCCGGGAGTAGACCGATTGCAAACACATCTACAAGATTATCCTCCAGCCTAGTTCCAAATTGACAATATGTGCTGAGACCCCGGAGTCTGGCGGCAAAATCTTTAATTGATTCTTTAAGATCCTGTTTAGAATCAAGAGGATTTTCTATCTCGACTACCTTTAGAATCGTCGGTTGAGGAGTTCAGAGAAGATTACGGGTCTGATTTTGTAAGTTTTGTTAGCAATTGTGAGCATCTAGACGTTAATTCGATTATGGAAGCCACTAAAGTAGACGCTGTCATTCAAAGCGTAATGACTTGTTTAAGGCAGGGGTGGCCCAAACGGATTAAACGATTAAACGGATTAAACGGATTAAGCAAGGACGATTTATGGAAATACTGGATTAAAAGGAACGAACTTTCGATTGTTAAGGATTGTTTATTTTGGCAACATAGGATTATTGTTCCAAGTTCGTTGCATAAAAAAGTGTTAGAGCTCGTGCACCGTTCACACTTAGGTATTGTAAAGATGAAAGGGTTAGCAGAAGGTTATTTTTGGTGGACGTCGCTGAGCAAAGACTTAGAGAAAATTGTTCAGGAATGTCCAGAATGCGCGTCGACGAAACAATCTCCTCCAAAGAGTCAATTATCGGTATGGCCTAATTCGGGGAAGGTCTGGAGTAGGTTACACCTGGATTACAGTGGCCGCTGGCAGGGAAAATGTTTTTGGTCATCTGCGATTCGTTCACTACATGGGTCGACTGTATAGAAGTTCAAAGGGCAGATTCAGCTAATGCTATATTTGAATTGAGAAAATTATTTGCAAATTTTGGCTACCCTGAACTCATAGTGTCAGATAACGGAACATCTTTTACGAGCGAGATTTTCCAACAATTCCTTCGGGAAAACAATATCAAATTCATGTCATCCCCAGTTATGCACCCAAAAAGCAACGGTTTCGCTGAAAACTCAGTGAAAACTACTAAGGGTTTTCTTAAAAAACTTATGGTAGGAAATAAATTTCAGGTTGATTACAAGGATAAATTGTTACATTTTTTGTCCGATTATAGAAATACTCCACATTGTACGACGGGAGTCGAGCCAGCAGTTTTACTTTTTGGTAGGAAACTTAGATCTACTTTTGACAGTCTCATTCCGAAAGAGAATGAACGGGTTGTGTCAAAACAACATGATTTGGCGAATAAAAATATTGAGTCCAATCAACGTAAACAGACTAAGTATTATGGTGGTGTAAAAACCAGAAATTTTATTGTGGGACAAAAATGTTTAGTTAAAGATTTCAGGAAAAATAATAAATTTACATGGGTAAAGGGAATAGTTACACATAAAATTGGAAAAAAATTATATTTGGTTAAAACTTGTGATTCTCAATTAATTTGGAAACGTCATGTGGACCAGATGAGAAACTTGTCAGTGAGTTGGAGCGATGTTGAGTCAGATTTGCCAGATTCCGCGTCTGATGATACAAGGACTAAGCATTCTGAGAAGAAGTTGTCCAGTCTGTGGACTGAGTTAACGGTGTTTTCTCCTGATTTCAGATTAGCGGAGGGAGGAGAGAGGTCACCGGAGGTCGCAGACGCGGCAATACCCGATGCAAGGCAAGAGCCGGCAATACCCAGTACTTCGCATAGTCCCTGGTCGGGGAGACTCCGTCCAAGATAGTTCCCCACAAGGAAGGAACGGAAAGCCTTCTGATTTATAATTTTGTGTATAAAATATTTATAATTATGTGTATATAATAAGAACATGTGTGAATAATGAATATAATATTTATAATGTATATGAAATATTTAGAGTCCTGAAATACTTAAAATATATATGGAATATTTGAAATACGTAGATTGTAGCGACTGATTACAGGGGGAAGGATGTAGTATATGTAATTATCCATGTATTGGATCATTCGGAAACGTTCGGGTTCCGACGAAGTTTGTCGAGCGGCCCGCGGGGCTCTCTGAGCCGATGCAGCCGTCGGCGCACCCAGAACTATTCGAGAAGCCTTTGTAATCACTCGCTACGTTAGACAATAATACAGTACTATCGAATCCATTGTATATCACAATAAAAGACGAAAAGAACTTACGTGTACAACTTATTATTTGTGGGCTAGAAAGGCCACAAAAAAGAACATTACACTAAGAAAAATTGATAAACTATAAAGACATGAGACGAGGAAAAGAAATAAACTAAGACTCCACTTCAGGAAAAAAAACACGGAGTCAAAAGTCATTGATGTACGGAGCATTGAAGATATTTGGAGAATTACCAGAAGAAATAAAATTGGAAGAGAGCATAAAGGCATTTAAAATTAAATTGCAAAGATATGTGATTGTTTTGGTATAGATGTGTTATTTTAAGTGTATGTATATATAAGGATTGTATTAGGACATAGATAACTATGTACCTATTTAAAATACCGCAATAAAACAATAATAAAGCAACTTTGGGATTTCACAAATCGTAAAATAACGAATTTAGTTTTATTTTTGGAATTCACTGATATGCTAAAAAATTTTAGAAATTCCCTGATAATTCCAGGTTTGGTAAAATTCCCTGATAATTCCAGGTTTTCCAGGTCTGTGGCCATCCTGAATACCCATACCCGCCTCCTAAATTGTATATATATATGTAAGTGGAAAACTAAGAAAATCACAAAAATTATAAATCCGTACACAACGCCATCTCTGATATTATAATAGCTTCATTGTGTAATTTTTAACTAAACGAAAAAACTGAATTTAATTCAGCTAATAAATTAACACAACAGTTATTGATTCTGAGGCGGTACGAAGTTTTCCGGGTCAGCTAGTAATCAAATAAAATGAAACAAAGAATATATAACATAAAACAGGAGGCAGTTTATGTTCAGAAATTAGAAACATTCTGAGTGGAAATTAAACATAAAAGTACAATAATGAGGAAACCGAAACTAACAAGTAGCAGAAACTTGAGAATATGGCTTGTCACAGTATATTGAAACAACTTAAGGTTCACAATTGGTATGATTTTTAAGTAATTTTGTTTTTAAAGCCCGTTTAAATTCAGCCAAATTCAGGATATTAGTAAGAGCTGAGGGAAGGTATGATTTTAGATTTTCACAGCCAAAAGTATTTTTGTTATTTGTTGTTGCGCTATCTCCTGCTTTAGCCAACGTTTCGGACGGCTTTACAGTGATAGACACTGATAGCGTTACAGTGTCTATCACTGTAACGCTGTCCGAAACGTTGGCTAAAGCAGGAGGTAGCGCAACACCAAATAACACACCAAAAACAAATAACAAAAAAGAGCTGAGGGAAGTTTATTCCAAACAAGTTGAAATTTCTAGTCTTCTTAGAACTTTCAGCCCGTATAGCTTCAAAAGCACGCCCTTTAGGTAAAAACGAAAACCCTCATTCCCTAGGGGGGATAGAGATCTACCACACCATATAACTCCCTTGATCCTACCACGACTTATTTCTGAGTTTTTGCATTCTGCACGCTTTTTATGACTTTCTTTTATAATACATATTGATTAGTGGGCCAGTTACACAAAAACAGCGATCATAGAAAACGGCTCGATTTGACCTAGAAAGTTTGATTAAACGATTAGTAACGTCTAGATCTACTGACCTTAGAGTAACCTGTCTATCGCTTAAGTTTTGTCAGACACATAGCGCCAATCCTTGCACTTCTTTGAAGGTCATTAAGCAGATCTTGTACTCTATTTTTTCAGGGCATCGAAGCCAATGAAGGCGATCCCTTAGAAGCAGAGTTAAATGACAATACTAGATTCACCAAAAATCATTCTCGCCACAGCATTGAAAACGGACTGGGTTCTATTGAATTGTTTTAGGTGGGCCAGCATATGCACTATTACAATAGTCCATTCCACAAAGTGAGATAACGATCAAATTTATGAGTGACTTTGCTCCGTTATAGAGAAGGCATCTCCTGATTGATTTTATTTGCCTTAGACGGATAAAGCCAGTTTTCTCAGTTTTTTTAAATTTGCGATTCAAGAGAAAGACTATTTATTGTACAGTGTAACACAGAAATTATTTCTGTAGAAGGGATTACGTCTGTATCCTCAATATGGATTGGACTGGAGTCGAAGAGAGCTTGCCTTCCAGGAGAAGCTATCCAAATAAATTCTGTCTTTGTTGGATTAAGTTGGAGTTTATTGACAGATATCCAACTTGAAACTGTGTTTGAAGCTAACTAACTCGTTTGTAAAGGCCGTGGAACATCCGGGGAACAAAACTTGAGAAACAAAGTACTTGTTGTTTTCCGGGTCAGCTACTTATATTCAGACAAATGTTTTTTCTCTCTAAGTAGGTGTTCTTCACTATAAAAATAAGTCATATGAGGCTTTCCTGTAAATAAATACAGTAATACTTTTGAAAATCGGAATTAGGACATTTGACAGATAAAATAAATATGTTTGCAAGTGACAATAATATTAAGATACATACATTATATCCTTACCAAGCGAATAAAATATATTTTAGTATGCTAGAAGCAATTTTAAGGGTTAAAATACCATGAAATCGAGGCAAGTGTGGTGAGCTACTAGTTGTTTGGTGCACACAACGAATGAATTTAGTGATAAGCTTGAGAAGGGATGGAATATTGTGTGTTATGGATCACTCACATCAATGCCTCCATCCAGGAAGAGCGCCCCCATGAGGGCTTCAAAGCAGTTGGCCATGGCATGTCGTAGCTCCAAGTCGTGGCAGAGATCCGAGCCGTGGGCATAGAGCATGTACTGTTCCAGACCCAACTTCTACAAGGACAAAGCAAAAACATTAAAAAATCGATGAAAATTTCCATAGATATTAAAAACAAGGGAAATATGACATGGAAGCACGTCGACTGTCGCCGAGCTATGACCAAACTGCACCAACTATCAAAGCGGTGGAATCAATGAAAATAATGCATTTGGTGTGTGGGTAGAAACAGCTTGGTGTGTAGATAGAAACGGTTTGGTGTGTAGGTAGAAACAGTTTGGTGTATAGGTAGGAACAGTTTGGTGTGTAAGTAGAAACAGTTTGGTGTGTAGGTAGAAACAGTTTATGCGTAGGTAGAAACCAGTTTGTGTGTAGGTAGAAACAATTTAGTGTATAGTGTTAGTAAGAAAGATAAGAGTGTGTCAAATTGTTACGCGAATACATCGTGATCTTAGTACATAAGGAAGTTAACACATAAATATCATATCACAGGTATAATAAAATGTTAAAAGGTATGTTGTTAAAGGGAAATAACATCTGCCAGCTTTATTTTTAAAGGGGGTCCACTGGTTGATTAACCAGGCTAGCAGATGGGAAAGCAATAATCCTCTCTCAGGGCCTTTGGTATACAAACTTTAAGGTTAAAATAGAATAATTTTAAATAAAATAGACAGTATTGATATGAAATAAGAAATAATAGATTTATTAAAACATAATTGGGGTGAAATGCAGATCCCGCCAATGTGGGGGATTTCAATAAAAATGCACCTTCTAGATGAGAAAAGTGTGGAAAAGTTGAATAAAAAAGAAATTAAGGTGCGCTTGGCAAAATTGAGGGAGATACAGCCGTTTAAAGAATGAATAAAATGACACTTCGTGAACTTATACTACGCCATTTTGTTACTATTATGTTGGTATCTCAGACTTGCTATAAACGAAGGTTGATACGATTGTAGCCAACTTCGTGTGATATATAATAAGGCGCGTAATTATGAAAAACAGAATTAATAATGGTCACAAACCATGTTACACAAACCTGGCGTAGCCGCTAAACTACTTGAAAACTGGGATGTTTTTCTTGCGTTGACGCGAGTAGGCGTTATAAAGGGGCATAAACCATGTTACATAAACCATGTTACACAAACCTAGCGTAGCCGCTAAACTATTTGAAAACTGGGATGTTTTTCTTGCGTTGACGCGAGTAGGCGTTATAAAGGGGCACAAACCATGTTACACAAACCATGTTACACAAACCATGTTTAACGTAGTCTTAGGTTAGGTTACTTTAATTTGGAAGGTGATAAACAGTTTAAAAAATCGTTGAAAAAAAGTCCGCTAGACAAATTTCATAATTACGCGCCTCATGTATCTCACGAAGTCGGCTACAGTCTAGCTGTTGTTTGCATCAGGTCAGGGATACCAACATTATAGTGACAATTGAAAAAATGGCGGGTGGGCTGTCAATAGTGTTGATTGGCAAAGTGAAATTAATTACTTATTCAATTTTTTTTTATTGCTTTCCGCGCTTTCTTTCACCTTCCAGATTAAAGTTCTCCACTTAAAACGCGGTAAAAACATCGTTTTCGGCATAAACCAAACATTGGCAATGGCGTAGTATCGGTTCAGGAAGTGACATTTTATTCATATTTTAAACGGCTGTATCTCCCTCAATTTTGCCGAGCGCACCTTAATTTCTTTTTTATTCAACTTTTCCACACTTTTCTCATCTAGAAAGTGCATTTTTATTAAAATCCCCGACATTGGCGGGATCTGCATTCCTCCCCATAATTGGAACATTAAAACATATTTATAGTTCTTAAACTCACCTCCCTTGGATCGACCCAAAATTCAAGTAACTAAACTAACTAAATAACAAATCTTGAGCCTCTGGTTTTTCTCATGATGTAGAGTCTGACAAATTAGCTTGAACTGTAGTCGACTGAAAAACAGTTTTTGCTTCAAAATTTCACTCCAACCATGGAATATTTGTATATCCACGCGAGGCTATAATTCCATCATCATTAGACAGGCTGGTCTCCTTGTGATTTAATAAACTTCCATATTTTTAAATGAATTGCCTTGATACTCGGCAAATAAATACAAATTATATCCTTTGGTAATAGTTCTGCTGTTATTTCGGTCTCAGAAATGTGTATTAACGCTTTATCGGCACCACGATTAATACTGGTCGCGGCCTTTTAATAATAAACCATTTCGGTTAAATAAACAATCATTTTTCTTTTAAAATATTAAACGAAATAACACGTAAAATAAGAATCACGTTTGACTTTAGTAAATAGTCCACCACCACGGGCTATAAACTAAGAAGTGAGCTCTAAGCAAGTTTTTCGATTTTTATACCTTATTCAAAAAGAAATAATTGAATGATTTTACTTCCAAAATTCAAAAAATAAATTTATGTTGAAGTTTATTATTTTTTTAAATATTATTTAATCACCTCTTGAAATGAGGTACCTGCTTGCCTAAATCTATGATAAAATAAACTGCGAGATATATTGACAAATATTTTATCATAACAATAGGTAGAAACAATTTAGTATATAGGTAGAAACAATTTGATGTGTAGGTAGAAACAGTTTGGTGTGTAGGTAGAAACAGTTTGGTGTGTAAGTAGAAACATTTTGGGTGTAGGTAGAAACAGTTTGGTGTGTAGGTAGAAAGATAGGTAGAAACAATTTGATGTGTAGGTAGAAACAGTTTGGTGTATAGTTAGAAACAGTTTGCTGCGTAGTTAGAAACAGTTTGGTGTGTAATTAAACACAGTTTGGTGTGTAGGTAGAAACAGTTTGGTGTGTAGGTAAAAAATTGACACATTACACATAAAACAGATGTCCATTTGATTTTGACATATTACATGAAAAACTGATGCCTATTTGAATACATAATTCCCACATTTAAAAGTTTTTCAAATATAAGAAGTTTTTTTCCAGTCCCTTGGAAAAATCTTATAGGATAGTTTCACTGTAGTTGGGAATTATAATAACATAAATTAATAATAACCCTAGCCAACACAGCCAACTGTTGATTCTGCACAATGGCGGCTCTGTAAGTGGCCAGCCCTCCCTCCTCCAGCGAGGGAAACATCCGAAAGAGGTGGATGGTGGAGAGAAACTCCACCACCGCGTCTCCCAGGAACTCCAGCCTCTCGTTGTGGTTGATGGCCGACTCCGTCTCTGTCTTCTTGCCAAATCGGGACATGATGTTGATGAGAGTGTTGATTCCTGCAAAGTATAGGGAATAAATGAATCTGCTTCATTCTTCAAGTGCAACACATCCCATAAAGCAGTAACCAGCAGCCCTTTCACTTTTGGGTGGAAAAGATTATCTCCTCGTTCGTGCACCTCTACCAAAGTTGACACAAGAAGAGCGAAAAATCATAACACATCATTTGTGTGCTTCTTGTGTCGATTCTTTTCTATGAATATTTCAGGTAGTTGCAAAAAGTTATCTGTTATATTGATACAATTTTACAGAAAAGCAAAAAAATTTTATGAAAAGTTGTTATGATGCAGTACAAATCCGTATTACTTTAAATATAATTATTAACATCTTTATTATTTGTACTGCATCCTAACAACTCTACCCGTCGAAATCGTAATTAGGTAGGAACTTGTTATTAATTATTAGAGTGCCAGCTCTGACTTTATCGACGGCCCGGGGCGACCTCTGGAGCAGTTCCGCGGCAATACGTCACTTTTTGCGTGGGTAGGTTTCGGAGAGTCGGGGCCCGGAACCTAGCTACGCGACAGTCAATGGAGTTTTTGTGGGAATGTAGTATTTGAACGGGAAAATAATTCCTTTTTACTTGAGAAATGCCGGGCAGTAAAAGTGATTACGTGAACGTATTGTGTGACCGCGAGTTTGCATTCCTTTGGTGGGATTAGTTGAGATTCCGCCACGTAAACTTGTATGGCGGCCATGCGTGCCAGAACCGGGAAAGATTTAATCCAAGAGATATACGTCCGATCTCACTTGGGTCAGAGCCCGTTTTGACGGATGATTGGGGTTCCGTTAGCCCGCGATGCTATTTGCCGATCTTTGTGGCGGAATAGAAAATTTACGCCGACATTGACTCTCGTCTGGACCGAGGTCGGCCTCCCTACATGCTAATCCTAGCGAAAGGCCCCCTGATGATTTTCCTTTGGCGGCGGGATGACTTGCTAATTTGTTCGCGGCGAAAGGCCGCTTGACGACTTCCCTTTGGCGGAGGAACTGTCTCCAGATCTCGGCTTCGGTGAGGGCTATCCAGATCCTGCATGGGGATGACTTGCTAATTTGATCGCGGCGAAAGGCCGCTTGACGACTTCCCTTTGGCGGAGGAACTGTCTCCAGATCTCGGCTTCGGTGAGGGGCTATCCAGATCCTGCATGGGGAAATGCCGCCTGGGCCTTGCAGCTACTAGATGGACAGTATATTAGCTAGCTAGCGATAGTATTCTTAATAAAAGAGGTCGGTTCATGGGGGTAAGTGAAATGACATATTTAAAACCCTGATTGCTACTTGTTTTTAAAATTATAAGCTTGTTCTCACAACTCTGCCTTTTAAATTATGTACCTGGCACACCATCTCTTGGAGAGCGACACATATCGTGGTTTAAGATCCACACCCTGAGCATATTTGGGAACCACAGGTATTCTTGACGGGTTCCATAACCCGTCCAGAATTGGCGCTTCCTACGGGATAAAATCTGTGGGATCCTGACCAGCACTACAACACTAAAGTTGTTTTACGAAAAGTATACTTGGCTTTGCCGCTTGGCGAAAAACCCACGTAGCAAAGTATTTTAAATCAAAAGAAGAATTATATTTAAGTTTAATAGTGGAGGTTAATAAAAATGAAAGTCATGAAAAGTATTTTACAAGATATTGAAATTGAAGATTAATAGTGAAGATATTGAAGATTAATAGTGAAGGTAAAAAAAAGTCAAGAAAAGTATTTTTATATCAAAAGAAGAATTATATTGATGATTGTGAAGGTAAAAAAAAAAGTCAAGAAAAGTATTTTTTATCAAAAGAAGAACTATACTCAGCACCCTTGAGGTGATTTTTCACAAAAACGGCGCTCTACAAATTATCCGATATTTATCTTATGACTTTATTTCCGGGTTAAATCTTCCCCACAAGAAAACTAAACCCTTCCACACACTTTTCCACAAATGATCAATCCACGCCATGCAAGTGCACTATATAAGTATAATAAATACAAAATAATACAAGAACAACATGTCAACCTACCAGAGACCAAATGGGAAAATAATTCACCGACTCCAGATATTTTCGTATCAGAGGGTTCGGCTCGGTAGAACTCCTAGCTGAACCGATAAATCCTACTGATCCCTCAATATAAATATTTAAAAAATCACTAAACGAAAAAGATAAAGAAAAAGAATGTTAACCCCTCCGAATTTTCGAGAATATTAGCTTTTGGTGTCTTAAACGAAATGAAATTTTACGAAAACTTTGTATTATTACCGCTTTACAATTAAAGCTCTATAAATGAAACATTTCTGAACGTAGCCGAATAGTAAAAACTGTTTTAGACAGGTTACAAAATAAGCTTTCGAATTATTATATTACAAATAAATATTAACATTTGTAAATATTAAAATTTAGAATGCAAACATTAAAAAAATGTGAAAATGACTCACGTGATGTTTTTATGTGAAAACGGTACTAAAATCACAGATTATGTTAACAACAATACTTATTCTATTGTATAAATGTGTAATAAACACTTTTGTCACCTCACTTTTTTATCATTTCATATAAAAATATTTAATAGAAATTAACAATGTCGGGCGCCCGTAGGAAATTTGGCGGCATAAATTATGTGTCAGACTGCGCGTCTGACAGAATGTTCTTTTTATGTATTTCTATGGACAACTTGAATAGAGATGTGCAGCATGATTCACTATCGACCTTTCACTTTTTATTTTACGGATGTAACTAAAACAATAACGGAATTATAACGGTTTCTATGGAGACACACGCGCTGACGTGTAAACACGCTTATTGTACTTGACTGCTGTCGTATTTTTAACGCATATATCTGCTTACGTTGCGGAGGGGTTAAATATAAAGACCATAAATTGACTAATTCCAGAATATATAAACTCAAATGTAGACTGTCCCTCATTTTATATTGGAAAAACAACTCATAATTTTGAAATCAGAATCAAAGAACATTTAAGGTGTCTTAATAATAATAATTTTTTTGAGTTCGCTAACCATATCATTGAAAATAACCATAGTTTTGAAAAAAATACGGGGATAAATATTCATCATATTAACCATAAAGGAAAACGCTTGGATAACTTAGAAGCCTTGGAAATAAAAAAATCCCTTAAAAATAATGAATCTTTTATCAACAAACAAAAAATATTATCTTACAGCCCAATCTTGGATATGTTCCCCCGCCCACTGTTCATTAATCCCTAGCAACGCCTCCACCCCTATCACAATCCTTAGTAATAATACATTGTTCCCACCCACTATTTTGTAAATGTCAAATCAGTATACGTTTGCCCTGAGGAAGGAACAGCATTCCGAAACCGGTCGGCTTTAAACAAATATACAAGTGGTTTAAGCAAAGTAACATTGTTTTATTTATTTAAAAAATCATTTGTAATCCTACATGTATTTAAAATGGCGTTTGAAAAATGATTTTTGCATTTTTATATATAAATTCTTTGACAAATCTAATATGCCTAAATTTTGAATGAGAGAGTTAGGTATAATGCCAGTAGCCAAAATAACAAATGGTAATATTTTTATAGTCTGAGAATGCCAAATTCTTTTAATCTCATTTCCTAAAGCTGTATATTTTCTTATTTTTTCAGAAACAGATTTTTGAATATTACAGGAATTTGGAATAGCGACATCAATGACATAAGTTATTTTTTAAATTTTTTCATGTAAAACTATATCAGGTCATAATAGACTAATTGTTCTGTCTGTTAGTATAGTTTTATCACAATATATAAATTAATTTGGTTCGTATTCATAGGTGACCAGACAACTCGGAATGAAACCAACTCAGAAGCACCTCAGAAAGATCATTAAAGCGAGGATCATACTGAGCAGACGCAACGCGACGCAACGTTCCTGTCCCGTCCAGACTGGCCGACGTACGTACGCGTCGCTGTGACCACGTGACAAGGGGTCTCTGGTTGTGCACAGGCGCGTTTGATTTGACACATTTGACATTTATTTTTTAGGTTATGTTTATGTGATTCTCTTCTCAGCAGATGACAGCTTTGCCATGTCTTGAAAGTGAATTTGAAGATGATTTGCTACGATTATTATTATTAAATCAATATTCTCGTAAAAAGAAAAAAGTGAGAAGTATTTGGGTCCACAACATTAACAAACAAAGACAAATGTTTGGAGAGTTCCATACTTTAGTAGAATCTAGTTAACTAATCTAATTAACTAGAATCTGATGATGGACGATTCTTCATGTACTTCCGTATGAGTAAAGTGGTATTTGAAGAGCTTCACAGCATAATTGAATATGACATAAAAAAAGTAAACACGAAAGTCCATTCGGATCAGAGAAAGACTGGCAGCGCGTCTATGTCATGTTTGATTGTCATTCATTATAGGGGTATAATATTGAAAGTCAAGCCATGAATGGCTGAAATTTCCTCCCAAGCTACACTGCGTATGCAGAATCTCTATAATCCTGTAATTTGATTTTATAAATAACTTCGTGCCGTCCAGTTTCAATGAACTGTTCGTCATCCATTTTTGAATAATATCTGTCAAAAAACAACCACAGATATTGCGAAACATAACGTTAGATGCTTAGATAACACCAGAAAGATGTAAAATCATCTCGTAGTAGGCGTGACCATACCCCCTCCACCTTCCACATGGCCCACGCCGATCTGGCTGCGGCAGATCCGCGTCGCGTAGGGGGCGTCGGTTTGCGTTGCGTGGGGCTAGTGTGATTCTAAAGCACCCGTTTCCATAGAAAATGTATGGATGGTAAGTAGTCCAGATATGGAAATGATGACGTCTACCTACGTCGCGTGGCGTGGCGTGGGCCTAGTATGTTCCCAGCTTAAGAGTGATGATAAAAAAATATTAAAAAATTGGTTAAATAGGTTAAGTTAGGTAAGGGTTACCGGCTATTTTAAAATTATTTTTTCATAGCTTTTAATGACCTTTCTGAGGTGTTTCTGAGTTGGTTTCATTCTGAGTTGACATGGAACCGTATTCATAATATGGTACTATATTACGGCAGTCAATCAAGTTATGTTTAATTACCAAACTTTGGTGAATTATTTTTAAAACCTGATTGTGCCTAAATTATTATTACTAGTGGTCGCCCAATGGTCGAAATTCAACCATAATTAATTTATTTTTTTATGCATAATTTAAAAAATATATATTAGCATTCTGCACTCCTCTATACAAGGTGTCCGGAAACTCGTAGTACAAGCGGGAAACTGGAGACTCCACATCACATTTGGAGTCGATTTTGTGGTATAACTTTTTTTGATTTGAGCTTTCGTTTTCGAGTAAATCGAGTGAGAAGTTGATTTTTGTTTTGGTCAAATTCTTGTAAATTATTACCGACGATCATAGTACCTAACTAATAAACACTATTTAAAAGAAAAACAAACAAAGAAATCCGGATTTAAAGCATTATTTTGAAATTGCCCATCATTTAATTCAGTTTAAAAATAAAATATTTGGTCGTTCCACGGTTAAACAGCTGATCGTACATATTCGCAGTTTGTTGGTAGCCGCGCGGGAAGAGACGAGGGAGGGGAAAGGTAGTCCGGTCAAGTTAGCCCGAAAAATAATAATAAAACATATTGCAAGTGTAATCCGATTTGAGATTACAGAGAGTAGTAACATCAACCTGAATATCACTAATTTAGTTGCAAAAAAGCAACACCAACCTTCACATTAATTAATGTAAACGTTAGTGATTCTGTTGTACGTTAATTATTAAAAAAAGGTTTTTTTTTTTAATTTGTACTTAAAAGTTTGTAGTACTCACTAACAAAGATATTAGAGGTCTCAGGCGGTAGGAGTGAAACCTTCAGAAAACTAAAGTAGACAAGAGTGGGGAGGCTAAGAAGCACCGCACAAAGAGGAGACCGATTATACTATCTCACTCTCTCACAGGCTAAATCTTATTGATGTATGTGTTTGTCTCTTTTTAGTGTCGCTATTTTTCGTTTCATCGAGTTTCAAATCAGAAACATATTGCAAGTGTAATCCGATTTGAAATTACAGCTTAGTAGTAACATCAACCTGAACATCACTAATTTAGTTGCAGAAAAGCAACACCAACCTTCACATTAATTCATGTAAACGTTGGTGATTCTGTTGTACGTTAATTATTAGAAAAAGGTTTTTTTTTGTATTTGTGCTTCAAAGTTTGTAGTACTTACTAACAAAAATATTAGAGGTCGCAGGCGGTAGGAGTGAAACCTTCAGAAAACTAAAGTAGACAAGAGTGGGCTAAGAAGCACCGCACAAAGAGGAGACCGATTATACTATCTCACTCTCTCACAGGCTAAATCTTATTGATGTATGTGTTTGTCTCTTTTTAGTGTCGCTATTTTTCGTTTCATCGAGTTTCAAATCAGAAACATATTGCAAGTGTAATCCGATTTGAAATTACAGCTTAGTAGTAACATCAACCTGAATACCACTAATTTAGTTGCAAAAAAGCAACACCAACCTTCACATTAATTCATGTAAACGTTGGTGATTTTGTTGTACGTTAATTATTAAAAAAATGTTTTTTTTTGTATTTGTACTTCAAAGTTTGTAGTACTTACTAACAAAAATATTAGAGGTCTCAGGCGGTAAGAGTGAAACCTTCAGAAAACTAAAGTAGACAAGAGTGGGCTAAGAAGCACCGCACAAAGAGGAGACCGATTGTACTATCTCACTCTCTCACAGGCTAAATTCTATTGATGTATGTGTTAATGTGTTTGTCTCTTTTTCTTGTCGCTATTTTTCGTTTCATCGAGTTTCAAATCAGAAACATATTGCAAGTGTAATCCGATTTGAAATTACAGCTTAGTAGTAACATCAACCTGAATACCACTAATTTAGTTGCAAAAAAGCAACACCAACCTTCACATTAATTCATGTAAACGTTGGTGATTTTGTTGTACGTTAATTATTGAAAAAAGGTTTTTTTTTGTATTTGTACTTCAAAGTTTGTAGTACTTACTAACAAAAATATTAGAGGTCTCAGGCGGTAAGAGTGAAACCTTCAGAAAACTAAAGTAGACAAGAGTGGGCTAAGAAGCACCGCACAAAGAGGAGACCGATTGTACTATCTCACTCTCTCACAGGCTAAATTCTATTGATGTATGTGTTAATGTGTTTGTCTCTTTTTCTTGTCGCTATTTTTCGTTTCATCGAGTTTCAAATCAGAAACATATTGCAAGTGTAATCCGATTTGAAATTACAGCTTAGTAGTAACATCAACCTGAATACCACTAATTTAGTTGCAAAAAAGCAACACCAACCTTCACATTAATTCATGTAAACGTTGGTGATTTTGTTGTACGTTAATTATTGAAAAAAGGTTTTTTTTTGTATTTGTACTTCAAAGTTTGTAGTACTTACTAACAAAAATATTAGAGGTCTCAGGCGGTAAGAGTGAAACCTTCAGAAAACTAAAGTAGACAAGAGTGGGCTAAGAAGCACCGCACAAAGAGGAGACCGATTGTACTATCTCACTCTCTCACAGGCTAAATTCTATTGATGTATGTGTTAATGTGTTTGTCTCTTTTTCTTGTCACTATTTTTCGTTTCATCGAGTTTCAAATCAGAACAGTGCTAAAGACTTCTTCATTTCAAAAATGGTCAGAAATTTAATGTTGTTCATATCTATTTTAACCGGACTATAAAAATTCCGAAACAAAATTACCATCTCTTTCTCTCAGGGTCAATCCACACGTGCGCGAACAGGCGAGCGAATAATGTCTTGAATATTAAAAATGGCCGCGTTTAAAGCCCGTCTTCCACTGTTCGGAATCCGCTCGACTAGCAAACGTTAACTGCATACAAGTGCTTCTATCAAGAAAGTTGCGAGCGAAGCAGACTAAACGAGTTAAATAGGTTCGAACGAATCCGCTCCGCTATTAATGAAGGTGTTTATTGAAGCCGCTTGCCAATTTTAGTGTTTATAGGATACGACTAGCAAAGAATGTCGCAATGTCGTCAAAAAGGATGCTGCTTGGAAAACCATCATCGAGATGAAATTGCCGGAAATAAGAAAGTTTAAAACAAATATAAATTTAATTACATGTTTTTTTTTTTAAGCAAACATTTCTTCATTGCCTACGCGTTAAAAAACATCCTCACAAGAAACAGTACTTGAAATCACAGAATCACTCTGTTCATCAATGACTAGTTACCCGCTCAGCTAGACTCTTTTCCGCTCGCAGTGGAAGGCGGGCTTTATAATGGCCGCCATTAAATTTTGTTGTTTCGGAAATTGTTTGTTTACAAATGCAATCGACAGTTTGGTCCACGCGTTTGGCTCGTTGACATCTTTCTACAACAAACTTTTCGTAATTAAACTTTAAAACGAAGTGTGCTTGTGAATTATTTTGTGTTATTTTCATATTTTGACGTGATTAATTATTGTGTTATTACAATGGAATATACCAACGCATATGTGTTTTTTTGTGATGTACCAATGACATGTTAAAATGCGTTTTTTGTGATGTACCTAGTGTTTTTGGATTAAAAAAGAAATATTACATAATGTAAGTTAGAACATACCTATGCTAATAATTTCTCTCACAATGCTTGTTCGAATTGGTCCAGTTATATCGCCGAAAATCTTTCAAGTAGAGTACATTATTGCCCGCCGTCCGTTTCAAGATGACGGGTAGGTACACATCAAAGTAAATACGTTAATTTAACCATATTATAATGCTTAGAAGAAATGAAATTTTAGAAAAGGTGGAAGAATAAATTAGTGGGATGAAAATAAATAAACTATGAACACGAAAAGAGATTAATGGCAGCTTATAAATTTTGTAGCATCTTCGTTCTACGACATTTCCACCTATCAGATGAAATTTTAACCCTAAATAGCCGAAATTTAATTTTTTTTTTTTTTTTTTAAATTTTAAATGTAAAAAGGCTAAAATTGAAAATATTTATGTTTATTTGGGTTCTCTATGGGATGTAGGTTCACCAGTTTTCCGCTTGTACTACGAGTTTCCGGACACCGTGTATAAACTGTAAATGTGCGAAATTTCATACTCCTCCGTCCGCGCAATTTTCGTAAAAAGGGGTACAAAGTTTTTGCTTCACGTATTAATATACCGAAATTATTATACTGAAGATTAATAGTGGAGGTAAAAAGAAAGTCATGAAAAGTATTTTATATCAAAAGAATTATATAGAAGTTTATGGGCCATTAACTTTTTCGCCGCTACGCGCATCAATTCATGCGAAAATAATTCGTGTCCCCAGCGTTACGCGCATCATATCATGCGTTTGACTTTAGCGGCTGTATACTACGTAAATACGCGACGAATTTAGCAGAAACTGAACCAAAAAATAGTTCAATCCTTTATCTTACTGACATCTGGCGTTTGCTGGTTAAAATATAATAAATTGTTTACATAAAACATTGTGAAGGCGATGATTCGTTAAATCTTCCTTCAGTCATTTGAATGTCGCGCCGCTGAACCGTTGCGTCATCCATAGTATTTCTTAGGTGATCCAATCTGCTTTGATGGACTTATGCGTCGATGTAAAATATTGACTGATTTCTATTTTGCCAATTGTTTTAAGTAATTTATTTTTCTGTGGTACATTAGTTTGTTTGTGAACTTAAGTGACGTGACGTGTTTTAAAAATAGTTATTTTACTCAAGACTTTTTGATTGACTTTCTTTTGTGATTTTATTTCAAAATTTTGTGGACAACCTAAATTGTATATATTTATGGGCTTACCGTTTATATATCAAAATTGAACTCCCTTAAAAATGGCAAACTGCAGTCTTACGGAAGACGAAATTTATGAAACATTTTTAGACGTTGACTCTGATTTAGAAATAAGTGAAGATGATCAAGATATACCAATTACTAAAGAAGTTAGTGACAGTGAAATAAACGCCCCCGGGACAAGCCAAGATCATGACTCTCATACACCTAACTTAGACTATACCGTAAATGCAGACTGCTTTCTTCTTGGACCTCTGGTCCATTTATTCCAATAGTTCATGAATTTGATGATTTTGTGTCAGGTTTTGATCCATCCACTTTATTTTCTGGTAATTCATCGGAAATTGACTTTTTTGAATACTTCTTGAACAAAGAAATAGTGACAAAAATGGTGATCGAAACTAATCGATATTATATAGCCACCATATCAAAACAAGAACCTTCCCAAAAATCCAGACTTCGTAAATGGGTTGACACATCTGTCGAAGAAATGTACATTTTTTTGCACTGTTAATGTTAATGACTAGAAACCGACACCTTACTATCGAAGAACACTGGTCCACTGACCCATTACTCGCTAGTACAATTTTCGGAAAAACCGTGTCTAGGGATCGTTACGAAATTATATTGCGAATGTTACACTTCTCAAACCCCCATACACAAATTCCTGGTGACCGACTTTACAAAATTAAAATCCTAATTGACCATACCCGAAAATTGTTCAAAAAAACTTTGATACCTTATGAAAATTTATGCATCGATGAGAGCATAATTGTTTTCAAAGGGCGTTTAATTTTCAAACAATATATACCATCCAAACGTCACAGGTTTGGAATTAAAATGTTTGTATTGTATGACGTGAAGACGGGTTTTATATTAGACTTCATTATTTATTGTGGCGAAGGGACTGACATAACTGACTCTGAATGTCTCGGGGTTTCGGGGGCTGTAGTAACGACACTACTTCAAGATTATTTAAATAAAGGACATAATCTTTTTATTGATAATTGGTACACTAGCCCTCAACTATATGATTTTCTCCATATGAACAAAACCAATGCATGTGGTACGGTGCGGAAGACAAGAAAAGGCATGGCGAAATTTAATAAACTTAAAAAGGGTGAAATGAAAGCACAACATCGTGGACCTCTGTTGGCTTTAAAGTGGTGCGATAAAAGAGAAGTTCACATGCTAACAACCTTTCATGACGACTCCATGGACATGACGGGAAAAGTTGATTGGAAAACTCGTCAACCAATTTTGAAACCCAAGTGCGTTCTAGACTATAATAAGTGTATGGGTTCTGTTGACTAAGTGGACTTGATGTTAAGTAGTATTAATTGCCTGCGAAAAACAATTAAGTGGTATAAAAAAGTGGCCTTCCATATTATTGATCTATATTTATTGAACTCTCATATAGCTTTTAAATCAATTACAAATAAAAAATTTAGTTTAGCAGATTTCCAATTAGCCGTAATACGACAATTGTTGCAAAAATATCATACAACTTCCCGATCTGAGCCTCATTCTCGCTCTTCACACGATTTACCTCTGAGACTAACTGCTAAGGCATTAGCAAAACATATGCTCCACCCAATAAAGGGAAATAATTCTCAAAAACTTCACAGAGCCTGCCGAGTGTGCGCCATTTCTAAAAAAAGGAAAATGTCCCAGTATAAATGCCCAGAGTGTGATGTGACATTGTGTGTGTGGCCATGTTTTAGAAAATATCACGAAAAACAAAACTTATAAATATTTCTCCTCGTGTTAACTTTTTATTAAAACTTTATTTGTTAGTAAATATAATAATAAAAATAATTGTGTTTTGATGATATCGGCGCAGTGGTCCAAATCCCATCAGGCCGGGTAAGCAACTACCATAAACAATATAGCAGTGTGCATGCGTATGGCGACAGTTCTTGTTGATTTCTTGTGATGTGTCACTTTTTATAATATTATATCTGTATCCTGCGGTTTATTGTTTATTTATGTGATTCAACAAACTCCAAGAGCATTAATAAAGCTATCAAGATAAGCAAATCATAAATCTGCCAAGAAATACGAGATTTATAGCTGTTTAAAGTGGTAGGTTTTGATTTTCAAAGTGAGTACCGCATACGAGTGTAATTTTCGGTACATTTGATCGCGGTGAAAAGGTTAACCAGCCAGCGGCAGAGAATTCATATTTCGTCGAAAGATGTTTAGGGCGGTTACAGATGTACAGTGGCAGATGTACAGGGCGGTTATTGAGGTTACACGAGAAAGATTAATTATTCTCCTTACCAGCTTTTTTAAATAATAACACAATATCGATTTTATTTCATTTAAAATTTGCTTTAATTTATACCTACATTAAAAAATGCTGAAAAGCGTGATGATAAAACTATTAAAATTATGTACATTTTAATTATTTTTTGATTATAAGTATTTATAATTTTTTAATAATGTTGCAAAGCGCTGAGCCCCACCAAGAGGCACCTGCGCAAATACACCGTGCGCCCCCACTCGGAGCGCCTGAGCAATGTTAGGGGTCACGGAGGGCGGCGGGGCTAAGTCCCATGTGTGGATATTAAAACATAATTACATGTCAGTCAGAATTACAGTAGTGTCCAGGTAACACATGAGAGGGCGGATATACTATCTTTGGTCCCGGGGCCAGCGCTAGGCCCCTTCACCCGTCTCCTTGCAGCGGCCAGCTCTTCCGGCAGAGCAGTCTCTCTACTCCTGGGTCTACGAGTCGGCTGACAGCCTCATCTTACCAGCATTATTTACGGGTGGATACCTCGGGTCATTGTTAACAAAAACAGGAAGTACGAACACGAGGTTTATTCTACCAAAAACATATTTATAAAACAGCAGAAAAATAGAGTTCTACAATGGAATTCCTCTACCTAAACTGGCATTCAATCACTTCTCTCTCTGGCCTTAATTGTCGCATCTCTGTTACATGAGGTTTAGCTAATTAATATTCAGCACGAAAGGGGGTGATATTAAGGGATTCAGCTAACATTGTATCCGTGGGCCGGGCATCTTTTAACGGTTTCTGGGTAGGAACCCTTCCAGTTTGGTCGGCCAGCTCCCTGGGGTGATGTCTCGCGATGGGACCCATCGTGAGTCTCCCCACGTTTAGCACAGCAAAACAATGGCCAAGACACGACCAGAACAAAACATTTTTCTCGTAAATTAAGTTAGCCAAAAATGTCTGTACAAACAATGGCGCCGCAAGCAGCTCGCCGTGAGAGCGTGGCTCGGCCGTGCGCGCTAGGAAGCCGTCCACGCTAGAAGCAGTGCGCGCTAGAATGCCCGGCCGTTTGCCGAGCATCACATGGTTCGGCACACTAGGATGTGCGCAGAAACATGTACTAAGGCAACCGTCCGACGTTGGCACCGAGCGCGGCAGTATTCAAATATCTCGAATTATGCGCATCGTGACAATGTCTAAGCAAAATAAGAATGTAAAAAATCTTAAATACATTAGTTTAAAAGACCGTAAATAAATAGACAAACTGAAGTATTTTCGTCACATTTTTTAAATGATTTTATTTAGATAATTTATTGATATATTTTACTGCATGATTATGTGATTTGAAATGTATGTTGTATAATACAAAATTTTGTTTGAAAATTTAACAAATCTGCCAACGACCTATGGTAAAACCTTATTGTACTAAAAATAAACATATTTTCTCAAAACTTAAAACATAGCTTTTTACTAGATAAAAGAAAGGTCTTTTGAAATCAATTTATAATTTTTTGAGGAAAAGAGTAAATATGTCTAAAATTTGGTTTAAAAATGACATATTTCTGGTTTTGTCTGGTTATTCCCTCCTAATAGTGGAGGTAAATAATAAAAAAGTCATGAAAAGTATTTTATATCAAAAGAAGAATTATATTGAAGTTTAATTGTGGAGGTAAATCAAAAAAAAGATAAGCATGTAGTATATAAGTGTGATACCTTCACCATTATAAGATTTCTTACTAATACTTTTACAGGTCTTATGCCGAGTTCATATGAGGAAAATACAGAAGATAATACAATATTGTCCTCTTCCAGGTGAACAGTCTCGACCACACAGGACAGGACATTGAGAAAATTACCACCAACAATTCCACCCAGTTAAAACGCTACGAAAATGGATACATGACAACCACTTTTTTCTGCTATTTGTGTAATGAATTATACTTCTTTTCCTGGTATTCATGTAGTGGATCATACCTCTTTTCCTAATGTTCATGTAGTGGATCCTCCTGTCTCCATACTCGGGCTGTCGGATCCCGCAGTTGGTGAGGCTATTGCGTGCGTGGTCAGGATTGGTGCCGAAATTCTTGCGATAAGAGGGATGCGTCAGGGCGAGCTGCAGCAGGGCACGGTTCTCAAAGCGATAGTCGATGGTGGTCTCCAGGCTCTGCAGGGACTTGTGGAAACGGAGGTGGCTAATCAGCACCGGAATCAGCATCGCGTGCTGGAAAAAAGAGAAGTTGATAATCCAATCTCCATAAAGGGTGCGCGTGCGCATCGGTGTGGCACACAGGTTCTTTACTAACCGCAATTTTTCAAATCGTATATTTATAAATACAATTGATAAAAACAAAATAATAATAAAACGGCGAGGCACTTAAGTGATCACGGCGAACTCATGTGCGTGTGGTTTTGTCATAAACGAAGCTTTAGCTTTCATACAACAAAAAGTTGAAGTGATGGATGACATTAGTTTAACCCAAGTTTGTGATATGTTCTCTGAACAAGATATCGACAATGCGAGAAATCTACTCACGAGTATCCTGGGTCAACCTTCAGGCCCCTCGACGAGGAGAATTGGCCAAGGTAAAAAGAAAAGATCCATCACCGATTTAATCAAATATATGCGAGAAACCGACGGTAAACTCCTACCGAAATTTGTTGTGCTAGACATCAATAAACTTCCGCCGGTTACATTCGACCACGTAGATGTAACCACTCTTTTGAAGGAAATAACCATATTAAAAAACGATATGCGTAATATGAAACTAAACGCACTTAACGATAACTTCGCAACTTGTGAAGATGTTACAAAAATTCGGAATGAACTACAAGAATTTAAAACATTATATACATTGAATATTAATTCTAATATTTCTGATGTAAACAAAGGAGATTCAACGACATCTAGTAACAATGCGCCAAAGTTTACTGCTGCCTGCGGTAAATCAAATCAGCAGATGATCAACAAACAAACGATGCCATCTATCGATGACATCGCTAACAATTTCAATTCAACCGAGTCCACCGATAATAACAATGTGTGGTTTAAATCCAATAGAGGTGCAAATAAACCGGATAAAACCGACCCGACTACAGCTAAGGCGCTCTCAACAGAAAAAAATAATTATCTGAAGTCAAATCCTATTAACCAAACAAAACCTACTGGTGATTGGAAAGAAATCACAAATAAAAAAATAAAAAACTCTCGTATTTTAATAAAAGGTAAAAACGAGACATCTGGTTTAAAAGTTCTTCCAAAACAAAGGTACATAATTGCCTCACGATTCGATCCAGAAACAACTCCTGATGAGATAAATTGGTTATTAATCTCCCACAATTTATACTGCAAAATAGATAAATTTATGGCAAAATCTGGTGAGTTTGCCACTTTTAAAATCGGAATAAATAGTGAAAAATTTTCAGAAATAATTAAAGAGGAAATATGGCCTCCAGGCATCATCGTCAGAAATTTCATTTTCAAAAAACCTTTCTCCACGCTAAATAGAGAAGATAAGACCTCTAACAATGGATCCTCATAGAAATAAAAATAAAAATCATCTACGGATTTCATCTCAGAACTGTAGATCGATTCGACGAACCAAGCATTTCATAAAAGATTTATGTGAAACTAATGACATTATCCTGCTCCAGGAAACATGGGTTCTACCAACTGAAACAAATATATTTTCAAAAATTCACCCCCAATTTTCAGGATATGGAACTTCAGCGGTCAATTTAAATGATGGCCCTCTAATTGGACGACCTTATGGTGGAGTTGCTATCCTATGGCGGGATTCACTTTCTGTCGACATAGTGGAATGCTCTGAACCAAGACTTGCGGCAATACAATTGACTGTCAACAGTGGCAAAATATTAATTTTCTCACTTTATATGCCGACAAATAAACCGGAAAATCTTGAGGAATTCACGAACTGCATGAGTAAGGTAAACGCAATAATCAATGAAAGGAACTTGTCGAGTGCGATTATTCTAGGTGATTTCAATGCAGATCCTAAAAGCCTTTTTGGCCGAGAACTAGAAAAATTTTGCAATGAGTTTAACTATGTTTGCGCAGATACTAAGTTAATAAATTGCGATACATTTACATACGTAAGTGATGCCCATAGTACCACAAGTTGGTTAGATCATTGTGTCATCACAAAAGCACTGGAAAATGCTATTACCAGCGTAGATGTTCAATATGACGCAGTATGGTCTGATAACTTGCCAATGATTGTAAATCTCAACCTCCAATTTTTGCCAGCCTTTGTGGAATCGTGTAATGACAACATATTTGATTATTCTAGATGGAATCCGAAATCTAATGTTGAAATAATGAAATATGCTGAAACTATCAACAATAAACTTCTAAAGATAATTCAAGAATTCTCCCAATTAGAACCTGACAAAAAATCTGCAAATTCAAATGAAAGCCAAATAAATTCCCTGTACAAAAATGTTGTGGAAGCCTGCGAAGTGCTGCCTCCACCACATTTAATAAGAAGAATCGAAAAAATAGAAACATTCTGGGATGGAATCACATGGTTGCAGCCAAATACGCAGAATCAAGAAGCGCCTTTCTCTCATGGCTTCAAGCCGGAAAACCACTCTCAGGGCCGGTTGCCGAAGACAGGAAGAAATACCGAACGATCTTCAAAGTAGCTCTGAAAAAATGTCAACAGTCAGAAATTTAGCAACGAATGAATGGTATCGCCGCATCACTAATAAATAAAGATTTCCATAAATTTTGGCCAAAAGCCTCCTCAGAATTGAAAACTAATATGAAAACTCCTCTCTGTTTCAATGGAGTGAGAGGTAAGGAAAATATCGCCAATGAGTTTCGTAACTTCCTCTCTATGGCGGGTGAAGAAGCAGCAGAAAAATCTCAGAATATAAATTTCAGTTTGAAAACCGTTGATAATGTTAAAGCAGGTTAAATAAAACGGTGTGGACACGGACATATGAATATACATGGACCTGCCCTAAGTGATAAAAACGTATTATTTCCCCCTCCACATGGCGCCGGCTGGAGCTCTGCCTTGGAACCGGCTCGCTCCATGGGGAGGGGATAGAGCCTCGCTTGAATCTAAAATGTGTGACGTCATCATTCTTGCCGTGAACAGCTAGAAGGTAACATCCATACATTTAACGAAATACAACGCCAAAACGGTAGCGTATTCTATACAATATATCTACATATCAATGTGCACATAGCGAATGTGGGCGGTTCTCCAGTGTGCTCGTCGCTGGTTACAGGGGTAAGTAAATTATGAAACATTTGTAATAGTGTTTTAACTAAACACGGCAACAAAATATTGCTATGTGTATTGGGGCGAGTCTTTTTGGGGCGAGCATTTGGCCTTAGCAAATATGTTATTATCGTGGCAAGCAATTCGCGCTCCCATGTAAAAAGGTCTATTCATTCAAAGCAGATTTTGCTTTTAAGAACTAAATGGTGATATTGTAATGCGAGATGCCTATTTACTGTCAGATTGATTGTATAACGAATCACAGTCATCTTTCCCCTCTTCGCCCTCCATGGTGTGGTTTGACCCCTCACCTGTAACTGCTTGTCTAGTCATTTGGATGTCTATGGGTGTGGAACATTTGTTTACATCGAAAGGTATCTTTATTTCCAAAAATACAATATGTTGGTAGGTAACTGACACAGTTGTGCTCTGTAGTGGACCGAGGTTAATTCGAGACTAAAACAGTTGAAACACGCTGAACTCGACATGCCTTAACACTACCGCCGTTCAAGTGTTTCTTATTTATCACTACATATCATGTTCAATTTAAAACACAGATCCTGGAAACGGTCTCGCGGCAGCGCCTTTGTAAATATATTCGCCCTTTGATTTTCAGACGGAACGTATTCAACTATGATCTCTTTATTATTTACTTTCTCGCGAATAAAGTGAAAATGTACGTCAATATGCTTTGTTCTTTTGTGATATACCGGATTTTTAACCAATTGAATAGCACTTTGGTTATCAACATAAAGTGTTGTTTCTTCGACACAAGGACATCCGATGTCCGATAACAACTTTCTAATCCAGACTACTTCCAGAGCTACTGCCGATGCAGCTACATATTCAGCTTCCGTCGTACTTAGCGTCACAAGTCTTTGCCGCTGTGATGACCACGTTACAGCCCCGTTCGCGAGACAGAAAACGTATCCTGTTGTAGACCTTCGCGTTTCTACATCTCCGGCGTAATCAGCATCCGAGAAACCTATCAATTTTGCTTCGCTACCGCTGCTTTGATATTCAATACCATAATTAGTTGTGCCTTTTAGATATGCGAATATTCTCTTTACCGCTTTCCAATGTGATGAGTCGTACTCGTTTAAATACTTGCTTACTGCATTTACTGCGAACGCGATGTCTGGCCTCGATACGGCCGCTAGAAAGACTAGGGAACCTATTGCTTCGCGATACGGTACATTTCTCATTTTTCCAACATTTTCCACGACTGGAGCCAGTGCAGCGTGTGGATCCGCTGGCACGCTCACCGTTTTCGCATCCGCCATTCCGAATTTTTCAATTATTTTCTGCGTGTACGCGCTCTGATGAATCATCAGTTTACCCCTCTCTCTATCCCTTTTGATTTGCAACCCAACAAAAACATTCGAGTCTTCGACTGTAATTTTAAATGATTCGCTTAGTTTTTGAATAATTTCCTTAAGAGTCTCTACATTATTGGAGGCTACTAGCCCATCATCGACAAATAGAGCCAGATACACTTTGTCATTTTTAAGCATTCCAGTAAACACACACTTGTCTGCTTCGCACTCTACTAATTCACTCAAAAACTTAGTGAATCGTTGATTCCAACATCTTGGAGCTTGTTTGAGTCCATAAAGTGACCTCTCGAGCTTGCACACGACGTTCATTTTATCTTCTTCCAACTTCAGTCCTTCCGGAACTTTCATGAAGATTGTTTCTTCCAGTTCGCCATATAGGGATGCAGCTTGAACGTCAAATTGCATTACTTCAAGATTTTCGGCGGCTATCATTGCCAGCAAAATTCTCAGTGAGTCATATCTCACCACTGAAGAAAACGTTTCCTTGAAGTCGATCCCCTCTCTTTGCAGGAAGCCTCTTGCGCATAATCGAGCCTTGAAATGATGTGACTTCCCGTCTACATCCGTCTTTACCCGAAATACCCATTTCGAGTCAATTAGTCTCATCTCTGGCATTTTCTTCACGAGTTTCCACGTACGATTGTCTTCATGTGCTTTAAATTCATTTTGAATAGCACCCGCCCACTGCACGGCTTCAGTGCTATTCGTCGCTTCTTCGTACGTTAATGGGACCAAGTACTCTGCCACATTTGCATTGTCTTGATATCTTCTAGGAATTTGAATCAGTGCTCGATCTCGCAGGATTCGTTGTCCTTCTTGCTCGTCCTCTTGTTCGTCATCCTTGTTGTTTTCTTCTTCTTGTCGTTCTCCGATGGTGTCGTCGTTTTCTTTGTTGTCGATCACGTTCTCGTTCTCTCGTGCCTCGTTTTCTTGTTCCTCGGGTCTTGAAAGAATTATTTTGTATTCCTTCTCCATCTCGTTTTGTTCCGCCTCTGGCGCCCCGATTTTCTCGTTGAACACGACATTTCGAACTACACTGACCTTTTTCTTTTCAGGATCATACACCCGGTAATTCATCGATTCTTCCGAATATCCGACGCGAAGATCTTTTTGGTCGCCCGCGCATCGAATTTTCGCATGAATTGTTTGAGAGTGTGCATGTACGCGTCTGATCCAAAAATTCGAAGATGCTTCAGGTTCGGAGCTTTTCCAATCCACACTTCGTACGGCGTTACCGCACCACTCGCCCACACGGTTCGGTTGAGAATGTATACCGCACAATTCACAGCTCCCACCCATAAGGTTTAATGGAAGATTCTTCGCGATAATCATTGTACAAGCACTTTCAACTATCGTCCGATTGTCACGTTCGGCCTTGCCATTTTGCTCCGGATTGTATGGAGCTGTTGTTTCTCGCCTTATTCCGCATTCTTCAAGGTATTTATCCATCTGGTCATTGCAAAATTCTCGGCTATTGTCAGAGCGAAGAGTTTTCATTTTTATTCCAAACTTGTTTTCGATCATCTTCTCGAAGATCTTGAACTTTCCGTACACCTCGGATTTCGTTTTCATGAAGTACACGTGTCTGTAGCCCGTTGCTTCATCTTTAAATGTCAAAAAATATCTTGATCCTCCGACAGAGTTCATTGACATGGGCCCACAGACATCGGAATGCATTTTCTCACCCGGCTTTATTTTCTTATTTCGCTCCAGATTCTTGTTGAAAGGCAGCCTGTGCAATTTCCCCAATTGGCATGGTTCACAGAAAACATCACTTTTATCCGAAAATGTCACTCCACTCATGAGCCCTTTTCCCGCTAATTTGCAAATCGCCCGCTTTCCGACATGTCCCAATCGCTCGTGCCACAAAGTTAAATTTATGGTAGCTACGTTAGCTTCTTCAGCGCTTCCTTGTTTTGCAACCTTGAAGAACATGCGATAAACGTCATTGTTTTGCTTCATGCCCGACCCTGGCACTTCACCGTCGCGATCCACGATAACCCGATTATTTTCGAAACGCACTCCGAATCCCTTCTTTGTACATACTCCAACGGAGAATAAGTTTTTTCATAATTTCGGAACGTGTAGCACTTTTTCAATTCTTGCGTCTTGCCACACTCCATCAATCAATTTTTTAATTCGCACCGTGCCTTCACCAGCAACGTTGCATATCTGATTATCACCAAGCGATATTGTAACGCCTGTATTATCCGGCTTATAGTCAGTCAGCCAGTCACGTCGGTAGGTTAGATGCTTCGATGCGCCGCTGTCAATCAGCCAGACCTCACTTTGATCGATCGCCATTACGCGGCTCTCCGTCCAAAGTACACAAGCGCTTTCCACACTCTTCGAACACGACGTGATCGAGCTCTCTGTCATTCCTACAAACGCGCAATCACGTGATTTATCGCCGCTGTCCCGTGGCTTCCGCTTGTTCCGACACTGACTCGCAATATGTCCCATGCCTTGGCACTTATAACACTGAACTTCCTTTTTGTTTTCAGTCTTTTTATTTTCAGAACTTTTTGTTCCTCGCCCACGACGATTTTTGGCTGTTGCAGCCAGCGCTTCCAACGTTTCTTCTTCGCCGTTGAGTCTCGAATCCTCTCTTATTAGCCGTTTCTGGAGATTGTCAAGAGTTTGTCGAACAGGGTCCACACTGTCCCACGCCACCTGCAGCGTGCTAAACTTCGTAGTGAGACTCGCGAGTATTTTCGCAATTACTATAGCGTCCGATACTTTCTCGCCGACGTCCTTCAGTTGACTCGCCATATTCATCACCCTGGCTACATGCTGAACCGCCGTATCTGCTTCGCTCATTCGATAAGCATGGAATCTTTGCAGCAGACCCAGCTTGTTTGTCGCGGTTTTCTGCTCGTGAATGAGACACAATTTGTCCCACATTTCTTTCGCAGAGATGCACGACAGCACACATACTTGTTGAGCCTCGTCAATGTTTGACAGAATTATAAATTTTGCCATTGCGTCATCTTTCATGTTTTTCTTTAGCGCGGCCGCATGCCCGTCACCAGAAGCAGGTGCCTCTCTCGTACCATCGACGACATCCAGAACATCGTTCATCACAAATAGTGCATTCACTTGAGCTTTCCAGCCCTGGAAATTTGTTCCATCGAAAGGCTTCACACCCTTCACTGAGATACCGACAGTTATCGCGAATTTTATTCACACCTTGCACTTTCGAAAAACTGACACACGAACAATGGCGGACTTCCGTTCCGCGACACGTGAGACTGCCGAATAATTTCACTCGCGTATTTATTTCCACAGTTAGACGTTAACTGGGCCCATAACCTGTTAAAGCAGGTTAAATAAAACGGTGTGGAACATTTGTTTTCATCGAAAAGTATCTTTATTTCCAAAAATACAATATGTTGGTAGGTAACTGACACAGTTGTGCTCTGTAGTGGACCGCGGTTAATTCGAGACTAAAACAGTTGAAACACGCTGAACTTATCATCAAGCTGAAAAATCATCTAAAGCAGTCATAGAAAGTCAGAAAAGTATTGAATTCAAAGTATTTCACCTAATTATATTAAATAAATACTGGCTTAAAGTATACGAATCATCAGAAAAGTATATAGTGCATTAAAAGTGTATAAAACAAGGATTAGTGTAATCAAGTGACAGTTGTTATAAGCCCCCCCCCGCCCGCACCTACACCGCCCGCACCGCCAGCGGTAGTACTTACACGCCCTACCAAAAATACAGGGGTTCACAACTGAACTGAATAAAATAAAATAAAAATAACAATGGCTCTAAGAGATAAAGCTTCGCAGTACATTGCCAAAGTAAATGCGATAATCAGTGGATTGATCTCAATCGTTCATGAGCCTAGCAATAAATTCTCTAAGGAAAATATCGTAAAAATAATACCAAAAACAACCGAACTTATGGCTACGATTGCAGAATTGGTAGTCGATTTTGGAGTAATGCAAGGAGAATTAAATTCAATAAAAAATAATACCCAACTCGTCAGGACCAACCCGATTGACATTAATATGGGTGATATTGTCACCGAAATGGAAGATAGAGCCATCAGATCTAAAAACGTCATATTATATAACGTTCACGAGAGCTTGTCTGAAGAAAAGACAGTCATCATTACGGAAGATAGAGACAAAGTTTCTTCAGCTATAAAGACTATCGACCCGTCATTAGATCTAATCAACGTCAAAGTATTCCGACTGGGAGCCAAGAAAATAGCCAACAAAAATCGTCCAATTAAATTGGAATTTACTAACAATATCGCGTCGAGAACTCTCCTACATAATAGCACCAAATTTAAAGACGGAATAAAAGCAAGCAACAACTTAACCATCCTCCAAAGGAATCAATTGGTGGAGCTAAGAAAGCAATTATTGTTCCGTCAAGAGAATGGTGAACCATACCATAAAATACATAAACTCCAAACCAACTGTTATTACAACCCTTCCAAAAAACGACACAATATTAATAATAATAATAATAATAACGTAGTATTTATATAGCGCAGTTTTGTGATGTTTCACTTCAAGTGCGCTTAACAAATTGAAGTGCTATTACCAAAATGTCAGAGGCATGAAAACTAAACTTAAGGACTTCAAAATACATGCCCCGACCCCGCCACATGACATTCTCATTCTTACGGAAACCTGGCTGGAACCATCCATCAACTCTGCTGAGCTTGGTCTACCCCACCATCATATTTACCGGTCTGACAGAAGTCAACAAACCAGCGCTAAATCTAGAGGCGGTGGCGTCATGATAGCTGTCAACAAGATACATCCTTCAAAACTTCTGAAAACAAAAAATTGTAATGTGGACCAAGTTTACATCTTACTAAACGGTAAAAATCAAAAAAATATCATAGGCAGTGTTTATATTCCTCCATCATCAGATATAAGTGTATACAAAAGTCATTTCGAGGATATTGAACAACTGTCGTATAAATTTCCAAATAGTAAAATCACTATCATCGGTGATTACAATTTACCAAAAATCAATTGGGGCACCCGCGACAATTCTACATTATCTCAAAACCCTAGCTTAACTGACACAGAAAAAGAAATAGTTGAATTATGTGATTTCCTTAACCTAGTTCAATTAAACAATGTAAAAAATGACAATAATAGATTACTAGATATTGTTCTTTGTACCGACTTGTCAACTGCGGTTGAAAAGTCACTCGATTCAGTTCTTGACCCTGATTCTCATCACCCACCTTTAGATATTACTGTATTATGTAACCCTATAAACTGCCAAATTAAAAACCAGACGCAATCTCCTAACTTTAATAAAGCCAATTATGTTGCAATATGCGATTATCTATATAACACTGACTGGTCTATACTAGAAGGAGGTAATCTCGATGAGAATATTAAAGCCTTTTATGATCATCTATATAAAACCATAGAAAACTTTGTCCCAATTAGTTATAAATTATCTTCAAATTTCCCTCGCTGGTTTAGCAAGGACCTCATTAACTTAGTAATTGAGAAGAAAAAAGCACATAAAATTTACAAAGAAACAACAAATCTTTCTGATTTTATAATTTTCAGCAAGCTGCGAAAAGATTGTAATAAATTATCAAACATTTATTATAATAATTATATTAAGAATGTGGAATTTTCGATTGGTAACAATGTAAAACATTTTTTCAACTATTGTAAAGCCCAAAATAACAACAACCTTGGCATACCTGAAACTATGCACTATAAACTGAAAACTTCCTGTAAAATCAAAGAAATTGTCAATTTGTTTGCAGATTTTTTTAAGGATGTATATGAAACAGATATCCCTGATGAAGACATTCCAAACTTTGAGTCAGATATAAATTTACAACTATCTCAGATACATATTGAGATTAAAGAAATTGCAGCATGTTATGGCGGGTAGCTACCAGCTGGTCCCTAAATAATGGCAACAACGCCTTTTGTTCCTGATGTTGCTACGCGGTAAGCATCTGGGGTTCGCTAATACGAAGAGAACCGCAAGCTTCAGTTTGGATTGGACAAGCCTACGGAGAGGGAGCACGTACCTGCGGCGGACGAATCGGACACACCATGGCGTCTCGAATTTGTAACGTTAATTTTCATCCTAACATATTATTTAGATTGTCAAGGTTACCATTTGTTTTCAATCTTTATTACTTGTGCATTGTAGTTTAAATGCTCTGGCGTCCAACTTTTCTTTTATCTTCCACATAACCTAAATTCTTATTCGCATTAGTTTGATTGTTGTAATTCTCTTCGAGAATAGAGAACTCCAGTCCAATTTTTTTATTTTTTTTAATGAATAAAGACCTTCAAACTTAAATAACTGCATTTTTATTTTTATTTTTATAGTTAGTTTTAATAGTTAAAATAATTGTCAAAGTTTTAATTTTTAAAGACTCCCAGAAACGCACCGTATCTATGGTGGTCTTCACCCACCGTCCCCACCGTTAGTTTTTTACTTTTTAAGTTGTCATTTTGAATCAGTGATGTCATGTCGAGGGAAATTTCCCTAGATCTAGGGGAGAAAAATATTTTTTAGGGATAAGGGAAATCAGGACAAAATCTAGGGAAATTTCGAACTCTGGCAAAAATTTTGGTAATTATCGGTTCGGACTGGCCACGCTTATTACGAATAATTTTTAGAAAAAAACTTTAGATTCGCCTTAATTACTATAAAAGGAAACTTTTTGGCTTTGGGGCGGCGGAAAATAATGCATTTTAATTTTCAATTGCATAAAACCAAAATTCACTTCGCGAACCGACGCAGCGAAAATCCGCGGCCGTAGCTGTCACTTGCTGTCACTGTTATGGACTGTAGCTGACTTCGTGGGATACCTACATGAAATACCGCGAATCACAAACCATGTTACACAAACCTAGCGTAGCCGCTAAGCCACCTGAAAACTGGGATGTTTTTCTTGCCTTGACGCGAGTAGGCGTTATAAAGGGGCACTTTCTTTTGTATCACAAACCATGTTACACAAACAAGCCCGCTAGACAAATTTCATAATTACGCGCCTTATCCCACGAAGTCGGCTACAGTCGTATTAGCTCTTGTTAATTTATCAAGGATACCAACATCACAGTGACATGTACGGCCGCGGATTTTCGCTGTGTCAGTCGCGAAGCGAATTTTGGTTTTATGCAATTGAAAATTAAAATGCATTATTTTCCGCCGCCCCAAAGCCAAAAAGTTTACTTTTATAGTAATTAAGGCGAATCTAAAGTTTTTTTCTAAAAATTATTCGTAATAAGCGTGGCCAGTCCGAACCGATATTTACCAAAATTTTATTACATATGACAGTATTACTGGTATTATTTATATATATACGTATATATATTTTTTGGAATTCCTATGAATCTTAATTATTTTTCATGTACTTACATGCCATGTTATTTTTAACACTGACAACTCAAAATGATATTAGGGAACGTACCCATACTACGTGACACGTTCGGGGGGGGGGGGTCTTCAAAATACCACGCTTGGTACAAATGAGCGGCGGGTTGCTTATGATTTTTATTTTGCAAAGTGTTTTTTTTTAAATTTGGAATTCAGTTTCTAATTCACTGGTGAGTGTATTCGTACTTTTAAATTATTACTTCACGTAGCAAAAAGTGTTTTATTTGGAAAATCACGGTATTATTAGTATATTTACCAAGTTCCGATATCTTTCCAATTAATTATCATATTAATTAACATATAACAGGATTAGTGTTACACAATCAGGTGGCTACGTAGGTAATTGCGTAAATGTGAAATTCTAGGGAAATTTCACTTCTAACTGTTGGCAACACTGTGAAGAACCCAAAATAATCATGGCGGAATGCTTTGTAATGATTTTTAGGTGTGAGGTGTGTTTTTTATTCAAGATTAACTGCTTTTAATATAGAAAAACATTGGTAAAATGTCCACATTTCACCGCTACTGTTATTGTATTTAATCAAAGTGCAATATAAAAACAATAAATCATCTCTTTCATTGCAAATACATGTGACGTCGTGTTTTGTGTCAGGCGTTACTTTGTAGATGCATTGTTTTATGTATAATACATACAGAAACACTGGTATTTATAATACACTGATCATGACGAGTGTGTAACAACTTGTATAAAAAGCCCTACACTAAAAACAATTTGAAAATACATAACTAAATGTCAAAACATGACATGACTTTAACCTCAAATAGACAAAATTTATTGCAGATTGTCCGCAAATATAGCCCTTTTCATAAATTGTTGAGGGCCTAAATTATGTTTCAATAAACACAATAACTATTATTTATCTAAATCTCTATAAACAGTATGGAAATAAACCAAAAACACGAAATGTTGAATTGCATAGGTACGTGTGCACTTCAAGTCATTTCAAATGTCAATACAATACAATACACAGGTGACAGGTTAACTGTGACGTCACAGTTAACCATTTCAGTGATGCCAACTTAACGCTGTGTTTTGGGAAGAGGTTTAAAAATGCACTTTTTAATAATTTATTAAAAACTCTGCATTTAATATTATGAAATATAACTTATATATTCAGAATCAGCGTTTCTTGGTCTATATGAACATATTTTTTTAAAGCCATAATATTTTTCACTGGAGTTCCTTATTACAAGCACCCCTGGGTTCATATAATTTTATAAGAGTCTTTAATTATACTTTCAATGTCATTATGATCAATATTCAATAAATCACATTTCATTTAATTTAATTTTCCTTCCTTTTATTTCATTTGACTTTATATTACATGTTCTACTTCCAGACTGTAGCTAGCCATATTATATTATTTACACATGAAATTCTAGTTATACCGCCATAGGTAAAACTCCTTTTGTCATAACCACACAGGTTAAACATTTCCTTCACAGTGGCCAAATATTACCGTTACAGTGGCGACCCAACGTGGTAGATCCAGTCAAACTATTTTTTTTGCTGGTTTATGTGGATATAATTTTAAATTCTCCGCGATGACGTTTAAATGTCTTTCTAGTTTAGGTGAAATTACAATTCGAGGGTGTGTTGCTTTTACCGTCGTGGGTATGTGTTCAATTTTATTTATTAATTGCATATTTTGATATTTCTGTGGGCTTGTTCATCCACAACTCATTTTGTGTTATTTGTATGTGTTGTACTAATAATAATCGTTTCTCCCACTAATTATACATGTAGGTACATATTTATTTATAGCAGATGGGATGGATTTAATTTCTGCGGATGGAATTAATAATATTTCGGCAGATTGATAATATCACATTGTACAAAACTCGTACTGGCCATCCGTTAATAATTGAAACTTAGTAAGTATATCTTATTACATGCTAATTTGCTTTACACTGTGTTGTGAGTGGCTGTTTAACCTCATTGCATTTATCTGGTGATATTTTTCGTGCTTAAATTTTTGCTATAATGTATAAATTTCAGAAATTACCTACCTGATGCAATAATTATTATTGACATCTTTTCACACATGAATATCTTCACATGTTATTAACCGAATACAAATATTTATCCTACCTGCAATTCATATGTTCTGTTACATTGTGAACTTTTACAATCTTACCTTGGAATTTTGATTTCATTTTGTTCTCTTTATAAAAATTTATTTTTCTTAATAATAAATGTAACCAAACGTGCATTTCAGACGCGGACCAAATTTTGCTGGACATCCGGGGTGGAGATGAGACGTCATCACAAGCCTTCGTCTACAGAATTCGGGCTGTCCTGTTTTGCAAAGCGACTAAAGCTAGTTTCACGTAAATTAATTTTTATAATTTATTATCCGGGTTATATTGATTTGATCGATGATTTTTATTCTTTCCTCATGTAGGGCTTTCAAAAGAAATTAAATTTCCTTGCTATACATCATTATATTCATACGGATTAATATTTTATACAAATTTTTATTTGGGGTTTTGATAAATTTCATTGAATTCCGATTTGGGTACATAACAGGGAGTTGTATTCAAATCATTATTTTAATAGATTTTTATCGAGTTTTAAATTTCTCCTTAGTCGGTGGGATTAGTTTTTTCTTTCATAATAAATAAATTCGTAATAGTTTCTTCGGGCTTGATGATCAACTGATGTTTTGAAATCGTCACTTTGTAGGTGGATATTGCAAAGTTTCGCTGATCACTATATTATTTGTTCATCGGCAATGGTCTAAGTAATCTTTTGGGGTTTTCTATTCCACTAAATGGATATTTCATTAAATTAGTACAGAAGATTGTATAATATTATTTTTACTGGCGATCGATTGGCTGATCCTTAAATTGTTTTGCATATTTTTCCTTTTATAGGGCTATCAGAGATTATGCGAAGTAACTTTCGGAGCGACTAATAAGATTGTTATGAACTTCCAACTAGTTTAAATTTATATAAATGTAGAGTATTATCACATGTTTACTTACGTAAAAATTCACAGGTATTAGGATTCTTTATAATTCTGGTCTGAATTATTAAATTTGTTTCAGTTCAGGTTGATATTCTGTTAATTGATATTATTAAATAATCAATTTTTTCGTTTGCTATCGCCATCTACATAATTAATTTAAAATTATCATGGTTCGGTGAATTACATGGTTCCATATTTTGATTATAGCTCATAGCTTTTGAATAATAAAGCAACGCTTTATAATAATTTTTTGCGATCTATTGACTGTTCCTTGAAATACTTGCTTATCTTCCTTTCATAGGGTTATCAGAGGTTTGCAAGGTAATTTTTTTCGGAGCGATTAGTGGATTGTTGAAGGAATAAGTTTTTATTAAAATAACATCCTTAAACTACAATTAATAGAGTTTTTTCATATAACTTTAATAATCTTATACAGCACACAATATTTTGGGTTATTTAATAGATCTCATAATTATAAATTAACAAGTTTCACATATTAATTAATTAGTCACCATTTAATAACGCCATCTACATATTGATGTTATCATAACACATACAACGATTATTACTTGGGTTTGCGTCTTCACTTTTCAGAGCGGGAAACTTTATACATTCTGTTAAATCAATCTTGTTATAGGACATAATTTAAGGTCCTAGTGTTGCTACATAATATAGCATAATACTAATTGCGGTGTAATTTTGGGGAAATAGCTATCTGTGTTTGGTGCGCCAACAAAGGCAGATGGATATTTCACTAACATTCAGCTTTCAGACTGAAAATGAGTTTGATCGTTGAATGGTGGTTGTTTGTTTTGTAATGTTTTGTCTTGTCAGTTGTAATTTGTCCTTGGGGTATTCGCGGATTATTTTTCGGATTTTAAAGCCCCACGTTGGGCGCCACTGTAACGGTAATATTTGGCCACTGTGAAGGAAATGTTTAACCTGTGTGGTTATGATAAAAGGAGTTTTACCTATGGCGGTATAACTAGAATTTCATGTGTAAATAATATAATATGGCTAGCTACAGTCTGGAAGTAGAACATGTAATATAAAGTCAAATGAAATAAAAGGAAGGAAAATTAAATTAAATGAAATGTGATTTATTGAATATTGATCATAATGACATTGAAAGTATAATTAAAGACTCTTATAAAATTATATGAACCCAGGGGTGCTTGTAATTCTCGAAGAGAATTACAACAATCAAACTAATGCGAATAAGAATTTAGGTTATGTGGAAGATAAAAGAAAAGTTGGACGCCAGAGCATTTAAACTACAATGCACAAGTAATAAAGATTGAAAACAAATGGTAACCTTGACAATCTAAATAATATGTTAGGATGAAAATTAACGTTACAAATTCGAGACGCCATGGTGTGTCCGATTCGTCCGCCGCAGGTACGTGCTCCCTCTCCGTAGGCTTGTCCAATCCAAACTGAAGCTTGCGGTTCTCTTCGTATTAGCGAACCCCAGATGCTTACCGCGTACCAACATCAGGAACAAAAGGCGTTGTTGCCATTATTTAGGGACCAGCTGGTAGCTACCCGCTATATTGTATCAAACTACTGGAACCTAAATCGTGCTCAGGGCCAGATAAAATTCCCCCCGTATTTCTAAAAAACTGTGGGGGTAGTGTCTCTTACCCTCTGTACCTACTATTTAATCAATCACTTTTAACAGACAAGTTACCACAAATATGGAAAAATAGCTTTCTCACTCCAATATTTAAAAGCGGAGACAAGTCTTTAGTTGAAAATTACAGACCAATATGCATACAATCGTCGATACCAAAAATTTTTGAAAAGTTAATTCTTCAAAAAATATGTTCTTGCATAAAATTGAATATCTCATCATTTCAACATGGTTTTATCTCTGGATGATCTACCTTAACTAACCTTACACTGTATGAACATTTTATCTCCGGTGCTCTTGCTAATAGAGAACAAGTTGACTCAATTTACACGGATTTTAGTAAAGCCTTTGATAAGGTTTGCATTAAAATTTTTATAAATAAATTGTCTAAACTAGGAATAAGTGGTAATTTATTATGTTGGATTAAGAATTATTTATCAAAACTTATACTGTCTGTATTAAAGAACACTTGTCTTACGAATTTGAAGCCACTAGCGGTGTGCCTCAGGGTTCGCACCTTGGTCCAATATTGTTTATACTATTCATAAACGATGTCACTTCCATATTCACTGATGTTAACATATTATTATTTGCTGATGATATGAAAATATATAAAATCATAAAAAATATAAAGGCAAATTAAAGCAGTACAGAGAAACTTGACAACAGAGGTGACTGCTTGTCCCTCCAATCCAATTTTATAAAATTCGTAGAATGGTGTACCATTAACAAACTTACACTTAACATTAAAAAATGTCAAATCATGAGTTTCTTTAGAATTAAAAAACCTATCAAATATAGTTATTCTTTTAACAATCACAGATTATTGTCAGTACCTGTAATAAGGGACCTTGGAATAACCTTCGACTCTAAACTACTATTTACCAACCACATTGATATAATAACTGGTAAAGCAATGAAAATGCTGGGCTTCATTGTAAGAATTTGTAAAGATTTCAAAAATATCCAAACATTCAAAATACTATATACAACTCTGGTTAGGAGTCATTTAGAATACAATTCCCCCATATGGAACCCTTTCTACAAAAGCCATGCAAACTCCATTGAAAGAATCCAACGCAAATTTCTCAGATCAACTAATTTCAAATTAGGTATTCCCGCGGTTGACATAAACTATGAATCTTTATTACAAAAAATGCGGCTCTTATCGTTAAAAGATAGAAGAATAGTCAACGATCTTATTTTTCTATTTAAAATAAACAATAACTGGTTTGACTCCCCTGAACTGGTCTCATTAATAAATTACCATGTACCTTGTAGACCGACTCAACTCAAAACACCTTTCCATTGTGACAATACTATGACGAACGCAGAACAAAACTCAACCATAAATCGCTTGCATATTTTAGGAAATGAATATGCTAATATTGATCACGCCGCCGGTAATCTGGCTTCATACAAAAGATGCGTTAGACTTAATTTGTTTGCAAGTACCACGTAAATATAATACATCATATAAACATAATATGCCTACCAATACTTCACTCTAAAACTATTAATGCACTTGAAATCATAGGTACTTGTAAAATTTATCATATCGGTTAACATAATCCAGGATTTGTTACTTTTTACATTTTATATTTAAATCGTTGTAGGTACCTTGAGATAGGTATCTTTTAGTTGTATATTTTACATTTTATTGTTTTATTTCTCTCTTAAATTTTTATTTTTACTTTTACCTAATAATTTATAGTTTGTACTTAATACTTTATATTTTATACTATTCACTTTATAATTTACTTTTATACATTATAGTTTTTATACACTACTTATTACCTTACTTTTCACCTTTTTTCTTAAATTAAATTTTACTAACATTTATACTGTTATTCTTCATGTTGTTGTACTATTATAAGTATGTCAATTATGTTAATGGCACGTGTTGTGCCATATATGTGTAAATAAATAAATAAATAAAAACTCGACATGCCTTAACAGATAATACTACCGCTCTCAGCATTACTTCGCATATGGTAGAAAGAGCTGTCAGAGAAATGACAACAGGAAAAGCCACATGACATGACTCAATAGCTCTTGAGCACATTAAGTATGCTGGACCAGCGATTTATATTATCCTAGCAAAACTATTTTCGAATATTGTTTGTTACAGGCACATCCCCAATGAAAAGACAAAAACCGTAATTATTTCCATAATTAAATCAACAAATCTTGATCCATCCGTGATCAATAACTACCGACCAATTTCACTCTCAACCACAGTGGCAAGATTATTTGAAAAAAATTTATCTGCTGTCGTAATAGATCAGCTAAAAACAGAGGATAACCAGTTCGGATTCAAACCTCCACTGTCAACATCTATGGCAATATATTCTCTAAAAGAAACCATCAGTTATTATAAACTAAGAAAAACGCCAATCTATACCTGCTTTCTAGATTTAAGCAAAGCATTTGACCGTGTATGTCATAATAAACTGTGGGAAAAACTAAGGAAAAGAGCAGTTTCAGAAGATGTAATAGCTATTCTTTCAATTTGGCACACGCAACAAGAAAATATTGTGAAATGGTCTGGGGAATTTTCCAACCCATTCTTTTTGAAAAGTGGCGTAAGGCAAGGAGGAAGCATGTCTCCGATCTATACACCGATGAACTTATTCAAAGACTTAATGCCACGAAAATAGGCTGCCATTTAAATGGAGTATGTGTAAATAACATTAATTACGCAGATGACATGGTTCTTCTTGCACCGTCACTAAGCGCATTAGAGAAATTACTAAAAATTTGTGAAGACTTTGTAAAAAACCATAACCTTTTGTATAATACCACCAAGTCAATAGTTATGGTTTTTAAACCGAAAAACGAAATCGTCCAAACACCCTCAGTATGGCTAGATGAAAGGAAAATGAATGTTAATCACAGCGTTAAATACCTGGGACATGTAATCACAGACAACCTTAAGGATATCGAGGACATGGAAAGGCAAAGAAGAGCAATATCAGTTAGAGCGGGTATGCTGTCAAGACGTTTTTACTCCTGCAGCCCCAAAGTAAAAAGAATACTGTTTAACGCTTTCTGTACCTCGCTGTACACATCAGAACTGTGGGTTGACGACACTGCAACCCAATGGCATAAGTTAAAGGTTGCTTACAATAACGCTTATCGCCAACTTTTCCGCCTACCGAGATACTGCAGTGCTACGGAAATGTTTCTGGAGGGACGAGTACATACTTTCCGTGCACTCCTCCGCCACCGCATGGGAAGTTTATGGCGCAGACTGCGCCATTCGAAGAATGCGATCATCACCGCCATGACTGCCTGGATGGAATCTCCCCTGATGACCCTCTGGAGATGGGAGACGATGAAATACCCGCCGTAAATGGCTATTTACGTTCATTTTAGTGTTTGATATATGCATCATGTTTTTTTCAGTTTAATTTTTCATGCTTATTCGTTTATTTTATTTTATTTATGTGTTGTTATTTACTTTTTACCTTAACTTATTATTTATCTTTTTTTGTTATTTTAAAATATGGAATGTATTGCATTGCACTTCCCCTACACACATTCTGGAATAAACTTAGGTATATTATTATTATTATTATGTAGTGCCGTTCCTTATCCAGAATATTCCTTAGTGAGAGATGGCATCTCTGTTTCTATCCGATTTCGGTCTTTCTTCTCCTTTTACCTTCTTGAAATATTCAAATTTCGCGCGATTTTTCGTCCCTCTATGATCTCAATCACTGCTACCAACAGCTAGGCGTACGCAAGCATCGACGCGACGCCATTTTCTTCAATTGGCGTCTAATTTCTATCGCGTGCGGTCGTCTAGTTACGATATAAACTGGAAACTAGATTTTCTTCTCCAAAAAATTTTACGAAAAATCATTACGCAATGTCCAAAAATAGTGTCTCTCGAAGCGGTTGAGATTCCCGCGTCCGCGAGTGTTAACCGTGACGAAATACGAAAAACGAAACGAAAGAATGTGTGTTCTGATTGTTCCTCTAATGAATCCGTTTGTGACAATAAACGTAAAAGGCGAAGGCGTCGCCGACGCTCACCAAGTTCCGACAGCTCCACTTCCATGAACTTTTCAAGCAGGGCTTCACGCTCCAGAAGGCGAGGAATGGCCCGTTCTATTAAAAAATTAACCGAACAAGTAGGCAGACTACAAAATTTTATTTTGCAAGCACCGAGGTCAAGATTCGCAGAGAATGCAGCCTCAGAGAATAAGTCCATTACAGAATCTGAGAAAGAGTGCTCAACAGTATCGGGGCGTAATACTTGTGTTTTTCAAATGCCGAGTCCCACCATTTCGCTTAAAGAACCCTTAATGACTGCCCCTCCTCGAGACAGACTCGAAGTGTTAGAGCGTCTTCAACGATTTAATCAGAAAGATTGGACCAATGTGAGATATAACAAGGTCATTAAGGAACACCTTGCCGATCCGGGCTTTAAGGAGCTTGAGGTGAATTTTGAGTTGCAACCGTATGATTCTGGGTCTTCTCAACAGGTCGCTATTGAAAGATCTTTCGCGGCGATAACACATGCAGCTCTCAAGCACAGGGAGCAACTGCAGCAGTCTCTGCAGCAATTGGTCGAATGGGGGTTCGAAGTTCAGAATATCTCTCCAGAAACCCTGTACGAGAAAGTTAATGAGTTGTTTGGAGGTCAGAACGACTTGCAAAAATGTTCTGATGACCTGCTGCAAATCACATGCGGAAAACGGGCAGAGATAATTGAATTTAGAAGGGACAGGATTCTCAATTCCTGTAAACAGAAATCAGACAAAAAAGTTCTTATGCAGATCCCTCCAACTTCTTCTCATCTCTTCAATGAGGAAGCCCTCTCTACCCAATTGCAGAAATTGGGAGGAGTAAAGAATTGCTTTAGGCCCTTCCCACAAGCCATCACTTCAACCGGTCCAGCAAAGGAGGGGTCTGGTACAAAAAAGGCTTCAAAATCAGTTCAATACTTTCCGGCCCGAGATATCTTTCCGGCCCGAGATTTTATTCCGTCTCGAGAATTTTTTCCATCCCGAGAATCCTTTCGCCCGAGGGGGGCAGACCCCCAAAGGTATCCCCAGCCCTCCACCTCTGGTGTTAAAAGGGGGGGAAAGGATAGTAGCAAGCGACTGGTGCAAGGGCAGACCTCTAACCGACATTACTACAGGGGTGCATGACCAGAGGCCATCAAAGTTTCGCGCGGGGCAGTTGCTGAATTTCAAAAACAAATGGGCAGCTCTAAATGCTTCCAAAGTTGTTCAAAAGATCATAGGGGGATACAGAATCCCCTTCTTTACAAAGCCCCTATTATTACGCCCAACTGCCTTAACTTTGAAAAAATTTGTGACAAAGACTACCCCAGAAATGACAAAAGAAATAGAAATTCTCAAAAAACTGAATATATTGGAACCGGCAGTCAAAGACTCCGGTTTTCTCTCCCAAATGTTCCTGGTCCGAAAAGGGGACGGCAGCAACAGACCTATCCTCAACTTGAAAGGTCTCAATCACTTTGTGTCTGTAAGAAGATTTTCTTTAATGTCACATCAGAAAGTTCCCGAATTTCTCCAACCACAAGACTGGATGACAAAAATAGACATATCGCACGCATATTTTCACATTCCAGTCGCAGAGTCTCACCGTCGTTTTCTGAGGATTGTGTACAAAGGAGAGCTTCTGCAAATGACATGCCTTCCCCAGGGCTTAAGCAGTGCCCCACAAGCCTTTGCCAAGGTGACCAATTGGGTTGCGGAGACCCTACGTCGTCAAAATTTGAGGACCATTGTATACTTGGACGATTTCCTTCTGGCCCACCAGGACAGGGAAATTCTGAAAGCCCAAACAATTCTATTTCTGAATCTACTGAGAGACCTCGGTTGGACCGTCAATTTGAAAAAATGCGTCAGCGAGCTGGTACAAACAGTGGAGTATCTGGGTGTAATGTGGGACACGCAATGCGGTCGGAAGTCGCTGCACAGGAGGAAATGCGAAGACCTTCAACAATCACTTCAAAGGCTTCAGAAGAAGAAGAAGTGGAATGTGAAGGAGGCACAGAGAGTTCTGGGAAAACTAAATTTTGCATCGTTCGTCACTCCAAGAGGTCGTCTTCATTGCCGAAGGATGCAACTACAAATGCACTCAATGATGAAACTTCCCATAAGAACGAGAATTCTCATAAAGGAATCCGTGATGAAAGACATTTCATGGTGGGCACAGAATGTAAAGGTCTTTATGCCACTACACGTCCCCGCTGCCTCTCATTTCCTCTCGACCGATGCAGCAGATCATGGCTGGGGCGCTCAAGTGGACGATACTCCGATTGCGGGAAATTGGACCAGGGAACAGCAGAATTGGCACAGCAACTTGAAAGAAATGTTTGCCATACTAAATGCCTTGAAATACCAGAACAAGTGTTTGAGGAGTTCTACCGTTCTAATACAGTCAGACAACAGAACAGTTCTCGCTTATTTGAGGAACGAAGGAGGGACGAGATCCTTGAGTCTACTTCATCTGACCTTTCAGATTTTGTCTCTAGTAGACAAATACAATATAACCCTGCAAGTTCACTACCTACCAGGGCGGTACAACGGTCTTGCGGACCATTTGTCCCGAGGAACCCGTCTACCGGAGTGGCACCTTCTAGCTCCTGCAACAGAACAGATATTTCACAAATGGGGCAGACCCACTGTGGACCTGTTTGCCTCTCACACGGCTCATGTAGTGGACAAATATGTATCCATAGACAGGAAAGACAAAGCGGCGATATTTCACAATGCTTTCAGCAGACCTTGGCACTTTCCCCTGGCATGGGTGTTTCCGCCTCCTTGTCTAATTCCCCGAGTGCTTGCTCATCTGAACAACTCCACAGGAATTTATCTGCTAGTAGCTCCCAAATGGACGAAAGTATTTTGGCTACCAGACTTGAAACAGAGAGCCTTGTGCCTACCTCAGGAGATCAAGAATCTACAAGAGATACTGATAGACACCACCACAGGCTCTCATCCCCAGCAAATACTTCAACTAGAACTGCAAGTGTGGAAAATTGGGGCTGGGATGATGCATTGCAAGGATGGTCTGATAGAGAAAGAGAGATTTTAAAATCCAGCTGGCGAACTTCAACGCAAGCTTCTTATAAAGCAGCGTGGATTAGATGGCGTGAATGGTGTTCATCCAACCATGTTAATTTCGGAGATCCAGTGGGAGCTCAGTTGGCAAAGTTTCTAGCACATCTCAAAATATCGCTGAATTTAGCTCCTAGCACTATAGCTTTGCATAAATCGGCTATTTCAACTTTATGCAATCCAAATAATGAAAATAGACTAAGTAACCATCTTGTGGTGAAGCAAGTAATGAAAGGAATACAGCTCGATTAAAGTGCAACGGGATACAATATGGGACCCGAGACAGATATGTTCTTGGCTTCAGACTAACAATCCAGAAACTATAACCTTATTTGAAGCATCCAGAAGGTGTGCAGTCATACTCCTGTTAGCCTCAGGACGAAGGGTGCATGATCTGACACTTTTGAGATTAACATCGGAACATTTTATTGATATGGATGATCACATTATTTTATGGCCTGCATTTGGTTCAAAGACAGATTCTGCAAAGTATCAACAATCAGGATGGAGATTAAACTCCTCATCAAATCAATCTACCGATCCTGTATTTTGGCTTAAGAAGCTGTGTGTTCTCTCAAAGGACAGGAGACAAGAGGCACCCAATATTGATAACTTGTTTTTATCCACATCAGGTCCAACCAAAGCAGCTTCTAGAACAATTATCGGTGGATGGGTCAAGACAATACTTAGAGATGCTGGTATTGAGGCCTCTGCGGGGAGCACTAGGTCAGCAGTGGCTTCACTTCAGTGGTTCGAAAACTGTTCAATAGAGGACATTTTGGAAAAGGGAAATTGGCAGAATGAAAATACCTTCCAAAAATATTATAAAAAAGAAATAAGGCAGTCCAATATTCAGGAGCCGGGGACTTCGTCATCCTTGACAAGCCTGTTTAAACCAATCATTCGCCTGAGGGGGGCAGACCCCCAAAGGCCCTCCATTTCTGGAGACAGAAGGAGAAGCGATCATTGTGAGGGCAGACCTCCAACCGCCGCTTCTTTTTGAAGGTGATCACAATTGGCATCAACACTGCCACCAGACGATAGCAGACAATTCTCACTAAGGAATATTCTGGATAAGGAACGGCACTACATAATATTGGAGTTTTACCTACCATTAAAACTCTTATTATGTTGCCTTCCTTATCCAGAATATTCCTCATCCCCTGTCTGGTGAGACTACAATTGAAGAAAATGGCGTTGCGTCGATGTTTGCGTACGCCTAGCTGTTGGTAGCAGTGATTGAGATCATAGAGGGACGAAAAATCGCGCGAAATTTGAATATTTCAAGAAGGTAAAAGGAGAAGAAAGACCGAAATCGGATAGAAACAGAGATGCCATCTCTCACTAAGGAATATTCTGGATAAGGAAGGCAACATAATAAGAGTTTTAATGGTAGGTAAAACTCCAATATTATTATAAGCTGGTATGACACTATCGACTTTTGCCATTCGGCTAATCACCGCGCCATGTCATAGCGAATCGCCATACAGTCACTGCATTTTCACAGTCAATTAATATTGCAAGCCGCTTGTTCCATATTGTTAAAACATGTGTAGTAGTGCTACATGCTAGTATCGAAATATTTGGGACAAATAAATTCAAGAATTGCTTGTAGAATAAAATAAAAATAAAATTTGTACATGTTCAACAACAAGTTTATGCAGCAAGTGATCTCCCGCAACTGACCTTTTCACGATCGATTTTTGTCACCTATCGCATGCGGGCTGTCGCCGCGTGGCAAAAGTCGAAAGCTAGTCTACTTGGATTGCAGTAATCTGCGGCCTATCGAAACAACTATTTATTCATGACGAGTCCATTATCATAATCCAAATATACCAGGTGTCCATTGAGGCATGACCTTTTTTTTCAGTCTGTACAACAATAGATTATATTATAACGAACTTGAGTGAAAAATTTTATGGCTTAAAAAATATATATTCACATAGATACATAAATGCTGAATCATATAATACCATATAATATTCATATAGATACATAAATGTAAATTTTATTATATATATTTTTGAATGTAGCTATTACTTTGTGGTTATCCATTATAGAAAAATGAAACAATACAACTTTGTATAAACCACTTATATAATGTGCAAATCCGACCGGTTTCGGAACAAACGTTCCTTCGTCAGGCAAAGCTTATACTAGTTTGACAGTTTATTTTACAGTATTTATTTATTTTATATAATTATGCATAGAATTAATAAATCGTCATTTAAGAGGCTTAAATGCCCTGGTATTGGTCGGAAGGTTCTAACAGAACTTACACCACTACCTAACGGGTCGGTTGGCCGCTGGAAATGGAAGGCAAAGTTGCGCTGCACAGACTCACACACTGCATTATACAAATTATTTCAAAAGAATTAATATTTTTTGGAAATCCTGTTAAAAATTTAAATTGGGATTTTTTGACCGACCCGAGTGAGACTAACCTTACTGTTAACCAACAAAACTGAGGTATGTTTAACGTCACGCGTGCCCCGTTGGATTCCAATAGTTTCAGCAGGCTTCGAAAAATGCAAGCTTTGAAAATTATTTTAACGTGGAATCACGATTTGTATAAAGAAAAATGCTGGTATTTAAATTACAAGATAAACTTTCATAAAAAAATTTTAAAACTTGACTGGAATTCCTTATTACCTGAACCACATCACACATCAGCCCCGTCCTGTAGAAGCCCTCGGCCGAAACTGCAATGGTGACATCCCTCTTCATCTTGCTCTGCGTCCTCATGTCTTGCAGCCGGGCCTCCTTGGACTCCAGCTTCCTCTTATCCTCGTACGAAGGCTTGGCCATATTGGCCACCAGGTGGCGGTACTTCAAATAGTCCCTCCACGCCTTCTTGTACCTGGAACCAATCAATTCATCCCAGGGTGGGATTTAGCCAACCTTCAATGACTGCGGCCTATTGCCTCTTACTGTATCCTCTCTCACTCTTATGATTTTGCACTATTTTACTCAATCGATCACTGTCGGCTTGACATTATTTGTCATCAGAAAGTTCATCAGAGCGGTGAACTTTCTGGTTTTTGAGCCTTTCGACCTTAACCTGTCACAAGCCAGGAAAAACATGAAAATTCCCTAACAAAGCACCACTTTGAATTTTGAATTGAATGTTTTGTGGATTAATTTTGAGCTATCGTATATTTTATTGACCGAAACACATTCCTAGAACAATAAACTATTGTTACATTCCTATGCCTAAATTAACAAAATATTTATAGGTATCTCCTCCTATACATGAAAGAGAAGCCCCACTGTCAAGCAGTGCTTTGTAGTTTTTGCCCTTAATACAAATATCGGCATACGGACGATTATCTCTTTCAATCCCAGAATCCTGCGGCAGTGGGCCCACTACTTCAGAATCCGGGGTAGAAAGAAATTGTCTAACCAGTCGGAGCCAACTCCGCCACTCACGTTTCCCCTGCGCAAGAGAAGGTGCGTGACTAAAGCGACTCCGTCCTAGTTTTCCGAATCCTTATTTGTGTTATTTTTCTTAATAGTATTTATTTTAGGCTTAGAAGTGTCGGAAGCTCTCTTCCTGCATTCCGATATTGTATGGCCAATTCTTTTACAGTAATTACACACAATTCTTTTGTCCGAAGGAATTTTAGATGCATGGCTTATCTCCTTTTCCTTATTATCATTATTATTAGAAAACCCCTTTCGGTATTGTTTAGAGATATTACGATCGTTGTTCAAATTTGAAGTATGACCAAAATTATTTTGATTACTTACATTGTGACTCGGTTGATAATCTGCGGACCGGTTGTAATATTTGTTATGATATGAAGAAGTACCACGATTGTTTGAATTATTATTATTATTTGAATAATTATGATAATTTTGTTTATTATAGTTAGAATTATTAAAGTTATTGCTAGAATATGCCTTGCCCGTGTAAGAAGGAGAAGGTGAAGGTTGGTTTGTTGGTGTTGAATAAGACTCGAATTTTCTAGTTACCTCCGTTAATTGCTCAAAAGTGTTGATGTCGCGAGACGCAAGTAAATTAATATACATTGGGAGCAAAGCTCTCATGCACAGTTGTAGTAACTCATTTTCCGATAATTTAGAATCAAGCATGTTGTTATGTGCTTTCATTCTCAATATGAACTCGAAAGCGGTCATACCAGTAGGTTGTTTCACGTTGAAGAGTTCTGTCTTAAGCGAAATCTGTCTATGTCCTCCTTCAAACTGTTTAATTAGGAGCGATGACAGATCATCCCATGTTAGATCAGGGGTATAAATGGACCTAAACCATAATAAGGCTAAACCCTCAAGGATATCTGGAAAACATTTAACTAGGTCTTTATGTTTAACGTTCCTTGTTCTACATTTTTCATTAATTTGTAAAATGAAATCCCGGACGCAGGTTGAACCATTGAATTTAATGTTCCAAGTATTAATAAGGAACTCCAGTGAAAAATATTATGGCTTTAAAAAAATATGTTCATATAGACCAAGAAATGCTGATTCTGAATATATAAGTTTTATTTCATAATATTAAACGCATAGTTTTTAAAAAATTATTAAAAAGTGCATTTTTAAACCTCTTCTCAAAACACAGCGTTAAGTTGGCATTACTGAAATGGTTAACGGTGACGTCACTCTTAACCTGTCACCTGGTGATAGTGTGTATTGTATTGACATTTGAAATGACTTGAAGTGCACACGTACCTATGCAATTCAACATTTCGTGTTTTTGATTTATTTTCATACTGTTTATAGAGATTTAGATAAATAATAGTTATTGTGTTTATTGAAACATAATTTAGGCCCTCAACAATTTACTAAAAGGGCTATATTTGCAGACAATCTGCAATAAATTTTGTCTATTTGAGGTTAAAGTCTTATCATATTTTGACTTTTGGTTATGTATTTTCAAATTGTTTTTAGTATAGGGCTTTTTATACAAGTTGTTACACACTCGTCATGATCAGTGTATTATAAATGTAATATAATACATACAGTGTTTCTGTATGTATTATACATAAAACAATGTACCTACAAAGTAACGCCTGACACAAAACACGATGTCACATGTATTTGCAATGAAAGAGATGATTTATTGTTTTTATATTGCACTTTGATTAAATACAATAACAGTAGCGGTGAAATGTGGACATTTTACCAATGTTTTTCTATATTAAAAGCAGTTAATCTTGAATAAAAAACACACCTCACACCTAAAAGTCATTACAAAGCATTACGCATTCCGCCATGACCGCCATGATTCTTCATTCAAACAGGGATGTTCTGCCCAAAAAAATTATTTCCCTAGATTTCGAAGTGAAATTTCCCTAGAATTTCACATTTACGCAATTACCTACGTAGCCACCTGATTGTGTAACACTAATCCTGTTATATGTTAATTAATATGATAATTAATTGGAAAGATATCGGAACTTGGTAAATATACTAATAATACCGTGATTTTCCAAATAAAACACTTTTTGCTACGTGAAGTAATAATTTAAAAGTATGAATACACTCACCAGTGAATTAGAAACTGAATTCCAAATTAAAAAAAAAACACTTTGCAAAATAAAAATCATAAGCAACCCGCCGCTCATTTGTAACAAGCGTGGTATTTTGAAGACCCCCCCCCCCTCTCCCCGAACGTGTCACGTAGTATGGGTACGTTCCCTAATATCATTTTGAGTTGTCAGTGTTAAAAATAACATGGCATGTAAGTACATGAAAAATAATTAAGATTCATAGGAATTCCAAAAAATATACATACGTATATATATATATATATAAATAAAATAATACCAGTAATATTGTCATATGTAATAAAAATTTTGCCAGAGTTCGAAATTTCCCTAGATTTTGTCCTGATTTCCCTTATCCCTAAAAAATATTTTTCTCCCCTAGATCTAGGGAAATTTCCCTCGACATAACATCACTGATTCAAAATGACAACTTAAAAAGTAAAAAAACTATGGGTGGGTGAAGACCACCATAGATACGGTGCGTTTCTGGGAGTCTTTAAAAATTAAAACTTTGACAATTATTTTAACCATTAAAACTACCTATAAAAATAAAAATAAAAATGCAGTTATTTAAGTTTGAAGGTCTTTATTCATTAACACGTTCCCGGACGAGCATGCTATAGCATTCGCATTGGATAGTTTAATTATGTCGCGGATGCTATAGTATTCGAAGTTTATTGAGTTTTTTTGTCAGATATGCTTGAGCAGTTGCTTTATCCCTATAAAATATAGGTAGTCTATTTCTTACTGCCACTGCTGACACAACCACAGATCGCTTACTATCACATGAGACCTTTTCTGCACACAAAGATAAAACAGTGTTGACCCCTTCCCCTACAGCTCGCCCGGCGTACCCCGCGTGGCGGCGTATGCTATAGCATGCGTCAAATGTATTGAGATTCGTCTGCTAGAGCATTCGCGTCGCACTTGATGGTGTTGGTTGGTACGTATCATGACGGAAATGCTAGAGCAATCGCAAAAATCTAATACAAAAAAATAGTGCCAAAGTAGGGTGACTCACTGCCCGTGAACGTGTTAAAAAAAATAAAAAAATTGGACTGGAGTTCTCTATTGTGCTAGTCGGAGCATGCGTTTCATTATAGATTACTTTAGTGTACTTAATAACCTTAGCACCCGAGTCACTGTCTTCATCCGTACCGGTGTCCGTTTCATGTTGTTCTGCGACTTGAGCAATTTTAATACCTTTATTAAAATGTCTGGCTTGAGTACGCATCTCTTCTAGAGTATTGGCTGGTATTAAATTCCTAGAGGTTAGGTCAATTGTCAAATCATCTTTCGATTTTCCATTAATGTTTTCTATAGGAGCTGACATTGTGAGAAGTGTAAGTAGAATTAATGAGAAGAGAGAAAGTGATAAGGAAAAAAAAAATAGTAGCCAATTGTTAAAGAGGAAAAGAAATTTTAAATTAAAAAAAATTTAAGTTGGCTATTTTCGTTATTTGTTTTTGGGGTGTTATGCCGTGTTGCGCTACCTCCTTCTTTAGCCAACGATGTCCGAAACGTTGGCTAAAAAGGAGGTAGCGCAACACGGCATAACACCCCAAAAAAAATAACAAAAATGCTTTTGGCCGTGAAAATCTTAAAACTTATCTAAAGTTGGCTATAATTAAAACTTTGTGATAACTCTTATTTATGTTCATTAATTAACATTAATATTTTTGTGGCACCCCTACTAAAAAAATTTTTTTTTTTTGTGATGTTAAAATTCAAAAACTCCGCGAAATTTCTGGTTTAAAGAGAAAAAAATATATATTTAAGTATATGAATTATTATTATATTAATATGTCATGTATTTAACCCCTCCGCAACGTAAGCAGATATATGCGTTAAAAATATGACAGCAGTCAAGTACAACGCGTGTGTCTCCATAGAAACCAATATAATTCCGTTATTGTTTTAGTTACATCCGTAAAATAAAAAGTGAAATGTCGATAGTGAATCATGCTGCACATCTCTATTCAAGTTGTCTATAGAAATACATAAAAAGAACATTCTGTCAGACGCGCAGTCTGACACATAATTTATCCCGCCAAATTTCCTACGGGCGCCGGACATTGTTAATTTCTATTAAATATTTTTATATGAAATGATAAAAAAGCGAGGTGACAAAAGTGTTTATTACACATTTATACAATAGAATAAGTATTGTTGTTTACATAATCTGTGATTTTAGTACCGTTTTCACATAAAAACATCACGTGAGTCATTTTCACATTTTTTTAATGTTTACATTCTAAATTTTAATATTTACAAATGTTAATATTTATTTGTAATATAATAATTCGAAAGCTTATTTTGTAACCTGTCTAAAACAGTTTTTACTATTCGGCTACGTTCGGAAATGTTTCATTTATAGAGCTTTAATTGTGAAGCGGTAATAATACAAAGTTTTCGTAAAATGTCATTTCGTTTAAGACACCAAAAGCTAATATTCTCGAAAATTCGGAGGGGTTAATGAAACATCTGTTCCAATTTTATATAAGTATTTATCTACGACTAAATCCGATAGAAATCATATTTTGTTGAGGTTATGAAAATATAATTACAATTCTATTTGAAACAGTAAACAATACCGCTACCGCACTATGATCCTTGTATCAGGAAGTATATTATGTAGAAACGTCAAATATTTGTAGAATGTAAACACAGCTGATCGGCAAACATATGGACAAGCGTCAGCTGATATTATCGTAAACAATAGTGACTAACAATTGATCTGACAGCTATTTTTAAAATGTAATGAAGTGTCATAACAACCGATTTCGCTGGTATAAGCTTATTCGCTTATATTATATAACGTAACCGTATGTTTATATTATGATGTGCAAGAACATCCAGAATACATCTGCTGTAGCAATTGACATTTAAATTTTGATAAGATGTCGCATCCTGTGACAAATAAACAATCACTTAAATTTGAAACTCACTTGCATATGTGAAAGTCATGTTCACGTAATTATAGTAAACGAAATGATTTTTTTTTTTAAATTGTACAATTAATTCCGTAGAACGCCGACACATGGGAACATACATTTTAAATACATCTGCCGTCGAACTGATGCCATTGCATTTAAAGTTAAAGACGAACCCAAACACGTTGGGGCGACATTTTGTTACGGGCAGGTCATGACCCGTTTTTGTAACATTATTATGTGTGTCGTGGCTTATCCAGAATATATAATGTGAGATATCAGCCCTATTTCCCGCCAGCGTCGGTCATATCCATTGCTTTATCTTGAATTTCCCGCCATTCCTCTGCAACTCCCTTCAGCTGTCAATTGTCGCCATGCAGTTGGCATCTTGAGATGCCGTGTTAATTCAATTTTTGCGTTGTTTCGCCAACGTCAGGTCGAAAAATTTTTCGTTCGTAATTGTTTTAACGAAAATAATATCTGTTGCTACCCGCAAATTCCGTAATTTTACGAAAAATTAGTGCAAGTGATTAGTGCAAACATTTTTGACAGACTTTCCTACTACCTACGCTATATAAATCTGCGTCGCTCGTTCTCGAAAACGGAAGGACGCCGCGCCGATAAGCAATCGCTTCTCGGCCTGTTGGCTAAGATAAGTGTATTATCTGTCCTATCAGCTTAATATCTGATAGTTCCCGCAATACGGGACCAGTTAATTAAACTGGTTTTTGGAATGTGACAGGATGTTCGGGGCTTGCTCCACTCCTGTCGCGGGTTGGCCCGGCCGGCATTGCAATGCCGCTGGGATCGACCCATTTATATCTATATTGTCTTACGTAATTACCTGATTTATGGATCAATTGTAGACACATTTAACCATTTTTCCACCTTTGGAATTTAGGTAATCGATTTTGTGAATGAAATATGACCATCGGCGATGTCATATTAAAATACTCAAATTACAAACACGAAATCATGACATTCATGTTCGTTTGATAATCGTTTGACGCAATTTGATGTAGTTAGACCTATCTATAATTCAGCTTTATTTATAAAAGTTTGGTCCTGCTTTTGACAGTTTCAAGCATGTTTCAAACTCGGGAGAGTGGGCCAATGTCCGTTATGCATCTGCTTTAGGAATATTTGTCTGATCCAGGCATCAAGGAGCTGGAGGTAAACTGCGAGGTGCTGGCATTTGTCACCGCCTCTCCAAAAAACTTATCAAATGGGAAAGTAGTTCAGAAGGTTCCCTGTCAGGTCTTTACAGGAACAATGGACAGCTGTAAGATTGGAGTGGAACGGAGGCTCTTCAGCAGAATTCCTCCTTCTACCACTCATCCTTTTGGGGAAGAAGCTCTTTCTGCCCAGTTGCAGAAACTAGGTGGTGTAGCAAAGTGCTTTAGTCCAGTGCGCCTACCTCAGGGTAGCCACTCGGCGCACAACCGCCCTTCATCTAAGGAGGTTGTTGCCTTTCCCCCAAGCAGACATCAAAGGAAAAGATGGCATTTCCCTTGTTTCCCCGGCGGGCAGACCACGGGCGAAACCCCCAATATTCCTCCCGTATGAGGGGTAAGGGGAGGGAACAGAAGCGTGGCGCGAGGGGGCAGACCTCTCGTGGCCGCTTCAACAGGTGTCGCGCACAACCGCCCTTTGACATCTAAGGAGGTTGTTGCCTTCCCCCCATGCAAACATCAAAGGAAAATATGGCATTTCCCTCGTTTCCCCGGCGGGCAGACCACGGGCGAAACCCCCAATATTCCTCCTGTACGAGGGATAAGGGGAGGGAACAGAAGCATGGCGCGAGGGGGCAGACCTCTCGTGGCCGCTTCAACAGGTGACTATCAACCATTTCGGGCGGGTTAACTACACTACAGGATTATTGGAGAGAATGGCAGGCCTTAGATGTCCCAGAGACCATCTTACATATGATAAGAGGATACCGCATACCATTCATCCAAGAGCCCTCGTTGATAAGTCCAAGCCAAGCTTCCGCAAGGAGGTTCAAAACGAAAGTAATCCCGGAAATGACAAAGATGAGAGATGGTACATGGAAAGAGCTGACGACAATGCCACCATCCTATCAACACTTTTTCTGGTTCAAAAGAGCGAAGGCTCGAAACAGTCGATCTTCAATTTAAAAGCTTTCACAAATTGGATTGCAGAAATCCTGCGTAGGCAGGCTATCAGGATCATTGTGTACCTAGACGACTTTCTCCTGGCTCATCAGACCAGAGAGATCCTCAGTCAAGCTTGAGAAGCTCTTTAATTGTTAGAGCGGTTAGGTTGGTCGGTAAATTTCCAAAAGTGTGTCCGTCAGCCAGCACAGTCAGTGGAATATCTTGGAATTGTGTAGAACCCCCATCTGAAACAGAAGTCCTTAAACAAATACAGACGCCAAGGTCTTTGGAACTCACTTCAGAGATCCGTGACAAAAGGAAGATGGACTCTGAAAGGAGGTCAGAGTATTCTCGGAAAGTTGAATTTTCCTACCTTTGTGGTCCCCAGAGGTCGACTTCATACTCGGCTGATACAATTACAGTTAATGCTGAAGCTGACCCCTCAGCAAAAGTCTCTGATAAAGAAGGAGGTCTTGTCAGAAATGAAATGGTGGATTATCAACTTAGATCATGTTTCAACTCTTCATTTTCCCAGCCCAACACATCTCTGACTACGGATGCGGCAGATCACGGCCGGGAGCCCTGATCGACTATGTACCTCTGTTGGGTTGTTGGACAGACAGTTAGAGGGGGGGATATTGCAACATGAAGGAGATGACAGCAATCTTAAATGCCTTAACGTCTCTGACTCAGAATTTGAGAAGTTCAGAACAGGACAGTCGTAGCCTACTTGAGGAACAAGGGGGGCACCAAGTCGATGGGTCTCCTTCATCTGACATTTCAGATTCTTGCGCTTTTGGACAAGCACAGAATCTCTTTACAAGGGCAGTATTTGCCGGGACGCTACAATGGCCTCGCGGATCATCTATCCTGAGGGATGACATTACCAGAATGGCACCTTCTACCCCCAGCAGTAAGAGCTGTTTTTCACAAGTGGGGCAGTCCAGTAGTGGATCTATTCGCTCCCTCGAGGGCTCACTTCGTGGATCAGTATGTCTCGATAGATTCCCACAACAAGAGAGCAATGCTTCACAACATGTTCAGCAGGAGTTGGAATTTCCCCTTGGCATGGATCTTTCCTCCCCCCTGCTTAATGCCACGAGTGCTGGCACATCTGAACAAGTCATTAGGGGTGTACCTGGTTGTAGCCCCAAATTGGCCAAAAGTGTTTTGGTTACCAGACCTAAAGAGAAGAACCCTAGACCGAACTCACATAATACCTATGTTGGTCGACAACTTGATAGACTTATCGACAGGACTTCATCCTCAACAGGTCCAGAAGCTCCAACTACAGGTGTGGAAGATTAGGGGTGGAATGAAGCTTTGAACGATTGGTCACAGCAAGAAAAAAGCTCTATTGAATGCGGGTTGGCGCAAACCTAAGCTTACAACTTATCACATGGCATGGAAGAGCTGGAAGGAATGGTACGCCATTAATAATACATGTCCTAATAACCCTTCGGGATCTCAGCTGGCACGGTTTTTTAGCATACCTAAGAGTGAGGAAAGGCTTGGATCCCAATACTATAGCACTTCACAAGTCTGTAGTGTCGGTTTTGTATGACCCCATAGGCGATTTGAGGATAAGTAATCATCCCTTGGTCAAGCGAGTGATGTGTGGTTTAGGAAATTCTGCAAATAAGAAGCCTAGAGCATTTACTTGGGATCCAGGACACTTGGTGTCTTAGCTTTGTAAGAATCCTTCAAATGACCTGACTCTTTTCGAAGCATCTCGTAGCTGTTCTGTTAATTTACTTCTGGCATCAGGAAGACAAGTATAGGATCTGACCTTACTACATGCATCTTCTGATAATCTTGTTGACAATGATGATCACATTGTATTATGGCCAAATTTTTTGGTTCTAAGAAGGACACCTCTACACATAGACAGTCTGGTTGGAAGCTTTACAAAGCAGAGGATCGTAATATAGATTCCATATTCTGGTTGAGAAAGCTTATGTCTTTGGGTGAGAACAGAAGACATGAAGCTGGTGTAGAATGTCTGTTTATTTCCACGTTGGGGCCTGCAAGGCCAGCCTCGAGAACTGCTATTGGTGGATGGATTAAAACAATTTTGAAGGATGCTGGGATTGATGCCTCTCCTGGGAGTTTGAGATCAGCTGCAGCTTCAAGAAGTTGGCTGGAAGAGTGTCCTAAAGACACCATTTTGGAAAGAGGAAGCTGGAGTTCAGAAAACACATTCAAGAAATAATATTATAGACAAATCAGAGGTCTCAATGTTGAGGTGCTGAATCCCCCCATTCACTCTCAGTCTTTGACCAAGTTATTGCAAGCAACACGGTAATAGTCACAATTTTGGCTTTAGAATTGTCACCAAGCGATAACAAACACTTCTCACATTATATATTCTGGATAAGCAACGACACACATAATGTTGGAGTTTTACCTACCATTAAAACTCTTATTATGTTGTCTTGCTTATCCAGAATATATTTAAGCTCTGCTTGGTGAGTCCAAATTGAATTAACACGGCATGTCAAGATGCCAACTGCACGGCGACAATTGACAGCTGAAGGGAGTTGCAGAGGAATGGCGGGAAATTCCAGATAAAGCAATGGATATGACCGACGCTGGCGGGAAATAGAGCTGATATCTCACATTATATATTCTGGATAAGCAAGACAACATAATAAGAGTTTTAATGGTAGGTAAAACTCCAACATTATGTTTTTGTGGTATGAAGGTAATTAAATAAAGAAGAAGGTGTTGCAATCGTCCATCCAACTTTGTAGCTTGTTTCGCTACGCGCCAAATCTTGTCACCAAGATATGTTGGGAGGATGAAGTCAAACTCCATAGAGCCATTATGAGATCTCTTTTCAAGGTAGGGGCACAATACTACAAATGCAATGGCATAAGGAATGACAGGTAAACTTTAATAAAAGAGATTTGTTTTGGAAAACAGTATAACGATATTATATTTGAACTCAAAGACAAATAATGGTTAATATAATGCGAGACATGACTCACCCCAGGTTCAGACCGTGTAAAACTAAGAATTCTATCTAAACTGACTGACGTTATCATAAAGATGTCCGACGGAGAAGTTCCTCGGTGTCACATGGACGGAGCCATCACAAGGCCTCTGGTGCTGCAGCATCACGTACATGCCCACCAGGGCGAAGCCGGCCCAAGACATGGAGGGCCCGTCATGGGCTTGATGGTCCAGGTAGCCCTTGCCCAAGGGAAGTTCAGGTTCCAGACAACGTGGCAGAATGAGTGGGACGCAAATATGAGGCTTGTCGCTTGTCCCAAATAAAATCTTTATATATTGGATTTCAGCAAGCATCGATCGCAGAGCGAGAAGGGATTGTCGTGTACCGTAAAGATTAACAAAATTAAGCCCGCCGGCTATATTCCATGTGCGTGCATTTCACTCGCGACATTTACTCTATTTCACGCGTAAGCCACTTCGGCATTATGACACGGTTGATCATTTGATCTTCAATCTCCCAGGTCAGAAAAATATTCCGTAAAACTATGATCCAGCGATCGTTTCACAATTTCAATTTTAAAAACTTAAACATGGCTGTGTGACGTCCAGGTAAGGTCCCTTGCCCTACGAGACCCGACCGGAAAGTGAAAAACGCCCAAAACGGAAATCATTTCTACCAACCTGTTGCGCCCAAAGTATGGTTGTTAAAAAAAACCCATAGACAATAATAAAAAAAATATGCGCCGTACTTATTTTCATAACAGTATGTACCAAAACAACATTACTTGCGTTAATTACGTAAATTGATAGGTTTTACAATGTTTTCGTCAAGTAACACGCATCGACTTTGACAGAAAGAATCGCGGCAAATTTGACATTTTGATGCCACAGATATCATCATTTAAAAATATTCTGGGGTTGCCAGGTGAATGAAATTTTTGCCTATCTTATGGGTAAATGTTGGTGCAAGCGATTCTAACCTTGTCCTTCATACAAACTCTGTACATAGAAGGGTCAAAATCGCAGACAAACATATTTTTTTCGAAATATTTTTTACGTGCATGAGCACAAACCGCACGCATCCGCGCGTCTCCGGCCGATTACAGGATTAGAGGACCGACTTTTTTCACCGTAAAAAAGTGCATACTCTTCAAAAAGGATTAAAAATAGTTGAAAAAGTGGAAAAACATCACATTGAAAGATGTATTGATGTAGCCAAGTGATTTCACTTTGACACATTAATTTGTGTGTGAAATATGTATCTTTTTTTAGAACATTAAACATCGAACACTATTAATACGGTAAAATCTGCGTGGTTGAATTTCAGAACCCAGCTTCGAGTAGATGTCTGACGACGCCACGCCATGGAATTTCACACAAAGCTACTGTTATAATTCAGTTTCGAATTCAAGAATTCGTCATAAGATGCCGCTACTTCCGTCAGCTGGTCTGATGGGGACGTCTTCCCCCTAGGTATAACTGCTACGAATTTGTAAATATGTAGTATCTCTCCGGATATGGAAAGATTGACGGTAATACATTTTGTATCAAGCGGCTATATATTACATATGACGTGATTGCTCTGTCTCGGTTACTTTGTCCCGGTGACTAGATACACTGGATGATAGTGGATCCGAGGAACGGGCTATTTTTGGAACCAGTTCCTATTGGATTTATAAAATGGTCACCAACATTAGCTGGACGAAGCCGAACCAAAAGCCGCCTGCAAGGTCCAGCAGTAAAAACCTGCATAATGGGTTTTTAACAGCTAGTTTAAGTATGAACGTAGCTTTGTTCTGAATTCCCACATTCATCATTTATTTCAATAAGAACCTTAACCCCTTCGCAACGTAAGCAGATATATGCGTTAAAAATACGACAGCAGTCAAGTACAATAAGCGTGTTTATACGTCAGCGCGTGTATCTCCATAGAAACCGTTATAACTCCGTTATTGTTTTAGTTACATCCGTAAAATAAAAAGTGAAAGGTCGTTAGTGAATCATGCTGCACATCTCTATTCAAGTTGTCCATAGAAATACATAAAAAGAACATTCTGCCAGACGCGCAGTCTGACACATAATTTATCCTGCCAAATTTCCTACGGGCGCCCGACATTGTTAATTTCTATTAAATATTTTTATATGAAATGATAAAAAAGTGAGGTGACAAAAGTGTTTATTACACATTTATACAATAGAATAAGTATTGTTGTTTACATAATCTGTGATTTTAGTACCGTTTTCACATAAAAACATCATGTGAGTCATTTTCACATTTTTTTAATGTTTGCATTCTAAATTTTAATATTTACAAATGTTAATATTTATTTGTAATATAATAATTCGAAAGTTTATTTTGTAACCTGTTTAAAACAGTTTTTACTATTCGGCTACGTTCAGAAATGTTTCATTTATAGAGCTTTAATTGTGAAGCGGTTATAACTAAAAGTTTTCGTAAAATGTCATTTCGTTGACACCAAAAGCTAATATTCTCGAAAATTCGGAGGGGTTAAAAAACAATGGATAAAAGTTTCACTGCATTTGAAAATCTCCTACTAGCATCATTAAAAGCGGAAGATGTTGCTTATGCAATGATGGCGGACTTAGCCAGCCGAGGAATAGAATCCAAGACCGATAATAAGAACCCATAACCAGTTATCAATAATAAGAATTTAAGACTCACTCGGGATTTCCGGCATAGCTGAGCTGTGAGGGTCTGATTCCAAAATGGACAATCTCCGGATAAGCAGAGTCTGCAGCCTTCTCTGTTCCTTTATCTCCTTTGCATTTATCTCCCTTGGAATCCGTGTCGGGGAGACTTCGGTCTAGTTGGTCCACTCGCATGGAGCAAGGTTTCTTGCCGGGGTATGTCACAATCATTCCTACAAAAGAGGATAGGTAATTTTTTTTTTATTATTTCTACAGACAGGAGGCTCTGAGGAAAATAATTTCTTTCAAAGCATATGTTATCTTTAGGGAAGCTGTGTGTAGGGATTTTTAAAGTAAAAGAAGGAGAAGTAGTGTTACATGAAAATGTAACAAGATAGTTCTCAGTGAGTGGGTACCTTTAGGTAGGAACATTATGGTTTTCAACTTGTTATATTGGCATGTTTTCTCTGCTTAGTTGGTTAGGCTGACTATCTGAGCAGAGGGTTCATTAAGACAGGATTGGCCTTGAGCCCGCATTATTTGACAAGCCACAGGTGACTCCGGCCACCGTCCCTGAGCTGGTTGACGCATCATTTCACCATATTATATTTTAACATGTGACTAGTAAAATCCGCATCTATCAGCGGCAACAGAGGCTAAACACCTTCATTACTTCAATCAAAACCCGGGATTGGCATCGGACTACCATGGATTTGGAAATCCAGCATCTGCATTGAAGTACCCACCACTGTCCCACCCCGGTATAGGCAACTTATGGTCGCCCCTTCGGAGTTCTCGCAAGAATCTAATTTTTTTGAATAAACGGCTCTACATTTAATGTAACGAATCTAGACCTTCAATGTCCCCTCATACTGTGTTAGGTAGCGGTATGCGGACGCGCCTACAGGACTGTACTGTAATGGTCAGTCTCTACAATTCTAAAGCCCATGGAGGTGTCAATGCAAAAGCAGTGAGCCTCACGGACAGTCAAACAAGTTGTTAGTATCATGAACAAAAAATAAAAAATAAAGTAATCCAAAATGACAGCAGCCGTCATGAGTAATCAGCTCATGACAGCGAAAGACCACACACAATCCAGTGGGCAGCACCGGGTACTGTACATAAAAAAAAAAATAATAAATAAAAATAATGTATATATACAGAGTAGAACTGGTGTCATCGCAACCTGACTACCGGCAGTACCCGAGAGAATGAAGAAGGCTAATTGTCCGTTCTTCCGATAACCGGTGGTGTCGTCCTTAAGCCAGCGTGGTGCCTAGACGAAAGTAACTGGAAATCATAGAAGAAGACCCTAGGGAGAAAAGCGTCGGGTCGCCGGAGGCGGGACGGACAGCTTTCGGATGCCGTTCAGCCTTCTCCCCAGCCCTTCATGTCATGGGGGGTGGCGCGGGAGACAGGTGCAACTCCACCAGACCGGTTCCATAAGACCGTCCATGGTCAGTAGGCGGGGACTCGGTCCAGGGTCCAACCCATTATATGGGGAGAAGGACGGCACAGAACACAGGTAATCATAACTAAAAAACTAATCATAACTAAAGTATATGTTACAAAATAACATAAAAGTGTAAGGCATAAAACTAAGTACCTGAAATCAAAACATGAGCGTTCAATGACGCAGGGCATGAAAAACAAATAAACATGAAAGAAAACACAAATACTGTACATCCTGGGCAATATTGGTCGTAGAGAAGAAGCAAAGAAAGTCTGTGGTAAGTCAGGAACAAGTACACCTGGTGTCAAAATCTACTAATCAGCGACTCTAAGCTCAGGCCATCTCTCAACCCAGATCCTTGTAAACTTCCTCAGGCACTCGAAGTTCTTCTTGTTCGATACCAGATCGATACCGATTATACGTTACGGTGTGGGTACCAGTCGCTCTCGGCAAAAACAGTGCATAGTGTATTGGCCAGAGGTACGAGTACCTACTCGCTACCATTCAAAGCGGTTACTACAAGCGCAGCGGAAACAAGGCAGTCCCACCAGCCACATCAACTGCAAGTAACATTTTACAACTTTTTAATAAATATGGATGCTCAGGCATACATATCTTTGGCGAAGGACGCAGTCAACTTACTGACCCATATGATAATGGAGCCTAATAATAAATTTACTAAAGAGCAGATCGCGAAAATAATACCGCGAACTAACGACATATTAGGAACCATCGCCCAAATGGCAGTAAAAATGGCAAACCTTGAGGGCGAGTTAACGGTTCTTAAAAATGCAACTCCAAATGTGTGCTCCCCACAAGCCCAAACCCAAACTGTCTGTGAAATTCTCGCAGAAATGAAAGAACAGAGTTACAGAGACAAAAATCTGAAAATTCTCAACATTCCAGAGAATACGTCAACATCTCAAACTGAATCATTAAATAGTGACATCGCGTCAGTTAAAAAAATTATCTCCGATATGGATATCTCAACAACAAACCTCCACTTAAAAATCTACAGATTGGGTAATAGGAAAGCCGACAAGCCGAGAGGTATAAAAGTTGAATTTCCGGAAGCAAAATGGCCGAAAATACTACTAAAAAAGAAAAATACATTGAAAAACAATATCCGAATGTACCAAGACCAGACTTTTCTACAATGCAAACAATTAACTGACTTAAGAAATGAATTAGAAAAAAGAAAGTCTTCTGGTGAAGCGGACATCACAATTAAATACCTAAACAACAATCCTACAATTGTTAAAACACACTCAAAAAACTAAACACTAAAAATTTTATATATTATCAAAATGTACGAGGACTACGAACACAATTCCAGGACCTGATTGACACAGAAGTGGGAATCTTTAATCATACCCAGAATCTTTCTGATCATAAAAATATTGCAGAAAAACTACAAAAACACATTAGAATAAAAAATATATCACGTCACAAACATCCGAGCACATCAAAAGGAAAAACCTCAATGTCCTTTATGTACCTTAATGTGAGAAGCTTGAAAGGTAAACTTAGATGACATCAAATGCCTACTAAAATCCACGATATTGAACTTCAACATTATCCTCCTGTGTGAGACCTGGCTCAAAGAAGCGGACCTAAAGTACGTTAACCTAGAAGGATACAAACACGAAGCATCTTGCCGGCCGCAGGGAGCTGGTGGCGGAGTCTCTATATTTATAAAAGATTCCCTGGAATACAATGTGATTAATAACACTAGTGACCCCGACAAAAACTTTCTATGGCTTCATGTAAACAAGCTCAATTTAAAAATAGGTTTAGTGTATAAAAAACCAAATACTGTTTTCAAAGACTTCCTGGAAACACTGTCCTCTCATCTCGAATCGTATAAAAGAGGTATTGTATTTGGAGACTTCAACATAAATCTGCTTGACTCAACCAACGCACATACTTGTAAATATACGAATACAATTAGATTTAATAATTACACTATTTTGAACAAAATAAACAAAAAACACGCCACACGCATCACAGAAAATACAAACACAATCATAGATCATATACTTACAGATACAAAACTATCATATTCACTTACGAATTGTGATAATTCAATATCTGATCACAATATACTACTCCTTGACGTAATTCACACATATGTTAAAAACACATCTTTAAAATCGTCCCAAAAATACACACATATTAATCTTGATAATCTAAAGAATGATGTCATGCAAAATCCCTTTCATCTAAATTTGAATGACAACTCGATATTAAATTATGATAATCTTGTAAACTACCTGAAAAGAAAAATTAATTCTAATAGTACCACAAAAATTAAAACCAAAAACATAAATAACCCAGACTGGATAACCAAAGACCTTATAAAATTAATCAATAAAAGAAATAAATTACATCTGAAACTAAAAAAACAACCAAATAACACATTACTAAAAGCAGAATTTTTAAAAATAAGAAATAATATCACTACAAAAAAACGAAACTTAAAACAAACACACTACAGTAATTTCTTTAAAAAATGCGAAAATAACAGTAAAAAATCTTGGAACTTAATTAATAATATTCTTAAGAACCAATCTTACACCTCAAGAAATTTTTGTAATAAATTAATCATTAATGATGAAATAATCACTAACAATGTAGAGATATGCGATTAATTTAATAATTTCTTTTGCAACATTGGCTCCTCCCTAGCCGATAATATACCTGGTAAAATCAAACACAATCCAGCCAATGAAATAACGTTAGTGCATGACAGCATTGAATCTTTATATCTTCAGCCCACTACGGAGTTAGAAATAAGTCAAATATTATTGGAGTTTTACCTACCATTAAAACTCTTATTATGTTGCCTTCCTTATCCAGAATATTCCTTAATGAGAGATGGCATCTCTGTTTCTATCCGATTTCGGCCATTCTTCTCCTTTTACCTTCTTAAATATTCAAATTTCGCGCCATTCGGCACGCGAATTTGTCCCTCTGTGAATTCAATCACTGCCACCAACAGCTAGGCGAACGCGAGCGTCGACGCGACGCCATTTTCTTCAATTGTAGTCTCACCAGACAGGGGATGAGGAATATTCTGGATAAGGAAGGCAACATAATAAGAGTTTTAATGGTAGGTAAAACTCCAATATTATGTAGTGCCGTTCCTTATCCAGAATATTCCTTAGTGAGAATTGTCTGCTATCGTCTGGTGGCAGTGTTGATGTCAATTGTGATCACCTTCATTTAGAAGCACCGGTTGGAGGTCAGCCCTCACACCGATTGCTTCTCCTTCTGACTCCAGAAATGGAGGAACTTTGGGAGTCTGCCCCCCTCAGACGAATGATTGGTCTAAACAGGTTTGTCAAGAATGACTTCAAGTAGAAGTGCCAGTTAGAGTTAGAGGTCTGCCCTCACATTGATTGCGTATCCTTCCGACTCCAGAAATGGAGGAACTTTGGGGGTCTGCCCCCCCTCAGATGAATGATTAGTCTAAACAGGTTTGTCAAGAACGACTTCAAGTAGAAGTGCCAGTTAGAGTTAGAGGTCTGCCCTCACACCGATTGCTTATCCTTCGGACTCCAGAGATGGAGGAACTTTGGGGGTCTGACCCCTCAGGTGAATGATTGGTCTACACAGGATTGTCAAGGATGGCGAAAGACTGGCCTAAAGCAGTTTGTTGAGGGTGACTTCATGTAGAAATGCCAGTTAGAGGTCTACCTTCACACCGGTCTCTTCTTCTGACTCGAGAAATGGAGGACCTTTGGAGTTCTGCTCCCTTTTCAGGTATGACAAAGTCCCCAGCTCCTTTATTGAATATTGGACTGTTTTATTTCTTAGGTATTTTCTAAGGTATATTATTACTATTATTATTCTAAGGTATTTTCACTTTGCCAATTAACCTTTTCCCAAAATTTTTTTCTATTGGATAAATAACTTTTCAAACCAACGAAGTGAAGCAACTGCTGATCTGGTCCTCTTCGCAAAGGCCTCAATACCAGAATAAGTATTGGTATTAAGTATTGTCTTGACCAATCTGCCAATCAAATTGTTATAGAAGCTGCTTTTGTTGGACCCATGGGTAAAAACGGATTTGTCAATTTCGGGTGTGTGCCTTGTGGCGAAATTTTTCAATCCCACCGGAGTGGGTCTGCACTGGTGGTCTCAACCAAAATGGAATCCGATAGCCATTGAGGATTTTTAGGTGAAAAAATGGGGGCATTTGCGATACGCCATTGTTCTAAAGAACTTAGAAATTGTCCTCCCTGAAATCGCCTGGGCTGATTGTCAATTTTTTCAGGGGCGACAGTGTGAGGTTTGCCCGTGCACTGTCGGTCTCCAAAAATTCCGTCCTCTGCTGGCAGAGGAGGAACTGATGATGACCAGAATGATGACCGGGGTCTGCCCACCGGTACTGAAATGGAAATTGGGTGGAACCCAGATTTCCTGCGGAAGCACGTTGAGTTTGCATGACTGCCCGTGTTTCGTTTTTCTACCCTGACATATATTCGTTAATATTAGGATTTGCGAAAACTAAGCCCTGAAGACTTTGTTCGCCACATTAAGTCTCTGCAACTGGGAGACAAGCTTGTTATCCACTGGAGTTTTGCACATCTCCAGGATGTGTTCGCGTCAATGTCTCTCTTTCTCTATCGGACCATCCTTGCAATCTAACATCTGAGTACCAATTTTCCACACTTGCAGCTATAGTTTAAGTATTTGCGGTGAGAGCCTGTGGTGGTGTCTATTAGTATCTTCGTAGATATATATGGTTTCCTAGCAAAGATAAGACTTAATACTCTCTGTTTCAAGTCTGGTAGTAGTATTTTCGTCCATTTGGGAGCTACTAGCAGGTAATCCTGTGGAGCTGTTCAGATGAGCAAGCACTCGGGGAATTATACAAAACACTCATGCCAGAGGAAAGTGCCAAGGTCTGCTAAAAACATTATGAAATATCGCCGCTTTGTCTTCCCTGTCTATGGACACATATTTCCACCACATGAGCCGTGTGAGGCAAACAGGTCCACAGTGGGTCTGCCCCATTTGTGATATATCTGTTCTGTTGCAGGAGGTAGAAGGTGCTACTCCAGAAAACGGATTCCTCGGGACAAGTGGTCCGCAAGGTCATTGTACCGACCCATAAAGGTGTAGTGTGGTGTTCTAGTATAGACTATATTAGAACTCCTCAAACATATTTTCTGGTTTTTCAAGGCATTTAGTATAGCAACATCTCTTTCAGGTTTCTGTGCCAATCCTGCTGTCCCCTGGTCCAATTCCCCGTAATCACCATCGACTTGAATCATCGGTCGAGAGGAAATGAGAGACAGCGGGGACGTGTAGTGGCATAAAGACCTTTACTTTCTGTGCCCATCATATGTCTTTCATTTCTATTTGTGTCTGCTGGTTGATGCTTTTTTTCAAATTGACGGTCCAACCGAGGTCTCCTAGTAGGTTCAAAAATGGATTTGTTTTGACCTTCAGAATTTCCCTGTCCTGGGTACCTAGCATGGTCGATCGACATAGGTTTTATCGAAAATGCCGGTAACTTGTCATCGCTCCTGAGCACGACTGCAGACCGCTAACGAACAAATAACAGTTCGCGTCAAATAAATTAGGAACCCTTAGTCGATGTGAACAGTTGTTTATTCGTTGGCGGCCTGCAGTCGTGCTCGGGAGCGATGTCAAGTTACCGACATTTTCGATAAAACCTATATCGACCGACCATGCTAGGACCCCAGGTGGGCCAGAAGGAAATCGTCCAGGTATACATACAATGGCCCTCACATTTTGATGGCGTAAGGTCTCCGCAACCCAATTGGTCACCTTGGCAAAGGCTTGTGGAGCACTGCTCAAGCCCTGGGGAAGACATGTCATTTACAATGACTACTTTGTACAAAATCCTCAGAAAATGATGGTGAGATTCTGCGACTGGGATGTGGACATATGCGTGCAATATTTCTATTTTTTGTCATCCAGTCTTGTGGTTGGAGAAATTCGGGAATTTACCGATGCAGCATTAAAGAAAAAAGGTTGAGGATAGGTCTGTTGTTGCTGTCCCTTTTTGGACCAGGAACATTTGGGAAAGAAAACCGGAGTTGTTGACTGCCGGCTCCAATATATTTAGTTTTTTGGATGATTTCTATTTCCTTTGTCATTGCTGGGGTAATCTTTGTCACAAATATTTTTAAAATTAGGGCAGTTAGGCATAATAATAGAAGCTTTGTAAAGAAGAGGATTCTGTATCCCCTATGATTTTCAGAACAACTTTGGGAGCATTTAGAGCTGCCCATTTGTTTTTGTAATTCAGCAATTGCGCCGCCCGAAACTTTGGTGTCCTCAAGTCATGCACTGCTGTAGTAACATCGGTTAGAGGTATGCCCTCACACCGGTCGCTTGCTACTATCTTTTCCCCCCCTTTAAACTCCAGAGGTGGAGGGCTTGGGATACCTTTGGGGGTCTGCCCCCCTCAGGCGAAAGGGTTCTCAGGACGGGAAATATTTTTTCAGATAGAAAGAAATCTCGGCCCTGAAAGTGGTTTTGATACCTTTTTTGTAACCATCCCCTCTTTTGGTGGACCTATAGCAGTGATGGCCAATTCTGTACTCCTCCCAAATTCTGCAATTGGGTAGAGAGGGCTTCCTTATTGAAGAGATGTAAGGAAGTAGGAAAGATCTGCATCAGTACTTTATTGTCCGATTTTCCACATGTGATCTGCAGCTGGTCATCAGACCATTTTTGTAAGTTATTCTGACCTCCAAACAACTCGTTAACTTTCTCGTACTTTCTGGGAAGACATCCTGTGCCTCGAAACCCCATTCGACTAATTGCTGCAGCTGCACCCTATCATTGAGAGCTGCATGCGTTACATCGGCGAAGAGTGACATGTTGAAAAAACCCAGAATCAATTGGCTGCAACCTAAAGTTCACCTCGAGCTCTTTAAAACCCGGATTGGCAAGGTGGCACTTAATGACCTTGTTTATCTTACATTGGTCCAATATTTTTGATTAAACCGTTGTACTTGTCTCTCCACAGAATTGATTCCTACTCTAACAAAATTAATCAATCAATGTTTCAAAGAAGGAACTTTTCCCGATAGCTGTAAAATTGCTAAGGTGATACCAATTCACAAAGGTGGGTCCAAAACAAATACCTCAAACTACAGACCCATCTCAATCTTACCAATTTTATCAAAAATTTTTGAACGTGTAATTTACGAAAGATTAAACAATTTTCTGCTAAAAAAATCATTCTTATATAAAAAACAATACGGCTTTAGGAAAAAATCAAACACACTAGGAGCAATAAATGACTTAATCAGTAAACTTAGAAGCGGCATTGATGGTGGAAATTATATTTTATCTATATTAGTTGACCTTCAAAAAGCCTTTGATACAGTTATGGCGATATTACACACGTCAACCACATTGATGCGATTTGGTTGAACGGCGTATAATTGAAAGGGTGTGCTGTTTAGACGTACTTGACAGAAGTGGACCATACAATCACATTGCTGTCATAGAGTTTAGAATGTCTTCGAAACAGGTCGTGCGCGTGGGAATTATATCCCTCTGATTTAATGTTCCACAGGCTTGGATAGTTCTTAAAGTGCTCTAAGAACAGAGGCGTATGCTCTTCCCTCCATTTAAAAACCATTTTCTATGTTGACAACTCACTACAAAATAAACAGTCACAGTTTGACAATTCAATACGTGCGCGCATGCAACGCCGCATTCGCGCATGCGCACGAAGGACAACAGAACCAATCGCATTGAAAATATTAAACAAGTTTAATATTTTCAATGCGGTGGAAAGATGACGCGCAATGAAATGGAAACATTCAATGTCTTGTTTACACGGTGCAATTTGGTATCTACAACCTAATTGCGAGGCAGAATTGAAATGTCTAATATGCCCATTAGTCACGACATACTTCTCAAGAAACTCAAGAAAATTGGTATAGTTGGTCCTGCTCTTAATCTACTCAAAATATATCTTAGCAATAGAAAGCAATTTGTTAGCATTAACAATCAAAATAGCAAATACGTTCCAATAAACTATGGAGTTCCGCAGGGGTCCATACTAGGTCCACTACTGTTCCAAATTTACATAAATGATATTTCGCAATTAATTTTAAATGGTGAAATCTTTTTATATGCAGATGATACAGCAATTTTTTACTTAGGTAAAGATTTAGATATCTTACTAGAAAATGCACAAACAGATCTAGAAAAAATCAACAGTTGGCTCCAATCAAATATGTTAACAATGAATGTTAAAAAAACAGGATACATGATCTTAAGCTCACCCCGTAAAATAATTCCTCCTCATGTACCCTTAAAAATTGAAAACAACAAACTTCAAATCCTGATCCAGGAAAATATCTTGGGCTGTGCATTGATCAGCATTTGACATTTAAACAACATATACAAGGTATTAAAGATAAAATCATCCCCTTAATTAGCGTATATCATATCTGTTAACAAATAAATTTAAAAAAGGTTTATATTATAGACTCGTTCACTCACATTTAAATTACTTGATTGAAATCTGGGGAAACGCATGTGAAACATACATAAATGAATTACAGGTAATACAAAACAAGGTAATCAAAAAACTATTTAACTACAAGCCCAGAACATCCACAAAAAAATTATATATGGAAACAAAACTACTAACATTAAGAAAACTATATGAATACAATACATGTCTCCTTATATACAAAATAAACAATAAACTCGTAATTTAGAAAGGTTTCCCCACTGGTACACTTTACCACTTATTAAAATTGTAAAAGAGAAATTAAAATATCACAATAAATGGAAAAAATACAAGAACCTGGCTGACTACCAATCATATTCAGTGCTGAGAAATCGTCAAAAGAAGATCGCGTTAGAATGTTATGAAAACTTTATTATGACGGCAGAAGATTCAATAAAAAAGTGCAGCAAACAGTTCTGGTCATTTGTTAAATCAAAGAAATCCTCTTCCGATTTACCAAAGCAAATGTATCTTGGAGATATTTCCTGCAATGATGGACAATCCATATGCGACCATTTTAGTGATTATTTTAGATCAGTTTTTGTAGAAAATTCCAACCCTCGCCTCAATCTTATAAACTGTGAGAATGATGACGACAACTCTAATCTACATATACACAATATTAACTTCAATCAATCATGTGTACTTAATTATTTAAAAAAACTTGATCCGAATAAAAGTGCGGGATCTGATTTAATTCCATCCATATTTTATGTAAAATGCCGAGACCAATTGGCTTATCCTCTCTCCTTGCTATTCAAAATGTCATTTGAAGAAGGCAACTTCCCCAACGTCTAGAAACAAGCACTCATTACACCAATCCACAAAAGCGGGGACAAAAATAACATTACCAACTACAGGCCCATCTCCAAACTCCCAATTGTCAGCAAAATCATGGAAAACATAGTTCTTGATCAACTTTTTCCGGCGGTACAAACAATCATATCTAAAAATCAACACGGCTTTTTCAGAAAACGGTCGGTCGAGACAAACCTTCTGGAATACACAGATTTTTTTTTAAATTCTATGGGTGGTAAAAATCAAGTAGACTCTATCTATACGGATTTTTCAAAAGCCTTTGATAAAATTAACATTGACCTGCTTCTGAAGAAACTGTTAAAAATCGGGATTAATGGTGACCTTCTCAGATGGATCAAATCATATGTAACAAACAGAAGTCAAGCAGTTAGAGCTAAGGGTTTCTCCTCGCGTTTTTACAGTATATCTTCAGGAATCCCGCAAGGATCACATCTCGGACCTCTCTTGTTTATTTTATATATCAATGATATAGGTAAATGCTTTAAAAATTCCAAATTCCAAATTTTTGCTGATGACACTAAGATTTACAAAAAAATCACTAATATTAATGACAGCCTATAATTGCAAGATGATATCAATAGGCTTGGAATATATTGTGCTAACAACCAACTGTTCCTTAATCTGGAAAAATGTAACACAATATCATTCACCAAAAGCATAAACCCCCTAATATTCCCGTACAAAATCAATGACGTAGAGATAAAAAGATGTTGTGAAGTGAGGGACTTAGGAATAATAATGGACTCCGGAATGTCTTTTCGAACACATATAAATTCCATCTGTGACAGGGCGTACAAACTTCTAGGATTCATCATAAGAGTGACCAAACCATTTAGGTCACCACACGTAATCAAAATACTGTACGTCTCTTTTGTTCGCTCAATATTAGAATTCGGATCAGTCATATGGAATTCCCAATACAAAGTAAATATTGAAAGGTTAGAAAGAATTCAAAAAAAGATATTGAAACTCCTAGACTTTAAATCCTTTCGAACTTCAGAAAACCTAAAAGACTCATTAACATTCCATAATTTATCAACTTTAGAAGATCGAAGAAATATATCCGACCAAAAATTTTTATTCAAAATCATTAACAACGTTGTTGACAACAACTATCTTCTAGAACACATTAATTTCCACTGTCCAATAAGAAACACAAGATCAAACCAACTATTCCACATCCCACACTCAAAAACAAATTACAAACAACATTCATTTCTCCGAAGGACGTGCACAAAATACAATATCTTTTACGACGCTGATATTTTCTATTTGTCCTCAGGCCATTTATTAAATCCATAATAGAAAAAATTAAAACAAATTGTTAATTACGAACTCTCCACCCCTGCTGCATGTTATTTTTTTCATTCTCATTATGTTGGTTTTCCTTCTTTTTATTATAATAATAATATTTGGATGATTTATATATCCCATATGCTTTAATTTGTGTGTGTTTTTTTCTTTCATTTCTGTTGTATATATATTTTTTTTTCTTTTTTTTCTACCACTTTATGTTTTCTTTAATGTTTTAATCCATGTTTTTATATATATATATACATCCCGCTATCATTGCTGCGTCTTCTAATGGTCCACTTTCATTCAATCCTGCGTCCGACCGTCATTCTGCGTCCGGTATACGGACGCAGGATTGAACACATGTAATTTCAAGTTTTCCCCACTCCTATACCCTCATACAGTCCAAAAACGAAAATAAGCCAGACGCGGTTTTGGTACCTAAATCAACTGAAATATACGATTTTAGTTCAGTGCTTTGTCACCGAGCGGCGAGCCGCGGCGCTGCAGTAGACGAGCGTATATTTTTAGCAAAATATACATTTCATTGACTAGCGTATCGCAACTCCTACATTTGGCAACATCGCTTTTTAATAGCGTTTCTTCTGATACTGATCAATCATAGTAAAAACATCGCACATTGCAATTAAGATAAGAAAAAACAAGATTTCATTCAAATTCAGCTTGTCATTATGTTATTATAGTACAGTAAATATTTCAGCAACTTTATTTTTTTATATGACTATTTTTAAACCAATATTGGTTATTTTCTTATACACAATTATAAATTCCTAAACAAGATAAAATCAATGTGCTTAATGTATTAGTAATTTGAAAACTTACTTACTACAAAATAAAACAATTTTCTCTTCAAATTATGACAGATTTGACAGTAAAAATATATATGTGATTCACGGAGAATACAAGACTGATGAGTGTAATGAGATAAGAATAGGACTCTTAGATGGTTTGGCATGTAGATCCAATTATCTAAAGAAAGGTTGTAAGAAGAATATATGACGTGAACTTGAATGGTAGAAAAAGTCGGGGATGCCCGAGAAAGACATGGCATGATTGAGTAAACCGAATTCTTGAGTCGTGTCGAAAGACAGAAGAAAAGAGCGATATATGGATGTGAATGAGGCAAGGAGTGTATGCACAGACCGAGTTGTTTGGCGGTCCTCTCTGCGAACCCCTGCGAACCCCTGCGAAGAAACAGCGGGATGGTTAGTTATTATGAGATAATGTTTATTTATTATTAAAGGCATGTTATTTTATTTGTTTACACAGTTTTAAGCTTTCGATTTTCCTTTTAAGAGATTTAACATATATTTTCCTCTCAGGAGGTCTGGGAGGAAAATAATTCCCCTCAGGACCTATGTCATCTTTGGGGATGCTGTGTGGAGGGTCATTTTAGGAGAAGAAGGAGAGGAAGTTCTGGGAAGGAAAATGGTATTGGGGGTGGATAGGAATCTGGGGGGTCAATGTGTCCAGGAGTGACAGTCAAGGAGGCTCTCTCAACCGATCTCTCCCGACTTGACCTGCCATGCAGCTGGTGGGCAGACGCATCCGCTACCAAATCTCACCCCATTAACCCGGCAACCCCTGCTAAGTCACCAAACGTAGCGAACCACTTGGGATGACCTATGGCAGAGGTGTTGGTTATCCTATAAATGGTTCCTGCGGCGGCTGTACCCACACCCTCCTCCCAAATTGAATTAATTATAATTTTGTTGTAAGATTCGCAAAAGACGTAATATTTCTATCGATAATCGTGTTGTAGTAATAATTACCCAATCTGCCAAAGCTGCAAGTAATTTGAAAACTATGACTTTTCTTCTTACTCGCAAAACGTGTTGAAATTCATTGTTAGATTAACATTTAAAAATCAAGGCAAGTGATGCTGTATTCCGGCTTATTTCTAATGAGAGAAATAGTATTTTCCAAGTTCTCCTACTAAACTGAAAACGTTCAGGTGAACTTCAGAGACTAATCGAGAAAAACTACTAAGAATTGGCTATTGGCGATTTTAACCAACTGAAAAATATTAATACATTTTTTAACGTGAAGTGTGTAATCATAGGGAAAAGACCCGGTTCTATTTAATTTAGACGTGCAAGAAAACCCAAGGACAGGAAATAACGACCTCCGTGGTCGAGGGCAAAGCTCTCTATTAGCAATCCGGAGGTCTCGGATTCAAATCCAAAAATAAATTTTTATTTGATTAATACGTGTATTACTACAAAATGTATTAATTAAAAATAATTGTATTAGTAGCTATATTTGTGACTCCTTCTAGAGAAGATGATAATTTCAGTTTCGTCCTGGTGTAAGACCACCATTCAACCAATGGAGCCAGTGAGTCTATGGCATCTCCAATTGGGATACCCATGTTGCGGGATTGAAGGTAGTGGGACGAGAAGGATATGGGAAAGAGGTAGGTGGGGAATAACCTGGTTATATAAATCTGGTCACCAAACACGGCTAAAGCCATTTCAAGCAACGTTTCAATTCTGAATGGCGGTCTTACACCGGGGATTTCAATTCTATTTTTCCTTTTTTATTTTTTTTTTAAAGAAAGACAAACATTCCCGGTCTATGAATAACCCAACAATATTTGAAAATCTCCTACTACCACCACACTAAGCAGAAAATGTTGCTTGTGTCATGATGGAGGACTTAGCCAGCCGAGGAATCGAACAAGCGTCCCCCGGTTGGGACCCAAACGCGATGCCCTCTCAGTCACTGACCGTTCAATTCTGAATGGTGATCTTACGCCAGGGCGATTCTGAGAGTATCTTACACTTTGAAACGAGCCGCAAATATACCTTATTTTATTTTAAGTGATTAAATTGTGAAATAATACAGATTAATCAAATAAATAAAAATATTAGCTCACTTTGCGATTTGAATCCGTGACCTCCTGATTGCAATTCGAGAGCCTTACACCTCGACCACGGATACAGATACGACGAGGAGACAAGATATACTGTACTGCTGTCAAAATGTTATGAACCGTTCATTAGAGTAATCGGCAATATTCCAGAAGACAAAATTAATGAATGAATCTCTTGTTACTTAACGGGCCTCCTAATCCATTATCGGGTTCTAGGAACCACATTTCAAGTGTTTGGATGTGATGTATTTGTTTATAATATTTATAATACAAACAAATTTTTCATTATTAGGTTAAGTTCGTGAACCAGTACACTAAGTGTACACCGTACAAGTCTTGATGGTACATCCGATACAATGTTGAAGTAATAATTAACCCTTTTAATTATCATCTGATATCAATGGACCATGTTTTTCAATGTTTTTCAATCCTGTTATGTTTAGAATTCATTCTTCAGAACTGGCATAAATAGACTGGCTACAATCAGATACTCAAAAGTTAGCACGTAAGAAGCCGCAACCGGGCTCAAAAAGAAGAAGATGGAGAGACATGAAATTACGAGTGCTAGAGGAGCGCGCTTGTATTTAAAGCGACGAAGTCGATGCAAAAATTGTGAAAATGTTTAATAAAACACGACTGTCTTAAACAGCATTTAAAAAAACACTGATTTTTTTCATACATATAACTTGTAAAATAACTTATAAAAACAAATGTGTTTATAATAATTTTTGGAATGTCTAGATATTATCTTCAAGAATAACATATATATTTTTAAAGAGCTTTAAAACTTAACGTGATTGAGGCAAGGAGTGTGTGCCAAGATCGAGTTCTTTGGCGGTCCTCTCTGCAAAGAACAGTGTCATTGTTAGATATTGTTAAATAATATTTACTTATTATCCGAAGTCATATGATATTATTTGTTTAGACAGTTTTATGCTTTCGCTTTTCTATTTTCCCCTTTTCCTTTCAAAAGGATTTATCATATAATTTAGTTGTTAACAACCTAAAACCTAAAACCCTAAAACCCCTGAAATTGTTTCTCCCGTGAACGAAAATGCATCGTCAAGCATGATAAGCATTTTTTTTTAAAAGAAAGACAAACATTCCCGAGTTAACGAATAACCCGACAATATTTGAAAATCTCCCACTACCACCACAGTAAGCCGAAAATGTTGCTTGAGTCGCGATGGAGGACTTAGTCAACCGAGGAATCGAACACGAAACGCCTGGGTGGGACTCAAATGCGATGCCCACTCAACCACTGACCGGTCTATAATATAATTAAGAATAATAATATATTTATAATTACTGACTGACCGAAGGTTCGGTTTCGGTTTCGGCAAGAGTACGGCTGAAGAATCAAAGGAACTCCCTCAACCATTCCGTCCCGAACCGGCCATCTATGCAGCTGGTGGGCAGACGCATCCGCAGCCAAGACCCAGACAAACCTCACCACATGAGCATAACATATTATAAGGCACCCTCGCTAATTCACCAAACGTAGCGAACCACTTGGGGTGACCTATGGCAGAGGTGTTGGTTATCCAATAAATGGTTCCCGGGACAGCGGTACCCATACCGCCTCCCAAATTGACTCTTTCCGAAGTCTGCGGTTTCTTTATAATAAATAGGTCACATAATATTTCTACTGATAATCGTGTTGTAGTAATAATTAGCCACTTATATCTAGAGTGTATTCTTTAAAATTAACATGAAAAAACTGTTTTTGGTGAGAAAACCATACAGAAGTCCACTGATATAGTCATAATATGGTAATAACTGTCGTGATGCGAAATCAAAATGGAGAGAAGAGGAAGCATAGGAAGAACCCAGCAATATAGATCTAGTCACTAAAAATAACAAATCACACTTCAAGCAACGTTTTAATTCTGAATGATAAGTCTCAAAAAAATCTCATACTAATTTAATAAATTTTACGTGGGCATTGCCGCCAGGTTGATTAGAGTCCGCGACGTATGGGCCAGTCATCTTGGCGCCTTCATATTCTATAAATACCTATACAGTCGTCCAACCAAAAACTTGAACAAATAAGCGGCAACGTCGCAAGACGTCGGTTTGTCGTACACATGAAAATGAATATATAATTGGACGCTTCATTGTGGACCAAATAAAAGTAAATATACGCAGGATGCCTCTCTGCATTGAATATGAAAGGAGTTCAGATTGGTGGAACGTTAAAGGGCGTTTTTTTCGTTTTGTATATTTTTAAATTAATGTTTTTCAAAAATGTAAATACCTAGCTACAATCAAACATTGAAAAGATAGTATATACTTTAATTAGAACTATGTAAAATCAAGTCCTTCCGATAGACGCAGTAATGTCGATCTGATGAAAGGACGCAGAAATGATAGCGGGATGTATATATATATATATATATATATATATTATAAATTGTAGCGGAAACTTCGCTGGTTAATGCAATCATGTAATATGTTACTTTCTTATTAAAATATGTATAACTGTTTGTTTCCTAAATAAACTAAAATAAAAAAATTAAAAAAATTAAAATAAATAAAAATAAATAAATAAAAATAAAAATTATGTGTGTCGTTGCTTATCCAGAATATATAATGTGAGATATCGCGCTCATATCACGCCAGCGCCTGTCGTATCTGCTGATATATCTTGAATTTCCCGCCTTTCTTTGTAACTTCCTTCATTTGTATATTTGTCACCTAAGCAGTTGGCGCCCTGAGACGCTGTTTCGATTCAATTTTGGCATTGTTTCGCCCACGTCCAGTCGTGAAATTTTTCATTCGTAATTGTTTTAACGAAAATGATATCTGTTGCTACCTGCAAATGCCTTAATTTTATGAAAAATTAGTGCAAGTGAATAGTGCGAACATTTTTGACAGTATTAGCGTATTCTTACCCTAAGCTATATAAATCTGCGTCGCTTGTTCTCGTAAACGGAATGACACCGATTAGCAATTGCTTCTCGGCCTGTTGGTTAAGATCAAAGTGTAGTATCTGTTCTTATCAGCTTAATATCTGATAGTTCCCGCAATGCGGGACCAGTATATTAAACTGATTTTTGGAATGTGACGGGATGTTCGGGGCTTGTTCCACTCCTGTCGCGGGTTGGCCCGGCATTGCAGTGCCGCTAGGATCGGCCCATTTTATATCCATACTAAACGATAAATTAAGCTGAATGTATTGTCTTACGTAATTACCTGATTTATGGATCAATTGTAAACACATTTAACCATTTTTCCACCTTTGGAATTTATGTAAACGATTTTTGAATGAAATATGACCATCGGCGATGTCATATTACAATATTCAAATTACAAATACGATTCATGTTCGTCTGATAATCATTTGACGCAATTTGATGTTTAAAATTAGACCTATCTATAATTCAGCTTTATTTATAAGAATTTGGTCCTGCTTTTGACAGTTTCAAGCATGTTTCAAGGTTAAAGCCAACGCTTCAACTCGGGCGAGTGGGCCAATGTCCACTTTAAATGAATATTTAGCTGATCCAGGCTTCAAGGAGCTGGAGGTAAACTGCGAGGTGCTGGCATTTGACACCGTCTCACCAATATTTCATATTATGGAAAATATATTTATATTATGGAAAAGATGCTGGCATTGCATGCCTCATTGAAGCAGAGAGTGCTTTCAAAAGGCTCTCCAAAAAACTTATCAAATGTAGTTCAGTAGGTTCCCTGTCAGGTGAGGCATTACAGGAACATTGGACAGCTGTAAGACTGGAATGGAACGGAGGCTCTTCAGCAGAATTCCTCCGTCTTCTACTCATCCTTTTGGGGAAGAAGCACTTTCTGCCCAGTTGCAGAAACTAGGTGGTGTAAGAAAGTGCTTTAGTCCAGTGCGCCTACCTCAGGGTAGCCACTCGGTACACAACCGCCCTTCAACATCTAAGGAGGTTGTTGCCTTTCCCCCCAAGCAGACATCAAAGGAAAAGATGGCATTTCCCTCGTTTCCCCGGCGGGCAGACCACGGGCGAGACCCCCAGTATTCCTCCCATGCGAGGGATAGGGGGAGGGAACAGAAGCATGGCGCGAGGGGGCAGACCTCTCGTGGCCGCTTCAACAGGTGTTGGCGCACAACCGCCCTTCAATATCTAAGGAGGTTGTTGCCTTTCCCCCCAAGCAAACATCAAAGGAAGATATGGCATTTCCCTCGTTTCCCCGGTGGGCAGACCACGGGCGAGACCCCAACATTCCTCTTGTACGAGGGATAAGGGGAGGGAACACAAGCGTGGCGCGAGGGGGCAGACCTCTCGTGGCCGCTTCAACAGGTGTCGGCGCATAACCGCCCTTCAACATCTAAGGAGGTTATTGGCTTTCCCCCCATGCAAACATCAAAGGAAAATATGGCTTTTCCCTCGTTTCCCCACGGGCGAGACCCCCAATATTCCTCCCGTACGAGGGGTAAAGGGAGGGAACAGAAGCGTGGCGCGAGGGACGGCCGATCTTCAATTTAAAAGCTATCACAAATTGGATTGCAGAAATCCTGCGTAGACGGTGTATCAGGATCATTGTGTACCTAGACGACTTTCTCCTGGCTCATCAGACCATTGGAGGACCCACCACTTACCCGCCCTGGTATAGGTAACAGATGGTTACCCCTTCAAGGCTCTTGCAAGGACTCTAATTTTTTTGGTAAAAACGACTCTACATTTGAAAACGAAACTAAACCTCCAATGTCCCTGCATACGTTGTTAATAAGCAGCATGCAAGTGCTTAGCAGGAAATACAGATACAATATGTGTTAGTATGACAAAATATAGACAAGACAGTGGGACAGGTTGGTGAAAGTCCATGAGGTGGCAAGCGCTGGGTGATTGTATCCAGCGTATCCTACAAGCACCTGTTTGGGAGGAAGACACAGTAGATAAGTAATAAGGGCATGGCAAACGGTTGGGAGTCCTCTCCAATCGATTGGCAGTCCCAGCAAGAATGCGCATGACGTTCGGTCTAGTCGTGAACCACACTCAGCTTCCGCGCCCCTTAGCCGGTTCCTCGGTGATGCCTCAAAGAAAAGTAAATGGGAGATTGAGGGGAAATACCCGACGACCCTAAGGAATTCAGCGTCGAGTAGCCGGAGGCAAGGCGAAGGAGAGCCGAGGTCGCCCCCCCAAACCTAAAGCCTGCACATATTGCTGGGGGTGGCGCAATTGATTTTAGAGGGCACCGTGCCATCGTCAACCGACTCCTGTTGATGCAAGGACGAGGTCTAGCGCACCCCCAGAAGGGGAAAAAGAAACATAACAAAATAGATAGATGCAGTTCAGTTCAGCCTTCTGAGCGAAGCAAAGTAGCATTGTGAGACTAAAAAGAAAAAGAGAACAAAGAAACCAAAACAAACTAAAAAAACAAAGTCGAGTATGTTAGTTGTATCAATAGTGTTCCTTGGAATATGAAGCTGGAAAAAAAATAAAATCACACAAAAATGAAGGAAAATAATGAAAATAATAAACAGGTATCTCGATAAAACATCGTCTAGCATAGCTTGGTTAAATCTAAAAGAAACCATGTGAAAAGAAATAAAATAGGCATAAAAAAGATAGTCACACAAAAATAAAAGAAATAGGAAAAAAAAAATGTATACAATAGAATAAGATAAAGGTACCAAAGATAGATATGATATAACAAAAAAAAATGCAGATATAAAGCATAAAACATAAAATTCTTGCAGTAGATGTAATAAAGTAAAGGGAATGTCCGTGGATTCAAGAGCAGATACACCTGGCAACTACATGATTTTACAGCTAGTCAGCGACTCTAAGATCAGGCCATCTCTCAACCCAGACTTTCGTAAATTTCCTCAAACACTCAAAGTTCACCTTATTCGAAACGAGATCCGCGTTCCAAGCTGGTCTCGTAGTAACTTGCAAGCCATCGAGCATTTCCTCTCGGGCATCCGTCAAAATCTCGCAGTGCCACAGAATGTGCTCGGCTGTTTGATCAGTATTACCGCAAGCGCAGTTAGGATGGGGTGATAGAGAGAGACTATGAAGTCTCCCTCTGAACTCCCCATGACCGGACAGAAGTTGGGTCACATGATGATCCCTAGTGATGTACGCCCCTTCCATTCTGAGTTTAACTGACGGGAAGAAGGAGAAAGTCCACCTTCCCGTATTTGACCTATCCCAACGTTCCTGCCATTCTCTCAAAGTTCTTTCTCGCATCTCTCTAAGAAGTCCTGGGAGGGAAACCGCTCCACCTGGTATTAGCTCAATACCATGATGGGTTGCAGTTCTTCCTCTTGTTAGAAGCTTCTTTAACACCTCCCTAATTTCAAGATCGATAGGCAAAACGCCGGCCAAAACTGGCAAAGCGTCCGAAGCGACTGTTCTGTACGCACCCGAAAGCGCCAGCAAGGGGACTCGCTGGCCTCTCTTGAGCGCCGAGAGTATGAGTGCATTCTCCAGGCGGTGCTCCCACACAGAGGCCGCATACGAGACTTGCGCCACGTAAGCCCCCCTGTATAGGAGTCGGAGCGCTGGAGAACGCAGTCCCCACTCAGCAGTAGAGATTCTTCTCAATTTCAAAAAGAGGGCCTGGGCCTTACTTGATACGCTTTTAACATGTGTCAAGAATGAGGACGCTCGATCCAAAGTGACGCCTAGGTATTTAGTGTTCTCAACGAATCGGATGTTGGTATCTCCCATTTTGATAGTGGGATTTCTACTTCTATTGAGGTTACCCTTCATCAGGAGTCCCATGGTCTTGTGGGGAGCGAAGGTCAGCCGATTTCTCTTTCCCCATTCTAAAGTCACACTTAAAACCTCTTCAGCTTTACTCTCAACTTCTTTTCTGCTGTTCCCCGAGACCAGATACAATTTGTCATCAGCGTAATCTACCGAGATACATCCTTCAGGCAAGGGCAGCCTGGAGGAATCGTCAAACAAAATGTTCCAAAACTCAGGTCCAAGGATTGAACCCTGAGGACAACCCATGTCAACTATTCGTTCAATCAGATAGTCTCCAAAAGAAAGGATGACCGTTCTGTCGCAGAGGTAATCAGCGCAGATCTTGAACAGATTTTGTGGACATTTCCTATTTTTGAGCTTGACAAGTATCATAGGCCACCACGCATGATCGAAGGCACCAGTGATATCGAGGAAGATTCCTATTACGTACCTCTTTTGGCAAGCCTTCACCAAATGAATGCTCATCAGACCAGAGAGGTCCTCAGTCAAACATGAAAAGCTCTTTAATTATTAGAGTGGTTAGGTTGGTCGGTAAATTTCCAAAAGTGTATCCGTCAGCCAGCACAGTCAGTGGAATATCTTGGAATTGTGTAGAACCCCCATCTGAAACAGAAGTCCTTAAACAAATACAGACGCCAAGGTCTTTGGAACTCACTTCAGAGCTTCGTGACAAAAGGAAGATGGACTCTGAAAGAAGCTCAGAGTATTCTCGGAAAGTTGAATTTTGCTACCTTTGTGGTCTCCAGAGGTCGACTTCATTCTCAGCTGATACAATTACAGTTAATGCTGAAGCTGACCCCTCGGCAAAAGTCTCCGATAAAGATGAAGGTCTTGTCGGATATGAAATGGTGGATGATCAACTTAGATCATGTTTCAACTCTTCATTTTCCCAGCCCAACACATTTTCTGACTACGGATGCGGCAGATCACGGCCGGGGAGCCCTGATCGACTATGTACCTCTGTCGGGTTGTTGGACAGACAGTTAGAGGGGGGGGATATTGCAACATGAAGGAGATGACAGCAATCTTAAATGCCTTAACGTCTCTGACTCAGAATTTGAGAAGTTCTTCGTTACTCATTCAATCAGACAACAGGACAGTCGTAGCCTACTTGAGGAACAAGGGGGGCACCAAGTCGATGGGTCTCCTTCATCTGACATTTCAGATTCTTGCGCTTTTGGACAAGCACAGAATCTCTTTACAAGTGCAGTATTTGCCGGGATGCTACAATGACCTCGCGGATCATCTGTCCCGAGGGATGACATTACCAGAATGGCACCATCTACCCCCAGCGGTAAGAGCTGTTTTTTCACAAGTGGGGCAGTCCAGTAGTGGATCTATTCGCTTCGTCGAGGGCTCACGTCGTAGATCAATATGTCTCAATAGATTCCCACGACAAGAGAGCAATGCTTCACAACGTGTTCAGCAGGAGTTGGAATTTCCCCTTGGCATGGATCTTTCCTCCCACCTGCTTAATGCCACGAGTGCTGGCAATCTGAACAAGTCATCAGGGGTGTACCTGGTTGTAGCCCCAAATTGGCCAAAAGTGTTTTGGTTACCAGACCTAAAGAGAAGAGCCCTAGACCGACCTCACATAATACCCATGTTGGTCAACAACTTTTTTTTTTTTTTGGTTTTCAAAGTACAATCCCGTTAAACCGCAATAAAGCAGTTTGTCAACAGGATGTTAATGTTCAGTTACAATTTAAACATTACATAATATTATTACTATAGCCATACAGATTATAACAATTAACACATATAAATTAACATAAACTATCTCTATTTAGCAGCCATTGTTTCAGCATATATCTGAATCTATTTGTAGAATCGCAATTTTTTATATTGATTGGTAACATGTTAAATATTTTTGGCACGTTATATTCCAGGGTTCGCCGTCCGTAGTTATTATTATATTTTGGAACAATCATTCCTTCATTCTTCGTGAACCTTGTATTATAATTGTAGTGAACGTATGTCTTGCAGTATGAAAGAGACATGCGTGTATGAGTGAAACAGCATGCGGAACGTATAAAAGGCGTGAATGTTGTCTACTCGTCCTCTCTTTGCTTTTAGGCTTCCTACGAAGCACCTCTGTACGACCTCGGAATAAACAGTAATAGTCTACCCACTTCTTATTATTACCATCCCACTGAGATCACCATCAAGAGGAATCTGGATCCACCATAAGGAGTCCAGAGTAATGTATATAACCGGCCACGGTCATTACATTTGGCGCAGCTGAAAAAGGAACCACGGGCAGCCAAATCATCACATTTGGCGCAGCTGAAAAAGGAACCACGGGCAGCCAAATCATCACATTTGGCGCGGTCGGAAAAAGTACCACGGGCAGCCAAATTGTTACATTTGGCGCGGTCTGAAAAAGGAACCACGGGCAGCCAAATCATCACATTTGGCGCGGTCGGAAAAGGAACCACGAGCAGCCAAATTATCTCATTTGGGCAGCCGAAAAGGAACCACAGCATCAGAGATGGAAGCTACAATGGTCAACCTGTGATCGGGCAGACAAAGGCCAGATCACGACTCCACATCATTGCGGAGCAGGAAGGAAGCAAGAGCAGCAGAAGAAGCATCCTGGAAACATCAAGGCCCTGGAGGAGTATTCGCGTAAGGCGTGGATACAGCAGTTCCGGATCTTCAGGAGAAGAGCTAGGACCTGGTGCAGACCTCACGGAAGGCGCATAGAAGGAAGACTAGGGTTCAGGAGCGAGAGACGGGTCGCGGAAGGGCGAGATCGGGCAGCATCCAGTCATCAGAGTCGTGAGTTGAGTGCTGTTTGTAATTTTTTCTGTTTTTTTAATTGATTGCATCTGTGTGGAAATGGAGGGAGGAGAACTGCCCAGGTTTTGTCATTTGAGGGACAAGCTGGAGACATTCGTCCTTCAGTACGAACAGTTCATCCTCGTCAATGATGACAAACTAAATTCGGTAGAGAAAAAGAGAGCGGTTTTAATATCTCATTTACACACAGAGACAATAGATTTATTGATTGATTTGTGTTTTCCTAAAAAAATTACAGATTTTACGGTCGAAAATTTATTGTTATTACTAGAGAATCATGTAGGTATCAAAAGAAATGTGTTCAAGGAGCGCGAAATTTTTTTTGCTACGAAACAAAAAAGTACAGAATCTGTTAATGATTTTATAGCACGGTTAAGAAATCTCGTTAGATTTTGCAAATTCGAAGACAGACTTGAATATAATTTAAAAGATGTTTTTGTCACCGGTCTTCGAGTGGGGCGTATTAAGGAGAAATTATATGTAGAGGCTGAAAACTTTTCATTAAAAAAGGTTATAGAATGTGCTATTGCCATGGATTCGTTCGAGGTAATTAATAAGCAAATTAAAACGGAAAGTGTAGATATTGTTTTTAAAAATAGACTGAACAATTTGTCACAAAAACAAAATTCGACGGGTAAACATTTTTCAAGACCTACGGACAAGAATGTTACATCGTTCATAGCAAAATCAGCAGACCGAACGAAATGTAAACATTGTGGTAGTTATCACGAATCGGTAAATTGTAAATTGAAAGACGTGTTTTGTTATAAATGCAGAGGAAAAGGGCATATTAGTAAAATATGTCGCGGTTTAAATAATAAAAATATTTCTTCAGTGTTTGTTAATACGCAGGAACATAAAAAAATGTTTCGGATAAACTCAGTATATTGTGAACCAATATTGTGCAAAATATTAGTGAATAATGTGGAACTAAACGGGTTATTGGACACAGGAGCGGCAGTTTCGATTTTAACAGACAAAGATTATGTTAAACATTTCAAACAGTTGGATTTAAAATCAAAGGATTTAACCTTAACGGGTTACGCTAACTGTAAGTTGAATTTATTGGGTTGTATCTTATTAACCCCTCCGAATTTTCGAGAATGTTAGCTTTTGGTGTCTTAAACGAAATGACATTTTACGAAAACTTTTAGTTATAACCGCTTCACAATTAAAGCTCTATAAATGAAATATTTCTGAACGTAGCCGAATAATAAAAACTGTTTTAGAAAGGTTACAAAATAGGCTTTCAAATTATTATATTACAAATAAATATTAGCATTTGTAAATATTAAAATTTAGATCGCAAACATTAAAAATAGGTAAAAATGACTCACGTGATGTTTTTATGTGAAAACGGTACTAAAATCACAGATTATGCAAACAACAATACTTATTCTATTGTATATATGTGTAATAAACACTTTTGTCACCTCACTTTTTAATCATTTCATATAAAAATATTTAATAAAACATAAAATGTGGAGCGCGGTGGAGCTGCCGGTAGCAAATTTGCGCGGGTAAATATTTTCGTCAACTACACGATTGACAGCTGATTCCTGTTATGTATTTCCATAGACAACTTGATAGAAATGTGCAGCTTGATCTACTATCGACCTTTGACTTTTTGTTTTAGGGATGTAACTAAAACAATAACGGAGTTATAACGATTTCTATGGAAACACACGCGCTGACGTATAAACACGCTTATTGTACTTGACTGCTGTCCTATTTTTAACGCTTATATCTGCTTACGTTGCTGACCGGTTAACAGTTGATTTTAACGGTTGTAGGGAAATGTTAGAATTTTGTGTAGTAAAACATGGAACAACTACTGTTCTGGGGCGTGATTTCATTAAAAAATTTAATATTGGATTTACGGGGTTACAATCTACTTTATCCCAGGAGGGAAGTGAAAATTATTCTCACAATATGGTTGAAAATAATAGTAGTGTAGTAGATAAATTAATTCGAAAATTCCCGGAGGTTTTTTCGGAGAAACTGGGTAGATTCAATAAATATAAAGTGCATTTGAAATTAAAAGAGAATGCGGAACCGAAATTCTGCAATCCGAGAAATATACCGTTTGCTTTAAAAGCAAAGGTTGAATCGGAATTGGGCCGTTTGCAATCGGAAGGTATTTTAGTTCCGGTAAATTATAGTAAGTTTGCATCACCAATCGTTCCCATAGTAAAAAGTAATGGGGAAATAAAGATTTGCGGTGATTATAAGGCAACAATAAATCCACAGCTAGTGGTAGATAAATATCCCATGCCACGGATAGAATGGTTGTTTTCTCAAATGGCGGGTGGAATATTTTTTTCCAAGATTGACTTGCGGCAAGCGTACCTACAATTAGAACTAGATGAGGAAAGTCAAGAATTCACAACTATATCTACTCATTTAGGATTGTTTAAATTCACGAGATTAGTGTTTGGGATTAATAGCGCGCCGGCTATTTTTTGTAAAACGATAGCTTCGTGCTTGCAAGGTTTGAAAAAAACAGCTGTATTTTTAGATGATATTGTGGTTACAGGAGATTCGGAGAAGAACATAATGAGAATTTAACAGCAGTGTTAAATAGATATTAAAAGATTGTGGATTTAGCGTAAATATTCACAAGTGTATTTTTAAGGCGTCATCAGTAACTTTTCTAGGGTTTGAAATTTCAAAAGAAGGAATTAAACCATTGAAAGACAAAACTATCGCTATTAGTAAAGTATCGCAACCTAAAGACATTACTGAATTACGAAGTTTTTTGGGGTTAGTGAACTTTTACAGGTCATTTGTACCTAATATGTCTGTACTATTAGATCCGTTACATAATTTATTGAGGAAAAATACACATTTTGATTTTAATCAAAATTGCTTGGAAGCTTTTAATAAAATTAAGTCAATTTTATGTGATGATAGAGTGCTAGCTCATTATGATCCGGATGTAACATTGAAGATTGTGACAGATGCCTCAACAAAAGGGTTGGGGGCGACACTTTTACATTGTTACGATAATAATTTACAGAGACCAATTTCTTTTGTTTCTCGAAAATTAACTGAAGCAGAAAAGAAATATTCAATTTTGGATTTAGAAGCAACAGCTATTGTGTTTGCGTTGAAAAAATTTTTTGAGTATATTTATGGAAGGGAATTCATTTTAGAAATAGATAATGAACCGTTATGTAGAATTTTTGGTGATAAGAAAGGTATCCCAGTATTAGCGTGTAACAGACTTCAACGTTATGGTGTAATTCTTTCGTCGTTCAATTATAAAGTACAGTACGTGAAATCGGCATTGAACTGTTCGGATTATTTGTCTCGCGTTCCTGTCGAGGAACCAGTTCACGTAGAGAATGACTTTGATACTCAAATTCTAAGTTTATTCAAAAATAACAGAGATTTACCTATAGATGTCGAGGAAATTAAATCGGAATCAAGTACAGATAAAATTTTATTGGAAATTAAACATTATCTCAGAACTGGGTGGCCAAATAAAATTAACAAGGATGATTCAAAATGGTTTTACTGGATTAAACGGAATGAATTATCCATAATTGATGATTGTTTTTTCTGGAATCATAGGCTAATAATTCCAGTAATTTTAAGAGAAAAAATTTTTAACTTATTGCATAGATCTCATCTGGGTGTAGCAAAGATGAAAGGTTTAGCCAGAGGTATATTTTGGTGGCCAGGGATAGATGGAAATATTGAACTTTTAGCGAGAGGATGCGAAATTTGTTCAGAGGTTCAACCTTCTCAACCAAAGAGCGAATTGACTCCGTGGCCTATAACTGAAGAAATATGGAGTAGGGTGCATATTGATTATGCGGGCCCAGTTGCAAATAAATATTTTCTTGTGATAATTGACTCAACCTCAAAATGGTTAGACTGTGTAGAGGTAAATTCTCCCAATTCGTATAACACTATTAAAATATTAAAGGGTTTATTTACTTATTTCGGGAGTGTACAGACAATAGTGTCAGATAATGGAGCCGCTTTCATGTCAGCGGACTTCAAAGAGTTTTGTGAGATGAATAACATCAAACATTTAACTACTCCGGTAAATCATCAACAATCAAACGGTTTAGCAGAAAACGTGATTCGAACGTGTAAAAATTAAAAAAAAAAAATGATGATAAGAAATAAGTTTCAGTCAGGTTATGAGGAAAAATTAGGAAATTTTTTAATTGATTACAGAAATGCACCACACTGTACAACTGGCTTAGAACCTGCAGTTGTAATGTTTGGAAGGAAACTAAGGTCTAACTTAAACAGTTTTGTACCGAGAGGGGGGAGAGATAAGGATAATATAATTAAGAAAGAAACTAAAATTAAAATGTCTAAATGTCAGGAAAATCAGAAATATTATTATAAGAGAAATAATAAAGATTTGAGGGGTTTTTCGATTAATCAAAAAGTAATGGTTAGAGATTTCAGAGACCAAAACAATGATAAATGGGTACCAGGGAAAGTAAATAAACAATTAGGGAAAAAACTTTATATAATTGAAGTAAAATTAAATGGTAAACTTATGTATTGGAAAAGGCATTTTGATCAGTTGTCTAAATTGTGTGTATCATGGGAAAAGAAACCCAGCAATCCTTATATCGCGTCTGAGACGAAGAGACTGTCGTATGACGATTACGATGTCTCCAGCTTTGTGCCGGATGACAGACTAATGGGTGTTTCTCCTTCTCCTTCCAGCTCCAGTGATCCAGTGGCTTCCACGTCGGGAAATTGGAAGGACCGACTTCGACCACGGACACACAGATGAGTCAATGAAGACAGGACTCAGCTCTCGACTCAACATGTGACAAATGAATTACTTACATTGTAAATATTGGAATATTGTATGTATTGTAAATAATTATCCGCATCATGTTGTGTAACTGTCTTCAGATTTAAGTGTGGAGGGATGTAGTGAACGTATGTCTTGCAGTATGAAAGAGACATGCGTGTATGAGTGAGACAGCATGCGGAACGTATAAAAGGCGTGAATGTTGTCTACTCGTCCTCTCTTTGCTTTTAGGCTTCCTACGAAGCACCTCTGTACGACCTCGGAATAAACAGTAATAGTCTACCCACTTCTTATTATTGCATCCCACTGAGATCACCATCAAGAGGAATCTGGATCCACCACAAGGAGTCCAGAGTAATGTATATAACCGGCCACGGTCATTACAATAATCATGTTCTACTTTCCTCTTATAATTAGACTCAGACATATGCTGAATCAATATTTTGTACCATAATAAGGCCTGCACCGGTAATATTGTTAAATTCCCATACAACAATGATATGTTTCGTCTCTGTGAAAAAATATGTTTTTGAACTAATAACTTAACCATAGAATTTTGTACTGATTGTAGGTAGCTCAAATTAGTCTTGCAAGAGTGTCCCCAAGTTGTTAATCCATACCGTAAAGTTGATTCTGCGAGTGATAAGTAAATGATTTTTAAAATATTCACCGGAACGAAACATTTCAGTTTGTACAGCCTACCCACTATCGCCCTCAGCCGTTTACAAATTTTGTTTATTTGTATATCCCATTTAAAATTACAATCAACAGTCACTCCCAAATAAACATATTCATTTACAAGTTCAATACTATCACACATGCAGGGCTGCAAAATGTTTTGATGAATACATGTAAAGTCATGAGATATTATTTTAGGCGTTTTCTGAGATGAAGCATGTGGAGATCGTATGTGCATCAATTTTGTTTTTTTTGTATTAATGATTAGACTTGCGTCATGTGACCATTTTATAAGTGACGTAAAGTCATGTTGCATATATTTAATCGCAATGGATAATTGTTCATCAGATATGACAAGAGCAGTGTCGTCAGCATATACAAAGTGTTTTACATATTTAAATAGTTTTTTCGTTATTGATACAAATATAATATAGAGCGTTGGACCCAAAATTGACCCCTGCGGGACTCCAGCACTAATTTTTTCCTCCCACTCATTTTTTCTAATATTTTTACACAGATATGTCTATTAAATAAATAATTTTTAAACAAATTAAGTAGGCTTCCCCTAATTCCAATTGCTTCTAAGATTTTTAATAATTTTTGTGGGTCAATTGTATCAAACGCTTTGGGAGTTATAGATAAATAGTTCTAAAACATGTCTTTTATGGTTTAATTCATTATTAATATAATTTGAAAAATCCTGTAATAAATTCTCTGTACTTTTTTTCTTCTAAAATATATTTTTCAAAAAATTTTTCAAGTGCAGGCAAGATACTGATAGGTCGATAGTTTCCTATTTCTGAGTGCTTTCCTCCTTTGTATATAGGTCTAATAATAGCACATTTAAGATCATTAGGCAATTCAGCCTCTATAATAAGTCTATTAACTAAGTGCGTTATAACGGGTCCTAAAATATCTATATGTCTTTTTATGTCGTACATTCTTATGTTGTCCATTCCCAAGGATTTTGAATTTTTCATTTTTTTAACAATATTTTTTATCTCAGTGAGAGTTGCCTTTGGTAAATACATACTATGAGGTAATTCTACTTGATTAACATTGGATGCTTCAAAATCACATCTGTGCAACATTTGGCCTATACTATCTGAGAAATAATTTACATATTGATTTGTTACACTCTCCACTGTCTGATCCTTTAACACATATCTTGAGATGACTTCATCACAATTACTTTTAGTTTTTCTTCCCCACATTTTATTTATTTCATCCCAGGTTTGTTTAGTATTATTAAAACTACATTTGAATTTATCTTTAAAAAAACAATTTTTTCTCTTAGTAATTAATTTGTTGACATTATTTCGCATGGACCTGTATTCATTTTCATAAATTTTATTAAGAGGAGAATTTTTCCACCTTCGAAACAATAAATACCTTTTTTTATTAACTCTAAAATATCAGTAGTTATAAATTTTTTTATTGCATGGGGTCTTTTGGTTGGTTTTTCAAAAAATGACACAGTGCTTTTTTCATACAAATTAATGAAATTATTTTTAATTTGTTGATACAAAGTATTACTTTTTTGTTCATTAAGTAAAGAATTCCAATCTATTTCTCGTATGTGATTATCAATATGTTTTTGGGACAAAATAGTTATCTTCTTCATTTTTTTTAGTGGTTCTTTTTGCACATCATATTTAATATTAACCGCTGTCATATAATGATCTGCTATGGAAATCTCACATACACACTCTGATAGCGAGTCCACTTGTTTAAGCCCGTTACTGTACCTAACATATATATGATCTATGCATGATTGTGTTATGCGTCCGCATACAATTGCTTCCCGCGTCACACCGTCTATGCATTTGATCAAATAATTGCTTGCAAGAATATTTTCATAGGAATTTACTATAGGATCATGAAAATCCATCAAGTTTATATTAGTGTCCCCAAAGAGCAAAACATTGTCTCGGGGACCTATGAAATCCGTCAGAATAGATTCAATTTCCCCAATAAAGGAAAGTTTGTTAAGATTCGGCGGTCGATATATAGCTAATATACTCAAACTTTGTTTATTTGGAAGAGTAATTACACCAAAAACATTTTCAAAAAAAATTTGATTCTAGTGGTAATTGTTTAAATACCATATTGTTCCTTGTATATAGCAATATTCCCCCACCTGATTTGTTCTTACGACAATAGTTGTAATTTGAATAGCCCGGAATCTCATGCATATTAATTAGGTCAGCTTGTATATTTGTTTCGCTTATCATTAAAATGTCTATGCGCTCCCAACAACTTCTTAAATAAACATGCAAAACATCCCAATTCTTACATAATGATCTGATATTTACATGAATACAAATTAATTCCCCTATATCACTTTTTTTAATTTTTATCCACTGATGGGGATCGTTAGTTCTCAAAAATTCTACTTCATTATCTTCTTCCAGATAATTACTTAAAGCCATATTTTTTACATAATTAGTTCACATTCTGTACGTATCCTATTAATTTGATAATTTAATACAACATCTCTGGTTACTATACCTGAGTATTTTATGAGTAATGATTGACAAGTAGGTTTACATATATCATTATTATATTTATTTCAATTTGAATGCAGTTTGTAAGAAATAATGGGTAATCTAAAATATTAACAATAATGAATTTAGTCAGAATGAATACTGCAACTCCGCTATTATTATTTTTGTTTATAGTTGTCTGAATATATTTAAAATAATTGCGCTGACGTCGATAAGCATTCGTCAGTGACTCATAATTTGTAAATGTCATGTTTAACACTATGCGGCCCGGCTGCATTTTAAAATTATTGATTTTAATTAAAATAGTAAATTTATTCTGCATTGTAATCAATTTTTTGTTTCGCAACTTTTAACATATAATTTCTAAACTTACATGCTGTACTATTTGGTAGGTGATCCGTAGGGAAATTTTTTTGTTTCTTTTGATTAGAATCCCAGCAGTTGGCACATTTGGGGGGACAATCCAGAGATTTACATTCCCGGTATTGGTGTTCTCCGGCGCAGTGCATACATCTTGGATTCTTCATTTTATCTAGGCATTTATGTGCAGTATGGCCAAATCTTAAACAATGGTAGCACAGGGTTAAAGGGTTGCAATCTTCAACATATATCCTCAAGAATCCTAAGTTGACATGTTTTTTCCTTATAAGGTAATTTCTCATGTTTCCATTTGTTTCGACAATTATATTGTGGGATTTATTTCTTTTGTTGTCGGTGATAGCTTTCACCTGAAATATATCAGGATTTTGATCAGTCATTATTTTAATGTCTTCATTTTGGAGTATTAAGTCTGTTAAAAATTCTTCTTTTGTGTAATTTGTTTGTATTCCTTTGAATATTACACATGGTTTTTTTCTTTGTATTTCTTCTGCCGTGATGTCTTTTTTTGATATTTTGTTGATTTCATTTTTCAGTTTGGTTGCATCTTTTTTTTTAGGGCAAGTTATAATTAATTGGTTGTTAGTAATTTTTTTCATACTGTTTACTCCGATGCCCAGAGCAGATATTTTTATTTTATTCTGTATTGTTTCCTTAAGTTGGTCTTGATTTTGGTTTGTATTTAATGATGTTATTATAATTGGGTAGTTTCTTTCTTCAGTCTCAGCTTCTTGATGATAATTGGTTTTTAATGCTAACGCGTACGTCACTCTTTCATTTTTATTTAATATCAGTTTATTTTGTAGCTCAATTATTTTCTCTTGCAATTGAAGTTTTTCCTTGCACCATATTTCTTCTAGTTGGCTTATATCTTGTTCTATGATTAATCTCTGCTGCGCCTCTTTGATACTTGAGCATTTTTTAATTTCAGTTTTAATAGAGTCAATTAGTTCTTGTACGTTCCGGTCCATAATGAGTTATTATGCGGGCTGTCTGGTGAATAAAAACGTCAGTCAGCCTGCCACGGACGTATATAAGGGGGGGGTTTAGGGGGTCCGGACCCCCCCCATTCATATCCATCTTACTTGTCCAACAAAAAAAAAATTACTAGAAACCGCGCCGATTGTAGAAAACGATAGTTGCTTAGTCCGCCGCAGTACGGGGAGCGGGGGAATGGGCACTGCCCCCGCCGCCGCCGCACGCACTTCGGGAGTGCGCACCAAACCAAGCTACAAGCAAGTCGTCTATTTTGTCTCTTCACGTTGCGCGGTTGTTATAATACAGAAAGAAGTGTCGCTTTTAAAAAGTATGAAACGAACAAATCAGGTATCTCTTTTGAGTTTTTTTTCTAAGAAAGAAAGACCAATGCCCAATGAACTTTTGTCAAAAGACAATGTGGAATCCTGTCATATTGAAGAAGTAGGAATAAATAGAGCGGGGCCACCCACAGCCCACAGCTACAGATGACGATGAAGGTAAGTTTCTTATTTATTTTATTAGGAAGGAACCCAGTTACTAGAATTTAATAGACGCTCTAAAAACTTTTATCCTGCTCTTATTTTTATTCCCAGAGAATTTTTGTAAACAAATGTGTTGCCGTGAGCATAAAATATTTGACAAATGTTCATTTCAGTGTATATGCGAAATGTACCTAAGTGTCATAAAATCATTTTGCCTTTTAACAGAAAGAAATACAATTGTATTTAACAACTAGCTGGTGCCCGCGACTTTGTTCGCGTAGACTTAATTTTTAGTTGAAAATTCTTATTCTTAACATAACTTTTTAGTTTATGAACCGATTGGAATGACACATACACTAAAATATTACGGGAAGCTTGCCACAACACATCACTGGAAACCGCATATAAATCGATTAAGCCGTTTTTTGAGATTAGCGTGGTCAAACGCGCAGACAAGGGGGCGTTCAAGTATTACGTAACGCGATTTTTTAGATTTTCGACCCCCCCTCCCCCCCTGTAACGCGCCGTAATATTTTCCTTTAACCCCCCCCCCCCCCTCATAAACGTTACGTAACACCCAAGTGACAATTTTTGCCGGAAAGTCACAATTAAGTTGCGCAACACACAGAAATGTGAGTTAAATACCCTTTTTCTTGATTTAATCGCATTTGCGGAAACAAATAAATAAAACTCGCGATACACGCTTAAATTGTTCATTTTATTAATTCAAATTGTTATTTATAAAAAAAATTGTAAATTATCATAATTTTTATCGGCCTTGTATTCCTTCCGGATTTCCACAATTTAACACTGTCCTATTATATACCTACATGGTTTTACAAGGCGTACTTTTTTTTTACATTAGCTGCACTGAGGAGGCCCTAATAAAAGAATTTTCCTATTGTTTCCCTGTGGAGCAACACTTTATTCCACTATGATTCACAAGCTGACTCATAGTGGAATAAAACCTTTTTCATGTTCCGAATGCAGTTATACAAGTAATCAAAGGGGAAGATTCCACAGTATGATTCACAGAAGTGAAAAACCTTTTTCATGTCCTGACTGCAACTATTTGTGTCCTCAAAATGGATATCTAAGAAGTCACTTGCTAACTCATAGTGGAAAAAAACCTTTTTCGTGTTCCGACTGCAACTATTCATGTACTACAAAGATAAATCTAAAAATCACATGCTTACCAACAGCGGAGAAAGACCTTTTTTATGTTCTGACTGCAACTATTCCTCTTCTCGAAAAAAGTAACTAAAACGGCACTTGCTAACTCACAGTGACGAAAAACCTTTTTCTTGTCCCGACTGCGACTATTCATGTGCTACACGACGGTATCCAAAAAATTACATGCTTACCCACTCCGGACAAAAACCCTTTTCATGTCCCGACTGCAATTATTCATGTTGTACAAAGGAAAATCACTTGCTTACTCCAAGTGACATAAAACCTTTTACATGTTTCCACTGTGACTATTCATGTTCTACAAAGAGGCGCCAAAAATCACATGTTTACGCACAGCAGACAAAAACCATTTTCCTGTCCGGAATGAAGTTATACAAGTTCTCAATTTAAAAATCCACCTTTGAATTACAGAAGAGAAAAACCTTCTTCATGTCCTGACTGCAACTATTCGTATTCTGAAAAGGGATGTTTAAGAAATCACTTGCTGACTCGACTCAAAGTGGAGACAAACTGTTCCGACTGCAACTATTCAAGTACTACGAAGAGAAATCTAAAAATCACATGTTTACCCACAGTGGAGAAAAACCCATTTCATGTCCTGACTGCTTTTGCCTTGTTACTTTTGAATAAAAATATTGCAATACATACGTTACATATAACTGTTTTATTTAAAGGCGCCTACTTAGAGTAACCTAAGTTATATATTATAGATTACCTGCGACTATACTTGCGTGTTATAGTCGCAGGCAATGTTTAATTTGTAAATGATAGATTTAATTGGCGTTAGAGCTCTGTTTTTTTTTTACTTTGGGGACCCCCCCCTTGTCAAAGCTATAGCTACGTCCGTGCAGCCTGCTATGTTTACAACAATAATTTGTTTAACTGCTTGGCACTGTACTTAGGTGGTTACTGTATTTCTGGGCGTGCGGTCTGCACGGCGACAGAAACTGAACTTGATAGACTTATCGACAGGACTTCATCCTCAGCTATTCAGAAACTCCAACAGGTGTGGAAGATTGGGGGTGGAGTGATGCATTGAACGATTGGTCACAGCAAGAGAAAGCTCTGTTGAATGCGGGTTGGCGCAAATCTACGCTTTCAACCTATCACATGGCATGGAAGAGCTGGAAGGAATGGTGTGCCATTAATAATACGTGTCCTAATAACCCTTCGGGACCTCAGCTGGCAGGGTTTTTAGCATACCTAAGAGTGAAGAAAGGCTTGGCTCCCAGTACTACAGCGCTTCACAAGTCTGCAGTGTCGGTTTTGTGTGACCCCAACGGCGATTTGAGGATGAGTAGTCATCGCTTGGTCAAGCGAGTGATGAGAGGTATAGGTAATTATGCAAATAAGAAGCCTAGAGCATTTACTTGGGATCCAGGACACTTGGTATCTTGGCTTTGTAAAAATCCTCCAAAAGGAACCGACTCTTTTCGAAGCATCTCATAGATGTTCTGTTATTTTACTTCTGGCATCAGGAATACGAGTACATGATCTGACCTTACTACATACATCTCCTGATAATCTTGTTGACAATGATGATCACTTTATATTATGGCCAGTTTTTGGTTCTAAGACGGACACCTCTACACACAGACAGTCTGGTTGGAAGCTTTACAAAGCAGAGGATCGTAATTTAGATCCTGTATTTTGGTTGAGAAAGTTTATGTCTTTGGGTGAGAACAGAAGACATGAAACTGGTGTTGAATGTCTGTTTATTTCCACATTGGGGCCTGCAAGGCCAGCCTCGAGAACTGTTATTGGTGGATGGATTAAAACAATTTTGAAGGATGCTGGATTGACGCCTCCCCTGGAAGTTTGAGATCAGCAGTAGCTTCAAGAAGTTGGCTGGAAGAGTGTCCTATAGACACCATTTTGGAAAGAGGAAACTGGCGTTCAGAAAACACTTTCAAGAAATATTACAGAAAGCAAATCAGAGGTCTGAATGTTGAGGTGCTGAATCCCCCCATTCACTCTCAGTCTTTGACCAAGTTATTTCAAGCAATAAAGTAATAGTCACAATTTTGGCTTTAGAATTGTCACCAAGCGATAACAAACACTTCTCACATTATATATTCTGGATAAGCAACGACACACATAATGTCGGAGTTTTACCTACCATTAAAACTCTCATTATGTTGTCTTGCTTATCCAGAATATACTTAAGCTCTGCTTGGTGAGTCCAAATTGAATCGAAACGGCGTCTCAGGGCGCCAACTGCTTAGGTGACAAATGTACAACTGAAAAAAGTTACAAAGAAAGGCGGGAAATTCAAGATATAGCAGCAGATACGACAGGTGCTGGCGTGATATGAGCGCGATATCTCACATTATATATTCTGGATAAGCAAGACAACATAATAAGAGTTTTAATGGTAGGTAAAACTCCAACATTATAGTTTAGCTCTCAACAAAATTCTCAACAAGATAATTTTATTTATGCTTCTATGTTCACGTTAATGAATAGACTAATTTAACCGTGTTAAAGCTCTTTAATCTTTCATTCAATAACCCCCTGCTCACACCAAAAGCTCACACAGCCGCCTGCATAAGATCCACACCCGAGTTACAAATTCTACAGTTTATATCATATTGGTCTCATGTTCACCATCAATGTTCCATCTTACACTCATTTCTATAACAGAAGTTCTGCGAAAGAAAGAGTTATGAGGAGTGGGTAGAAATTTGGGGATCAGTGTATCCAGGAGTGACATATAAATCCATCCCTCCTACTGCGTTGCAAGGTGTTGGAATCGAGAGAGTCCGACTTGAGAGGTCGTGGAGCCTTCGGGGAACTAAGGAGTGGAGAGGAGAGATGAAGCCTTCTTCCCTCAGGGAAACTCAGGGGTCTTCAGGGAACCAAGGAGGAGTGAAGAAGAGAAATGAGACCTGGGAAGACACAGGGTCGAACCAGAAGATATAGCTTAATTTCCAATGACAATCCTGGTGAACTTTATAAAAAGGACTGGGTTACTGTCAAAGTAATAATTAAAATAGGAGATAGCACAATGGGCCCATGGCCCAAGTGCTCATGGGAACATATACGTATATGTAAACCATCTCCACTCTTAAAAAAAAATATATGCAGGAAGCAGATATAGCTGCAAAAGGTTTTAAATGGGAAAAAATCAACAAAAAAAATTGTACGAAATTTACAGGAACTGACTTCTTAATAACTCAGGTACGCCGTACGCCACATATGTCGTACGTATGTCTAGTAATGTTACATTGTCGTGTAAACAAGCTTATGGGTCGGAGTGGTTAAGTGGGTTATTTTAATGTGAAAAGTATACACCTCAACCTAGGAGTGCTGTAATTACTTACATTCTTACAGTTACATCTTTACAGTTACATCCTTTTACCTTTGAATCAACTTGGTCTTGCGATTCTGATGATTGCAGCCCCCTTCATTGTTTTCTACATTCATTTATGGTACTTTTGATATAAATTATTTCCGATTCACTCACCTCTGACCCCGTCCACGAAGGCCTGCCAGTCCTTCTCATTGGCAGCCCTGAGCGCGGGCAGCGCCGTGGCGGGCATGAGCTCCCCGCCGGCGCGCATGAGGTGTCGCAGCACCTCGCACACGGCCAGCACCTCGCCGCCGCCCCCCTTCAGAGCCCGCTCCCAGCGCGGCAGCAGGTGAAACTGCGAACAGCCGGTGGCATCGCGTTTGCCAACGTCCAGGTCTACCAGTTCCAGTATCTCAATAAAAAGGAACTCCTCTGGAAAGATAAACAACAAATAACAATGCAGTTACTCCTTACTTATGACCTACTCATTTAATGTCAACTACTTTTCTAAATTTAAGTGACCTACTTGACCATCGCATATGTGATCCATCACCAGATATCCCTGTATGTGGATGTCGCATAATGACCGTGAACCGCCAATATCTTCTGTTTCAAAAATGTTAATTTTTTTAGGATACAACACGATTATCCTAAAAAATTCAACCTATCAAATTGAAGTTAGGAGTTTTTGCTCATTAAATTTTGACCGAAATTAGTAGATATTTCTAAAAACAATATTTAAATATTTAGGACAAAGAATGAACCTTTGCCTTAAATTGTCTTAAATAGGACGTATTGTCACAACAGCTCCAAAATGGTATTAAAAATGCTAAAATGAGTTGGGAGTTATTGGCGGTTCACAGTGGATATTATTATGTGATCCATGGAGTTTCACTACACACATTTAGCCTTACTTATAAAAAAAAACACTTCATGACTGTTAAACGATGTTTTTGTTACACATGTTGGAATACCACCTAGGGGGGCAGTAAAGAATGGCAAAATGGGCCCCCAGGTGGAAGCCAGGGTTAAATACAGAAAGGTCCCCTTGGGACTTGCTCAGTTAGCAAGGGAACATGGACTCCTCAGGATCGGAAGGCACGCCTCGGCTTGTCCACGTGTACCTATATTGGCACGCTCAGAGTGGGTCGGTGGAAACTTCTCAACAATTAAACTCGGTGGGTTCACTTTACAGGGTTTATTAAATAAGCACAGGTGGACAAATGTAAATACAGTTATTACACAAGGCGAGTGGTTTATCCTATGAATCGAACTAATCTACATAGAACTCTCTCTTTCTCCCTCTGGTATTCAGTCGTCATAAGTTACGCGAGATTCTAACGAAGTCAGCACATTAGGTAAAGAGAAGGGTGGTGGCTTACGAGGTGGTGGAGGTTATGGACTCCACGGCGTCATCTGGAGGGCAGGGGCGGGCCTGCCCACGTGTAGGCACCGGTCCGGACGTCTAGGTTGGGGAAGCCTAATCATACTTCCGTAATTTCGGCTCGACTAGCACGAACTCGTAAAAGGATTTGGAAACACGTGGTAAACTTTACACGCGGTCGGCGGGTGTGCCGCGCAAACAATAGCAATCCCGGACCGCGGAACACCGGCCTTTTGTACACCCGAGGAGCATGTGAAAAAGAATGGCCGCGCTGTGGCTGCGACCGTTGTGTTGGGTAGCTCCGAGCGTTGGCGAGAGTCTGCCTCTAGGGAACTGCTATTTGCGCCATCTCGCGTCGTGTTTGGGAAGCGTATCCTAACACACATTGTATATATAATGTAATTTTATTTTTTGAAACTTTACTAATAAAAAAATGTCATTATCTTGGCAATTTTGAACTTCGGTAGATCTGCGCATGTGCGGATCTGTCATGTTTTTTATCATGCGTGGCGAAGCGGAAATATTCTGACCTATTGACAGAATATGATGAAGGCCTGAGGGGTTAAACACAAATAAACACAGTAGCACATACCCGTACTAGAGATGTGCTATACCTTTTGATTAAAAAAATAATTATTCTGTTTAATCAAGAATTTTGTCCTCAAATCCAAATTTAAGTTTTATATAAAAGGGGCTGCATAATAAAGAACAACTTACTTAAGTAATTTCGTGACCTAATAGATTTTGTTTGTTCACCGACGATAGGTATTAGTATTTTCTGTGTAGGTAGTTTGTTGATAAGGTAGAAACGTAATTATAAAGTTAATAATAATAAAAACAATAAATAAAGTTACCAAAGAGTTCCAGTTCTTCAACAGTGTAATTCAAAGGCAGCTGTTCTTCAACATACAATATGGTGTACTCTATGTTGAAGCGTATCACTTTGCAGGACGGGAGTTTGGTCAGAGGATAGTGAGACAGAAGAGAAAAACCCGAGAAGAGGAACTCGTGTTCGTCGTGGCTGATCACCGTCAAAGACTTGATCAAGAAATTTGTCGGAGGAGATATTGTGATCCTAGAAACAAAAACATATTGTGATCCTAGAAACAAAAACATCTATTTATAATAATCATTATTTAAATAAAATAATAAATAAATGGTGATAGAATGGAAATGTTGCTTAAATGACTTAACCACGAAGTGGCTGGATCCGAATAACCATGTAATTCCCAACCTTCATATTCTTCCAGCACAACAATGCGACCATCTAATTGCTCACTAAATGACTTAACCACCAAGTGGCTGGATCCGAATAACCATGTAATTCCCAACCTTCATATTCTTCCAGCACAACAATGCGACCATCTAATTGCTCACTAAATGACCTAACCACCAAGTGGCTGGATCCGAATAACCATGTAATTCCCAACCTTCATATTCTTCCAGCACAACAATGCGACCATCTAATTGCTCACTAAATGACTTAACCACCAAGTGGCTGGATCCGAATAACCATGTAATTCCCAACCTTCATATTCTTCCAGCACAACAATGCGACCATCTAATTGCTCACTAAATGACCTAACCACCAAGTGGCTGGATCCGAATAACCATGTAATTCCCAACCTTCATATTCTTCCAGCACAACAATGCGACCATCTAATTGCTCACTAAATGACTTAACCACCAAGTGGCTGGATCCGAATAACCATGTAATTCCCAACCTTCATATTCTTCCAGCACAACAATGCGACCATCTAATTGCTCACTAAATGACCTAACCACCAAGTGGCTGGATCCGAATAACCATGTAATTCCCAACCTTCATATTCTTCCAGCACAACAATGCGACCATCTAATTGCTCACTAAATGACTTAACCACCAAGTGGCTGGATCCGAATAACCATGTAATTCCCAACCTTCATATTCTTCCAGCACAACAATGCGACCATCTAATTGCTCACTAAATGACCTAACCACCAAGTGGCTGGATCCGAATAACCATGTAATTCCCAACCTTCATATTCTTCCAGCACAACAATGCGACCATCTAATTGCTCACTAAATGACTTAACCACCAAGTGGCTGGATCCGAATAACCATGTAATTCCCAACCTTCATATTCTTCCAGCACAACAATGCGACCATCTAATTGCTCACTAAATGACTTAACCACCAAGTGGCTGGATCCGAATAACCATGTAATTCCCAACCTTCATATTCTTCCAGCACAACAATGCGACCATCTAATTGCTCACTAAATGACTTAACCACCAAGTGGCTGGATCCGAATAACCATGTAATTCCCAACCTTCATATTCTTCCAGCACAACAATGCGACCATCTAATTGCTCACTAAATGACTTAACCACCAAGTGGCTGGATCCGAATAACCATGTAATTCCCAACCTTCATATTCTTCCAGCACAACAATGCGACCATCTAATTGCTCACTAAATGACTTAACCACCAAGTGGCTGGATCCGAATAACCATGTAATTCCCAACCTTCATATTCTTCCAGCACAACAATGCGACCATCTAATTGCTCACTAAATGACTTAACCACCAAGTGGCTGGATCCGAATAACCATGTAATTCCCAACCTTCATATTCTTCCAGCACAACAATGCGACCATCTAATTGCTCACTAAATGACTTAACCACCAAGTGGCTGGATCCGAATAACCATGTAATTCCCAACCTTCATATTCTTCCAGCACAACAATGCGACCATCTAATTGCTCACTAAATGACTTAACCACCAAGTGGCTGGATCCGAATAACCATGTAATTCCCAACCTTCATATTCTTCCAGCACAACAATGCGACCATCTAATTGCTCACTAAATGACTTAACCACCAAGTGGCTGGATCCGAATAACCATGTAATTCCCAACCTTCATATTCTTCCAGCACAACAATGCGACCATCTAATTGCTCAAGAATTCTCTTTTGTGTTAAGTCAGCTTTACGAGACAATTAAGACAAAAAGGCAAAATCTGTCCATCAGCTGTCGGCTTATTAGCCGTGAAATTTCTGTGATTTTCTATGGCTTTCAATGACTTGTCCATGCCTGTCTTGTGTTGATGACAGCTGGGGTGGATTAAAAATACGAATTACTATTTATCGGTTATTTTAATTACTTACATATAAGTCTAATAGGTGTTCATAAATGACTACATGTTTGTCGTATTATTTTGATATTTGTACATGATGACATTCGATTCGCAAAATCCCCGACTGACAACTCTTAACCTGTAATCGGCCAGAGACGTGCGGGAGTGAAAATATTTATAAAAAATATTTCGAGAAAAAAATGTTTGTGTGCGATTTTGACCCTCCTATGTACAGAATTTGTATGAAGGACAAGGTCAGATTCGCTTGAGCCAACATTTCCCCATAAGACGGGTAAAAATTTCATTCACCTTGCAACCCCAGAATATTTTTAAACGATTTTATCTGTGGCATGAAAATGTCAAATTTGCCGCGAATTTTATCTGTCAATTTCGATGCGTGTTCCTCAACTAAAACATCGTAAAACCTATTAATTTACGTAATTAACGCAGGTAATGTTGTTTTAGTTAGTACATAGTTTATTGTTCTAGGAATGTGTTTCGGTCAATAAAATATACGATATCTCAAAATTAATCCACAAAACATTCAATTCAAAATTCAAAATGATGGTTTTTTAGGAAATTTCCGTATTTTTCCTGGATTTTGATGGCCTTTCACAGGTCAACAAGGATTAGGAGGCAAACGCACTGTCATCTCTGGCATTAGCGTAACTACTTTTAAGAGTCGGTGTCTTAACACCAGTGGCGGATACAGAAAAACTCAAGGGGGGGCGCTAAAGATATAAGAAAACTAAAAAGTAGACAACAGTGGGGAGAATACGAAGCACCGCACAAAGAGGAGACCGACTATACTATCTCATTCTCTCGCAGGCTAAAACATATAGATGGATGTGTTTGTCAAATCACAACGGTGCTAAAGAAATTTCCACTTCAATAAATAAATAAAAGATTGGCGGACCGCACATTTAAAACTTGGCTGGCCACAGGGAGCAATAGGGCTGCATTACACGATCAAGGGAATCAAATTCTTGAGTCGGGCCATGTTAAGGGTACCTTTACATGAAATGACGTACGAATGTGAATGAAACAAAAGTTTCAATTTAGGAGGCGAGTGTGGGTACCGCCACCATGGGAATTATTTATTGGATAAACAACACCTCTGCTATAAGTCATCCCAAGTGGATCGTTAAGTTTGGTGACTTAGCAGGTATGGCTGAGTTCATGGGATGTGATTTTTCAAGGTAGCGGCGGATGCATTTGCCCACGGCGGATGCATTTGCGTGGCGAGCTGGAAAGGACAGGTTGAGGGAGACCATTTAACCTCTCCAGCAGGAATCTCTCGACCCATTTCCTCGCATCGCAGTGGGAGGGAAAGGTTCATCCGTCCATCTCTCCTGGACACACTAACCCAGAAAGTCCTAACCACCTATCATATCTTTTTCCTTCCACTATTTCCTTTCTCTAAAATGACCCTTCACATAGCATCTCCAAAGACAATTTGTAATAGTTACCCAAAAATGACAGTGGATGAGTTTGTGTATTCGGGAAGTATGTTTACGAGAGATGGGGAGGCTGATAGAGATATTGAAAGAAGGGTGAATGCAGATAACTCCGCATTTATGGAGGACTGAACGCCGTTGGCGCTAATAAAAAAGTGTCGAAAGAAGCGAAGCTATCAGTCCACAATGGAGTGCTGGTACCAACCCTGATGTATGGCAGTGAAGCATGAAATTGGCAGAGGAAGGACTAAATGCTATAGAATTGAGATCCCTGGCGTATGTGTGGTAAAGCCATGTATGATAGTGTAAGAAAAATATGAAAAGAATGCAAGGCTGATGCAAACGTAATAAGTAAGATTAATAAAGAGACGCTTAGATGGTTTAGACATGTAGAGCGAATGATTGAAGAAAGATTTTCTTATATTTAGGGGGGAAATGGGGGGAGCGCACGCCCCCCGCGCCCCCCATATGTATCCGCCACTGCTTAACACAAGTGCAGTATTTAGTTGGTTAGTGCGATACAGAATATAAATTTTAAAAAACTATCAAAATGTGTCATAAATGGCCGATAGGTTGTCGCAAAAGATACAGAATACCCTTCAGATAGCCTACAATTAATGACTAACCTCTAAAAGAAAGTCTCTCAGAAGACTTGAAATGGAAACCTCATATCGATGGTATCGTCAAAGGAGCAAATTCAATAGCATACTTAATCAGCCTTCCTACCAGAAATGGTGTTCAAAATATACAAAACATAAGTGTGATCTCTCTTGGAATTTGCTTTCCAAAAATGCGAAGGATATACATTATCTAATAAAAAGGGTACAGAGACAATTCACAAAAATTCCAAGAACTTTGAAAGACCAGCAATAGGAAGGTAGACTCAAGGAACTACAATTACCAAATGATAATTGCTTAAATTGTATAGTACCGTTTTTTTGTGAAAAATCACCTCAAGTAAGAAAGAAGAGAAAGGGATATTATAGTTGCCTAGTAATCAAGAAATCTTCTCCACCAATACAAATGTAAATCTCCGTGGACACTCATAAATAATTAACAAAACACCTTTTGCATCCAATTCTAGGAAACACTTCCTTACAAATAGAGCAGGGGAAGCATGAAATAAACTTCAACAACATGTTATCGAAGCTACAAATATAAATCAATTTAAAGTTGCTATCTTTGATCTCCCGATCAGAAACCATTATATCTTTAATCTTAAGTTAGCCCGGAGATCCCTCTCCGCTTCGCTCCAGTGTTAAAATGAACAGTGGAGCGAGGCAAGGTTTTCAACATTTGGTCTATACAATTCCATCGTGATATATATATCTTTCGATCCCTGCTCGGTTGATAAAAATTAGATGTAACCTGTAGTGAAACAGCTTGTCGGCGTTATTTGAGAAGGGGTCACAGGGCGGGGGCTTGGTCTCCATGGCATACACCCCGTGGCGGATGCCCTGTCTCCGGGTGCGCGCGGAGCAGCGGCAAAGGGGGCCATCGTTCATCTCGCCAGAGTCATTGTACCTTCATTAGAAATAAATCCATTATATTAATACCATAACAGATATGTAAGTATATAAGATGTACTGTACATAATATGTAATATGATATTTTACTACATGTTTTTATGCGTTCCATTCTGTTACTTTTACATTGAACTTAAAAGTCTCCATCAATATAATTCAAAATAATACAAGTAACGGATTCCATATCAGAAATGTTGAAGGTGATTTTTCTCAATGTTACTGTTAGGTACTAATATTGTAAATGAGAAACTGCGCGTGTTTGATTGTTACGTTTTAATAGGTGGCACGCGAGCTGTTTGAAAAATGAATGTAACAGATATGAAGGGGTGGGAGTTGAGAGGGGAAGGGGGGGGGGGTAAAGAGGAGGGGCAGGGGGGAGGGTGGAGGGGAAAGAGGAGGGGCAGGGGGGAGAAATGATTTAGGTCCTGCAATAGGGCCATCCAAATAGGTAAACAAATGCCTCAATGGTAACTCATTGGCGTGTAAGAGACAAATTATCCATTGCAATGGTCGAGATAGTCTTTGTCTAGTGAGGTGGGTAAAAGAAATCTATGTACACAAGAAAATAAAATAAACGCCCGGGTTACCGGCACTGAAACTGAACTGAGTCTGTTTTCCAAAAGACAAATCACGCCTCCCACTTTCCTTGCATTTGTGTTTGTTCCACCACAGCCAACAGCCATTAAAACCTCTAGTGATACCTTTTCAGTCGTTAAAAAGCTGCGGATAGCTCTTTCAATATTTCTTGCACTGCCCAATGTTGGAACCACATACCCAACATAAATAGAACCTGGTTCTTTTATAATCGAAATATGTTTCTCTTGTACAATCACTCTAAACCTCTTCGATCCTTTTAAAACAGTTTTAGCCTGTTAGTGCGTTGGTCTTCTAAAAACATTTGTTCCTCTTTTGGCACTTTATCCCTCAAACAAGTACAGCTTTCAAATTCTTTACATTTACATGCAGCTATGTCAAAAAGCTTTTTACTTTGTACTCTGAACTCTTCTAACTTTTCTTCCTTAAGTTTCTTCAAAGACTTTTTGAAATTATAACACTTTGAGGGATAACTTTTTAGTAATTGTAAGACTCGTTTGTGTGTGACAATTGGAATAGAAGATTTTATCCACAACAGAGAACTCCAGTCCATTTTTTTAATTTTTTTTAACGAATAATGACCTTCTAACTTAAATAACTGCATTTTTAAAAATTTTTATAGTTAGTTTTAATAGTTAAAATAATTATCAAAGTTTTAATTTTTGAAGATCCCCCGAAAGCCACCATTTCTATGGTAGAACATGTGACGTCATCACCCACCAAAAGTTTTATTTATATCCAACAGGTGTTGTCATATGGTTGGTATCATTGGTATGGTTGTCATTTTGTATGGAAGAATCTTCAGGTGTGAAGTCCAGGCGTTTTTTTAAAGATTCTGCTTTTCGTATAGAAAAACATTAGGCAAAATGTCAGCATCGCATCGCGTCTGTTATTGTATGGTACCAAAGTGCAATAATACCTCTGTAACTGCACCCGATAAACAGTTTATTAGTTTTCCACAATCTGCATTTCTACGGCAAAGATGGTGTGAAGCAATGAAACTAACCAATAATAAAAATGCTCCTTTATCACTTAAGGATGCTAAATATTGTTGCGAGGATCATTTTGATTTAAGTATAATATTTTGATTCAGGTGATTTAATAAACGTTTGCTATAAATTTAACTTATTTTGTGATTAAAGTTTAATTACATCTTGGTGTATCAGATGCATATTTTCTATTTTTAGTTACAGGATTTTTTCCTTTCTGATAATTATTATAATGTTAGAACTATGATAATAATAATACCAAATCTGTTGCGTAAATGTAATAAGATTATCATATTAATATTATTGTGTCAATGATTAACCTCAAAATTTCATTTATGAAAAATACACCTAAAATACACTATCAATTTTCTTTTTAGCTTCCTAATGATATGGAGACTTTTATGAAGCATAAAATTATGGGTCTGGGATTTTGGCAACTAAAGGCCAAAAAAGGAGTTATACCTCATATATTTGACTGTCAACGAACACCAAGATGGCCAAAAAGAACGACAGGAGAAAAACGCCGAAGATTGCAAATCATTAAGGATTTATTAGAACCCAAACTGCAACCCTCTACTTCCAGAGATGGAGAAATGGTCACTAAAGAAACTGTCATCTCAGAAACCGTCATTACAGAAATGGTCACCGAAGAAACTGCAACCCTCTACTTCCAGAGATGGAGAAATGGTCACTAAAGAAACTGTCATCTCAGAAACCGTCATTACAGAAATGGTCACCGAAGAAACTGCAACCCTCTACTTCCAGAGATGGAGAAATGGTCACTAAAGAAACTGTCATCTCAGAAACCGTCATTACAGAAATGGTCACCGAAGAAACTGCAACCCTCTACTTCCAGAGATGGAAAAATGGTCACTAAAGAAACTGTCATCTCAGAAACCGTCATTACAGAAATGGTCACCGAAGAAACTGCAACCCTCTACTTCCAGAGATGGAGAAATGGTCACTAAAGAAACTGTCATCTCAGAAACCGTCATTACAGAAATGGTCACCGAAGAAACTGTCTACCCAGAAACTGAAATTGCAGAAACCGTCACCGAAGAAACTATCAGTGAAGAAACGCTTTCCGAACAAAACGCTGGTTGTATTTTAAAATATAATTTGGATAAATCCATCCAAGTGGCTGTGAAATGTAAACACCGTAGTATTGGTTTGAGCACTCGGCCTCAATCAATGAGTATCGCTTTATCGCCTATTAAGTGCAACCTACAAAATATGAGTACATCACCCTTGAAAAGGGAATATATGTATGTTTCTGAGAGCGACTCACCTGAACCTGACACATGTGAGGATTATGTTCTATCAGATGATATTGAACATGTGAAAGAGCCTGAAGTAGAGAGAGAAGAATACCAGAAACTAATGCTCCAGGGAACATTAACGTCTATTCAGAGGGAGCCACAGCTGTGCCTGGGGATACCTCCAAAAAGATATTACGTTGTGAAAGTCTTGGAAGAAGAAACATGTGCACCCCTGCGAAATATCTTATTGACATTGAGGAAAATAAGGCTAGACGAGTCATATGCCATGTTAGCCCTATGTTTCGGGATGTCTGAAAGCAACGTAGGTAATATATTCACATCCACTTTGAAATTGGTAGCTACAGCTCTTCAAGAACTTATATTGTGGCCAGAGGCAGATAAAATCAAAGAAAACTTACCCATTAGTTTTCGGGCTAGGTATTCCAAAGTGCAGTCAATAATTGACTGCATGGAAATACAAATAGAGAAGCCAAGTAGCCCGGTGCACCAGGCCGCTTCTTGGTCAGCATACAAAAACTGCAATACGGCTAAATATTTGATTTTTTGTACACCAGATGGATTGGTCAGTTATGTGTCTGAAGGTTACGGTGGCCGTGTAACGGATACTACTCTAATCAATGATTGTGGGTATTGTAAATTTTTAAAGCCTGGGATGCACATAATGGCTGATAGAGGCTTTAAAAATATTGGCGGGTTTTTGCAACAGCTAGGATGTACTCTTGTAAGACACTAACAGCCTTACTAAAAAACCCAGTGAAAATTTTATTCAATTGACAAACGGCCGCGGATGTGAAAACATTACTAATTAAAAATTTGTTCATTGAAAGAAATACACATGGTTTCCACGGCCTGAGAGGGTAGTTTATCTCTGTTTTAACCATTGATGTCCGAACGATATTTGTAATTTTTCCATAGTATTTTGAATGTTCTATATATTTCTTATTTTTGAAGGTGTCGTAAAAACAAATACCATTTACGAAAACTAGATAAAATTACCTTTTAGATTTGAGTATTTGAAATACACTTTAGCTTTCAAAAACTGCCATATTTTATGATTCAAACTCGGAAAAACATGGAAAAAAATTTCCTCCCACAACATTTTTGTTGAGAAATGTAGAGAAATTTAAATAAAATCAAAATTTAAAAAACACAGTCCTTTTATGTAATAAATTTGGAAGGAAACTATCACCTCACTTTTTTATCGTGTATACAATAAAAAAATAATAAAAAATTTCAAAGTTTTTTTTATTGCCAAAATAATACCGAAATTTAAAACAGATTTCTTGCATCTCTAAAGACGTTAATTTTTTTGATACGTTTACGAACACATGTATTAGATTTTAATATTATAAAAAATTATCACTTTTAAGAAATTCTCTTAAAATAAAGATCTTAAAATGAAAATTTTATCTTAAGTAAACTATAAAAAACAATATTCTGACAGTTCAACTTTGAAAGTACAGCGTTTGTACAATAACTTGATTAAACTGATGTAAACCACACAAATAATATGGTAAATATATCAATTATGTGAACAGAGGAGTAAATTCGTCACTACAATAGAAATTATTTAGTAAAATCACAACATTTAGGCACTAACAAAATTTTCCATATCCCGCCATAAACACACCGAACTGTTTTGTCATCGCGGGCCGATATGCACAGGCGCACCAATAATGCCCCTAGCGGAGAAGAATTAAAACAACATTGTTTCCTAGGAAATTAAAACCATTTACAATGTTGTCAGATCTTAATGCATTTTAACAGCGTGACCACGCAAGAAACGTTATTGGTAATAAAACGTGATTTAGTGTATACGGGGTTTAATTATGTTATTGCAATAACACAGTTAATTGGTCGCGCTGTGGTTTTTTTTTAGTAAGGCTGTAAATGTACAAAGCAGGAAGTGAAAGAGGGCAAGCGGATAGCTGCTCTACGCATTCACGTTGAGCGCGTCATCGGAAGGTTGAGAGAGTTTAAGATGCTGAAACCACACGCAACTACTGATAACCACCATGTGTAACTTTTAGACTACATTATTGTCTGTGCTTGTGGTATCATAAATGTGCAAGAAAAACTAATTAAATAATGTGCGCATATATATATATACATCCCGCTATCATATCTGCGTCCTTTCATCAGATCGACATTACTGCGTCTATCGGAAGGACTTGATTTTACATAGTTCTAACTAAAGTATATACTATCTTTTCAGTGTTTGATTGTAGTTAGGTATTTACATTTTTGAAAAACATTAATTTAAAAATATACAAAACGAAAAAAAACGGCCTTTAACGTTCCACCAATTTGAACTCCTTTCATATTCAATGCAGAGAGGCATCCTGCCTATATTTACTTTAATTTGGTCCACAATGAAGCGTCCAATTATATATTCATTTTCATGTTGGCGACAAACCGACGTCTTGCGACGTTGCTGCTTATTTGTTCAAGTTTTTGGTTGGACGACTGTATAGGTATTTATAGAATATGAAGGCGCCAAGATGACTGGCCCATACGTCGCGGACTCTAATCAACCCGGCGGCAATGCCCTCGTAAAATTTATTAAATGGGTATGAGATTTTTTTGAGACTTATCATTCAGAAGTAAAACGTTGCTTGAAGTGTGATTTGTTATTTTTAGTGACTAGATCTATATTGCTAGGATCTCCCTATGCTTTCTCTTCTCTCCATTTTAATTTCGCATCACGACAGTGATTACCATATTATGACTATATCAGTGGACTCGTGTATGGTTTTCTCATCAAAAACAGTTTTTCATGTTAATTTTAAATAATGCACTCTAGATATAAGTGGCTAATTATTACTACAACACGATTATCAGTAGAAATATTATGTGACCTATTAATTATAAAGAAACCGCAGACTTCGGAAAGAGTCAATTAGGGAGGCGGTATGGGTACCGCTGCCCCGGGAACCATTTATTGGATAACCAACACCTCTGCCATAGGTCACCCCAAGTGGTTCGCTACGTTTGGTGAATTAGCGAGGGTACCCTATAATATGTTATGTTCATGTGGTGAGGTTTGTCTGGGTCTTGGCAGTGGATGCGTCTGCCCAGCTCTACCAGCTGCATAGAAGGCCGGTTCTGGACAGAATGGTTGAGGGAGTTCCTTTGATTCTCCAGCCGTACTTTTGCCGAAACTTGCCGAAACCGAACCTTCGGTCGGTCACTAATTATATATATATTATTGTTTTGAATTATATTATAGACCGGTCAGTGGTTGAGTGGGCATCGCGTTTGGGTCCCACCCAGGCGTTTCGTGTTCGATTCCTCGGTTGACTAAGCCCTCCATCGCGACTCAAGCAAAATTTTCGGCTTACTGTGGTGGTAGTGGAAGATTTTCAAATATTGTCGGGTTATTTGTAAACACGGGAATGTTTGTCTTTCTTTAAAAAAAAATGCTTATCATGCTTGACAATGCATTTTCGTTCACGGGAGAAACAATTTTAGGGGTTTTAGGGGCTTAGGTTTTTAACAACTAAATTATATGATAAATCCTTTTAAAAGGAAAAGGGGAAAATAGAAAAGCGAAAGAATTAAACTGTCTAAACAAATAATATAATATGACTTCAGATAATAAGTAAATATTATTTAACAATATCTAACAATGACACTGTTCTTTGCAGAGAGGACCGCCAAAGAACTCGATCTTGGCACACACTCCTTGCCTCAATCACGTTAAGTTTTAAAGCTCTTTAAAAAATATATATTATTCTTGAAGATAATATCTAGAAATTCTCCGTGCCGAAAAGCAAATTATATTAAATTCGCTCCATGGAAAAAAATCGGAAAGTATGCTCCAAAAATTATTATAAACACATTTGTTTCAGTTATTTTACAAGTTACATGTATGAAAAAATTCGCAGTGTTTTTTTTAAATGGTGTTTAAGACAACCCTAATGAGATTTTAGCTCTATTTTAAACGAGTCGTGTTTTATTAAACATTTTCACAATTTTTGCATCGACTTCGTCGCTTTAAATACAACCGCGTTCCTCTAGCTCCTCCATCTTCTTCTTTTTGAGCCCGGTTGCGGCTCCTTACGTGCTAACTTTTGAGTGTCTGATTGTAGCCAGTCTATTTATGCCAGTTCTGAAGAATGAATTCTAAATATAAGAGGATTGAAAAACATTTAGTCCATTGATATCAGATGATAATTAAAAGGGTTAATTATTACTTCAACATTGTATCGGATGAACCATCAAGATTTGTACGGTGTACACTTAGTGTACTGGTTCACGAACTTGACATAATAATGAAAAATTTGTTTGTATTATAAATATTATAAACAAATACATCGCATCCAAACACTTGAAATGTGGTTGCTAGAACTCGATACTGGATTAACAAGAGATTCATTCATTAATTTTGTCTTCTGGAATATTGCCGATTACTCTAATGAACGGTTCATGCCATTAAAAAGATAACGATTTTAATCGACATTTTTGACAGCAGTACAGTATCTCTCAACGACAGCGGATACCTACTTGTCGAGGACATCAATCACACCTGCTGTGAAATTCATCGTGTTCTACCTTGCCGGTATCCATGGTCGAGGTGTAAGGCTCTCGAATTGCAATCAGGAGGTCACGGGTTCAAATCACAAAGTGAGCTAATATTTTTTTTTTACATAGCTCCACGCAGTTTTTTTTATTTGATTAATCTGTATTATTTCACAATTTAATCACTTAAAATAAAATCAGGTTTATTTGCGGCACGTTTCAAAGTGTAAGATATTCTCAGAATCGCCCTGGCGTAAGATCACCATTCAGAATTGAACGGTCAGTGACTGAGAGGGCATTGCGTTTGGGTCCCAACCGGGGGACGCTTGTTCGATTCCTCGGCTGGCTAAGTCCTCCATCACAACACAAGCAACATTTTCTACTTAGTGTGGTGGTAGTAGGAGATTTTCAAACATTATTGGGTTATTCATAGCCCGGGAATGTTTGTCTTTTTTTTAAATAAAAAATAAAAAAGGAAATAGAATTGAAATCCCCGGTGTAAGACCACCATTCAGAATTGAAACGTTGCTTGAAATGGCTTTAGCTATGTTTGATGACCAGATTTATATAACCAGGTTCTTCCCCATCTACCTCTGTCCCATCTCCTTCTCGTCCCACTACCTTCAATCCCGCAACATGGGTACCCCAATTGGGGATGCCATAGACTCACTGGCTCCATTGGTTGAATGGTGGTCTTACACCAGGACGAAACTGAAATTATCATCTTCTCTAGAAGGAGTCGCAAATATAGCTACTAATACAATTATTTTTCATTAATAAATTTTGTAATAATACACATATTAATCCAATAAAATTTTATGAGCGCACGCCGGGATTTGAATCCGAGAACTGCGGAATGCTAACAGAGAGCTTTGCCTTCGACCACGGAGGTCGTTATTTCCTGTCCTTGGGTTTTCTTGCACGTCTAAATTAAATGGAACCGGGTCTTTTTCCTATGATTACACACTTCACGTTAAAAAATGTACTAATATTTTTTAGTTGGTTAAAATCGCCAATAGCCAATTCTTAGTAGTTTTTCTCGATTAGTCTCTGAAGTTCACCTGAAAGTTTTCAGTTTAGTAGGAGAACTTGGAAAAATACTATTTCTATCATTAGAAATAAGCCGAAATACAGCATCACTTGCCTTGATTTTTAAATGTTAATCTAACAATGAATTTCAACACGTTTTGCGAGTTAGAAGAAAAGTCATAGTTTTCAAATTACTTGCAGCTTTGGCAGATTGGGTAATCATTACTACAACACGATTATCGATAGAAATATTACGTCTTTTGCGAATCTTATAACAAAATTATAATTAACTCAATTTGGGAGGAGGGTGTGGGTACAGCCGCCGCAGGAACCATTTATAGGATAACCAACACCTCTGCCATAGGTCATCCCAAGTGGTTCGCTACGTTTGGTGACTTAGCAGGGGTTCCCGGGTTAATGGAGTGAGATTTGTCCGGGTCTTGGTAGCGGATGCGTCTGCCCACCAGCTGCATGGCAGGCCAAGTCGGGAGAGATCGGTGGAGAGAGCCTCCTTGACTGTCACTCCTGGACACATTGACCCCCAGATTCCTACCCACTCCCAATACCATTTTCCTTCCCAGAACTTCCTCTCCTTCTTCTCCTAAAATGACCTTCCACACAACATCCCCAAAGATGACATAGGTCCTGAGGGGAATTATTAAAATATATGTTAAATCTCTTTAAAAGAAAATCGAAAGCATAAAACTGTGTAAACAAATAAAATAACATGCCTTTAATAATAAATAAACATTGTCTCACAATAACTAACCATCCCGCTGTTTCCTTGCAGGGGTTCGCAGAGAGGACCGCCAAACAACTCGGTCTGTGCATACACTCCTTGCCTCATTCACATCCATATATCGCTCTTTTCTTCCGTCTTTCGACATGACTCAAGAATTCGGTTTACTCAATCACGCCATGTCTTTCTCGGGCATCCCCGACTTTTTCTACCATTCAAGTTCACGTCATATATTCTTCTTACAACCTTTCTTTAGATAATTGGCTCTACATGCCCAAACCATCTTAGAGTCCTGTTCTTATCTCATTACACTCATCAGTCTTGTATTCTCCGTGAATCTCAAAGTATCTCACATATATTTTTTACTGTCCAATCAGCCATAAATTGAAGAGAAAATTGTTTTATTTGTAGTAAGTTTTCAAGTTACTAATATATTAAGCACATTGATTTTATCTTGTTTAATAATAATAGAGTGGCGTGGCACACGATTAAGCATTGTAGGAATTTATAATCGTGCATAAGAAAATAACCAATATTTGTTTAAAAACAGTCATATAAAAAAATAAAGATGCTGATATATTTGATGTACAATAATAACATATTGACAGACTGAATTTGAATGAAATGTTGTTTTTTCTTATCTTAATTGCAATGTGCGATGTTTTTACTATGATTGATCTGTATCAGAAGCAACGCTATTAAAAAGCGATGTTGCCAAATGTAGGAGTTGCGATACGCAAGTCAATGAAACGTATATTTTGCTAAAAATATACGCTCGTCTACCGCAGCGCCGCGGCTCGCCGCTCGGTGACAAAGCACTGAACTAAAATAGTATATTTCAGTTGCTTTAGGTACCAAAACCGCGTCTGGCTTATTTTCGTTTTTGGACTGTATGAGGGTACAGGAGTGGGGAAAACTTGAAATTACATGTGTTCAATCCTGCGTCCGTATACTGGACGCAGAATGACGGTCGGATGCAGGATTGAATGAAAGTGGACCATTATAAGACGCAGCAATGATAGCGGGATGTATATATATATATATATATATATTTGCCCATGCTGGTCGCCAAATAGACGGTGTTATGTATATATATACATAACACCGTCTATTTGGCGACCAGCATGGGCAAATATGCATCTAAAGTGGCGACCACCGACATTTGGCGACCGATATACGGTCGCCACTTTATTTTTCGAAATTTTTACACAGTTCATAGTACATGTCGTCACAAGCATTTTGGCAAAAATTGTCCTGGTAGCCAAATTGGGCGTGAAGTGGATGATTTCGAATATTAAAGTTCCGCCATCTGTCGCTACGCAGCTAGGCGCTAGGTGATATACACGGCCATGTATACTGCCCTTCATCCTACCGACATTTAGGCGACCAGTGTGACATAACATGCCACCTTTCATTCCTAGCATTTACCCGCCACCGATGGCGTTGGCAAATGTGTTGGGAAACAACGTTGCCGGTTAATTCCAACTCCCGTACAAGAGTTGAGGTGCACGTGGCGGTGGCGTGTTTTGCGACGTTGCCGCCGCGCTTATTTAGCCTGGGTTGCCTCGAATGTTTTGCCTTTTAAAATTTTATCGTGATCAATCGTATTATCGTATACCGAGCATTAACGTACATGTGATTTGGAGTGTAGGTATTTGGCGACCGACCATTTTAGTGTCTTAATTACAATACATTATTGATTACGGTTGACTCAATGAAACGGAACAAAATAATTGAAAGAATAACAGAAATGCAATATCAAGATGATTCTTTGGGGTCATACCTACCTATGACATAGAATTCGGATAATCTGAGGTACTTGCCTTCAATTAATAATTCCTCTTTTCGGTCATTTATACGGTCAAATTTACTTCTTTAAAATTCCCTATTCTTATTTTACAGGAGTTCACTTACTCTGACGGTGATGGTGGGATACGACCCAAATCCCATGTGTGAAACAAAAGGCGAGCTCACCAATTAATTTTAATCGAAAAAATAAAAATATTGCATGGATGATTCATCTAATCAAAACGACCCACGAACATTGTTTCCACAAAACTTCAACGTGTTGACCAAATCGAAGAAGAAAATTGATATAGAAATAACGAAAAATAAATTCAGTGCGCAGATCACATGCCGTAGAAATGAAACCTTCAGAAAACTAAAGTAGGCAAGAGTGGGTAGGCTACGAAGCACCGCACAAAGAGGAGACCGATTGTTCTATCTTAGGGGCATACATTAATTGAGCTCAAAATGGGGGGTGGGGGTCCAGTAAAATCTCACCAAATCTTGAACAGTTTTTCAGCATATTGTCTATATTATTGTGGGGGGGGGGGCGTAACGGGATAGCATTGGGCGGGATGGGATAGGGTGGGACCCCAGATACACAACTGATGTCTCGTGAGGGGAGAGGGGGGGGCACCAAATCTCACCAAAGGGGGGGGGGGGGGTTAAATTGGAAAATTAACTGCTCACGTTATTAATGTATGCCCCCTTATTCTCTCGCAGTCTAAATCCTATAGATGTATGTGTTTGCCTCTTTTTAGTGTCGCTAATTTTCGTTTCATCGAGTGTCAAATCACAACGGTGTTAAAGATGTTTTTACTTCAAAATAGTACTGCTAGATTTTTGTTTTTATTTCTAAAAGGACTTAGGACAGGTGGTTTTAAAAATTTGAAGGAGTCATCAAAAATTAAAAATTTTAAGTTAATTTTCACGTTCTGTGTAAGTTCTATTCAAGTTCTGTTGTTATAACAATGAACTTGAATACAACTTACACAGATTGTGAAAATTAACTTCAAATATTTGAAGAATCTGTCATTTTTTTTTAACAACCCGTTAATTATAATTTTAATTATTCGAGGCGTGTTTTCAGAAACATTGTATTCGAGGAAACAACATCGAAAACAATGCGACTAAATTTAATATAAATGTTTTTGTTTTTTACTTTAGTTTCACACAGGAGGCCCTGAAGAAAATAATTACCTCAGGGCCTATGTCATCTTTGTGGACGCTGCGTATAGGAAAGGAAGGGGAGGAAGCTATGGGAAGGAAAAGGATTTTAGGGGTGGGTAAGAATCTAGGGTTCAGTTTGTCAAGGAGTGACGGACGTATGAATCCATCCCTCCCACTGCGGTGCAAGGCAATGTTCCGAGAGAGTGCGGCTGGAGAAGTTAAAGGGACTTCCTTAACCACTCTCACCCGATCCGACCTGTCATGCTGCTGGTTGGCAGACGCATTCGCCACCAAGACCCGAACAAACCACACCCCATGAATCATTAGATGACTAAGTCGTAGGTGAAAATATTGAAATGAACCAGAACCCACCACATCAAATGCATCACAACCATATAAAAGTTTCTTAAATCCTTATCAGACAGTCGCGAGTAAACATACTACAGTAAAAAATTTCAGAGTGTGCAATTCACACGCGGTAGAAGTGAAACCTCCAGAAAAACTAAAGTAGACAAGAGCGGGAAGGCTACGAAGAAGTGCACAAAGAGGAGACCGATTATACTATCTCATTCTCTTGCAGGCTAAATTCTATAGGTGTATGTGTTTGACTCCTTTTATTGTCGCTATTTTTCGTTTCATCGAGTTTCAAATCCAAAACGGTGCTAAAGAAGTTTTCACTTCAAAATACAAATGTGCAGTTCACATGCAGTAGAAGTGAAACCTCAGAAAACTCTAGACAAGGGTGGGGAGACGACAACGAAGCACCGCGCGAAGAGGAGACTGAATAGCTACGAAGCACCGTACAAAGAAGAGACCGATTAGTCTATCGCATTCTCTTGCAGGCTTAATCCTATGGATGTATGTCTTTATCTCTTTTTAATGTTGCTATTTTTCGTTTTATCGAATTTAAAATCACAACGGTGCTAAAGAAGTTTACACGTACTCGAGTTTAATTTATGTACCTACATCATCTCTAAATATTTAAATTTTTAAAATTAGTAAGATATACATAATAAAAAAATGCTCGTACATCTATGGAATTTAGCCAACGAGAGAATAAGAGTATAATCGGTCTCCTCTTTGTGCGGTGCTTCGTAGCCACTCCTCCCACTGTATTCTAATTTATTTTCTGAAGGTTTCACTTTTAATTGCGTACTCGGATTTTTTAAAATTGTTTCGGATACCTATTTAGCTACCTTTTATTATATTTTTTTTAATTTTTTTTAAACGTTTTATATCTTTTCATGTACATAAGAAGATGAACATTCATTATAAGTGATAATTAAATCCTTTTTTTACTTTGGTAGAAAGCAGCCACTTTGTGGTTTGACAAAGATATTAATTGAAATAAAACAATCACTTAGTTTGTAACCACGATTCATCCATTAACCTTTTTTATACCGACCGGTTTCGCATCAGCGTTATTTCATTATATCTACTTTATCGCGTTGAAACCAAGCTCACGCACACTAACGAAATTCAAAACAATAAGCGCACACAAACTTAGCTGTTGCCGGCCGAATTCCCTATCCCCCCGCTTGACCAAGATTCCCAACACCTCACCCACACAGCTGTTATGCATTGTGGGTGTAGCCGGTAGCGTCTAGCCTAGCGCATCTTGTGTTCGGAACTCGGAAGTGCGTGCCGTAAGCAGTGCATATAGGTAGGTACCTACAGACTAGACAATAGAGGTTCAAACTGAGGCTAACCCAAACATTAATTGAACGTAGTTATGCAGAAAGCAGCCAGGCCACAATTTTGGCAAAAATGAGATATTGTTGTAATCCGACGGAGAAACGTCCATTCTATGTTCTATTAAAACCAGCCAGGTCGCTTTCATACAAAAATTCGTAGTAATCGCCTTCTTAAATATTTGCTGATCACGAAAACACCGTTTAACAATCTGCAGAAAGCGCCCACGGCACTCATATTCAGCAGAAAACAGCCAGAGACAACTGGTCGATTTTGTCAGTGCAACTAACATTTTGTTTATAGATAAGAGATTTGTTTTTTATTTCTATTGTTGCCGGGAAAATTCCTCCCTCCAATTTTTGATCAAGAAGTGTCTTTATATTGGTGTTAGCTTTATTTAATCAAAAGATCCAACATTTTTTTCTTTTGGAACATGCTTTTTTGATATCAGTCAAAAATATCGCTCCGGAAAAATCCTCCGTCCAATTTTTTAAGTCAAATTGATAGGATAGCTATTGTAAAATGATTTCTGCAAAAATCCAACACAATTTTCAACGGCAACCTATTTTTTTAAATTGATTTCGATTGCACGCAGATTCCACGTGACTTTTGTATGAACAGGAGCCCGCGGGGTAAGGGAAGGGATGGGGCTAGTCGCATTCGGGACTACGCTACGCGACACGCGACTACCGCGAAGTCTGCGTCTGTGTAAAATTAAGAGGGAATGCGGGCTGCGTTTTTTCCTTACAAACGTATTCCCCGTTTATCTCTCTGGATTTTGACCCTAGAGCAATTTTTTTTACATAATATAGATATCGACCACTAGCGTATCGGTACGTTTTGCTTTTTTTGATAATTTACTTCTTATAGAAATTAGGACCTTCCAAAAATGAATAAAATTGCCTGGTTTAAATGCCGTCAAAGACGTTCAGTATACAAACTAAACAATGTATTTGAAAAAAAAACAAAACGTACCAACATAGAATATTTTCTTCTAATACAGTTAGTGAAAAAAAAATTAAAATCGGCCCAGTTTTGGAGAAGAGAAATGGGGAATACAAAACACCGATTTTGACGATTTTATTTAGGTATTTTCGGCCCGATATGCAGTTGTCCCTTTCGCTCATTTCCCCTGAGGGAAGTGCGGAGTGGAACAGAAGACATTCGTTATAATACCTATCGACGATATTTTTAAATGACCGGCATAGCTCTTAACGAAGGGCATTGTTTGCATGGTTGATTGACAATGCGGCCAGTGCGATTAGCGATCCGCGATCAGTATTATTCCGGTAGTCCCAATTTTTTTTTATATGTTTTACAAACTCATCTCTTGATGTAAAATCTGAGTTTTCTAACTTGGGTCACTTGAGCTTTCGCCGCCATTTTGAAAAAACCAGCCGAAATCGCGCCAAAATCTAGTTTTTTCCCAAATATCTCGTTTTCAATAAAAAATTCGGCTTAAGTATGTTCACAAGTTTAGTAGAATATAAAATTACCTACAATTTTTATGCAAATAATTTTCTTCTATCTCTAATAAATATCGAGTTATGCAGTCGTAAAAATGTGTATAAGTTTATAAAAACAGATAAATTGCTCGACTTGGTTAGGTTTTTTGTCCGTATCTCGTTTCCAGTACAATTATTTGAAAAAATTATAAATATCAATTTTGTAGAAAACAAAATTTTATAAAAGACTTAGGTATATGTTTAATGTTTTTATCGCAATTAGGTATCCAGGTTCTATTACAAAAATTAGGTCAAAAATTGAATCAGTAGAATAGTGTTTGATCTTGGCATACCTTGATTATTCGTTTTTTTAAACATTTATTGTTGAAATAACATGTAACATACGTGACAGTAATGTTGCTGTCACGTAACATACGTGACAGCAACATTATCCATCAATATAATCACAAAATATAAATGAAATTATTAATTAAGGTACATACATGTGGTTAAAAAAAAAAGTACGAGTAAAAACGGTGACTTAACGTATGCATGGACGTGGATTAACAGATGGTGTGCTGGCTATGCAAACTCTTAAAATTTCATCAGCAATCGAGGAGTTCTCTGGGGTTTGTTCTTCATCTAGCGAGCAACATGTCGACAATCGCACTTCGCGAATAATTCGCGATTCAAAGGATATCGAAACATTTGAAACCTGGTTTGAAAGTCATGGTCCGATTCCTTATTTGAATAAACTAATGTCTTTGGATACAGGTATAACGGGAGGTATCAACTGTCATGACGCTCAGGATATTGGTATACATATTATGCAAAATACTGAATATAAAAATTTTCATGAAGTTTCTTACTCAAGAAAGGATAGAGTTTTATCCATCGCAGCTGTAAATTCATCCCTAAAAGTTAGGAGAACTAGAGTAGCAGCACATTTTTTGTGGGGCATGCTATTTGTTTTATCTAGATTCTAGATCAGGGTTTCCCAACCAGTGGTCCGCAAGAGGGTAGAAGGTGGTCCGCGATTGTCCGCCGGTCAATAAACGAGCCAACGCGCGGGCGGTTCCTGGTCGAGAAGTCTGAATAAAAAAAATGTGGAGTTACGCTTTTCCCCCGTAGTTGACAAAACACAAATTTCGAATTCAACAAGTGGTCCCGGGTCAGAAAAAGGTTGGGAACCACTGTTCTAGACAGTTTAAAAATATTTATTATGATCTTATTGTGAAAAAAAATGTAGTTCTATTTCTATATTTTTTTCTATCTTCTACTTTGATAATAAAAAAAATTATACCTTATTTTATTGTATTTTTGTTTTATTTTTATGGTCAGTTGGTAAATGATCTTGTTAGTTTCGCAAAGTAATGTTTTTAAAGTGTAATACTTTTTTTCATATTATAATAGACTAGCTGGTACCCGGCATGCGTTGCTATGCCATTTAATAACGAAATTATTTCTCCCTTTCCCATTCGTCCCGTTCACCTTCCTCCTCCCATAATCAACTCCTTCCTCCCGCAGATCCCCCTCCCGATATCCCCTCCCCCCTCCTGAGTTCCCCTCCGCCCTCCCAGGTTCCCCTTCTGCTTTCTGCATTCCATACATTCATTCCCGATACATTCAGTTTTCAAAGAGCTCGTGTGCCACTTATTGCAATTTTTTTATACAAATTTCATGATGCCAGAGCAAAGTGTCCTTTCCCATTCGCCCCGTTCCCCTTCCGCCTCCCCTTCCTCTCCCGCGTCCCCTTCCCCTCTTGCGTTCCCACTCCGCCTTTTCCGCCTTCCCTCTCCTCACTTCCCTCGCCCGCTTCCCCTATCCCTTAAACCCCCCTCCCGTACTCTTCTCCCCCCTCTCGGGGTTCCCCTCCCCACCCCTCCCGCGGACACCCTTCCCCGAGTTCCCCTCCCTTGTTCCCATCCCATCCCCTCCCTCATCCTTCACCCCTTTCCCATCCGCCACCCCCTCCCACATTCCATATATTCAGTCCCGGTACATTCAGTTTTCCAACAGTTCGCGTGGCACCAATTGCAATTTTATATACAAATTTCATAATTCCAGAGCTCATCAGTATATACAGAAACCTTTGCGGGCGTGCTCACAACAACTCACCAAAGTTTCATCGCAATCGGATGAGCGGTTAGCAATTCACGGGAAAGTACTAGCTTATACGGGAAAATGAAATTGTTGTTTTCACTATCTTCTTCGCCATTTTTCCATATTTTCTCACTGTTTAAATCTTCCCTCGACTACGACAAACATTTCAAAATCATCTAAATCGGCCCGGCCGTTCTCGAGTTTTAGCGACACAAATGAACAACAATTGATTTTTATATATGTAGATTTTGATTCAACAATAAAACGATAAAAATAAAAATTGATCCCAATTGTTGTCATTTGTAGGTACCTATAATGTCTTATAATTAATATTATTATTCAACTACAGTAGTACACCCATTTAATTTTCGGTCACATAAAAAGGCATTTGTCAAAATAATTAATTGGTTAAAATAACATTGTATTATGCAAGTATTTTAAAATTAAAATGAATATAGAAGCTTTAGGTCTATTTCATTGATTTTAACAACGCTTTCGGAATTGCCTGTTTGTGTTGCTTTTTATTGAGGATTTGAACAACCTCATTTACAATGCCACAATAATTAAAAAATATAGGTATATTGAGTTAGTTTATATTGCACTTCGCATATAAACCATTAGTAAAATTATAATTCTATGGTTATTATAAACCACTTTTACAGTAATCAAAGCAATTTTTGTTTAAAACATTCATTCTTTCATTGAGGTATAATATTCAATGCTTCTGCAATTCTTCGCACTTTCGGACATCCCATAAAACACAAAAAAAAATCAAGTCGGCTTCCTACCCCTCCCCGCCCCCGCCACGGCCGCGCTTACTTCGCTATATCCAGCTATATCCCGCGCCGATCGGCTCGCTTGCCCCCCGTGCGACTAGCCCCACCGCTTCCCTTACCCCGCGGGCTCCTGTTCATACAAAAGTCACGTGGAATCTGCGTGCAATCGAAATAAATTTAAAAAAATAGGTCGCCGTTGAAAATTTAGTTGGATCTTTGCAGAAATCATTTTAACATAGCTATCCTATCAATTTGACTTAAAAAAATTGGACGGAGGATTTTTCCGGAGCGATATTTTTGACTGATATCAAAAAAGCATGTACCAAAAGAAAAAAATGTTGGATCTTTTGATTAAATAAAGCTAACACCAATATAAAGACACTTCGTGATCAAAAATTGGAGGGAGGAATTTTCCCGGCAAGAATAGAAATAAAAAAACAAATCTCTTTTTAAAAACACACTTTCCCAACAATAATATTGTTGAATTTCTATTTAATCAGGTGGATATTAATTACCTAATACTAACAAGATGTGAAGAGTTTTCGAAAGAAATACTTTTCTAGCGAGTTATAATTTTTTTTTCAGTTTTTGCTAAAAATAACTAGGTAACTTCCCGTTAAATATTTTGTTGGATCTTTTGTCATTCGTCATCCCTAAATGATACTCCACGTGACTGCAAAGGTTTCATCGACGGAGGAATTTTTGCGTACCTCAAACTCTTTATTGATTGGCCTACTACCTACCCAAGCAATAGGCCACTTGCATGGATTTCATAACGACTTGGAAAAAATCGTGTGGATAGATATTTTTACCAAGATTACGAAAATGTTAGTAAAAATTTTTAGAAATGTAGTTTTTTTTAAATTTATTTTTAAATAAATAAATCCATTATTTAGGCCCGTGACGTCACTACATGAAAATGTCCCATCGCCGAAAATGTTAATTATTATTTTTAATTTATAAACTAACGTTTAGACAAGATTTTTATGCATAGCACAAAGGGTAACAATTATTATAAGCAATAATTATCAGCCTTAAACACTCATCAACATTTAAAAATCTTCCGAGAAAAGATACTTGCCGCCAACGCCGTTGGCAGCAAGTATCTTTTCTCGGAAGATTTTTCAATGTTGATGAGTGTTTCAGGCTGATAATTATTGCTTATAATAATTGCCGAAAATGTTCCTATTAATTTTGTAAAATTCCACACTGATTTATTTTTTTTATATGGCAGCACTTTGATTTCAGGCGAATTTTTGAATTTGACATTTAACGTTCAGTAGAATTATTGTTTGTTCTCTGCGAACTTATCATTTGGTTTCTTTTTGACATATGTTATGAAGAGAACCCCGTTCATTTTACGATGTCTGCACGTGTAGAGGTATAATGGTAGTGGTGCTGATCTTAACAAAATCAAATTTTATAATATTCTTCTTATTATTATAATTTACAAGTACAAGTATATTTCATTGGATTTAGTAATATAGACGTTGAACATTATAATGATTTATGATCAATAAGTTGGATCAAGGAAAAAAAATATTTATGAGATGTAATATTTTTGGAATGCCTCGCTATTCTCCTGTGCCCTTTCTTGTGGAACATGTTCTTTTTTTAAATGATTTTCGGCTATGTAATTATCGTTTTTTCGCACCCATAAAATTATGTCCCGTCTTTCCGGTTTATAAAAAATGGTCTGATTTTTCGGATTGAAATTTTCAAAAAATCGCCAGGGTTTCAAAAATACGATTAAAAAAAATGCCGAATGTCTTAGAATATTTACCTAAACCGGATTTTTTTTTAAATGCGATGCAAGTGGCCTATCCGCAAAATAATTATTTGTTCTTTGTAGCATTTTGATCTCGCCTGACTTATAGGACAGTGCAATTAGTGCAAAAAAGGGGGTCGCGATCGGAATTATTTCGGTAGCCCCAATTTTTTTATATGTTTTATACACTCATCTCCTGATGAAAAATCTGAGTTTTCGACCTTGGGTCACTTGAGCTTTCGCCGCCATTTTGAAAAAACCTGCTGAAATCGCGCCAAAATCTAGTTTTTCTCAAATATTTCGTTCCCAATGAAAATTTTGGATAAGGTAACTTCACAAGTTTTGTAGAACATAAAATTACCTACAATTTTTATTTAAAAAAATGTCTTCTACCTCTAATAAGTATTGAGATACACAGCCGTAAAAATGTGTATAAGTTTATAAAAACAAGTAAATTGCACGACTTGGTTTGGTTTTCTGTACGTACCTCTTTTTCAGTACAGTTTTGTAGAGAATAAAATTTCTAAAACGATTTTTATGTTTTTTGTATTGTTTTTACTGATTTAAAGTATGAATAAACAAATATCGGTAGGTGAAAACATAAAAATTTATCACGATATTACCACGTCTTTAATATAGAAATAACGAAAAATAAATACAGTGCGCAGTTCACATGCCGTAGAAATGAAACCTTCAAAAAACTAAAGTAGGCAAGAGTGGGTTGGCTACGAAGCACCGCACAAAGAGAAGCCCGATTATTATCTCATTCTCTCGCAGTCCTATAGATGTATGCTTTTGCCTCTTTTTAGTGTCGCTATTTTTAGTTTCATCGAGTTTCAATTCACAACGGTACTAGGCGATTTGCAGGTGCTAGAAGTTTACACTTCAAAGTACAAGTGTGCAGTTCACACGCGGTAGAAGTGAAACCTCAGAAAACTAAAGTAGACAAGAGCGAAGAAGCTACGAAGCACCGCACGAAGGGGAGATCGAATAGCTACGAAGCACCGCACAATGAGGAGACCGATTAGTCTATCTAATCTCTTATACTTATCACTCAGAAGTAATAAGTAAATAAGTACTTTTTTTCATTTTTTTTATTTTTTCATTCATAGTGTAATAATAAATTTTGTTAATTATTTTAAGTTTTAGATACTTACTTACTAGCGACTTGAAATTCAAATGAAACAGAAATGTGTCACGAAAATTTATTATTTTAATATAATAGTTAATTAGTTCTAATATAATAGGTACGGTAAATCCTCGCTCTCACTCAAGGCTCCCATAGTCCAGCGGCGTAAAGCGCCTCATGAATTTAGTGGCCAGACAATTCAGACCGCGTGGGTTCGAGTCTTATAAAATAAAATAAAAAACGTTTTAATTTTTGCAAAATTAATATTCAATCTTCAAACCACACAAAATTAAAATGAACCACACCAAGAAGAAACCATAATTATTAATATGATGACCCAATGTATAGCAAAAGGTGCACCAGAATTCAACGTCAAAAATATGTATAAAATCATCCTTCACTAACTAACTAACCATAACACCGTTTCTCCGCAGGGGTAGGCAGAGAGGACGGGCCGCCAAACAACTCGGTCTTGGCACACACTCCTTGCCTCGTTCACATTCATACATCGTCTCACACATCCTCTTCTATTATTTTGACTCTTGATGCAGCCCGAATCAAGTATCTGATTCACTTGATCTTGCCATTTTTTATATTAGCTCCACTCAGAAGGCCATGAGAAAAATAATTTCCCTCAGGCCCTATGTCATCTTAGGGGATGCAGTGAGGAGGGTCTTTCAACATCATTTTACAACTCATCGTATTTCTACGTAATGTGTTTATTTATTAAATTGATAAAATTGAGCACAATCTTTAAATTAAATTATAATTAATTATCAATCTAACAATTAACAATGTATTACGGCCAAATAAACGCATTGTTCCCACCCGCCAGTTACGGCGGCTACCCGCTAGGAGCGAGGAACCGAGGTAGGTACAATGCCAAACCGCGCGCCAGAGCTAAGCGCCCCGTTATTTGAATGATGCTCGTAGTAAAAAATCCCAAAACGTCAGAAACATGTCACTAAAAATCGGCTGACCGCGTGCCGCATGGCCGACCCGAAGAGCTACGGCATTCTTCGGACATATTCCGAAGCTTTGGTTCCAGCGGTAGTAAGGTTTGAACAAGATAATATTAAGTAATAATATTTCTCTTCTAAAATGTAACCATTAGTCAAAGGGTCAGCTATGCGTCTCGTGTGACATTATCTTGTTCGAGCCCTTGGGATGTACCTTTTTGACATTATTATTTGTTTGTCACCCATTGATCGAAGTTGTCACGACAATAAATGGCGATATTGGCGATCCACGTCGCAGAGTGAAATGTTTCTTGTGTGTTAATTATTATTATAGGATTATTGCGTTATTATTATTATCTTTGGAAGGTTGAGTATTTTTAAATGGATATCACACCCACCCTTTCCACTAATCTTCTAATAGATGTAATATCAATAGTAATGGAGTGTAAAATGCTTCTAAAAATATTGATACCAGAATAATTCTATAATAATTGGATAATTACTAGAGCGCCGTTTTAGTTATGTTGCGTTGTACAATTTATTATGAGTTCCTAGGGTATATGTATTTTTATTATTTGAATTTACAAACAGATACATAAAACATACCTACTTACCTGGCAGGTCAATTCACTATATTAAACTCTAGACATCAGCATGTTTTTACATAGCACGATATTTTTACTATTACAGTTACATGATATTTTTAGATACTTAGCAAATAATGTAAAATTATGCATGATGTCTAGATTTTTTTTTTAAATATAATATCAACCTTTCGTTTTTTATGAATGGCTTGGTGAACCACCTATTACTTGAGGCACCGGCCGCGCCTGGTAGGAATCAGAGGTTTAGTGTATCCAGGAGTGACGGACGTATGAGTCCATCCCTCCAATAGCTGTGCAAAGCGATGAGTCGAGAGAGTCCTGCTGAAAAGGTCGAAAGGCCTCCCTCAACCAGTCTCTCTCCGCCACGCAGTAGGTGGGCAGGCGCATCCGCTGCCAAGATCTCACCCAATGAGTTCGGGCACCCCTGCTAAGTCACCAAACGTAGTGAACCACTTGGGGGTGACCTATGGCAGAGGTGTTGGTTATCCAATAAATGGTTCCCGGGGCGGCGGTACCCATACCCGCCTCCCAAATTGAAATGCCACACGTCTTCTCGTTCATTCGCTCTACAATCCATCCGAGTGTTCCTTTCGTAATTTTACTCATTACGTTTACATTGGCCTTGCATTCTTCGCGGATCTCCACGTTTCTCCCAAGATCGTACATGGTTTTACCATACTCACGCCTCAGGAATCGCAATTCTACAGCATTCAGCCTACTTTCCTTCCTATGCTTCCTTCCTCTACCAGTTCCATGCCTCACAGCCATACATGGGGGTCGGTTCCAGCACTCTATTATCGATAGCTGGCTTCGCTTCTTTGGACAGTTTTTTTGTTGGCGCCACTGGCGTTCTATCCTCCGTTAATGGAGTTACCTACATTTAACCTTGTTTCACATATCTCTATCAGCCTTCCCATCTACCGTAAACACACTTCCCAAATATACTTCACAATACATACTTCAAAAACTTATCCACCTGCTCCAAGTATTCATCATTCACAACTAAGTTTCACATTGTTTTCGTATCAAACACCACGATTTTAGACTTACTTACATTCATCATTAACTCATTCTTCATACATATTAAATTATCTGTCTAGGTACATTTAAATTAAATATCTAAGCATAGTTTTCTATGTTTTCATATTGTTTAATCGAAAAAAATCCCAAGCATTTGGGGCATGGCAAATAATCATTAAATGAGGAATGGTATTTTCTTGTAATGGGTTTTTTGTATTCCTGATAATTTTGTACATAATCTCCCGTTTTATGCAATTTAGCAGAAGACCTTTTCTTTCCTTGCCATTCATTATTGTCAGGATATTTTGAATTTCACATTCTATCTCGTGGTTTCTGAAAATATGCCTCGAGTCCTTTTCGAAATAAAAACAAAAATCCGGCATTCAACCTCTTTTGAAGTGAAAACTTTTGTAGCACCGTTGTGATTTGAAACTCGATGAAACTAAAAATAGCGACACTAAAAAGAGGCTAAAACATACATCTATAGGACTACAAGAGAATAAGATAATAATCGGGCTTCTCTTTGTGCGGTGCTTCGTAGCCTATCCACTCTTGTCTACTTTCGTTTTCTGAAGGTTTCATTTCTACGGCGTGTGAACTGCGCCCTGTATTTTTTTTGTTATTTCTTTATCAATTTTCTTCTTGGATTTGGTCAATACATTAAAGTTTTGTGGAAACGACGAACGAAGGTCGTTTTCAGAATGGGGGTGAGGTTTGTCTAGGTCTTGGAGGCGGATGACCGGGACACACTGAACCCCAGATTCCTACCCACCCTTTAAACCCCTTTCCTTAAAATAATTTTCCTCTCCTTCCTTTCCTTCAAAAGCTCTCCGCACAACATACCCAAAGATGAATAATTTCCCTCAGGGTCTTCTGTGTGGAGCTCATGTAAAAAAAAAGAAAAAAAAAGTACGAGATTTTAAATTAGTGACTGGTTATTCGTAACCCAATAATGATTGTCTTTCTTAAAAAAAAATTCTGCCTTTATTGCACTTGTCAATTGCTACCTATCGCAATAAGGAGCCAATTTTATGCATCCCGAATAATTATTGCTAACTAAAATAACCTAGTTCCTGTTCACTCTATATATTTTTTTTCATTAGCTCCACACTGCAGGCCCTGAGGAAAACAATTTCCCTCAAGGCCTATGTCATCTTTGGGGATGTTGTGTGGAGGGTATTTTTGGGGAAAGGAAGGAGAGGAAGTTTTGGGAAAGAAAAAAGTATGAAGGGTAGTTAGGAATCTGGGGGTCAATGTGTCCAGGAGTGACAGACATATGAATCCATCCCTCCCACTGTGATATAAGGCGTGGATCGAGAGTCCGGTTGGAGAGATGAAAAGGTCTCCCTCAACCAGTCTCTCCCGATCCGGCCCGCCATGTAGTAGGTGGGCAAATGCATAGGCTGCCAAGACCTAGACACAGCTCACCCCGTGAACCCGGGCACCCCCGCTAAGACACCAAACATATCTAACCACTTGGTGTGACCTATGGCAGGGCTGTTAGTTATCTTGTAAATGGTTCCCGGGGCGGCGGTACCCACACCTGCCTCCCAAATTTTTAATTTGATTGTTGTTTTTCCTCCCAAATATAAAATGATATAATAACAGTCTACCGTTTTGACTTCTTGGGATTCTGTTTTGGTTTCCTTCAAAATAATATTTATGTAACCAATCATTTTGTACCTACGATAGATAGACCGTTTGCAAATCGAGAACGAATTAAAAGGATTCTGAAAGCATCGTAATTTAAACGTACTGCATTCAGGAATATACGGAGGTCGTCAAATGTTCGTAATGAACGGACGCCCTAAATATGGAATGAAGTGTGATATACGTACGATATACGCGGTTGCCAAAACGGCGGCAATATGAAAGGACGCCCAAAAGACTCTAAAGTATACGTACCTATCAAAAATTTGAATACCCTCAAAACACAATTTCTGGATAATTCTTTTACTATCACTCTTTTGTCAACCTAAAAACATGTGAACATTCACAGCAATTTTATTTAAAAACCTACCGTAAGCAGTGGTAGCCAAAAGGATGCGAAGTGAAAGGACGCCAAATCTGTAGGGATGTATATATATATATATATATTTTTTTTTTTTTTTTTTTTAGCATATAAAATATAATGTTAAATGTACATTATGTAATAATTTGTGTACATTCATGTTCAAATATCTTAATTAATACCACTCTTCCATGGAAGCATTAGCTTGTGTCTGGAAGAGTAGTGTACATTTTTTAAATGCTTTATTATATCTTAAGTTCTTAAATCACAATGTGAATGTAAAAAAAAAAACAATAAGTTGTAAGTTCGGTTTAATGTAATTGTAATTATAAGTATTTATCAACTATCAAACAATTCTATTATTTGGATAATGTATCTAGAATTATTGTAATTAGTTGTCAAAAACAAAACAAAATTTAACTTATTTGACGAATGGAGTATCACTAGGAAACTGAGTTATAAGTTATTTTTGAGATTAGATTAGTTGGAAACTTTTATTTTTATTTTTTTGAGATTATCTTTAAAATATTTTTTAACAGTGTTTATTAATTTGATTTTATCATTAATTTTTCTAATTTCATCCGGTAGTCGGTTGAAAATAAGTCTTCCTTGATAAGTATAAAAATTTTGTGCGAAGGAAGTGTTTAATTTTGGGCATGAAAAAATATATTTATGTCTTGTACGGTTTTCAGTTATAAATTGATACTTTTCTTTTTCTTTTATAATTTGAATCAATGCATTTTTATTGTACAGATCTTTGAATGAAGGTACTTGGAATTCCTTAAATAATTGATCCGTTGGGTAGTCAGAAGGTTTTTTTAATATAATTTTAATTATTAGCCTCTGCACAACTTCAATCGGGGAAAGAGTAGTTTTGTATGCGGATCCCCAGCTAATGATAGCATATTGTAAAGTTGATTGAACCAAAGCGTAATATATTAGCTACAAGTTTTTTACAGATAAAAAATTTCTGATTCTTAAAAATATATAAATCAATTTTCTAATTTTTTTTACAACTTGACAAATTTGTTCCTTCCATTTCAAATTTTTATCGATAATAACTCCTAAATATTTGATTGTGTTTGTTGTTTTTAATATTGTGCAGTTTGGGATACAATAGTTTTTACTATGTGTTTTGGAATTATCATGGATGATGATGTCAATGTTTTTAGGGGTATCATTTTTATGTATTGCAAATGGAATTACAAATGTTTTATCACTATTTAGTGATAGTAAATTTACGTCGAAGAAATTCTTTAAAATATTTATGTCTTCGGTGGCTTTAAATGTTACTTTTTCCCAAGTTTTATCGCTAATTATTGGTACCGTATCATCGGCATATGAAGTAATTTGGCCATGTAGTGGTTGAAAAAAAATGTCATTAACATATATGGTGAAAAGGATTGGTCCGATTACTGTACCTTGCGGGATTCCAAAGTCAGATATTTCTTTATCGCTATTAATTTGATTTATTTTTACGACTTGCGCTCGATTTTTTAGGTAGTTCGAAATCCATTTAATCGCATTGTCTTTTATACCTACATTGTTCAGTTTTTTTAGTATATATATATATATATATACACCCCACATTGCAATTAAGATAAGAAAAAAACAAGATTTCATTCAATTTCGGCTTGTCATTATGTTATTATTGTACAGCAAATATATCAGCAACTTTATTTTTTTATATGATTATTTTTAAACAAATATTAGATATTTTCTTATCCACGATTATAAATTCCTACAATGATGTGCTTAATATATAAGTAACTAGCTGACCCGACGAACTTCGTACCGCCTCAGAATCAATAACTGTTGAATTAAATTATATTTTTTATTAAGTTAAAAATTACACAATGAAGCAATTATCGATGCCCAACTGCCCGTGTTTTGTTTTTGTCAGTGTCAAAGATGGAGTTGTGTACGGATTTTTATTTTTTTGTGATTTTCTTACTTTTCCACTTACTTACGGGAATTTTTGAAAGGAAGCGGGTACGGGTGCCGCCGGCTCGGGAACCATTTATTGGATAACAAACACCTCTGCCATAGGTCACCCCAAGTGGTTCGCTACGTTTGGTGATTAAGCAGGGATGCCCGGGTTCATGGGGTGACTTTTGTGCGGGTCTTGGTGGGGGATGCGTCTGCCCACCTGCTGCGTGGCGGGCCGGATTGAGAGAGACTTGTTGAGGGAGGCCTTTTGACCTTTCTAGCCAGATTCTCTCGACCAAAGGGTCGAAAGAGTCCGGCTGGAAAGGTCAAGGTAAAAGGTCGATTCCGGTCAAGTCAATGGCCTTGCACCGCTGTTTTAGGGATGGATTCACTGACCTCCAGATTCCTACCCACCCCTTATGCCTTTTTCCTTCCCAAAATTTCCTATCGTACCCTTCCTTAAAAAAACCCCCCACAAGAGACGACATAGGTCGTGAGTGGAGCTTACGTAAAAAAAATTCGTTTCATTTCAGAGATTTATTATTATTATATTTTTCCTTTGGAGGGGTGCAGAGACATACGTTCACCGTTTATCTCATTTTCGACTATTGACATTTAGTGTGAAAGAAAGAGGGGCAGCATTATATGATTAAGAACAAAAGCAAAACAATCAGCGATTGACATTTGACGTTTTTGAATTTTTGGAATTCACGCACAGTTAAATATTGTACCTATAACAATATTGCTACAGTGCTTTCAAAATATGAGAATTCATATAAAACAAATTTCTCTTCAATTTATGACTGATTTAATAGTAAAAAAATATATGTGAAATATTTGGAGATTCACAGAGATGAGTGTAATGAAATAAGAATAGGACTCTTAGATGATTGGGCATATAGAGCCAATGATCTAAAGAAAGGTTGTAAGGAGAATATATGACGTGAACTTGAACGGTAGAAAAAGTCGGGGATGCCCGAGAAAGACATGGCATGATTGAGCAAACCGAATTCTTGAGTCACGTCGAAAGACAGAATAAAAGAGCGATGTAAGGATGTGAATGAGGCAAGGAGTGTACGCACAGACCGAGTTGTTTGGCGGTGTTCTCTGCGAACCCCTGCGAGGAAACAGCGGGATGGTTAGTTATTGTGCAATAATATTTATTTATTATTAAAGGCATGTTATTTTATTTGTTTACACAGTTTTAGCTTTCGATTTTCCTTTTAAGAGATTTAAAATGTATTTTTACATAAGCCCAACACAGGAGGCCCTGGGAGGAAAATAATTCCCCTCAGGACCTATGACATATTTGGGTATGCTGTGTGGAGGGTCTTTTAGGAAAAGAAGGAGAGGAAGTTCTGGGAAGGAAAATGGTATTGGGGGTGGGTAGGAATCTAAGGATTTAACATATAATTTTGTTGTAAAGTTCGCAAAAGACCCTAAAATTCTTTCTCCTGTAAACGAACATGCATAATTAATTCGACAAGATACCTAGTGTCAATCCTGATAGACATGATAACCATTTATTTTTAATTTTTTTAAAAGAAAGACAAACTTTCCCGGGTTACGAATAACCCGACAATATTTGAAAATCTCCTACTACATACAGTAAGCCGAAAATGTTGCTTGAGTCGCGATGGAGGACTTAGCCAGCTGAGGAATCGAACACGGAACGCCTGGGTGGGACCCAAACGCGATGCCAACTCAACCACTGACCGGTTTATGATATAATTCAAAGCAATATATTTATGTAATTAACTAATATATGTAAATCAAATTTTTCATTAATTATAAAAATAATTCGCCTCAGGGCCTATTTCATCTTTGGGGATGCTGTTGGAGGGACTTTATAGGTGAAAAAGGAGAGGAAGTTCTGGGAAGGAAAAGGATACCAGCGGTGGGTAGAAATCTGGGGATCAGTGTGTCCAGGAGTGACGGACGTATGAATGGATCCCTCCCACTGTTCCGAGAGAGTACGGCTGGAGAATGAAAGGGACTCCCTCAACCATTCTCTCCCGAACCGTCCTGCTACGCAGCTGGTGGGCAGACGCATTCGCCGCCTAAACCTAGACAAACGTCACCACATGAGCATAGTCACCAAACGTAGCGAACTACTTGGGGTGACCTATGACAGAGGTGTTGGTTATCCAAATGGTTCCCGGGGCAGCGGTACCCATACCGCCTCGCAAATTGAATCTTTCCGAAGTCTACGATTTCTTTACAATTAATAGGTCACATAAAACTTCTACTGATACTGTGTTGCAGTAATAATTAGTCACTTATATCTAGAGTTCATTCTTTAAAATTAACATGAAAAAACTGTTTTTGTGAGAAAACCACACCGGAGTCCACTGCCATAATCCTAATACGGTAATAAGTATTGTGATGCGGGATCCAACTGGGGAGAAGAGGAAGCATAGGATGGTCCCAGCAAATATAGATCTAGAGACTAAACCACACCGGAGTCCACTGCCATAATCCTAATACGGTAATAAGTATCGTGATGCGGGATCCAACTGGGGAGAAGAGGAAGCATAGGATGGTCCCAGCAAATACAGATCTAGAGACTAAAAATAACTAATCACACTTCAAGCAACGTTTTAATTCTGAATGATAAGTCCCAAAAAAATCTATACTAATTTAATAAATTTTACGTGCGCATTGCCGCCGGGTTGATTGATTGAGGGTCCGCGACGTATGAGCCAGTCATATTGGCGCCATCATATTCTATAAATACCTATACAGTCGTCCAGCCAAAAACTTGAACGAATAAGCGGCAACGTCGCAAGACATCGGTTTGTCGTCAACATAAAAACTAATATATAATTGGACGCTTCATTGTGGACCAAATTAAAGTAAATATACGCAGGATGCCTCACTGCATTGAAAATGAAAGGAGTTCAGATTGGTGGAACGTTAAAGGCCGTTTTTTTCGTTTTGTATATTTTTAAATTAATGTTTTTCAAAAATTTAAATACCAAGCTACAATCAAACACTGAAAAGATAGTATATACTTTAACTAGAATTATGTAAAATCAAGTCCTTCCGATAGACGCAGTAATGTCGATCTGATGAAAGGACGCAGAAATGATAGCGGGATGTATATATATATATAATATGTTGATAGGTTTAATTCCTTTTTATTAATTTCTAAATAAAACACTTGTGTTACAAAGTTTTTTTTAACTAAGAAACGACATTTATGTTTATTAATATCACTTTGAATGGTTTTTTCTAACAATCAAATAATAGAATAACAAAACAAATGACAATCGATGATTGCATTCTAATTGACATTATAGGATTCAAATTTAAAGGGAATATATTTCCTTTACATCTCCCCCCCCCCCCCGCGGGAAAGAAAATTATTGCAAAAATTTTCATTCATCTTCGATATCCTCTTCATGGTTCATCAATGCAGGTGCTGGAATTAATTTCGAGATGTGGAAAAAATTTGATTCTAATTTTTTTCGACCAGTATTTATCTTGTAAATTGAGTTTGATAATTTTTCTATTATTTTGTAGGGTCCGATTCTCAATTCGTCGAGCTTCTTCCTGTTAAGTTTGTTTCCATTCTCCACAAAAACAGTATCACCAACTTTGAAGTTAATATGTCTCCTGGTTTTATCGTAAATCATCTTGTTGTAATTATGTGACTTTATAGTATTTTCCAGAGCTTTTTTTCTGTCTTGAATCAAATCGATGTCAGTCTTCTTAAGTTTTAACTCATTTGGCAAAATCGTAACATCTGTGCCGTTAAGTAGGTACTGAGGCGCATAACCAGTGACAGTGTGCTCCGTTTCATTATAGTTTTTTACACAATTACGGGCTATAGTTGTCCAAGCCACTTTTAAGTCATTTTCGTTGATTTTGCATCTAATTTTATTGACTAGCATTTGATTTAATCTTTCATTTAATCCATTTGAGAAAGGCGAGTGAGTTTACTGCAGTAAAAATGATTGGAATATTTTTTTCATCCAAAAATTTTTTGAATTCTCTAGAATTAAGACCCGGATATTGGTCTGATAGTATCATGCCAATGTCATTAGTTTCTGTGGAGTTTAAGAGTTTGATGAAATCGTTGGTATTTTGAGTTTTTGACGTCAAAATATATGCAAACCTCGTGAAATGATCTGATAGCAGGTGCAAGTATCTCTTTGTTGACCGTGAACCCCCAAAACCACCTATCGTATCAATAGAACATATTTCAAAAGGTTTTGTTGCGGGACCCAAGTAGGACATCAATCCATATTTATTTTGACCTCTTGATTTGTTCTTTAAACATACTGCACAACTTTCGCAAGTTCTCTTTATATTGTTTGTCATGTTTTCTGATGTGTACCATGAGCTTATCATTTTTTGCATTTGATTAATTCCTATGTGACCTAGGTCTGTGTGAACATTTTTGATAAAATCTATGCTGAATTTTTCTGATAGAATTATTTTTTCTTTTTTTTTTACTTTCTTGTAATAAACATTATTCTTCGATATCAATTTATCTTTTCTGCACTGTATCTTCTCATTTTTGACCTGATCTTTTAAGATATCTTCTAATTTTATTAAGTTGACAACTTTTAATTGCTCATCTTGGTTCTCATCTGGTTCTAAGACTGGGTTTCTGCTTAGACAATCAGCTTCAATATTGTACTTTCCTGGAGAATATTTAATTTGAAAATCATATTGGGATAAGTAATATGTTAAGTCACCCAGCTCTTCATCGGTTCTAGATTTGATATTCATATTTTCCAGCGGTTTGTGATCTGAATAAACTGTAAATGGTTTACCTATCAACCAGTATTGCCAGTATCTCACTGCCTCTTTTATAGCTAAGCATTCTAAGTAAATTGCTTTTTTCTTTTTCTGTGCGCTGTTTAATTTTTTCGAAAAGTAAGCAACAGGTTTTTCTTTTCCATCAGATTGTGTCTGTTTTAAAATAGCTCCAACACCCTCTAGAGAAGCATCTGTATATATATTAATTGGTAAATCTTGATCAAAAATTTCCAAGATCGGTTGTGAGCATATTAGGTTTTTCATCGTTTCAAAAGCATTTTGGCATTTATCAGTCCAAATAAACTTTTGATTTTTCCTTAATAAATTATGCAAAGGATCTAGTATTATTGCACTCTTCGGAATGTACTCATGATAAAAGTTGATTTTTCCTAGAAATTGTCGCACATTCTTTTGTGTTTTTGGAATAGGAAAATTCTTTATTGAAATCAAATTATCCTTTACTGGCTTGACTGAATTATTCTGAATTATATGACCCAGATATTTTACCATATCTGATGCAAATGTGCATTTTGTAAATTTTAATCTAAAACTTCTGTTTTGATTGCATTCAGCAGCTTTGTCAGATGATCAATGTGTTCAGCAAAAGTTTTTGAAAAAATAAGAATGTCATCTATGTAATTGACAGCAAATTCGTTTAGTTTATATTTTCTCAATATATTGCTTAATATCCTCTGAAAAATTGCCGGAGAAGTCTTCAATCCAAAAGGCAGGCAGGTCCATTGATAATGTCCCTCCTGTGTTACAAATCCTGTTTTTTTTTTGTCTTCAATCCGCAATGGAATAGACCAAAAGGCTGAGTTTATATCCAGCGTTGAAAAAAATTTGCAATTTCTGGTCTTTGTCATTAGGTCTTCAATCAATGGAAATGGTTGAGCTTGAGGTATTACTATTTTATTTAAGTCTCTGAAGTCTATGCATAATCTGGATCTTTTGTTTTCTTCTTTTTTAAATGCTAGAGTGACCGGTGCAGCAAATGGACTGTACGACTCTTCTATCAGTTTATTGTCTAATAATTTTGCTATTTGCTCTTCTATTTCCTTTTTATCTTCTACACTGCATCTGTAAGGCCTCTTACTACAATATTTATCCACTAATAAGTCTATCTTCGCTTCATATCCATTGACAGTGCCAACATCATATTTACTCTTCGCGAACACTGATGTGTATTTGTCTATTAGTTCATTTATTTCTGTTTTTTGATCATTATTTAAATGATTCATTGTTATTTTAAAATCTTCTTCTTTAACATGTTCGTTAAAATTAATTCTGTGTTTTTCTATATGATTAAATTTAGTATTCGTTTTCATATCTGTAGAATATTTTTCTTTTTTATTTGTATTATTTAGGCAGAGTTTCTGTGATATTTGTAAGTCTTCACTTTGGATAAGTTTGAAGTCTTTTATCATGTCTAATCCAATCAAAAAATCATACTTGAAATTGTGTTCATCAATAATGTACACATCAACTTTATTCTCCAATTCAAAAATTTTTATGTTTAACGTTGTCAAACCACTCGTCTTTTTAACACCATTAATCGTTACTAAATTTGCTTCATTCAAATTGTTTCCTTTTCCTTTTAGTTTCAATAATTTAGAATTAATTAGAGAAACATTTGAACCTGAATCATAAATTCCGTATATTTTTAATTTATCATTTAGTAATAGTTTGACTTTTATTAATGGTGTTACTATTAGTTTTTTTGATCATTTTCATTTAATTCAGTTTCTATCACTAAATTGTTTACATGTTTAATGGCATTTCTCTTAAATTTTTCATCCTCTTTTGTTTTGAACCAGCATGTAGCTTCAGGGTGGTAACGAATGCCCTTATTCAATTTTTCACAAATTTTACATGGATTTTTACCCCCATTTTTATTATGTTCTGCATTTCCAAATGTTTTCTTATTCATAAATCTTTTTTTGTTGACCATATGTTCATACTTGTTTACTTCATTAAACAAATCTACAGTATCTTGTAATCCTTCTCTATCGATCTTGTTAAGTATGAATTCTGGTAGTCCGGAAGCAACAAGATCTATCAAAGTACCGGTGTCAATTGATCTTCTCACATCCAATAGAAGTTTTTCTTTTCTCATAGCATAATCCAACAGAGAACCATCTTTGTATCTAAATGATAGTGCGTATGTGACAGGGTTCCATCCTTTGTTTGCAAATGATTCACAGAATTTGTTTTTCCATGTTGACCACTCTGAGTTCATTGTTAGTTTTATAATCATGGAACTGTACCAGTCTATACAAGATTTATCCATGAACAATCTGAGTATTTCTATTTTTTTTCCATCCATGGTCACATCAAACCGCAAACATTCTTTTTCAAACACTTCCATCCACTGGCTTGCATTTGTATTTTTAGTGCAGAATTTTTCTATAACAAACTTCTCAGCAATGTTTTTTAAGCTCTGTTGCTTATCTTCCATTAACTTTTCAATTAATTTTCCTAATGCATCTTCTTTTTGATGTACTTGTAAACTTTTTTCGTCCAATTCTTCGAGGTATTGGTCTCCAAACTGTAGGTTTCCATCTTCGTCTACATATGTTTTTTTTAGTTCTTCTGTCATGGTTAACCAGACTCTTCTAACCTGGTATCTTTTTTTCAAACTATTTTTTATTTTTCCAAAAGCACTAGTTTTCATTATCTCCTCGTGATAGCTGGCGGATCGTAGCATTTCTGGTATTGTAAACACTTTTCCATCACTTGTGACTATTTTTGTAATGCTAATAATATTTGATCTGCCATCGCATCCAGGTAATAGCGTAAATTCGAATTGAATTTTCTCCATTTTTGGTTTAAAACGAAATGTCGTTTTATAATATGTTGATAGGTTTAATTCCTTTTTATTAATTTCTAAATAAAACACTTGTGTTGCAAAGTTTTTTTTAACTAAGAAACGACATTTATGTTTATTAATATCACTTTGAATGGTTTTTTCTAACAATCAAATAATAGAATAACAAAACAAATGACAATCGATGATTGCATTCTAATTGACATTATAGGATTCAAATTTAAAGGGAATATATTTCCTTTACATATATATATATATTTTAACATGAATACCTTACTAAATTCCCATCTGCTCAACCGTCTGGATTCAGGGAGACTATGGCATCCCCGTTTGGTGTATGTTGTGAAGCTGAAGGGATTGGGGAGGGGAAGGAGATGGGGAAGAAGAAGGTGGGGAAGTACCTAGCTAATCAGATTTGATAAAAGAAACAAACACAACCTAAGCCATTTCAGGAATGCTTCAATTCTGAAAGGTGGTCATACACCAGGGCTATACTAAAAGTATCGACCAGTTCTGGAACGTGCTGCAAATATACTATTTATTATTTTAAATTAATAAACTGTGAAATAATACAAATGAATTAAATAAAATTAACCTGCGCACGCCGGGATTTGAACCCGCGACCTCCAGATTGCTTGTCGAAAGCCTTACCCCTCGACCACGGAGGCCATTTCTAGAGTGACATACTAATATTTTCCTAAATAAATCTGATATGATTTTAGATTTTCACGGCCAAAAGTATTTTTGTTGTTTGTTTTTGGGGTGTTATGCCGTGTTACGCTACCTCCTCCTTTAGCCAACGTTTCGGACAGCGTTACAGTGTCCATCATCAGGGCAGATGTGTAAATGTTAGTGGTAAAATGTGTGCTTAAGTACTTCGAAGCAATACCGTGTTGCCAGCTCCACTCCACTGCGAGCTGGAATTACAGTAAACTTGAAGATGGTTTTCTGCATTTAGCCTTGGTGCAGCCGTCAATTACCGGATACCAAGAACTATTATGTGTGTCGTTGCTTATTCAGGATATATAATGTGAGATATCAGCCCTATTTCCCGATAGCGTCGGTCATATCCATTGCTTTATCTTGAATTTCCCGCCATTCCTCTGCAACTCCCTTCAGCTGTCAATTGTCGCCGTGCAGTTGGCATCTTGAGATGCCGTGTTAATTCAATTTTGGCGTTGTTTCGCCCACGTCCGGTCGTAAAATTTTTCATTCGTAATAGAGAACTCCAGTCCAGTTTTTTTATTTTTTTTAATGAATAAAGACCTTCAAACTTAAATAACTGCATTTTTATTTTTATTTTTATAGTTAGTTTTAATAGTTAAAATAATTGTCAAAGTTTTAATTTTTAAAGACTCCCAGAAACGCACCGTATCTATGGTGGTCTTCACCCACCCATAGTTTTTTACTTTTTAAGTTGTCATTTTGAATCAGTGATGTCATGTCGAGGGAAATTTCCCTAGATCTAGGGGAGAAAAATATTTTTTAGGGATAAGGGAAATCAGGACAAAATCTAGGGAAATTTCGAACTCTGGCAAAAATTTTATTACATATGACAATATTACTGGTAATATTTATATATATATATATATATATATATATACGTATATATATTTTTTGGAATTCCTATGAATCTTAATTATTGTTCATGTACTTACATGCAATGTTATTTTTAACACTGACAACTCAAAATGATATTATGGAACGTACCCATACTACGTGACACGTTCGGGGGGGGGGGGGGTCTTCAAAATACCACGCTTGGTACAAATGAGCGGCGGGTTGCTTATGATTTTAAGTGTTTTTTTTTTATTTGGAATTCAGTTTCTAATTCAGTGGTGAATGTATTCGTACTTTTAAATTATTACTTCACGTAGCAAAAAGTGTTTTATTTGGAAAATCACGGTATTATTAGTATATTTACCAAGTTCCGATATCTTTCCAATTAATTATCATATTAATTAACATATAACAGGATTAGTGTTACACAATCGGGTGGCTACGTAGGTAATTGCGTAAATGTGAAATTCTAGGGAAATTTCACTTCGAAATCTAGGGAAATAATTTTTTTGGGCAGAACATCCCTGTTTGAATGAAGAATCATGGCCAGCGTTGCCAGAAGGTTACTTTTGTAACCTTTTAGGTGATTTTTTACTCTGAAAGGTTTCTTTCAGGTTACACTACTCAAAAGGTTACTTTTAGGTGATTTTTCAGAACCAACGTCAAACGGAATGCTCTTTTGTTTTTTTTTCGTGTTGGCTAACGGCTTGCTAAATCATGGACTATACACTTATTGCAAAACTTTACTTCTTTCTCTTTCACACTATTGTGAAAGAGGAACACGTTTCGCTCAATATTAGAATTCGGATCAGTCATATGGAATCCGCAATACAAAGTAAATATTGAAAGGTTAGAAAGAATTCAAAAAAAGACATTGAAACACCTAGACTTTAAATCTTTTCGAACTTCAGAAAACCTAAAAGACTCATTAACATTCCATAATTTATCAACTTTAGAAGATAGAAGAAATATATCCGACCAAAAATTTTTATTCAAAATCATTAACAACGTTGTTGACAACAACTGTCTTCTAGAAAACATTAATTTCCACTGTCCAATAAGAAACACAAGATCAAACCAACTATTCCACATCCCACACTCAAAAACAAATTACACACAACATTCATTTCTCTGAAGGACGTGCACAAAATTCAATGATATCTTTTACGACTCTGATATTTTTCATTTGTCCTCAGGCCAATTTATTAAATCAGTAATAGAAAAAATTTAAACAAATTGTTCATTACGAACTCTTCACCCCTGCTGCATGTTATTATTATTTTTTTTTCATTCTCATTATGTTTGTTTTCCTTCTTTTTATTATAATAGTAATATTTGGATTATTTATATATCCTATAATATGCTTTATAATTTGTATGTTTTTTTTTTCATTTCTGTTATGTACATATATATTTTTTTTTTTTCTATCACTTTATGTTTTCTTTAATGTTTTAATCTATGTTTTTATATATATATATATATATTATAAATTTTACCGGAAACTTCGCTGGTTAATGCAACCATTTACTTTATTATTTACTTATCAACCGTTACTTTATTATTAAAATATGTATTACTGTTTGTTACCTCAATAAACTAAAAAAAAAAAAAAAAATGTGTAAATTACAAATTAACCATAGCTTCTCGCTCACTCGACAAATCTGATTGATCGCTCAATCTGACTTTTTGCATTTTGAGTACCCGCTAATTACGCCGGCAAGGTTATGCAGGTAGAAAAAAATATCAGATTTTTCATACCGGTATATACAAAACAAAAAACTCGCTCTACTCAAAAATAATCCAAATGGCTTATGTCCCACTTTAATACTGAGCTCCTCATGATGATTGGTTTATTTATATCCTCATGTATTCTATCAACTTTTTACCATTCCACTGGAAAAAATACGAAAGGTTATTTTTCACACAAAAAGGTTACTTTTTTTATATATTTTAGGTGACTTTTTACAAGACACGGCTGGCAACACTGATCATGGCGGTCATGGCAGAATGCTTTGTAATGACTTTCAGGTGTGAGGTGTGTTTTTTATTCAAGATTAACTGCTTTTAACCGGTCAAAGGCCGGAGACGCGCCGGCGCGCGCGTCATATGCGCATGCGCGAGAAAATAATTCAAATATTTGAATAATACATCCGACAAAAAACTTTTGGTCCACGATTTTGGACCTTCTATGTACACAATTTGTATGGAGAACAGTGTCAGAATCGCTTGCGCTGTCATTACTCTCGGAGACGCTACAAGTTTCATTCACCTAGTCACCCTGGAATATTTTTAAAACGATATCTTCTATGACAATCGGCTGTCAGAATTTGCCGCGAATTTAACGGTCGCAATTAATGGGTGTATCGCGAATAAAACGATCATAAAACCTATTAATTTACGTAATAAATGCAAGTAATGTGGTTTTAGTAGATAGCTTATTGTGTTGTGAACGTGTTTCAGTTAATAAAATATACAATAGCTCAAAATTTATCAACAAAACATTCAATTCAAAATTCAAAGTTGTGGTTTTTTAGTGTTTTTTTGCGAAGTTCCGCGAATTTCCGCTAAATGTCACGGCCTTTGACCGGTTAATATAGAAAAACATTGGTAAAATGTCCACATTTCACCGCTACTGTTATTGTATTTAATCAAAGTGCAATATACAAACAATAAAACATCTCTTTCATTGCAAATACATGTGACGTCGTGTTTTGTGTCAGGCGTTCCTTTGTAGGTGCATTGTTTTCGTATAATACATACAGAAACACTGGTATTTATAATACACTGATCATGACGAGTGTGTAACAACTTGTATAAAAAGCCCTATACTAAAAACAATTTGAAAATACATAACCAAATGTCAAAATAGGACGACTTTAACCTCAGATAGACAAAATTTATTGCAGATTGTCCGCAAATATAGCCCTTTTCGTAAATTGTTGAGGGCCTAAATTATGTTTCAATAAACACAATAACTATTATTTATCTAAATCTCTATAAACAGTATGAAAATAAACCAAACACACGAAATGTTGAATTGCATAGGTACGTGTGCACTTCAAGTCATTTCAAATGTCAACACACTATCACCAGGTGACAGGTTAAGTGTGACGTCACCGTTAACCATTTCAGTAATGCCAACTTAACGCTGTGTTTTCAGAAGAGGTTTAAAAATACACTTTTTAATATTTTTTTAAAAACTCTGCGTTTAATATTATGAAATAAAACTTATATATTCAGAATCAGCGTTTCTTGGTCTATATGAACATATTTTTTTAAAGCCATAATATTTTTCACTGGAGTTCCTTATTGTTTTAACGAAAATAATATCTGTTGCTACCCGCAAATTCCGTAATTTTATGAAAAATTAGTGCAAGTGATTAGTGCAAACATTTTCGACAGATTAGCGTATTCCTACTACCTACGCTATATAAATCTGCGTCGCTTGTTCTCAAAAGGAAGGACGCCGCGCCGATTAGCAATCGCTTCTCGGCCTGTTGGCTAAGATAAGAGTATTATCTGTCCTATCAGCTAAATATCTGATAGTTCCCGCAATGCGGGACCAGTTTATTAAACTGGTTTTTGGAATGTGACGGGATGTTCGGGGCTTGCTCCACTCCTGTCGCGGGTTGGCCCGGCCGGCATTGCAATGCCGCTGGGATCGACCCATTTATATCCATACTAAAGATAAATTAAGCTGAATGTATTGTCTTACGTAATTACCTGATTTATAGATCAATTGTAGACACATTTAACCATTTTTCCACCTTTGGAATTTAGGTAATCGATTTTTTGAATGAAATATGACCATCGGCGATGTCATATTGGAATACTCAAATTACAAATACGAAATCATGACATTCATGTACGTTTGATAATCGTTTGACGCAATTTGATGTAGTTAGACCTATCTATAATTCAGCTTTATTTATAAAAGTTTGGTCCTGCTTTTCACAGTCTCAAGCATGTTTCAAACTCGGGCGAGTGGGCCAATGTCCGCTATGCATCTGCTTTAAAGGAATATTTGGCTGATCCAGGCTTCAAGGAGCTGGAGGTAAACTGCGGGGTGCTGGCATTTGTCACCGCATCACCAATATTTACGGCCATGGAAAAGATGCTGGCATTGCATGCCTCATTGAAGCAGAGAGTGCTTTCAACAGGCTCCAAAAAACTTATCAAATGGGAAAGTAGTTCAGAAGGTTCCCTGTCAGGTCTTTACAGGAACAATGGACAGCTGTAAGATTGGAGTGGAACGGAGGCTCTTCAGCAGAATTCCTCCTTCTACCACTCATCCTTTTGGGGAAGAAGCACTTTCTGCCCAGTTGCAGAAACTAGGTGGTGTAGCAAAGTGCTTTAGTCCAGTGCGCCTACCTCAGGGTAGCCACTCGGCGCACAACCGCCCTTCATCTAAGGAGGTTGTTGCCTTTCCCCCAAGCAGACATCAAAGGAAAAGATGGCATTTCCCTTGTTTCCCCGGCGGGCAGACCACGGGTGAAACCCCCAATATTCCTCCCGTATGAGGGGTAAGGGGAGGGAACAGAAGCGTGGCGCGAGGGGGCAGACCTCTCGTGGCCGCTTCAACAGGTGTCGCGCACAACCGCCCTTCAACATCTAAGGAGGTTGTTGCCTTCCCCCCAAGCAAACATCAAAGGAAAATATGGCATTTCCCTCGTTTCCCCGGCGGGCAGACCACGGGCGAAACCCCCGATATTCCTCCTGTACGAGGGGTAAGGGGAGGGAACAGAAGCATGGCGCGAGGGGGCAGACCTCTCGTGGCCGCTTCAACAGGTGACTATCAACCATTTCGGGCGGGTCAACTACACTACAGGATTATTGGAGAGAATGGCAGGCCTTAGATGTCCCAGAGACCATCTTACATATGATAAGAGGATACCGCATACCATTCATCCAAGAGCCCTCGTTGATAAGTCCAAGCCAAGCTTCCGCAAGGAGGTTCAAAACGAAAGTAATCCCGGAAATGACAATGATGGGAGATGGTACGTGGAAAGAGCTGACGACAATGCCACCTTCCTATCAACACTTTTTCTAGTTCAAACGAGCGAAGGAAGGAATATCTTGGAATTGTGTAGAACCCCCATCTGAAACAGAAGTCCTTAAACAAATACAGACGCCAAGGTCTTTGGAACTCACTTCAGAGATCCGTGACAAAAGGAAGATGGACTCTGAAAGGAGGTCAGAGTATTCTCGGAAAGTTGAATTTTCCTACCTTTGTGGTCCCCAGAGGTCGACTTCATACTCGGCTGATACAATTACAGTTAATGCTGAAGCTGACCCCTCAGCAAAAGTCTCTGATAAAGAAGGAGGTCTTGTCAGAAATGAAATGGTGGATTATCAACTTAGATCATGTTTCAACTCTTCATTTTCCCAGCCCAACACATCTCTGACTACGGATGCGGCAGATCACGGCCGGGAGCCCTGATCGACTATGTACCTCTGTTGGGTTGTTGGACAGACAGTTAGAGGGGGGGATATTGCAACATGAAGGAGATGACAGCAATCTTAAATGCCTTAACGTCTCTGACTCAGAATTTGAGAAGTTCAGAACAGGACAGTCGTAGCCTACTTGAGGAACAAGGGGGGCACCAAGTCGATGGGCCTCCTTCATCTGACATTTCAGATTCTTGCGCTTTTGGACAAGCACAGAATCTCTTTACAAGGGCAGTATTTGCCGGGACGCTACAATGGCCTCGCGGATCATCTATCCTGAGGGATGACATTACCAGAATGGCACCTTCTACCCCCAGCAGTAAGAGCTGTTTTTCACAAGTGGGGCAGTCCAGTAGTGGATCTATTCGCTCCCTCGAGGGCTCACTTCGTGGATCAGTATGTCTCGATAGATTCCCACGACAAGAGAGCAATGCTTCACAACGTGTTCAGCAGGAGTTGGAATTTCCCCTTGGCATGGATCTTTCCTCCCCCCTGCTTAATGCCACGAGTGCTGGCACATATGAACAAGTCATTAGGGGTGTACCTGGTTGTAGCCCCAAATTGGCCAAAAGTGTTTTGGTTACCAGACCTAAAGAGAAGAGCCCTAGACCGAACTCACATAATACCTATGTTGGTCGACAACTTGATAGACTTATCGACAGGACTTCATCCTCAACAGGTCCAGAAGCTCCAACTACAGGTGTGGAAGATTAGGGGTGGAATGAAGCTTTGAACGATTGGTCACAGCAAGAAAAAAGCTCTATTGAATGCGGGTTGGCGCAAACCTAAGCTTACAACTTATCATATGGCATGGAAGAGCTGGAAGGAATGGTGCGCCATTAATAATACATGTCCTAATAACCCTTCGGGATCTCAGCTGGCACGGTTTTTTAGCATACCTAAGAGTGAGGAAAGGCTTGGATCCCAATACTATAGCACTTCACAAGTCTGTAGTGTCGGTTTTGTATGACCCCATAGGCGATTTGAGGATAAGTAATCATCCCTTGGTCAAGCAAGTGATGAGAGGTATAGGAAATTCTGCAAATAAGAAGCTTAGAGCATTTACTTGGGATCCAGGACACTTGGTGTCTTAGCTTTGTGAGAATCCTTCAAATGACCTGACTCTTTTCGAAGCATCTCGTAGATGTTCTGTTAATTTACTTCTGGCATCAGGAAGACAAGTACAGGATCTGACCTTACTACATGCATCTTCTGATAATCTTGTTGACAATGATGATCACATTGTATTATGGCCAAATTTTTTGGTTCTAAGAAGGACACCTCTACACATAGACAATCTGGTTGGAAGCTTTACAAAGCAGAGGATCGTAATATAGATTCCATATTCTGGTTGAGAAAGCTTATGTCTTTGGGTGAGAACAGAAGACATGAAGCTGGTGTTGAATGTCTGTTTATTTCCACGTTGGGGCCTGGATGGATTAAAACAATTTTGAAGGATGCTGGGATTGATGCCTCTCCTGGGAGTTTGAGATCAGCTGCAGCTTCAAGAAGTTGGCTGGAAGAGTGTCCTATAGACACCATTTTGGAAAGAGGAAGCTGGAGTTCAGAAAACACATTCAAGAAATATTATAGACAAATCAGAGGTCTCAATGTTGAGGTGCTGAATCCCCCCATTCACTCTCAGTCTTTGACCAAGTTATTGCAAGCAATACAGTAATACTCACAATTTTGGCTTTAGAATTGTCACCAAGCGATAACAAACACTTCTCACATTATATATTCTGGATAAGCAACGACACACATGATGTTGGAGTTTTACCTACCATTAAAACTATTATTATGTTGTCTTGCTTATCCAGAATATATTTAAGCTCTGCTTGGTGAGTCCAAATTGAATTAACACGGCATGTCAAGATGCCAACTGCACGGCGACAATTGACAGCTGAAGGGAGTTGCAGAGGAATGGCGGGAAATTCAAGATAAAGCAATGGATATGACCGACGCTGGCGGGAAATAGGGCTGATATCTCACATAATATATTCTGGATAAGCAAGACAACATAATAAGAGTTTTAATGGTAGGTAAAACTCCAACATTGAGCTTAGCTCCGTCGTCTCTATTAATGTTAATAGGACTTTTATGAATTTCAATTGCCTCTGTAATTAGGCGTGCTCTATAAGTTTTGGGTCTTCCCAGGACTTCAGGAACAAATCCAAAGTAATGGCCGGTTTCAATTAAATGCTCGGTGATTGCCGATTTGTCAGGGTGGCCAAGTTTACACGCTCGAAAGTGTTCCGATATCCTTTTAGAGATCGTCCGCTCTGTTTGGCCCACATAGACCTTATCAGATCTGGAACAGCTGAGTTTATATACTCCATCTGTTTCTAGAGGAAACATGGTCTTTGCAGGCCTCAAAAAGTCTCGTATTTTTGTAGTGGTTCCGAAGACAGTCTTGATGACATTTTGACAGTCGATGACAGTCTTGATGACATTTGACAGCACACATTTTACCACTAACATTTACACATCAGCCCTGATGATGGACACTGTAACGGTGTCCGAAACGTTGGCTAAAGGAGGAGGTAGCGTAACACGGCATAACACCCCAAAAACAAACAACAACAAAAAAAGAGATATTATTCTATTTACACTGCTTCAATCACCGTTATGTAAAAGCCTTTTTAGTCATATTAACTTGCAGGTGTAAGCAATACTTACAGATTCTTCTTTCAAAAGCGAGATACATTAAAAACTTATTTGCCCAAATAATATCTAGTGAGTGTTTTATGCAATACTTACTCTTGTTCTTTCAAATTCCTCGCACATTTTAAAACATAGCATAATATATAGGGGTGATTTCATAATCCTCCTCATAGCTTATCCACTTATTTTCTTTTTAAGATTTGTTTAAGTACATAGTCCGACTTTACTATTGGGTACTCGAACCTCGAAAGAATAGTGGCTATATTGCATAAGTTAGCCAAGTTTTCTACCTACTGCAAATATTTATAATAATAATTTTTTTCCCAAATGTGGGGAGGTTAGTGTCCCATATAGTATTTATACATTATCTTTGTATTTTTCTCCTTATGTAGTGTGGTGTTTATTTTAAAAATAAAACAATATTTAAAAAGTTGAATGAAATTTATTATATTCTTGATCCTCAGTCACAAATACTTAAAACATATTTACTGAATGCCTCAAACTCAACCCAGGTGTAACAATGAATTCTGTGTAGCAACACTGCAGAGCAACAGCATATTGGTAATAAAATAATTATTTATAAAAATATTGTTTATACATAACAAATACTATTAGATTCGTTACCACTCCACTTTGGACATGAGTATGAAGATGCATGGCTCGTTTTTTTTCACTTGGTTTCCCCAATAGGCCTGTTCCATATTGTTGATTGTTAATTTATTCATCCTTATGCTGCCTTTACACACGTAAGTCGCTCATGTAAGAGATTTAAGGGGAAAAAAGTTACATATGTAAAGGCCGCCTAGGTATCATTTTCCATGGTTTGAACAAAATTCAGTTTGGCCTCATAGTGAGTGTCGTTTAGAGTCTGCTACTCAGTCCAGTGTCCAGTGTCCAGTGTCCAGTCTACAACACATAGCTAAATACATACATAGTAGAGCACAAGAACAGAACAGCACAGCTTCTGAAGACGTTGGGATAGTGGAGAAGAGATCTTTGAAGAATCCTGGGGACTAAGTAACTCACTCCAGCCGACAGGACCACAAGAGAACGGGAGTCAGGGCCCAAGGGAACCTTCCCTTTCCTTGCGACTGCTATATCGGAGGTTGGATAGTGCAGGAAACTAAAAATTTACAAAAAGCAATAAAAGCTATTCCACCTCCTTTTGAATGTTGTTACAGTACAGACAATACTAGCCAGTGAGATTAATATTATGATTACTATAGCAATAACCTTGAAATATGAAAAAGTTATGTAAAAATAGACAAGAATAAGGATTGTATTGTCAATAGTAAAGTAGGGTGGGGTCAAGGGAAGAGTAAGAGCATGCACATTATATTATTCAACATTACTTCCAAGTTGATTTGATCGTAAATTTGTTGTATTATAAAAAATAGACAAGAATAAGGATTGTATTGTCAATAGTAAAGTAGGGTGGGGTCAAGGGAAGAGTAAGAGCATGCACATTATATTATTCAACATTACTTCCAAGTTGATTTGATCGTAAATTTGTTGTATTATAAAAAATAGACAAGAATAAGGATTGTATTGTCAATAGTAAAGTAGGGTGGGGTCAAGGGAAGAGTAAGAGCATGCACATTATATTATTCAACATTACTTCCAAGTTGATTTGATCGTAAATTTGTTGTATTATAAAAAATAGACAAGAATAAGGATTGTATTGTCAATAGTAAAGTAGGGTGGGGTCAAGGGAAGAGTAAGAGCATGCACATTATATTATTCAACATTACTTCCAAGTTGATTTGATCGTAAATTTGTTGTATTATAAAAAATAGACAAGAATAAGGATTGTATTGTCAATAGTAAAGTAGGGTGGGGTCAAGGGAAGAGTAAGAGCATGCACATTATATTATTCAACATTACTTCCATGTTGATTTGATCGTAAATTTGTTGTATCATAAAAAAAAGCATGATGTTATTGTATTATGTGAAATTTTCATTTGAAAAACATTGTATTTGAACGACAGAAAAACTGATAAAATACAAAATAAAAACCGTATGGCAACTTTCAAGGACTTGGTTGAGATGCAAATACAGATGAATATTTAGTGATAAAACCTTGTTCATAACCCTGAAAAGAGTTAGAGTTCCATTATTCTAGGAAATATTGCCTGAGACCAAAACAAATTACATTTTTCGATTAAATCGAGGCAATATTTCTCATCGTAATCCACTTCAAAGGTTGTAATTTTTTGTTGTTGTTTCAAAATGTGCATCAGCAACACAAAAAATTCCCTTTTTTTTGCACAGAAATGCATCTGCATTTGGATCTGTGCCAAGTATTTGGGATGTGGCTTCCCATCTTTTATGTATTTTGTAAAAATTTTTTGCTGCATGGGACACTTGACTTCCAGTGTAAAGTCCACACTTGCTGCATCAGGAGATGCACCGAGCAATGGGTGTGATTTATGCAAAATCAAGCCGGTCTTTTTAAAAAATACCTTATAAAGCTTCCCAACTTCTGCAACAACAGCGCTTTCTAATTTTCTACCCCATATTAGAGCTGGGTTGTCTTTTAACTTGACAGCTTCCAGGATAGTTTCTACCAAGACTCTGTCAAGAGTACGGCAATGTGCAGCCTCGTAAGCTTTTGAGGCAGTTATCCTTGCATATCTCAGTTGAAACCATAAAGGACTTGTGGATTGTAGATTTGTCGCAATTTCGGCTTCCATACATGTTTTTTCAGTCATATTGGCAGAAAAAAAAATGCAACAAATCTGTAAAATGTGTAATATGTTGTTTTATAGCTTGGAGACTTAAATAGTGCAAGGACAACTGCTCAATGCTATTGGAAGTAAAGATAAGAGTTGTAGACTGGGTGTCAATAACCTCATGCTCAGCAGAATGCTGGGTGAAGCGATTAATACAAGAACCTGTTGGTACAGGCAACTTCGTCACAGTTTTTCTGCGTCCAAATTGATTTAGTTTGACAAACTTGATGGAATTACCTACCTGAGAAAGTTTTGACTTGGCCCAGTAACATTTTATAGATGTTCTCGACTCCTCCAATGTGCGTCGATTAAGCCAAGTCAGGAGTGCAATCGCATGCTTACATCCACCTTTACCTGCTACACACCCTTCGCAAAGAATACTTACCACAATACCATCTTTCTCATTGCAAACACATGTGACATCGTAAGCCGGGGTTCTAATTTTGTGTTCAGGTGTAACTTTTGCTCTAACGGTGCATAAATCGCCTTCTCATTTCAATTGTACTTTTCCAATAGCACTGTCACCGTAAGATGTTCTGGCCGAACTGAAAATAGAAGAGAATATGCTATGAATCGCAAATATCGACTGATCATATTTGAGGTGTTTCGATTATCTGTAAAAGGCTATAAAATGATACATTGTATTATGTATAACACATACAGAAACACTGGTATTTATAATACACTGATCATAACGGTTGTGTAATAACTTGTGTAAAAAGAACTTGACACTAAAACCAATATGAAAATACGATCGATGTTATCGTAAACCAAATGTCAAAGACACGACTTTATCCTCAAATAGGCCAAATTTACTGTACATTATCAAAAATATTTTTTTACAGCTAACTACGACTTTCAAAACCAAGTAATAAGATGATTTACTTACTTAGTAGCTTTTTTTCCATGAAATTCGGCACTCGCATAGTCCGTGTTACATTTAAAAAATATTTCCGTGTCAACTACTGGCAAATTATCTGATTGTCCGCAAATATAGCCCTTTTCCGTCATGATTTTATTTGTTGAGGGCCTAATAATGTTTCAATAAACACAACAACTTATCTAAATCTCTATAAACAGTATGAAAATAAACCAAAAATACGAAATGTCGAATGACGTACACCACACACTTCCAAGTCGCGATTTCAAATTTCAATACAAAACTATGCCAACTATGATATAACTTCAAGACGCTGTCAACAGGTGATTAGTTAGCAGTGGTTAGCAGTGACGTCACCGCTAACCATTTCAGTAATGCCAACTTGACGCTGTGTTTCGAGGAGAGGTTTAAAAATGCACTTTTTAATAATTTTTTAAAAACTCTGCGTTTAAAATTATGAAATAAGACTTATATATTCAGAATCAGCGTTTATTGGTCTATATGAACATATTTTTTTAAAGTCATAATTTTTTCACTGGAGTTCCTTATTCTTCAATTTTCGTTCCAACTATTTCGGCAATTTCCAAAAACGTAGGTTCTTTTGATGTGTTATTCCTTTCTTTTAAGTCTTGTCGAACCCATTCATAAAATTTCATCACATTTTCATAGGTAGGTAGGATATTCACTTTCAAATCTGTACTTTCACCAAATATTGGATATTTTAACTTGTGTCTTGTAGAAGTCATGTTAAATCACTTAAAAAACGTTCATCAACAAGTACTTGTGAATTTAATTGACGCATGACCCTTCAATTATCGACACTAGTTTAAACAAACCACTGCATTTCGTAGATTGTCACGTGCCGCCCCCCGCTTCGTCCCGCCCTTTGCTCTTTTGTCACAGCACTGATAATGAAATATTTGATTGTAACAGCTAGTTAACTATATTTAAATATGTTATTAAATAAAATAAATCTATTTTAGTAAATTCTGTACTGTTTTATAGGCCACGCAAATAGCCCTAAAACTGTCGTTTTTGTAAATGTTCAATGTCTTGGCGGGGGCTTTTACCGTTGTTTGATATTTTTAATTGAGGTAATTGATGGCAATTGGCAACTTAATACAACTATTCCAAATAAAAATTAGAAAAAAAAAATTTCATTCCGCATTAGTATACGTACGCAAAATATTTTTAAAAAATGCAGGTTAATATAATTGTACTTGAAAAAATATATATTTAAAAAGAAAACGGCACATATTTGTGCGGGCCGTACCAATACCCGCGGGCCGCACTTTGACGACCACGGGTATAAACCAAACAGTTTGTGATGTCCTTCATATCAGACGATTGCCGGTAGATGGCGCCACTATACAAGCTACCCTGTCACTTCTTGTTCAGCTAATACTTTGTCAATGTCATGTTTTTTTTTTTTACATTAACTCCACACAGGTGGCCCTGAGGAAAATAACTTACCTCAGGGCCTATGTCATCTTTGAAGATGCTGTGTGGAGGGTCTTTTTGAGGTAAGGAAGGAGTGAACACGGGTCTTGAAGAGATCCATGTTGTAGGAGGAAGGAAACACAGAGGCCGGCAAATCGTTCCACAGCCGAGCCGTTGAACTCAAAAACGAGTCATAGAAACGACCCATTCTCATGTGACTAATGTCAACCGTGTACAAATGTTGGGCGCGTGTTTGGCGTGTTTCCCGACTATGCACCGGTGCCGAGGGGATCAATGACGCTAGTTCCTCGGAGCATCTTCCATTGTAATACCGATAGAACAAGGACAGTATTCCCACCTGACGCCTGTGCTCTAAAGATTGCAGTCCGTCTGTTAAGATGGGAGAATCTATCAAACGGACCGCCCGTTTCTGCACAGAGTCAAGGGTTTTTTTTAGGTATTTTGGAGCTCCAGACCAGAGGTGGCTGCCAAATTCAACCGTGGGGCGCACTTGCGATTTGTACAGGGTTAGCAGTTGTGTACTATTAAAGTATCTGCGGACCCTGTACAGTACGCCCAGTTTCTGAGAGGCTAACTTAACTCTGGTTTCGATGGAGCCCCCGTACCTGAGCTGGTCACTTAGAGTTACACCAAGCATATCGATGGACGTCCTGTTCGGAAGGTTGCTTCCGTTAAAGGAGACTAGATTTTCATTTCGATCCCTTTTAGACTTTATCAAACATGATTGGGTCTTTAAAACATTAAATTCGACGAGGTTATTCTTACCCCAAGAGAAAACACTCTCGAGGTAACCGTCCATTCTTTGCTTCAAAGCCCTCCGAGCTATTGGAGTTTGTGTGCCCTTTGGGGTCTTGTCAAACAAAAAGCCATCATGGACTGTACTGTCATCCGCGTAACAATGAATCGGTGCACATGACAAGAGGTCATTGTTGTGCAACAGAAACAAAGTCGGTGACAGAACCGATCCCTGTGGGACGCCAGCATTTATCGAATGCGAGGAAGAGGTGAAACCGTCAGCAACCGCCTGAATCGACCTCCCCCTCAAAAAGTCGGCAATCCACGTACACAAGGATGCGGGAAGTCCGTAAGAAGACAGTTTGTTGACAAGCCCTCGGTGCCAAACCCGGTCAAAGGCCTTGGAAATATCCAGTGTAACCGTTTGGGTCTCACCGAAACGTTCCAGGCACCGCCCCCAAACATGCGTCACATACGCGAGAAGATCACCGCACGAGCGGTTCCGCCGGAATCCGTATTGACGGTCGTTAATAATTTTGTTCTTCTCGAGGTATGTGAGCAGTTTGTCGTTGATCACACGTTCCATCACCTTAGACAGAACTGATGTGATCGCTATGGGGCGATAGTTGGCTGGGTTGTAGCGGTCACCCTTCTTTGGAATAGGGTGAATGATCGCTTTTTTCCAACCAGAGGGCACAGAGCCAGACTTCAGGGACACTTTGAAAAGCTTCGTCAAAACTGGAGCTATTTCTGCAGCGCACCTCTGTAATACCAGGGCAGGTATTCCATCAGGCCCACTAGATTTATTAATATCAAGCCCTCGTAAGACTTGGAGTACATCCCGATGCCGGATCCTCAGCTTTTTCATATGAAAACCGCAATGAGGAACCGACGGCGGGGTAGCACCTTGATCATCGAGGGTCGAGTTTTCGACAAACATTTTGCCTAATAAGTTTGCCTTTTCGGCTGTGGTATTTGCTAGAGAGCCGTCAGGTCTGGTAAGAGGTGGCAGACTGGGTTTGCAGAAATTGCAACCTATTGAGCCCGCAAGCAACCAGAACACTCTGCTGCCGTGCGGGCAGGCAGCCAGCTTTCTGCTGTTCTGCAGGTCGTGCTCGAATTATGTACGCAATTCATTACAATAAAACTAAGTTATAATATTCATTCCTGGTTTATTTTGCTCTCAATCATTCAGGTTATGGGCCCATATCATAGATAGAGAATAGACCTGGATAATAAATAGACCCTAAGGCCTAAGCTACACGAGCGGTTCCCCCGCCGCGGGAAACCGCTCGAGAAAGCTGGCGGCTATAATCAAACTACACGGGTGGCGGTTCTACCGCCCGATCCTTATGCAATCGCGGGAAACCTCCCGTGTAGTTTGAATGTGGCGGTTACCCGCGGCGGGAGAACCGCTCGTGTAGTTTGCGCCTTATACCATGTGAGCGAAGCCGGGGGCAAAAGCTATAAAATAATAATAGTAACTAGCAGTTTTTGCATCCACACAGGCAGCCCTGAGAAAAATATTTTCCCCAGAGCCTATGTCATCTCTGGGGATCCTGTGTGGAGGGTCTTTTTAAGGAAAGGAAAAAAAGAGTGGGAAGGAAAATGGTATGAGGAGTGGGTGGGTATGAATCTGGGGGTTAGTGTGTCCAGGAGAGGCGTGTATTCATGAATTATAATATGCGTGAATTAGGAACTGACCACATGTCGTTGTGAAGGCGTCGAGGATGCTGTTGTTTCCTCTCCAATTCCTGCATGGCGTGGTCCGCCTTGTCGCATTCACTCTCTTCGCTCGAACTGCTGCTGGAACCAGAGCTGGCTTGCTCGGCTGATACAACAGAACAACAATAATTCATTACTATAAATGTATAACCACTCGGGGGGGTTAGCATAATAAAAAAATGCTAAATAATAAATAATAAAGTGATAAAGATTTCCAGTTTCAAATTTGACCGGGCTTTTTCCGAATATTAATATAGAATCATATAAACTGCTCACTGTGGTTAGCCAATGAATCCTCCTATATTTCACCATTTATCTAATACATATTTTCAAATTTAAAAAAATATATTTATAATCATGTTAATTCAAAAAAATTACCTACCTATAGATGTCTGTATAGCCACTTAAGTGATTTTTGTCATATTATGGCAAGTTTGCAAAATGACTTTAGCGATCTCTTGCCATAAGGTGTATAATTTATCCACCTTCGTAAAATTTTTAAAAACCATTTTTCAAACCTTTCCGCGATCTACAATTCACGTTAGTAAAAAGCTGATATAATAGTAACCTGGAATGGAACTTGCGCATCTAAAACTCAATTTTGTTTATTCTCAAATTAACAAAAGTTTGTTCTGGAATGCGCGCTTGTTAAAATGGTGTAAGTGCTTGTTTTATTCGATTCTTATTAAATATTTTTATATATTATATATTTTTATTTATTTATTCCATTTTTACAATTTTACAAAGTACAATTATTTTTTTTAATTATGTACATGTAATGCAAATATTTTTTAATGGTGGTAATAATACCTCTCTAATTGAGAATTTCTCGTGTTTAGGGAGGGAGTACTAACACAATTGATATTTTGATATATATTTAATTGATGCTACCATGAGAGTATTTATGAAAAAATAAAGTAAAAACAACATGTATGTAAAATTATATACCTGTGCACTATTTTAGGAAGAAAGTTTTTTTTTAAAATCATAAAATATAAAACATGTGTACACATTGAAAATATAAGTGGGCGTAATATAACACAAACATGAGATTACTTAGTGGTGAAATGTATTTTAATTTTTTTCTTAAAAATTTTATAATTTTTTTCGGATTGAATATCTTTAGGGAGTTCGTTAAAGCATTTTATGGCTGAGTATGTGTAATGGTGTTGGGCCGTTGTAGTATTAAGTTTAGGGATTATTATTTTTCCTGTTGTTCTCGGCCTGGTGCTAAATGACTTTATTGTTAGTTTGTCTTTATGGATTTGAAGTAATGCATTTTTTTGATAGATTCTGTTTATTTGTAAAACTTTGAATTCATCGAATATTTTTTGAGTTGAATAGTCTAAAGGTTTTTTTAGAATAATTTTGATGAGTCTTCTATGTACTATTTCAAGTGGGGCTAAGTTGGTTTTATACGCTCCTCCCCAACCTATTATTCCGTATTGCAGAACTGATTGGGCTAATGCATAGTAAACCTTCAGTAGTATAGATTTATGAAGTATATTTCTTAGTTTGAGGAATACGTAAAAAAGTTTACGTATTCTGTTTATAGTATGTTCTGTCCATTTAATATGTTGATCTATTATTATGCCTAAATATTTAATGTTGTTCTTTTTTGAAATTTTTGTGCATTTAGATGAGTTGCAGTTGTCAGTATAATTTTTACAAGAGCTATGAATAGTTATATTGGAATTTATAATTGGAAGGAATTTGTCTGATAGTGTAAATGTCATGAAGTAAGCTTTGTCAGAGTTTAAGGAAATAAAATTAATACCAATAAATTCTTAATTGAATTATCTATCTATTTAACGTGCTTTCAACTCATGTGAATTAAAACAGAGTGGCTTTTTTCCATTTTTTTCTAAACAAAGTGTGAATTCCGCCTCATGATTTTTTTCATTTTGAAATAGGCTGTCTATATAAAACGATTTATTGAGGTAAATAAAGCAAGAAACGAGATTATTCTATTCATAATTAACCCCTCCGCAACGTAAGCAGATATAAGCGTTAAAAATAGGACAGCAGTCAAGTACAATAAGCGTGTTTATACGTCAGCGCGTGTGTTTCCATAGAAATCGTTCTAACTCCATTATTGTTTTAGTTCCATCCCTAAAACAAAAAGTAAAAGGTCGATAGTAGATCAAGCTGCACATTTCTATCAAGTTGTCTATGGAAATACATAACAGGAATCAGCTGTCAGTCGTGTAGTTGACAAAAATATTTACCCGCGCAAATTTGCTACCGGCAGTTCCACCGCGCTCCACATTTTAAATTTTTATTAAATATTTTTATATGAAATGATAAAAAAGTGAGGTGACAAAAGTGTTTATTACACATATATACAATAGAATAAGTATTGTTGTTTACATAATCTGTGATTTTAGTACAGTTTTCACATAAAAACATCACGTGAGTCATTTTTACCTATTTTTAATGTTTGCGTTCTAAATTTTAATATTTACAAATGCTAATATTTATTTGTAATATAATAATTTGAAAGCCTATTTTGTAACCCTTCTAAAACAGTTTTTACTATTCGGCTACGTTCAGAAATGTTTCATTTATAGAGCTTTAATTGTGAAGCGGTAATAACAAAAAGTTTTCGTAAAATGTCATTTCGTTTAAGACACCAAAAGCGAATATTCTCGAAAATTCGGAGGGGTTAATAGACAGTGAATGTATCTTTCTAATTTTCCAGTTCTTTGTGGTAAATGTATTAAATATCCTAAAATAGTGCATTCAATTTTGACAATCTGCAAAACAAAATTATATAAAATATGTTTTCGTACAAAACTTTTGAATATTATATTTTATTTGTGATTTTCAAGTAGGCCATAGATAACATACAGAAATAGAAAATATTCAATGTCGATCCGAAAAAGAATATTTACTGAACCATAACCAGTCTTGTGCAGATGCAAAATTTTGGCCATGCGTCAGCCGATTTTCGTAATAACTTACTTGTTTATTGCAAAATGATGTTTGTGTAAATTGATTGTAAGAACCAGGGCTGCGATTCCCCAACAATGATCAATATAAACAAGTCATTACGCGCTATCTACGAGCGAAAAATTACTTGCCGTTGGGACAAACTTTGTAGAATGTTTCATTTTTACGTATTCTTGAATGTCGAACGGTCGAAGAGATGATTATTAGAGCCCGACCGAAACAGGACTTTCTACCGAAACCGAATCTTCGGTAGCTGTCTCAGTTTCGGCCGAAACCGAAACTTGTTTAGAGATGTTAAAAATCTATTGTTTACTGAAATTTGGCTCATTTTTTACACTTATACAAACAGTTAACATATGGTAAATGAAATAAAAAAGCAATAATTGAAGTACATATGTGAAAAAAACATTTTTTTTTTTTAATACATATCACTAAAAATTAACAAACATGTTAACTACTTCTTGGATCAAAATTTGTCAATAATCAACACTTATGTACATTATAAAGGAAGGACTTCATTAATTAAGTATTTCAATTTAAATTGCGTGTACAATCACAACATTCTTAAGACTAAGGGCCAGTTGTTTCGGAAAACCTGAACAATCGTTCAGATTCTTCTTGATTTTTCAAATGTAACGCAATCATTCCGTTGATTTTTGTCAAATCAAAATTGGGTAGTTTCAAATTAAATTTAACATTCGTTACATTTGAAAATTTCACACAGTGTTCCCCGCCGAATCGGACTAATTATTCCAGAGAAATCGATAGGAATATTTTTTTACGCTTGCAACACTCACAAGTTGTTTATGAAATTCGTCGCCTGTCAGAGATTATCGACTTGTATTGTTAGCCGTGCGTGATGTTTATCTACAAATAAAACATAAACGCTTAAGAGTGAGTGCTTTTTTATTAGAATTAAATTAATTACATGTACAGTAAAGTCAATATGGTAAAATGCAATTGTATTACTTAAATATTCTTCCTTTTTAGATCAATTTTACGAGTCTCCAGAACAGCTACAGTTGAAATGCTCAAATGTCGCCAGAACCATATGGGAAATGAATTAAATTCCTATGGAAACTATAATTAAAGCTCACTATCTGACTGTCAAACATATACATGCTATGCTTGACCACATAACACGTCTTGAAATACAGGTTAGTTGTATATATACTTGACATTTGCGAATAAAATGTCTTATCTTAAACAACGTCTGATGCGATTGTTTAAAGTGTGTAGTTAATTAATACAATTAATAACTATGCAGACAATATGATAATATCGTTCGGTCGGTTTGTTGTCTAAATTATTGATATATCAACACTTGATATGTCAGCTATCAGCACTCTCCACACGGACACTTCGGAGTGCCGCTTCAGACCGCCGCGCAGGAAAGTCTCGCAGTCTTACTTTCGGTCTTTACTTCACTGCGCGGCGGCCGGCGTGGCGCGCTCCGAAGTGTTCTTATAGGGAGTGCTATTGTTTGAAATAATTAAATGTTTGAAATAATAAGTTTGCCTGTTTTATTTATAAAATGCTAACGTATTACAAATACATTATGATTCTTGTTTTAGGATCATTGCAGTCCAAATGAGAAATGCATATGTTCTGGAGGAATACAACAGAATTTACGATATTTTGACGAGTCTGCGTTTTGGATACTGGTTGTTGGTACCTCCAAGCAGAACCAAAAGAACCAAGGAACTATAGTGGTTCACCAATAGTGAAATGTAATGTAAGACACATGAAATGCATAAATGGTTTTCCTCGGCAAGAACCATTGTATAATGTACTTTTAATTTGATGTAGGTACATTGTTTTCATATTACTGCTTGTCATAATAAGATGGCAGATTAGGTTTCGCATCATCAACCCGCATAAATCAGCTAATTAAGTATAATTACTGACTTATTATACATATACTTATTACTTACAACTTTTATAACGAAGAAGTTTTACTTATATAAATAAATAAACATTTGAAACTGACATGGTTTCGTTTTATTTTGTACATACAAGGATTTTTATTATAAAATACTGTCCATATTAGGTATGACTTTGTAAATTTAATACAGCTATGATTAGAGGTAATTAACTCGAGATTCCTTTACACAACATATTTTAAATGTCTTATAAAGACATGTGTTTAATCGCCTTATTAATATCAGGTAAAGGTTTATGTTAATATTCTGGGTCATGACTCCAGTTCCCAAACTGCAATTTTCTTTGTGAGGGTTGAACCAGTTATATATAGAATATTGTGATGGCGCCAGTCCTTTATTCTGTACTTATGAACTCTACTGTGGCCGAAGCGCTGTTTTTAATATAGGTACTTGGCCAAAAATCATGTAAGTATACAATTCTTTATAATTGCAATTCACTAACACACTCAACTTCTTTTATATCCTGTATGAAATCGGAAGTTGACAGAAATCTCTATGTTCTCAAGGTAAATAATCAGGAAAGATTGGGAAATGTCAATCACGAGGAAAAGATTTCTTTTATTATAAATTATTGTAGACTCATAAATTATTCTAGGATAAATATAACATGAATAAGATGGCAATAGATTGTAACATCATCGGTTTACACAAGAAATAAGTTTGTATTTTTTTCAATGTTTTCACCAGTGTTTACGTCATTTTCAATCTCTGAAACAAACGATTTTCAACAATATTATACATTGAAAAGATATCTAAACTTCTTCCCAGAAAGTCATTTGTTCTTTTGCCATCCTGAAGTTTTGATCGTTATGTTTTATTTGCGTTTTATGCAAAAACAGTCCAGCCATAATCGCTAGTTTCGGTAGTGCAGAGTGCCACAGAGCTGCACAAGCTGTCAGATAGCAAAGTGTCGCACGATTGCGCATGCGCCTTCCATCAATTCACCACTAACCGGCGGAATTTGAGCGGTTACAATTTCGTCAAATTTTCCCTGAAATTTCACTTGACGGGCGGTGAAACAACCCAAATTTCGTTGATTGACGATTCATTTGCGATTTGACGGTTCATCAGACGTGATTTTTTCCGAAACAACTGGCCCTAAATTTACCATTTATTGAGATCTTTTGCAGAGTTTCGGTGCGGCCGAAGGTTCGGCTGAAAATCTGCCGAAACCAAAACTGATGCCGAAACTAGATTTTTTTGCCGAAACTTGCCGAAACCGAAACCGAACCTTCGGTCGGTCACTAATGATTATATTGGCAGCCCTGTGAATATTCCTGATGTTTTTAAGATTTCTATGGTGAAAATTGAAATGTCAAACAGTTAATAATATTCTAAATGATTGGGAGTTGAGGATATAAAGCAGCTGCTTCAGCTTACTCTACATAATGTATTGCAGCCAACATCGCTGCTAAATCAGCCATTGTAATATGGAACCTTAAAACGACTTTATAAAAATACATGCAAACAACTCACCGCTCGCTATTCGCTACGACCGGTTCGACGCACTCGTTTTTCGTGTGGAATGACTTTTGACGTTTGGCATCTTAAGTATATACCTTCGAAAATACTCAAGAATAACCAAGTCGACCAATGCACATACTTTCGACGGCCTATTGCAAGCGACCTGACTTGGATAATAGCCACCCATATGTATTTATATATTTTTCATAAAAGTAGTATGTAATCTACCATATTTTCCCCAGAGTAGGTACTTATACGCAGAGAAATTACTTTTTTTGATCATGCCTATCAACAAACCAATCTACAGACAGACGAAATGCCAAATGGTCGAGTAGTCCGAGTTAAAACAGGACATTGTTACACTCAGTCAATAAACAATACGGGATGTGGGAATTGGTAAGTTTACATTAGATGAAACCGCCATAACCTACTTTTGTGCTTGCAGAGGCGGGGTTTGTGCGAGCGGGGCGGCTGCAAGGGCTCTGCACCCGTGCTGGGGCGCGCCCGACGCCCCCGCTCCAACAGCTTCTCGCGGAACTGCTCGCAGATCTTGCGCCCCCGCGCCGTGCTCTGCACCACGCTGCCCAGCTCCGGTACGGGGCTGTAGTACTGGTCGGCGGGGGAACTGCGATACCAGCTCTGCACTACCTGAAATACGCATTGTTATTTATTTATTTTACAACAAAACAGTTAGGGCCAGTTGATTACAGAAATTCATGTGAATGGAAGATGCAGAATTCCGCTGCACGCTGAATACGAAAAAATTTTGAAAATAACACTTGGTTTCAACTTAACCCTTTCAGACCACGTGGATTTTTGAAAATACAGTACAATCTCACTAATCCAACACTATTAAAAACCAGAGGGTGCCGGATTATTGGAATGTTCGGATTACTGATAATAGAGAAAAAATCATAATAAATAAAACAAAGCATTTCATAAAGAGAATATTACACACTATTCTCACTTCAAAACAACAGGCAAATACGTAAGCATGTGCACATGAGATAAGTTTTGAGGTTAGTTTGCTAGACGACGACGTGGCGATGGAGCTCATAGGCGTAGAAGGGCGAGGGAGGTGCGGACGGAGGGTGCTGGATTATTGGAATGTTCGGATTACTGATAATAGAGAAAAAATCATAATAAATAAAACAAAGCATTTCATAAAGAGAATATTACACACTATTCTCACTTCAAAACAACAGGCAAATACGTAAGCATGTGCACATGAGATAAGTTTTGAGGTTAGATTGCTAGACGACGACGTGGCGATGAGGTGGGGACGGAGGGTGCTGGATTATTGGACGTATCGGTCTATTGAAGTGCCGGATTAGTGAGATTGTACTGTACATGGATTTCAGTTTCTTTTCCTAACTACATATCTACATAGAGCAAATAAAAAGTTGGCAGTTTTGTGTTTAATCTCGACCAAATTATTCCACCCAATTTTTTTGTGATGTAAGTTTTGAACTAGAGCTGGGTCAATCAAAACCCGGCTACTTTCACTTTATAAGTGAAAGCAACCGGGGGACGGGTACCAGCAGAAGATAATAAAGGCACGAAGAGAAGACATGAAAATAGAAGTTATAAATATAAAAGAATACAATGAAACGATTAAGGGGAAACAATAATATTATTATGATCTTTTTTTTTTCAGGAAAATAAATACATATACTAATTTGAAGGGCAAAAATGTGAGCATGTCACGGTGGACACTTTACCGCAGTGGCAGGACTGGCTCTTTGACGTCAATTTGTCTTTCTAGTTTTCATATTCTTAAAACACTGAGGCTTATATTACATCCCCAATTGGAATATGTAGTGAGCCTGGAGAGAGTGGGGAAGGGAAGGAGTTGGTTATTCAATCCGGTCACAAAAGTGGCCAAAGCCATTTCAAGCAACGTTTTGATTCTTAATGGTGGCATTACACTGGGGTGATATTGACTCACATCACAGATAAAAGGATAACACTCTAAAGCTCATAATGAAAATGATTTTGTAATTATGAGCTTTAGAGTGAGATTTTCCAATGACTAGGGGCTCTCATGTCAGTTCCATCACTGTGTACACTTCACCACCGCAGCAGGACTCGCCATTTAATGTCAATGGGTCTTTCTACTTTTCCAAGATTTTCCAATGACTAGGGGCTCTCATGTCAGTTCCATCACTGTGTACACTTCACCACCGCAGCAGGACTCGCCATTTAATGTCAATGGGTCTTTCTACTTTTCCAAGATTTTCCAATGACTAGGGGCTCTCATGTCAGTTCCATCACTGTGTACACTTCACCACCGCAGCAGGACTCGCCATTTAATGTCAATGGGTCTTTCTACTTTTCCAAGATTTTCCAATGACTAGGGGCTCTCATGTCAGTTCCATCACTGTGTACACTTCACCACCGCAGCAGGACTCGCCATTTAACGTCAATGGGTCTTTCTACTTTTCCAAGATTTTCCAATGACTAGGGGCTCTCATGTCAGTTCCATCACTGTGTACACTTCACCACCGCAGCAGGACTCGCCATTTAATGTCAATGGGTCTTTCTACTTTTCCAAGATTTTCCAATGACTAGGGGCTCTCATGTCAGTTCCATCACTGTGTACACTTCACCACCGCAGCAGGACTCGCCATTTAATGTCAATGGGTCTTTCTACTTTTCCAAGATTTTCCAATGACGAGGGGCTCTCATGTCAGTTCCATCACTGTGTACACTTCACCACCGCAGCAGGACTCGCCATTTAACGTCAATGGGTCTTTCTACTTTTCCAAGATTTTCCAATGACTAGGGGCTCTCATGTCAGTTCCATCACTGTGTACACTTCACCACCGCAGCAGGACTCGCCATTTAATGTCAATGGGTCTTTCTACTTTTCCAAGATTTTCCGCACAGTAAAAGATTATGTCGTAAAAGAAAATGAGCACAAAGAGACTCTTACAAGGAAATCACAACCTACAAAACTATTATAATGGTAAAATAAATAACTTCTCTTTACCTCATCTCCGCATGACTCGTCATCTGTGGGCCCCTGGTGGATTTTATCATAAACATCATCCATATTATTACAGACATCATTTCTAAAAAAAACACACAATTATAGAACAGTTTTAAGATATAAAGATTCATTGATGTGAATATAAAGTTTTAAAACAGATAATCTAATCATAATTTTCCAAACCTTCTGTCTCCTTCACCTTCCATATTTCTTTCTGAAGTCTCAAAATCTTTCAAGGTATCTTTCTTTTTAGGTAATGGTTTCGCATCACGGTTCATTGATTCATGCCTTCTCGATTCTTGCCGTAGAGACTCTTCTTTCCTGTCCCCCGTGCGGCTTGCGCTTCTCCTGACGGATTCTCTACCTAGCTGTCGACTTGTGGACCCTCTTTGCCGACTAGGCGATTCTCTTTGCCGACTAGCCGATTCTCTTTGCCGACTTTTTGAATCTCTATCCTGGTGTCGACGTGCGGATCTTTCTCGTTGTCCATTGTGCGAATAGTTATCTCTATCTGAGACTTTCGATTGACTTCTGTACGAACTTGATTCTCTTGATCTACGTGATTCGGAATACCGCGACTCGGCGTACCTGCTGCTTGGTTCTTTGATATTTCTTCCTTGATCTTTACTTTCGGAAGATCGTGAAAAATCGTTCCTTTTCTGATTATAATCACGTTCTACAATCTCTCTCTTTCTAGAATCTCTACTAGACTTTTCTTGTCTTGAGTAGTCGCGGTCAGATCCACTTGCGGGGTGCGTGCTCCGGCTGCGGTACTCAGAGTGAGAATAATGCTTGGAATTAACTTCGTAGCCTCTGTCTGAAGCGCTATAATCTCTGTCCTGTCTCCCATTAAATTTATAGATTGTGGGTACAGGGGGCGGTGGTGGCGGTCGACTCAAGTCTAGTTGCGGTAAAATGGGATATTGAGCAGAGCGATTATCTGTCATCGGAACATTACCTGAGTGATTAGACACTGGACGATATCCAGAATAGTGGTTACCATAACCATCAAAGTTGGACGGAATCGGGGGAGGTCGTGAAATATCCAAAGCGGGAGGGGGCAGATAATGCGTGTTATAATTGCCATTTCCATAATACTGGTTATTGTTTGTTTCTTGGTACACCGTGGGCGGGGGCGGGGGCGGTGGCGGGGGCGGCGGAGGAAGATTCAGCGGCGGAAGATTATAATATGCCGAAATACCAGGCGGATTATAACTAGACATTGTTGTTGAAAATTAATGGTGAAGAAAACAGAAAGGTATAATATAACTACGGCGTCTTTCAAAGGCCGAACCTATTACGCGCTGAAAACAACGAATGAATTAAAATCGGTTGTCAAAACGAAAACCTTCGAAATGCGTCGGATCTCGGATAGGACGACTCAATCTCAATTTTTATCAAACCATAAATTCAAACGTTTGGCAAGTCGCCGAAAACAACTAAACAATACTTATCAGTCTTGTCAAATTTTTTCTATGAATCTGGAGACGTCAGACGTCAGAGGGGGATTGGTTTATTTATGGTCAGACGACAATAATGATGGGAACGAGATGACTAGTTTATTTATGGGAACAAGTCATTTTGGTAATCGAAGTACATCATCACGATGGTTAATCGGATTAAATCCGCGGCATTTTTTGCCTCCCCCACCTCATTTTTTCAACATCCGCTGTGTTTTTTCTGATTTGGGGGAGTGGCGGTTGCTGATTCGGTATTTTTATTGAGTAAAGTAGTTTATGAAAAAAGAATCAGGCGGATCCGCCGCATTTTTTGCCTCCTGCGCCTTACTTTTTTTTACCACGCCGTTTTCTCTGATTTGGGGGTAGCGGCTGCTATTTTGGTATTTTTATTGAAATGAGGTAGTGAAAATCGTTTTTGGAAAAATATTTCATCGATCCGCCGAATTTTTTTTGTCTTCTCCGCTTTATTTTTTCAACATTTGCCCCGTGTTATTTGGTTTGGGGGTAGCGGTTGCTGTTTTTGGTAATTTGTTATTAAAATCAAATTAAAATGAGGTAGTGGTAATCATTTTTTGGAAGAAAAAAATTCAGCCGTATCCACCACACTTTTGTTGAAATTAGAGAAATTAGTTTAAAAAAAAAATCAAATTTACAAAAGATTGAATTTTGAATTTAGAATTTTAAATTTGTTTTTTTTTTTAATTATTTTTATTTTTTTGGCTTTCACCCATTAAGGGTGATCTTAACCGTTTCTTAAAGTTAGTTACATATTGTAATAATTATTTACATTTTCAGTTTTTTTTAAATTAGCCACATTATCAGTTTTTTTTTTAAATTATTTACATTTTCGGTTTTTTTTTAATTAGTTACATTTTCAGTTTTTTTTTTAAATTAGTTACATTATCAGTTTTTTTTAAACTCGTTAACATTTAGTGGCGGCTCGTGACTTTTGGGTGTGCTAGAGTGCTGATATTAAAAAAATGGCATTATTGATGTTGTTGTAGCCTATGACGTTATATAAATAGACTCGCCATAGTCTCACATACTCGCAAAATAATGTAGCAAGTAAGCAACACTCTTTTATTTTCAGCGGTTTTCAGTAATTTCTTAATTCAAAAGTTATTCGTATTGTACTAGACGTTTGTACATAAACTAAATATAATAGGGAGCTGGCCACAATGACACGCCAATGGAGTTTGGTACGCCAGTGGATTTTGGAATGCCACTGGTCTTTTAAATGAATTTACTACTTTGACAAAAAATGCTTCTAGGTATAATGGCAAAACTGATTTGAGTACTGGATTAAAATAAATATTTTTCACTTTGGAGACTGTGGGAGACGGGGGTTTTTAGGATTTTAGGTTACTGGGATACTGGGAGAGGTAAACTGAATCTAAGACTGATTAAAACACTTGAAAAGAGGTTTGAACTTGGAGACTGTTGGTATCTTGAGTAGGTATTGTTTCTTCTTGGCTGATAGTTTTGAACTGACTTCCTACCGGTTTGACTTCTATTTTTATAGGGCAAACTCAGGTCGGATTTTTGGGGGACAGAACCTCCTTAATTTTTCTAAGGTACTTGTTTTAGGTAATTTCCCTGGTCGCTACAATTGGAAGTCAGCTGTGTTAAAATTATGTGTGATAGTTATTGCCAAGATTTTACCAACTCAGGATCCCAAAGCTTCACATCATTTTTATTGTGTTTACAAGAAAAGGTACAAGTATACATATGTGATATAAGGTACAATTTTAAACAGTAAATATTTTTCTTAAAGTGCAACAATCACTGATAGACGTCAGTTTTTGGGTTGTTTTTGTAGTACATACTCATTTTTAGGTGATGATGTTTATTTCTTGATCCAAATTATTCCCAATTTCTCGAAATTGAGCTCCAAATTTTTCGGAAGATGAATTCGCTTTCGTAAATATTTACGATTCAGATTTTTCCTTTGTTCAGAATTGACCAATAGTGGCTCGGCTGGTCGCATGGTGGGGGTGACGTAAATAGTCAGCCATTTCCTTGGCGTTGATCATTGCTGTCTGGAGTCCCTTGTGGAAGCATTAGGTGGTTATTCAGATGTGTTTTCCAGTCCAATGAGGCTGCTGCATGTATTCATTATCAATTTCATTTATGTTTTCAATTGATTAGTTAGTTAAAGGACATAATAGCGTTGTAGACAAGTCATTTGGAAGGGGCACCACATGCACATAATTCCGCTAGCCAATAGCAGCTCTCAGATTGTCGTGCTGGCGGCATGGTACTCTGTGGGAGCGTAAATTCCATTCTTGAATTTCCATGGTTGTCAAAAGCTTTCGCGCACTCGTTAGATGCACACGGATTCCTACGACACGTTCCATACACTCCCCTCAGTGCAGTCTCGACTGTGCTCAGCTACTTCGTCGGGCGTGTCCTTTTCCGATGTCTGAGTTTTGAGTCAGGTGTCTTCGCAGAGTGTACAGTTTCATCAGTTGCTGGCGTGGCAGGCAGAATGACGGCGATTTTGACTGCCGGCCTTACGTATATCCCAGTGCTGGTTTGGATCCGGGCAGTTCTGACTTGTCCATCAGCTGCAGGTATTGCTTCGATGATACGGCCACGTGGCCAACTGTTTCGAGGCAGTGCTGGGTCCATGATGATCACTAGGTCATCCTTCTTAATTGGTGTAGTTGGATGGTGCCACTTTTGCCGGACAGCCATGGTAGGTAGGTATTCCCGCAGCCATCGCCTCCAGAAGGTGTCTGCAAGTTGTTGTCCGATGCGCCACTGGCGGCGTAGGCATGTTTCCTCTTCTTTTTTGTCGTAGAAGGATAATTGAGGGCGCTTCCCGGCTGACCCTAGCAAAAAGTGGTTGGGTGTTAGAGGTTCTTCATCACGTGGGTCAACTGAAATGTGGGTGAGTGGACGATTATTTACCACAAACTCAGCTTCTGCAAGTGCGGTGAGTAGCGTTTCTTCTTTTGGTGCTCTTTCCTTTAGTGTAGCGCTTAGGGCTTTCTTTACTGATCGTACTAATCTTTCCCAAGCTCCCCCCATGTGCGGACTTAGTGGTGGTATGAAGTGCCACTCGATGCCCTGGGTAGCTATTGCGTCAATCATTCTGGCGTCTTGACTTATTGACAGCAGGGCGTCCCTCATCTCGGTGTCAGCTCCGTGAAAGTTTGTCCCGTTGTCCGAGTACATGGCTGCTGGTTGTCCTCTGCGGGCGGTCATTCTTTGTAGGGCCATGATGGCCGAGTCAGCAGTCAGTGAAGCGGCTAGTTCTAGGTGAATGGCGCGTGTCGAGAGGCAGGTGAAGATGGCTCCATATCGTTTTTCTCGATGCCTACCGACCGTGATAGCCATAGGGCCGAAATAGTCAAGCCCACAGTGTGTGAATGGGCGGACGTGATGCATCAGGCGGGATGGTGGTAATGCGCCCATCAGAGGTGGAGTCGGTTTGCTGCGTCGTATGAAGCAAGTGGGGCAGGCGTGCGTTATCTTCCTGCTTGTTGTGCGTAGTCGTATTATGAAGAAATGATTGCGTATTTCTGCTACTGTTTTCTCAGTACTAGGATGATCCGCCTTTTTGTGGTAGTGACTGATAAGAAGTCGAGTGTAGGGTTCGTCGCCGTCCAGTATTATGGGAGTTCGGGCCACACTCTTTGTTCTTTCCAAGGCTTGTAGTCGGGTCCCCATTCGTAGTAGGTCATCTGGTCCAAAGAATGGGTTCAGGGAGTTGAGGCGGCTGCCAGCAGGCAGTTTTTGACCTTGTCGGATGATGTGTAGATCAGTTGTGAAAGCGTCTTCCTGGGACCTTTTGATCCATCTGTGTTCTGCTGCTTTTATCTCATCGGCTAGTAGTGGGCCTTCTACTGGTTTATTGGGCCCCATCTTGCATCGTCTGATAAATCGGAGGATCCAAGCGGTGGAGCGAATCAGCCGGTGCCCTGAGGAGAACCGCTCTACTGATGGGAGTGCTTCGCCCCTGGTGGACACAAGGCCAACGTAGTGAGGTTTGACTTCTAGTGTCAGGTCGTCAGGCCTGTGGGCGGGTGCCCGTTCTTTTGGCCACGCACCCTCCGGGGAAGTGAGAAAGGCTGGGCCAGTAAACCATCTTCCTTCTGGTGTTAAGTCTGGCACCTCTAAGTCTCGTGTTCCTATGTCAGCGGGATTGAGTTTTGTGGGTACCCATTTCCAGTCGGGTATGTTGGTTAGTTCGTCTATTTCCCCCAATCGGTTTGCCACAAAGGTTGAGTAGGCGCGTGGGTCCGTGCGTAACCAGCATAGTACAGTTGTGGAGTCTGTCCAGAAGCAGGTGCGGGATATCAGGGCTTTGCTTTCTTTTTGGATCGTCTGGGCTAGTCTCGCTGCTATGAGGGCGGCTTGAAGCTCGAGGCGTGGAATGGAGAGAGGCTTCAGTGGCGCTACCTTGCATTTACTTGCAAGGAATGTTACTCGTAAGGATCCACCTATTTTTTCGGTGAAGTAGGCCACGGCACAGCAAGCTTGCTCCGATGCATCGCAGAAAAGGTGTAGTGTTACGTTGTTTAATTTGTTGTAGAGGCAACGTCTCGGGATTGAGATGCTGTTCGTGTGCAACAGATTTAGCCAGTCTGTCCATCTCTGGGCGTGTTCAGGGGCAATGGGTTCATCCCAGCCGACGCTTGAGCGCCACACTGCTTGCAGTAGCATCTTAGATCTGATGGTAAGGCAGGAAACGAAGCCGACTGGGTCGAAGATCTTCATTACTATAGATAATAGTTGCCGCTTGGTAGGTTGTGTGGCCGTGTCGTGGGAGATTGCCTCACGAAATGAGTACAGGAAGCGGTCTGTGGTGGGGTCCCAGATTAAACCAAGCACTCGCTCTGTTTCCGGACCTCCGCTGCTGATTTGTATCGTGGAGCTGGCACGGTCTTCTATAGGTACGCTAGCTAGGGCCGCCGGGCTGTTGGACGCCCAATTTGTCAAGTGGAACCCTCCTTTCGCGAGCAGGGCACTTACACTTTGGGCGAGTGCAGCAGCTTCATTGGGTGTGTCTGCTGCATCTAGGTAATCGTCCATGTAGAACTTGGTGCGTACGGCTTTTGCGGCGGCCGGGTACTCGTGCTCGTATGTTTCAGCCACTTTATTTCGGACGAATTGGGCACTGCTTGGGGAACAGGTGGCTCCGAACATCATCGATGACATTTGATAGGTGTCTGGTTCGTGATGGGGTGATGTCCTCCACAGGAATAGCTGGGACGACTGATCTTCTCGCCTTATTTTTATTTGCAGGAACATTTCTTTGATGTCTGCAGCAATAGCGATGTTTCCTTCCCGGAAGCGTATTATATTCCCCAGGAGGGAGGACAGCAGGTCAGGACCAGTAAGCAGCTGGTCGTTGAGGGAGGTTCCTCGGCATCGGCTTGCGGCATCGAACACCACTCTGATTTTTCCTGGCTTATTTGGGTTGATTACTGCAAAGTGGGGCAGGTACCATTTGCGAGGTGTGGTGGTGGAAGCTTCATGGCTTGATAACTTCTTGGCATAGCCTTTGTTGATAAGTTGATTTATTTTGTCGTTGTAGGCCACTGCTAGATTTTTGTCTTTTTCTAGCTTTTTCTCCAGGGACAGAAGTCGTTTCAGCGCACACTGCCGATTGTCAGGTAACGTGGCTTCTGGTTTGCGCCATAGTAGACCGGTTTCCCACCTTCCTACAGGAAGAGGACGGGTAGTTGCATTCATAAGTGCAATTGCCTGTTGTTCGCTTGCATTGACTCTGGTGGCTGATGTTACTCCGAGGGAGTCGATGGCGAAGTTGGTTTTTACTAGCTCCCTCAACTGTATGTCTGCGGCCGTTTCTGGTTGTAGTGCCAAAGTGGTGGTCGTGTTATTATCTCTGGGGTTGACTCCCCCATGAGCGATCCATCCTAGTGCGGTGCGTGATGCTATTCGCGTAGTATCATTGCATTCACGAACTTCCCTTGACACGATCAGGTGAGCGTTATCTTGGCCTATTAGCAGCTTCGGGACGACCGACCTTCCTTGGGTCTGTTGCTCCGGCAGGTTGAGGTTGCTTATTGTGCTGGCACATATGTGGAATGTATTACTGTTGCCTGCACCTCGTATTCTTAGTCTCACTCGTTGGGAGAGATTGTCGGAGGTGCACATTCCTTTCGCGCCGTGGATTCGCAGTCCGTGAACTGGGCCGTTTGCTCCGACTTGTATTGCGGTGTCAGCGTCGACAAGTGTTACTGTGGATCCTTCATCCAGGAGAGCGAACACTGACACTTCTTCTTTGTTTGGAGCGCTTAATATGACTGGCGCAATTTTTAATAGTACTCTCTGTCCGGAGTCCTGGCGTCACAAGTTGACATTTTCCACGGCGCTTTTTCGTACGAACTCGGGATTATGTAGCAGGGGGTGGTGTGGGGATCTGCAATCTCCTACTTTGCACCATTGGTTTATTTTGCAGCTTCGTGAGTGGTGTTTTTCTAAGCACTTGCGGCATAATCTTCCCGTGCGTACAGTTTCCCATCGGAGTTCAACATCTTTGGCTGCGAATTCTTTGCATTCGCGGGTTTTATGATCGCCGCCACATTGGGCGCAGCTTTCATCAGCAGTTTTTCTTTTTCGGCTTGGTCCAGGGTAAGTATGTTCCTCGTTTACTTTGCGTTTTATGGGGGCAATCTTTTCTTTTGGGCCATCCCTGATTTCTTCTTGATGTCCGGCATGTATTTGCTCATGGCTCGGTAGAAGTCGCATGCGATCACTCTCTTCTTCCTCCTGGTACCCGGCATGTATTTGTTCACGGCGTGGTCGAGATCGTATGTGGTCCACCATCCCACTGTTTGGAATTGCGTTTGACACCTCTTTCAGAAAGGCAGCGAGCTGGGTTATGGTGGCCGGAGCGTGTTGTTTGCGGATCTCGATTAGCCATGCCAGACGCAGGGAACTTGGCATTTTGTCAGTGACGTCATTCATTAATGCAGGATTGGTGAGATAACCTTCGGTTTTCAGGATCCGGAGAGATGCCACCAGGTTTTGTACCGTCCCGGAGAAATCTGCCAGATCCTCGAGTGATACCTCGGTCGTGAGGTAAGGTAGTTTTTTAACCTTGTCTAGCATAAATTTTGCTATGGAGTTAGCGCTGCCGTATCGCTGCTCGAGGACGCTGATGATCTCTGGGACTTGCGCAGGATCCATTAGTAGGGGACCCACGGTATCTCGTGCCTTGCCTTTGAGGGCGCGCTGCAGCCGAATGAGATTTTCGCTCGGAGTCATTTGGCAGGTGGCAGTGGATTGAGCGTACTGTGCCTTCCAGGTGGGCCACTCAAGGGGGTCTCCGGAGAAGGTAGGCAAATCTTTTGCTGTGGATTGCCTGGCAATGAGGGCAGCCATTCTTGAATCATCTTCTAATGTGCGGGGGCTATCTTGCGTTCTAGAAGAGCGAAGGGCCTCTGCCATCACGGAGGCGATCTGGGCCAGTGGGTCGTTGCCATGCTGCAACCATTCTCGGGTGTGCCGTGCTGTCTGATTGGCTGTGTGCGGTGGTGTAAATAATGGGGAATCCTGGCCGGAGGAGGCTGGCTGATGCTGGTACCCTGCTGTGTTGTAAAGTGGGCGCTCGGGTCCGATATGGCTGTATTCGGCCGTAGGGATGTTCTTCGCAGGGCCCGTCAGTAGTGTGTACTCTTGGGTGGCGGCGGCGGCGTATCCGGTTGGATCGGTTACAGCAAATTCATTGGTAGGCTGACCGGCTGGTGTGTCCATTTGAGTAGTTGCATATCTCGTTGCAAACTCTTCGGCCGGCTTGTGAACTTGAGTGGCATATCTCGTTGCAAACTCATTAGTAGAAGGGCCGGTTGGTGCATGCACTTGAGTAGTTGCATATCTCGTTGCAAACTCTTCGGCTGGCTTGTGTACTTGAGTGGCATATCTCGTTGCGAACTCATTAGTAGAAGAGCCGGTTGGTGCGTGTACTTGAGTTGTTGCATATCTCGTTGCAAACTCTCCGGTAGACGGGCCGTCTGACGTGTGTACTCGAGTGGCATATCTCGTTGCGAACTCGTTCGTAGACGGGCCGGTTGGTGCCTGGGTTTGAATTACTGCCTGACCGAGGTTGGCTCGCAGGGTCGGGCTGGTTGGTGCGGGCTCCTGGGTAGGTTGGCTGACTGCTTGGCGTGTTGCAGCGTTCAGGGCTGCGAGCAGATTGGCTGTCTGCTTGGCGTGACGTCTGTCCCGGATGCGCATCTCTCGGCGCAGCAATCGCAGGGAGTCTTCAGTTGATTCAGAAGTTGTTTCGCTGCTTTTACTGTTGGATCCGTGGAGGCTCTTGGCGACACATTCTGGAGCAGGTTGGTCAAGAGTGATGAGGTCAGGGTTCCTGGCAGGGTTTGCACCAGATAGATCGTGGCGGGTTCCGCTGGATGGCGTCTCATCGATGTCTACGGTGCGTGGGCCCGGGGTCCGACGGGGTGCCACTGGCATGTTTCGGCTTGTTCCCGGGGCGTTAGGTTTAGACAGCGATGTTTCGGAAGATGTCGGGGTCTTACGGCCACTGCGAAGAGACGGCATTTCCACTGGGTAAGACTGAAGGCGTGTTATGTGTAGATCCGGCTCGAAGGACCAAATGTACTAGACGTTTGTACATAAACTAAATATAATAGGGAGCTGGCCACAATGACACGCCAATGGAGTTTGGTACGCCAGTGGATTTTGGAATGCCACTGGTCTTTTAAATGAATTTACTACTTTGACAAAAAATGCTTCTAGGTATAATGGCAAAACTGATTTGAGTACTGGATTAAAATAAATATTTTTCACTTTGGAGACTGTGGGAGACGGGGGTTTTTAGGATTTTAGGTTACTGGGATACTGGGAGAGGTAAACTGAATCTAAGACTGATTAAAACACTTGAAAAGAGGTTTGAACTTGGAGACTGTTGGTATCTTGAGTAGGTATTGTTTCTTCTTGGCTGATAGTTTTGAACTGACTTCCTACCGGTTTGACTTCTATTTTTATAGGGCAAACTCAGGTCGGATTTTTGGGGGACAGAACCTCCTTAATTTTTCTAAGGTACTTGTTTTAGGTAATTTCCCTGGTCGCTACAATTGGAAGTCAGCTGTGTTAAAATTATGTGTGATAGTTATTGCCAAGATTTTACCAACTCAGGATCCCAAAGCTTCACATCATTTTTATTGTGTTTACAAGAAAAGGTACAAGTATACATATGTGATATAAGGTACAATTTTAAACAGTAAATATTTTTCTTAAAGTGCAACAATCACTGATAGACGTCAGTTTTTGGGTTGTTTTTGTAGTACATACTCATTTTTAGGTGATGATGTTTATTTCTTGATCCAAATTATTCCCAATTTCTCGAAATTGAGCTCCAAATTTTTCGGAAGATGAATTCGCTTTCGTAAATATTTACGATTCAGATTTTTCCTTTGTTCAGAATTGACCAATAGTGGCTCGGCTGGTCGCATGGTGGGGGTGACGTAAATAGTCAGCCATTTCCTTGGCGTTGATCATTGCTGTCTGGAGTCCCTTGTGGAAGCATTAGGTGGTTATTCAGATGTGTTTTCCAGTCCAATGAGGCTGCTGCATGTATTCATTATCAATTTCATTTATGTTTTCAATTGATTAGTTAGTTAAAGGACATAATAGCGTTGTAGACAAGTCATTTGGAAGGGGCACCACATGCACATAATTCCGCTAGCCAATAGCAGCTCTCAGATTGTCGTGCTGGCGGCATGGTACTCTGTGGGAGCGTAAATTCCATTCTTGAATTTCCATGGTTGTCAAAAGCTTTCGCGCACTCGTTAGATGCACACGGATTCCTACGACACGTTCCATACACGTATATTAAAAACATATGCTACATTCACACCGAAGCCAAACTTCCAACGCAAGAACTACCCTTCTACACAATCGTTCGAAAGTTTGAAGTTGGAAGTTGGCCTCAGTGTGGCCGTACCATAAGACAATCAAAGAATGTGTGTTTTTTCTCTAATGACGCACAAAATTGTCTGATGGGGAAAATGAAAACTATTTGTATTGCTTATAATAATAATTAATTTGTGCGTACATATAAATGAAATGTTATTTCTTCACTTTTACTACACTGTTTGCCGTGTTTGGAAACATTTTCTCATCACACAGGAGGGCATTTTGGCGCTTTTTAAATGCAATTTTCCTACTGGTAAGACACGACCTTACTCGACGAGTGACAGTTTAGTACTAAACATAAATATACTAACCCCGTACTAAAGTACTAGCTAGAAATCGAGAGCAGTGCAATTGTCTTGCTTTTTACTTCCCACTTTGAGATTTCTACCCCTCGCCTACAGTATATAACGTCTTTGGTTGTAACCGAAAAAAAATTTTTTTTTTTGAAAATCAATTTTTTGTATGAAAAATTTCAGAAAGTTTCAGTTTTACTGAAAAATATTCATACAAAACACCGATTTTTGAAAAAAAGAATATTTATATTTTTCGCATACAACATCCATGATGCCATTTTTTAAATATTAGGGATAACCAACACCTCTGCATGACCTCTGCCACAGGTCACCCCAAGTGGTTCGCTACGTTTGGTGATTTAGCAGGGGTGCCCGGGTTCACGGGGTGAGGTTTGTCTAGGTCTTGAAGGCGGATGACCAGGACAAACTGAACCCCATAATGTTGGCTTCCCACTTTGAGATTTCTACCACGCGTCTACAGTATATAACGTCATTAGCGCCGTTTACACGCACACTTCGGAGCGACCGAGTCCCGCGCCACTTCAGGCCGCCGCGCAGAAAAGTCTCACAGTGAACTGCGCTGTAAACCTATCGGTCTTTACTTTTCTGCACGGCGGCCTGAAGTGGCGCGGGACTCGGTCGCTCCGAAGTGTGCGTGTAAACGGCGCTATTGCTAGGGGTGCGATGTGATTTATTCATAAAAAAAGATTTGGGTTGTTATTGTCTATTGTCTATGTCCATCGTCCATCCCAGTCATGATTGGTTTATTTATGTCCCAGTCCATCCCAGTCCATCCCGATGTCTATGGCCGCGACCTTGTGTTGTGACATCTTTTGAAACCCGCGAATATTCTTCAACTGTTGTTTTTCTACAACTACTATTATTTTTATTTTTGTTTATTTTGTCCAGTTTATTCAAAATGAACTTGGTTGAGATAACCAAGAGTCTACGGCGGTACCACCAAACCTCTCACAGTAATGTAAACGTAAGTCAAGTGCTGTATTTATTTATTATTGCTTCATAGTTTTCAGAATATATCAGCTTTCGGCTCCATATTTTCTTTCCTTACATGTTTATTATTTGTATTTCTTTAACACTCTTCACCTGTATATCAAGTTAATTTGAATTGGTTAATAATTCGTTCATTGAAATTTGATGTTGACATTATTATGTCGACGAAGAATAATAATATCGAGCCATTATCGCCAAAAATTCGCAAGCGCCATTCGTCCCCAAAGCAGCGCAAATTTAACGATTTTCGTAATGTAAAGTGGATGATATTCAATAAAATTAACATTCGCTATAAACTTTGGTACTTTAAGAAGATGTGATACAAAAATGAGAAATTTTTGTTGGTTAGTATCTTTTGGCGATCATGGAGCGATATGATAAGTTTTAAGATTTTCACGGCCAAAAGCATTTTCGTTATTTATTTTTGGGGTGTTATGCCGTGTTGCGCTATCTCCTTCTTTAGCCAACGTTTCACATCTACCGGATCTGCCCTGATGATGGACACTGCAACAATGTCCGAAACGTTGGCTAAAGAAGGAGATAGCGCAACATGGCATAACACCCCAAAAACAAATAACGAAAATGGAGCGATATGTTTATGTGTTCAAATATACCGCCTGGTTACGAATATGTGTGCGATGATAGCACGGGTGTTTATTTGCAAAAAGGTAGCGTTTTTTCGATGGGGACAGTCCCCACCAGGAATACCCGAAACCTATTGAAAGAAAAAAGAGTCGACACTTTGTCTACATCCAAACAATTCTGGTAAATTTTTACAAAGTCGGGACCAGCTCATTTTGCACAAAAAAAAAATATATATATACCCCAGTAGATAGGTAATAATTAGATGTAATTAATTCCGTAAGCGGATATCGAAAAAAATGTATATTATCGTTAATTTCTTAAACGTCCACTACACTACTCGCTTCGACGAAGTCCTCGACGAAGTTAGCCGAAGTTCGAAGCGCGTGTCTACACTACTCGTTTCGACGCTTCAACGCCCACTACACAACTCGCTTCGACTAAGTTAGCCGAAGTTCGAAGCGCATGTCTACACTACTCGCTTCAAACTTCGGAGCACTTCGAGTCCTTTGACTCGGGCCAAATACCGACAATTATCGGAAGTCAGGCGAAGCGAAGCGAAGTTAGCCGAAGCGAAGTGAAGTTTGTGTCTACACTATCGTATTCGATTAACTTCGATCAACTTCGCGAGTAGTGTATTGGCACTATTAAATTTAAAAATACAAAAATATCATTTTTAATGACCTCCATGTTGTAAATTACAGCGGTAAATATTCACTTTTTCACAAAAAAACACTTTGCAGAAGTTGAATAATTGTTAGAATTACGTATTTCGGAAACTTTTTGCATTGGGGGAGGCAGAAAATGATGCATTTTAAATTTCAATTGCGTAAAATCAAAATTCACTTTGCGTCTTCGCGAACTGACACGGCGCGTCTAATCTGTCACTGTTATGTTGGTATCCCTGATACATTACGAAGAGCTAGTAAGATCGTAGCCGACTTCATGGGATAGGTACATGTAATACTGCGAAATTATAAAAACACAATAGAATTTTTGAAGATTTTTTAAAAATTTAAGTTTGTCTAGCGGGATTGTGTATATTTTATTTTAAAAAACAGCCTACGTTTTTAAATGGTTTGTCTGGCAAAGCAGGGTTTGTCTAGCGGGCTTGTGAATATTATCTTTATTTTAAAAAACAGCCTACGTTTTTACATGGTTTGACGTTTTTTTTTTTTTTTGATTCATCTAATTTATACATGTGTGCTACATATTTGACTAATGTGGGCCTCACTGGGTGCTTACCCGTGCTGAGGACCTCATTTTACAGTTTGATATGATTTTTTTTTTTTTTTTAATTTAAGATACATATAAAATAAAAACTAAAGAAAAAAGAAACACAAAAATAACATATGAGAATTAAAAGAAAGTAAAATAGAGCAAAACAAAATAGAGTAAAATAACACAAAAATAAAACAATTGAATAAAACTATATAAATAGGATAGATACATATAAACCGATAGTGAAATTAAAAGGATTTATATATTAGTGAGTATTGCAATGGTGTTTATGTCTATGTGTTTTTATTATTTTTTTTTTATGTTGTGATTTTTTTGTAAAGTTGCCTTTTTTGGTCTATCCATCTTTTAATTTTGAGTGTGAAAAGTTTTTTGTTTTCTTCTTTTTTTAAATCGAGTGAAAGATGGTTGAATGCTTTTATTGCCTGGTATTTGTGATGTCTTTGTCCAAAGCTTGAGTTTATCGTCGGTGTTTTTAAGTTTTGTATGTATGCTTGTCTAACTGGTCTATTAATGGTTTGTGTTTGTTGGAGTTTGTGTTTTTGGTCAAAGATATAGTTAACCCTTAGGCACCGAGAAGGATTTTACTGAATTGGCTGCCTGGAACGGCATGAATTTCTGTTGTGTTTTTTATTTTGGGTTTTTGTTTAAAAAATCATACAGCTGCACAAACCAAGTTTTCAGTTATAAATTTTGTTTTAATGCATTCTTAAATGTTGAATTGTTATATTTATAAATTTAATATTAGGTTTTTGGTTTCTGATTAGGTGTTATGTGAAATATAAACGAAAATTTACCTTAATGCAGCCACCCGAATTATAATCACTCACAGTTTATTAATTCATTGTAATATCGAAGAATTTTTTGTTTTTATATAAATAATATACTTTTGGCAATCACATTATCAAGATTTATCTGGAGGTTTATTTACACATTGATTACATTTATTGATTTCTTACTACGCAGTCATTTTTTTCCCGTGATCACACATGCACTTACGCGACGCCATGTCTATATTAGATAGGGTCACCATAAGATTGTTAGGCGCGGCGGACACTTTAAATAATTAAAACTTCTGTACAGTATGATATATTTTAAACAGGTAGTGGGGCATAACGCAATTTCGCAGTGTGAACACCAATAACGTGTCTGAACTCGACGCTTTGGATTTCGCATTGAGTGTTTGCAAACATAACACTCCCGGTAAACTGTTTTTCTCTTCGAATTCGCAGACTGTGGAACATCCGACAGAAAATGTCTGGCAGTTAGCCTTAGCGGATATTCACCAACTCGATTAACTCTTGTTGTTGAGCCGGGAATGTGATGTTTTTGAATTAGTTGCCTTATGACTTCTAAATGAAAATCTGTTAGGCTTACTTCTTTTTTAGTTTTGTATTTATACATCGCGTGGGCATTTATTAAAACTACATCGATTGTCCGAAACGCAATTTTTTTATACCATTTAACAGTTTTACGAACACATTGCACAAATGTTATCAACATATCCGACCTATCAACACCCCCCCATATTCTTATTATAATTTACAACCCAATTGGGTTTTATTATTGGATCCTTTGTTTTCCAATTCACTTTTCCTGTTTCTACCATTGAATCATTGTGTGATGTAGTGAGCATATGAACATCCCTCTTATCGTGCCATTTTATTGCAAGTAGGCATCCAGATTTCTTCCTTTCCACATTTCCTTTTTTTACATCTCCAAATGGTGCTAAACATTTTCGAGTTTTTTTAACAGTGCCACACGCATTAGTGTATTTATTGTGTAAATAACTAAATAAAAAAGGGCTCGTGTACCAGTTGTCCGTGTATACTGTGTGTCCCTTTCCTAAATAATCGGCTAATAACGAAACCACAACTTTTCCAGAAACCAACAATTGCTTCGATATGCCTTCATCCATATTTGGTATGTCTATGTTTGTTTTGGCGCCACAATAAATAACAAATTGTAAAACAAAACCGGTTTTGCAATCACATAAAACAAATAGTTTTACGCCAAATCTATGTCTTTTTGCTGGAAGATATTGTTTTATCGATAATCTTCCTTTGAATAGCACCAGCGATTCGTCAATACACAAATTCTCGAATGGATAAAAGTACTTTTTAAATTGGCCGCATACCATATCTACAAAATTTCTTATTTTGAAGGTCGTATCGCCCTTTTTTTGTTTTTCGTTATCTGAAAAATGGAGCATGCTCAGAATTGACATATAGCGATCTCTTAACATGGTTTCTCCAAATATTGGGGATGAAATCAACTTGTCCAGTGTCCAATATTGACGAATTTTCCCTTTTTTGCTTCTTGCCATAAGCATAGTAAGGGCAATAAATACGTACATCTCCTCTGTATCTACATCTTTCCATTTGCGTAAACTTGAATTTGGAGCAAATACTTTTTGTGACTTTACAGTGGTAAAATATCTATTGGTTTCGGTTGTAATGCAACCCACGACATTTGTATTTAGGAAAAGCTCAAAAAAGTCAATTTCACTACTCTCCGGATTGAGTTCACAATCTCGTAAACCAGATTTTTGGTTGAAATTGTGTACATCGGGTTGGAAGTTTATTGCACTTTCCCATACTGGCGAGAAATTCATAAAATTTATATCAGAGGATAAATGGTCGTCCAATCCAGAATTGTTAATTTCATTATCTTCGTTTTCTGATTCATCGGAACTCTCCAAATTTTCTGGAATGTAGTCTTCTTCATCACTCATGGAGAACTCCGAATCGCAATCTAACACATAGTTTTCGATATCTTCGTTATCCATTTTTAAGAATTATAAACCCACTGTACACTGATATACTTGTCTGAAATTATTTAATATAATAAAACATGGACCATGAAAGAATATGCACCGCAATGAGATATTTTTAAAGTTACCGAAATAATAAATGTTCATAAATAAAATCGTAGGTTTCAAATTTCACGTAAATATCTACACGGATCTCATGAAGCCGACAAAGGACATAACTCATCTCAATCAGTTTATTATCAGCCATAAAAAGATAAGACCTCGCGAAATAATGTGCACCGCAATAAACGATATCAGTGTAAGCACGCTTGCTCGGTACCGTCACGCACTAACACATCGACGTGCAAGACGAGACTGTATGCGGTCCAAAAAAACTTCGACGTAATTTGAAAGGTTCGCTATGATGAAAAAATTAATTTAAAAAATAACTGTAAGTAAAAAGGTCTTTCTCTTTAAAGGACATGGTACAAAACACTTGGTTTTATAATATGAATCTTTTACTACGAACATTTACTAGTAAATTATCTCAATATTTGGAGATGAACATGACGAATTCTCCAAACTACTAATACAGTGGGTCGGCCCACATGAGAATTTCCTTTCAACTACGTATACAGTTGGTCGGATCCTTCGGGTTAAGAAGTGTTTTTATGTATAATTGTCGTATATCAAGTCCGTCGAACATGTTGTATATTTGGTCTGTGTCAGTCATTCTGTGTTTTTTTAGTATAATCTTTAAGATGGTTCTCTGTGTGGTTTCCATATGAGCAATAGCTGAGTTTGTTGCTCCTCCTCAAACAATGATTCCATATTCTATTATAGATTGACAGAGTGCAAAATATATTGTTTTCATTTGTTTTAGTTTGTATATGTTTCTTATGTTTAGGAAAAGATGTATTGTTTTGAGGAGTTTATTGGTGATATGATTTATATGATGTGCCCATTTGAGATTATGGTCAATTATGATTCCTAGATATTTTATTTGGTCTGTTTTTACTATAGCAGGGCAGTTGCAGTTTTTGGTGTTTAAACAATCGTGAATTTTTATGGTGTTTGTTTTATTTGTTGGCTGTCCCATGCTATTTATACTGTACGTTGTGAATTTTGTTTTCGATATATTTAATGTAAGTATGTTTGTGTCTAACCATGTTTTCACTCGCGTGATTCCTAATTCTGCTGTATTATACACATTGTTCCAGTCTTTAGATTTGAAGAGTAATACTGTGTCATCCGCATAACTAATTATTTCTCCGTCTATTTCCATATTACAGAGTTCATTTATGTAGATAGTGAATAGCACGGGCCCTAGTATGCTTCCTTGTGGAACTCCATATGTAATTGGCAGTGGTTTACTAGTATGGTGATTAATTTTAACTTGTTGGGTTCTGTTGCTCATATAACTTTTCATTAGTTGGAGTTCCTTGCCTAAGATACCAATGTTTTCTAATTTTTTAAATAGGATTTTGTGGCAGATTGAATCGAAGGCTTTAGCTTAGTCTAGGTATATCGCTATGCATTTTTGCCCTTGATATAGGTTGCTATGTATATAATCTATTACATATTCTAAAGCTTCTTTGGTACCTCTTTTTTCTCTAAATCCGTATTGTTTATCCGAGATTAATTTGTTTTCTTCAAGGTATTTTATAATTTGGTTTTTTAATGCTCTTTCAAAGATATTTGATAGTGAGTTTAATAATGTGATTGGTCTATACTTATTTATTTCCTTTTTGTCTCCTGCTTTGTAAATAGGGATCACCAGTCCTTGTTTCAAAGTACTAGGGAAGCAGCTTTGTTTTATACTAAGGTTGATTAAGTGTGTTATTGGTTTTATTATTTCATTTTTTAATTTCTGAATGTGATCTGTTGTTATCTCATCTAATCCCGGTGCAATATTGTTTTTTAATTTATCGATTATTTTTTCAATTTCCTCCTCCGTAATTGTTTTTATTGTAAGTCTTAGTTTTGTCTTTTGTGTATTGATGTTTGATCGGTTGGTTTGTGTTTGTGTTTTACGGTTTGCTAAAACTTTTCCTATATTTTCAAAGAAGTCATTCACATGGTTCGCTATTATCTCCGCATTTGTAATGATATCTATTTTTTAAAAATTAATATTTAATTGATCGATACTATATTTCTGATTGTGTTTTTGTGTGTATGTTACTTCTTTTAATATTTTCCATATAGCTTTTTGTTTTCTTTTTGTAGTTTTTGTCTATAGTATATCTCCTTAGCTGCTCTTATAATTTTTGTGCAGATATTTCTATATCTTTTATAGAAATTAAGTTGTTCCATGTCATATGGCGTGTTTTTAATTTGTCTGTGTAATTTGTCTCGTTTACGGATGCAGTTTAATATTCCTCGTGTTATCCATAGTTTTATTTTTTTGTCTTGTGTGTAAGTGTTATAAGTTTTATATTAGTATTGTTATTTATTTCTTTTGTTAACATAGTTGTGAATTTATCCCAGGCTTCTTCAGCATTCTGTGTTTGGTATATTGGATTCCAGTCCATTTTTTTGAGTTTTTCCTTTAAGTTTGGATATTCAGTTATTTTTTTTGTAAATGTTTTATGTTGTTCAGATTTTGTGTTTTCGGTGACTATTGCTATCATAGTCATGTAATGATCTGTAATTGCGCTTTCAAGTACTATTGTTTCGGATTTTAGTTTTGACTTGATCATTATATGGTCTATACAGCTACTTGTGTTTTGTGTGACTCGTGTTGGGATATTTATCGTGGGTTCCAGTCCATGTTGCGCTAGTATTGATAGGTATTCTATGCTTTGCGGGTGTCCATATTGTAAAGTGTTTATGTTTAGGTCTCCTACTATGATGATATTTTTGATTTTGTTGAGATCACTTAATGTGCTGTTTAGTGCAGTTAGGAAATTTGTTATGTTATTTTTGGATGGAGATCTATATATTGCTAGGATACAAGTTTCTCTATCAGATGTAATTTTTATGCAGTTAGAGTCTATGATGTTTATTTCTTGTATAGTCGTGTTGATTTTATTACTTGTGTATATGACTACGCCATCATTTTGGTTTTTGTGCTTCGTCGAGTGGTACGTATTATAGTTTTCAAGTGTTTTAGGTGTATATTTGTCATTCAGCCAGCATTCTGTAAGTACGATGATATCAAAATTATTTTCAAGTTTTTGGAGGTATAATATTTATTTTTATTTTATTTTATTTATTTAATACATGAATTATCAACAGTACATATAGTTTTTTGTGATATTTCACCCTCCATGCTAGGGATGACCCTGTGTTATGGCGGGTGAAGTTTACAGTTAGTGGATATACATTCGTTAGTATAGATTGAAATTTTTAGTAAATTAAGGAATTATTGATATATATATATAGTTCACAGTAATCAGTCTTATACATATAATGCTGCTTAGATAGTAAATAAAGATATTTTATGTTTTGCCTGCTCTATAGTAAGAAAATGATATACTTATAGTTAGATTGGGTTACAAGAAGAAGATGGAGAAGTTAGAGAATTATTATAAAATGAGAAATTTGAGGAGTTGTTAGATATAGATCATACTAAATAATCTTGTACATACATGCCGCTAATTTAGAAAATAGAGATATATTATGTTTTGTCTGAAAAGTGATTAAATCGATAGAGTGTAGAGTGAATGGGTGTTAAAATTGTAATGTATCCCATGTGTAAGGATCCATTTCGTAATTTGTTTTTTAAAGGAATGGGGTTGACTCAACGTTTTTAAGTTTTCAGGGATAAGGTTAAAGATTTTAGGAGCTAGGAAGAAAAATTGTCTTTGAGCTGACGTGGTGTGTAGTGTAGGTACATTGTAGTGTCTGTTGGTTATTGTTCTGGTGGTGTAGTTGTGTTGTAAGAGAGTTTTGTTTTTGTATTTGAACAGGAAATGTATTAGCATAAATTTTAAATGGAGTTGCCGTATGTTTAAGACGTTATACTCGATGAGGAGTCGTTTGGAGGGGTATCTTGTCGGTCGCTTGTTAATGACACGTATTACCATTTTTTGGGCTTTTAGTAGAGGTTCGATGATAGATTGTGCACAGCCACCCCAAGTTATAATGCCGTATGCTAATAGAGATTGGCAGAGAGCGTAGTAAACAGTTTTAAGAGTTGAGGTAGTAAGGATATTTCTTAGGGTTTGGAAGACATAAGAGAGTTTGCGGATGCGTGTGGTTAGACTGGCCAAGTGCTGATCCCAACGAAGGTGTTGATCAATGATGACCCCCAGATATTTTATGTGGGTGGCGTGTTCCAAGTTTGGGCAATTACAGGAAGTGCAAGTTCTTAGACAGGAGTGAATTATTATATTCTGATTGTTGGTAGGTTGGGTTGCAGCAGAAAGACTGAAGGTTAAGAATTTTGTTTTTCCAGCATTAAGGGTTAGGAGATTATCATCTAACCATTTCTTTATCTGGCGTATGTCGTTTTGAGCTATGTCGAATGCTCCTTTCCAGGTTTTGTGTCTAGTTATCAGTACAGTGTCATCTGCAAAAGATATTAGTTTCCCGGTTATGGGAAGGTTACAGAGATTGTTGATGTAGATGAGGAACAGAATAGGGCCTAGAACACTTCCTTGTGGGACTCCGAAGTGGATTGGTAAGGGGTTACTTGTTATGTTGTTAATTTTCACAGCTTGCGATCTGTCGGTTAGGTATGATGAGAACCAGTTAAGAGTTCTACCTCGGATGCCTATTTGAGATAGTCTTTCTAGAAGTATGGGGTGGGAAACCGTATCAAATGCTTTGGCTAAGTCTAGGAATATGGCTAGGCAGGAATCACCTTCGTCCAGGCTGTTAGTGATCTTATTCGTCAAGTCTAAGATTGCAGATTCTGTATTTAAATTATTTTGAAAGCCAAACTGATTAGGCGAGAGAAACTTCTGGGTTTCAAGATGGGAGACAAGTCTACTTTTAACAATTTTTGATAGGACACTTAGCAAAGAAATGGGTCTATAGTTTTCAATATTTGTTTTATCGCCACCTTTATAGATTGGGATAACTGTTGCGTGTTTTAGTCGGTGTGGGAAAGAACCGCTTTTAAAGCTTAGGTTAACGATATGTTTTAACGGCATTGTAATAAAGTGAACTATGTGTTTTATTATATAAGGAGAAATATTGTCATTACCAGCAGCACTGTTTGTTTTAATGGTGAGTATTGTGTCAACTATTTCTTTATTGGAGGTAGGGGCTAGGATTAGTTCCGGGTGCAAAGAGCTATGTTGTCTTAACCGTGAGGTTAAGAGATTTTGTGTTTTGTTTGTTGCTTTTAGAATTTTGTTGGCTAAGTTCGTGCCGATGTTACTGAAAAAATGGTTGGCATGATCAGCTAAGGTTTTTGGGTCATCATGGACTTGGATATTTTTCCCATTTATGGCGAGTGATTGCATTTTGAATGAGGTCTTATTGTTTTCTGAGATGTCATTGACTACGTTCCAGATTATTTTACTGTCATATCCCGATTTTTCAATTTTTTTTTGTAATAGTTTTGTTTGGTTATTGTTATGAGATTATTGCAAATGTTACGATATTTTTTATAGAAGCGCAAGAGTTGAGGGTCTGGGTTGTTTACGGATTGTTTATGGAGTCTGTCTCTTTTACGTATACAGAAGATAAGGCCATTTGTAATCCATGGTTTTAGTTTCTTTTTTTTGTTCGATGCCATTATAATGGGGAAAGTAGCGTGGTTAATGTGGGCAGTTAGTGATGCAGAGAAATTTTCAAGAGCGTCGTTGACATTTTCAGAAAGCAGGGTAGATTCCCATTTTTCTTCTTCAACATACTTTATCAAATGAACCATATTAACAGTTTTATGGGAAGGATTACTGGACTTAGGGGGAGTAGATTTTGAGTTGTGTAGTTCGAGAATGGTTGAGTAATGGTCAGTTACAGTGGATTCGAATACAGCTGATTTAGCGGTTCGCTTTGATCTAACCATAATATGATCTATGCATGTCTTAGTAGTGAGGGTGACTCGTGTAGGTGTGTTGATGTGTGGTATAAGGCCATGTAGTGCCATTAGGTTTAGGTAATTTGTAGCGTGGGGGCTGGATTCATTTAGGATGTCTATATTTATGTCACCGATTATGATGAGATCCTTAGTTTTTTCATCGATATTTTTTTCGAGAGAGTAGAGAAAAGGGGTGACATTGTTGGACTTTGGGGAGCGGTATATTGCGAGAATATTTAAGTTATCGATTGAGATATTAAGACAATTTGCATGGTCGACTGAAATTTCGGATACTGCATGTTTTAGGTTAGACTTGACATAAACTATGACCCCATCGGATTGGGACCTGTGCTGAGACGTGTTGTACACAGAGTAGTTGTTTAATAATTTCGGGATGTAATTAACGTTAATCCAGCACTCTGACAGAACAATGATGTCAAATTCATTTCCTATGTCAGTAAGTTGAACAAGTAGGTTATCAAAGTTTTTGTTGAGGCTACGGATATTCATGGCAAATACTCTTAGAGCTTCTGGTTTGGAGATAATTTTTTTTAATGCATTTGTGTTGTTTGTCGTATGTGCCGTGATATTAAGAAAGTTATCAATTGGGTTAATTGGGTCCATTATGGGCATCTGTGTATGGTGGGTGTTTGAGTTCATCAACGACTGGGTAAGATAGGTTAATGTATAAGTATATTGTAAGACCAAGACATTTATTATTCGTTATGTGTCTTTGCAGGTGCATAGTGTCTTCTGTGTTTGAAAGAATAACAATAATTAGGCAAGTAAAAATACATAGGAGATCTACAATCATAAAGTATATTAAGTGCATTGAAAGTATGAAATTTGTATGTATGATTATAACTTTATATATGAAGCAAGAATAGGAATCATAGCAGGTTATTAATATGATTATAAGAATGGAATGGATTACATGTATAAGTGGAATTAGACAAGTAAGGATACAATCCTTCAGCGTTGGTGTTGAAGGTATGTGGAATGCATGTAATTTGTTGTGGTTATAAACAATGAGATGCAAAAGGTTAGTTTCACTTGTGGTTATAATTATACTAATTTTGTATTTATGAATGAGGATGTTAAGATGATAGAAATTATTTGAGTAAGTGGTACCACAGGTTTTTAAAAGCGGTAGTTGTAATGAGAATTTTTTCCAATATATGTTCATAGTTATGATACAGTTCCAGAGTTCAATGACATTTATATTGATATAAGTGATAATTTTCTGATACTGAGAGTTAATAGCAATAGTAAGTAGTTTATACTTTGTTATTTCAAGATTATAAGTGAAGTTTAGGTAAGGATTGTTGTAATGGAAAAATCTTTTCAATATGTAATATTTTGAAAATATGTAAGTATTGTGGCTTCTATATGCTGTTTTTGTGAATTTATATACAATGAAAAAGGTATAAATAAAGAAGTTTACAGTGTTGGCAAAGCTAGGAAAAAATAATTCGGGGTACGTTGGATTTAAAAAGTTACAAATACGTGTCATACTTATTATAGTAATGGATTTTATGATAGGCAAGATAGGAATAATATTATTAATTAAGATTTGATTTGGGTGGATAATAAGATATAGTATATCAATACTTGGGAGTGAGTACGGCTGCATAGTGGGGAAACATAATACAAGCATATTTATTAGGTGTGGATTCTCATATGTAGAGGAAAAATTTGATATCTCTTTAGAACATATCATAATAATTAAACCTGCAGAATTATAAGTGGTACAAATAATATCAATTTTACTATAATGTGCATTAAAGAAGTAGAGTGGGTGATGAGAAAATATGATAATGAGATTTTTATTTTTCATTATACTATAATGGAGTAGCTGGTGATTAGAGTTAGAGTTAGGCATACTTTGTGTCCTTAGTCATATTATTTGGCGTTTTACTCGTGCGATATCTATGTCATTGCGGATTGTTATTATATTCGAGTCATCGGTCTGCCTGAGTAAAATACGACCTGATTTCACCCATGTATATTTGAAGTGATGATCTCTAGCAAATTTTTTTGTCTGGGCCAGTAGAAATTTGCATTTTGGAGTTAAGTGTTCCGAAATGTAGATTCGATTTCTTTCCTGCGAGTATCCTAGATCTGCTGTGTTAAGCTTGTTCGAGTTGCTGTTAGTGGATTTCATATATGTTTTGATTTTGTCTAACCAGACGTCTCGTGCTTGAGTGTTTATGAATATAAATATATGAATATGAATATATGAATATGAATATGAATATATGTTTATGAATATGAATATAAATTCATCAAAGTTTTTATTAATTGATCTAATGTTTTGATGTAATATTTTGATCCTATTTTTTTTTTTAATGATGTTAGTCCATTGTTTAAAGTCATTAGTACTTGTGCAGTGATGCTGTTTGCCCGAGTCTATGTGTTCAATGTAGTCAGCCATGTTGAAGAGTATTTATATATCCTATCGTTTTCGTTATATCCTAAACTTGTAGGTATATTAACCGCACTGTTTAGTCCATGATGCAGAAGAAGTAGTTGTTAGTCATCACATTGCGGGTGTATCTGTCCAGTGTTTAGCATATTGATTTTGATGTCTCCAATTTGGTACACGTTCCTTACATCTCGTGGTGGGGTTATCTCATCATCCAGGGGAAGGGGAAAGGGTGATCTGTCTATAGTTGTTGAAGTAGTGCTGGTATCGGGTGAAGGGTTATCAAATTCTATATCAATTAATTGATCCATTTCTGGTTAAGTGTATATTATAATGTAGATTAGGTTAGGTTATTGAGAAAGTGGCAAGATTATATGATTTTACTTTCAAGTTCATAATGATTTTTTATTTCAGTAATTGGCGAGCCTTCAGATTTTCGAGCCAGTAGTTTTCCGTTTTTGAACCAGATGAATTTGAAATTTTTTTCTTTGGCCCTTTTTTTAGTAACCCATAAGAGATTTTTGTAATATGGCGTCAGGGTATCATTTACGTAAATTTTTTTTATTTTCGTCTGCGATCTGATTGGTATTTTTTTTGCCAATCATCATAGTGATTTTTTTATTTTCCTCTTTGAAGTTTAAAATTAATCGCGGAGGTTTTGTGTCTGTCGGTTTTAGAAATTTGTACTTGTCCGCCGGTTCTAGGCTTACTCCGAAGGCAGTAGTGATTCTGTTTGCAATTACTTGAGGTGGTTCGTCAGTCGAAATTTTGAAGCCTGTTACCTCCACGCTATTTTTCAATTCATTTTGTTCTGTTGCAGCTATTTACATTTCGAGGGCAACAATTCTTTTTTTCCTTATTTTCTAGATCCTCTAAAATTTTTTGGTGCTGTTTCGGTAATTCAAGAATTAAATTTAATTTTTCATTAATTTCATCATATCTATCGCTTATGAATTGTGTTGATTTTTTAAATCTGCTAATTCTTTCTCGAATTTTGAGAACATTTGTTTTTTCAACTCACCCTGTTTACGGTCGATGTAGTCCGTGAGGGAGTCCACGATTTTTTGTTGCTCCAAGGTAGATCTTGTTGAAGCCATTTTAGTGGTAATTATTATATATAATTAATAAATAAATATCCCAGTAGCGAGCGGCGAGTAGCGAGAATAATTAGGTAGCGAGTATAAATGAAACTCCAAGTATCGAGTTCAATCGGTACGAACGGCTAGGTGCCGCGGCCTGTATCGGTATCGAGTACGGTGTCACTGCGGTGTACCTACACGTCACGCGTCAACACAATGCACTATTGAATATGATAGATTGAATTTTATGATTATTAACAATCGTTTGTATTGAATTTATTAATTCACTGTGATTTTAGCTAGTTAATACTATGTTTTAAGTTAAAATATCACTTCACTGTTTGCTAAATACATTGTTTTAGGTAATTTAGAGTGGACGCGTTTACAATGACGTTTGTATTTGTCTATAATTTGTTACATGTTACATGTCTGGCAAAGCAGGGCTTGTCTAGCGGGCTTGTGAATATTATCTTTATTTAAAAAACAGCCTACGTTTTTAAATGGTTTGTCTGGCAAAGCAGGGTTTGTCTAGCGGGCTTGTGAATATTATCTTGATTTTGAAAAACAGCCTACGTTTTTAAATGGTTTGTCTGGCAAAGCAGGGTTTGTCTAGCGGGCATGTGAATATTATCTTTATTTTAAAATAATAATCTTAATCCAATTTTTGAAATAAAGATAATATTTTTAAATTTAAGAAATTAACGATAATATACATTTTTTTCAATTTACGCTCACGGAATTAATTAGTTTTTCTTCTCATTTTTTAAGTAATGTACTTATAGTCCAAGTGATGACCGTAAAAATCCCATCCCATAGGCCACATGAACCAAATTAGTACTGGGCTTTAGGCCCAAATAAGATTAGTTAAAAAAACGCATTCATCCAGATTTCGGCCCAGGAGGAGTCCTGGAAAGCGACGACTTCCGGTGTCATTTTTGGGATGAAAATATCCGACTTGCCACATTACCAAAACTAACGGCAAAAGATGATCGCAAATTTGTTATGAAAAAAAAAACCGTTCGGCCAACTTTTGTGTGGGGAGAAGTACCTAACAAATGACATTATAGGTATCCTCCAGATGCGGCAAAATATCTCATCGGCCACACAAATGAAATCGATGTCAGAATTTAGATAAAAATTCCCTGTTTACGAATATATCGTTCGGCCGAAATTCGGCCGAGGAGAATCTTGTGATCTACGCGATTATTCGAGCGAAAAATGCTTTTCTTCTAGCGACATTTTTGCAGAATAATAATATGAAATTAGCATCTCATTACTGTAATATTAGAAATTATTAAATGTAGATATATTTATAAATCAATACAAGTACTACGGGGATATTAAAAGCAAATAAATCTATTAAAAATTCATTTTTTAGAGGCCTAGGTACTTTCTTACGTCACTAAACCACGCCCTATTCACAGTCGGGAACATTCCAAATAGGTATTAAGTCTCGCGCACTTTACATTTTTCGCATTAAAATATCAAATAATATTAAACTTTAAACATTTCACCAAATCTTTCAAATTATTCCTAGCAATAATTTGTAATATTTGTTGGATTGTATAAACTTTTATTATTTGATATGTTGCTAAACAGTTCAAATGGGCGGGCCTCAAGAGTAAAAAAAAGAAATGCACGGCTGCCTATTGGTCTAAGGCAACTCTATATAAACATTAGCACACGTATCACCCATTTTGATGAATATTTTCGTGCGGTTTTATGTAATGTTTTTGTTGTTGTGATTATCTACTTTTTACTCATATTTACACTTTGTGGTCAAACCAAATATGCTTACACAGATTTCATTTTTACACTAAAATATTTACAATACTAATACAAAATATAAAAATCTATATATGCATAATGACTGTGTTCCGTGGGATCAGATGGAAACAATATTGTGAGTGTAAAATATGCACACAACTACATTTTTAAAAATTAAAATAATGTACTTATAGGCACCTACTTTTATTATAATGTAAAAAAAATAAAAATTGACAAGGCTTAAGTTAACAAGGTTGTTCAAGAGAAACTCACCGATGATGTTATGCTTACAATAATTAGGAAGGTAATGCTGCTAAAAAATAATCTCTGTTGCAATCGACCGGTGCGGCAACAGGTAAAAGCAATTAATATCTTTACCTGCTGTAACCTCTGTTTCTGATTTGCATGTAACAGAAAGAGAGGTTGCAGCAATTACAGTTAGATGGGAAAGGGAAACAGGGCTCTAAGGGATAAGCTATATACCACTAAATTAAAAATGGCGGAATCCCCTGCCAATTGACAATAAATTTAAACTGATCACTTTGTATACATTTTATCAAAATTTTCAACATGTTTCTAAACTGATGGATAAAATGAAAAATTCATCCATTTTTTGAAAGAAAAAATGTTATCCTCACAAAGAAACCGTTGGATTCGAAACATGCTGGCACTTTTGATTACATAAGTGGTGTATGCAAAGTGATTTGTTTTCACTTAATTAAAATAACGCCACAAAGTGTATTTGTGATTATTAGAAAAAAATTACACACACATATATATACATATTCGTATTTATTATATAATTTAGAACTGATCATAATATCTGTGATCTATGTACACAAAATTATACATTAAACATTATTTGCTTTCAGCTTCACAAATTCTACAACTTAAATATCCCGCGATTTATAACGATCGGCACTTGTACATTAATATTATTGTTCGTATTTTGTACATCTATTCATTTAAACTCACTCATTTAAATCAAATAAGCACTATAGCATGTAAAAATAACATTACATTTAACAAAAAACCCACGAAAATAATCATCAAAATGGCTGACGCGTACGCTAATATTTACAGAGTTGGAATTAATAAATAGGGCGTGGTTTAGTGACTTCGCTAATCGAGTAAGTGTAAAGAAGGTACCTAGGCCTTTAAAATGAATATTTAATAGATTTATTTGCTTTTAATATCCCCGTAGTACTTGTATTGATGTATAAATACATCTACATTTAATAATTTCTAATATTACGATAATGAGATGCTAATTTCATATTATTATTCTACAAAAATGTCGCTAGAAGAAAGGCATTTTTCGCTCGAATAATCGCGTAGATCACAAGGTTCTCCTCGGCCGAACGATATATTCGTAAACAGGGAATTTTTATCTAAATTCTGACATCGATTTCATTCGTGTGGCCGATGAGATATTTTGCCGCATCTGGAGGATACCTATAATGTCATTTGTTAGGTACTTCTCCCCACACGAAAGTTGGCCGAACGGTTTTTTTTTTCATAACAAATTTGCGATCACCTTTTGCCGTTAGTTTTGGTAATGTGGCACGTCGGATATTTTCATCCCAAAAATGACACCGGAAGTCGTCGCTTTCCAGGACTCCTCCCGGTCCGAAATCTGGATGAATGCGTTTTTTTAACTAATCCTATTTGGGGCTAAGGCCCAGTACTAATTTGGTTCATGTGGCCTATGGGATGGGATTTTTACGGTCATCGCTTGGACTATTATGGTACCCAAATTTACGGAGAATGTTTGATTTATTGATGACCGTTCTCCCTACATTATGGAAATAGTTAAATTTGCTCTGCTTTGGATATAAATGGCAGTTACAATTTTTTTCCTGGCTATTACGCAATGCATCTGTCGTTTACGATGTTTTGCATATCAAACAGAACGGACACTACTTTTAAAAATAATTAAATGTTTTTTGTATTATTAATTGGTAGGTTCATGTTTTGTTTACAATAAAACGATGGAAAGTATTATACGCACATTCTTTATTATTATGTAGTGCCGTTCCTCATCCAGAACATATTTATATATGTGAGAGACGACACGTCTATTCTTGTCTTAGTGGTATAATTTGACTTCCTTTTCCTTGTTTTGGCGTCATCAATACGTTCTATGATTGGTTGTTTGTTCTGTCACTGCAGTTGGCGTCTTGCGTCATTTCCCTTTGTTTTTAATTGACATCGAATTCTTTCGAATGTGGTAGCTATCTCGCGCTTTATCGAAGTTTTATTCAATGTAAAAGTGTTCGAGATAACAAAAAACTTATAAAAGTGCTTCCTTTGGTGTAAAAAATATTTAACAAGTGAATTTTACGTAAATTTTACGGATCGCATTGCGCATTTTGTGAAAACGCGGAACGCATTATTGTTGTTGAACGCCAACGGTTATTTCGCGCAATGTCGAACATAGAATCCACGAAATCGACACAAAAACGTCGTATTGATGATACAAACTCATCAGACTCTTCTTCTTCGAGTTCTAATTGTTCTCGGCCTAAGAGCAGAAGGCACAAGAAGAGATCGCAGAAAAAAATGCTGAAGAAATTGTCGCGGCAGTTAAGCGATTCGCAAAGCTTCGTTTTCAGGCGAGATGCCGCCGGTGATTCCGACGCGAGCGAATTTGAGGGCCCAGAAAATTTAGAGACCCAAATTGAGCCTACTTGTGGCACATCCGCTGCTCCGGTTTTCCATATGCCGGATCCCACCGTGTCGCTAAAGGAACCGCAAATGAATGCGCCGACGGACGCCATGCTGAAGACGGTGGAGCGCTTGCAGAATTTTAATTCTCCCGGTTGGTGTGACGTTCGCTACGCCAATACATTGAAAGAATACGTAGCAGACCCGGGGTTCAAGGAATTAGAGGTGAACTGCGAACTCAATTCCTTCACACCCGCATGTGCCCAACTCATGGGAATGGAGAGAGCCTTTGCAGCAATTTCCCACGTAGCATTACAACAAAGGCAGGTCATCCAGGACTCTATACAGAGCGTCCTAACCTGGAGCTGTCAGCCTGATGCTGAACTCTCACCGGAGACCTTACGAGAGAAATTTCAGGAGGTTCGGGGGAAGTATTTCGAAGAACGACGCCATTCTTCAGATTGCTTGTGGGAAGCGGGCTGAAGTTATCGAGCATCGGCGTGATCGCATCCTGGAAATGTGTAAAACCCCAGTTGATAGATCAGCTCTGGGGAAAATTCCTCCAACTGTGACCCATTTATTTAATGAAGACAAGCTCATCTCCCAGTTGCAGAGACTTGGTGGGGCGAGCAAAGTCTTCAGGGCTCCGTTTTCGCAAGCAAGAAGTAGCGAAATTTTGTCAAGGCCGAAAAGCGGAACACGAGCAGTCATACCAACTCAGTGTGCTCCCGCAGGGAATCAGGGTTCCACCCAATTTCCGTCTCAGTACCGGCGGGCAGACCCCGGTCATCATTCTGGCCCTTCCTCCTCTGCCAGCAGAGGACGGAAATTTCGGAGGCCGACGGGGCGAGGGCAGACCTCGCACCGTCGCCGCCGAAACAATTGACAACCAGCCCGGGCGATTTCAGGGAGGGCAATTGCGAAGTTTTTTACAAAGATGGCGTACCGCAGAAGCCCCCGACTTCGCCCTAAAAATCCTCAATGGCTATCGGATCCCTTTTTGGTTGAGACCACCATTGACCAGACCCACTCAGGTGAGACTGCACAATTTCTCAACAAGGCACACACCCGATATGGACAGGCAAATAAAGGAGTTGCTGAAGATGGGAGTACTGGAACCAGCACCCGTGAACCGAGGCTTTCTCTCCCAGATGTTTCTGGTGCAGAAGAACGATGGGACCCATCGTCCTGTCATCAATCTGAAAGCGCTGAACGATTTTGTGCGAGTGAAAAAGTTTTCCCTAATCTCCCACTTCAAAGTGCCCGATTTCTTGCAACCTGGAGACTATATGACAAAAGTAGATCTGGCACACGCCTACTTTCATATACCGGTTGCAAAGACCCATCGCCGTTTCCTGCGTGTCGTGTACAGAGGTCAATGTCTGCAGATGACATGTTTGCCCCAGGGTTTGAGCAGTTCCCCTAAAATTTTTGCAGCAATATCCAATTGGATCGCAGAGATCCTTCGGAAAAAGGGCATACGAGTCATTGTTTATTTGGACGACTTTCTCCTGGCTCATCAAGACCAAGAAACTCTCCGACTGCAGACACTAGTAACATTGGATTTATTACAGTCCCTCGGTTGGACCATCAACCTAAAGAAATGTGTTCACCTACCGACACAGGCGATAGAATATCTGGGAGTGTCATGGAACACTTGCCTCAATCAGAAGACGCTAACTGGGAACAAGTGCCGCGCAATATGGAAGTCATTGCAAAACCTCATGACAAGAAAGAGATGGTCCCTGAGGGATGCGCAGAGCATCCTAGGACAGCTGAACTTCGCAGCGTTTGTGGTTCCCAGGGGTCGCTTGCACTGCAGGCAGATGCAGCTCCAGTCAATTGCCATGGCAAAGCTCCCACCCCGGAAGAAGGTACCCGTAAACCTTGCAGTATTGAACGATTTAGAGTGGTGGAGGCATAATGTGAGTACACATTCCCTTATTCATTTCCCCAAAGCATGCCACCTCATTGCGACAGACGCAGCAGACAGCGGGTGGGGGGCACAGGTGGACGACACTCCACTCTTAGGCTGTTGGACACAACAACAAACCAAATGGCACAGCAACCCAAAAGAAATGTTTGCTATTCTCCATGCATTGAAGTGTCGGAAAGCCAATTTGAGCAATTCTACTTGTCTCATTCAATCGGACAACAGAACAGTATTAGCATACCTACGCAACGAAGGAGGTACGAAATCAGTGAACCTCCTTCAGTTGACATATCAGATTCTGGAAGTAGCGGATGCGAACAATATAAGGATGGAAGTGTATTACCTACCGGGACGAAACAACGGACTCGCCGATCATCTTTCCCGAGGGACCCTGTTACCCGAATGGCACCTTCTACCTCCAGCGATCGAACAGATATTCCACTCATGGGGCAGACCCATGGTGGACTTATTTGCGTCCAAAACAGCTCATGTTGTAGAGAGTTACGTATCCATAGACCCCACAGACACGGCAGCCCTATATCACAATGCTTTCAGCAGAATCTGGTGCTTCCCACTGGCATGGGTGTTTCCACCGCCCTGTTTGATACCCTGAGTCCTGGAACATCTAAACAAGTGTGTCGGTATGTACCTGCTGGTAGTACCGAGGTGGCCCAAAGTGTTTTGGTTGCCAGATTTTCAGTCGAGAGCGCTAGCCCCACCTCGGCAAATAACCAACCTTCTATACAACCTGTTGGATACATCGACAGGTCTTCATCCTCCTCAGATCCAAAAACTGGAGATGGAAGTATGGAAGATTGGGGCTGGAGAGGAGCGCTATATGGATGGACAGAGCATAAAAGAGGTCTCCTCAATGCCGAATGGCGATCTTCAACAATCACGGCATATAAACTAGCATGGAAAAGGTGGGGTCAGTGGTGTGTCAAAAATAAGGTTGATATAACTAATCCATCAGGTTCCCAATTGGCAAGATTTTAAAGCTTAACGAAGGCTTGGTTCCAAGTACCATTGCACTTCATAAATCAGCCATTTCAACATTAACTAACCCAGAGTGTGAATCGCTAAGCAACCATATCTTGGTGAAACAAGTAATGAAGGGTATAGTTAATACTACCAGAAAGAAGAAAGTGTTGCCTATCTGGGACCCGAGACAAGTTAGTTTTTGGTTATAAGAAAACCTTCCAGAAACAGTTACTCTGTTTGAGGCCTCTCGAAGATGCGCTGATATTCTTCTGCTCGCATCTGGACGAAGAGTGCATGATCTTACTCTGTTACGATACACACCAGACAGTTTTGTGGACAATGGGGACCATATTATATGACTGATTCCGCAACTCACCATCAGTCAGGATGGAAGCTTAATGCTTCCTCAGACCAAGCTACGGATCCGGTATATTGGCTCCGTAAAGTATGCTCTTTATCTAAAGTAAGAAGACAAGAAGCAAATTCAACACCAGATTAATTTATTTCAACAACGGGCTTGCCAAAACCTGCCACAAGAACAATAATTGGAGGATGGGTAAAAACAGTTCTAAGAAGCGCTGGCATCGACAAATCAGCAGGAAGTACAAGGTCTGCCGTAGCATCATTGAGCTGGTTAGAAAATTGCCCCATTGAAAAGATCCTCGAAAGAGGAAATTGGAAGAGTGAGAACACATTTGCGAGACATTACAGAAAAGAGGTATTGGAAGGAGGTAACTCCCTAACATCGCTATCCCTCACAAATCTGTTTGAACCTATACAAGATTAATCAACGACCTCTCACAATTGACATCAGTTCTGTCACCAAGGCGATAACAAACACTTCTCACATATATAAATATGTTCTGGATGAGGAACGGCACTACATAATGATGGAGTTTTACCTACCATTAAAACTCTTATTATGTTGCCTTCCTCATCCAGAACATATTTAATCCACTGCTTGGTGAGATTACAATTGAAAACAAAGGGAAATTACGCAAGACGCCAACTGCAGTGACAGAACAAACAACCAATCATAGAACGTATTGATGACGCCAAAACAAGGAAAAGGAAGTCAAATTATACCACTAAGACAAGAATAGACGTGTCGTCTCTCACATATATAAATATGTTCTGGATGAGGAACGGCACTACATAATAATAAAGAATGTGCGTATAATACTTTCCATCGTTTTATTGTAAACAAAACATGAACCTACCAATTAATAATACAAAAAACATTTAATTATTTTTAAAAGTAGTGTCCGTTCTGTTTGATATGCAAAACATCGTAAACGACAGATGCATTGCGTAATAGCCAGGAAAAAATTATTCGACCTACAACACATACTCAAAAATGGGCAGGGTAGATATAAAACAATTTATTTATTTGTTTATTTCTATGTATTTACCTAATTATTAACATTTTTACATCTATCTTCTATACAAGGTGTCCGAAAACAAGAGTTTTAGTACAAGCGGGAAACTGGGGAATCCTCATCACATTTGGAGTCGATTTTGTGGTATAATTTTTTTTTATTTGAGCTTTCGTTTTCGAGTAAATCGAGTCAGAAGTTGATTTTTTTTTGGTCAAATTCTTTATTACTGACGTTCATAGTACCTAACTAATAAAAACTAATTAAAAGAAAACAAACAAAGAAATCCGGATTTAAAGCATTATTTTGAAATTATCCATAATTTTATTCCGTGTAGTACGGTCGTTTCACGGTTAAAAACAGCTGTTCATTATTTTCGCGCTTCCAAGTCAAAGTGCAATGCGAAATTTGCTGTCCTTTTCTGCGCTCGGTTCGATCAACACAACAGAAGGGGTAAGCTACTAAGCCGAATGGCTTGGCCTTGAACTGTGAACTTGCGAACCAAATTCTGTACCCGAAGCATACGGAAGCAAGTCCAAAAAGGTAAATGTTCAGGAGATGTTGTATGATAGATAATAAAAAAACTAATTATTAAATCAATTAGTTTTGTTTTAAAAAGGAGCAAATGAAACGACATTTTTATAGTAAAGCCTTTAAAAATAATTGTTTAAAAAAAAAACGCTGACTTGAGTCAACTTTTTAATTTGGGAGACGGGAATGGGTACCGCCGCCCCGGGAACCTTTATTGGATAACCAACACCTCTGCCATAGGTCACCCCAAGTGGTTCGCTACGTTTGGTGATTTAGCAGGGGTGCCGGGTTCATGGGGTGAGGTTTGTCTAGGTCTTGCAGGCGGATGACCAGGACATGCTGAACCCTAGATTCCTACCCACCCCTTAAACCCTTTTCCTTCCCAGAACTCTCCTCTCCTTCTCTTCCTTAAAAAAACCCTCCACACAGCATCCCCAAAGATGACATAGGCCCCGAGGGAAATTATTTTCCTCAGGGCCTCCTGTGTGGAGCTCATGTAAAAAAAAAAAATCAAAAACATGGACTTGAGTCCTACTGCCTCTAAATGAAGTGGACTATTTTGTTATGACATATGGTGTATTATAAAAGGAATAAAGTCCATGGTAGACCCTTCTGCTTCTAAGATAGTTGTTGCATCATGGTACTTGCATCCTCATGCAATTTTGAAAATCCTATTTTTTCTTCATAATGGGACTTCCATCTTTCTGCCACTGATAAACATGATAATTTACTTCAAGTCTGCATCAAAAACTCATTTCTTCAAATTTCGGACTTGGACCGTTTTATCCTCGGGAACGGAAATAAAAATGGTTGCTGTTGTAACATCCATGGCCGCCATTGGCTACAGTCGTGTTCGAACGAATTTGAACAAGGTTTTTTTATTATTATTTTTATTATGTAATAAAATTTATCAATTTAGAAAGGCGGGTATGGGTACCGCCACCGCGGGAACCATTTATTGGATAACCAACACCTCTGCCGTAGGTGACTCCAGGTACTAATATCTACAGCCTGTATGTCGGACGAATATCTACAGCTCATATGTTGGACTAATATCTACGAACTTCAGAGTGTTGACTAATATCTACAGAGCTAAGATCGGACGAATATCTATGACGGTCCTAGTGTTGACTAATATCTACAGAGTGTAGGTTGGACTAATATCTACAGAGGGCAGCTGAGCAAGAGGTTGTACGGAGAAGCTGAAATTACTTCAATTACGTAATTACTAATTACATAATGGCTTAATTGTTTAAAGTACATGAAGTTTTTGCATAATATTACGTATTTTGCTGTTTACGAGGACAATAATTTATTGAACAAACATGGAGGTCATAATACAAAGATATTTATTTATTTCGAAATACACTGCACCTCAACCTAAACTAACCTAACCTAACTCACGTAGAAATAGTTATGGTAACAGACTACATAATTTAGAAGCACTCGAAATAAAGAAAGCTGTTGAAACAAAAACCCAAATCCTTAATAATCAGCTAAATGTGTCCAATAGTTCGATATTAGGGGTTTTTACACACATACATAAATAAAGTTTTTTTTTAAACTGCATTATTACGTTATTCCAATATGCTATACATAATTGCAAATCCAACCTATGCCAGTGCCGTAGTTATTCGTCGACTTTGGTTCTCATAGATATTAGACAGCAGTTTGAGCTGTAGATATTCGTACGCACTTTGGTTCTCATAGATATTAGTCAGCAGTTTGAGCTGTAGATATTCGTACGCACTTTGGTTCTCATAGATATTAGTTCGATTTTTTCAGTTTTTGGAATTCCTGTAGATATTACTAGACGCCTCCGCCGTAGATCACCCCAAGTAGTTCGCTACGTTTGGTGACTTAGCAGGGGTCCCCGAGTTCATGAGGTGAGGTTTGTCCGAGTCTTGGCGGCGTTTATTTGTCTGCCTACCAGCTGCATGGCAGGAGATCGTGAGAGAGTGGTTGAGGGAGTCCCAGCCGTACTCTCTTAGAACATTGCCTTTATTTTACTTGTTATAAACAGTCTGTATAAAATCATTATTTATGTTATTGACCAATAAAATAACGACAAATTATACGACGTATAATATCAATAATATCTTTCAGGAAGTGATTTTATTTGAATTCGAACTGCTAAAGGTAGGAGAGAAAATGTTGTGAACTAAAAATAAAAAAAGAGAAATACAGAAATCAATGAACTATTAAGTTATTAGTTAAACATGTGGCATTCAATGGAGTGTTATTTTTTATGCATGCTGTGAATTTATCAAAGTTCGTGTTAAACACATCGATATTTGGGCATAATCTGTTAAATGTGCTACAGCTTCTTCTTATAAATACATTTATCATATTCCACCGCCATGGGAGGAATGAATTCATACGTCCGTCACTCCTGGATACACCAGATTCCTTCCCACCCTCATACCCTTTTCCTTCCCAGAACTTCCTCTTCTTCCTTTTCTTAAAATACCCCCCCCCCACACAGCAGCCCCAAAGATGACAAAGGCCCTGAGGGAAATTATTTTCCTCAGGGTCTCCGGTGTGGAGCTCATATAAAAATAAAATAAAAAAAATGATTTTGAACACATTTAATACTACGAGTACATTAAGCCGCCGCTACCCGTATTTCTGCTGATTTCTTACATATCTCCCTTAAACATTTGAAGTTTTTTTGAAGATAATATCTAGACGCGTTCCATGCTGAAACGCTTATTATAAAATTCCCTCGATAGAAAAAAATCGGAAGGTATGCTCCGAAAATTATTATAAATACGTTTTTGTCAGTTATTTTACAAGTCATAGTTGTGAAAAAATTCACAATGTTTCTTTAAATGATATTTAAGACGCCTTCCATGAGATTTTTGCTCTATTTTAAACGAGTCGTGTTTTATTAAATATTTTCACGCTACAACGCGCTACAACGCTGTCTGAAACGTTGGTTAAAGAAGAAGAAAGCTCAACAACTTCAAAAATCAACCATGAAAATACGTTTGGTCCTGAGAATTTAAAATTACATATTATGATATCGTAATGATATGATACGATCGAAAATTGGTAGGTACTCGTATATCTCTTTTTGTTTGATGTCCGCAATAATGAACTAATTTAACTCATTAATATTATTTAATTAGAAATTAAATTTCAGCGCCCGTGAGGTGATTTTCCACGAAAACGGCGCTATATAAATTAGCCAATTATTATTATTATTAAATAATATTCGTGTTCAGCGATCATTTTATTGTACTGACCGGATGTTTTAATATTTCGCGTCGAGATTCATCCAACAATGCAAGGCATGTGCCGCAGAGTTCATGCATGCATCTCATTCTAACGGCGTTTGAAAAAACGAAACAGCGCTAGTTCACTCTAGTTCGCATGCAGTTAAGTGCCCTTAATTAGAAACTAATTTAGTTTGTTTTCGCGCTTCGACGTGTATTGTTCTTTTAATTGATTTTATTCGAACAGCGTAAACGCCGTCGCGCTTACGAAAACTACCTAATTTATAGCCAATTAAATTAAACTAATTAGGTTCAAAATCAAATGTGTGTTTCTTGTGTTTTATTTTTATTTGAAACGTAAATAATAGTGCGTTATTAATTAAAGCGTTTAACAAACTTTAAAACAAGGTGTTTTTGTGACTAGTATGTTACTTTCTTGTGTGATTAATTGTGAATGAAATTAAGTGAATTATTGTGCCATTAATTAGTGGATTACGATTGAATATACCAATGCAGAATATTATGACATGCTAATGTGTCTTGGACGTTCAAATGGCAATGCAACAATGGCAGCAAACGAATACATGGAGAGATTTCCACATCGGAGACAACCAGATCGAAGTGTCATTAATGGAGTAGCAAGACGTCTTCATCAAACTGGAAATGTGCGTTCAAATATGGGCGATACTGGTCGACCAGCGTTACGCAATCCTCGCATGGAAGAAAACATCGGCATGTTTTTATCAAGAGCCAGAACGAAGCCTTCGATCTGTTGGGAGAGAATTAATTAGGTGGTCTGGGATACCCTTAAGAATGATGGACAACACCCGTACCATTACCGGTGTGTCCAAGCGCTGTTGCCCATGGATAATATCCATAGGAGAGAATTTTGTGAATGGATTATTCAGATGGAGACAAAATGGGGCATTTATCGAACATATTCTGTGGACAGATGAGTCAACCTTCAGTCGAGACGGCATGTTCAACTCTCGAAATGAACACCAGTGGGCACATGTCAATCCGCATGCAAAGCGGCCAAGACATTTTCAACACCGGTGGTCATTAAATGTGAATGGTATTTTATGTTGTGAGAGTGGATTTATGTGTTTATGTCAAAGAATGACTGGCGAAGGACCTTGATTTGGTGTTACTATCACTGCTTAAAAATGATAAAAACATATGTTGCATAGAAAGGAGAGGACTCACCGGAAAAGGATAAAACTTGTAGGCTGGCAATGCACTTGTATGCTCCTTTCCCATCCAACAGGAACAAAACAGTAATAGTCGTGAGGTTCGTTTATTTTGATAGTACACAGCGGAATTATTTATAGCGGATTAACCGAGAGCGGAAGCACAATATGGATATACGCGGAGGGAGTTTATTGCAGACTGAATAATATTGGCGGGTTGGCAAAAAGGGATGGGTAGGAAAAGGAACTTGCAACAATATTAATACCAATTCCAAACAGTGACAGTATGTATGCGTGCTATGTAAGTGTGTGTATGTGTAGGTATGTGTATGGGCGTAACCAAAATGTGTGGGGGGGGGTTTGATTGGTGATAGAGTGCTGGGGCCATGTTTTCTTCCAGCAAGGTTGAGTTCAGAATTTTATTTGCATTTCTTACAGAACGAGCTGCAGGAGCTTCTTGAAGATATTCCTCTGATAACCATAAGGAATTTGTGGTACCAGCAAGATGGCGCTCCACCTCATTTTGGGCTTCAAGTTCGAAGATATCTCGATGAAGAGTTCAAAGGTCGGTGGATAGGACGTGCTGGACCTATCGCATGGCCAGCAAGGTCACCGGATCTGACACCAATGGACTTTTTTTTGTGGAGTTATGTTAAAGGGAAAGTCTACAGGACAGAATGTCCTGATATCGATACGTTGAGAATACGTATCATCGACGCATTTGATCAGCTAAAAATTAACCCAGGTATGATTCGAAGAGTTCAACAATCGATCATTCGACGGGCCCAACTGTGCTTGGAATTTAATGGTGATAATTTTGAACAGTTTTTGTGATGTGTTTCTGTAAGTAGGTACGTGTTCCTGTGTAAATAATATGACTGTGCTTGGTGTGAAGTGTGCGGACTATCTATGCGTGTGAAATATCTGTGCTAATAGTCAGGGACACTAGAGGTCTAGATTCTTTCAACGTACCTGTGTAAATAATATGACTGTGCAAGTTTTGACATTTTGACATTTATTTATTTATATTTATTTATTTATATTTATATATATTTTTTTACAGTTTTTTAGAGAAAATGTGTCCTAACTGGGGTACCCCGTTCTAAGGACACATTGTACAAGTTTTATTATTTTAATTATAAGTAAATACCTAATCTATGTTAGAATATTGCCAAGGGAAATTATTAAGTTATATCTAAAAGAAAGTACAAAACAAAGCATTATTCTTTGTTGGGTTGCAAAATTGAATCTATTTTCTTCCTTCCCATGTCCATAATCCATATTTTTATGCTTCTTTTGAAGGCGGTTATTTTTTTGTGGTTTTCATTGCAAGAGGGAGTAAATTAAATAATTTTACAGAGGAGTATTCCATATTTCTTTGTCCAAAAGTCGTTTTAGTTGTAGGTTGGTAGAATGTATGTTGTAATGTAGATCTTGTGAATCGGCCCGAGTTTGTCTGTGTAAAGTTATCCTGATTTTTGAATGCGTACATTAGAATATCTTTTGTATATAATTGTTTCAGTGACATTAAATTCAGCGCTTTAAAAACATAGTCTGTAGGGGTTCTGATGGGTACTCTAAGTATAATTTTCAGAATTGCCCTTTGTGCTATGAGGACTGGTTTTATAGTGGAATCGCATGAGCTTCCCCATCCGATAAGACCATATTGTAGTTGAGATTGGGCTAAGGCATAATAGATTTCAATTAGCTGTTCTTTATCTAAAATGTTTCTTATTGTTTTGAAAAAATAGGTTAGTTTTTTTAATTTGTTGCTCACATTTTCCACTTGGGAGTTCCAATTTAAGTTTTGATCAATTATTATTCCAAGATATTTTATTGTTTGTATTTCATTCAATTTTGGACAGTTGCAAGGAGTTTCTGAACTACGTGTGTGAACTACCTGTGCTAGTATTAAGTGTGTGAACTACCTGTGCTAATATTAAATGTGTGAAATATCTGTGCTAATAATCAGGGACACTGGAGGTCTAGATTCGTTCAAACTTAAATGTAGATTCATTCTTTCAAAAAAATTAGAGTCCTTGCGAGAGCCTTGAAGGAGTAACCATCTGTTATTTATACCAGGGCGGGAAAGCGGTGGACACCCTCCAATGTCGTTGATGATAATTTTGATAAATTTGAACAATTGGTGACAAATGTTTGTGATGTGTTATTGGATTTGAAAACATTGCAACAAGATTCGGAGCTGCCACACAACAAAATAAATAGGTACGCAAATTAACCATATTGTAATGCCTAGAATAGGTGGGAGAATAAATTATTAAGATGAAAATAAATAAACTATGGACACGAAAAGAGATTTAGCAACTTATAAATAATTTTAGAATAACATCTTCCATCTGTCATCATGACATTTCCGCGTTTCGAAAATTTCAACCCTAAAAAGCCGAATTTTTTTAAAAATATATTTTTATCTTAATTTTAAATTTAAAAATGCTTAAATTGAAAATCTTTATGTTTATTTGGGTTCTCTATGTGATGTAGGTTCACCAGTTTTCCGCTTGTACTACGAGTTTCCGGACACCGTCTTCTTTTTCTTTGCCACTTCTCACAAGTGGGGTCGGCTCTCCTAATCAATCTGCGCCAAGACGGCCGGTCTTGGGTTGTTGGATTGGGGAAATTTTGAGCTATTTTTGCCATGCTGGTCCACCATGTCAGAGGGGGGCGTCCTCTTCCTCTTTTTATTTCAGGTATAGCTAGCGCTTTATGGCACACGTGTTCTTTGTCTCTTCTCATTACATGACCATACCACCGTAAGCGACTTTCTGTTAGTTTTTCAGGAAGGGGGGCTACCTTGAAACTACCTCTTATATGTTCGTTTCGTATTTTGTCCAGTTTCGTAACCCCACCTGACCATCTAAGCATTTTCATTTCTGCAACGTGCAGTTTTTGGACGTGATTTTCCTTCACTGTCCAACACTCAGCCCCATACAGCATTGCTGGTCTCACTGCAGTTTTGTATATTTTGCCTTTTGTGCGAATGGGCATGCTTGAATCGCACAGTACTCCAGTGAGTGATCGCCACTTCTGCCACGCAACATTTACTCTGTGAGATACATCGGCCTCTACATTTGCATCTTTTGTTATTACTGAGCCAAGGTATTTGAAGGATTCTACTTTTGGCACCGGCATTCTGTCTGGATAGTAAACGGTGGTGTTTTTTTTTTTTTTTTTTTTTTTTTTTTTTTTTTATTATTTATTTAATTACAGAATACATTTTCTACAAAAAAATTTGAGTAGACCCACAAAGCTGTCATATGACAGCTTGTCTGCAGGTTCTAACAATTTAAACATTCTTAATATTATATCTAAGAAAATATTTGTAAATACATTTATAGTTTTAAGGAAACATTAGAATAGATCACATAGTAATATTGGATAATTTAACTTACACTCATAAATATATAAGATATTTCAATATACCTGCCTAATAACAAGATATGTAGGCAGCTATATTAAGATATTCAAAGATACATGGAGTTTTCACCCATTAACCATAGTTTTATCATTTTAGGACATAGTCTCTCATTTTTTTCAAGTTTTATGTTTTTATTGATTTTATTGAAAATCACTGGTATTAGATATTCAAGAGTACGGCTTCCATATTTATTTAATATTCGAGGAGTTTTTAGGCCCTTTCCTTCTCTAAATCTTGTGGTATGTTTGTGTACAAGTAGGTGTTTGTAAGGGCTTTCCCCCATATTATCCATAATAGTAGTGAACCAGTGGAGACCTTTTATTGTAAGTAAGCTCTCTGAGCCATACAGTAGTTTTAAGTTATGTCTCTGTTTGTAAATATTTGTTGTGACAATTTTTTTTATTATGGCAGTTTGTAAATTTTCAATATATTTAATGTAAGTAGTGCTTGCATGTCCCCAAGTTCGAATACCATATCTAAGGATGGATTCTACCATAGAAAAATATATGAGTTTAAGAGTACAATGAGGCAAAATAAATTTTAATTTGTAAAAGTTACTAGCTAAGGATCTGAGCTGGTTACAAATTTTAGCCACTTGTTTATCCCACTTAAAATTATTATCTACAATTATACCCAGATAAGTATATTCATTTGTGAAATCTATTTTTTCACAGTCACAAACATTAATAATTCCTCTATGTATACAGTCAAAGCTATGAGCGGTTATTTTAGGAACATTCCACATTTTCAAACTTGGTGATTTTATGTACATGCATTTGGTTTTTTTTACATTAATAACTAATCCTACATCATGAGCCCATTTGAGAAGCTCGTTAAAATCTCTTTGTAATTCTTGTATAGCTATTTCAGGATTTTCATTTGATACAACAAGAGCAGTATCATCAGCAAAAATGAATCGACGAGCTTTTTTGAAAATCTTACACATAGCAATTACATATATAATATATAATTTTGGACCTAGAATTGACCCTTGCGGTACTCCCGATTTGATGTATCTTGATTTACTAATTATATTTAAAATCTTCACACTCATTTTTCTACTTGTCAAATAGTTTTTAAAGAATAAGAGGAGTTTACCCCGGATACCTATAAATTCAAGTACTTTAATTATTTGTATATGGCTAAGTGTGTCGAAAGCTTTTGAGAAATCAATAAATAGAACCAATACATGTTGTTTACAGTTTAGTTGTGAATTTATATGATTAGAAAATTTTTCGAGCAATTTATCGCAACTTTTATTTTTTTGAAAGCCATACTGGCATTCATCAATAATACTCAGATTATTTAAGTATTTATCTAAATTTATTTATATATATTTTTCTAATATTTTTTCTAATGCAGGAAGTAAGGAAATCGGCCTGTAATTGTTTATTAAAGAGTGATTTCCATTTTTAAAGATAGGCCTTACAATACTATATTTTAGTTCATCGGGAATATGGCCCGTATCAATTATTCTGTTAATTAAGTGGGCGATTATAGGACTAAGTAATTTAACATGTTTTTTCAAATCATACATACGAATTAAATCTATGCCTGGTGTCTTGGAATTTTTCATACCTCCGATAATTAATTCGATTTGCTTTGTATTTGCTCGTGGTAGATACATTGTGTGATTTAAATATTCCGGCGTGTATTCTGACGCTCGGACATCACATACATGTAATAACTTATTTACCCCCTCATCAAAAAAGTCTGCAAAATTTTCTGCCACTGCATCTTTCGATTTGGATTTTAAGAAATATTTTGATATGACTTCATCACAACCGGATTTATCTTTCCTTCCTAAAGTTTTATTAATTTCATTCCAGGTTTTTTTAATGTCTTTGAAACAGTGATTAAATTTATAGTTATAGTATAATTTTTTTGTGTTTATTATTTGTTTATTTAATTTATTTCTGTATTTTTTTAAATCGATTTCATATTTTTTGTTGTTAGGTGAGTTTTTCCATTTCCTCCAAAGAGTATCTCGTGTTTGTATATTTTCAATGAGGCTATCATTCATCCAAGTTTTTTGATAATTGCGATATTTTTTATTAAATTTTGTGATGTAACTTAGTCCATAAATATTTTTAAATTTCGATTTCATTTCTTCGTACAATACATTTGGTTCAGATAATTGTAGCATTTCATTCCAATCAGTGATTGAGATAAATAGATTAACTTTTTTTTCAGAGAGTGCAGTATAGTACTCAGTGTGCGATATGTCAGAAGTGTGTTTGCCGTAGGTAGGGAAATAAATCGTCGTTGCAATTAGGTAGTGGTCAGCTATTATTGTTTCAAATACGCACGAACTGATTTCTATGGTCTCTCTCTCTCTTATATAGATATGGTCTAGACAAGTAGCCGTTATATACAGTGGGTTGCCATATTAATAGGGACACCTATGAAAAATACGTTTTTCTCACTTTGTACTCGCAATACAAAGATATTTATGACTTTAGGTACAGTTTTTATTATTTATTAATAAGAACAATTCATTTGGATAATTTATAGACCATATTTGTTGTAAATTTGCATTTATTTTTTTTTGTTTTGTTATTTTAAAACATTATCGCACAGAAAGCTAATATTTTGTAATACCGCCTTTGGCCGCAATTACAGCTTGTACACGCCGTGGCATACTCTCAATGCACAGTTTTGCATTTCGCTTTAGCTCAGGAGAGTGATGCCATACCCGGATGAGGTTTTCGATGAGCTGCTGCTTGGTAGTGATCACTTCCTTGGCAATCTCCCTCTTCGTGAGCTCCCACAGGTTTTCAATGGGGTTCATGTCAGGGGAATTCCCAGGCCAAGGTAAAACCTGCACGTTTTTTTCAGCTAGGAATGCAGTGACAGACCTGGCTTTATGGCAGGGTGCGGAGTCATGCATAAAAACAAAATCCTGGCCACCAGGGAACCATTCTTCGACTTGAGGTATCAACCGATTTTCCAGTACTTGTCTGTACTGATCCTGCCTCATAGTCCCTTGCACGATGTGGAGGCGCCCCATCCCCATGGAAGAGATGACAGACCACACCATGATACTGGTAGGGTGTTTAATCGTCTCCACAAGGCAGTCCGGGTGGAATTTCTCTCCCTTGCGTCGTCGGACGAACGATGATTTGTCCACCAAAATTTGGAAAATGGACTCATCAGAGAAGCACACCTAGAAAAGTCTATAATCACACCACTGGAATTTTTTAAAAGCTTGTAAACCACAATAATGTTACATAATTACCTTATTCCAGTCCTCAATAGTCATGTGTTGGTGTGCTTTGGCCCATTCCAGTCGTTTCTTCGTCATGGCTGCTGTGAGGCGAGGTTTTTTAGCTGGCCGATAACCAACAAGGCCCTCCTCCGCCAATCTCCTCTGGACTGTCCTTTGAGAGACCTTGATACCTCCTTCATTGATCAACAGGGTCAGAAAAGAAACACTTTTCTTGCGATTTTGTAGACACACGTCTCTGATTTTGCGGTCAGTACGAGGTGTGGTAATTCTTTTTCGGCCACATTTCCCATTACGATCCGCTTCAAGGGGTACATTTTCATAGATTTTTTTCTTTATCCTATTAACAACAGACTTTGAAACACCTGCAAGGGCTGCTATTACCCTCTGGGAATGTTTAGTGTTTAGTAAAAGTGTTTTTATTTCCGCACATTTCCTTGGGGACGTATCTGAAGACCTGGCCATCCTGAAAAAACACAATATTGGGGTCAATATGGCAAAACTATTCATTGAAATAAAAAAAATGAACTAAAACTACACAAAATTAATAGATAATTAATTATTACTTACTTATTTGTACAGCTGAACTTATAAAACTCCTTAAAATAATTATTTTGAATATTTATTTACGAGACGCTCGATCACGCGTTTTCACAAAAATGCTGGCCACTTAGAAATAACCTTAAATTTTTGACAGATGTGAAGCTTTGCCAGTGTTGCCACTTCTTAAAAGTGTCAGTGGTGATACCAGCAGCAAAAATAATAAGGGGATGGCCACCATATCCAAGTAATTTAGAAGTAGAGACAACGTTAACATCAAAAAACCAAAAAAATGTTACTGTCCCTATTAATATGGCAACCCACTGTAGTTTGACAAAACTGCTTCTCGTGTCACATCGTTAATAGTTTTGACCAATCCGAAGTTGGCCATTAGGTTTTCGTATTGGATTACAATCGGTTCGAGTTCATTTAAAATGTTTATGTTGGTATCGCCAAGTAATAAAATGGATTCTTTAATGTCAATACTGCCCAATACTGTATCCAGTTCATGGAGAAATAATTTTTTATTTGTGTTTGGAGGTCTATACATTGCCAATAGATGTATACGTTTATGTTTGTAAATAGAAACAGTGCCGTAAACGCATTCAAAATTAGTTGTTACTATATTTATTTTTTCGAATGTAAGATGATCCTTCACGTATACAATAATTCCGCCACCCGATCTTTTTATACGACAAAAATAGTAAGAGTTGAAACCCGATATTTTGTATAGATTTACATTATTTTCATTTATCGACGTTTCACATAGCGTTATTATGTCAATATTTCGCAAAGAACTAGAAATAGTTAGGAGGAAAGTATCAAAATGTTTTGATAAGGATCGAATGTTAAGGTTAATGGCAGTTATATTATTAATTCCTAATACATGTTTATTTGACCAATTTTCAAAGTTGTGAGTACGTTCATAATCAATTTCTGATATGTCAAAATCTCCGTTCAAATCACCCATACTGAATAATATTTAAATATGCGGGAATAGTATGTAAACATGTATGAAGATTTATAAAGGCAAATTATAAATATCAATGTTTTTATAGCAGTAAGCATTAACAATATATTCATAGTTATATTTTGGTTTTGATCAGAACATATTTGGTTTAATAATTGACAACAATAAATATTTTTTCTGCATGTACAAGTTAACAAAAGATAGACTAACATCAACATACATTTCAATACTAGCGTGTTAACACTGTGGTTACCGGACAATAATTCAGAATATAATAAAGTTAGAGAAGAAAAAAATTGCAAGGATATGAGATACTCATATTTCCTAAGTAGAAGACATATATTATTGAGCTTAACAGAAAAAGAGGTTAAGTATTTTAATAGAGTTTTGGTTAATAGCATTGAATTTTGTTTTTTAGAATAAAAATACATACAAAACATACCTAATCATAATCGATGCGACTTTGCGCGATATACATCATCTTTTTAAAGTAAGTGCAGTTTGTGTCGTTTGCTTTATGATTAGTGTTAAGGGTCATCTTGAAAGTAGTGTTTTGATATATACAGTTGCTACATTTTTCTTCTGAGTTTTTGTTCGGGCATTCCTTCCATTCGTGATCCTTAGCACAATGTAAGCAGGTCGCGCTTTTATCTTTACTCAAACATTTCAGTGCAGTGTGTCCAAATTTCAAGCAGTGGTAGCACTGCATCAGGGGGTTGGCGTCTACCACTCGTACTCTGCTGAATCCTATATTTATTTTTTCCTTTTCAATGAGGTAAGACCTCAGTGCTCCGCTGGTTTCCAGTATATAATTTGTTAGTCCATTTTGTGATTTAGGTTTAAACATTTTTATTAGTTTTATAGTGTTTTTTGTATCACAATCCATAATATCTTGATACCATCATTTTGGGTTTTTAAAGCCTCGATTATATCTTCTTCTGTCAGATCTGCCTGTACATTTCTTACGAAAATTTTGGGGTTTTTCTTTTTTAATTCTTCGGCAACCATATTTTTTTTGAGCAATTTATTTATTTCATCCGTCAATTTTTCTGCGTGGATTTTAGTAGGGCCCGATATTATCAGTTTATTTTGAGCGGCTTTGCGAACTCCATTCACTGCAATACCTAGATTTGCTATTTTTATTTTTTTGACGATTTGATCTTTTATCGCGTCTGATGTCATATTCGTGTTTTCACTTTTTATAATCAATGAATATTTCGATTCTGGTATTTCTTTTAGTCGACTTGCATAGGTTTTTTTTTCCATATTACTCACATTTTCAATTTTTTTTTCTAATTTTTCTATTAGTTTGTTTTGCAGAGAAGCGATCTCGTTTAGAAATGAAGTTTTTTCGTGCATCCATTTTTCTTCTAGAAGTTTTATGTTTGTTTCTAGATTTGTTTTGGCCTTGGAGTCTTGTTTGGTCGATATATTTGAGATTTCAAGTTTTATGTTCTCTATTAGTTGCAGCACGTTCATAATGGGTTGGGTTTAGTGACCGCGGTCACCTCACTCGCGGCAAATGCTAGTAGCGGTGTAACAATAAAACCTCTTATATTGTAAAGACGAATTTTTTTAGATACGTCCACACACAACCGAGGTAGGCGGACTAATGATCGCGATATAATGCTCGCTGTATTGCTGAAATTACATTCCAAGTGCTCCGTTTTTGACCTGCTGACACGAAGTCCTGATGTTTCAAGTGCTGTTATCCATTCTGTCAAGGTATTTTGCAGATCTTCCGCAGTTTTGGCAATCAGTACGATATCGTCTGCATACAGAAGGTTCCAGGGTAGTTTATTTTCAATATTTTTGGTGACGTAATCCATTACTAAGTTGAACAGTAATGGGCTCAGCGTCGAACCTTGGTGAACTCCCACCTCTACCTCGAATTCTTGGCTCAGACCGACCGGGCTTCTGACCCTTGTGCGGGTATTGTTATACATGTCTTCTATGAGGTTTACATAATGTTCTGGTAGTTCCTGAGCTCTCATAGCTTGCCACACAAGTCTTCTTGGCACTCGGTCGAAAGCTTTTTCTAAGTCGATAAAGATGAAGTGTAAGTTTTCCCTATTGAGACGGTATTTCGTTTCCGGACACCGTGTATAAATAAAAATGAATCGCCGAAATGTATATACGCGCATAACTTCCGAACGACTGCACCAAATCGGATAATTTTTTTTTGTGTGTTCGTTATTGTCAGGACAAGGTTTGTATAGAAATACTGGTGAGCTCTGGCATTATGAAATTTGTTTAAAAAAAATTATTAAAAAAATTTTTATACAAGTTTCATAATTTTTTTTTTTCATTTTTATAAAAAATTTAAAAAATTACAATAGGTGGCACGAGAGCTGTTGGAAAACTGAATGTACCGGGACTGAATGTATGGAATGCGGGAGGTGGGAGGGTGGAGGGGTGTTCGCGGGACGGGGGAGAGTGGAATGGGGAGAGGAAAGGTGGAGGAGACAGAGTGTGAACGCAAGAGGGGAAGGGGACATGGGAGAGCAAAGGGAGGAGAAAGGGGAACGGGAACGGGACGAATGAGATAGGACACGCGGGAAGAAACAATTTCTTTATTAAGGGGCATAGCAACGCATGCCGGGAACCAGCTGGTAAAAGATAAATATTGAAAACATTTTTACCTAATATATTTTGCAATTTTATTATGTTGGGTGTAAGGTAGGTTTGTGAAGGTGAAACTGTGGGTAGGTATCGTTGTATGTTTCTTGAACACCTCACTAGGAGAACCTGTGCTGAGGTGTTTATTTATGATTATGTGTGACAAGTATTTATGTGTTGTAGTAGAAAGTTTTTTTTATTTATTTAATTTTTTTTAATTATTTTAGTGGTTATTTAGAAGTAAAAAAAATATAATTAAGAAAAAAAAAAAATATATATATACAAGGTGTCCGAAAACTCGTAGTACAAGCAGGAAACTGGGGAATCCTCATCACATTTTGAGTCGATTTTGTAGTATAATTTTTTTTATTTGAGCTTTCGTTTTCGAGTAAATTGAGTCAGAAGTTGATTTTTTTTTTGGTCGAATTCTTATAAATTATTACTGACGATCATAGTACATAACTAGTAAAAACTATTTAAAAGAAAACAAACAAAGAAATCCGGATTAAAGCATTATTTTGAAATTATCCACAATTTTATTCCGTGTTTTACAGTCGTTTCACGGTTAAAATCAGCTGTTCATTCTGTTCGCGCTTCAAGGTCAAACAAAGTACAATGCGAAATTTGCTGTCCCTTTCTGCGCTCGGTTCGATCAACACAAAAGAAGAGATAAGCAACACTAAGCTTGGCCTTGAACTTACGAACCAAATTCTGTACCCGAAACATACGGATGCAAGTCCAAAAGGCTAAATGTTCAGGAGAGCCAAAAACTATTTTTTCTGTAACTATGGTCTCATAACTTCTTCGGATATCCATGCTGATAGATAACAAAAAAGTAATTATTAAATCAATTCGTTTTGTTTTAAAAAGGAGCAAAGAGGGGAAACAAAATTTTTAAAACGTAAAGCCTTTAAAAATAATTGTTTAAAAAAAAACGCTGACTTGAGTCAACTTTTCAATTTGGGAGGCGGGAATGGGTACCGCCGCCCCGGGAACCTTTATTGGATAACCAACACCTCTGCCATAGGTCACCCCAAGTGGTTCGCTACCTTTGGTGATTTAGCAGAGGTGCCCGGGTTCATGGGGTTAGGTTTGTCTAGGTCTTGGAGGCGGATGACCAGGACACACTGAACCCTAGATTCCTACCCACCCCTTAAACTCCCTTAAACTCCCTTCCTTCCCAGATTTCTCCTCTCCTTCCCTTCCTTAAAAAAAACCCTCCACACAGCATCCCCAGAGATGACATAGGCCCCGAGGGAAATTATTTTCATCAGGGCCTCCTGTGTGGAGCTCATGTAAAAAAAAAAACAAAAACATGGACTTGAGTCCTACTGCCTCTAAATGGAGTAGACTATTTTGTTATGACATGTGGTGTATTATAAAAGGAATAAAGTCCATGGTACATCCTTCTGCTTCTAAGATTGTTGTTGCATCATGGTACTTGCATCCACATGCAATTTTGAAAATCCTATTTTTTCTTCATAATGGGACTTCCATCTTTCTGCCACTGATAAACATGATAATTTACTTCAAGTCTGCATCAAAAACTCATTTCTTCAAATTTCGGACTTGGATCCCTTTCACCCTCGGGAACTAAAATAAAAATGGTCACTGTTGTTAACATTCCAATGCTGCCATTGGCTACAGTCATGTTCGAACCAATTTGAACAAGGTTTTTTTTATTATTTTTTTAATAATGTAATAAAATGTATCAATTTGGAAGGCAGGTATGGATACCGCCGCCACGGGAACCATTTATTGGATAACCAACACCTCTGCCGTAGGTGACTCCAGTTACTAATATCTACAGCCTGTATGTCGGACGAATATCTACAGCTCATATGTTGGACTAATATCTACGAACTTCAGAGTGTTGACTAATATCTACAGAGCTAAGATCGGACGAATATCTATGACGGTCCTAGTGTTGACTAATATCTACAGAGTGTAGGTTGGACTAATATCTACAGAGGGCAGCTGAGCAAGAGGTTGTACGGAGAAGCTTAAATTACTTCAATTACGTAATTACTAATTACATAAAGGCTTAATTGTTTAAAGTACATAAAATTTTTGCATAATATTACGTATTTTGCTGTTTACGAGGACAATAATTTATTGAACAAACATGGAGGTCTTAGTACAAAGACATTTATTTATTTCGAAATACACGCCACCACAACCTAAACTAACCTAACCTAACTCACATAGAAATAGTCATGGTAACAGACTAAATAATTTAGAAGCACTCGAAATAAAGAAAGCTGTTAAAACAAAAACCCAAATCCTTAATAATCAGCTAAATGTGTCCAGTAGTTCGATATTAGGGGTTTTTACATACATACATACATAAATAAAGTTTTTTTAAACTGCATTATTACGTTATTCCAATATGCTATACATAATTGCAAATCCAACCTCTGCCAGTGCCGTAGATATTCGTCAACACTTTGGTTCTCATAGATATTAGTCAGCAGTTTGAGCTGTAGATATTCGTAAGCACTTTGGTTCTCATAGATATTAGTTTGATTTTTTCAGTTTTTGGAATTCCTGTAGATATTAGTAGACGCTTCCGCCGTAAATCACCCCAAGTAGTTCGCTACATTTGGTGATTTAGCAGGGGTCCCCGAGTTCATGAGGTGAGGTTTGTCCGAGTCTTGGCGGCGTTTATTTGTCTGCCTACCAGCTGCATGGCAGGAGATCGTGAGAGAGTGGTTGAGGGAGTCCCAGCCGTACTCTCCAGCCGTACTCTCTTAGAACATGCCTTTATTTTATTTTATTTTATTTGTTATAAACAGTCTGTATAAAATCATTATTTAAGTTATTGACCAATAAAATAACGACAAATTATACGACGTATAATATCAATAATATCTTTCAGGAAGTGATTTTATTTGAATTCGAACTGCTAAAGGTAGGAGAGAAAATGTTGTGAACTAAAAAAAAAAAAGAGAAATACAGAAATCAATGAACTATTAAGTTATTAGTTAAACATGTGGCGTTTAATAGAGTGTTATTTTTATGCGTGCTGTGAATTTATCAAAGTTCGTGTTAAACACATCGATATTTGGGCATAATCTGTTAAATGTGCTACAGCTTCTTATAAATACATTAATCATCACAGCGTCACGTTTATTTTTCGAGAGGTTAAATAGCTTTCCGAAAATTGGTAGGTATACCTCTTTTTGTTTGATGTCCGCAATAATGAACTAATTTAACTCATTAATATTATTTAATTGGAAATTAAATAATATTCGTGTTCAGCGATTATTTTTTCGTACTGACCGAATACTTGATATTTTGGCGTTTGCGTCGAGATTCATTCAACAATGCAAGGACTGTGTGCTGTGACGAGTCCGTGCCTGCGTCTCTTTCTTGCGGCCCTTTAAAAAACGAAACAGCGCTAGTTTACTCATACCTATGGTCTCTGCATGCAGTGCCGTCAGGGTTCAGGGCCCTTTAGTTTGTATTGATTGTATTCGTGCTATGACGTGTTAAATTGAACAGCGTAAACTAAGCGTAAATTAAGCGAATTTGGTTCAAAATAAAATGCGTGTTTCTTGTGTTCTATTTTTATTTGAAACGTAAATAATCAATTTTAATAGTTATTTTTATTTGAATCGTAAATAATCAGCGTTATTAATTATTAAGTGTTGAACAAACTTTAAAACAAGGTGTTTTTATGATTCGTAGGTGTGTTATTTTCTTTGTGTGATTAATTGTGAATGAAATTAAGCGAATTATTGTGCGATTAATTAGTGAATTATTGTGGATTACTATGTAATATTCTAACGCAGAATATTACACTAGAGGTCTAGATTCGTTCAACGTACCTGTTGTAAATAATATGACATGTTCTTGAAAGTGTGTGAACTAGGTACTTGTGATAATAATAAATGTGTGAAATAATCAGGGACACTGGAGGTCTAGATTCGTTCAAACTTAAATGTAGATTCATTCTTTCAAAAAAAAATAGAGTCCTTGCGAGAGCCTTGAAGGAGTAACCATCTGTCCTATACCAGGGCGGGAAAGCGATGGATACCCTCCAATGTCGTTGATGATAATTATTGTGATAAAGTTAACAATTGGTGACAATGTTTTTGATGTGTTTTTGGATTTGAAAACATTGCAACAAGATGCGGGACTGCTAAATAACAAAATAAATAGGTACGCTAATTAACCATATTTTAATGCTTAGAAGAGGTGGGAGAATAAATTAGCAAGATGAAAATAAATAAACTATGGACACGAAAAGAGATTTAGCAACTTACAAATAATTTTAGAATAACATCTTCCATCTGTCATCATGACATTTCCGCGTTTCGAAAATTTCAACCCTAAAAAAGCCGAAATTTTTTTTAAATATTTTTTTTTCTTAATTTTAAATTTAAAAATGCTTAAATTGAAAATCTTTATGTTTATTTGGGTTCTCTATGTGATGTAGGTTCACCAGTTTTCCGCTTGTACTACGAGTTTCCGGACACCGTGTATATACATAAACATACACATACACATACACATACGTACACATATACACATATGCACTCATGTATACAAATTGTAGTGTATGTATAGTTGGTGAATACTTGAAAAACTACTTAATTTTGTGACTCGGTGGTTCTAGTGACTCAGAGCAGTAGAGAATCTGACATATAAATAATAATGTTGCAGGTGGGGTGGGTGTCGTGGTGTAACAATGACCAGAAGACTTCTTTCTCCGAGGGAGTGACCATTATTGAGAATGAATCACTCCGTTACGTGACCTACGTAGTGTGCGTGAAGGATGATAAAGAAGAAGGAACTGTAAGTATAACAAACGCAATTAATATTTTATTTGTTTTGTAGATTGAAATTCTCCACAGGATAATTTGTTCAGAACAACTCATATAATTCAGAACAATTCATAGAATTCGTTTTGTCTCCCTTACTAACTAACTAACCATCATGCCGTTTCCCCACAGGGGTAGGCAGAGAGGATGGACCGCCAAACAATTCGGTCTTGGCACACACTCTTTGCCTCACTCACATTCATACATCGCCTCATATATACTCTTCTATTATTCTGACTTTTGACATGGCCCGACTCAAGTATATGATTCACTTGATCGTGCCATGTCTTCCTTGGGCGTCCCCGACTTCTTCTACCATTCACATTTGCGTCATATATTCTTTTTACACTACTTTCTTCGTTCATTCGCTCTACGTGCCCAAACCATCTAATATCCCTTTTATTTGAGGGTCCCTTTCTTAATTTTGCTCATTATACTTACATCAGCCTTACATTCTTTGCGGATATCCACATTTCTAACACGATCATACATGGTTTTACCACACATACGTCTCAGGGATCTCATTTCAACAGCATTTAGTTTACTTTCATCCTTCCTCTGCCAGTTACATGTCTCACTGCCATACATAAGGGTAGGTACCAGGACTCCATTGTGGACTGCTAGCTTTTCTTCTTTTGACAGTTTTTTATTAGCGCCAACGGCATTCAGTCCTCCATTAATGGAGTTACCGGCATTTACCTTTCTTTCAATATCTCTTTTAGCCTTCCCATCTCTCGTAAACATACTACCCAGATAAACAAACTCATCCACCTGCTCCAAGTATTCATCATTCACAACTATATCGCACACTGTTTTCGTACTCTCTCTTTCAAACACCATGACTTTAGACTTACTTACATTCATCATTAACTCATTCTTCGTACATACTTCGTTCATCCTAGATACTAGAGACTGTAGATCTTCCATAGTGTTAGAAATCAGCACCGCATCATCAGCATACAACAGGCCACATACTTTCAGACTATTCAATTTCACGCCCAATCCCACATCTTTCAATTCTTGCATACAATTATCCATATATAGATTGAATAACCATGGTGACATTACGCAGCCTTGCTTAACACCTTTTGTGATGTCAAACCACCCCGTAAAATCACCGTTCACCCTAACACATGCAATGCTTCCCTCGTACAGAGACGCAATTGCCTGTATGAGATTTGTATTCACTCCATACTTGGACAACACCTTCCATAGCTTTTTCCTGTCGACTCGGTCGTACGCTTTTTGAAGATCTACAGAGGCGCAGAAAAGTTTCTGGTTTTTCGCCAGAAATTTCTCAGTGAGCATACGCAAGGAGAAAATCTGGTCCATGCATCCCCTTCCACTCATAAAGGCACCTTGCACATCCCATATTTTATCCTTTGTTTCCGTTCTTACCCTTTCAATCAATATTCTTCCATACAGCTTGCTGTTTCGATAGCTATTGGAAGTTGTTATTTTCTTCCGCGGAGTTCGAAATCTCTACCTACCACTGTTGGAATGAAAAAGGATGAAGGGGAAAAAATGGGATGTCCACCGAAAACAAGATGACCCTACCTTGCTGGTGATGTCCCGGGGTCTCCACTCATGCACTAAAGAAAACTCCACGGTTGTAGACACGTATCTTGCGCGGATCCGGGTTTCGAATATATGGCGACGAGACCAAAGTACTTGGCTGTCAGTACCGCGCGGGTGTTGAAATTGTACTGACTTCGCGGTTAGGAATCAATGAACCGGTGACAATGGAAAAATGGGTATATCAGGATAGGTAGGTAAGATGGGAGGAAAACATAGGTGTAGGTACAAATATGCCCGAACATATACCGCCCGCCAAAAATAACATTTTTCCAATACCCATCGAAACCGGCCAATTTTGAAAAATACAAATGTATGAAAAGAAACCTACTCCTAACATTTAATCTATTCCTTACAAACTAAGATGCACGTGAATCTAAAGACTATACGTGCAGAATGTAACGAAAAAATAATGACTCGAAAAACATAACTAAAACAGAAGATAGCTGAATCGCAATCAATGCGAAACCATTGAAGGCAAAAAAAAAACAAAAAAAAAAAAACAAAAAATATATGAACCTATACCAAGATTCATATAAAAGAGAAAAAACGTTACTCTCTTATTCTACAGGTAAAATACAAAACTTTGCCAAAGGCCGTAGATATACACCATCGCTGGTTTGTACTGAGGCTAATCTTACGACCCCGTCAGAGCCCGGTTTCACCTCCCTTATCCTGCCGAGCGGCCATTTCAAAGGAGGACTCCTAGTATCTTTGATGACCACTAGGTCATTTACTTGAAGGTTACGGGTAGCCTTATACCATTTGACGCGATTTTGTAACGCTTGTAAATATTCTGTATTCCAGCGCTGCCAAAAATGTTGTGTCATTTTCTTTAAATGTTCCCACCGATTGAGACGATTTATTTTAACCTCCGAATAGTTATATTCTGGAATCGAAATTAACGGTACTCCAATTAAAAAGTGACCTGGAGTAAGGGCCTGAATGTCCTCAGGGTCTGAGGTTAGAGGACAGAGAGGACGAGAATTTAGTATGGCTTCTATTTTATGTAATATAGTTGTAAATTCCTCAAACGTCAATGAAGTGTCCCCTATTACTCGTTTTAAATGATTTTTTACGACTCGAATGTTCCCTTCCCATAGTCCTCCGAAGTGAGGACTGGAGGGATGGTTAAAGTTCCACACTATTCCCTTTTCTGAACATATACGCATGACTTATTCATCATTACGACAATTATTTAAAAAAAATTTGTGTTCCTATCAAATGGCGTTTCGCCCCAACAAAGTTCGTACCGCAATCCGAATAAATGGCCTGACAAATACCCCGTCGTGAAACAAACCTATCGAGGGTAGCGATAAAGGCTTCAGACGAGAGATCCGAAAGGACCTCGAGATGTATCGCCTTCGTTGCCATGCAAACAAAAATCGCAAAGTAAGCCTTGTATGTCTTAGCACCTCTGCGTTTTCCTTCCTTTAGGACGTATGGGCAGGCCAAATCCACCCCCACACTACTGAATACACGTTTGGGCGTAACACGCGCTTCTGGCAGACTGGCCATGAGGGGATTTTGCGGGGACGCTCGCAATTTCGCGCATCTCACACATTTGGACACCATTTTCTTGATTTTATTACGTGCCGATACAATCCAATAATTTTGCTGAATCAGGAATTGCAGAGTTCGTGAACCAGCGTGTAGATAGGCCTTATAGTAATAAGATATTAACAGTTCCGCAATCTTACTGTTTTTTGCCAAGATTATTGGGAACTTAGTATTATATTTTAAATGAGAGTTGTGGAGCCGCCCGCCAACGCGAAGTATGTTTTCGTGGTCAATAAACACATATAATTTTTGAAATGCCACTGAGATGACCGCATCATTTTGCAGCATTCTGAATTCCTCGGGAAAATGAAACTGCTGGTCGCATTTCACTATTAGGGTGACCGCGCGATTTATTTCTGCACCGGTCAGAATTCCAGATCTACGAGCATCCTTGGTCCGTTGCTGCGTATTGTAAATAAACCTAAGCGACCAAGCGACCACATTCCGAAGACGGTTCCAAGAAGAAAATCGGAAAAATTGTAGGCCCTCATAGTAATCAAGCGGCCTGTGAACTGTTGAGACGTGGGATTTTACTTCCGGTAGCTCTTCAACCTTTAATTTTTCCGGTAAAGACAATGGCCACTTCTGACTTGGCTGAGCCAACCAAGGAGGCCCTTGAAACCACAATTGGTTATCTATTATTTGCGATGGACATAAACCGCGAGAAGCAAAATCGGTTGGATTTTCTTTTGACGCAACGTGGTACCACTTTGCGTCCTCGATTTCATCAATAATTTTGATAAGGCGGTTCGCGACAAAAGTTTTCAAAGTATGAGGTGGTGTCTTAATCCATGATAAAACTATGGTGGAATCGGAAAACAATATTATTTCTGTAATTTTCACGAGAGTTTCTATCGATGACTTCGTCATTTTTACCAGCTTTGAAAGTAGGTAAGCTCCTATAAGCTCGAGACGTGGTATTGATAATATTTTCAGCGGTGCAACTTTAGATTTACTCGTAAGTAATGTGACTTGAGGCTGTGCTTCGTTCGTAACCAAATATATGCAAGCCTCTCAGCGCCCTTGAGGTGATTTCAGCGCCCTTGAGGTGATTTCAGTGCCCTTGAGGTGATTTTCCACGAAAACGGCGCTATATAAATTAGCCAATTATTAATTATTATTAAGCCGCGTAACCTAATTCGCTCGCATCTGAAAATCCTACTAAAGTACAATTTGAGTTTTTTATTGTACTGCAATGTCTCGGTATTTGTAAATAACATAACCTAGGTAATTCATCCAAGAAATTTTCCCATAAATTAACAATGTTTTCCGGGAGGGAGTCATCCCAACCTAGCTTTAATTTCCATAGTTCCTGTAGAAGGCATTTCACCTTAAAAACAACAGGTGTTATTAATCCAATCGGATCGAAAATACGTGCGACACAGCTCAGTATTGCACGTTTTGTAAAAACCTTTTCTTTTTCTTCTACCGAGTACGAAAATGTATCTTTCCAAATGTAGGATTCCAAAATTTTCAACGAGAAAGATGTTCTATCATCAAATGCAACTTCACCACTCGTGTGGCTCCAGTGCTCAATTGGAATGTTATTTAAAACTGACTGTGAATTGCTCATCCATTTTCTCAATTGAAAGCCTCCTTTTGTAAGGAGTTCTTTTAGCTCCGTCTGCAGCTGAGCGGCGCTTTCCGGTTCCCATTCACCGGTAACAATGTCGTCAATGTATGTATCCGACAACAGTGCCTTAGAGGCCTTTATTGTGCACCTTCATCTTTCACTAGCTGATGTAATGTCCTTATAGCCAGGTACGGCGAAGAAGTCACCCCGAACGTGACCGTGCCAAGTGTATATTGCCCTACTGGCTCCAAGGGAGAAAAACGCCAAAAAATCCTTTGAAAGCAAGTATCCTCTTCTCTGATTCCAATTTGAAGAAACATCTTCTGAATATCCGTAGTAAGTACTATCGTAAGTAATTTTGGAACCGAATATAAACAATCGTTTAGCGAAATTTGTTTATCAGATTTACATGAGGCGTCAAAGACCACCCGAATTTTAATATCATTTCCTATTTTTTGAACAACCGCATGATGTGGAATGTAATAAGTATTCGGTATCTCAGTTGATGGGGAAACTCTTGTCATGAAGCCTTGCTCTAAGAAATCCTCCATATATTTACCGTAACGTTCCGCCAATGTTGGATTTAATGACAAGCGTTTTTCAAAATTATAAAATCTCTTAAGGGCGATATCATATGTGCATCCGATATCCACATGATCTCTGCTCTTGAAAGGTTGTGCCACGATATACCTGCCGCACCCTTCCCGGTTGACTGTTGATTGAAATATGGTTTCGCATTCATTATCGTCCTTATTCTGAATAATTTTGTTAGAAACCTCTTCAATTTCCCAGAAACGACTTACCGCGTGGTTTAAGTCACTATTTTCAACCGCAGTTAACGCTGACGTCACAACGGGTTGTGCTGAATTATAACCTTGCAAACATGATCCCATAACTATGTATCGGAATATTGTATTAACAGCCATTAAATCACGGTTTGAAATATAACCTTGCCTCCATATTTTTGCAATCAAGTCAGACCCCAATAGGAAATCTATCTCTCCCGGATTTCTAAATTCTGGATCTGCAAGATTTAGACCTTTAAATTCTTCAGACGTATCTTGAAAGTTTATATATGGGAGTTTTGACGTAATATTGGAGATTATTACTGCCTGCCCTGAAACCCAAGAGCTGTTTTGCAAGGAAAATATTTTAAAATTAACTAAACCTTGCACATTACTTACTGTTGCGTTATTGATTCCTCGTATATTACCGTTCCATGTTTTCGATTTCAAGCCCAATATATTAAATAATCTTTCCGAAATGAACGAAATTTCGCTTCCCGTATCGATTAACATCCTCGCACTATGTTTACGTCCTGAATTATCAATGAATTCTGCCAGCGCGGTAGGCAATATAGATCGCTTACTCAATCCAAACGCTACGTTGCATATTACTGGGTTATCACTTTCAGTATCACGGTTGTTTGGCGAAGGAGATCTTTCATCAGTATGTAACAGAGTATTGTGCGTTTGGTTGCACCTTTTGCATCGAAACTTTGAACGGCAATTTTTAATAAGGTGCGGATTTAAACAGTTGAAACATAACCGTTCCCTTTTAACGAACTACTGATCATATTCAACGACAGAAACTCCTGGCACTTGTTGCGTAACAACGGGCTCGAACCGCCTGATTACGAACTTATAACAAATTAATAATAAATAACACCACAATGTTCAAGACACAACAACAATGGTTCAATTTAAATACTTACAAAAAACAAATTATAATACAAACCTCCGGCTAGCTTTCTTCAGGGATATTGTGTTCTCAATTCGATCGGATTTGATTCAAAACGATCGTCGCTTCATTTATTGAATAAAGATGGGGTTTAATAAATTAGAAGATCTCTTGTCGCTTTTAAATAATTTGTGAATTTATTAATGACTCGACGCTTCTAGGAAAAGCTTTTAATCTCTTTGTGAACTCAAGGTTAATGATTCTAAAATATAATAAAAGGGTTGAATGATAACACATAATTATATAAGTTGTACGTACGTTACCCCGTCTCGGGTTTCATCTGGGCAGAGAACTTGGTCCGGAAACACCAATGAGTTGATTTAGATATATAAAATTTAACTATATTTTAAATTACGTGTTCCAAAAAACGTTGAAACCAAAAGGCGGCCCACAAGGTGCGAAGAACCGTCCCATAGCAAAGCTGAAACTAGAAGAGCCGGGCAGAAGCCCGCAGCCCGCAGCCCCCTGGCTGGTCGCCTCGCTCCTCCCACCGAATTCTTAGCCAATCAAAAGATCTAGCCAATGTTGCAAACTTTTGACAACTATTATTAAATATTTAGTACCTGATGACGGAAATAATCATATAGGGGTGGGAAGTTATAATTCAAGAAAGTACTTCATAACACATCCCCGAAAACACCAGGAAAAAACCGCCGTTGTAACGAAGGTTTTTTGAATCTAAACCCTTCAAAGAATTCCCTCGATAAACTTTACAAAAAAAAATCGTTCACATAGAGATTCAGCATTAAAAACCTAGGCAAAAAGTTGTACAGTTTACAATAAGTTATATAGTTTACAATTTATATAAAATATAAAATAGACAGCAAAATCAACACGTCGAAGTGGCCTGGCAGGAACTTTGATACACGCAACTTCCTAGGTAGCGCAAGTCAGTGTGTAATGTCCATCAGGGCGTCTAGAGGAATAGTCAGGATCCTCAGCAGGAGAGAAATGTCAACATGGAACAAAATAACAAAATTATTAGAAAGGTACAAACACTTAGGCATCAAGGCACATAGAGTAAACAAAATTATCTGAACAGTAATTGTATAAGCAACAAGAGATCAAAGCGTAAGGTAACTCCACATTAGATGTCGTGATGTATGTATTGACGTATCGTAGAACAAAAAGCACATTTAACCCCCTTTTAACGAACGGGTAATGGCTCAGTGAAGTCAGTATCCACTTTTTAACAGTACGGATTACTGGTTAACGACATATTAAAACAAAACAGATAATAAAATAGACAACAAATCAGAGTCTTTTAAAGACCCAAACAGCGTCCTGCATCAATTCGATTCAGGATCACTCATACAGCATCCTATAATTCAGGATCACTCATACAGCATCCTATAATTCAGGATCATCCAAACAGCATCCTATAATTCATGATCATTCAAACAGCATCCTATAATTCAGGATCAATCAAACAGATTCCTATAATTCAGGATCATTCTGACAGCATCCTATAATTCAGGATCATTCAGACAGCATCCTATAATTCAGGACCATTCAAAAATTTCAAGAAAACACATTAATAATACCTCAGGTTTTATTACATTCACTGTAATATAATTGTCGTCGATGTATCGCGTTTTAAGGCAATATTTAAAGTTATTGTAGTCAGCGCATTATAGTATTTTTTTTAATGATGACAACAATAATTTAAAGTTATTGTAGTCAGCGCATTATAGTATTTTTTAAATGATGACAACAATAATAATAATGAAATAATAATTCAGAAGTCAGGGACAAAAGTGTTGAAATATATCATAAAACAGTATAGCTTTTCCACTTCATTTACGCGGGCTGTGCCGCGGGGCGCCAGCTAGTTTTTTCCCGGAACGAGCAAACCATCAAATCGCAATTATTAATCACCAACGACCTTCATTCTCGAGCTAGAAAGAGAGGTGAAAAAGCAAGCAGAGGCTAGTTTTATATGAAGTACAATACGAATGTCGAATGATGTACATGAATAGTTATAAAATACAAGTGTAGTGTGTATCTAGCCACCTCCGGTTAATTACTCCGAAGTGGCTATATTGTATGGTGTGTACACACTGCTTTCGAATGGGCCCCTTCGAAAACAGTGTCAAGGTTAGTGTATGTGTGAGTGGCGAATGTTAGTGGTTATCACATTCGGTTAATTACTCCGAAGCGATTGTAATGTACGTGTATGTACGCACTGTATCAAAAGCGTCCTTTCAAAAACAGCACGATGAGTGTAGGTATGCGTGGAAGGGTGTCGTGTCAATTTCATATCTAATTTTCACAATACGTTGATTTCTCCGGTTCCTACGAAACCATTAAAATGATAAATCAATCAAAACATGATTCACGTCCGTCGCTCAGCGCGAAACTACTCAAACAAATAAATTTCAAAATTATTTGAAGAAATAATTTTCCACTTGGCTAAGATGGATTCCATCCTGATTTTCTTTGAATAACTATTTTCTAATTGGTATGGGCCAACATTCTAGTTGCATTCCATCTTGATCTTATTCTATCAACTTATCAAATATCTGTAAATAAGTTCGCTCCTTATCCTTATTATTTAAAATAATAACATTAATTTCAATTAACATCTATTGATTTCTATGCAATCAATCTACACCGTTAGCTGAATAAATCTAGACACTTGTTCTATCCTGAGCAAAATCTCGAAAATCAAAAGTAATAATCGAACCCACTATCACTTCTCTGGAATATAATTAATTAATAAATACCGATTATATTCATCTATTTAAAAAAAATAGCTATCGTACTTCCGTTTGCATGGACTTCGTTGTCGTATCAATTTGGGGTTGCGGGCATGGGTACCGCTGCCCCGGAAACTATTTATCGTATAATCAGCGCCTCAGTTATAGGTAATCCTCTTAAGGGATTCGCTACACTTGGTTGTTGCTTCATTCGCTACGAGTGCCTGAGTCCATATGGGGTAAAATCGGACTGACTACCTGCCGTCGAACCGTAATTTGGAGAAAGGAATTCCTATGTCTGTCACTCCTGGACACTGACCACTAAATTTATATCCGCCCCTCATCCCTCTTTCCTTCCTCTCCTTCCTTTCCTTAAAGGGCCCTCCACACAGCATCCCCTAAGATATCATAGGCACAAACATATTTATCTAATCGTATAAGGAAGACAGTATCATTGAACACCAAAAATTATATCTCACTGGTAAATCACGAGAATTGAACTCGATTAGATTTTTATTGCTGTCATTATTTTAACTGTTAAAAAAATCTATTTTTGAATAGGTAAATACTATTTTACCACTCTAAAGCATCAGCTTGTTTCCGAGCTACCTACATGGGCTTACCCAACCTACTAAACAGCAATAATATTTTTAGGGTGAATTGCCTTTAACAACAAAAACAGCAATTTGATATTATTTGTTCACGTGGTTTGTTAAACAAAAGAGATTGTTATGCGGCGGCAGCGGGGTGCTATTACAGTTGTTCTCGGAACGATTGCGGCCGCTCACCCTGCCTTTTTTATATAGCTCACACGTGTGTCGAATATGTCCCGTCTTCCCACAGTGGTAGCAGACGTTGTCTGAGCTATTTTTCTTGGGGTCTTTCGGTGTAATAGCATGGCTCGTCGAAGCCACGCTATTCAAGTAACTATTGGTTCCCGATCTCGGTTCACGGGGCGGGCGCAAGGCTAATTTTTGATAATTTTCGAACATAGTACACGCGATTTCTAGATCTGTAGCGGAGCTTTTGCTATGCATGGTCAACATACTAGCATACTGCGGAAGTAGACCACGCTTCAGTGTCTCCACGAGTTCTTCCTCCGGCATAGGTGACTCTAAAATAAGGTTTTTATGACGCGTCTCTATAAAAAATTCCCTGGTCGTTTTCCCGTGCGCTTGTTTAGAGGTATAAACTTCGAGTTTACGACCCCAAGTTGAATTCGGAATTTCAAATTTGCTTATAAGTTGTTTTTTGAGTTCGGACCACGATAAACTTTCTCTAAGCAAGGAGAGAAACCAAAGCATTGCTATTCCCGTAAGCAGTTCGTTGAAGCATTTTGCTATTTCATCGGGGTTGACATTCCGGCTTACGATTAACACTTCCACACGATTTAAAAATTCCCGAACATTCGTCGTACCGTTGAATTTCAAATTCCAAGAAGCGAAATTAGTCACCTTCGATTCCCTCAAAACATAATTAATTTCTACCGGTGCGGGCGGCTTTAACATTTCTGATTCTTGTGAAACAGGATATTTTTCATCGTTGGCTGGCTTAATTCGGCGAATAAATGCCCTGTTAAAAGAGCGCGCCTTTTTTTGCAAGGTGGACAAATCCTCGCTTCCAACAATACCCCGTTTTCTTAAGGCCTTTCTCAGATGGAGAACGCTGGAAGTGTCGACGTTGGCAATGATACCTTCTTTAAAGCGAATTAGGGCGTCCATTTTATAAGTTGATTTAAACTTTAGGTTATTTGAAATAAGTTGATTTAATTTATTTCAAATAACCTTCTCTAAATAACTAAGCAGAGATGCTTTCTTTCGTTGTTGTTGGCCACTCGAATAGAAAAAATGCTATTAGTAATTAATATTTTTCCGGGAAGTTAATATTTATATTTCGTTGTTCCTCCGAAATTAATAAATTGTTACGAAAACGCACGAATTATAAATAACTTTGGGTAAATTAAATAATATTTAAAACCCTGGCTAAATTCAAAATGTCGATAGTTTCAAGCGCGGCGTGGGTGTTTATTGGCGGAGACGGCGTGGCTTTATAACGAACACGTGTTGATTTAAACGGTCAAGCACATGTGGTGATTTGAGACGCTTCCATAATGGTGGCTGTTAAACGACAAAAACTTGGTTTAACGGTCAAAAACACGTGGTGGTTTTTTAAATTCGGAGATGCGGCCGACAAGATGGCGGATCCTTAAAACACTCGTGAACTTTTTAAAATACTTTTCGAACACTTGATATACCGGCGGTTGAAAAAACATGTGGATCAAAATGGACGCTAACAGTTAAAATGTCGCTCTCAAGATGGCGGTGTTTGAAAACACGCATGAACTTTTTAAAACTATTCACAATCACTTATTTAGCTATACATTTAAAGGGGAAAAAATTATTATTATTTACATATTTATACATACATCACGAAAAACAGCAGGGAGTTATGAAATGTTAAGTTATGAAATCAAAGAAAGTGACAACCATAATGAACCAAATCTAGCCCCACGTTGAAAGGCGACAGTGTTGCGTAACAACGGGCTCGAACCGCCTGATTACGAACTTATAACAAATTAATAATAAATAACACCACAATGTTCAAGACACAACAACAATGGTTCAATTTAAATACTTACAAAAACCAAATTATAATAAAAACCTCCGGCTAGCTTTCTTCAGGGATATTGTGTTCTCAATTCGATCGGATTTGATTCAAAACGATCGTTGCTTCATTTATTGAATAAAGATAGGGTTTAATAAATTAGAAGATCTCTTGTCGCTTTTAAATAATTTGTGAATTTATTAATGACTCGACGCTTCTAGGAAAAGCTTTTAATCTCTTTGTGAACTCAAGGTTAATGATTCTAAAATATAATAAAAGGGTTGAATGATAACACATAATTATATAAGTTGTACGTACGTTACCCCGTCTCGGGTTTCATCTGGGCAGAGAACTTGGTCCGGAAACACCAATGAGTTGATTTAGATATATAAAATTTAACTATATTTTAAATTACGTGTTCCAAAAAACGTCGAAACCAAAAGGCGGCCGACAAGATGCGAAGAACCGTCCCATAGCAAAGCTGAAACTAGAAGAGCCGGGCAGAAGCCCGCAGCCCGCAGCCCCCTGGCTGGTCGCCTCGCTCCTCCCACCGAATTCTTAGCCAATCAAAAGATCTAGCCAATGTTGCAAACTTTTGACAACTATTATTAAATATTTAGTACCTGATGACGGAAATAATCATATAGGGGTGGGAAGTTATAATTCAAGAAAGTACTTCATAACACACTTTGTACGATGCGAAGCTCAACATTTTCGGCAACTAATTTTATTAGTGTTGTCGTTGGATACAACTAGAACCCTTTTTACTCTTTTATCTTTAATATCCGATAACATATTTTTACGGTTTTAAGTTGCTAAGAACTTGATTAACATTTCTACGTCGAGAATTTCATCCTTTTCCACTCTAGTTTCAAATGCCCGCCGTGTATTTGAATCTATTTTTTGCAAAACTAAATGACATAAAAATTCTCCAAATAAGTTTTCCCTACGTAATTCGTGAAGTCCAGAAAGATTTTCCCGTAAAACATTCAAAATTTCTACATTATTAGAGAAGTTACAATTTAAAATAGAGTTAACGTAATATATAAATAATGCCCTGGAATCGGAATAATGATTTAATAACGTTTCCCAGGCCAAATCATAATTCTCTTGTATCAGAGGAATAGTTCTCACCAGAGATAAGGCCGTGTCTTTTAAACAGCTAAGTAGGTAATGAAATTTTTCAATTTTACTCAGAGAACTGTTCTCATGCACAATACTTCTGAATATATTAAAAAAGGGGGGCCAATCTTTAATATGTCCACTAAACGAAGGAATTTTTATCTCTGGAGCCAGAAAACTACGACCGGGCCCAGAGCGTTGTACTTCTTCGCCTGACACGTCATGACGATTATTCTGACTCGCTTCGCAAGCATCACGTGCCGATGTAACTTCGAAGAACAATTCCTCAAATACACGCGACACCTCCAATATATCATTTTTCAACTCAAACTCGGGAAGTGAAACCAGATCTGACAGCTCACATTGAATACTTTGAAATTCCTCATATGTGGACTCTAATTTATCCATTCGGGCTCTGAATTGACATAGCTTAGCCTTTTTATCCAAATCTTTTACAAGATCATAAGCCGCCTGTATACGACCGAACAATCTCTGGCGTTTAAATTTTAACGAACCAATTTTGGTTGCAACTTTATCCATTTTGAAATGTATTAAATACGTAAATTAACAATTATAATAGTAGGTATCTACTTGCAACAAATAAAGTATTCTATTTGCACCCAATATTATCTACCTACCAGCTGAACTGATAAGCCGTACCTACCGAAACTACCTACTATTGATAATAGTCTTGTAATGACACTAGTTTGAGTACAATTTCTAATCATGTAAATTAACTAATCTGTAAAGAATCAAGGTAAATTCTACATCCGCCGAAGGACCAATGCTTCGATAGCTATTCGAAGTTGTTATTTTCTTCCGCGGAGTTTGAAATTTCTACCTACCACTGTTGGAATGAAAAAGGATGAAAGGGAAAAAATGGGATGTCCACCGAAAACAAGATGACCCTACCTTGCTGGTGATGTCCCGGGGTCTCCACTCATGCACTAAAGAAAACTTCACGGTTGTAGACACGTATCTTGCGCGGATCCGGGTTTCGAATATATGGCGACGAGACCAAAGTACTTGGCTGTCAGTACCGCGCGGGTGTTGAAATTGTACTGACTTCGCGGTTAGGAATCAATCTTGAACCGGTGACAATTGAAAAATGGATATATCAGGATAGGTAGTGTTACGTAACGACGGGCTCGAACCGCCTGATTACGAACTTGTGGACAAATTACTAATAAATAACACCACAATGATCAGGACACACAACAATGGTTCAATTTAAATACTTACAAAAACCAAATTATAATACAAACCTTCGGCTAGCTTCTCTCAGGGATATTGTGTTCTCAGTTCGTTCTGATTTGGATTCAAAACGATCGTCGCTTCATTTATTGAATAAAGACAGGGTTTAATAAATTAGAAAATCTCTTGTCACTTTTAAATAATTTGTGAATTTATTAATGACTCGACGCTTCTAGGAAAAGCTTTTAATCTCTTTGTGAACTCAAGGTTAATGATTCTAAAATATAATAAAAGGGTTGAATGATAACACATAATTATATAAGTTGTACGTACGTTACCCCGTCTCGGGTTTCATCTGGGCAGAGGACCTCGTCCGGAAACACCACTGAGTTGATTTGGATATATAAACTATATTTTATTTTAACTATATTTTAAATTACGTGTTCCAAAAAACGTTGGAACCAAAAGGCGGCCGAAGAAATGCGACGAACCGTCCCATAGCAAAGCTGAAACTAGAAGAGCCGGGAAGAAGCCTGCAGCCCCCTGGCTGACCGCCTCGCCCCTCCCACCGAATTCTTAGCCAATCAGAAGATCTAGCCAATGTTGCAAACTTTTGACAACTAATATGAAATATTTAGTACCTGATGACGGAAATAATCATATAGGGGTGGGAAGTTATAATTCAAGAAAGTACTTCATGGCAGTAGGTAAGACGGGAGGAAAACATAGGTGTAGGTACAAATATGCCCGAACAGCTTGCCGACAGAAGTTAGCAGGCTAATAGCCCTATGATTCCCACATTCCATGCGTGACCCTTTACCTTTGTACAACGGCATGATTACAGCCCTTCTCCAATCTAATGGCGTGTAACCCTCCTCTAAACATTGGTTAAAAAGTTTGCACAACCATGTGAGAATAATATGGCTATCTCCTTTAAAATATTCGGCAGCAATATTGTCGAAACCAACAGCCTTACCATTCTTCATGCATTTAATCGATTTTTTTATTTCATCCATACTGATTTTGATAACATTCACTCGCTGCATTCTCAAAATAGTCAATTACTACAAAATCAATTATTGATCTTTCATTTCCTCTTTCCCACGTATATTGGTGGATACCTTTATGATCGAAAAAGGTATTCGATACAAACAGGTTCCACTCTAAACATACTTCAAGTATTCTGTTCCCATTTTCATTCGTCCTTTTATCCCCGAACTTACCTAAGGCTGAATCAAATCCGTCACGTCTAATTTCCATCCACCCATTCAAATCGCCCGCCACTATAATCCTTTCATTCAAATTTTTTAATCTCATTATGTCGTTCACACCAGTCCAAAAATCATCTTTCACCTCGTTGCTTTCAGAATTAACAGGAGCGTAGCAAATAACAAGGAACACCCTTGTCAAACCAATTTTGAAACGGATCCACATTATTCTCGGACTTACACATTCATACTGCAACATACATTCAACCATACTGGGAGACAGTAGCGCTGCAACACCCTGACAAGCCCTCTCCGTATCTGGTCTCCCAGACCAGATGACGAGCCTATTGTTATGCTGCCTTGTATCACTCACTTTTTTCATACTCTCTGTCACACAAAGTACGTCCAAACATTTACTATCCATTGTATCGCATAATTCATTCATCTTTCTGTCCATCCCTCCTCTGATATTCCATGTACCAATTCTACATTGTTCACTTTCCGTCCTCCTCTTTGCGCAACCGAAGGGTTGGTGATTTGATGGGTAGCGAGCCTCATCGACACCTGTGTCGGCCATTCCCTTCCAAGGACTACATATAAAAACTACCTTAACATCATGAAAATACCGTTACACATATTCAACCTACCTCTAATAAATACACAACTCATAACAAACAATAGTGGAAGTCAATATGAATAACTTACTGCACTAACAACTAATTAACTAGGTAACACTAAATACAAACAGCCTTACTAAAAAACCCAATGAAAATTTTATTGAATTGACAAACGGCCGCGGATGTGAAAACATTACTAATTAAAAATTTGTTCATTGAAAGAAATACACATGGTTTCCACGGCCTGAGAGGGTAGTTTATCTCTGTTTTAACCATTGATGTCCGAAAGATATTTGTAATTTTTCCATAGTATTTTGAATGTTCTTTATATATTTCTTATTTTTGAAGGTGTTGTAAAAACAAATACCATTTATGAAAACTAGATAAAATTACCTTTTAGATTTGTATATTTGAAATACAGTTTAGTTTTCAAAAACTGACATATTTTAAGATTCAAACTCGGAAATAAATGGAAAAAAATTTCTTACCAAAATTTTTTTGACTAAAATGTAGAGAAATTAAAAAAAAAACAAAATTTCAAAAACACAGTCCTTTTATGTAATAAATTTGGAAGGAAACTATCACCTCACCTTTTCCTCGTGCATACAATAAAAAAATAATAAAAAATTTCAAAGTTTTTTTTATTGCTAAAAAACTAACCTAAAAATTATACTGTCTCTTATATCAGATTTCTTGCATCTCTAAAGACGTTAATTTCTTTGATGCATTTAGGCACACATGTATTAGATATTATTATGTGGTGCCGTTCCTTATCCAGAATATTCCTTAGTGAGAGATGGCATCTCTGTTTCTATCCGATTTCGGCCATTCTTCTCCTTTTACCTTCTTAAATATTCAAATTTCGCGCCATTCGGCACGCGAATTTGTCCCTCTGTGAATTCAATCACTGCCACCAACAGCTAGGCGAATGCGAGCGTCGACGCGACGCCATTTTCTTCAATTGACGTCTAGTTTCTATTCCGAACGGTTGTTAGTTTCAATATAAACTAAAAACTATAAAATTTCTTTCTTCTCCAATAGAATTTTACGCAATTATTAACTACGTAATGACAGATAATATTATGTATCTCGTAGCGGTTGAGATTCTCGCGTACGCTAGTGTAAATCAATATAAATAAAAACGAAATTTTGTTCCATCTTCAAAAGGCTTTTACGCAATTATTACCCACGCAATGTCGGATAATATTGTGTATCTCGAAGCGGTTGAGATCGTAAATCGATTATACGCGAGTGTAAATCAATATACACAAAAACGAAATTTTGTTCCTTCAAAAGAATTTTACACAATGTCGGATAATGTCGTCTCTAGAAGCGGTTGAGATTCCCGCATTCGCGAGTATAAAACGTGACAAAAGACGAAAAATGAAACGAAATAATTTGAATTCCGATTGTTTCTCAGATGAATCCGTTAATTGTGACAATAAACGAAAAAGATGAAGGCACCGCCGGCGCTCACCAAGTTCCGACAGCTCTATTTCCAGAAGGCAAGAGAAAGGAATGGCACGTTATATTAAAAAATTAACAGAACAAGTAGGCAGACTACAAGATTTTGTTTTGCAAGAACAGAGGTCAAGATTCGCAGAGAATGCAGCCTCCCAGGATATGTCTATCGCAGAAACTGAGAACGACTGCTCAATAGTAGCCGGGCGTAATCCTCGTATTTTACAAATGCCGGACCCACCATTTCTCTTAGAGAACCCTTAAGCCTGTCCCTCCTTGGAACAGACTCAAAGTGTTAGAGCGCCTTTGACGGTTTAATCAAAAATATTGGACCAATGTAAGATAAACAAGGTCATTAAGGGCCACCTTGCCAATCCGGGTTTTAAAGAGCTCGAGGTGAACTTTAGGTTGCAGCCATATGATTCTGGGTTTTTTCAACATGTCACTCTTTGCCGATATAACGCATGCAGCTCTCAATGATAGGGTGCAGCTGCAGCAATTAGTCGAATGGGGTTTCGAGGCACAGAATGTCTCCCCAGAAAGTACGAGAAAGTTAACGAGTTGTTTGGAGGTCAGAATAACTTACAAAAATGGTCTGATGACCAGCTGCAGATCACATGTGGAAAATCGGACAATAAAGTACTGATGCAGATCTTTCCTACTTCCTCACATCTCTTCAATAAGGAAGCCCTCTCTACCCAATTGCAGAATTTGGGAGGAGTACAGAATTGGCCATCACTGCTATAGGTCCACCAAAAGAGGGGAGGGTTACAAAAAAGGTATCAAAACCACTTTCAGGGCCGAGATTTCTTTCCATCTCAAAAAATTTCTCCAACCACAAGACTGGATGACAAAAAATAGAAATATTGCACGCATATGTCCACATCCCAGTCGCAGAATCTCACCATCATTTTCTGAGGATTTTGTACAAAGTAGTCATTGCAAATGACATGTCTTCCCTAGGGCTTGAGCAGTGCTCCACAAGCCTTTGCCAAGGTGACCAATTGGGTTGCGGAGACCTTACGCCATCAAAATGTGAGGGCCATTGTATGTATACCTGGACGATTTCCTTCTGACCCACCAGGACAGGGAAATTCTGAAGGTCAAAACAAATCCATTTTTGAACCTACTAGGAGACCTCGGTTGGACCGTCAATTTGAAAAAAGGCATCAACCAGCAGACACAAATAGAAATGAAAGACATATCATGATGGGCACAGAAAGTAAAGTTCTTTATGCCACTACACGTCCCCGCTGTCTCTCATTTCCTCTCGACCGATGATACAAGTCGATGGTGATTACGGGGAATTGGACCAGGGGACAGCAGGATTGGCACAGAAACCTGAAAGAGATGTTGCTATACTAAATGCCTTGAAAAACCAGAAAAGATGTTTGAGGAGTTCTACTGTTCTAATATAGTCTATACTAGAACACCACACTACACCTTTATGGGTCCGTACAATGACCTTGCGGACCACTTGTCCCGAGGAATCCGTTTTCTGGAGTTGCACCTTCTACCTCCTGCAACAGAACAGATATTTCACAAATGGGGCAGACCCACTGTGGACCTTTTGCCTCACACGGCTCATGTGGTGGAAATATGTGTCCATAGACTGGGAAGACAAAGCGGCGATATTTCATAATGTTTTTAGCAGACCTTGGCACTTTCCTCTGGCATGAGTGTTTTGTCTAATTCCCCGAGTGCTTGCTCATCTGAACAGCTCCACAGGAAATTACCTGCTAGTAGCTCCCAAATGGACGAAAATACTACTACCAGACTTGAAACAGAGAGTATTAAGTCTTATCTTTGCTAGGAAACCATATATATCTACGCAGATACTAATAGACACCACCACAGGCTCTCACCGCAAATACTTAAACTGGAGCTGCAAGTGTGGAAAATTGGTACTCAGATGTTAGATTGCAAGGATGGTCCGATAGAGAAAGAGAGACATTGACGCGAACGCATCCTGGAGATGTGCAAAACTCCAGTGGATAACAAGCTTGTCTCCCAGTTGCAGAGACTTAATGGGGCGAACAAAGTCTTCAGGGCTTAGTTTTCGCAAACCCTAAAATTAACGAATATATGTCAGGGTAGAAAAACGAAACACGGGCAGTCATGCAAACTCAACGTGCTTCCGCAGGAAATCTGGGTTCCACCCAATTTCCATTTCAGTACCGGTGGGCAGACCCCGGTCATCATTCTGGTCATCATCAGTTCCTCCTCTGCCAGCAGAGGACGGAATTTTTGGAGACCGACAGTGCACGGGCAAACCTCACACTGTCACCCCTGAAAAAATTGACAATCAGCCCAGGCGATTTCAGGGAGGACAATTTCTAAGTTCTTTAGAACAATGGGGTATCGCAAATGCCCCCATTTTTTCACCTAAAAATCCTCAATGGCTATCGCCATTGCGATTTTTATTCCATTTTGGTTGAGACCACCAGTGCAGACCCACTCCGGTGGGATTGAAAAATTTCGCCACAAGGCACACACACGAAATTGACAAATCCGTTTTTACCCATGGGTCCAACAAAAGCAGCTTCTATAACAATTTGATTGGCAGATTGGTCAAGACAATACTTAATACCAATACTTATGCTGGTATTGAGGCCTCTGCGAAGAGGACCAGATCAGCAGTGGCTTCATTTCGTTGGTTTGAAAAGTTATTTATCCAATAGAAAAATTTTTTGGAAAAGGTTAATTGGCAAAGTGAAAATACCTTAGAATAATAATATAAAAAAGAAATAAAACAGTCCAATATTCAATAAAGGAGCTGGGGACTTCGTCATCCCTGAAAAGGGAGCAGACCTCCAAAGGTCCTCCATTTCTGGAGTCAGAAGAAGAGACCGGTGAGAAGGCAGACCTCTAACCGGCGTTTCTACATGAAGTCACCCTCAACAAACTGCTTTAGGTCAGTCTTTCGCCATCCTTGACAATCCTGTGTAGACCAATCATTCGCCTGAGGGGGACAGACCCCCAAACTGGAGTCCGAAGGATAAGCAATCGGTGTGAGGGCAGACCTCTAACTCTAACTGGCACTTCTACTTGAAGTCATTCTTGACAAACCTGTTTAGACCAATCATTCATCTGAGGGGGGCAGACCCCCAAAGTTCCTCCATTTCTGGAGTCAGAAGGAGAAGCAATCGGTGTGAGGGCTGACCTCTAACCGGTACTTCTAAATGAAGGTGATCACAATTGACATCAACACTGCCACCAGACGATAGCAGACAATTCTCACTAAGGAATATTCTGGATAAGGAACGGCACTACATAATATTGGAGTTTTACCTACCATTAAAACTCTTATTATGTTGCCTTCCTTATCCAGAATATTCCTCATCCCCTGTCTGGTGAGACTACAATTGAAGAAAATGGCGTCGCGTCGACGCTCGCGTTCGCCTAGCTGTTGGTGGCAGTGATTGAATTCGCAGAGGGACAAATTCGCGTGCCGAATGGCGCGAAATTTGAATATTTAAGAAGGTAAAAGGAGAAGAATGGCCGAAATCGGATAGAAACAGAGATGCCATCTCTCACTAAGGAATATTCTGGATAAGGAAGGCAACATAATAAGAGTTTTAATGGTAGGTAAAACTCCAATTTTATTTAAAAAAAAACACCACTTTCATAAAATTATCGTAAAATAAAACCTTTAAATGTAAATTTGAATTCTCATGTATCATATAAAATAGTTTTTGACACTTCAATTTTCAAAGTACGATTATTGTTTTATAACTTGACTAAAACTTGATGAAAAACCACAAAAAACACGGTAAATATATCAATGATATAAATATAAGAGTAAATTATTCATATTAATAGAAATTAACCATCACATAAGTAATATTGCACACACAAAAATCATTTCGCACACACAGAAATCATTTCGCGCTTCCAGCATCTTTTTCGAGCGCGAACAACGAATGCGCAGGCGCCGCGCCGCTGCACCACCTAGTGGTTATGAAGGAAAACAAACAATTTAGTACTTAAATATGCATTGTTGCCGGATTTACAATATGTTTTATGACCAAATCTTATTAGTAATGTTATCGTGTTTTAGTGTATATTTGTTTTATTCATGTTGCTGCAATAACACGGGTTATCTGGCGTGCTGTGGTTTTTTTTTAGTAAGGCTGAAAATATATAATGTCTTATCACTGTAAAATATTTATATCATCGTAAAATGTTTATAGCTGTGTAAAGTTCTTATATTATTGTAAAAATTCACTGTAAATGTTTATAATATCACTCAGGCTAATAATATCGGCTCCGACCAATGTCATCAATGTAGTTGAGAGGGAGATATAATTTAGTGAAGATAGAAAGAGAGAGAGTTACGCTTCGTATATTACTCTAGGGACAAGTGAGAGAGGTGCGAGCACACATTTTCTTTCTCTCTTCTCTCATAGCCAGTTACGTTACACAGTGCAGGCCTATTGTCTGTATCACACTGTAGGAGCAAGAGAGAGCAGTACGCGCACATTTTCTTTCTCTCTTCCTATCATATAGATGGAGCAGAAGTTTTACTTCAGTTTTGTGGTCTAAAGCACACTCGTTTTTTTATAAGAAGCGTGTTATTATGTATGTAAAAAAATAACAGAAAACCTTAATAATAAAAACATGTAACAAAATTATCAAAAAACCAAGATTTGTTTATCAAAAAAACAAGATTGGTATATATATCAAAAATAACAGAAAACCCTAAGAATAAAAAGTAAAAAATTTTTTTTACAGAAAACCTTAAGAAAAAAAAACAAATAGGTATGTGTTGATTCCCTGGAAACGTACAATGAACCTTCATCGTTATTTTCTTCTTGCACATCACGGTCTGTATTGGCAGTATTAATTAATTAAAAAAAAATTATGATTTTTTTTTATATAACACCACTTTGGCAAAGAAATAAGAGATCACGCTTTTTATTCGGTGGAATTGTAGGTGGACCTGTATAAGCTGGTCCTAGAATTATATTATTCTCATTCCGAACATTCCTCAGTCGCTCTCTCATATTAATACTCTGATTAAATGGATCCTCGGTGTTGGTGGTTTTGTATTTGATAAGTGACGGTTCATCTTTAGTGATCTGTAACATATTAACTTTATTCCAAATACACTTAGTTTTGTCCATTTTTATTGAGAAATTTCTTCCAGTCTTCTCACATACCTTCTTCCAGTCAGTGAAGTCCGTTGTTTCCATTTCTGTTTACTTATAACGAGGTTCATTCTTCTTGGAACACTTTATAATCATCGCTATCTCCGTTCGATCAAATATTGGGCCTTGTTTTAAAACCCTGACCTTTTCTCTTTCAATGCAAAAAGTGGATGGAGTCTCCTCCTGTTATGATAAAATATTTGTTAATATAACTCGCAGTTTATTTTATCATAGATTTAGGCCAGCAGGTACCTAATTTCAAGAGGTGATTAAATAAAATTAAAAAAAAATAAAATAAACATCAACATAAATTTATTTTTGAATTTTGGAAGTAAAATCTTCCAATTATTTCTTTTGAATAAGGTATTTAATACTGAAAATTTGCTTGGAGCTTCACTCATCAGTGTAGAGCCCCGTGGTGGTGGACTTTATACTGAAGTCAAACGTGATTTCTATTTTACGAGTTATTTCGTGTATTATTTTAAAAGAAAAATGATTGCTTGATTAACCGAATTGGTTCATTATTAAAAGGCCGCGACCAGTATTAATCGTAGTGCCGTTAAAGTGTTTAATACACATTACTTTTGAGACCGAAATAACCGCAAATCTATTAACAAAGGATTTAATTAGTATTTATTTGCCGAGTATCAAGGCAATACATTAAAATATGGAAGATTATTATCTTACAAGGAGACTAGCCTGACTAAAGATGATGGAAAGATAGCCTCGCCTGGATATGCAATTATTCCATGGTTGGAGTGAAATATTAAAGCAAAACTGTTTCAGCCGTCTTCAGTTCAACGTAATTTGACAGATTCTACATCATGAGAAAACCAGAGGCCCAAGATTTATTATTTATTATTTAGTTAGATAGTTAATTGAATTTTGGTCGATCCAAGGGAGGTGAGTTTATAAACTATAATTATGTTTTAATGTCCCAATTATGTTATTAATATGTACTAATAAATCTATTATTATTATTTCTTATCAATACTGTCTATTTTATTAAAAATTCTTCTATTTTAACCTTAAAGTTTGTATTCCCAAGGCCCTGAGAGAGGATTATTGCTTTCCCATCTGCTAGCCTGGTTAATCAACCAGTGGCGCCCCTTTAAAAATAAAGCTGGCAGACTTTATTTCTCTTTAACAACATACCTTTTTTACATTTTATTACACCTGTGATACGTTATTTATGTGTTAACTTCCTTATGTATTAAGATCACGTTTTATTTGCGTAACACTCCGTTCTCTGAGTGCCCAACAATTAAAAATTTATGAGTAATGATTTGAATATCAAGTGTTTGTATTGCATGCATATACATGGAAATTAAAAATTTGTTTTTATTCTGTGTCACAAGGTTATCGAAATAAAAGATAATGTTTCCTTTGGCAAGTCTTTTAAAAATGTGTATACGCAGGTAGACATTTCAATTGCGCCTCTTTTTGCTACACCCTCATGCCACATGTAACAGTGGCCCTGTCGAGTTTTGGTATCGTAAATAGAGAAATTATAAACGTTTAACTTGCTCTTATAAAAAATGTTGATATATTGCCATTCAGCATTAAAAAAACCAAATAAAATTCCAACAGTGACTAGCAAATGAATGTCAGTTGACAGTAAATGTGCGCAAAATTATGACAAGGGCGCCGAACTTGGTGAAAACAATAGAGCTACAGTGAGACAATTAATTTTTCTTAGTATTTCAACACTTTTTTCAACGACCTTTTGAACGCAACAGCGGGTCAACTTCAATATCTCAGTGTTGCTCTGAGTGACCGACAAATTCAATACTGAGATTTTACTTGTAACACGGGCATTTTTTTTTTTACAAAAAATCCTAGTAATGCATCATGTAGAGCTCACAATTTTACATCGAACTGCATACTTAACTCAAAAGTGGTTTTTTCAAAGATATCTCACTATTGCTGTAGGGTGACGATATATGAAATATCCCCCTTAATTAGTAAAGAGTACCGAGACCGACCAAAAACACGCCAGGCTGCTCCGAGAGCCCGACCAAATCTCTTAAGTTTTTCTCCCTTACTATCATGGTTAGAAATATGATCTAAACGGTGTTAGAAATAGAAAACATCATTCTTTATATATAAATTTAAAAGTTAGCCACAAAATAATTAAAATGTACACCTTTACAAAGCCAAAGTTTCCGACAGCAATTTTATCAAACAGTATTAATAGCCTTCCATCTGCGTGGTTGAATTTCAGAATCCGGCTTAGATTGCATGTCCTGACACCACGCCTTACGTGCCACGCCACAAATAACATTGTGTATGTGGAATTTAAAACAAAGCTACCGTTGTAATTCGGTTTCTAATTCAAGAATTCGTACAAGATGTCGCTACTTCCGCCAGCAGGTCTGATGGTGACTTGTCCCCCCTAGGTAATACTGCTACGAATTTGTGAATATTGTTGGGATACGCTTCCTAAACACGACGCGAGATGGCGCAAATAGCAGTTCCCTAGCGGCAGACCCAACAGCGCATGCGCGGGCCAACGGCTCTCGAGCTACCAACAGCGCGGCGCACAGCGCGCCATTCTGTTCCACGTGCTCCCCGAGTCGAACAAGCGTCGGTTCCGCGGTCCGGCATTGCGATTGTTTGCGCAGCACACCAGCCGGCCGCGTGTAAAGTTTACCCCGTGTTTCAAATCCTTTTACGAGTACGTGCTAGTCGAGCCGAAATTACGGAAGTATGATTAGGCTTCCTTCCCGCTGCTCGGAACCCCCAACCTTGATGCTCGGACCGGCGTCTACACGAGGGCATGCCTGCCCACACCCTCCAGATGACGCTGTGGAATCCATAATCTCCACCACCTCGTAAGCTACCACCCTTCTCTTTACCTAATGTGCTGATTTTCGTTAGAATCTCGTGTATCTCATGACGGCTGAATACCAGAGGGAGAAAGAGAGAGTTCTATGTAGTTTAGTTCGATTCTTAGGATAAACCACTCGCCTTGTGTAATAACTGTGTTTACGTTTGTCCACCTGTGCTTATTTAATAAACCCTGTAAAGAGAACCCACCGAGTATTAATTGTTGAGAAGTTTCCACCGACCCACTCTGAACGTGCCAATATTGGTACACGTGGACAAGCCGATGGCGTGCCTTCCGATCCTGAGGAGTCCATGTTCCCTTGCTAACTGAGCTAGTCCCAAGGGGGCCTATTTGTGAGTATTTAACCCTGGCTTCCACCTGGGGGCCCATTTTGCCATTCCTTACTGCCCCCCAAGGTGGTATTCCAATAATATGTAGTATCGCTCCGGATATGGAAAGATGGACGGTAATATATAGTTGTATCAAGCGGCTATATATTACATATGACTTCATTGCCCAACTCAGTTACTTTGTCCCGGTGACTAGCTACACCTACACCGGATGACTGTGGATCGGAGGAACGGGCTATTTTTGGAAACGGTTCCTATTGGATTTATAAAATGGTCGCCAGTTTTTGGAACCAGTTCCTATTGGTTTTATAAAATGGTCACCATTGTTGTAATCACGTGGCTATATATTACATATGAGGTCATGGCCTGTCCCGTTTACTTTGTCCCGGTGACTAGTTCTCAGTGGATCCGAGGTTTGGGCTATTTTTGGAACCAGTTCCATTAGATAGCGGGTTTTTAACTGCTAGTATTAATTATTTTTACATGAAATGACAAAAAAGTGCGTTGACAATAACATTTATTATACATTTTACTAGTAAAATATGTGTGTGTTTCTATATTTTTCCTTATCGGTGATTTTAGTTAAAAAATATGTAAGGTTAGCCATTTTTAAAACTTTTTTATGTTTGCATTTAAAAATTTTGTATTAAAAAATTATATGTCCATTTAGAATTATAAAATTTTAAAGCGTATTTTATCACCTTCCAAAAACAGTTTTTAGTTTTCGGATGCGTTCAGAAATATTCCTTTTATTTGGATTTTATTGCGAAGCGGAAATATTTTTTAACAAAATAGGCCCGAGGCCTGAGGGGTTAATACTTTTACTGCGGAAGGTGTAGTAAAGACACTTGATAGCTTTGAAAATTACTTGAAATAAGCGCAATTTGCAAGATGAATATTGCCCTGCTACCAACCTCCAATAGAACAGAAGGTATCAAAATAGGAAGATCTTTACTTTGCTAGACCAAAATTTGGTTGGATTTAATCTAATTGCCATGTGTTCCAACAATCTTCCTCTCCTGAAGTCCAGTTTATCCGGGCTGGTAATTACTACATAATCTAATTGCCATGTGTTCCAACAATCTTCCTCTCCTGAAGTCCAGTTTATCCGGGCTGGTAATTACTACATAATCTAATTGCCATGTGTTCCAACAATCTTCCTCTCCTGAAGTCCAGTTTATCCGGGCTGGTAATTACTACATAATCTAATTGCCATGTGTTCCAACAATCTTCCTCTCCTGAAGTCCAGTTTATCCGGGCTGGTAATTACTACATAATCTAATTGCCATGTGTTCCAACAATCTTCCTCTCCTGAAGTCCAGTTTATCCGGGCTGGTAATTACTACATAATCTAATTGCCATGTGTTCCAACAATCTTCCTCTCCTGAAGTCCAGTTTATCCGGGCTGGTAATTACTACATAATCTAATTGCCATGTGTTCCAACAATCTTCCTCTCCTGAAGTCCAGTTTATCCGGGCTGGTAATTACTACATAATCTAATTGCCATGTGTTCCAACAATCTTCCTCTCCTGAAGTCCAGTTTATCCGGGCTGGTAATTACTACATAATCTAATTGCCATGTGTTCCAACAATCTTCCTCTCCTGAAGTCCAGTTTATCCGGGCTGGTAATTACTACATAATCTAATTGCCATGTGTTCCAACAATCTTCCTCTCCTGAAGTCCAGTTTATCCGGGCTGGTAATTACTACATAATCTAATTGCCATGTGTTCCAACAATCTTCCTCTCCTGAAGTCCAGTTTATCCGGGCTGGTAATTACTACATAATCTAATTGCCATGTGTTCCAACAATCTTCCTCTCCTGAAGTCCAGTTTATCCGGGCTGGTAATTACTACATAATCTGTCCATCAGAAATTGTCTCATGAATTAACTGAGCCTAGAGCCAAAGTGCCTACTGACCTGCTATAGAGGTTGTTCTAAAGCAGTGGTTCCCAGCCGGTTGTCCGCGAGATCTAAAATGTGATCAGCGAAACATTAGTTCATTTTACTACAAAACTGAATCGAAAGGTATCCAAAAGCTGATTCGTAACCCTTTTGGCATTAGTGTTGGGGAGGTAGCTGAAGAAGTCCAAGAAGAGCTCATTCTTGTAGATACCACAGGGACCACAAGGTTGTGGTCCCTGTGAGAACAAATAAATATCACGGTGGTCCCTGGTCAAAAAAAGGTTGGGAACCACTGTTCTAAAGAAATAATTCACTCCTTTCTCTTTGAACTTCTGAAAATCACCACCTAAAACTTCAAGTTATTTGAACTAGTGATTTGCCCGGTGAAACAAAATTCATTTCAGTCAGAAAACTGGGTACAGCAATAAAACATTTTTATGTTAATACATTTGAGAGTCATGGAGAACATTGTGCAATAAAATTGTGATGATTTATCCTTCTTTCAGACGGATGAAGAAGACATAGAGATCCCCATGACGCCCATGTTCTCCGCAAAGAGTCGGGACTTTAACAACCACACGTCTGTTCCTGAATCTCCCCAAGATTCAGATGATGATACTGATGATGTAAGTCACTATGCCCTATGCCCTATGCCCTTTTTATCAAAAATATAATCTTTTGGGTTAGGTTAGTTGATGCTAATTTACAATTTGCCGCCCCGGGAACCTTTATTGGATAACCAACACCTCTGCGATAATGGTTTGCTACGTTTGGTGATGTAGCAGAGGTGCCCGGCTTCATGGGGTAAGGTTTGTCTAGGTCTTGGAGACTGATGACCAGGACACACTAAACCCCAGATTCCTACCCACCCCTTAACCCTTTGAGGAGTATTACCGCACGTATGCGGCGGCACTCGGATGATCCAAATAGAGTATTGTCACATAGGTGCGGCAGTACGACTTTATTTAGTTTTTTTTATGCCGTGTTTGTAATTTCGATTAAATTATAATTTTTAGATAATACAAATATATTTGTCAAACATTTTTACACATTCTTACCAAAATTCTTTACGTATTTCACGACTCGTATTATGTAATTCAGTGGCTCTCAACATTTTACAAATAAAAAGTTTTCAAAAATTTAAATTTATTTATTTATATGTACAATAATAAAGGGATAATACTAAAAATAAAAAGTAGACTAATCCAACATTTTACAAATATTGTTTTCAAAAATTATTATTTTTATTTAAAAGAAAGAAATGTATGATAATAAAAAGATAAAACTAAAATAGAAAAAATATGTATTTAAATAAAGGCTTATAATAAGTTGGACAAATTTGGTAGCTCTCAACATTTTACTATATATATTAGAGCCTCGCTAATCCGGACCCCCGTTACTACGGTGCACGCTGTAATCTGGACAGGTGCGTGCGTGTCAAACCGTGTAGATATTCAATCATTTGCCGTCACTCGTTAATTAAGTTTTAGTTTTTTTTTCATGTAAAGTGCCCAAATTTCTTACATGTTTGAATTTTTTATAGTACATTTGTACATACATACATATTCTTGTCTAAATTGTCTTTAATTTTTTACTTTAACCTGTCAAAGGCCCACAAATTCCAGGAAAAATACGGAAATTTCGTAACAAAACACGATTTTGAATTTTGAATTAAATGTTTTGTTGATTAATTTTGAGCTATCGTATATTTCATTGACTGAAACACGTTCCTAGAACAATAAACTATGCACCAAAACAACATTACTTGCGTTAATTACGTAAATTAATAGGTTTTATGATGTTTTAGTCAAGGAACACGCGTCAATATTGACAGCTTCAATTTGCGCCAAAAATGACATTTCGATTCCACAGATAAAAATCATTTAAAAATAATCTGGTGTTGTCAGGTGAATGAAACTAGTGGCTATATCATCAATGATGTTGGCGCAAGCGATTCTGACCTTGTTTTCATACAAATTCTGTACATAGAAGGGTCAAAATCGCAGACAAACTTTTTTATTTCGAAATATTTTTTTCGCGCATGCGCAAAAGCTGCGCGCAAATGAACGTGTCCGGCCGATTACAGGTTAATAAATGAAACCCAAATTAAAAATGTGTTTTATTCCTATTAAAAAATTGCATACTATAATCCGGACGCCTCGATAATTCGGAAGGGGTCTTGTTTTTCCCTATCCGGATTAGCGAGGCCCTACTGTATATACAAATATAGGTTCCGTATGTTTGTGCCCGCAAACCTCAGAAAGTAATCGATGAATTTACTCAAAATTTTTACAGAACACTGCATTTTAGTAGAAGAATGTTTGTATATGGTAAGCTCTGGAGTTATGAAATTTGTATAAAAAATTTACTACAGGTGGTGCGCTGAAAATGTGTGTATTTTTATTTGAAGGCAGGAGGGAGAGGGTAACGAAGGAGGTAGGGTTCGCGGGAAGGGTGACGAGAGAGGAGGAAGGTGGAAGGGGAACGCATTTATTCCGAAATTTATACCTTATTTTTATTTTTAGTATTATGTTTTTGTTACTGTACATTTCTGTTTTTATGAATATACAGGGTGTAACAGGACGTACCCGAGGGATTTTAACCAGCGATTCCTGAGCATATTTCGAGTAAAAAATGTAAATGAAATTTTCGTCTCCGGTGACTTTTTTAAGACATTTTTTTTTTTTTTAATTTTTTTTTCTTTAAATTCAAACAAAAAATTTCTTCCACTTGTTGTCATTGGTCACTCAGCCGAGTAACCGACCAATAATAATAATAATAATAATATTTGGATGATTTATATAGCGCCGTTTTTGTGAAAAATCACCCCAAGGGCGCTGTACAAACTTATAATACATTTCTAAAATCTAAAAAACTACAAGCTAGGCAAACAATTATAAACAACTTATGGCAAAAAATTGCATACATCGGTTCATTGACCACCGATACGAAAATATGTGTATGTGTACAATATTTTGACCAATGAACGCGATGCTGCATAAAATTTAATGAAAACAGGACCATACTTACCTGGGAGGTCGCTTGAAATTAACACTGTATATTGTCCATTTAAAGAAATTTAGATAGAGTTCGCACGCAGAGGACATTATTGTGAACACATGTTATTTAATCCTGAAAAATATTAATATGTAATGTATTTTGACGAGTGTATTTTGGAAAGTAAAAGCAACATCCCACAAAGTTGTTTCTTGGTTTAGCTTACCTGCTCCAATCCGAATATAATATCGAAAAATAGGCATTAGTTGATTACACTTACTTTTTAAAACACAAAAAAAACAAAAAAACACAAAAAAAACCCTCACCCCGCCTCCAACTGTCCAACACCTACCGTTTTTTAATGTTTTTGGAGAAAAAATAAATAAAAAAAACATCAAAAATATCAAAAATATCACCGGAGACCAAAATTTCATTTACATTTTTTACTTCAAATAATGTCAGAAATCGATGGTTAAAATCCCTCGGGTACGTCCTGTTACACCCTGTATATTAAAAAAAAAAAACACTATATGTTAAATGTTGAGAACCACTGAATAAGTCCACATTTTTATTTTTAGTATTATCCCTTTATTTATTTATTTATTTATTAACGCCGATTATAGCGGCTTTTACAAAAGAATTACAATTATTTTACATATGAATACAGAATATACATAGATAAAGAAAAAGAAAAATATTAAATTCATAAAGGAGAACAATAAAAATTGTAGTATCGACATAAAAAGTACAAAGATTAGGTTATTATAAATACAAAACAACATATTATAAATCCCGGATATTATGTATATTTATTTATTAACGCCGATTATAGCGGCTTTTACAAAAGAATTACAATTATTTTACATATGAATACAGAATATACATAGATAAAGAAAAAGAAAAATATAAAATTCATAAAGGATAACAATAAAAATTGTAGTATCGACATAAAAAGTACAAAGATTAGGTTATTATAAATACAAAACAACATATTATAAATCCCGGATATTATGTATTAAGAAATTAATACTTTTAATCTGTATTTGATTATAGTCAAACTGAGAAGCGCTGACAGCGCTGAGAAGCGCTGACTTTGAATTGAGTAGTGTTTGTATGAGGTCAGACTAGCAATGTTTATAGATTCATCCAAAACATATTTATTTCCAAGTACATGCAGGCGATTCATTATGGAATTGAGTTCAGCGTTAGATCCTGTATTGTTGCAATGATAAGGTAATTTGAAACGAACTGATCGACTAGGTACATGGAAACTTATTAGCGAAAGAAGTTCAGGGGAGTTCAACAGGTTGGTAACGATTTTAAATAAATAAAATAGGTCTGAACAAATTCTTCTTTCTTTTAATGTATCGAGTCCCAATAATAACAGAGAGGGATAATTAATGTTTTCGATGAATATTCCCAATTTAAAATTAATATAACGTAAAAATTTATGTTGGACTCGCTCAAGAGAATTCTCATGTACACTGTAGTAAGGATTCCAAATGGTGGAGTTAAATTCTAGTTGGCTTCTAACAAGTGAAGTGTAAAGTAATTTGACAGTTTTTAAATTTTTAAAATCCTTTGAAATCCGTAGACAAATCCTAACATTTGCAATGCTTTACTGGTTATATTATTAATATGTTTAATGAATGTTAATTTAGTGTCAAAGGTTATACCAAGGTCTCTTATTTCATCAACAGATAATAATATGTGATTATTGAGAAAGTAGGTGAACAACAATGGGTTTTTTTTTCTGTGGAATCTCATAAGTTGACATTTTTTTACATTAAGAGTTAATTTGTTGATAAGACACCAATCATAAAAGCTATTAATATTAGATTGAAGTGTCAGACAGCCCTCGATATTATCAATAATTCTAAAAATCTTCATATCATCAGCGAACATTAGAATGAGAACACGGGTGAATATGTTTGTTACGTCGTTAGAATAAATTAAAAAGTAAAGGACCAAGATGCGATTTATTATTACATTGTATATTTCTTTTCATACAAGTAAAAAAAAAAAAAAATAAAAATTGAAAACTTTTTATTTGTAAAATGTTAAGAACCACTGAATTGATACTTTATTTTTATTTTTAGTATTATGTTTTTATTACTGTTCATTTCTGTTTTTATAAATATTAAAAAAAAAAAAATTATTTGTAAAATTTTGAGATCCACTCAATAGGTCCACTTTTTTTTATTTTTAGTATTATCCCTTTATGACATTGTTTATTTCTTTTTATATAAGTAAATAAAAAAATAAAATAAAACAATTGTAAAATGTTGAGAACTACAGAATTTATATTTTTAGTATTATGTTTCATGACTGTACATTTCCTTTTTTATAAATAATTTTTTTTCTCGAAACACTAATTGTAAAATGTTGAGAACAACTGAATTTGTTCAACTAAATTTACAATGCAATAAGAAAAGGTTATATATAGTAACAAAAAAGCTCCGAAATTAACCTGTGTAGTAAAACAAGGTAAGAAGATAATTAATTAAATCAATTAAAAAATTAAGAAAAACTTGAAAAATAACTCACTCCCACAAGGTAGATGACAAATAAAATAACTAATCAAAGGGTTAAACCCTTTTCCTTCCCAGAACGCTCCTCGCCTTCTTTTCCTTAAAAAAAACCCTCCACACAGCATCTCCAAAGATGACATAAGCCCTAAGGGAAATTATTTTCCTCAGGGCCTCCTGTGTGGAGCTCTTTAAATTGTACTTTTTAAATTTAAATTTTATTTAAGTTATAATTTTTTTTAAATTATTTCAGAGTGAAATTATAATGAGCTCCCAGCAAATATGTATGACAAAGAAGAAACAACCAAAAGTACCAAAAACACCCACAAAAACAAATACAGATTCCGTTTTCTGGAACTCCAGCACGCAATCTCCTTCTTTCAATCTACATTTAGAAGACTCTGCTGTTAATGAGAGTGTAAACCCTCAGATTGAAGACAATATACATGATGCACTAACACAGGTTATTCCGAAAGAAGATGACGCTGAGATTGATTCAAGTATTCACATACTAAAACAACAATCTGAAATAATTCCTAGGCGGAAATCTTTCCATGAGCAGGAAACTCAGATCATTCCCAGGGGGAAATCTTTCCATGAGCAAGAAACTCAAATCATTCCTAATAATACATTCCATTCGATTCATGATCAAGAAACCCAGGCGATTCCTAAAGGAATAGAAACGATCAATGAACAAGGAAATCCTGAAAAGATTATGGACGATCATGAAATGGACGATGAAGAGGAGACGGAAACAATTGGCGCACTGGAAATAGAAGCGATGAACAAAAGAAACAAAGACGTTGTAACTAAAGAGAATGTGGAAATGAGAAAGAACGATCAAGAAAATAGAGTTGTTGAAAAAAATCCTAAACTGCTCATTCACGAACAGGAGACACAGGTGTTTGCAATGCCTCCAATCAAAGCCCCTAAACAAACTGTTAATATTAAAAATTCTGAAATTTCTGCTAATGAGTTGGCTGATTCTGAAATTTGCAACTTTGACGTGGATGAGGAATCGGAATGTCCTGATTCTCCTGACTCAATGAGCCTGTTGGAAATTGAAATGCCTGACGAATGTGATCCATATGAGCAAGATACCCAAATCATGGAACCCATTATTCCACCTCCTGTGCATAGTTCTGGTGCAGATGAAACAGATGACGAACTCACTCAGGTTCTAGATGACCACTGGATTGTTACGCGCCATATTGTTAAGCATACTGCTGTACCACAAGCTCAAAAACAGATTGATCAAGGGGACATGCTGAAGAGCAACCTTGCGGACGGTTGTTTGGATAGCCAACCAGGTGAAATAATTGGGAAACCAAAAGATATTGGTGGCTATGGTAAAGTTGATCTTACCCAAGAAAAGGTTGAAACTCTTTTTGATATCGCTACACAAAAAGCCAAGGTTACACAGGAAGCAAATATGTTGGATTTGCCAACACAAAAAGTTAATAAATTAGATAGGCCCACACGTGAAGTTAATATATTGGATACGCCAGCACAGAAAGTTAGTGTATTAGATATGCCAACACAGGAAGTTAATGTATTGGATATGCCAACACAAGAAGTTAATATGTCAAAACTGCCTTCAAAAAAAAAAAGTATTGTATTAGATATGCCCTCACAGGAAGACAACACAATGGATATGTTGACACAAAAAATTGATCCAAGTAATTCCACGAAGGTGATGAGTGTTATGTCAGAAAATACTAAAGGTATTAGTCCGAAAGACAATATTCGGCCAGTCCAAAAATTATCCGCCATTGACTTCAAAATAGGTTCATCCCTATCAAATCGTCAGCAGTTCAGATCGAATAGTTACGTCACACCTATCAAAAGACAAGTTTTAGCAGACTCTAACAGCTTTAGCTTCAGTACTCCAGCCAATGTTGAGAAGAAAAAGAAAGGCAAACTAATGCCATCAGACGCATCATTTGATACATCCGTTATAACACACACCATAAATGAACTTAATTCTTCTACCTCTTCCCTGAAAAGTATCAATAGTGATGAAGAGAATTACTACAACAACACAAGGGAACTAGAAGATGACTTGCTCTCCCAGACTGTCGTCAGCGTGACAGACAAATCCCCAGTAACGAGTAAAACTCTCCCTACCGCACCCTTGATTTCTGCAGCCGGTGGAAAGAACTACTACGGTTGCACTCAGGACATAATGGATGATTTGCTGACACAAAAACTAGACTGCAACAATATTTCACCAGTTAAACCTTCACCAGTTGTGGTTTCTCCACTCCAAAAGAGAGATACTGCGGTGCTTGAAAAGAGTAGTGAAAATAAAAATTACTATGCCTTTACACAGGATATAGTGAACGAGTTATTAACCCAAGAAGAACCACAGCCAGATATTCAAGAACCAAGTTTTGAAAAGTGTTCAACTGATTTACTATTTAGTAAACTTCCAAAACCAATATCCTTCAGTCAATCATCAGATACTGGCAGTGAAATCCTTGAAGTTACACCGCTGAAGAGGTTTAGAAACACCATTTCCGACAGTGACTTGGATTCCCCACAAATAAAGAATTTTGCTCTTCGTGGAAAACCTCTTCAATGTTCCAGTTCAGACAACGAGTTCGAAGAAGATTCTGCACCACTTACTGAAGCAGATGCACCGATTGTTCATCGTTGTGCGGTTCCAAAAAAGAAACCAAAAAATCCACCAGTCGAAGTAAAACAAAAACCTCCACCTATTATTGAAGCCAAACAAACCAGAGTTAGTTCCAGAGTAAGAAAAGATATGACAAGGTTAATTGAGGAAGAAGCTGGTGATAAAAGTGACTCATTATCTTTGAAAAATAAGCCTAAACTGTTTAGGAGAACTTCTGTGTGCATTGAAAGACTCCCTGAGGAATTATTTGGTGTTTCAAAAATCACCAATAGCCCATCTAATTCACCAAATGAAATAAGTGAAAAAGGTGCAAAAAAAAATGCTAAGCGTAATATTGACAATATTATTAACCACGGTGAAGATATACCGAGTACTAGTAATGTTCAGTCATCAGTCATTGAGAAAGGTGTTAAGGGACTTCAAAACAATTCTGGTAAACAGGAACTCAAATCTATTACAGACATGGATGGACGGAGCGGAGAAGGTAAAAGCAAGTCTAACATAGATAGTAGGTGCAGCAAAGTCTCAAAGTTAAGTACTATTACTCCTGAAATATCCGTCATCGCAAAACAGAAAAGAGTTAGCAATAGAAGAGCTAAAAAAGAGCCTGTCAGCAGTGTTCCAGAAAAAATAAACAATCTCTTTGATACTGATGATTCTGAAGGAAGCAGAGACAAAACGGTGAATAAGAGTAACAAAAGAAACTCAGCTAATGTTCCTGAAGCTCTGGTTACTGAAAAACGAGGCAGAGGGAGCCGCTCCAAGATTGAACACATTGATAGCAACAGTGGAATCCCAGAACAAATGGAAGAAAGGGGAAAAAGGAAGATCAAGAAAGAAACTCGTGCAGCCAACTCACCTACCAAAATCGCTGACAAAGGAGAAGATTCTGTACCTAAGAAAATATCATCTAATGAATGTATCTCTAAAGAGGTAGTCGAGTCAAATGAAAGGACATCTAGAAGAGAAGTGGAAAAACCTGCCAAAAATAGTGGAAAAAAGCGTCCTGCAGATCCAGAAGATGAAGTGCCAGAAGCCGCACTGAAGAGAGCTCGATCACATTCCAGACAGAGGAAAATAAACATCAAACGCATCATGTTAACGCAGATCACGGATCTCAAGGTTTTGGATGTCATACCCAAGTTAGGTCAGTACCACAACATATTGCATATGTACATATATTCTCTTAATTTCCCATTCACATACTTGAACAAAAGCACTGGCTGTCAGCAGCAGGACCATGTTTAAAGCTTGATCTATCTTTTCTTTGTTGATCATTCATTTTCCTACTCTTATTTCCAATGTTGCTTTTGCAGGGGGCAAGATAGTAGACCAGGGTGGAGATGTGCTGGTGATGGGTGGCTCAAAGAGAACTGTGAAGTTAATGGAGGCCATTGCCCGGGGAATCCCCGTGGTCTCTCAAAGCTGGCTCGTAGCCAGTAAGCAGAAGGAGACTTTTCAAGGTACATATTTATTTTTATAAACAAAATGTAATATGGCAACTGGCATAACTTCTGGTTATACTGCAGGTAGGCCTGGGTCACACCTGTTCTTTTGCGATATTGCCTAATACTTATATATTAGTCTGCCGGTATTATGATATATTATCCATTTCCGAATATTGGGCTAATATCACTGTGGTTAGGCATTACAATATGTTTTTTTTGTTTGTTCGAAAATTTGAATAAATATATTTATATCACAAGAATGGTAGTTAGGCACTCTTTGGATTTAACAGACACCTGAAATAGTTTGAAAATAGTATTCAAACAAGTGAATAACTGTCATCTGCTGTTTTGGAAAATTTACTGTTTTATTTTATCATTGTGAAAACTAACTAGTTGTGTATGGTTGACAACTAACTACTTGTGCATATTTCAAAGTCAAAAAAGAATTACTGATCTGAATTTTAGTGGACAAATTTACGGAGGCCTCCCCAGCTACAAAAGACTGCATACAAGGTTGGTGAATCTGTTATTTTCCCTGGAGTTTTTCGTTGCCATTCTTTGTGATATATTTGTCCGCGCAAGTAGATTTTCATAATCAAATCTGTGAGTATAAAGCTCAGAGGGTCTGAGGTTATTTACACACCTCAGGCTCGCATATTATAATACATAATTATGGTCCTTCAATCACGGATACGTTCTAGCAAGGTAATATAATAATTTGTAAATTCGGTTTACGTAATTTTGGTAAATTTCGGAATACAGTTTGGCAATTAAGTGTAGAAAATAAATTATGGCGCTGCGATCATTTTCTAGTTTTAACCGCTTCTGTGCCAAGAGCGAGATTACTCGCATTCTTGGCCGTGCCCAGTAGGCCGGCCATAGAAAAATAGCGAGTTTTCTCGCTATTCTTTGAGCAAGATTTTTTATTTTTTAATTATTTTTTTTTTCAAGATTTTCGCACATTGAATAAATTTGGTAAGCCATTTAAATATCCTTTCAAGGTGTAATGTTTTTCATTTAAATGATTTATTTTGATTAAAAATTCATGGCCTGCTGTACACAGCCACACTCCTACATACTGGCATTTAAAAAGTTAAATGGAAACACCAAGATGGCTCATAAGACAATGAATGTATGTTTTAAAAAACACTTTTGCCAAAATGCTTATTTCATAGTGTATTTGTATTTTCAAAAATTTTGAACAAAAAACTGTAATTTAATAGAAGTAAAATAAAACAAAACAAGTTTTAAGTGGGCGTTTATTTCGATATAAAAACGTAGGTACTTAAAAATTTAAGTCTATTAATTCAACACCCGACATGTAATTATTGTCTTCGTCCTCGTGTGATTCTTCTTCTTCCGTATCTTCATCTTCATCTAAACGCAGTTCATCGATATCATCATATATAGTACTGCCTCGTACATGATATTCTGCCTCAATTTTCATCACGTGTTTGCAACAATTTTTCCAATCATCAGCACCCCTTCCTTGACGATTCGTCTTACCGTTGATTCAGATTTACCTGTGTGTGAAAAACATCATTAAAATTATTATTTATTTATTTTATTTTATTTATTGTTTCTTTACACTGCAGGTAAAAATGTTTACAATACAATTTGTTACCTCACTAGGACAAGCCTGTGTTGAGGTTAACAATAATTATACAAGTTAACAAAATAACACAAAATTATACAGATTTTGAAAGAACAATATTGTTGTATTTCTTACAGATTGAGATTAGATTATGGGTACCTACTGGTACCTACTAAACTGATGGCGCTAGGTACTACATTAATGTAGACTTTTATGGTGACCATAGTTTTGAGATCTGATTTAAAATAATGTTTTTTTTTTTTAAGGATTAAGTTGTGAATAATAAATATAAATAATAAATTATAGAAGGTAGTTTTAAAAAACACACTAGATAATATTCACTTAGAAAGAAAGAAAGAGAAAACAAGAAAAAGGTAACTTTTCTACGAGTTTAAAGAATTTGCACATTATTATTTTTTTTATTGAGTTATTCCCTTTTTCCTGTGTCCGCATATTAACTGTCAAATGGAAGTGTCAAATCCGGATTTTTTAACATAACCTCAAATCAGATTTTAATGGTTATTATCGCTCGAAAATTGACATAAATCTTGTAATACTAATGAAATTTATTAAACAAACTATACTACGTACCAGTCATTTCTGCAGTTCGTTTGCAAACATCTTCTAAATTAGACAGAAACTTCTTCGTGTGATACTCGGCTAGGCAGCGTTGAAAATGCAGAATATAACCCCTCTTGCATCACTATGTAATGGTTTATTCATTTTAATTAAATTCAGGCAAACAATGAATAAAAATATTATCAAATCAGCGATCTTCTACTCAGATTTAACCCCTTGAAGGCCAGGCTATTTGGAAAAATCACGCAGAAATTTCCTCCCTGACACTTTTGCTTATAATCGGTATAAAAAATGTTTATTTATTATTATTTTTTTTTAATTCTGTTTGCCAGATAATGTATCTTATTATTCATATTTATTACATTATAATATCATTACAAGTTTTCCTAGAATAGCTAACTTTAACAAAAAAATGATGTAAAAATTTTCCCATTCCGGAAACAAATGGTAAAAAAATATATTTATACAAAAATGAACTGTTTTTTTTTATTTCTACACAAACCTGAATAAACACCCTACGTGAAAAAAATAATCCAGAGGTGTTTTTGAAGAAGTTATGACATTGGTACTTCTTTGAAAAAGTAAAATATTTTCATCTTTTCAAGAAAAATTCGAAAACCAAGTGTGCACTTTCGCATTTTTTTTGGGTTTGATTTCTTCAGTTTATGATAACAATTCTTTCATATTTTGATAGTTTATACAATTGTTGTTACTAATAATATTATTTTGTAATAGAAACCCGTAAACAAATAATGCTAAAAATATAATTAGTCATTATGACGTAAAAAATTTGACATTTCTAGGAGAATCTTACGAACTGAATATTTAGGACATTTCGTTTGCAAAATATTTTGAAAATACTGTAGATAAAACGATCTTTCTGATGATATCTCAAACTTATTTTTTCCACAATGAATTTATATCAAAAACAATGAAAGAATATACAGTATACTTTACCAACTTTAGCCATGTTTTGACATTGGTGTAATCCAACATGGCCGCCGCTCCCTATACAGATGAGCTTCAAAGGTACAAAGTGACACAAAAAACATGAAAATAAAAATAATAATATTTTTTAATTATATTTATTTCAATTTCACATACAATGAAAATACACATCATACATTTTTATAATAACAAAATATCCATTTTTATAATAACAAAATATACATTTTTATAATAACAAAATATACATTTTTAAAATAACAAAATATAATTATTTATAATAACAAAAACATACCAATGCAAAGATGCACAATGCACTTGTTTCAGTAAATTTTTTTATTCAAATAATTTTTTTTATTCAAATGTTGCATCGAAAAAAAACCATAAATAACAAAAACATATAAACACAACAAATGGCGACACGCTCCCTGTCTCGCCGTCGTCCCTCCTTCGCTTCAAACCCGGCATCTGAAACTATAAATATTTATTGTTACACTATGTCTTTCAATTTTGGATGAAAGGATGAACTCATACTAATAGACAACATACCGTCGCGAGGACCGCTTGTTCTTCTCCGGTGCCCTCAAGGTCGTGCTGCTCGGCAAAATCAAACTGCTCGGCCATTCTACAACAATACAAACAATCATGTTTATTCAATTTTATAAGAAAACTCTCTTTTAATAACTTTTGAAGGTTATTGCCATCAATGTAATACATATATCATTGAAGAAGAAGATAAAAATAATAATCCAAACGAAAACATGAAAGAATGTGTCTTGTTCTCTTTCATATTTTCCTTTAGATTATTATTATCTTCTTCTTCAATCATGATTATTACCATCACATAATATAATCATCAAAACGCTTGTATTTATAATTTTGCAGAAAAGTTTTTTCCGTAATATAAAAATAAACAAAAAAAAATTTTTAGCACACACTATCTGATCAATTTTTTTTGATATTCATTACTATTATTCATAAAACATTGAAAAATAATAAATAATAAAGTTTCACGCCATCCTGTACCGCTTCATACGAAATTGCGTTTCTCGGATCGGACCAACAGATGGAAGCACTGACAAAATCAAATGTTCGAAAAATCACGGCAGGAGGCCTCACACACACATGTAAAGAAATATCAATGTGTGCGTGAGTACGACAGGCGTTGAGAATGCATTTATTTATAATATTTCGGCTAAATATTTACGAAACAAAGGCTTTGAAACATAATCCCGATAGATATCTCTAAATAATTACGAAGAAACTTTATAATATTATCGAATATTGACGTAAATATTGTTCTAGAAAGGTGACGCTTTTTACCCGCGTAAATATGTTGGCGTCCCGGCCAGGAATTTTATTTTTTGTAAATTCTAAACGAAATGCGAACAAAACTAAGACTTTGATATATAATTTCGATTGATTTTTCTACAAAATGAAATACTAAATATTGCCAAATAAATGATATTATCACTAACAAACTCAAATACTAAACGCAAAATATTTCAAACCAAAAGATGCTGTCACTTTGATGTCGTATGTCGTCGGTTTATTTTGAGATATTGTATATTATTTTTACCACAACACATACATATGACAATAAAGTACGTATAATAACAACATTACTTACGTTTTTCTCATAAAATCCGAGTTTATGGAGTATTCACTGCTAGCTGCACCGCAAAAAATGACCCGGAATCCTAACGCTCGAAATAGCCGTTGAAAAGTGACGCCATAGTTCCATAGATTATTTTTTATAAATTATTCCGAGGGACTAGGCGCAAAGCAGGTTTCGCCATAGTATAGGGCGAGAATACAGCTAGCGATTCCAACCTTGTTCTTCATACACTTTCTTTATACATATGGGTCTAAATCGCGTGTAAAAATTTTTTTTTTTTTTTTTTTGTTCATGACAGACCGGTGCACGAGCTGCAAACGGCGGGTTAAGACAATAAATCAACCGTAACATGCGATAACATGACAGCCATAGGAAACGTCATATAATTCGGTGCTGCCATAGTAATGAAAACGTTTAGTTCCAATTTATTTAATTTCTACACTTAATTGCCCAACTATACCTATATTGTATTGCTGGTTCTAATAATATTTCTTGGATGTTAGTGGGAATTTGTGTATTAATTGACAAATCTCATTATACTCCATTACACATAATTATGGTTCTTCGATCACGGATTCGTTCTAGCAAAGTTAATATAATAATTTGGAAATTCGATCTAAGTAATTTTTGGTAAATATCGAAATACCTATTTTATTGTTTTGCTGGTTATAATGCATAATCCTTCCGAGCCTGATATTACTTACAGCATAAATTTTATAAGAAAGGTTTCAGATTTACGTAATTTTTTGGTAATTTTTTTGAAATACCTACCTCTTATAGAATTATTTAGAAAGCGTCAATTTATGTAAATTTTTGGTAAATATCGAAATACCTATTTTATTGTTTGCTGGTTCTAATAATAATATACATACCAGAGCCTGATAATATTTACAGCATAAATTTTATAAGAAAGGTTTCAGATTCACGTAATTCTTGGTGATTTTCTTGAAATACTTTCCTTTTATAGAATTCCTTGGTGATACAGTTTTACGTACTTTTTGGTAAATTTCCGAAATACCTACAATTATAAACTTTTTGTGTGATAAAATTGTTGTATTTCTTTAAAAATGCTGAGGATTATGGAAGAAATTTCAAATGATCAATATGATCGGGTGCTTATTTCGTTAACAGCAAAAAAGGAATTAATGATCTATTTAACTTAACAAAAAATGTCTCTGATTTCGATTTTAGGAATAATGAAACATTCATGCTTCAGAGCGAATTAATCGATGAAATGTACATTCAGTTTGAAAACATTATTGATGATATTAAGAGTGTGTTATAGGGGCAGAATGGTTATTTTCTGAAAAACGGCTCTCTAAAACGGCTTAATACTACCTTTCAAGTGTCATTCTCGGACCTGATATTTTTTGTTACCAAATAATGGACCTTTATTTTTCAATCTGCTTATTTTTTTTTGTAATTGATGTAGGCATTCGACCATGAAAAATAAAAACATTGATACACCATACATCCCATTTTTTAAACTTAAATCTATGATTGTCGCATTAATAATGATTTTACACAATATTTTTAATTTAAAATATGTACATAATACATACATCTGTAGAAGTACGGCCTCTTATTATCGTTATGATATCTGTGGATATTAACAATTAAATAAATACTTCATTTTACACCAAATTCTAACACACTCCAGAGCTTTTAACTCATTCCGGGCTAGAATCTCCCGTTGATAGGCGTTGAAACTATACGCTCCTCGTTTTATAGTCTATAGATTTTGAAAATGCCCTCAAAATGTTTCATTAATGGCTCTAAACGTAGAATACTGACTCACTTGAAAGATTGCAACAATATCAGGAAGCTACAAAAACAGTAAGTAATCACAAATTGTCTTTTTTCGTGTAAATATTGTGCGTGATGTACTTTTCAACGGATGAATGTCCAAACGTGTAAAAATATAACATTGCCTGTGCGTTTTTTCCTATAGGTTAGTACGGACTTCATGTCTATTGGCAGCTGGCATGTTTTGTTCCACACGCACACTTCGACACGAGTCACGCCGTGCAGAAAAGTAAAGACCGATAGGTTTACAGCGCAGTTCACTATGAGACTTTTCTGCACGGCGGCCTTAAGCGGGCGCGGAACTCGGTCGCTCCGAAGTGTGCGTGTGGGAGATGCTATTAAATGTGTACATATACATAGCTATAATATACGTAGCACGGCCGGTGTTTCGGCAAGACATAAATTTCACCGCAATTTTGAGCACGGTGTTTGGTAATAAATACAAAAATTTATTACCGTTTATTACTGTTTATTTATTTTTATCTAAAATTTCAAATGAAGTGAATAATGTTTAATGTACATGGTGTTTAACTTTTTCGCCGCTACGCGCATCAATTCATGCGAAAATAATTCGTGTCCCCAGCGCTACGCGCATCATATCATGCGTTTGACTTTAGCGGCTGTATACTACGTAAATACGCGACGAATTTAGCAGATAACTGAACCAAAAAATAGTTCAATCCTTTATCTTACTGACATCTGGCGTTTGCTGGTTAAAATATAATAAATTGTTTACATAAAACATTGTGAAGGCGATGATTCGTTAAATCTTCCTTCAGTCATTTGAATGTCGCGCCGCTGAACCGTTGCGTCATCCATAGTATTTCTTAGGTGATCCAATCTGCTTTGATGGACTTATGCGTCGATGTAGAATATTGACCGATTTCTATTTTGCGAATCTTTTTAAGTAATTTATTTTTCTGTGGTACATTAGTTTGTTTGTGAACTTAAGTGACGTGACGTGTTTTAAAAATAGTTATTTTACTCAAGACTTTTTGATTGACTTTCTTTTGTGATTTTATTTCTAAATTTTGTGGACAACCTAAATTGTAATATATCTGTCTATATTTATGGGCTTACCGTTTATATATCAAAATTGAACTCCCTTAAAAATGACAAACCGCAGTCTTATGGAAGACGAAATTTATGAAACATTTTTAGACGTTGACTCTGATTTAGAAATAAGTGAAGATGATCAAGATGTACCAATTACTGAAGAAGTTAGTGACAGTGAAATAAACGCCCCCGGGACAAGCCAAGATCATGACTCTCATACACCTAACTTAGACTATACCGTAAATGCAGACTGCTTTTCTTCTTGGCCTCTGGTCCATTTATTCCAATAGTTCATGAATTTGATGATTTTGTGTCAGGTTTTGATCCATCCACTTTATTTTCTGGTAATTCATCGGAAATTGACTTTTTTGAATACTTCTTGAACAAAGAAATAGTGACAAAAATGGTGATCGAAACTAATCGATATTATATATCAAAACAAGAACCTTCCCAAAAATCCAGACTTCGTAAATGGGTTGACACATCTGTCGAAGAAATGTACATTTTTTTTGCACTGTTAATGTTAATGACTAGAAACCGACACCTTACTATCGAAGAACACTGGTCCACTGACCCATTACTCGCTAGTACAATTTTCGGAAAAACCATGTCTAGGGATCGTTATGAAATTATATTGCGAATGTTACACTTCTCAAACCCCCACACACAAATTCCCGGTGACCGACTTTACAAAATTAAAATCCTAACTGACCATACCCGAAAATTGTTCAAAAAAACTTTGATACCTTATGAAAATTTATGCATCGATGAGAGCATAATTGTTTTCAAAGGGCGTTTAATTTTCAAACAATATATACCATCCAAACGTCACCGGTTTGGAATTAAAATGTTTGTATTGTGTGACGTGAAGACGGGTTTTATATTAGACTTCATTATTTATTGTGGCGAAGGGACTGACATAACTGACTCTGAATGTCTCGGGGTTTCGGGGGCTGTAGTAACGACACTACTTCAAGATTATTTAAATAAAGGACATAATCTTTTTATTGATAATTGGTACAGTAGCCCTCAACTGTATGATTTTCTCCACATGAACAAAACCAATGCATGTGGTACGGTGCGGAAGACACGAAAAGGCATGGCGAAATTTAATAAGCTTAAAAAGGGTGAAATGAAAGCACAACATCGTGGACCTCTGTTGGCTTTAAAGTGGTGCGATAAAAGAGAAGTTCACATGCTAACAACCTTACATGACGATTCCATGGACATGACGGGAAACGTTGATTGGAAAACTCGTCAACCAATTATGAAACCCAAGTGCGTTCTAGACTATAATAAGTGTATGGGTTCTGTTGACAAAGTGGACTTGATGTTAAGTAGTATTTATTGCCTACGAAAAACAATTAAGTGGTATAAAAAAGTGGCCTTCCATATTATTGATGTATATTTATTGAACTCTCATATAGCTTTTCAATCAATTACAAATAAAAATGTTGGTTTAGCAGATTTCCAATTAGCCGTAATACGACAATTGTTGCAAAAATATCATACAACTTCCCGATCTGAGCCTCATTCTCGCTCTTCACACGATTTACCTCTGAGACTAACTGCTAAGGCATTAGCAAAACATATGCCCCACCCAATAAAGGGAAATAAGTCTCAAAAACTTCACAGAGCCTGCCGAGTGTGCGCCATTTCTAAAAAAAGGAAAATGTCCCAGTATAAATGCCCAGAGTGTGATGTGACATTGTGTGTGTGGCCATGTTTTAGAAACTATCACGAAAAACAAAACTTATAAATATTTCTCCTCGTGTTAACTTTTTATTAAAACTTTATTTGTTCGTAGATATAATAATAAAAATAATTGTGTTTTGATGATATCCGCGCAGTGGTCCAAATCCCAACAGGCCGGGTAAGTAAATACTATAAACAATATAGCAGTGTGCATGCGTATGGCGACAGTTCTTGTTGATTTCTTGTGATGCGTCACTGTTTATAATATTATATCTGTATCCTGCGGTTTATTGTTTATTTATGTGTTTCAACAAACTCCAAGAGCATTAATAAAGCTATTAAGATAAGCAAATCATAAATCTTCCAAGAAATAAGAGATTTATAGCTGTTTAAAGTGGTAGGTTTTGATTTTCAAAGTGAGTACCGCGTACAAGTGTAATTTTCGGTACATTTGATCGCGGTGAAAAGGTTAAGAAATAGACAAAAAAACTTTTAAAGGAAATTAACAAAAATATTGCCTTTCTGCGTATAAATACGTAACCATTCACACACACATTGTCAAATCAAAGAAATTCTATATATGTTTTGTGTCGTAAAGTTCCAAATAATAATATTATTTTTCTATTTGTAGATCAAAACATGGTTTATCCATGGCAGCCGGAAAAAATACTCCAAACAAGGTATGCTTCAAATAACAAATGAATTTGAGTGCGTTGGAGTCCCGGGTGGGGGGAGGGGGGGGGGAGGAAATTTTTCGTCTTAATTCCTTAATATATTTTTTTGCTTTTTTATTTAGGAAAAAATACAGCAAGAACACCAACATACGATAGAACCAAATGAGCCTACCGTAAATATTGCACACAAAGGACCAAACTTGGAAGATTTAGAGCACGAGGATATTCTTATTGGATCATCAGCCACTTCTGTCGAAAAGGTACTTTTATTTACCTATTTTATTTAGGTAACCTATTTACGTATATTCCTGATATATCGGAACATTTGTTACATGCACCTGCGTTGGCCCTCTTAAAATATGTTGTCGATGGGCGGGAATTTTTTTGAATTTTTATGATTTTTATGACACGTGTTCCCAACATCGTGATAATAGGTTTGTATTTTATCAAAATTTATATTAACAATCTCAAAATCAGATTGAATAGCATGGTAATCAGTTTTTATTTCTACATTGTTTAGGAGCAAAAAAACAGTAATTCTTTGGCGAAATTACCTGTGACCGAAGACCAAGGATGGAGCTGTGAAGAATCGGAGCAGGAGCTTACTATTGAAGAGGTGATAGAAGAAAGCGATGATATTTGCATAGAAGGGCGGAGAGTAGTACAATTTGATTATTTTTTTAAACAACTCCAATGTATTAGTCAACATGATTCCCTTTTTAACTGCAATTTAAAGCATTTACGAATTACCTCAGAAAATAGAAATGGTTTGAATTCTACATTTAATTTAAAATGCGTGTTATGTGGTAAAACTTTTAAACTTAAGACATCCGAAAGCCTACAAGAAGGCATTGGCATCAACGAATCTTTTGTGTCGGGAATAATGAGCATAGGATCGGGTTATTCAGGCATGGAAGAGCTATGTGCTACCCTTGAAATTCCGTCCTTATCTATTGCTGGATATGGAAAATGCCATAAGAAGGTTTGTGAATGGTGGGAGAAAACCAAATTTACCAGTATGGCTGCGGCAGCCGACGAAGAAAAAAAACTGGCTATTCAAAGCGGCGATGTTGACGAAAACGGGACGCCGATGATCACTGTAGTAGCTGATGCGTGTTGGTCCAAGCGATCTTATAAAACCAACTACTCCGCCCTCTCAGGAGCTGCTACGATTATCGGTTACCGCACAAAAAAAATTATTTACATGGCAGTTAAAAACAAGTACTGTTCAACCTGCGCAAGAGCTATAAATTTGAAAATTCCTATGCCCGAGCACACTTGCTTTAAAAATTATGTTGGTTCGTCAAGCGGAATGGAAGCTGAAGCAATTTTAGACGGCTTCCAACAATCGATGAGTATGTACGGTCTTATATATTCAACCCTCATTGCCGATGGAGACTCCAGTACTTATGCCAGAATTAAAAACAGTCACCCGTATCCCAATATTACAGTACAGAAAATAGAATGCTCTAACCACTTAATTCGAAACTACAGCAATCAAATTGAAAAAATTACAAAAGATACTGGCTTTCCTTTGGAGTTCAGAAAAATTATTTCAACAAACAAACTTCGTCTTAGGAAGGCGGTAGTCGCAGCTGCAAATTACAGGATGCAATCAAATAGTGCTTTGGACCAAAAAATTACCGATTTAAGGAAAGATTTATTAAATGGACCCAAACATGTTTTCGGTGAACATAAAGATTGTTTACCATACTTCTGCAAATTTAAACTTGATCCGAATAAAATATTAGATTACAATCACGTTCCACAGTTACAAACAATATTATATTTTCAAAAATTAATTCTCGGCTTGTCAGTAATGCCCGAAGTCTAGCATATTGTTTAGACAGTAATATTGTTGAGAGTTTTAATGTTGTTATTGCAAAATTTATTGGCGGAAAAAGAATAAATTATTCTTTAAAACAGTCCTATATGGGTCGTTGTGCAGCTGCAGTAGTTTCTTTCAATTCCAAGAGACCTTATTATTCTTTACATAACCACTCGAACGATCGCACGTCAAAAAACTTTTTTCTCCGATTGCTCGCGGTTTTTTGGCGACGATTTTGAATATTTTCCGCCAACATTAAAAAAATCATACCTCCGAATTTTAACATGGAGACATAAAACTGATTGTAATGCTATACAGCCAATGAATTCACCTATATTTTACTAATTATCCTATATTTTTAGAATTGATAGATAAATTATTAAAAAATCTTAAACTTTATAAATGCCCGAAATTTGTGTTTTTGTGATTTTAAATTGCCGCCAGTGGCAGTTTTGAATATCTTTATTGAATATTTTCTACGTTTTTATATTCTCTACGGCCTGTTTGATAACCACAGATGCAAGAATATAATAGAAAAATATTTTTTTGTATGTTATGATCTCTTCAAAAGTTTGGTCAGAAAATGATTTTGTAAAATTTGAGTGCGTGACTTGTCAAAATTGAAATCACTGTATAATACTATTTAATAAACTTGCCACAAAAACTGGTATTACATTAGGAAGATAAATTAACTGCCTACAATTATTAATAAGAATAGTGGCCATGTTGGCTTTATTTTATTCATTTGATGAATTATACAGAGAGCCTATTTCACGATGTCAAAATCATGGTCCTACTTTTTAAATCATTGTAAATCAGAACTGGAGATTTGTTACCATGTTTTATATAACGTGCAAAACAAGGAAATAAGGCTTAAAATGAAATATATATCATAGATATGCACCTTGCCAATATTTCAGGGGGATACTTTGTAAGTTGAGGAAATCCACCAATATTTGAGGAAAAATCACTTCTGACAGCTACCTTAAGGTCAAGCTACATAGGGTAAATCAGAATATGTAAAATGATGATGATGATAAAATTGTATATATATCAAACCTTTGTATGAGCGTCGAATGGCAAATAAAATCATAGTGATAATTTTATATCTAAAAGCAAAGGTATCGAAAAAAAATGGTGGAGGGGAAAATAATTGATGGAACCAATAATTAATTTATTTATTTATTAAGCCCTTATATTATTTTAAATCAATTAAATTAATATTACAGTTGTATGGTTACAATGGAAGAGCAGTATATTGATTTAAACATTGGTTATACACTTTGTCATAATAAAAATGTATTCAATTTATATTGGTTTATTCATAATTTAAGAAAATCAATACATAATATCATTGTGCCTCGCTATAGAGTGAGACTCTCAGTATCGTTGTGGTGAGGGACCACCATTCAGAATTGAACATTGCTTGAATTGGCTTAGTTATGTTTAGTGACTAGATCTGAAAAAGCCTCTTTACAGAAAAATTGACAAAATATAATTAAGACATAAAAATAAAACGGAGTTATTTAATGTGTACAAAAAACAGGGAAAAATGAGAATACCTGTGCATTTGTTAATATGCATATTTCAATGATCAGAATTAAAATATACATATTAAATGTCCACCGAACCTTATCATATAGAACCTTTGAGGACAACATAACATGAGATGTGAGTATGCGGAAAGAAATGACTAAGTCCAGCCAACCAGGCCATCATAATTGATGTTCAAACAAATTTAATTAAATTTATAAATTAGAATTTCATAACTAAAAAACCAGAAGAGAAAAAAAATGAAATAAAAAACCCTCAGCAATTCTATATTGTAGTGTGATATGGATTCATGCAATCATAGCATAATGCCACATCACATACATCACATTTTGTGAGGGTCCTTTTGAATATGTTATTTATATTGCACCACGCACATTTCACCTTTTTCCCGCTACGGACCACAAAGTGGTTGCCTTTCAGGATAGGTCGCAGAGTCTTTCCTTCAGCTATTAGGCCAATGGTCCGCACGGTCGTGTCAATTTGACTACGACAGAACAGCAGAAGGAGATCATCCGCAACCTCACTCCTGAAGTTTCGGTACAAAATGCATTTATTTTCCTTGCGGAGCTTTGAGCTGTACAATATATACGCATTCTGCACTGAAACGCTTAGTAGTCTCCTGAAAAGCTTCTTGTACCAGACCAGGTTTCGCTGTCGTTCAATGGGGAAGCCTGCCAAAAGCTGATCTTTTCGGTCAACCCCCCCCATTACTTTGTTATAGTCTAGTACGAGTTGGGGTTTGTACGTCCAGGTACCAAACTTTTCAACTGCCCCGATTTCTGCCTTATGGTAGGTGGACAACATACTTACCAGGTTTTTGTCCAACCAAACCATTACATTGAGGTCCCCGCAGTTCGAGTATACAAGCTCACCTTCCCTCAGTTTGGTCCGGAGATGGGACTTAAATGCAGAGGGCACAAATTCTCGGTTTAACCGCAATGTGCCCATGCAGTCCATCCCATTTCTTTTGAGGCATCGTGCCAATAATGGACTATTATAAAAATTGTCCATTATTAGCGTATACCCCTTGTAAAACAGAGGGCTGGCCAGGTCGTATACTATCTTTGCAGTGGCCCCAACTGGGCAGATATTGTGAGCACCCGAAAAGTTGGCCTGTGTCATAAGGCCGTCATATCTTCCGTTATGTCTTCCGTCATATCTTCAGTCATGTCTTCCTGGTCTGGATTTGTCGATTCAGCCTGTCTGGAAATGGTCTTCCCCGTATAAATTTGGAATTTCCAAAGATAGCCAGACTTAGACTCACAAAGCTCGTACGACTTTATACCCGCGCTGGCCGCTTTGGTTTTGATCATCTGAACGAATCCCAAACGGCCTTTATAGCAGAGTAAGGATTCATCCAGAGAGATGTCTTGCTCGGGCAGGTATAAAGTCTCAAACTTATTTGAGAGGTGGTCCAAGACGGGCTGAATCTTTTGTAACCTTCGCACAGATAACGGTACATCAGAAGAAAGACTTTCATTGTTGGTGAAGTGAAGGAATTTTTTAATTAGAAGAAAACGATTATAATCCATGGCTCGGCTGAAATAAGGCATGGCGGTGAGTTTTTTTGAATAGAAGTAGTCTTTTTCAACAGGAAGGGGACTAATACCTTGATACATTAAAATTGCCAAGAATACATACATTTCCTCTTTATTCGTGGGAGCCCATTTATTGGTACGCGCATGGCGCTTAAACTGTTTTTTCGCAATCCATTGATCTGCATACCTGTTGGTCTCTCTCGCGATCAGTTCAACGAAATCTGCATCAAAGATTTTAAGAAAGGGTTTCCACAGGTTTGCCCATTTCGTCGGTATTATAAGTTGGTCCTGGCGTGCCTGTGCATGTCTCCCTTATCCCAGTAAAACGTGAGATATCTTTGGACCAATCGAAAGAGTAACCTTCAGGCGGCAGAATCGAACGCATTGCCTCACTATCTACCTGGTCTTGTCTACTAAAGTCTATGGCCATAGCGGAGTTAGGTGAAACGTTGATAATATTATGATAAGGTATTGGTGGCATGCAAAAGGTATCCTCATCGCTCTCTTCGTGGTCGACGTCGCTCGCTTCGTCGCCCTCGTCGCTCATTCAGTCCATATCCATTTCTGAAACAACAGAAAACCCAAATTAATTTAACGTGTCTATATTACGATTACCCACTGCCTCTGGTAGCGTTTGACTCGCAATACGATGGTCACGGGATCGAATCCCGGTGTGGGCAAATAAATTTTATTTGAATAATTAGTGTTATTTTCACACAAAATTCATTTAAAATAATATATAGTATATTTGCGGCACGTTCCAGAGTGGAAGATACCCTCAGTATCGCCCTGGTGTAAGACCCCATTCAGAATTGAAAAGTTGCTTGAAATGGCTTTAGCCATGTTTGGTAACCAGTTCTGAATAGCCAGGTACTTTCCCACCTCCCTCTTCCACACCTCCTTCCCCTCCCCGCTACCTTCAGCCTCACAACATACCCCGATTGGGGATGCCATAGTCTCACTGGCTCCAGCTGAGGCTCTTGTGAGGTATTCATATAAATAATAAAATAAAAAGTTTTTTTTTTTTCGTTATTTGTTTTTGGGGTGTTATGCCGTGTTGCGCTACCTCCTTCTTTAGCCAACGTTTCGGACATCTTCGGCTAAAGAAGGAGGTAGCGCAACACGGCATAACACCCCAAAAACAAATAACGAAAATGCTTTTGGCCGTGAAAATCTTAAAACTTATCCAAATAAAAAGTTAATCAAGTACTTGAGGCGGGCAATGTCAGGAGTCAGAATATCACAGTCAGGTAGGTTTGGAATGAAGAAAAGAGTGTGTGTGCCAAGATCGAGTTGCATGCTGGTCCATCATCTCTGCCTACCCCTGCAGGGAAATGGCGTGAAGATAAGTTAGTTAGTTTTATAACACACGGTTTCCAAGTACCGACTCTTCTTGATAGAGAGCTGCCTCGTCCACGTTATTGCTTCTGCCCATGCCTGACTCTGAAATAATAGATAACATAAATTTACAGTAGAATTCGGATATAATGACTTTGCATTTAACGGTCTACCGTTTAAAGCGACGATAATGTAAACTCTAGTAAGGTTTCATAGCTTTTAGTAGGAAAACGTATCCGTTTAAAGTGACCAACTACTTAAAGCGACCTATTTTAATGATAATTCGTCCGGTTACAAAACCCACCTACCAATCAATACAGCCTCGCTTTTGACTAGGAAGCTCGACACAATGAGTCCCGTGAAGCGAAAGTGTTTTTTCAATTGAAGAAAAAAGTGCTGTATTACACCGTTTAGAAGCCGGTGAATCAAATCTAACCCTCGCAAAGAAGTTTGGCATGTCTCATTTTCACATTCTAAAATACCCGTTACAGAAAAAAAAAGATAGAATCCATGTTTAATGCCAATGTTTTGAAATGTAAGGCCCTCCGTTCATGGAGATACTTACAAACAACATGATTGTGACGAAGCTACAAGTACTCTGCATATATACCACTCTTTAATGCTAGTTTCCGTACACGGTGCTATCCGGAATATACTGAATTTGATCATTTTTTAAGTGCAGCCGTGGAGTTTACACGATATCAAGCGATGTCATATGACTTTTTTCCAACATTAATCCATGCATTCTCCTTTAAATCCTTTCTTACGTATCCTGGTAAAGTATCGTTACATAAACATGCATTTTTCTACTTCCAGAACAAATCTAACATTACTTTCATGTTCCGATGCCATTTCTGTCAAACGTCAAACAAAAAAGTATCAGACACAAATGATGCAACGCGTCGCTTGAAACTGATTTGAAACCGACAGACGTCGCGTAGCGCCCTGTACACGGTGCTAACAGCAAAATCGTACAGGGGGTACTTACGATCGGCGCGTATGATACGCTCACGAGGATCGAGTAGCTTGTAAGTAGCGTCATGTATGGAGGCACTTAACGTTTCAGGACATTAACTCAAGAACTAATAGATCATGCATTGTCACAGTGTGAAACTATGATGTCGGTATTCACAATGCTGTGCGAAGTTCTTACTATCGAACAAAAATTAGCCAAAAACAAATTCAAATTTCAGACTTTCTACGTTAGTAACTACATATTTACTTGCATAAAATGTAGGTACATCATATCTTTTTGGATTACAGTACATTTTGTATGTTTGTTTTGTGGAATTTTTAAGTACTATGCTTATTTCCTGCCAATATACCAACAGTGAAACTGTGCTAGGGATATCAATATAAAATATAGATAATTGATTTTATATTGAGACCCTGGTATGACATTTCAAAAAATAAACTCACCGTTCCCAAACGCCGACAATTCTTGGTAGAACGGCACGTCCACCCACAGCTCGCTGTGGTAGCCGGCCTCCAGAGAGAAGAGTTCCCCACACTGGAGTTCCCCACTCCGCGATGTCCCAGCTAACGGCTCCGAAGATGCTGCCCGGATTGGCGTAATTGGTGCATTGGGAGCCGTTGATTGGGTCTGTGCGGGAGTGGACATCCACGGTGGTGGAACGGGTCTTGGCAATGGTGAAGGTGTCCCTTGTGAAAAGGGACACGTTATTCTCTCCGGAAAAGTAATTCTGAAAACATATACATAAATCATATGAATTGTTCTCATTCACGTGTGAAATAGTAAGTACAGTATGTAAATAAACAATAAAATTAGAACTCTGTACAATATGCACTGAATGTGCCAAATGCACAGAGCCCTGATCTTACTAACTCTCACTGTAACATTGGAACACTGTCGAGAAAAAACAATTATATTGGATCAAGGATCTAAATACGATTACTTACTTTTGTTTAGTTTTTCTTGCAGGTGCGGTAGGGAGCAAAATGCGCGCCGCCTGCTTCTTAAACTTTCGGCTTTCCAGCTCTAGCCGGAAGGAAGCAGGCAGGGCCCTAACAGCCTTTAGGGCCTTGACGCGATCCTCTCGCACCAGTAGCAAAGCAGGGTCACTGTTAAATAAATACAAATATATGATGAGTTCAACGGCCACAGCAAAGTACTTTCATAAAAAGCATTAAAAAATACTAACACTCCAGAGGAGGCTGCAATTTCAGCTCTGCGTTGACTCCCACGTCCACGTGCAGGTAGTCCGGCACCAGTTGGTACTCCATCTGCAGCTCGTACCCCACCTCTCCCTCTTCCTCTGCCACCTCTTGCAGCCAGCACCACTCTATATATTTTAAATTGAAAACACTTAATTACTTAAATGTTTAAATTTTGAAAAATATTGCACTAATATAAAATTTTTAAATAATTATTTTAACCTGGGTCGTGGAGTGCTCCCTTTCCTTGGACGATAGCTGTTTCTGCACAAATTTGGTAAAAGTAAACAAATTAATTAATTATACAACTAAATAACTACATTTTTATTGTGTGACGAAGGCTTTACACCATTTTACATCTAAACAAAAAGTCTACTTTTTGACATATGACTTTAAATAATTGAACAGCAAACATCTGTATTAATAATGAACCAATTCAAATAAAACTTATATATATCTCTTTGTTATGAATCACTCTGATTGAATAACTATATTTCAAATGCGCAAGAGCAGTATTTATGAATTTATTGTAAATCAAAAACAGATGACGTCTTCATTCGACGCATTTTTACACAAAAACATCCAGCAAAACATTATATTAGGAACAAACAATTTAAAAATGCATTTCAAAGATAGATAATTCAATCATGATAACACATATATATATAATTATGCGTTAAAAACCCAATAAATGAATTACTTACGGCATTTTAGGCAGAGACCAAAATTCGTCGAAATACTGAAGAGTTTTATTTTGTTTTCTGACAGGACGCTATAAAAAACTGCGAAAACTCGTTAAATAATACTTCAAAGACAACCGATAAGGTCATAGACATAAAGAATGTGTTATCAGCTATTCGATAAAACAAATTGCTGGCCATGGAAAGGTTTTAAATAATTTCAATAAATATTTTACGAATGGTAGAAAAATCGGTCGATTTTTCGACCGATTTCAATCGCAGAAAAATAAAAGTGGTCGATTTTTCGACCGAAATCGTTCCAGTGGATAAGCAGATTTTCAACAGAAGTCCTAGTAATTTTTTAAAACGGTTAGAATTGAAAAGAGCAAAAAGAAGAATGGCTTCTAAAACAAACGATAAAAGATCTTTACGAAAAAAACAAGGGAGACATTTGCTTACAAAATCGGGAGCACCTGACAACCATTATGGCGAATTGTGCGAAAAAACGGATATGGAACAAGATGCATATGAATGTGCTAAGGCAGAATTCTTAAAGCTACTCGACATTTCACAAAGTGAAAAGAAGGCAGTCGAAAGACGAACTGTCTTACAGTCTGATAGCGGGGAGTGGCTTGAACGCAGAAGAAACATGTTAACAGCTTCTTTATTTGGTAATATCTGTAAACGAAGTCAATCCATTAGTTGTGCTAATTTAGTCAAAACAATATTATACGGCCGCTCTCTAGATAATATAAAATCTATTCAATATGGTAGGGACCATGAGCAAGTTGCAAAAAGGCAACTTTGCATTCAAGAAAATATTGTCGTCGATGACTGTGGGTTATTTATTGATGATATTTTCCCGTTCTTAGGAGCCACCCCAGATGGTTTGGTAAATGACAGTACAATATTAGAAATTAAATGTCCGATTTCTGCTAGTGGGATGCTATTTGAAGAAGCAATAGCAAAAAAAAAAATAACGTTCTGGAAGCAAGATAAAAAAAACAATTTTTTTTTTACAAACACAAATCACAACTGGTATTATCAAGTACAGGGTCAACTTCACATTTCCAAAAAGACTGTATGTATTTTTGCCGTCTGGTTGGGTGAAGCAATTCCATTAAAAATAGAATTAATTAAACGAGACGACAAATTTTGGGGAGAAAAAATGGAAAGCAGATTAAGTACTTTCTTTATGGATTGTTTATTACCAGAAATTATAGATTCAAGATTTAAAAGATCTATGCCCGTTCGTGACCCACAATATATTATGTCCGCCTTGGAGAAAAAAAGAAAAGCAGCGACACTAATTAGAACATAAAAAATTAAGAAATGCAAAAAAAATCTATTACGGGATATTGAAACTAATGTAAACTAATGAAACACGGAATGTATTGCATTGTACTACTCTGCGTACATCCGATTGCGAGGAAACTTTGGTGAGTTGTTGTGTGCATGCCCGCGATAGTTTCTGTATATATAGTGAGTTCTGGCATCATGAAATTATGCGTTGCTAACCGTTCGTCTGATTGCGTTGACACTTTGGGGATTTAATGTGTACATACCCGCGATGGTTTCTATATATAATAGCGAGATCTGGCGTCATGAAAATGCATTACTAAACCGTTCATCCGATTGCGAGGAAACGTTGGTGAGTTGTTGTGTGCATGCCCGCGATGATTTCTATATAGAGGGTGTCCCAAAAGAAAGTTGATTTTTAGTGGATCGATTTAAAAAAAAGTAAGGGTTCTGTCGAAAAAATGTTTATTAAATGCTAAAATACACAATTTGGGAATTTATTTCTGAAAAATAATATTGTCCAAATATAAACCCTCACGTTCGCGGCATTCATTTAATCGAAGAGTAAAATTTCTTATGACGGCTTGCCAGGTAGACTTCGTGATGGCTGCCATTTCGTGACGGATATTTTCTTTTAATTGCATCAGGGAAGTCGGATTTTTTGTGTACACTTTAGATTTGAGATAACCCCACAGGAAAAAGTCCATAGGAGTTAGGTCAGGACCACGAGGAGGCCAATTTATTTCACGTCTCCTGGAGATCAATTTGCCAGGTAAAATTTCACGAACTCATGGCAGAGACGTATTGGACGTATGTAATGTTACTCCGTCTTGCTGAAAAGTTGCGTTCACACAGAAAGCAAAACAAATATCAACTTTCTTTTGGGATACCCTATTTATATATATATATATATATATATATAGTGAGTTCTGGCATCATGAAATTATGCGTTGCTATCGTTCATCCGATTGCGATGACACTTTGAGGATTTGATGTGTGCATGCCCGCGATGGTTTCTATATATAATAGTGAGCTCCGGCGTCATGAAAATGCGTTACTAAACCGTTCATCCGATTGCGAGGAAACTTTGGTGAGTTGTGTGCATGCCTGCGATGGTTTCTATATACAGGGTGTTAAGGGACGTACTTGACTTACTTTAACCAGTGATTCCTGACATGATTTAGAGTAAAAAATGTAAAAAAAAAATTGCCTCTGGTGACATTTTCCATGTTTTTTTTTCTACAAAAATGTAAAAAAATTGTAGTTGTTGGATAGTTGGAGGGGTGGTTAGTGGTTGGTCTGTTACTCAGCTGAGTGACCAGTGACGACATGTGGAAGAATTTTTTTTTGTTTGATTTTAAAGAAAAAAAAATGAAAAAAAAGTCACCAAAAAAGTCACCGGAGACCAAAATTTCATTTACATTTTTTACTCCAAATAATGTCAGGAATCATTGGTTAAAGTAAGTCAAGTACGTCCCTTAAAATCCTGTATATAGTGAGTTCTGGCATCATGAAATTATGCGTTGCTAACCATTCATCCAATTGTGATGACACTTTTGGGGATTTTATGTGTGCATGCCCGTGATGGTTTCTATATGTATACATATAATAGCGAGCTCTGCCTGGAATTCGCTAGTTCTGGAATAAACGATTTTTATTATATGTATGCTTTATTAAAATAAAGAGTATCGCTGCAGTTTTGTCATGGTTTTCTGCAGCCTTGCACGACAGCTACTGCCATGATTTAAAAAAAATATTGTGTAGTTGTACAAAATAACACAGAATAAATATATAAATAAAAATGAAACTTTCTTTTATTTCTCGAAGTCAATATTATTAATGATGTTATTAATATTTATAGATATTCTATCAAATATACGTTTAGAATTTGGGGATAGTAATAATAATGATGAATTCTAGAAAATATATAGTTTAAAAAACAATAAACAACTGAATATTTAGAAGTTAAATTTAAAAAAAAAACTTCATTAAATCCACTCCAAATGTGAACCACGAGATTCCAAACGCTTTTTATAATGTAAGCCTATGTGGAAGGACCAAGAACAAGCAAATGATGAAACATTTATAAAAAGGATCATACTAGATATTCTACCAACAGAATAAGTTCCATAAACAAACCACACTTTGTTATTGGTTTGCTTTTACTTCGTTATTTAAAAATACTGTGCTTGGATGTACATAACGCAAGTATAATGTTGACCTTTTGAAATCTGGGAAGACACCCCTACTGCCATCTAGCGATGTAAAAATAAACACATTTTGACAGTTTACGAAATGTTCCGAGGGTATTATATATGCTTAATTATCGTCAGTTGACTTTAAATCCAGGGTTTCAACCGGAATTTGAATCTTTGAACGCCTTTGAGGATCTGTTTTTAACGGTCAAATGAACTCGTAACCAGATACTAGCCTCGGCACGTACATTCTCGACTCAGAATAAGCCCCTGAAATCTTGTATGTTTTGTAAAAAAACTGATCGTGCAATTACTGCTTGCTCTCGGTTCAGGGTGGTGAGTTCTCCACGAGCTCGTTTTGACTTTATAAAATCAAAACATTTTTTGTAAATTGTTTTAGCGCATCACATACTGTAAATTCTTGCAAATCAACGCTTGTGTGTGATGTGTGCAAAAAAACGCGTAATACCTTACTACACTTTGGTAGTGGGAATAATTTAAAATCAAACTCTCGTACATACGTCGGAGGTATGAACCAATGAAGAGCAGTCTTCCCCCCTCTAGTGCCATCCAGTATCAATGGAACGGGTAATTGCAATATGCAACTAGAGCAGGGTTTCCCAACCAGTGTTCCGCGGACCACTAGTGGTCCGCAAGAGGCTAGAAGATGGTCCGCCGGTTAATAAACACGCCAGCGCGCGGGCGGTCCCTGGTTGAGAAGTGTGAATAAAAAAAATCGGGACAATGTTCAGTTTATCATTATTGTACCTTGTGGTCAGTGGCCATTATGGTACTCCGTTTCGCCCCACCCCATCCTACCCCGTTTTACCCCCTCCGTTGTGGTAAATATTCTGCTAGAACCTGTCCCACCCAATCCCATTCCGCCCCCTCTGTTGTGGTAAATATTCTGCTAGAACCCGTCCTACCCTATCCCATTACGCCCCTCCCGTTGTGCTATCCGTCCCGGGTGCCACCCATACTAGCCTACGCCGAACTACGTTGTCGAACACAAATTTCGACTTCATAAAAAAATTGGTCCGTCCTGGTGGCACCCGGGGCGCCGCCTCCCCTTGCTATGCCACTGCTTGTGGTCCCTATCGATAAAATAAACGTACAAGTGGTCCAGGGTCAGAAAAAGGTAGGGAACCACTGAACTAGAGGAACCCTTGCACGTTAGCCATGCGAAACTTAAAAATGGTAAGAAAATGATTGTTCGATGTTTAATTGATAATGGCTCGCAGAATAATTTGATTACGATAGATTGTTGTAAGTCGCTGTATTTACCAATAATTCCTTTGAGTAATTCTTTAGTCAAAGAAATTGGTTCAGCTTCACAACCAATCTTCGGTTACGTCTATTTAGACATTGAGTCGCGCATGTATCCAAATAATAAATATAATATACACGCGCTTGTCGTTGATAGTATCACAAATCAGCTGCCTAATCACTGTATAATCAAAGGTGATATGAGGTTCTTAGTATTCTGTAGTAGGTCTGAAATTGCAGATGATGGATATTACATTCATCATGCCGTCATTCGTCCTGATAATCCCATGCCTCGGATTGTGCTTGCTGGACGCTAGTGCTAAGACACATACATAGCTGTCACTAAGTGACATCTTGCATACTGGTCCCAATTTGCAAGCTGATTTGTTTTTGCTTTTATTTGACTTTCGTCAGTTAGCATTATATGAGACCACACTTTCGTATATGAGATCACATTTCCTGGATGCTGCCAATATGGCAGAGTTCAAGTTGTATGTGGACGACCTGGTCTATTCTATTGCAGATGAGCCCAGCGCCGTACGTCTTTCTCAAGAATTAATCTCGTTATTCAAGTCCGGTGCCTTTGATTTGGTCAAATGGACTAGTAATTCTCAAGTTGAACTTGAAAACCTTCCAGATTATCACCACAGTGCGGTGGACTTCACTGTTGGTTCTAACAATGCCTCTAAGGTGTTAGGCCTCTCGTGGGAACCAGTTGATGACAGCTTCTTCTTTACGACTTCGCATGTTCAGGAGAAATGTACAAAGCGGAACATACTCTCTATAGTCGCCCGCTTATTCGATGTCCTTGGCTTGTCCCCCATCATTTTGTACGCTAAATTGCTTATTAAAGAGCTATGGCTGTGCAACATTGGTTGGGTTGATACCCCCCCTGATAGCTTTATTCAAAGGTTCTTGTCACTCACACAGGAATTTCCTTTAATAATGATGATAAAAATCCCGCATCATGTTGGTGTCCTAAAGGACAGTATAGTGCTCATTGTCGCTTTCTGCGATGTGAGCCTGAATGGCTATGGCTGTGTGATATATTTACACACAACTGATCCATCTGGGAATATTACCGTGAGTTTGTTTTATGCAAAATCAAAGGTCTCTCCCACCAAAATGACAACACTCGCTCGTTTGGAGCTGTGTGCCGCGGTCTTGATGTCCAAACTAATGCGGGTTTCAAGATAATTATCGTTCACATCTTACTATTGCAGGGACATACGCGTTTTCAGATTCTACCATTGCGCTTTCATGGATACACTCGTCGCCGCATCGATGGTCGGTGTTTGTTAGTAATCGCGTGGCTCAATGTCAGGAGAATTTTTCTCCTGAGAATTTTTATCATGTCGCCGGTAGCGAAAACCCTAGTGACTGCCTTTCACTTGGCATGCTTTCTTCCCAGCTCGTTTCATACGAACTATGGTGGAACGGCCCATCATGGATTCGCAGCCCACCTTCGGAATGGCCAATAAAACCTTTTCATCTCACAAATACCGGTGAAATGCCTGAGCACAAAACTAATGTGCTCACTGCAATAGTTCAGCGTGAACAATCGGTCCTGAGTGAACTGGCTCAGCGTATATCCACATGGGATAGAAGTTTTGAAATTATTATATTACAAATAAATATTAGCATTTGTAAATAATAAAATTTAGAACGCAAACATTAAAAATAGGTAAAAATGACTCACATGATGTTTTTATGTGAAAACGGTACTAAAATCACAGATTATGTAAACAACAATACTTATTCTATTGTATATATGTGTAATAAACACTTTTGTCACCTCACTTTTTTATCATTTCATATAAAAATATTTAATAAAAATTAAAAATGTGGAGCGCGGTCGAGCCGCCGGTAGTAAATTTGGGCGGGTAAATATTTTTGTCAATTACGCGACTGACAGCTGATTCCTGTTATGTATTTCTATGGACAACTTGATAGGGATGTACAGCTTGATCTACTATCGACCTTTTACTTTTTGTTTTAGGGATGTAACTAAAACAATAACGGAGTTAGAACGATTTCTATGGAGACACACGCGCTGACGTATAAACACGCTTATTGTACTTGACTGCTGTCGTATTTCTAACGCTTATATCTGCTTACGTTGCGGAGGGGTTAAGGTGCGTTTTTCGGATGCATCCACTATCAGAGAGTGTTTAGTGGCATCGCATATATCGATTGAATCGAATAAGAAGGAAGAATCCGATATTAAGATTTTACAGGAAAAATACACTGAAATCCAAAACATGTATTATGAGGTTCAATCATATTATAATCAATTATTTCCAGAAATTTCGAAAAATGAATCCGATCATTCAATGGCGAATAACAATTTAACTATTGAAATAATTTTTTTTTCTGGGATATCGACAGAATGGATAAATTTTATAAACACGTTTAACTCGTTAATTCATTCAAACAATGCCTTAAATTCTGTTAAAAAAATGCATTATTTAATAAGTAGTCTTTCAGGTGAAGCGTTAATATACATAAAACATTTACCAATTTCTGAGGAAAATTATATTGTTGCGTACAATCTCTTAACCTTTTATATTCTGGAGACGTACGGACGCGCGCGGAAAAAATTTCGAAAAAAATATTTTTATGCTATTTTGAACCTTCTGTGTACAGAATTTGTATGAAGGACAAGGTCAGAATCGCTTGCGCCAATATCGTTGATTATATAGCCACTAGTTTCATTCACCTGGCGACACCAGAATATTTTTAAATGATTTTATCTGTGGCATCGAAATGTCAAATTTGCCACGATTAAATCTGTCAAAGTCCGATGCGTGATATTTGACGAAAACATCGTAAAACCTATCAATTTATCAAATTATCGCAAGTAATATTGTTTTGGTACATAGTTTATTTGTCTAGGAATGTATTTTAGTCAATAAAATATACGATAGCTCAAAATTAATCCACAAAACATTTAATTCAGTGGAGTTAATGTAAAAAAAATAAAAAATGTCGTATCGTTGCCATTTAAGAAAAGCTAGGAAAAATTGGGAAAATCATATGACATAGCATTGTCACGCCTCAAGCATTTAGAAAGGAGGCTGAATAGAGATTCTGATCTCAAATCCCAATATATTTCGTTCATGAGAGAATACTCAATATTAGGGCACATGCTGGAAGTGCCACCTCAATCGCCAATTATTGGTAACTATTTCATACCCCATCATGAAATAATCAAAGAAACCAGTTCTACAACTCGTTTAAGGGTCGTTTTTGATGCCAGTACCAAATCGTCTTCAGGTACGTCATTGAACGACATACTTTTGGTCAGTCCCAAATTACAAAGGGACATGTGTCAACGTGTGACGAAGAGTTTTTATTGAAATTTTCATCATTATCGAAATTACTGCGTGTAATATGTTGGTGTCTTCGATTTATCGATTATAGATTACGTTCGGAATCGATTTTCTTATAAGGTCTATTTATGTCTTTACTTTTTTTTATTGACCAAAGCCGTTCATCTTGAGTTAGTGTCAGATCTATCTACTGAAGCATTTGTGGCAGCATTAGATAGATTCATCTCTAGACATGGTATATGCCAAAATATCTGTAGCGATTGTGGCAACAATTTTATTGGAACTAACAGATATCATACTGGCCTTTCTAAATTCATACATGCTTCTGAAAACACTGATAAACTTGTTGACGCAACTGTCGCTCGTTCAATTACTTGGCATTTTCTCCTCCTTCCGCACCCCGTTTCAACGGAGTGTCGGAGGCTGGTATTAAATCAACTAAACATCATTTGAAGATGGTTGTGGGAGATCAAATCTTTACTTTTGAAGAATTAACTACTGTTTTGATTCGCATCGAAGCCATTTTAAATTGACGACCATTTGGAGCGCTGTCGCCGGATCCATCCGAAATGGACCCGTTAACTCCTGCACATTTTTTAATTGGGGCTCCTCTTCTGTTCTTGAAGAAAATTTTGTGGATATACCAATGAATCGTTTATCGCGTTGGCAATTATTGAAACAGATGTCCCAACATTTTTGGAATCGTTGGCGGAAAGAATATCTACACACTCTTCAACAACTAAACAAGTGGGCAACGTCAACTCCTAATTTGAAAGTTGACGATCTAGTCATAATAGATGATTCACAAGCAACCCCAATGCGATGGCCTGTCGGGAGGGTGGTTGAATTATTTCCCGGCGCCGATGGAATGGTTCGTGTCGCTACTGTAAGAACCCCTCAGGGCATTTTTAAGCGGCCCGTGGTCAAATTGTATAAACTACCATCGATTAATTATTTTTTTTTGTTTTGTTTAATCTGTAAGTTAATTTAGTTATTATGTTTTCGTTTTTCGTTGCTTTTCTTTAGTATCATTAAGAAACAATATTGTTCTTTCGAAATCTATATTATTTTTGTGTTATTTTGTTACATTGTAGAATTGTTAACCTCAACACAGGCATATCCTAGTGAGGTTATAAATTGAATTGTAAACATTATACAGTTTGTCAAATAAGAGTAGAAAACATAGGAGGGCGCCATTGTTGTTCAAATGGCAATACTAAAAATATAATCATGGTGGTAATCTAAAGCTGTGTAACCTACATTTTTACTAAAAACTATGACTACCGCCATGCGTTGCTATGCCATTTAATAAAGAAATTGCTTCTCCCTGCCCGTCCTTTCCCATTCGTCCCGTTCACCTTCCCCCCTCGCGTCCCCTTCCCCTCTCGCGTTCCCACTCCTCCTCCACCTTCCCTCTTCTCACTCTACTCCCCCCCCCCCCCCCCCTACCCCCTCTCTCGCGAAACCCCCTACCGAATTCCCCTCCCCCCTCCCGAGTTCCCCGCCCTCCCGAGTTCCCCGCCCTCCCGAGTTCCCCGCCCTCCCGGGTTCCCCTCCCCCCATATTTTCTCACCGTTTAAACCTTCCCTGGACTACGACAAACATTTCAAAACAAAAATCAGCTAAATCGGCCCAGCCGTTCTCGAGTTTTAGCGAGACAAACGAACAGCAATAGATTAAAAAGGCATAAGTAAAAGTGAATATAATATTTTTTCATTCCACTGATTTCAAAATTTGAATTGCATCATAGGTATATAATAGAGAACTCCAGTCCAATTTTTTTATTTTTTTTAATGAATAAAGACCTTCAAACTTAAATAACTGCATTTTTATTTTTATAGTTAGTTTTAATAGTTAAAATAATTGTCAAAGTTTTAATTTTTAAAGACTCCCAGAAACGCACCGTATCTATGGTGGTCTTCACCCACCGTTAGTTTTTTACTTTTTAAGTTGTCATTTTGAATCAGTGATGTCATGTCGAGGGAAATTTCCCTAGATCTAGGGGAGAAAAATATTTTTTAGGGATAAGAGAAATCAGGACAAAATCTAGGGAAATTTCGAACTCTGGCAAAAATTTTATTACATATGACAATATTACTGGTATTATTTATATTATTTTTTGGAATTCCTATGAATCTTAATTATTGTTCATGTACTTACATGCAATGTTATTTTTAACACTGACAACTCAAAATGATATTAGGGAACGTACCCATACTACGTGACACGTTCGGGGGGGGGGGGGGGGGGGGTCTTCAAAATACCACGCTTGGTACAAATGAGCGGCGGGTTGCTTATGATTTTTATTTTGCAAAGTGTTTTTTTTTATTATTTGGAATTCAGTTTCTAATTCAGTGGTGAGTGTATTCGTACTTTTAAATTATTACTTCACGTAGCAAAAAGTGTTTTATTTGGAAAATCACGGTATTATTAGTATATTTACCAAGTTCCGATATCTTTCCAATTAATTATCATATTAATTAACATATAACAGGATTAGTGTTACACAATCGGGTGGCTACGTAGGTAATTGCGTAAATGTGAAATTCTAGGGAAATTTCACTTCGAAATCTAGGGAAATAATTTTTTTGGGCAGAACATTCCTGTTTGAATGAAGAATCATGGCCAGCGTTGCCAGAAGGTTACTTTTGTAACCTTTTAGGTGATTTTTTTACTCTGAAAGGTTTCTTTCAGGTTACACTACTCAAAAGGTTACTTTTAGGTGATTTTTCAGAACCAACGTCAAACGGAATGCTCTTTTGTTTTTTTTTCGTGTTGGCTAACGGCTTGCTAAATCATGGACTATACACTTATTGCAAAACTTTACTTCTTTCTCTTTCACACTATTGTGAAAGAGGAACACGTTTCGCTCAATATTAGAATTCGGATCAGTCATATGGAATCCCCAATACAAAGTAAATATTGAAAGGTTAGAAAGAATTCAAAAAAGATATTGAAACACCTAGACTTTAAATCCTTTCGAACATCAGAAAACCTAAAAGACTCATTAACATTCCATAATTTATCAACTTTAGAAGATAGAAGAAATATATCCGACCAAAAATTTTTATTCAAAATCATTAACAACGTTGTTGACAACAACTGTCTTCTAGAAAACATTAATTTCCACTGTCCAATAAGAAACACAAGATCAAACCAACTATTCCACATCCCACACTCAAAAACAAATTACACACAACATTCATTTCTCTGAAGGACGTGCACAAAATTCAATGATATCTTTTACGACTCTGATATTTTTCATTTGTCCTCAGGCCAATTTATTAAATCAGTAATAGAAAAAATTTAAACAAATTGTTAATTACGAACTCTTCACCCCTGCTGCATGTTATTTTTTTTTTTTTTTCATTCTCATTATGTTTGTTTTCCTTCTTTTTATTATAATAATAATATTTGAATTATTTATATATCCTATAATATGCTTTATAATTTGTATGTTTTTTTTTTCATTTCTGTTGTATATATATATTTTTTTTTCTACCACTTTATGATTTCTTTAATGTTTTAATCTATGTTTTTATATATATATTATAAATTTTACCGGAAACTTCGCTGGTTAATGCAACCATGTAATATGTTACTTTATTATTAAAATATGTATTACTGTTTGTTACCTCAATAAACTAAAAAAAAAAAAAAAGTGTAAATTACAAATTAACCATAGCTTCTCGCTCACTCGACAAATCTGATTGATCGCTCAATCTGACTTTTTGCATTTTGAGTACCCGCTATTTACGCCGGCAAGGTTATGCAGGTAGAAAAAATATCAGATTTTTCATACCGGTATATACAAAATAAAAAACTCGCTCTACTCAAAAATAATCCAAATGGCTTATGTCCCACTTTAATACAGAGCTCCTCATGATGATTGGTTTATTTATATCCTCATGTATTCTATCAACTTTTTACCATTCCACTGGAAAAAATACGAAAGGTTATTTTTCACACAAAAAGGTTACTTTTTTTTATATATTTTAGGTGACTTTTTACAAGACACGGCTGGCAACACTGATCATGGCGGTCATGGCAGAATGCTTTGTAATGACTTTCAGGTGTGAGGTGTGTTTTTTATTCAAGATTAACTGCTTTTAATATAGAAAAACATTGGTAAAATGTCCACATTTCACCGCTACTGTTATTGTATTTAATCAAAGTGCAATATAAAAACAATAAATCATCTCTTTCATTGCAAATACATGTGACATCGTGTTTTGTGTCAGGCGTTACTTTGTAGGTACATTGTTTTATGTATAATACATACAGAAACACTGGTATTTATAATACACTGATCATGACGAGTGTGTAACAACTTGTATAAAAAGCCCTATACTAAAAACAATTTGAAAATACATAAGCAAATGTCAAAATATGACACGACTTTAACCTCAAATAGACAACATTTATTGCAGATTGTCCGCAAATATAGCCCTTTTCGTAAATTGTTGAGGGCCTAAATTATGTTTCAATAAACACAATAACTATTATTTATCTAAATCTCTATAAACAGTATGAAAATAAACCAAAAACACGAAATGTTGAATTGCATAGGTACGTGTGCACTTCAAGTCATTTCAAATGTCAATACAATACACACTATCACCAGGTGACAGGTTAAGAGTGACGTCACCGTTAACCATTTCAGTAATGCCAACTTAACGCTGTGTTTTGAGAAGAGGTTTAAAAATGCACTTTTTAATAATTTTTTAAAAACTCTGCGTTTAATATTATGAAATAAAACTTATATATTCAGAATCAGCGTTTCTTGGTCTATATGAACATATTTTTTTAAAGCCATAATATTTTTCACTGGAGTTCCTTATTATTATATCTTTGCAATTTTGTGTTAACATAATTAAGAATAACGTTATTCTAATAAAATATAAAGCACACTTTCGAAATTGCTCACATTTATTTAATAGTACCTAGCGTTGCCCGGGCTTTACATCATGTCTCTAATTTTAAATCTGAATATATTTAACTCATTCAGATCTAAAAGTAGTGTAACTTAACTCACCATTAATGATTCTTCCTTTCTACTTATATTAAATTAAATGAAGCCAATCACTTTGTAAAACACAATTTAATTAAATTATGCCATTAAGTAGGTAACTTAACCTGTAATCGGCCGGACACGCTCATTTGCGCGCAGCTTTTGCGCATGCGCGAAAAAAATATTTCGAAATAAAAAAGTTTGTCTGCGATTTTGACCCTTCTATGTACAGAATTTGTATGAAAACAAGGTCAGAATCGCTTGCGCCAACATCATTGATGATATAGCCACTAGTTTCATTCACCTGACAACACCAGATTATTTTTAAATGTTTTTTATCTGTGGAATCGAAATTTTTTTTTTTTTTTTTTTTAATTGTACAACAGATTTTTATCCAATTACTGTACAATTTTCTCATTTTAACAGTCTTAACACCTAGGAAGATGATTAATATACAAAAAAATCTTAAGGCTATCTAAAGAAGAGTTATATATATCTAGTGTTTCCGATATTTCGTTCAACAGCACCATTCCTCTTGTCATGCTATGCTGTGCTAGAACATCTGTTCTGCCGTATGGTATTTTGAACAAGTCGTGTCGACGACTACGGCTGAAATTTTCAGGCACGTATAAGCCATAACATTCCAAGAGGAATGGGCTGTCAATACGATTATGGATTATGTTAAAACTAAGAATTGCAAGATTTGCATAACGTCTAGTTTCCAAGCTAAATCTATTTGTTGCCTCAAGTAATTCCATATGGTGCATGAATCTCGGGTACGTTCCATTCATCCGCATATAGACATACCTAAGGAATTTTTTCTGAACTTGTTCTAGCATATTAATATATTTCGCTTGGTGCGGAGTCCACACACCACTGGCACACTCCAGCTTACTTCTTATGTCATTTTTGGTGCAAATTGAAGCTGTCAATATTGACGCGTGTTCGTCGACTAAAACATCATAAAACCTATTAATTTACGTAATTAATGCAAGTAATGTTGTTTTGATGCATAGTTTATTGTTCTAGGAACGTGTTTCAGTCAATGAAATATACGATAGACGATAGCTCAAAATTAATCAACAAAACATTTAATTCATAATTCAAAATCGTGTTTTGTTACGAAATTTCCGTATTTTTCCTGGAATTTGCGGGCCTTTGACAGGTTAACAACAGTGCTTCTTTGATTTAGTTTTTTTTTTCAGAACAAAAAAATGTATTTTTAAATGTGTATGCAGTGTTCTGTACTTTCAGTGTCATTGCACTTTAAAATAATATTTGACAGGTGAATTGGTGTTGCCAGCCTACAAATTTTGTATTTCCATTTTTTATATGTTTTACTCTTATTTGACAGACTCTACCTACCATGTAAAGAAACCAATCTAATATATAAAATTCTCGTGTCACGGTGTTTGTTATCATACTCCTCCGAAACGGCTGGACCAATTTTGATGAAATTTTGTGTGCTTATCTGGTAGGTCTGAGAATTGACCAACATCTATTTTTCATACCCCTAAAAGTAAAGGGTGTTCCACTCTGAATTTTTATTTTATTTTGTTTGGACAAACTTTTTATTTTTTATTTTTTTTATGGTGAGGCATTAAAAAATACATGCAACCCTAAATTTTCACCCTTCTACCTTTACCCCCTATTTTTTAAAAGTGATATTAGTAATTCAAACCGGTGTCACTTCTGACCCAATGAGAACGAAGCCGGCCTCTTTTCTCTAATTTTAAATTTTTTACTAATCAATTACTGTTTGATATTGTTACTACAAACATGATTCACGGTCCAATCACGGACAATCGTTGGATGGTACTATATGCACCTCTGTTGAGTAAAAAAGTGGGAAGGAAAAAGGCATGAGGGGTGGGTAGGAATCTGGAGGTCATTGTATCCGGGAGTGAATCCATCCCTCCAACTGCGGTGCAAGACCATTGCCTTGAGCAGAATTGACCTTTTACCTTGACCTTTCCAGCCGGACTCTTTCGACCCATTGGTCGAGAGAATCCGGCTGGAAAGGTCAAAAGGCCTCCCTCAACCAGTCTCTCTCGATCCGGTCCGCCACGCAGCAGGTGGGCAGACGCATCCGCCGCCAAGACCCGCACAAAAGTCACCCTTGCTAAATCACCAAACGTAGCGAACCGCTTGGGGTGACCTATGGCAGAGGTGTTGGTTATCAAATAAATGGTTCCTGGGGCGGCGGCACCCGTACCCGCTTCCTTTCAAAAATTCCCGTAAGTAAGTGGAAAAGTAAGAAAATCACAAAAAATATAAATTCATACACAACGCCATCTCTGATACTGACAAAAAAAAAACACGGACAGTTGGGCATCGATAATTGCTTCATTGTGTAATTTTTAACTTAATAAAAATACTTAATTTAATTCAACAGTTATTGATTCTGAGGCGGTACGAAGTTCGTCGGGTCAGCTAGTAAATATATAAAATACATCAATCACAGGTACTAGCCGATATTTTTCAAAAATTCTAAAACTTCTATCTTCAGCATGCTCAAAATAACCCCTCAGGCTAACCCCTGTTTGCTTTTGGGAAGAGCTCACATAGGTCTCATAGAATCGTTGCATCTCCCTTACGTGAAATATGATCTAAACGGTGTTAAAAAGGGAAAATACCATGCTTTATATTCAAAACAGAAATATTAAAATGTGCACCTCTATGAAACCAAAGTATCTGACCGCAATTCGAGAAAAATTTATGAAACGTTGAATTTTTATTTAATTATTTTTTTATGAAATGTTAAAAAAGTGCAGTGACAAAAACGTTTATAATACATATGTCTAAGGGGGCATACATTAATTACGTGAGCATAAAAGGGGGGGGGTCCAGCAAAATCTCACGTTACTTGAAAAGAATATATGAAATGGCCCAAATTTATCTCACCAAGGGGGGGAGGGGTCAAGATTGGAAGAATAACTGCATAAAATATGTGTCTGTTTTTTTTTTCGTTATCAGTAATTCAAGAAAAACGTAAGGTGAGCCACTTTTTTATGTTTGCATTAAACATTTTTATTTAAAAAATTATATATTTATTTCTGATAATAACATTGGAAAGCATATTTCACCACCTTTCAAAAACAGTTTTTAGTTTTCTAATTATTTGAATTGGAGTTTTTAGTATTATTTGGATTTTATTGCGAACCGGAAATTTTCTTACCTTCTGACAAAATATATCCAAGGCCTGAGGGGTTAATACGATGCATTTGTAAATAACATGAAAAAGCAACTTCATATTGTGGTTTTTGCAGGCAGCAGAAAATACAGTTTATTTATAAAAATGATTTTCATTGTTCAATGATTGTTCTAGATCCCTGGAAATTCATCTTGGATGATAAAGAGCTGGAAAAAAAATTCAAGTTCAACCTGCACACTGCAATTAAAACTGCACACCCGTACCTGACTGGATGGGTGGTCTACCTCACCCCCAAGATACTGCCTCCCCCCCAGGAAATGAAAAGTAATGCATACATGTGTATTTCTATTAATTAAACATACTTATTTCGGTTGTTGATGCACGGGTGAGTAAGTAATGTGAATTATTACCAGATACTAATCATAACAAGGCAAGTGATAAAGTAGGTACCAAAATTATTTTATGAATTTATATTTCTTTTTACGAAATGCGTATTTTTTTTGACAGATGCTTATATGAATTTATAGAGTAAAGCTAAGTTGCTGAGACAATGCCCACGGTTTCACTGAACGAGGTCCAGTGGACATACTTTAGCGACGTATACATAATCTTTGAACGGCTATCTCTTCACCAAGCGGGGTGCCACATATTTTGCTAGATTAGCACGAATAAAACTTTATAATGTCATTGGATAGATGTTGTAATTTTTCAAGTTTACTAACGGCAATTATTTTTTTTAATGAATACCTTCAGCTTCACAAATCCTACAATTGTAATATCCCGTGATTTTTCACAGGTTTGCGCTAGTACATGTATAATTATGTACGCATTATATTATGATATTGAGATTTTTCATGTAACAAGATATGTCAAAATAGCAAGCAAATAAATAATAAACATGTATTTTCAGCTTTGATAGAGGCCAGTGGCGGCAAGGCGGTTCTAGTGAGCGGGGTGGTGGGCCGGCGCAGCGGCAACACCACGGAGCGGGGCTCCCAGGGCACCTTCACCATCAGCTGCGAGGAGGACTCCCACATCTGGCCCAGCCTGCCCACCCCCATCAACAACACGGAGGCTATCATGCTGGGGGCCATCCGCCACAAGCTAGTCTCGGGGTATCAGATAGACCAAGAAAATAAATAGCCACAATGCTTATAGTTGTACTAAGTAGTATTAGAGTACAAATATTAAAATAGGCTTTCGCCCCACGAGGGTGTCAGCAAGCTGTTACTGTAACATACTTTCAGATTACTCAATTTCTCGCCCAATTCCATTGCAGACCCAGTAACAGTAACCAGGATCTGCGAGGGCTGTTGTACAGGCATCGGCTGGCCGCAACCACAACCACACATTTTTGTTAAGAATAATGTTTACAGCTGCAGCTTGCTGAGAGGTTTGAGAGGTAATCTCCTCTAATTAGCTCCTTCATTTTAAACTAACTAACCATCACGCCGTTACCCCACAGGGTAGGCAGAGAGGATGGATCACCACACAACTCTGTCCTGGCGCACACTCCTTATCTACATCATCTCTAATACTTTCACGTCTTCCTCGGGTGTCCCTGACTTTTAATACCATTAACAAGTCATATATTCTGCTTACACTCCTTCCAGTCATCTAAGCTTTAATTTTCTTAATCTTAACCTCTTGGAGCGCGGAGGAACAACACGGAAATTTCACGACCTTCAATTTGAATCGAATGTTTTGTGGATTAATTTTTACCTATCGTATATTTTATTGACCGACACACATTCCTAGAACAATAAACTATCTACCAAAACAACATTACTTGCGTTAATTACGTAAATTGATAGGTTTTGCGATGTTTTAGTCGAGGAACTCATAAATGTGACGCAGCCAAAATGACATTTCGAGGTGTCCACAGATAAAAATTATTTTAAAATAATCTGTGGTTACAAGGTGAATGAAATCTTTACCCATCCCATAGGGAATGTTGGCGCAAGCGATTCTGACACTTCCTTTACAAATTTTTGTACATAGAAGGGTCAAAATAGTAGAAAAAACGTATTTTTTTTCCCGCGCATGCGCAGAAACTGTTCACATCCCGCACTACGGCAAATTAAATATAAATTATTCCGAGTGACTAGACGCATTGCGGGTTTCGCTATGGTAAAGGACGATAATAGAGCAAGCGTTTCTGACTTTGTTCTTCATACACTTTCTTTATACATAAGGGTCAAAATTGCATTTCAAAGTGCCGCGGCCACCGGGTGACAAACGGCAAACAACCGGTTAAGCCTCGATTACATTGAGCGAGTTTACAAGTTACTAACCGGCAAATTCATTATCTGCTAGTAAACTCGTTCAGTGTAATCATATTACTAGCTAACTAGCAGATTGTGAACAATCTACGAAAAAAAGTTGAAAGGGGAGCTACTTTGCTCTCTTCTCGCTAGCGTGTGCGGCGGACGGCAAGATGGCGGCCCGCCAACAGCTGATTTCGTTACTGTCAAACTACTGTTTGATCTGGATTATTCGTTGTACAATCTGTTAAGTCTCGATTACATTGAGCGAGTTTACAAGCTACTAGCCGGCAAGTTGCTAATAGCGGTGAGCTAGCTATGAATATCTCAGTTTTCTACAAAATGTCAACAGAATTAGTTCACGAGGGATTCGTTATTTTAGCTCGCTCAACTCGCTAGCTAGTTCGCCATTGAACATGTAATTATCCACTGGAGCGACCATGTCGAATAATTCGACGTTTTGTTTTCTTCTAGGATTGCCCACGTCGAATAATTCGACGTTTATGACGTACCACTCGTAAACAATTAAAAATTATTTAATTATTTACCAGTCCCTGGCCAATATTTATTCCGTTGGAAAGCTGGTAAAATTGTCTTTCATTTATGGCAACATCGATGCTTCTATAGTGCTTCTGGAAGGAATATTTCGCAGTATGCATAAGCACGTATCTTGTTTTGTTGACGAAAATTTCTAGGTTAAAATGACAGCCGTTTGTTGGCTTAGAATGATGTTATTGATTGTTTTAATTGATTTTTATTAAGTGTTTACATACGGCAGTTCCCGCAATTCAATTATCAATCTATTTAACGTGTTTTCAATTCGTGCAAATGAAAAATTAGTGGCTTTTTTACGTATTTTACGAAGTAAATTTTAAATTTCGAATTTCACCCGATCTTTGTGTTCATTTTTACAATTATTGACCTAATTACTTGACGTGTGCATTTGAACTGTAGTTTATCAATTAGAAGGATTCATAACAAAGATATACATGTAAATTTCAATTAGTTTAGAAAAGTTTTAATCCAGTAAATCTCAATCAAAGCCAGCTGTCAGATGGTATATTTTGTCAGAATGGAAATGCGAAACTCGAAAACATTCGTGCAAGTATTCTAAAAGGTTAGTAATACGTATTCTTATGATTTTTATCTTATTAAAAACCTTGTATCTTAATTAACTACATTATATAAAAACATGTTGATGAATATCCAATGTTAGATCACAAATGTTTATAAAGCTGTAGTCTGATTTTGATATTGTCATTTAGGGTGTATTTGTAAAACGATTATTTTAGTTAAATAAAGCAAAAATCACGTAAATTCTTATTGATAATTGTAGACAATGAACGTATCCTACTAATTTCATACAGTTACTTTGTGTTAAATGTATTTCAGTATACTAAAAAGTGGATTTCATTTTGTCACTCCGCGGTCTCAAATATCTATAAAAAAAACTTCGAGCAAAATATTCCAAATCAGCTGATTGCACTTAAAAATTGACAGTTTAAAAATATGTTTGCTTCTGTGGTTATCAAGTAGGCCATAGACAACGTGTAGAAATCGAAAATATCCAATGTTGACTTGAAAAAGTAACATTTAGGGCAATTTCAAAGTAACGAACACGCAGGATTCGCACATTTTTAAAGTTTACGATTTTGTAATATTTTTTTTATAATTCCTACGAATATGCGATAATCAACAAAAGATAGGTTAATTCATTGGCTATATGGAACTACAATCAGTTTTCATGTCTCAATATTAAAATTCGGAGATATGATTTTTTCAATGTCGGCGGAAAAAAATCAAAATGAATACGAAAATATCACGAGCAATCTGAGGCAAAAGTTATAAAATGCGCCGTCGCTCCAGTGGTTATCAATTTATATATTGTATTAAACTTATATTGTGTAATCATCACAATCGCACATGCCGATTCGCCCGCTTTTAAACTTGCTGGCTAGTAGCTTGTAATCTCGCTCAATGTAATCGAGGTTTTATTCATTACTTTTACATCATTCTTACATTCTTTCTGAATCTCCACATTTTTTACACAATCATACATTGTTTTAGAATACATAAGCCTTAGATAAATTGTCATTATTTCTAAAGCATTATTTACTTTCATGTTGTAGACCATTGTAGACTTCTAGCTTCCCATTTGGACAATTTTTTAATAGCAACAACCGTAATTAGTCCTCCATTAATAGAGTGTTTACTTTATTTTCCCTTTGTTCAATGTCCTTATCAGCCTTTCCATCACTTGTAAACTTGACCCTTTAAAAATCGGACGCATTTTGTCAGAAGGTAAAATTATTTCCGTTTTACAAGAAAATACAAATAAATGGAATATTTGTAACGTATCCAAAAGGTAAAAACTGATTTTGCAAGGCGATGAAATATGCTTTCAAATTTTATCATTAGAAATAACTATGTAATTTTTTAAATATAATTTTTTTGAATGCAAACTATAAAAAGCTTTTTATTTTTTTCATTAACTAAAATTACTGGTAATGAAAAAAAATAAAAACACATATTTTATTAGAAAATAAATTATAAACGTTATAGTCACATCAGTTTTTTTGTCATTTCATGTAAAAATAATTCTTAAAAAATTCACAAAGTTTTTAAAAAAATGTCCAAATTGCAGTCGGAAACTTTGGTTTCATAAATGCGTTCATTTTTATCATTTTGTGGTTAACTTTTAGATTTGAATATATAGCGTATTGTTTTCTCTTTCCAATACCGTTTAGATCTTATTTCTCACTATGTTAGTAAGAGAGACAATGACTTCTATGAGACCAAAGATATTCAAATACAGAAGAGATATGCTATGGTGTCCGCGCAACTGTCGCCGGACTACGCGCTAATTAGCATAGTTTTCATACAAAAAGAATTTGTTCATTTCGTTGATTTTTTGAAAATGTGCATTAATATTGGTTAACAATATATTTTGAATAAGGAAAGAATTCGATCATTTAGTTTAAAGTTCGTTTGGTTTATTCGTTAATTATTTGTTCTTTTAGTTTATTTGTTAATTGGTAAACAATATCGGCGACACCCGGAAGCGCAGACCCACATAGTAAAAACAGCAGATAGCACATCTACTTATATTTCAATATCTTTGTATGAGACCTATATAAGCTGGGACAAATATGGCCACCTGCGATTAAACGGTTTAAAGTTTTATGGATTGGTTTTTGGCACAGTATATTGAACTTCCATGAAAGCCTCACACTGTCCATTATCAGTACAAGTGAAAAGGCTAATAATGGTCTCGCTGGTAAAGTATAATAACAATAATGTATAGTCAGGTAAAAAAAAAAATATATAATTTAAATTCTGATATTTTATTGTAAAAGCTGTCACTGTTGCCCAACTTTCCAGACATTTCATCAAAATCTCAACCATAAACAACAAAAACTCTCAATATATTTACCTACATATTAACTGTAGTTTTTTATGTAGCAATATGTTGTTAACTATTTCAATATCATTATTTGACTTTTTTATCCCTCAGGTTAGTACTCAATCGGACAAATATGGCGTTGCGGGCTCAAACCCCCTAGATAAGTCCACCATCATTATCCATTGTAATTATGGAAGTAGGAAGTACTCAATCGGACAAATATGGCGTTGCGGGCTCAAACCCCCTAGATAAGTCCACCATCATTATCCATTGTAATTATGGAAGTAGGAAGTACTCAATCGGACAAATATGGCGTTGCGGGCTCAAACCCCCTAGATAAGTCCACCATCATTATCCATTGTAATTATGGAAGTAGGAAGTACTCAATTGGACAAATATGGCGTTGCGGGCTCAAACCCCCTAGATAAGTCCACCATCATTATCCATTGTAATTATGGAAGTAGGAAGTACTCAATCGGACAAATATGGCGTTGCGGGCTCAAACCCCCTAGATAAGTCCACCATCATTATCCATTGTAATTATGGAAGTAGGAAGTACTCAATCGGACAAATATGGCGTTGCGGGCTCAAACCCCCTAGATAAGTCCACCATCATTATCCATTGTAATTATGGAAGTAGGAAGAATTGGACAAATATGGCGTTGCGGGCTCAAACCCCCTAGATAAGTCCACCATCATTATCCATTGTAATTATGGAAGTAGGAAGAATTGGACAAATATGGCGTTGCAGGCTCAAACCCCCTAGATAAGTCCACCATCATTATCCATTGTAATTATGGAAGTAGGAAGAATTGGACAAATATGGCGTTGCGGGCTCAAACCCCCTAGATAAGTCCACCATCATTATCCATTGTAATTATGGAAGTAGGAAGTACTCAATCAGACAAATATGGCGTTGCGGGCTCAAACCCCCTAGATAAGTCCACCATCATTATCCATTGTAATTATGGAAGTAGGAAGTACTCAATCGGACAAATATGGCGTTGCGGGCTCAAACCCCCTAGATAAGTCCACCATCATTATCCATTGTAATTATGGAAGTAGGAAGTACTCAATCGGACAAATATGGCGTTGCGGGCTCAAACCCCCTAGATAAGTCCACCATCATTATCCATTGTAATTATGGAAGTAGGAAGTACTCAATCGGACAAATATGGCGTTGCGGGCTCAAACCCCCTAGATAAGTCCACCATCATTATCCATTGTAATTATGGAAGTAGGAAGTACTCAATCGGACAAATATGGCGTTGCGGGCTCAAACCCCCTAGATAAGTCCACCATCATTATCCATTGTAATTATGGAAGTAGGAAGTACTCAATCGGACAAATATGGCGTTGCGGGCTCAAACCCCCTAGATAAGTCCACCATCATTATCCATTGTAATTATGGAAGTAGGAAGAATTGGACAAATATGGCGTTGCGGGCTCAAACCCCCTAGATAAGTCCACCATCATTATCCATTGTAATTATGGAAGTAGGAAGAATTGGACAAATATGGCGTTGCGGGCTCAAACCCCCTAGATAAGTCCACCATCATTATCCATTGTAATTATGGAAGTAGGAAGTACTCAATCGGACAAATATGGCGTTGCGGGCTCAAACCCCCTAGATAAGTCCACCATCATTATCCATTGTAATTATGGAAGTAGGAAGAATTCAAATTTTGTCAAGTTCAAAAATGGAAGAAGAAAGGAAGACCGTAGATCTATCAGTTTTTTTTTAAAATAAAGTCTACTTTGCATTAATATTCGAATCTATTTTTTTTAGCAAAATTGCTCTAAGTGTTTTGCATATCCCCTAGTAAGAGAGTAAAAGGGAAGGCACCTGATTAATACAATTTTATTACATTCTTACAGTTATTACACACAAGTTACACTTTAAAAAATGATAATGGGCCACTTGCACTTGCATGGATTTCATAACGACTTTGAAAAAATGGATATCGGAAAAAAATCGATGTGTGGATAGATTTTTTACTAAGATTACGAAAATGTTAGTAAAAAGTTTAGAAGTCTACAGTTTTTTTTTTAAATAAATAAATCCATTATTTGGGCTTGTGACGTCACTACAAGAAAATTTCCTGTCTCAAAAAATGCTCCTATTAATTTTGTAAAATTCCACACTGATTTATTTTTTTTATATGGCAACACTTTGATTTCAGCCGAATTTTTGAATTTGACATTTAACGTTCACTAGATTTATTGTTTGTTCTCTGCGAACTTATCATTTGGTTTGACCTTTTGACAGATGTTATGAAGAGAACCCCATACATTTTATGCTGTCTGTACTTATTTTAGAGGTATTATGGTAATGGTGCTGATTTTAAAAATCCAATATTATAATATTAATATCCAATATTCTTAGTATTATTATAATTTAAAAGTACAAGTACATTACATTGGATTTAATAATATAGACGTTGAACATTATAGTGATTTATGATCAAAAAGATGGATCAAGGAAAAAAAAATTTATGATATGTAATATTTTTGGTATGCCTCGTTATTCTCCTGTGCCATTCGTGTGGAAAACATTCTTTTTTTAAAATGATTTTCGGTTATATAATTATAGTTTTTTCACACCCATAAAATTATGTCCCGTCTTTCCGGTTTATTAAAAATGGTCTGATTTTTCGGATTGAAATTTTCAAAAAATCGCCAGGGTTTCAAAAATACAAAAAAAAAAAAAAAAACAGAATGTCTTAGAATATTTGCCTAAACCGGATTTTTTTTTTTAAATGTGATGCAAGTCGCCTATTCTAAATTTTTCTTGATTTGAGTGTCATATTAGGCGTCAAAGTTTGCAAAGACGATTTCTCGTAATCTATTTGCCCATTTCTGATTTTGAGGTTGAATCTTGTGTATAGTATTTTAATTGAACATATTTTAAAGGAAAATATTTAAATAGTACGTATACTTACCATTTTAGAACATACCTAAACATGCAAGTAGAACCATATGCAACCAGGTCAGGCACAATAATTCATTGCACAAGGTTCGAATTACATTGCCCTAATGCAATTCCACGCTAGGGCCCACGACCTATTTAAATATTTTTCATTAAAATAAGATAAACTAAAATACTTGATTGAACCTCACAATCACTTGTGAGATTTAAGATTGAACCTCAAAATCACTTGTGAGATTTAAGATTGAACCTCAAAATCACTTGTGAGATTTAAGATTGAACCTCACAATCACTTGTGAGCAGGGCCGGATTAACCATGTCGGGGCCCCTAGGCAATGCTTGTCTCGGGGCCCCCCTACCAATGGCGGACTAACGGGGGGAGGGGTTGAAGGGGCCTCAAAACGCCTCCTTGTTCCCTTTTGTCAAATCCTCCTTAACAAGGATTTAAGGGGGGGGGGGGTAAGGTTTTAAAACTTTAAAAAAAATCTGAATGTAAAATATGTCATTTATTGTTGTTATACGCCCGTAGGGGCTTTTACATAGATTAGAAAATAATATTTAAGATATCGAGGATTACACATACATAGAATTTATACCAATAGTTATAAATGTGAAAAAACTTTTAAGAATATACAAGTAGTTTTTAAAGAAAAAAAAACCACTTGTATAATCTTGTGGAAAACCGTGAAATATTTTAAACAATGTAATATTTAACAACAACATAGAACAAAATATAATATAAACATTACAATAACAAATCAAATCGTTAAATATATTATACCCATGTTACAATAATTTGTAGGATTCCACAAAGTGTTGGTTTAAATTGCATTTTAGAATGTAAAGGGAATCAGCGAATACATCTACAATACCACCAAACTTGTGGCCTAAATAATGCATCCTATTGGTAAGTGAGTGTGATTGATAGTTAGTTGTGTATGTGTTGCAAAAGAATGTTATATTTTGTCTAGTATTCCTTGTCGGTACATGAAGTTTAATAGTCAATTAGGTTGTTCATAATTCTGTACAATAAAATTAGGTCTGAAATGATTCTTCTGTCAGACAGCGTAATTAAATGTAGTCGATTCATTAAACTTAAATAATTAATGTTTTCTATTGGAATTTTGAGTATTGAGTATTGTGTCAAAATTTCAAGTAAATCGGAGCAAAACTAACGATGGTACAGCGTTTCAAGTGACCGGCCCTCATGCTCGATTCAAGATTCAAGTACCTATGTTTTGAGTATAAAAAAAATTTAAATCGGTTTTCTAGCAAACAACATTTCTGAAGTTCGTGAAAATCATAACTCAAAATCTTAACTTGACTCGACCGATGCTTTTGAAATTTGGTACACTATTTCTACCTATAAATCAACGGGTAGTCAGAGGGACTTTTTTTACCGTTTTATAATAACAAATTCACCGAATTTTTTTAGCAAAAACCGCGTTTTTCACTTCAAAATGCTGCCAAAAAAAAAAAAAAAACGAAAAAAACTTCCTCTGGTAAACATATTACCTTTTAAACGCATTTCGATTTTTTTGTTTCAAATGATCCGGTGATGAGTTATGAAGTTCACAGCATTACAACTTTTTTCCGAGGCGCTTCCGGAGATTCGCTCTCTCGAACTTACTTATTGATATTTTTAATTGAAATTTTTTTCAAAGATACTTCAGATGTTATATTATAAAGTGTGTACGAAATAAATAAAACTAACATTATTCATATCCCAAAAACTAATGACAATACGCCATTCCGCTTTTAAAACCTTACCCCCCCCCCTTAAGGCACCAGGGGTCCTAGCATGGTCGATCGATATAGGTTTTATCGAAAATATCGGTAACTTGCCATCGCTCCCGAGCACGACTGCAGGCCGCTAACGAACAAACAAAAGTTCACAATGATTAGGGGTTCCTAATATATTTGACGTAAACTGCTATTTTTTGCAGTCGTGCTAGGGAGCGATGGCAAGTTACCGACATTTTCGATAAAACCTATATCGATCGACCATGCTAGGGGGCCTGGGCACTGTAAAAAATACTTTTGTAATTTTTAAAATTTATTTCATTTTCTGAAAGATGCATTTGTTTTAAAGAAATTCGAAAAATTCACAGAGATACAACTTTTTATGTGAAACCGTTAGAAACAGTTTGAATGTTGAATTATCCTTCAGCAAAACTTTGAATGCGTTTTTCTCGACACTTTTTTGACACGTTTTTCAAACTGATTGATAACATATTAAAAAAAACTATACATTCGATTTACATGCACGTCTTAATCTGTTCGAAAATCTACTGTCTATGGCGTAGGGGAATTTTGATATCTAAAAAAAAAATAAAAAATTGGCGGACCAGTGAATTTTATTTTCGATTTTTTATGGAAAATTTTCATTGTTCATAAAAAATAGACCTTCATAAAAATTCCCGAAGTGGTGCCATAGTGACTGGATTTTCTAACTGTTTAAGACTTAGTGCATGCAAATCGGATACGTAGTTTTTCTAATATGTTATCAACCAGGTTGAAAAACGTAGTTTTGAGAAAAACGCTTTCAAAGTTTTGCTGAGGATAGTTCAACATAAAACTGTTTAAAACGGTTTCATATAAAATGCTGTATCTCCATCAATTTTACCAATTTCCTCAAATGGTGAGAGCATTATTGACAAACGCATATTTCAGAAAATGAATTAAAAAAACATTTTTTTGCAGTGTCCTTAAAGCCTTGTTTAGGATTTGATCAAGGGAACATGGAGGCCCCACAGGTCAGAGGCCCGTGTGAACTGAATAAAAAACTTGTAAAATTACATCAACTTCACTAAGGGGGGGGGGTCATTCAACTTTGCCGCCCCGGACTTCTGACGGGCTTAGTCCGCCACTGCACTTTACCCTTTTCTAATTTCCAAAATTATTTTTTTTCTAACAAAACGTAATTTTATTCATAATTAATCTGTTCTTTTACTACATTAAGAAAGGTATAGGTAGGTAGGGCCAACACCCCACCCCATTCAATAAAAAAATAATGCAATGAAATATAATAAATAATAACCCTTTATGGCACATAAAAGGACATATACATAGAAACAAAGATATATATTATTTAAAAAAAACATTACGACGAGCCGTCTTGTCACTAAAGTGATATCTTCCAGACAACCTTTCCCAAAGAATTTTATCAAGCAGATAGGTAGTGCCTGCTGAAGCTTGTACAACATTTATATTTTAAACATATAATTAGGAATAAAACAAAACTAATGCCAATATATCCCACACACGGCACCTTCAATCACTTCAGATACTAAGTAATGTTGCAACAAATAAAAGGAAAAAAAAGTAAAATACAAATATGTTTACATATATCCTTCATATTATCCTTCATAATTAAAACAAAAGAAAAGTAAAATGCAAAAATATGTTTACATATTTATAAAGTAAAATACAAATAGGCTTACGTATTTGTATTTTAATTTTCTTTTGTTTTAATTGTAGACTTTTTATTTATTATTTGTGCATGATGTGAACATTGGTTATTTATTGGGTTATAACATAATTATTATAATTTGTTGTTTTCTTTAATGCGTGTACCTAATATTATTAACCTGTTCCTAATAATAATAAAAAAAACATCTTGAAAGCTGACTTTTTCCGAAACTTCGTTGCTCACTAATTGAAGCAAGTCATTTTTTCTCGGGACGCGGGGCCCCTTGCCGATGCGGGGTCCCTAGGCAGTTGCCTACTCTGCCTTAGGGATAATCCGGTACTGCTTGTGAGATTTAAGATTGAACCTCACAATCACTTGTGAGATTTAAGATTGAACCTCAAAATCAAAAATTGTTAAATATATTATCAATATTTGTCTTTGCAAACTTGGACACCTCAGAATGTGGTGAGGCGAAGTTAGAACCCTATCCAACCAAAGTGATGAACTATAATGCACCTCGTAACAACGATCAGATATAAACAAAATAGTAAGTGGTGTTAGAACCTTGTAAAGTAAATGATTATTTAAAATGCTTGATATTAGAACTTTGTCATATATCTACGAAAATACAACACGTACGGTTCTGAAAATTATTTTGGGTATAGAAATGAGCAAAAAATGCTTTGACATTCAAGCGTCATTTTTGAAAAAAATATCAATTAGAACTCTATCCAAATGAGGTGACAACAGTTAAATGGTTGAAAACAAGAATTTTGTGTAGGTATATACTGTCGCAAGAAAGCAATACTGCTGTGACAGCCAAAAACCAAATTGTTCACCAGAGTTCTTTTAAACCATTGGTTACAGAAATGCCATTTTTAAAATGCTTAGCTGAAAAAATATGATCTATCAAATAGTAATACATATTTAAATGATTTATAAGTGAAGAAGGACCGTGTTTTTGGCGCTTACAGTGGCCGACATTTTTTTTTGTGTACACCAAAAATATTGTAAACACCTGCTAAATGTATGATATTGAAAATCAACTTTATTTTCAACTGCATAAATTTCTATAAGCGCCAAAATATATCAATATGAAAATTTTGAATAGCTGTAAATGTGTGTCGTTATTTTTTTGGGCTAAATTTGTTTGGTTTACAACATACAAACAAAATGTGTTTGAAATGAAAACAATGTAAATGTTATTGACAATCTTTATTTGAAACTTTTAAAATGTACAGTAGAAATTATATTACACCACAGAAGACAAATGTGTACTTATTACAATGAGATAAAACAAAACATACAAACTTTTCTAATTTTTCATTAAGAAAACAAATACAGTAAGTAAAGGAAGAAAACAGAACCTCGTGCTAATTGTTCATGGGTACGGGTACTGACAAGTTGTAGTAAAGGACAAGTGTTATTAGAACGCAAAGAAATAAAATGTAGCAACTGCCGCGAACACTTGATTGCAATGCAATCTTTGAAAATGCTGTAAGCACCACCGAACGAATAATAGTTTCCTTGTAAGTGATTTTGTCGCTTCTTTTAAATATTGAATATTGTCATAACCGCCAAACGGTTATATTGTCATATACGCCAAAAAGTTACTATTTATCGTCGTAGTCACGTGACCCTGATAGATCGACGCAGAAAAAAAAAACCCTGCAAAATGGTATATAAAAAGTATTTTCGTAGTTAGCGGCGGTTACAGCAGTATTGCTTTCTTGCGGCGATACCTTGAAATTGTTTCTTATTTAATACACTTCAACAATTTTATTTTTTTGTTTATCTAACATTCCATTTTACAGAATTTCTTTGTTATAAAACTGAATTACAAAAAAGTATTCTTTATTTGAATTTTTTTTGTAAAGCACATTGTTGTACGTTTGGTGTATTTAATTGAACTGTTTTTTGTTGTTAATATATATGTGTTATATATTTCTATTAGCATAGTTACATGTGTATTTTCAAAACAACAGCTTCATATGGTGCCATTTTGTTTTGAATAGCAGGGGGGGATATATTTATTGATTTATTAAATATAGCTTTAACTTTAAAACACTTTAAATATAAGAATCAAACGTAATATACACAGATTTACAAATTTATCTATGCAGACTTACAATGAAAAATGTATAAACTTGCCCATAGTGATTCTCCCTGTATAGATTAGTTTGTTTATCTGTAGTATAAAGAAGAACATAATAAATGCCTTGTGGGACATGTTTCGTGATCCAAATATTTATCCAATTGGTCCTTAAATTTCCAATAAAAAACTGTGTTTACGAAAATTCAAATGGAATGGAGAAGATCTACAATGTCAGGCGAGTGTAAGTGAGATGGAACACTGTGGAGTGGGCTAAATGGAACATTTGTTTCAATTCAAATTTATAAGGAAGGTACTTCTAGTTTTCTATGATCATATTTTCTAATATTTTGTATTTTCAAAAAAATAATTGAATGTGTAAATTGCTTTAATTTAAAATGTGTAAAACTTTTATTAATAAAGATATATTATTATAATTTGATATTTGTTTTATTTTTAAAGCTCGGTGTATGTGCGTTCCAGTATATGTACATAACAAAAGAAATGCACAAATAAAAAGGCTGTAGACTAAGTAGATGGTCCCGTCATGGAAGCTTGAAAACTAAGTAGATCACTTTTTAAGAAAGAGTGTAAGAAACTTTGAACAGAACATAATGGATAAAATAGCAAACAGCCTTCAATGCGAGAACTTTTTATCTTTCTGGAACAAAACCAGTGCTTTATTAAAAGCAAAACATACCACACCATGCCATATTGATGGAAAATCTAAAAATAAAGATATAGCTGAGGTTTTCAGGACTTTTTGCTCTGCACCAGTTCAACCGTAAACAATGAACAAACAGATTGATAAACCAAGGCATCATCAATGTAGCAGTGTCTACGCTTTCGTCACATCACTACTTTAACTGGCAAGCACTATTTACATAACCACGTGACCTCGCCGGTTGACGCGGGTCTGGAGAGAACGTTCATCGGAGGTAGTTCATTACTTTCTGGAAGCGAGCAGGAGCGGACTTATCAACACCTGACGAGCGGCTTGGGTAGCCGGTCACGGAGCTCACACGGGGAACAATGGAATCACACGGCGATCTTTCGTAATGTAGTTTAACCTTAATCTAATAATTATTACCATGGTTTATCTATCAATCTTAGCTTCAGTAGTTTTCCTAATCTACTTAAATATTAGGATGGCGCCCGCAAATTCATTTAACTGCTTTTTATACATTTTATAGAAATATGTGACATTAACTTATATATCTCATACCTTCTCTCTTCGAGATAAGGCACGACCTGTAGATCTAATCTCTCATGAATTAACTAATTTATACAATACTAGATAACACCCACGTTGTGATTATAAATTATTAAATCTTGTTTTATAATTGAGAGTTTTATTATGTCTCTTGCTCTGGTTAATATTTACCTTTATTATTACTCATGCATCTTGGAATCGAGAGCATACCCCCTTTTAACCTTTTAACCGCTAAAAAAATATACCTAAGCAGTCGCCCCCACGCGGCACTTTCTTTTTCGAATGTCATTTTTACATAGACCCTTTTAGAAAACAAAATCATTGTCTGGATTAATCTTAAAAACATTAATAAATCTTGATAACATCATCCTCCAATATCGAAGTATCAATAAACACTAATTTGAGATCAACTGAAATGAAGATAACGTTATAATTGCGTTAATATAAACACGTCGTGAATATCAACAAACAAAGCAATCTCTAACATGGCCGCTTCTAGCAACGTATGACGTAACATATAGCTACCTACTTGCTCTTGTAGTGAAATACGAGACGCGTCAAGAAGGGCCACTGCGCCGATGCTCTATTTTTATTAATTGTTTTTGTGTTTAATTCGTAGAAATCCATTTAATTTTTTGTATTTAATTAAAATTTAATTTGATAATGTTATAATGTTTGCAAAACCATTTTCAAACTGTAAACTGAAACAGCTGTAACAAAATACACACTAAAATACTTGCAGAGCTTGATAATAACGTTATCAATTTTAATTTTATAGAATTTTAAGGAGTGGTGTGGTTTTAGTTTATAGATACTTCTATAGTTAACATTTTATTGATATTTATGTTGTGAAATTATTTTATATTGTTTTCATTGATATTTGCATTAATAAGATCGACATTTTACGGCAGTAAATCGCCGTAAAACGTTAATTTATGCGGTTGATATCGACCTAATTCATATTATTATTTTATAAATCTAAATTGGTTTACACCGGAATGCCGTATTTTTACAAATTTACTTCGATTATATGGATTTAAAGAGCCGGCTGCGGCGGAAATCGGCCGCAAATTTCTATTTTCGAGGAAATTTACCGTATTTTTACAAATTTACTCGAAATATCTGAATTCACAGGGCCGGCCTCTATGGAAACGGCCACAAATGTTTGATTTAAACAGAAATGGTGGGTATTTTTACGAATACTATGAACATCTTAATTAGAATGGACGCCTGCAACGGAAATCTGCCGCGAAATTTCGATTTACGCGGAAATATCGTATTTTCTGTGAATCAAACGGGTATCTTAATTTAGAGGGCCAGCCACAACGTGATTCGGCTGCGAAATTTCGATTTACGCAGAAATATTTTGTATTTTTACGAATTTACTTCTAATTCCCGAATTAGAATGGCCGCCTGCAAAGGAAATCCGGTGCGATATTTCGATTTTCGCGGAAATATGGTATTTTTGTGAATTTATTTCAAATAGGTATCTAAATTTGGTGGGGCGGCCGAGATGGGATTCGGTTTCGGAAATTTCGATTTACGTGGAAATATATTGTATTTTTACAAATTTACTACGAATATCTAAATTTTAAGAACCGGTCACGGCGGCAATCAACCGCAAATATTTGGTTTACGCAGAAAATATTCGGTATTTTTGCGAATTTATTACGAATAGGTTTCTGAATTTAGAGGGCCGGCTGGGTTGAGATGGCAAAGTCAAAGGTTCAGCAGAAGAAGTTGTTGGCTGAACTGACGGGATTGAGACATAACTTTCATAATGCCCAACAAAAACAATATCTGTATCGTCGTCAGTCATCACTTATTTCAAAAACACTTTCCGAATCTAACATTGCTTCAATATCAATTTCAGATAAGCCATGTGTCGACAATTTGAGTGTTGTTAAAAACAAAGTTTTAAAATTCATACGTAAACACACAAAACAAGATGTTTTTAAAATTGAATTAGTCAATTTTTAAATAATACAACAATTAAATAATTATGTACACAAAAATAAAGTAGATTTCAAAGTGGATATCGACGCACAAGCATTATTACTAATACGCTACGGGGTCCGCTCGAAAGAGACAATCAGATTCGCGCGCATTTTCAAAACTGTGACTGGCGGCTGGAGCCGCGCTCTCGGTTTTATTCTATTCCAAGATAACCAATGAAGTAGTTGATAAACATTCTCAGAGAGGTCGCACCACAAATGAATATTCTTATTTTTAATATAAATTTCGATCGTATACGGCATACATGTGCTTAGAAAACGAAGTCGAAACTTGAAAATGACTGAAGTCAGCCGCCGCGCGGTGTGAGCCACTTGATGAAATGACTTAGGTCAGCCGCCGCGGTGAAAAGATTAAATACGCTACAGTCTGGAAGTAGAACAGGTAATAAAAAGTCAAATGAAATAAATGGAAGGAAATTAAATTATAAAAATGTGATTTATTGAATATTGATTATGATGACATTGAAAGAATAAATAATGACTCTTATAAATTTATATGATCCCAGGGGTGTTTGTAATTCTCAAAGAGAATTACAACAATCAAACTAATGCGAATAAGAATTTAGGTTATGTGGAAGTTAAAAGATTAGTTGGACGCCAGAGCATTTTAACTACAATGCACAAGTAATAAATATTGAAAACATAAGGTAACCTTGACAATCTAAATAATATGTTAGGATGAAAATTAACGTTACAAATTATTCGAGACGCCATGGTGTGTCCAATTCCTCCGCCGTAGGTACGTGCTCCCTCACTGTAGGCTCGCTCAATCCAAAACTGAAGCTTGCGGTTCTCTCTGTAATAGCGAACCCCAGATGCTTACCGCGTACCAACATCAGGAACAAAAGGCGTTGTTGCCATTATTTAGGGACCAGCTGGTAGCTACCCGCTATATTATCCCCCCACCAATCCGAAATTTCCCAGGGGAAATTTCCATGAAGCCCCCTGGCGCTCGAGGAAGAAAAACGGACTCGCAGACCAAATTGATGAGCTGTCCAATGACTGCAGGCGGCAAGGAAGAAAACCAGGACCAGGATGTATACAGGTAATAACTGTTCCTCCAAGGTGACATTGCTGGAGAACAGATTCAGGAAAGTCTTCAGCGAACGGCCTCACAATATGACTTCTGCACACTTCGTTGCACATAATTGTGGATATAGCCCGAAAGCGTTGCAAAAGACGGAGCTGTAGACTATTCTTGAGGCTTGCAAGTGAATGAGATCCTGGTAGACAGACGTAATTCCCGTCCATATATTGTAAATAGTACGAGAAGCGGTGACCACCGTACTGCAATAATGTTGACATGACGTCATAATAAAACGATGACCCAGAAGAAGTTCCATAATTCAATGCAGCATCTCTCCGATAATGATGACTTCAAGAAGCTGATGACCCAAAGTGGCCCAAGGTAGAGATGGAGCTCTGGTATAAATCTTGGAGTAAAGCGATGATAATTTGAAAGAATCTTCCCATGATGATAGACTTCAAGCGGAATAATGATACAACGGCTTGATGATGATGATACGGCTTGAAGTAAGATGAATGCCATTTTCCCACATTGAACCAGCGTCGATGAACATGAAGGATACTTTCTTCTTAGTCTTGATATTGTTGAAATTTCTTGAGATTATCTTGAAGTTCCCTATGCTATACTGCCTAAATAAGGTTACCAGCAAAAAGTAAGATATAAAAGGAAAGAAAATTCAAGATGAAATACCAAAATAATTATGTAAATGTATGCTCAAAGCTGAAATTTAAAATTTCCACATAACATATTAAAGAAACCTAAATATAAAGTTTAGTAATTGTAAAACTTCATGTCTATTCAGAAGAAACAATGAAATAATATGCATTTGCAAAATTAGAATGAAAGGGATTACCGAAGTTTGAATTATCTCAGCGAAGTCAATATATGATATTTAAATGCATTTAAATTGAGATTTAGAATGGTGAATATATTATCCAATAATCTTATACCCGGTAGATATCAAAATACAAGACCAAAAACATATGAAAAAAAAAATTTTTACTGAGATATATTTATTTTATTTTATTTCTTTTATTAAATTCCCAAAATAAAACAACAGCCTGTATTATGCTGAGCTGAGTATAAAAACTGCAAAATGAAATTCTTATTTGTTTGAAAGTATTTTTCCTTTTAAAGCCCCATGTAGCAAATAATAATTCCGAGATCGTCAATAAACAAAGACCAGATTGATGGTCAAATAATAATTAAAAGATAAATGTATTCAATGTAGATGGCACTAGTATAGGCCCAATTATATTAGTAATAAAATGTTAAAATTTAATAATAATGTTACTAATCAGCAACAGATGTCATTGCTCTATTCCCATAATAAATTAAAAAAATAATTTAAGTACAACCTGTACAGTTGTTATAATAACTGATTGAAATAACTCCAATCATTATACTGGAATATATGTATTCATCATTATAATTTCAACAACAGAAATTATCAGGAGGAATTATGAAACAACACAATATTTAACATAAAACATACAAAACACATACCCCTTTTTAACTATAACGTAGCCAAAATTTTGATCTATTGTTAAAAAAATGATGTAACTTATTAATATGCAATGTAAATTTTGTAACAACGCATCACGACAGTTAAAATTACTATCTATTTGTAAATATTCGTGGAACAAAATTGATAAAATTGAAATACAGACTCACAAGGTTTCACTGAAATCCTCTCGAAAGAGATGATACCATGAGTTTCTACAATTCAACAAAATCAAAAAATTATAAAGATTAATTAAATCCAATATCTGACATCAAAAAGAGACAGACATAACCTCGTCATAAGACTTCAACTTATACGATTCTCCTCAGCATATCCATTATATGAATGTAAAGAAGTAAGAAAAAGATTCCCAAGTTTAAATTATATTTAAAAAAAATATTCATATCAAAATATTAACCGAATTTGTAAGAATCCATATGAAGTTTACAAAAGATGTCCGTAAAATTTTAGTAAACTTGAGTGGTATAAAAAGTTTAGATGTAATTTAGAAAGTATGAAAATAGTAATCTAGAAAAACATTCTAAAACTCCGTTGAAATAAAATTTTACCTAAAGTTCTGTAACATTAAACACAATAATTTAATAAGGTACGAAATATCGTCAGGTAGTAATTAAAATTATTAGCCGGAATTAAATTATAAATGTATATTGCAGCAAAAGAAGCCCGTTCTAATAATGTTGAAACTTAAATCGCGTAAAATAGAAATTAATAACCTTGAAGCAAAAACCCCATAAAATAATTTAAAATTCTCCCAAACCTGAAATAAAATTATGATTAGAAGTTAACAAAGAAACTCAAATAAATATCTAATTATGAATTAAGATTTAAAAAAAATATATATTTCATTTCAAAAGCAAAAAAAAATCAAAGCAGGTATTCAGGAAATACTGCAACAAATTAAATATTGGATCGCAAATATAACAATAATCTGAAATTACCGGATAATAAATGAAGGTATGAAAAAATATTCCAAAACTAATAAGATACTGGTGTCGCATGAAAATTTTTTTTTGTTTGATTTAAAATAGAGTTATTACTGCAATAACAAATTATAAATTTCAACATTCATGGCACAATAATACGCCGCAATATAAGATGTTAATTATCTTAGTAAATACTGAAGAAAGAAAGCCAACAAAATATCCGTAATAATTAAAATGTTGATAATAATACTGAGCATAAACACTTGGACGCAATAAACGTATAGCCGACAAAATTTTTAAAACCAATATAACAAGTAGGTACCCATGAAATTGTAACATTGTAAATCAAGAATGTAAAAATAAAATTAAATTTTAAAACACAATTTTGAGAAATTTTGTACAATAAAATCAAGAAGAAAAACCATTCTCATTAAATAATTAAATCAATCTAACTTAAAATCCGCGCTCCAAAATCTATAAGAAAATGTAAGTGACTTAGACCCCCCGTCTCTTAATATAAAATTATTGAGTAGCATAACATTCAAAAGCAAAATTTAATCCCAATATGATTGCAATAAAATTAAAACCCCAAAAGTTATAAAACAGTCACATGATTTACACCATGATGAATAAATTAGAGAAGATTTAATATGAAATGGCTTACAATTTCTTGTAGCAATCTATGTTCCATTATCTACCGTGTAAGAGGCAGTAGGTATATTAGATTCCGTCGTTAGCCAATTAATGACAATAATACTGCGGCCGTTGTTGCAAGACCCTCGCTAAAATGCATAAGTACATTATATTACGACAAACAGAATTACAGTTAGCTTACGAATTGAAGAAGTTAAAATGATAATAATTTCACTTAGAAAATTGTCCAGGGAACACAAAAGTTGCAAGATGAGGTATTTAACTAAACGGTAACAAAATTATTTACCCACATCACAAAATTGAGTTACCCTCCGGAAACAAGCAGGAAGAAAAAAGTAATAAATAAAATAAATTATTGACGCATACTTACCAACACAAAACGGAACGGATGGGACCACGGAACTCTCACATAAAACAATGCATTAAAATATTATCTACCCCGAAAATGTGACATAAAAAACTTATATAACAAAAAGGTTCTACCACGTTAGGTCGCCACTGTTGCGTATTTTAAAATAAAGAGTGTGTCGCTCTCGATTCCAAGATGCATGAGTAATAATAAAGGTAAATATTAACCAGAGCAAGAGACATAATAAAACTCTCAATTATAAAACAAGATTTAATAATTTATAATCACAACGTGGGTGTTATCTAGTATTGTATAAATTAGTTAATTCATGAGAGATTAGATCTACAGGTCGTGCCTTATCTCGAAGAGAGAAGGTATGAGATATATAAGTTAATGTCACATATTTCTATAAAATGTATAAAAAGCAGTTAAATGAATTTGCGGGCGCCATCCTAATATTTAAGTAGATTAGGAAAACTACTGAAGCTAAGATTGATAGATAAACCATGGTAATAATTATTAGATTAAGGTTAAACTACATTACGAAAGATCGCCGTGTGATTCCATTGTTCCCCGTGTGAGCTCCGTGACCGGCTACCCAAGCCGCTCGTCAGGTGTTGATAAGTCCGCTCCTGCTCGCTTCCAGAAAGTAATGAACTACCTCCGATGAACGTTCTCTCCAGACCCGCGTCAACCGGCGAGGTCACGTGGTTATGTAAATAGTGCTTGCCAGTTAAAGTAGTGATGTGACGAAAGCGTAGACACTGCTACATCATAACCAGAATGACAGTCATCACCATTGTCATCTTACCTGAGATGATTCAGCGAGCAATACACAACATGGCAGGAGGTAAATCTTCTGGTCACAATGACCTTGTCATTGAACATGCGGGGGGATATTTAACAACACTCCTCGCCTCTCTCTTCACTGCCATGATCAGGTTCAGACACATTCCGAAAGAACGAGGAACTACATTTTTTTTAATGAATAATGATCTTCTAACTTAAATAACTGCATTTTAATTTTTATACTTAGTTTCAATAGTTAAAATAATTTTCAAAGTTTTAATATTTCAAGATCCCCCGAAAACCACCGTATGTATGGTGAATCATGTGACGGCATCACTCTCCAAAAGTTTTATTTATTTTCAACAGGTGTTTTGTCATTTTGGATGGAAGAAACTATTTAATATGTAAAAACATTACTTAGGTGGAATTATATAATTCATTATATTATTTTACGCACCAGATTTTATTACGGGTTAAATCTTCCCCACAGGAAAGACTAAACCCTTTCACATACTTTTCCACAAATGATCGTCTAGTCAAATCAAGCTATGCAATTGCACTATATAAGTATAATAAATACAAAATAATACAAATACAACATGTCAACCTACCAGAGACCAAATGTGAAAATAATTCACCGACTCTAGATATTTTCATATCAGAGGGTTCGGCTCGGTGGAACTCCTAATTGGACGTATAAATCCTACTGATCCCTCAATAAACATATTTAAAAAATCTTTTGTAATCCTACATGTATTTAAAATGACTGATTTTTGCATTTTTATATATAAATTCTTTGACAAATCTAATATGCCCAAATTTTGAATGAGAGAGCTTGGTATAATGCCATTAGCCGAAATAACAAATGGTAATATTTTTATGGTCTGAGAATGCCAAATTCTTTTAATCTCGTTTCCTAAAGCTGTATATTTTCTTATTTTTTCAGAAACAGTTTTCTGAATATTACAGGAATTTGAAAAAGCGACATCAATGATATAAGTTATTTTTTAAATTTTTTCATGTAAAACTATATCAGGTCTATTATGACTAATTGTTCTGTCTGTTAGTATAGTTTTATCATAATGTAGTGTTATGATAAAAATAACTCGCCGTTTATTTTATCAAAAGAATCTAGGCAGGTGCCTAATTTTAAAGGTGTTTGACTAGTTGAAACATCAATGAAATCTATTTTTGAACGTGGAAGCTAAACGATTCGATTATTTTTTCGCAAGAATGTATATAAGACGTTTTAAAAAGCAAGCGTACTCACTTGTTGGGGTGAAGCCTAGGTGGTTGGACTGCACTCCGAAAGTCAATGTGATTATATTCCTTTTTAAAGTAGAATCGTGCTTTGTAATCAAGGATTGCGCTATTCACATCGTAATTGAGAAAATGTAAAGTGATTCTCTATCAGATGGCCGTGTTTAGCCTTTACGAAGCGCCATGAAACAGTGTTTTTCTCAGTAATATAGAGGTGCATGTTTCTTCTGCGATTTTGATTATAATTAGAACATCTCATCGATGTTATTATGGTTTGACAAATTCACCATTTTACAATTGCCGGGTAACAAGGCTATCCGCTCATAAATTATATGCGAGCCAGAGTGCTAGAGTATTTTGAAGATCACCTACAGGTGACCCACACTACATGACCAACTTTTTGCAATTTTTAACCCCCAATTTTTACGGCCGAAACCGAAACCGAAACTTCTATATAAGGTCATGTTTTCGTGGAAAAAAAAGTCAATCTTAATCAACCAGCCTTTATTTTTAAATAATATATTAATCATTCAGTCTGATATTTGAACTAAAAATAAACATAACATAATTATCACTCCTTTTCAAATAAATTATTTATGCTTTTTGAAATCGTAATCGTAAATCGCTTCGTAAATAATATTGGAGTTTTACCTACCATTAAAACTCTTATTATGTTGTCTTGCTTATCCAGAATATATGTGGCGAGCCAACCTACCTACCTGCGCTGCGAGAAGTACTTACCTACCTGCGCTGAAGTATTCGGCATATCGTCGCACCTTACGGAAAGTACCGGAGAATTCAAATTCCCTGTACATTATTCTTTTAGAACAGCAAGCCAAAACAAATGGTCCCGTTATTTTTACTTCTGTCACGCTCCGGTATTCCGATATTATTGTTAATTTTACTACTTAGTAAAAAACTATGAACAGTTAAACCTAGTGTTTTTCTTTACACGTTTACGTAGCACGTCTGATTGCTACAGTGGTGACCCCGACATACGAATTTATGAAGTTTTTTTTCCAACGTACTACGATTTAAATAAATTATAAATAATTTATCTCCCAATGTCTCTCCCAATTGGATCATCGACATCGACGGGTACACCGCCCGAAGTAAATCGTGTGGCGGTGCGAATACCTCCATTCTGCCCAAACGACCCCGAGCTCTGGTTTGCCATGGTTGAGAGAAGTTTTGAGGCATCAGCTGTAACCGTGGATGCCACGAAATTTGGATTCATCCTTGGGGCCCTGGATCCCACGTACGCCCAGGAGGTCCGGGACTTCATCGTAAAGCCTTAAAGAGCGAACTAACAAGGCGTCTCAGCTCTACCCAGGAGCAGAAAACAAGGCGACTCCTGGAGCACGAGGAGCGGGGAGACCGAAAACCTTCCCAGTTCCTCCGTCATCTACGCACCCTCGCGGGCAGCGCTGTGCCCGATGAGGTGCTGAAGACCTTATGGATGGGCAGACTCCCTCGGAGCATGCAGGTTTTTCTGGCCACACAGCAGGAAGCCTCGCTGGACAAGGTGGCAAACCTCGCGGACGCAATCGATGACTACGCTGGCAGACCAGGTATTAATGCAGTTGCCGGAGAAAATATTGAAGACGGTCTGGTTACCAAGATAGAGAAGATGATGAGGCCACTGGAAGAACTGACCACCCTACGACGAGAAATATCGGCGTTGCGTTCCAAAAAACGACAATCCAGGAGTACCAGCCCTCGTTGGCGAGACCATCGCTCTCGCAGCAGTTCCAGGGGTCGGCAACCTGAAGACACGTGCTGGTACCACTGGAACTTCAGGATCAAGGCGCGTTCATGCAGGAAACCCTGCAACTTCGAGCAGGGAAACGCCCCGGGCTCACACTGATGGCGACCAGCACCAGCAGCCCGACTCAAGTATGTCGCCTTTTCGTCACCGACCGGGTAACTCGTACCCAGTTTCTTGTAGACACTGGCGCGGACCTCTGTGTTTTTCCACGGCGTTTGGTTCAAGGTCGTCCAGCCAAGCAAGCTTACGAACTGGCGGCCGCAAATGGCAGGACCATCGCAACTTATGGCAGCCTGACGCTCGAACTTGACTTAGGTCTGCGACGCGATTTCACTTGGAGCTTCGTCATTGCTGACGTATCCAAGCCCATCATTGGAGCGGACTTCCTGGCAAAATTTGAGCTGCTGGTAGATATCCGCAACCGACGACTGCTGGACCAAGTGACTAACCTGACAACCACAGGCAAGCGAAGTAGCAACAATATTGCTTCTATCAAGACTGCCACAGGTACGTCCCCTTTCCACAAAATTTTACAACAGTACCCTATATCACGCGCCCTGATGGAGCCATGAAGGAAGTTCGCCATGCTACCCTTCATCACATCCGAACTACTCCAGGCCCTCCAGTTGCCGAACGACCCCGCCGCCTCGCTTCTGATAAACTCAAACGGGCCAAGAAGGAGTTTGAGACCATGGTCCGTTTAGGAATCGCCCGGCCTTCCGAGAGCTGCTGGGCATCGCCACTACACATGGTCCCCAAGAAGGATGACCAATGGCGACCATGCGGTGATTATCGCGGGCTGAACGCCAGAACCATTCCTGACCGATATCCTGTACGCCACATTCAGGACTTCGCTCAGGCACTGAGATGCACCAAGATTTTCTCAACCATAGACCTTGTACGGGCTTATAATCAGATTCGGAATCAAAGACGGCCATATCTACTCCGTTCGGACTCTTCGAGTTTCCAGTAATGTCTTTCGGCCTCCGTAATGCAGCTCAGACCTTCCAACGCTTCATCGATGAGATCACCAGAGGGCTGGATTTTTGCTACGCCTACATCGACGACATCCTCATCGCCTCGTCAACAGAAGAGGAGCACATGACCCACCTCAAAATCTTGTTCCAGCGTCTTCAGGATTATGGTGTGGTCATCAACCCTGGCAAATGCCACTTTGGTTTGCCTGAGGTTAAATTCCTGGGATACCTGGTGTCTGGTGCAGGCACTACACCCCTGCCAGAAAAAGTCGATGCTATTAGAAGTTACAATCGGCCAGAAACTGTAAAAGATCTCCGCCGGTTCCTCGGAGCCCTCAACTTTTATAGGAGGTTCCTGCCCAAAGCTGTAGATACACAAGCCCCACTCAATGATTTCCTCCAAGGAAATCAGAAAGGCAAGCAACCAATACATTGGACCAAAGAGACCATGGAAGCCTTTGACAAGTGCAAGGAAGCACTTGCTCAGGCAACCCTGCTCGCTCACCCCAAGTGCGAAGCTCCACTCTCCATAGTCAGCGACGCGTCTGACACCGCAGCTGGTGCCGCGCTCCAGCAGCTCATCGAAGGTCACTGGGAGCCGTTGGGGTTCTTCTCCAAGAAATTCAGTTCAGCGGAGCGAAAATACGGCGCTTATGACAGAGAGCTCCTGGCCATCTACCTCGCTGTAAAACACTTCAGACACATGGTAGAGGGCAGGATATTCACCATCTTCACCGACCATAAGCCCATCACCTTCGCTTTTCAGCAAAAGGCTGATAAGTGCTCACGGAGACAATTCCGCCATCTGGACTATATCAGCCAGTTCACAACTGATATCCGCCACGTCTCCGGAAAAGACAACATCGTCGCGGATGCTCTCTCCAGGGTCGAGACGATAGACACTCCTCTGGCTACGCAGCGCTGGCAGCTGACCAAGTGAACGACACGGAACTGGAAAAGTGCCTGCACGGAGGTTCTAACCTCAAGCTAAGAAAGGTGCGCATTCCCGACATCGATACCCAACTCTACTGCGATTTATCGACAAATATAGCCAGACCTTTTGTCACAAAGAAATTCCGTTCTGCAGCTTTCAATGCGGTCCATCAGCTGGCTCACCCAGGCATCAAGGCAACGGTCAAACTCATAACTGAACGTTATGTCTGGCCGGCCATCAAAGCTGTCACAAGGAAACTCGCACGCAACTGCCTCCAGTGCCAACTAAGTAAGGTGTCACAACACGTATCAGCACCCCTTGGAACCTTTCCTAGAACTTCATCAAGATTTGAACATGTCCACATTGACATAATAATAATGATAATAATTGGCTAATTTATATAGCGCCGTTTTCGTGGAAAATCACCTCAAGGGCGCTGTACAAATAATATATAAAAGAATTAATATTACTGGCTTAAAACTGAGATTTACAATTACAACTAGTGACTTACATCTAAGACTTATAGCTACTTATATTACTGGCTTACAACTAAGATTTACAATTATAACTAGTGACTTACATCTAAGACTTATAGCTAGTGACTTATGACTAAGACATATAGAATTTAGGGCCTAGGTGACTTATTAACACACATATTTACAATTAAGATTAGCGCCAGAAGAAGTAGGAAGTTTTGTAGCAGTGTCTACGCTTTCGTCACATCACTACTTTAACTGGCAAGCACTATTTACATAACCACGTGACCTCGCCGGTTGACGCGGGTCTGGAGAGAACGTTCATCGGAGGTAGTTCATTACTTTCTGGAAGCGAGCAGGAGCGGACTTATCAACACCTGACGAGCGGCTTGGGTAGCCGGTCACGGAGCTCACACGGGGAACAATGGAATCACACGGCGATCTTTCGTAATGTAGTTTAACCTTAATCTAATAATTATTACCATGGTTTATCTATCAATCTTAGCTTCAGTAGTTTTCCTAATCTACTTAAATATTAGGATGGCGCCCGCAAATTCATTTAACTGCTTTTTATACATTTTATAGAAATATGTGACATTAACTTATATATCTCATACCTTCTCTCTTCGAGATAAGGCACGACCTGTAGATCTAATCTCTCATGAATTAACTAATTTATACAATACTAGATAACACCCACGTTGTGATTATAAATTATTAAATCTTGTTTTATAATTGAGAGTTTTATTATGTCTCTTGCTCTGGTTAATATTTACCTTTATTATTACTCATGCATCTTGGAATCGAGAGCGACACACTCTTTATTTTAAAATACGCAACAGTGGCGACCTAACGTGGTAGAACCTTTTTGTTATATAAGTTTTTTATGTCACATTTTCGGGGTAGATAATATTTTAATGCATTGTTTTATGTGAGAGTTCCGTGGTCCCATCCGTTCCGTTTTGTGTTGGTAAGTATGCGTCAATAATTTATTTTATTTATTACTTTTTTCTTCCTGCTTGTTTCCGGAGGGTAACTCAATTTTGTGATGTGGGTAAATAATTTTGTTACCGTTTAGTTAAATACCTCATCTTGCAACTTTTGTGTTCCCTGGACAATTTTCTAAGTGAAATTATTATCATTTTAACTTCTTCAATTCGTAAGCTAACTGTAATTCTGTTTGTCGTAATATAATGTACTTATGCATTTTAGCGAGGGTCTTGCAACAACGGCCGCAGTATTATTGTCATTAATTGGCTAACGACGGAATCTAATATACCTACTGCCTCTTACACGGTAGATAATGGAACATAGATTGCTACCAGAAATTGTAAGTCATTTCATTTTATTGCTATCATATTGGGATTCAATTTTGCTTTTGAATGTTATGCTACTCAATAATTTTATATTAAGAGACGGGGGGACTAAGTCACTTATATTTTCTTTTAGATTTTGAGCACGGATTTTAAGTTAGATTGATTTAATTATTTAATGAGAATGGTTTTTCTTCTTGATTTTATTGTACAAAATTTCTCAAAATTGTGTTTTAAAATTTAATTTATTTTTACATTCTTGATTTACAATGTTACAATTTCATGGGTACTTGTTATATTGGGTTTTAAAATTTTTTGTCGGCTATACGTTTATTGCGTCCGAGTGATTATGCTCAGTATTATTATCAACATTTTAAACAGAACGGCTATTTTGTTTGCTTTCTTTCTTCAGTACTTACAAATATAATTAACATCTGACATTACGGCGTATTATTGTGCCATGAATGTTGGAATTTATAATTTGTTATTGCAGTAATGACTCTATTTTAAATCAAACAAAAATTTTTTTTGTCATGCGACACCAGTATTTAATTACATTTTGGAATATTTTTTCATACCCTCATTTATTATCCGGTAATTTCAGATTATTGTTATATTTTTTCATACCCTCATTTATTATCCGGTAATTTCAGATTATTGTTATATTTTTTCATACCCTCATTTATTATCCGGTAATTTCAGATTATTGTTATATTTTTTCATACCCTCATTTATTATCCGGTAATTTCAGATTATTGTTATATTTTTTCATACCCTCATTTATTATCCGGTAATTTCAGATTATTGTTATATTTTTTCATACCCTCATTTATTATCCGGTAATTTCAGATTATTGTTATATTTTTTCATACCCTCATTTATTATCCGGTAATTTCAGATTATTGTTATATTTTTTCATACCCTCATTTATTATCCGGTAATTTCAGATTATTGTTATATTTTTTCATACCCTCATTTATTATCCGGTAATTTCAGATTATTGTTATATTTGCGATCCAATATTTAATTTGTTGCAGTATTTCCTGAATACCTGCTTTGATTTATTATCCGGTAATTTCAGATTATTGTTATATTTTTTCATACCCTCATTTATTATCCGGTAATTTCAGATTATTGTTATATTTTTTCATACCCTCATTTATTATCCGGTAATTTCAGATTATTGTTATATTTTTTCATACCCTCATTTATTATCCGGTAATTTCAGATTATTGTTATATTTGCGATCCAATATTTAATTTGTTGCAGTATTTCCTGAAAACCTGCTTTGATTTTTTTTGCTTTTGAAATGAAATTAAATTTTTTTTTAAATCTTAATTCATAATTAGATATTTATTTGAGTTTCTTTGTTAACTTCTAATCATAATTTTATTTCAGGATTGGGAGAATTTTAAATTATTTTCTGGGGTTTTTGCTTCAAGGTTATTAATTTCTATTTTACGCGATTTAAGTTTCAACATTATTAGAACGGGTTTCTTTTGCTGCAATATACATTTATAATTTAATTCCGGCTAATAATTTTAATTACTACCTGACGATATTTCGTACCTTATTAAATTATTGCGTTTAATGTTACAGAACTTTAGGTAAAAATTTATTTCAACGGAGTGTTAGAATATTTTTCTAGATTACTATTTTCATACTTTCTAAATTACATCTAAACTTTTTACACCACTCAAGTTTATTAAAATTTTACAGACATCTTTTGTAAACTTCAAATGGATTCTTACAAATTCGGTTAATATTTTGATATGAATATTTTTTTAAATATATTTTAAACATGGGAATCTTTTTCTTACTTCTTTACATTCAGTTTTGGGATAATCCTCGTTTGTTTCAGTATAGTAATTCTTTATAAAATGTGATTACAGTTGGTGCTATGTTAGCTGTGGTTCCAACATACTTATTTGCATGAGTGATTAACATGCGGATTTGAATGTTCAACTCTCAGGCTGGTTTCCTTCACATTGCCGTTGGATTTGAGACGTCAAGTTTTCAATGGGAATTACCAAGGTCCAGTTTAGCATTTCATCATGGATAAGAGGTCATCTTAAATTACTCCATATTATTGTTTCGATTGAGTTGTTGATGGTTTCTACTGAAGTTTTGTATATAGTTTGTGTTAATTTCTTTGGAATCTTTCAATAACTTGGATTGATGAATTATAATGGGAATTTATTGGCATCTTGTTCTAGGTTAAACGTTTTGAATTATTGTTGGTTCCTTTCAATTTACCTTGGCTCACGTATTTTGAATGCAATTGCGTTAATTTCAAATTTTTAACAATTTACTTTCTAAATTCTGCTTTCTAAAACAGTAAATTTTTAATTCATGATAATTTTTCTTAATAATCTGATGGCGTTTCATTTACAAAGCGCATTGCATTTGAAACTGCTAAATTATTTTATTATTAACGTTTATCATAATGCATTTCGATTTTAGTTATTGTTGGAAGAGGATTTATTTTTTAAACTTGGGGAGATTTTAGTTAACGTTTGGGGTTTTATATCTAAATTATAGCGCTTACTTTGGGTTATCTTCATAATTACTGCGGGAATTTAAATGCTATACGTGTCAAATTTAATTTATTTTATTCAATAATTAAAAAAAAAAAAGTAAAAATTATCTCACCTAAGTTTCAAAAAAAAAAAAAAAAAGATGTCGTTAATTGGGTTTATATTTAGCTGGATTGGAAAAGGAATTTTATTTTCTACGCTACCTTGCGTAATTATCATTTTATTATAGTATGACTCCTTCAAGGGTTTAGGTTCATACAAGAAATGATTGGTTATGATGTTTTATTTTTAAATTGAATTTCGCGGGTCATTCATGGCTTTGTTATAACTTACCTACTTTAGGGATTTTAAAGGTTATACAGAACTTTGGTTGAGCAGCAAGTTTTATTTATTTCTAACATAGGAAATTATCATAACTTTCTTCCTTCGTTCCATATTAACATGAGTGGTAGAATTATCCATAATTTAAAAAAATATAATTTATTCATGAATAATAATTTCGATTTAAATTAATTATTAATTATTTAAGACAAACCTTTACAAAAGTATTATTTCGGTTCACAGCTGTTGTTTGGTTGTACATACCTTAAGGGATTTTTATTGTCAATCGAATAGCAGTTGGTTTCGTTATTCTAACTTGTAAATTTATAATGCTTTGTGATTTCATTCCATTAAAAAATTATTATTATTTATACACAGTTCTCGGTTCTCGGTACATTCGCTAATGACTGTATTATTATTACATATAAGTACATCAATACGTCGCCGTCGGTTATTTACTTTCATTTCAAATTACATTCAAGATTCATAGTTGGTTCGTGACTATGCGTACATTGAATAATAATTTATTTTTTCATTTGGGTTACTTGTTATAATATACTCTGTTGTTATAAAATAAAATAGTTTTACCTACCAATAAAACTTATATTATGTACCTAACCTCATTTAAAACCTATATTGAGAGAAGCATTCTCAAATCCCCTTTCGCGTGGCCTTCCCCGATCTTTTTTAGTACCTTGTGGCTGTCAAGTGGTCACCAGATGCTAAACAAAAGTATCTACATACATCTAACTTTTGTTTATGGCATTTTTTTCTCATTAGTTCTCACCAGGCAGTGATTGCCTAGGTTTTAAATGAGGTTAGGTACATAATATAAGTTTTATTGGTAGGTAAAACTATTTTATTATGTATCCTGAACCGTCATTTAAAACCTATATTGAGATCTGTTTGTTATCGACTGGTGACCACTAACGCTAATGTGATGATATTAAAATATGTTAAACACTGGAATACCTACTCATGTGTTACAGTGGGTGGAATAGAGAAGTCACAGACAATGCCCTATTTACCTCTAGAGAAGTGTTAACTTCTCTTCTATAGAATTTGGCAAAGGTGTCCCGGCTCCTCCAGTTCCCTCGAGCCAGGATGTCATCCAGTTTAAAATTATCCAGCCAGTTAAGTGATGCCACTGCTGCCCGTACGCTTCCCGGTGCAGCTGTGGTCTTAGCTTCTTCTAGAATCGTTTTGACCCAACGGGCAATGGCTGTTCTTGAAGCTGCCTTAACTGCTCCTGATGTAGTGATGAAGAGTTCTGTTAAATTCTGCTTTGTTTCTGTCTTCTGTCCGTTCTTTGGAGATTTCAACCAGTTCCTTAATCCAGTATGTTTGGTCTATATTTGGTTGATTGCCATTTAACAGCCTCCAACCTGACTGTTGGTACGTAGCGGAGTCTGTTTTGGAACCGAAAACTGGCCATAACGAGACCCCTTCCTCATCTACGGATAATTTGTCTGGTGAACAGTGTAACAAGGTCAGGTCATGCCCTCTTCGTCCCGAAGCTAATAAAAGTAAAGTCGCTGCCCTGCTTGATGTTTCAAAGAGATTCAACTTTTTGGGTGGGTTAGCTTCTAACCAGGTCAACACCACTAAAGGATCCCAGATAGGAGATTTAGCCAATTTAGGATGTCTTAATGCTGCGGCTTTGAGTACTTGTCTGACTAGAGGATGTGAACTTCGGTTTCCTTCTTCAGGGCTACTGAAAGTTGTTACTACCGATTTATGAAGTCGAACTGTGCTGGGAGAGAGACTATCTTCTAGACTAAGATCTGTTAAAAATCGTGCTAGGTTACTTCCTGTAGGGACATTCGGGTTTACCCCATGATTTAATGCCCCCTTTGCCACCTAAGCCAAGCCGGTTTGTATGTTTTAAGGGTGGACTCTCTCCAACCCGACTTTAAAAAATCTTTCTGTTTGTCCAACCAATCTGTTAATGACTGACTCCACCCCGGCACTTCCACACCTCCAAAATGAAATCCTCTACTTGTGGTGGGGTTTCAAGGTTCTGGTGTCTATCAGCACTTCTATCAGTTTCAATATGGTGAATGGAGGACTCGCTGCTCGATTTTTTAAGTCTGGTCTCCAGAATACCTTCTTCCATCTCGGGGCTACAATCAAGTATAGGTCCTTGACCCGGTTCAGGTGTGCTAGAACTCTCGGTATAAGGCACGGCGGGGGGAACACCCAAACTAGAGGAAAATCCCACTCTTGAGTCCAAGCATTGAAAAATTTTGCCTCTTTGTCGAATGCATTGAGGGACACATAATCTTCTACGACGTGGGCTTCTGATGCATACCGATCTATAGTTGGCGCCCCCTATTTTGCAAAAACTTATTTTGTTGCAGCCGGTAAAAGATGCCATTTCGGAGGTTCACGTTTTCAGGAGAGTTGATCTGCTACCTCGTTGAACCTTCCCGGTAAGTAGTGGGCGGAAAGTGAAATGTGATACGTGTCTGCCATTTGAAGGACTTGACGAGTCGCTTCAAGCAATGTCTTGGATCGTGTGTCGCCTTCGTTATGGTATGTGACCACCGATTTGTTGTCTGACTGGGTAAGAAGACCCGAGTCTGACAGCTCTGGCCCGTGAGGAGTAAGTGCTGCCAGCACGGCGAGCATATCCTTGACATTGCTGTGGAGTGGTTGTTGTGTTTGGGACCAAGCTCCATTCAACCTGAGGCCGTTTAGCTGCGCGCCCCATTCCCAGTCCGAGGCATCAGTCGTGAGGTTGTGGCGAATTCCCGGTAAGTAGTGGGCAGACAGTGAAATGTGATACGTGTCTGCCATTTGAAGGACTTGACGAGTCGCTTCGAGCAATGTCTTGGATCGTTTGTCGCCTTCGTTGCGAAGGTATGCGACCACTGATTTGTTGTCTGACTGGGTAAGAAGACCCGAGTCTGACAGCTCTGGCCCGTGAGGAGTAAGTGCTGCCAGCACGGCGAGCATTTCTTTGACATTGCTGTGGAGTGGTTGTTGTGTTTGGGACCAAGCTTCATTCAACCTGAGGTTGTCTAGCTGCGTGGGTTTGAATGCAAGTAGCTTGCTTGTAACATGCGAAGGTTAAGCCTGCCTCTACGAATGGCGAAACTAGCAAAATTGAGGGTACCCAAGAGGCCCTGGGCCTGCTCAAGTGACCATCTACCTAGATTAATGTATTGTTTCAGTAACTTTGTTATTTTCACTCTTTTTTCTTGCGGGAGATCTTTTAAATCAGCCCTTGAATTCCACATAATTCCCAGATATTCAATTTTCTGAACTGGACTTGGAGTGGATTTAAGGAATTGTATTATCCAATTGGTAAGATAAGTAAAAACCTTTGGAGCAGATAATAGTCCAAAGGTAAAGGCAAACATCTCATTTGAAGTAATTCTCCTTAAAAATGAGTCTTAAGAAACGGCGATGGTTCCACTTTAACCATCCAGTCCCCCGGTTGAATAAATGGTGCAATCTTATTAAATGCCGGTAGCTTGCGACTGGCACACTCCCTAAATTTGCCTATAGTTAAAAAATTGTTCAAGCGACGAAGGTTGCAAACCGGTCTAAATGACCCGTCTTGCTTCGGTATGAGAAACATCCGTGACAGAAATGAAGGAGATATTGAAGGCGATGCCAATATCTTTTCCTTTTTCATTTTGTCTATTTGTCGCGTCATTTCTTTTGTGATATGAGTTTTATATGTGGAACTTACCGTGTCTGCCAGTATACTTAGCATGGATTTCTGACGGAAGGGTAGCTTGTACCCTCGCAACATCGTTAACAGCATCGGTGGGGCTCCTAAATCATCCCAATTGCTTAGGAACTGTCCTAACTGTCCCCCCTGATACTCTCTCTGGATAGTCAGACTATCCTTGTTGCCAAAATTGGCCTGGTTGGTCCTCTCTTCCTCCTCTGGACTCATGTTAGTTGGTTCGCTCACCACGGAAGGCTTTGCTATCGCGAAACGTCCTGCCTTCCCGAAAGGGCCTGCTGTCGCGAAAAGGCTTCCTCGCTGGCCCTTTATACTTGGGCAGCTGCGTGCTGGTTGATGGTTGAGGGGCGAAGCTCGAAATTGGGAGGCATTTATCCAGCCCTCCCATTCGCTTAATCTGAGATTCCAATTTGCTTGGGTCAAAAAGATAACCCGCTGCTGGAGGAATATTTTTAACCGCTTCCCGTACACACTGACTCTTTACTTCATTGAGGATTGCGTCCCTGTGATGCTGGATCGCGTTTGCTCTCTTTCCGCAGACCATCTACAGAACATCTGTAATCACTGCCTGCTACTCTGTATCCGGAGTCCTTCCTCTACTCTCCAGTTCACAGTTCCTGCAGAGATTTTCTGAGGCACTCATTCTGCAGAAAGAGGGAATGGCTCAATGCCCCACAGAATTTATCTAGGATTAACGAGACCAATCCCTAGAGAAGTTGATGCACCACTCTCCCGTGCATCTTCCGATCTTCTGAGTCATGCTCGTATTAATTCATGGACAAGCCGCCGCATTTTTATGCACAGATTACGGAAATTATACTTCATTTCAACAATTATTACAAGAAACAACTATTTACGAACATAAAATAGGTTATTAGGTTCTTTTTAGGTAAATGAAGTAATTAATGCTTTTTTGGTTTGAAACGAAACTTCGCAAATGTCATTTTCAAATTTATGCTATTTATTATTTAAAGTGTAGCGGCATGCGGCGGCTTGTCCATATTTTACCAAGCTCGTTTTTGAAGCCAAAAAGTTTTGAATAAATGAGCTTATATATGGCTTATACGCTTCACTTGGGCCGAAAGATGATCGATCTTTTTTCGCCAATTTCGGCAACTTTCACTTCGACTCTTTTGATCAAATCACTTTATTTATTTCCTATACTGTCATCTCTACCGAATCGGATGAGAAAATTTCGGACCCGCTCATTGTTTCAAACACAACACAACACATGTCAATCACAACACAAGATACAAACAAAGAAAACAGACAAAGAAACAAAGGACCCAAAATGCAGACAATCTTTGCTGTGTTCACCACATATATTGTCATTTATCGGTCTTAAACTCTGTTTTTAATTTTAAAATACTTCGAACAGCCTCGCTGTTATAACATAAAGTATGATTTTGAAATAATTCTTGCTTTTTTGGGGAAAAATCGTTATAAATTCGGAGCTACTACAAAACGAAAATGCCAGCGACGGAATTTAATACGCTAATGAGAAAAAAATGCCATAAACAAAAGTTAGATGTATGTAGATACTTTTGTTTAGCATCTGGTGACCACTTGACAGCCACAAGGTACTAAAAAAGATCGGGGAAGGCCACGCGAAAGGGGATTTGAGAATGCTTCTCTCAATATAGGTTTTAAATGACGGTTCAGGATACATAATACATAATTTTCGTTACAACCTTCATTTTGTTATAGATGACATACCTAACTTTGTTTTTTTAAATAAAATTTTCTTACGACAAATAAAATACCTACTTACTGGTGAAATGATTTATACACAAATCTTTCGTCATACAAATTTATTTTACGTAATATCGCAGATGCTATTAAGTTTGCTTAAAGTGAACATACTTAACTATTTAATATTTTCTGTTGCAACTTAAGTTTGCTATATTTAACTTTTATCAACCTTTTCGTTGGATTTATATGGAAGTTTTATACAGCTTAGTTGTTTGCTAAAGTTTAAAAAAAAAAAAAAATTTTTTTTCGGGAACCTAAATTTTCTTTTCCTTGTTGCAAGTGTGCTTTCAACTGTTCATGTTGTCTTTTCAACGGAGTTTTATACAAATGTGAGTTGTTTTGATGTTTTGGTCGTTTCCGATCAGTAAGGAAGCTGACATCGATGTTTGATACATCTGATACTTCGTGGAGATTAATTTTCGGATTTAATCTTCAATTTTTTTTTGTAACGGTTTCAGTTTATTTACTATCCCCTTTTATTTACGTAAATAAGGAGCATTTCTCTTTTCCGGTTGAGAGAGATGTGAATTTTTTATAATAGCATACATTCGATGTTCATATATATGAACACGAATATGAACCTCGAATGGATGTTTTGTGTTGTCTTGTTTTGTCTTGTCGGTTTTGTAATTTGTCCTTTGGGTATTCGCGGCTTATTTTTTCGGATTTTAACTTTTAAGCCTCGTCTTTAATCATGGTGGAAATTGTTTCACTATTTTTTTTTTCTTATCTTGCAGCGGGACGATATTAACGCGAGACATGTTAGTTTTCTAATCCTCTGAGCACGTCAGTTAGTTTGTTTTCGCGTTCCATGCTTTAGTTTTAGGGCCTCTGAGTTCGCAGCACAATTCTTTTGGGAATTGATCGTAAGAGTTTAGATTTAGGTAGCTTATCCTAGTCTTTCTCAACCGCAGGAAGAGAGAGGAACCCTTGGCGTAGATGTATTTCCTATGATGAGGGTAGGTCTCTTGTCCTCCGCAAATAAGATAGGTGTTTTGAAGTACATAACGTTATATTACGTGTGGGTATTTTCCTATTTTTTTTTCCATCTCAATATGAGGGTTTAAAATGGATATGCTGAGGAAAATCATTTAGTTGAAGCTTTACGACGAGTTACGTTTTGGATAATTTTCAATTCACTGTTCATATTTTATAGGAAGTATTTCCGTTATCTCTAGATAGAGGATTTGTGTGGAATATTGAACATTTTCAGGGTTCGTTTTTTAATTTATGTGGGTTCATCGAATAACTTTTACAAAGTAATATAATACATTTTACATCGGATTTAAGTGTAATTTAATTATGATTATTATTTTTTGAACCGTTCTATAGCATAAATGGTTAGTTGGGGTGGTTTTCTGTTTTATGTTTTGTGTTTTAGGATACGTGTTCCTTCCTTGTGCAATTCTCCTCTTAGTCAGGGAAATTGCATGATGAATCTTTCAAAATAATGTGTTTGGTTCTTCCTTCAGATTTGAAACAACATTTTTTTATAATAAATTATTAATAATTGTTAACATTTTTTTCCTTTATTTTCATAGGGAAAGTAACTTGAACTTTGGGGTTTTCCCATTACATAAATTATTGTGTTTAATCACATTTTTTTTAACAGCAGAGTGCCTGTTTATTTAAATTTTGCTCACTCATAAGAGATCGACTACAATTTTATTTTATTATTATCAATATTACTTCAGCAGATTTGGACTTTTGTCTTGGTAAATTTTATGACATGACTGTTTGATACAGTTTTCAAATATTTTAACTTCAATAAACATATGCTTTTGTTTTGCTATCAATATAATATTGGGTTTTCATTACCGTAATTTTGAATAAATGAATTTAAGAATTTTATTATGTATAATTTATTCAATAATTTATTATAATTTATTTAATATAATGAGGACTTTAGTCGTGGAAAAATTTATCACATTGATGTTTTAAACAGTTTTAGATATTTCAAATTGATTATTTACATATTTCTTTGAAATCAAAACATTATTCGGTTTTCAATACCTACATTTTTAATAATGATTATAATAATTTAATAAATTCTAATTTAATTAATTTCTCTCGTAATTTCGGAATGATCTTTATACCTTGTTTTTTAAAAAAAGAATTTTTTTTTCTTGCGGTATTATTTTGGTGTGGATTTATTTGTATAGGTTGTTTACAATGATTTATTTGAGTCTTATAGTTATCATTCTTCGTGATATTTTTTTTTTTCTTCGCGGGTAAACCATGATTTAGGAAGTTTTAGCTTTAGAGAACTTCAAGAAGATTTTCTACATTTGGACTTCTGACGGACCATCACATTTGGACCACTACATCTGGCTTTCAACCACTTACACAATCAAGAAATCATCGCATTGGAAGGACGTTCTTCTTCGTTAATACTTTGGCCGTTCTTTCAAGCAGTCTTGGCTCCACTTGGCCTCATCATTTTGGACTTCACCTTATTATTTTGGGTCTTCACCTCTACATTTGGCTTCCACTTCAATCAGTGCAGTAGAAATATGCAGAAGTCTATTTGGAAGTTCTTACTGGATACAGCCTACAGTTCTTCATCACAAAGAAGGAGGATTTTTCTCTTAGCTGTCATAGAAGATATAAATTGAAGACAGAACATTGGTCATCGTCTTGGAAATTCAATACCAAGTTTTAACCTCAAGTATCACCGCGCACCAAGGGTATCCCGCTCATCTACCTCTCTCAACTACTACGTTTTGGAAGTCTTTTGCAATCTATGGACTGGATAAAACAATTCCTGGAGTCTTATGCTAACAATTCACAAGAAGTTCATTGGAGATTTCCACGCTTCACTTATAAAATTTTGAAGGCATGATCAGCAGAATTTTACTTGGATCAAGCGCCAGGAGGCTCAAAAAAAAATTCCTTTGGAAATTTTTTTTTCCTTGGCTGAGGGGGTAATATAGCAGTGTCTACGCTTTCGTCACATCACTACTTTAACTGGCAATCACTAGTTACACAACCACGTGACCTTGCCGGCTGACGCGGGTCCTGAGAGAACGTTCATCGGAGGTAGTTTTTAGTGACTTTCTGGAAGCGAGCAGGAGCGGACTTATCAACACCTGACGAGCGGCTTGGGTAGCCGGTCACGGAGCTCACACTTGGAACAATGGGAACACACGGCGATCTTTCGTAATGTAGTTTAACCTTAATCTAATAATTATTTCCATGGTTTATCTATCAATCTTAGCTTCACTAGTTTTCCTAATCTACTTAAATATTAGGATGGCGCCCGCAAATTCATTTTAACTGCTTTTTATACATTTTAATAGAAATATGTGACGCTCATCAAGCACAAGAACTAGTTTCTTCTTTGGTGAGATTGCAATTTTAAATAATTTGTGTACCGATATGTAATTTATATAAAACCACTGTACTATATATCTATATTAAATAAAAAAAAAAATTAAAAAAACTTATATTACTTTTACCTTCTCTCTTCGAGATAAGGCACGGCCTGTAGATTCAATCTCTCTTAAATTAACTAATTTATACAATACTAGATAACACCCACGTTGTGATTGTAAATTAATAAATCTTGTTTTATAACTGAGAGTTTTATTATGTCTCATGCTCTGGTTAATATTACCTTAATTATTTACACATGAACTCGTAATCTGAGCATACCACCTTTCTTTGAAATACGCTACAGTTTTTACATAATATTACAATTCGAGAATACGGGTGCAAAAAGTATAATGAAGGTTAACTGGATTTACGGGAAGGTATAGATATTTTAAATAAATTAATAAATTTAATAGTCGATCTTTACTGCATTAAGGTGATTCATCGCTCACCAGTAAACAGATTGAGGTATCACAATTAACAGATTACATTAAACAGATTGAGTTAACTATAAACAAAGAGAAAAGAGGAAAAAAAACTATTAAAAATTGCGAAGTTTAAATAGAATGACGAATTTATGGAAAGGAGTATCGGAAAAAGTGAGTTTTCAGTTTGGATCTAAATTCCGCTGAGTTGGTTATGCATCTCAATTCCATAGGAAGTTTATTCCAAGCTTCGGGGCCGGATACTGCGAATGCACGATCACCAAACTTAGTGTTCGGATTTCGCTTAGGTTCTTTCAACCTTCCAATTGCAGAAGATGTCGCTGGTCTAAGAGTTGAAGCTCTAGATTCGTTATGCAAATGTTAAATGTAGAGTCGTTTATAAAAAAAAAGTAGATTCTTGCGAGAGCTCCGAAGGGGCGACAATAAGTCGCCTATACCGGGGCGGGACAGTGGTGGGTGCTTCAATGATCTAAGAGTTGACTGCCTTAGACCAATATTTTCCGGAATGCATAGTTTAGAGAAATAGGGAGGAGCCATTTCATTGATAGATTTAAACACCATCCAGCATAACTTGTATTGGATCCTTTCAGGACACTTCAGCCAGTGAAGATTTCGGAGGTGTTCCGAAAGGTGCGAAAATTTGGGTACTCCAGTGATAAGTCGTGCTGCGGCGTTGAAAACCGATTGTGCAACAGTTTGGGCGAGTACTTGCCTAATTTAGACAGTGTTGTAGCCACGCGGGTACCTGATAAGTTTGACAGCCGGCCGTTAATGTACAGGCGCCGGTAAGAGGATTACGAGAAGTTTCAGTAGGTTCGTCAGTTGGTTCCTGGGAGTGCATGGTGTAACAGCTGTACTACAAGCCGTCAAAGGTCATGGCCGAAATACACGTGAGCGAAATAATTTATAATGAATCATCACGAGATAATTTTAACTTTGGCTATTAATTCATTAGCATTTATTTAATCCTTATAAATATGTATAGTTTATCTGTACAGGCGCCCATTAGGATTTTAATGATATGTATTCGTTAGTTTGATACCACATGTTCCGAGTACTAATTTAACATTAATTGATTACTGTAGGTAGTCAACCACCCCTGTAGATTCAATAATTCAATACTCATGCTCTACTATTAATGTTTGAGATTAAAGAATAAATGTTCATCTTTGTTACTTTAACATTCCGTCTTTTCTTTCTTTGATCTACCCACATCTCAGTTACTTGTATTCCGGATATGTATTAAGTGTTTATTATAATATGAGATTATTTGGGATGGTGGTGACTGCAAAGTTAAGTAACTAGGTAAGATTATCGTTACAATCTGGGCCCAACGTAATAAAATAACTTAATGTGGCGTCTCGGACATGTGGTCGTGTATTTTATTGTTTCTTTCTTGGTTTGAATTGTCTCGTGATGATTTGTTGTTTGTTCATGTGTGTTGTCGTCAACGGCGGCTTGTTGTATCACCTGCATAGACACGTGTCTCCCGTTAGTTTATAGTTTATCAATTTTTGCTTGCGAACCAACTCACCGGCGTTTTGCGCTTTTCAAACGTCTCCAGTTATCTGGCGACATTTTATTATAATTTATCTTGACATGCATGGGAAACATTTCCGAGTATTGTTGTAACATGTTGTGTTGTCGCATGTTCTAATAACTTTTGTTTTATAATCCTTATAGTTAGGTTATGGAATTTACAATTGTCACAAGGAGTAAAGCAGATACAATCAACATGGCGAAAGCTGGTGAAACTTCGGCGGCATCGATCCCCGTTTCGTCTCCTTTGTCGGTTCCTGTGCATAAGTGGAACATTTCTTTTGACGGCTCAGCTGGCGTACACGATTTCATAGAGAGAATCGAAGAGCTCGCACTAGCTCGAAATGTGAGTAATGCTTCACTTTTTACATCTGCTGTTGAATTGTTTTCTGGTGATGCACTCTTGTGGTATAGAGTAAATCGCTCCTCATTTACTTCATGGTCTGACATCGTCGTGGCTCTGAAGGAGGAATATGAGTTTCTGGATCACGAGAGACGACTGTTGGCTCAATTGAGAGCTACCGTTCAAATGCAGAAGGAAAATTTAAACTCCTTCATTACTCGTATTCTCATTTTAAATAATCGTCTGTCATCGAAGTTACCTGATGATGAATTATTGGAAATCTTACAATGTAACATGTTGCCCAGATATATTCAAAAGTTATCGCTATCGGTAATTCCTGATATAAATACTCTAATACTCTGAAGAAACTGGGGAAAATGATTGAGTTAGCGGACAGCCGCTCGAGTGACAGGGTTCTTTCTTCTACTGTTTCATCTAATAACCTAAATTCTGTCAGAAATAACATTTCTCATAACAGGAACAGTAGTAGGAATTATAATTCAGGAAATGTCAACCCCAATGTTAGAAATAACCGTCGTTTTATGAACCATGATAATCTTAGCCCGTCAAATAACGTTTCCAGGGAGGTGCATTGTTTCCGCTGCGGGAGACCAGGAGTAAAGTCTCCAGCTTGTGGCTGCCGCCGTTCAAAAAAACTGAATACCCCGGAGTTCCAGACAGCGGGCGTTAAGACGTCGACGCTCGCCGAGGAGACTTCCGGGGAATGGGCTTCGTGGCTGGCTGTAGTAAGAGATTTTTATAAAAACTTAAATACTTCAAAGGAGATGGGAGCGGTAAACAGGGACAACCGTCCTCACATTTCTTTTCAAGTTTTAGGGTTAAATTTTTCTGGTCTTTTAGATTCGGGCTCTCACATTTCCATTTTAGGGAACAATTTTCATAGGAAATTCTTAGATTTGGGTTTCAAGCTTTCCAAGCTAGACACTAAGTTTTCTTTAGTTTCTGCTACAGGTCATTCTGTTGTTTGTTCGTATAAAATTACGGTACCGATTCGTTTTGATAACGCAGAGAGGGTTTTCAGTTTTGTGGTTATGCCTCAGATAAATGCTAACATTATTCTAGGCTGTGATTTTTGGAAAATCTTCAATATTTGTCCAAGAATTTCAAAATTGATGGCTTCTAAGGAGTCGGTCAAAACACAGGGTAGAGCTGATGCAATAGGTTTAGAAAACGCAGAAAACTTATCCATTTCGCAACGCTCAGTCTTAAATAAAGTAATTCGGGAGTATGTTTCCTATTCGGGTAATCGGCTAGGTAGAACATCCTTAGAGAAGCATGTCATTGACACAGGTAATTGCTCTCCGATTAAGCAACGGATTTATCCGATTTCACCGCACCTACTGCCGCAGGTACACAAGGAATTAGACAGACTGTTAGCTTTGGGAGTGGTTGAACCTAGCAATAGCGCGTGGAATAATCCAATTGTGGTAGTACCAAAAAAGAATGGCACTTACCGGTTATGTCTTGATAGTAGACTTTTGAACGCAAACTCTAAACGCGACGCCTATGCGACTCCGTTCATTTCTGATATTTTGAATAGCTTGGGGGATGCTCGGTATTTAACAACGCTAGACTTGAATGACGCCTTCTTTCAAATTCCCTTAGAAGAGAACTCAAAAGAAAAAACCGCATTTACGATCCCTAAAAGAGGTTTGTTTCACTTTGTGACCATGCCTTTTGGCCTTCACGGGGCGAGTTCCCGCATGATGAGGCTAATGGACAAGGTGTTAGGGCCACAATTTGATGGCAAAGTGTTCTGTTATCTGGATGACATTATCATAATTCTTCATTTGAAGAACATATAGAGACACAGTTATTTTGTTTTCGCCTAGGAAAAAATAATCTTTTTTAATTATTTTAACTAATATTTTTATGTTTTCTGGTCAATAAAAATGTAGTGTGTTGTTCCTTGAGGATTCTTCTCCCCTCTGATCTTCCAGGAGTCACTTTTCGTCGCTGATTTCCAGATATTTATAACCTTTTTTATTTCTGTCACTTTCCATACATTTTTTCTTTTGTAATTTTGTGAACAATGGAGGAGGACCCCCCTGGACACCCTAAAAAGCCCCCAGATCCTCCCCCTGACCCCCCAGATGGTGAAAATGTAGTAATTTCAGACAGTGAATCTGTCATTCTGACTACCACAAAAAAAAGGAAGTTTAGTCCCTCTTCCTCAATAAAACATGACTCTCCTTCTTCTTCTCAGTCTTCACCTGCTCTTCCTCAACCTCCTCCTACAAACTTTTATTCTCCTCATTCCTGTGGCCTGTTCATTGTGTACGCTCAAAAAACTGAGCAAGGTAAAACTATCCACCCTCTTGAATTTGGTAAATTTCTATCAAATAGCAAGAACCTTTCGATTAAGCCTGGAGGTGTAAAAGCTGAGGGTCGCTTCCGAATCTCTGTTGAATTCCTCTCAGGTTCAGCCGCCAACAACTTTATCAAAAACATATTTATTTCATCAAATTCTAAATTCAAGGCGTACATCCCAACTTTCAATGTCACTCGAATGGGCCTCGTCAGAGGTATCTCGACCGATCTGTCCATTCCAGAAATCCTGTCTTCACTTTCAACCCCCCAACATATCGGCAATCCCATAAAAGCCAGGAGGTTAAATTATAAGGACTCTTCTGAGGGCATCGTTTCCTGGAAGCCCTCCCAATCTGTCGTCATCACATTTGAAGGACAATCTCTTCCCTCCCATATTTATTTATTTTTCAACTCCTTACCAGTTGAAATGTATACTTATCCCACCACTCAATGTTACAATTGCTGTCGTTTTGGTCATACCAAAGCTGCATGCAGATCCCCTCCCAGATGTTTCAAATGTGGAGAAAACCACACGGCTGACCAATGTTCTTCTCTCTCTTCACCTAAATGTTTTAACTGCTCAGGTGCTCATTCCGCCATTAACTCTTCTTGTCCGGAACAATCTCGCCAAAAAAATATAAAAATTTCTATGGCCTCTGAGAACTTGTCTTTTCTGCAGGCTTCTAAACTATTCCCGCTTGTCAAAAAATCATTTGCTGAGGTTTTATCCAGTAACTCTTCATCTAACCCACCCGCCTCCTCCTCAACATCTTCTCGTTCAACTAAATTCACATACAAAAACCCTATCTCTAAACCGGCTCCTGGATACGATCAGCAACAACACAACTCACTTCTCTTAAATCCCAATGGTTCACCTCTTTCAAATGCCACAAATGGGTGCGCAAACAATTATAATTCATCCTCAACAAACCATCAAAAGCTTTCTGAACAATTCTCCCAAGATAATTCTTCATTTATTCAAACTCTTATTATGCTTCTAATTGACCTAATTTCTTCTCAAACTAATCTACCGTCCAACGCTGCTTCTATTATTTCCACATTAAAATCATTTATTCAAAATGGCTCTTCAAGATGTCAGAATTCTTCAGTGGAATAGCCGCAGTGCTATTTCTAACAAATCGAACCTTCTTAACCTATTAAATTCAAACCTTGTTTCTGTGGCTGCTATCTCGGAGACATGGTTTACTCCATCCACCCACTTTAATGTGGGAGGGTACTCCTGTCTCCGCGATGATCGCCCGGAAGGTACGGGCGGTGGTGCTGCCCTTTTTATTAAAAAATCCCTTTCGTTTTTCCCAATTAATATCAAACCCCCCAATGCTGACTTTCAAATGGTTGCAGCTAAAATAAAGGACACTTCCTTTGTTTCTATCTATCTTCCCCCAACATCGCACTTCAATAAACAAGCGTGGTTGCAAATTGTCCGTCAACTAAGCCCTCCTTTCTTTTTATTGGGTGATTTTAATGCCCATTCCCCCGTCTGGGGTTCTGCTTTCTGTGATCGAGACGGTCGAAGTATGATGGATTTCCTAGATGAATCCAACCTTTTTCTTTTGAATGACGGATCTCCTACTAGAATCTCTCGCCCCAACACAAACCCCAGTGCAGTGGATCTCTCCATATGCTCTACTAATCTGGCACCTCTCTCCTCGTGGGTGGTGTCCCCCGACCCTTGCTCTAGTGATCATTTCCCGATCACCATCACTTATCAAACTTCTTTCCATTCAGACAAGTCCCATATTTCGACAAAGATTAAAACAAAACACACCAAATGGGACGAATTTAACTCACATATGGATAAGTTTATACAAAATTTATCCTATACTGATACATTATCTGTCAAAGATGACTACGATAACTTCAAATCAATGCTCGTAACTGCAATCAATAAATCAAATCCTCCCCCTAAACCCAAATCTCTCAAAAAACTCCCTCCGACTCCCTGGTGGGATGAGGAATGTTCCAAAGTAGTGAGAATTCGGAAAGCTAAATCTCTTGCCTATCGTCACAATATGACTATGGAGAACTATCTCATATACAAAAATGCCGAAGCCAATGCCAAAAGGGTATTGAGGTCAAAAAAAAGATCCGGGTGGTACAACTTCTGCAGTTCAGTATCTCCGAACACTCCAATTTCGGAAGTTTGGTCTATGATTCGAAGATTTCGATCCTCCTTCAGTCCAACATCTCCTCGAGCTTCTCATTCTAAATGGATAGACGAGTTCTTGGACAAAATTGCCCCCCCCTTCTGTACCTAACTTAGATGAAATAACTCCAATCCACAACACTCCTATGTCTGATCATTGGCTAGACTCTCCATTCACTTTAATTGAATTAAAAAATTGTTTATCAACAGTCAAGGACTCATCTCCAGGCAGAGATGGTATACCTTATAGCATTATCAAAAATAGTAATGATAATGTTCTAAATCACTTTTTATGCATCTTAAATAAAATCTTCCAGACTGGCATAATACCTGATGACTGGAGTTCTCAAATAATCATCCCAATTCTAAAATTAAACAAATCACCCAATTCTGGATCCAACTATAGGCCAATTGCTCTTTCATCCACCCTTAGTAAAATTTATGAAAAATTAATTAAAAACCGGTTAGAATTTTTTGTCGAGAGTAATCATCTTCTCTCTCCATCCCAATTTGGATTTAGGAAAAAGAAATCTACACAAGATAACCTTGCCATCATCAGCACTGATATTAATTTATCCATTTCTAACAAAGAAGTATGTCTTGCAGTCTTTATAGACATAGAAGGCGCCTTTGACAATGTTTCCATCCCAATTCTTAAAAAAAAACTTTTAGGCCTTGGCTTACCCCTCATGTTTGTCCAATCTATTATTAATCTTTTTCTCGATAGGAAAATTTTCATTGAGCTACCAGATGTTACTCCTCAGAGTAGGTCAATTTGGAAGGGTTTACCCCAAGGCGATGTATTATCCCCCTTACTGTATAATATATACACACACGATATGCATGTCACCATTCCCCCTCAAGTAAAAGTTGTTGAGTTCGCAGATGACATAGCTTTCTTTTTATCATCCAAAATCATTCCATCCGCCGTCAAATATTTTAATGAAGCCATGGATGCCCTTTGCACATGGCTCACTTTAAATGGTCTTGAACTTTCAGTACAAAAGAGTCAGTGTGTCACCTTCTCAAATCGTCATAATAACCCCCCTGTTCAAATTTTATTTAAAAACTCTCCAATCCCCAATGCTTCCGAAGTTAAATTTTTGGGAGTAAAATTTGATAGGAAACTTAAATGGTCTTCCCACATTAATAATATAGTTACTAAATGTGAAAAAAATTTAAATATTATCAGATCATTGACTGGCGTTTGGTGGGGTGCACATCCTATCTGCATTAAGTTGCTCTACAATGCACTTATTCGAAGCCATCTCGACTATGCCTGCCCCCTTTTTAGTACTGCATCCAAAAATGCACTCAGTAAATTAGACAAAATTCAATCTAAGTCATTGCGAATAATAACTGGCGCGATGCAATCGTCGCCTATCAATTCCCTTCAAGTAGAATGTTCTGATCCTCCTCTTTATTTAAGGCGTCAACTATTTGCTGACAAATTTGTTCTTAAATGTTTAAATTCTAAAAGTCATCAGGTTATTCCCAGAGTCTCGTTGTTCAACGACTCAACACATTCATCTACAATCAGAGCTCGAACTAAACCTCTCCCTGCCATCTGTAAAAATTTTTGGAACATTGCTAGTCAATCCAAGGGTGCCCGTTACGCCTCAATTCAAAGGACTATCCCATCAAAACCGTGGTTTCAAAAATTCCCCCATTTTTCCAAAAAAGAAATTTCCTTACTTATTCGTATGAGAATCGGACATTGTTCCGTTCCTTCTCACCTTTATAAAATTCATGTGCTTGACTCCCCAGACTGTACGTTCTGTGGTCTAGATGTGGGAACTTTAGATCACATATTTTTTGATTGTCCCTCTCTAAATAAATATCCTCTCTTCTATCAAGCGTTATCAAAAATTGCCTCTCCTCCATTCAACATTTCATCTCTTCTAAGTCTGAACTCTACTCCAATCTTCCATAAAATTCTGAAATTTGCTCATTTAAATAAAATTAATATATAAATTCACCTTTCCTTTCTCTGTAATTATAAATGATGGCCTAGAACACCCTTGAAGGGTGAAAGCCAGAAATAATTGAAAAAAAAAAAAAAAAAGAACATATAGAACTTCTAAGACAGGTGAAACAGAAATTGCAAGCCGCAGGCCTTACTATAAATGTGGAAAAGTCTGTTTTCTGCAGGGACTCTTTAAAATATTTAGGGTTTGTTGTAGACAGCAAAGGGCTTCGCACTGATCCCGAAAAAGTAAAAGCAATTGTGGATTTTCCCACCCCTACGTCCCAAAAGAGTCTATGTAGATTCATTGGTGTGCTATCGTGGTACAAAAGGTTTATCCATAACTTTTCAATTATTGCGTCTCCTTTACACAACCTAACAAAGAAGGAATTCGCGGGAAAAAAGTTTGCGTGGAATCAGCAGGCGCAATCGGCTTTTGTTAAATTAAAGAATATCCTAGTTAACGCTCCGGTTCTCGCATGCCCTGACTTTAGTAAGCCTTTCACCATTAGTTGTGACGCCTCGAGCGTAGGCCTCGGGGCAGTTTTAAGTCAATTTGATGAAAATCAGATAGAGCACCGGATTTCGTTCATTTCAAGGTCGTTATCTGCACAAGAGAGGAATCACTCCACAACGGAAAGGGAGTTAAACGCTATGATTTTTGCTCTGGAAAAGTTTAGAGGTTACATTGAGGGTTCACCTATTCCGGTTAGAATAATTACAGATCATTATAGTCTCAAGTGGTTAACACAGCTAAAGTCGCCCACGGGACGGCTCGCACGTTGGGCAGTAAGACTGCAGCAATTTAATTTTGAAATTATTCACCGGAAGGGTAAAGACAATGTCATTCCAGATGCGTTATCACGTGACCCCTTACAAGTAAATGCATTAGCTCAAAAGTTTAGTACTTCCGACTCGTGGTACATCTGGCTTAGAGAGAAAATTTTAGCAAATCCGGACAAATATTCAGCTTGGAAAGTGGAAAACGATAAGATTTTTAAACACATCCAAAGCATGGACGCTCTTCACAGGTCATATGACTGGAAGGAGGTTGTGCCAAAGGAGAGTAGGAAGAACATTATTTTAGAACACCATGTTCCTCCAGTGTGTGCTCATTTCGGGATTATGAAAACCTTGAATAGAATTAAACTTAAATATTATTGGCCTAAAATGTCAGCTGATGTCAAACGGTTCATTAGTAAATGTCAAATTTGCTTAGGGTACAAAAGCACCAATTTGTTACCGCCAGGGCTAATGGGAAATCCCAAGTTAGTGCAGCGTCCTTGGCAGATGATTGCCACAGATCTGCTGGGTCCGTATCCGAATTCTTACAAAAAAAGGCTATACATATTTGTTAGTAGTTTCTGACTTTTTCTCCAAATATACTAGGCTATTCCCTCTAAGAAAGGCAACGGGTAGCAATATCGCTAGCATATTAGAAAATGAAATTTTCTACAAGTTTGGAGTGCCAGATACTATCGTTTTAGATAATGGTCCGCAGTACATATCTCGGGACATGAAGGCTTTGGTTAGCAAATTTCATATTCGGCACCTTTTCTACAACTGCAGGTATCACCCTCAGAATAACCCTGTTGAGCGCGTTAATAAGGTTTTAGTCTCTGCCCTCGCTTCGTATGTAGGCACTGACCACAGAATGTGGGCAAATTATTTACCGGAGATAGAATTAGCGATCAACACTGCGGTGCACAAAGTCACTGGTTACACTCCGTTCTTCCTCAATTTTGGTAGGGAAATTATAATTTCAGGGAAGGACTACATAGATAGGTGCTGACTTCAACGCGGAAGAAATTAAATTTGCTGAACGTGATTCCTGGGCTGCAGGTTTGCAAGAGTTAAATGATATTTTTTCACAGGTGCGCACATCTTTAAGACAGTCATATGAACGCAACAAACGCCAGTATGATCTTCGTCGTAGGGAGGTTCAGTACGCGGAAGGTGACGTGGTGTGGCGTAGGTCTTTCATTCTTTCAGATGCTTCTAAGCACTTTTCAGCTAAACTGGCTCCAAAATTTATAAGAAGTAAGGTTGTACGGAAAATTTCCCCGGTGGCATACCAGTTGGCTGACATGAATGGGAAACTCTTAGGTTCTTTCCACGTGAAGGACATTTTAAAATCTGAGCATGCGGAGGAGTCAGCGGTTTAATTTTATTTCCTTTCAATAAGATAATAGAATCATTCCGTAATGGGATTTAATTCGGTCTATCGTACCGATAGTTAGTAAAATTTGCATGCATTTTGACCTTATGTTTGCAAAATACATTCAATGTGTTGACATGACTTTGGTACGAAACTTATGTCCACACATTGAGTGCTATATGTTAATTGTTTTGTAGTTGTTTTGTCCTTGTATTTGTTACAGTTAGTTTGGTTTATGTCTATGGTAATTTCCCTTGGGAGCGGGGGTAATTGGCCATTATGCTCATGCTTTGAACTGATAAACATTAGAGGTTTCCTATCCCTGTAGGTAAGCCTTACTATTAACTTTAGTAAAATTCCTTCGGAGCATGGGGGTAATTGGCCATTATGCTCATGCTTTGAACTGATAAACATTAGAGGTTTCCTATCCCTGTAGGTAAGCCTTACTATTAACTTTAGTAAAATTCCTTGGGAGCGGGGGTAATTGGCCATTATGCTCATGCTTTGAACTGATAAACATTAGAGGTTTCCTATCCCTGTAGGTAAGCCTTACTATTAACTTTAGTAAAATTCCTTCGGAGCGGGGGTAATTGGCCATTATGCTCATGCTTTGAACTGATAAACATTAGAGGTTTCCTATCCCTGTAGGTAAGCCTTACTATTAACTTTAGTAAAATTCCTTCGGAGCATGGGGGTAATTGGCCATTATGCTCATGCTTTGAACTGATAAACATTAGAGGTTTCCTATCCCTGTAGGTAAGCCTTACTATTAACTTTAGTAAAATTCCTTGGGAGCGGGGGTAATTGGCCATTATGCTCATGCTTTGAACTGATAAACATTAGAGGTTTCCTATCCCTGTAGGTAAGCCTTACTATTAACTTTAGTAAAATTCCTTCGGAGCGGGGGTAATTGGCCATTATGCTCATGCTTTGAACTGATAAACATTAGAGGTTTCCTATCCCTGTAGGTAAGCCTTACTATTAACTTTAGTAAAATTCCTTCGGAGCGGGGGTAATTGGCCATTATGCTCATGCTTTGAACTGATAAACATTAGAGGTTTCCTATCCCTGTAGGTAAGCCTTACTATTAACTTTAGTAAAATTCCTTCGGAGCGGGGGTAATTGGCCATTATGCTCATGCTTTGAACTGATAAACATTAGAGGTTTCCTATCCCTGTAGGTAAGCCTTACTATTAACTTTAGTAAAATTCCTTCGGAGCATGGGGGTAATTGGCCATTATGCTCATGCTTTGAACTGATAAACATTAGAGGTTTCCTATCCCTGTAGGTAAGCCTTACTATTAACTTTAGTAAAATTCCTTGGGAGCGGGGGTAATTGGCCATTATGCTCATGCTTTGAACTGATAAACATTAGAGGTTTCCTATCCCTGTAGGTAAGCCTTACTATTAACTTTAGTAAAATTCCTTCGGAGCGGGGGTAATTGGCCATTATGCTCATGCTTTGAACTGATAAACATTAGAGGTTTCCTATCCCTGTAGGTAAGCCTTACTATTAACTTTAGTAAAATTCCTTCGGAGCGGGGGTAATTGGCCATTATGCTCATGCTTTGAACTGATAAACATTAGAGGTTTCCTATCCCTGTAGGTAAGCCTTACTATTAACTTTAGTAAAATTCCTTCGGAGCATGGGGGTAATTGGCCATTATGCTCATGCTTTGAACTGATAAACATTAGAGGTTTCCTATCCCTGTAGGTAAGCCTTACTATTAACTTTAGTAAAATTCCTTGGGAGCGGGGGTAATTGGCCATTATGCTCATGCTTTGAACTGATAAACATTAGAGGTTTCCTATCCCTGTAGGTAAGCCTTACTATTAACTTTAGTAAAATTCCTTCGGAGCGGGGGTAATTGGCCATTATGCTCATGCTTTGAACTGATAAACATTAGAGGTTTCCTATCCCTGTAGGTAAGCCTTACTATTAACTTTAGTAAAATTCCTTCGGAGCGGGGGTAATTGGCCATTATGCTCATGCTTTGAACTGATAAACATTAGAGGTTTCCTATCCCTGTAGGTAAGCCTTACTATTAACTTTAGTAAAATTCCTTCGGAGCATGGGGGTAATTGGCCATTATGCTCATGCTTTGAACTGATAAACATTAGAGGTTTCCTATCCCTGTAGGTAAGCCTTACTATTAACTTTAGTAAAATATGAATGGTGTTTATAATGATACTACATGGTTCTGTGCATGGTTGCTAATATATGGTTATATATAGAAATTATTTGCTTGATTGGTGTTTCGTACATACGGTTTCTACCTTGGAGAATTCCACATGTTTTTCTTGGTTATAATTTTACATAATCAATAGCCTCAGAAGCTGACAGTAATCTATTTGGGAGCTTTAGGAAGCTTCACAGCATGGGAATTTTCCAAGTTTAGGGAAAATGGGTTTTCTTTACATAGACCTATATATAATATGATGTTAGCTCGGTGTAATGCATTCTTCAAGAAATATAGTTATAACAGAATTCATATTTTATAAGATTTGAATTTATTGTTTATTTTACACAAATCATTTAAAAATCTCTATTGAGGAAACTATACGATACATTCGTGTTTATAGACATAAATCTTATTTTTGATACTTGCGCATAATCTCAGAAGTTCACAGCAACTATCTATTTTGAGTTTTAGGAAGCTCCGTTGCATGTTTATTTTCTAATTGTCAGGAACAAGTTTCTTGAGTCATATTATAATGTATAAATTTACTTCGAGTAATCATGATTATTAACAATTAAAAAAAAAAAAATAAATAAATAAATAAAAAAAATAAAAAAATAAAATAATAATAATAATTATAATAACAATTTATATTTGATAAGTTTTAATAATTTATGCATTTTAATGGAAATTCAATTAGTATCTCTATAGAGTGAGTACCTGATGTTAGATGAATGGTTTTGCAGTTTATTTTTAACATTTCTTGCACAATTCCGTTTTTGCAAACACGGCATGTGATTTCAAGTTTGTTCTAGAGCTCGGAACTCATTTGGAGGCACATGTTTGTCTTTTAAAAGGAACTGTGTGACAGATTCAAATTCCTAAATTTTTCATACACAACTTTGAGATTGATTATCCGGGATCTCAACCATTTAAATATTGGCAGGTTCATTCATCTTTCTCTACTGTTCAACAGATGTCAGTGGTTGTTTCATTACCTTAATTTTATATATTTTGAGGGGTTGGTTTTTTGCAACTTGGAATTTTTATTGGGTCAAGATTTTAGATGTTCTTAAATTTCAATGGTATTATAACAGTATTTTTGGATAAATATTTGCATAGGTTTTATGTGGAATGTGGTTTTAGAGTCAAGCTTCTTTTGTTTAAATATTTTCATGTTTAGGCCAAATTATTTATTAGCGCAGTTTAAATATTTGCTTTATATAAGATTTTATTTCACCTTTAATACGTAGTGATTGCATCTTCTTAACAATAGCTTAGTATTATTTTTTTTTTCTTTCGCTCACGTGTTCTTCTACGTTCGTCGAAGAAGTTTTAACCCAAGCATTTGGACTGCGTCAAATGGAAATTCTACAACAACATGGAACATCACTTATTTATATCAACCTACTTTCAGTTGCTCTTGAATAGGCAGAAGTTTTAACCCAAGCATTTGGACTGCGCCAAAAGGGAAATTCTACAACAACATGTCACATCACTTATGTATGTCAACCTACTTTCAGTTGCTCTTGAATAGGCAGAAGTTTAACCCAAGCATTGGTCGGCGTCTAATGGTTTTCTTCATCTGCAGGGATCAGCACTTTATTGCATAAACCTACAAATAGTGGCTCTGTTATAAGCAGAGGATTGAGCCCTAATCATTTGGGCGCTATGAAGTTTCATTCACTGCTTCAATGAACATCATCGAGGGAGGACTTACTGGTTCACAACATCACCTTGAGGATAATTCATCTGTACACATGTGGGAAGAACATTACGAGAAGTGACTCAGTTGGGAAGGCACTAGAAGCTCTAACTCATTCACCGCAAATCTGGATAAGCACATTGGAATTCTTGGTGGCAGCGGTACTTTCTCTCTTCACGTTTCTGACGCCAGGTGGCGTAGTGGAATTTTTTGCAAAAATTCTCTTGGCCATGGGGGTAATGCAACAGTTTGGGCGAGTACTTGCCTAATTTAGACAGTGTTGTAGCCACGCGGGTACCTGATAAGTTTGACAGCCGGCCGTTAATGTACAGGCGCCGGTAAGAGGATTACGAGAAGTTTCGGTAGGTTCGTCAGTTGGTTCCTGGGAGTGCATGGTGTAACAGCTGTACTACAAGCCGTCAAAGGTCATGGCCGAAATACACGTGAGCGAAATAATTTATAATGAATCATCACGAGATAATTTTAACTTTGGCTATTAATTCATTAGCATTTATTTAATCCTTATAAATATGTATAGTTTATCCTGTACAGGCGCCCATTAGGATTTTAATGATATGTATTCGTTAGTTTGATACCACATGTTCCGAGTACTAATTTAACATTAATTGATTACTGTAGGTAGTCAACCACCCCTGTAGATTCAATAATTCAATACTCATGCTCTACTATTAATGTTTGAGATTAAAGAATAAATGTTCATCTTTGTTACTTTAACATTCCGTCTTTTCTTTCATTGATCTACCCACATCTCAGTTACTTGTATTCCGGATATGTATTAAGTGTTTATTATAATATGAGATTATTTGGGATGGCGGTGACTGCAAAGTTAAGTAACTAGGTAAGATTATCGTTACAATTGTAGTTTGTTAGTTTGACATTTAGGAAGACTTGCATAGATGCCATTGCAGTAATCAAGACGTGATACTATATACGAGTTCACAAGAAGCTTAGTTGCTTCTGTAGAAAGGTTCCTACGAACTGACTTAAGTTGTCTAAGGTAGAAGAAACCCGTGCTAACGGTCCTACTCACCTGGCTTTTCAATGAAAAGTCTGAATCCAGATAAACTCCCAGAAGTTTGACGGTTGTTTTCGCAATTACGTCATTGCCGGAAATAGCAATTGGTGAGTTATCTATTATGTAGTGCCGTTCCTTATCCAGAATATTCCTTAGTGAGAGATGGCATCTATGTTTCTATCCGATTTCGGTCTTTCTTCTCCTTTTACTTTCTTGAAATATTCAAATTTCGCGCCATTTGACACGCGATTTTGTCCCTCTGTGAATTCAATCACTGCCACCAACAGCTAGGCGAACGCAAGCGTCGATGCGACGCCATTTTCTTCAATTGACGTCTAGTTTCTATTCCGAACGGTTGTTAGTTTTGTTCCTTCTTCAAAAGGCTTTTACGCAATTATTACCCACGCAATGTCGGATAATATTGTGTATCTCGAAGCGGTTGAGATCGTAAATCGATTATACGCGAGTGTAAATCAATATACACAAAAACGAAATTTTGTTCCTTCAAAAGAATTTTACACAATGTCGGATAATGTCGTCTCTAGAAGCAGTTGAGATTCCCGCATTCGCGAGTATAAATCGTGACAAAAGATGAAAAATGAAATGAAATAATTTGTGTTCCGACTGTTTCTCAGATGAATCCGTTAATTGTGACAATAAAAGAAAAAGATGAAGGCACCGCCGGCGCTCAACAAGTTCCGACAGCTCTATTTCCAGAAGGTGAGAGAAAGGAATGGCACGTTATATTAAAAAATTACCAGAACAAGTAGGCAGACTACAAGATATTGTTTTGCAAGAACAGAGGTCAAGATTCGCAGAGAATGCAGCCTCCGAGAATATGTCTATCGCAGAAACTGAGAACGACTGCTCAATAGTAGCCGGGCGTAATCCTCGTATTTTACAAATACGGGCCCCACTCTTAGAGAACCCTTAAGCCTGTCCCTCTTTGGGACAGACTCAAAGTGTTAGAGCACCTTTGACGGTTTAATCAAAAATATTGGACCAATGTAAGATAAACAAGGTCATTAAGTGCCACCTTGCCAATCCGGGTTTTAAAGAGCTCGAGGCGAACTTTAGGTTGCAGCCATTTGATTCTGGGTTTTTTCAACATGTCACTCTTCGCCGATATTACGCATGCAGCTCTCAATGATAGGGTGCAGCTGCTGCAATTAGTCGAATGGGGTTTCGAGGCACAGGATGTCTCCCCAGAAAGTACGAGAAAGTTAACGAGTTATTTGGAGGTCAGAATAACTTACAAAAATGGTCTGATGACCAGCTGCAGGCTGCAGATCACGTGTGGAAAATCAGACAAAAAAGTACTGGTTCAGATCTTTCCTACTTCCTCACATCTCTTCAATAAGGAAGCCCTCTCTACGCAATTACAGAATTTGGGAGGAGTAAAGAATTAGCCATCCTGCTATACATCCACGAAAAGAGGGGATGGTTACAAAAAAGGTACCAAAACTACTTTCAGGGCCGAGATTTCTTTCCATCTCAATTTTTTTTTTCCGTCCTGAGAACCCTTTCGCCTGAGGGGGGGCAGACCCCCAAAGGATCCCAAGCCTAAAGTTTTTTTTTTTTTTTTTTTTTTTTTTTTTTCCCACCTCTGGAGTTTAAAGGGGGGGAAAAGATAGTAGCAAGCGACCGGTGTGAGGGCATACCTCTAACCGATGTTACTACAGCAGTGCATGACTTGAGGCCACCAAAGTTTCGGGCGGCGCAATTGCTGAATTACAAAACAAATGGGCAGCTCTAAATGCTCCCAAAGTTGTTCTGAAAATTATAGGGGATACAGAATCCTCTTCTTTACAAAGCTTCTGTTATTATGCCCAACTGCCCTAATTTTAAAAATATTTGTGACAAAGATTACCCCAGCAATGACAAAGGAAATAGAAATCATCCAAAAAACTAAATATATTGGAGCCGGCAGTCAACAACTCCGGTTTTCTTTCCCAAATGTTCCTGGTCCAAAAAGGGACAGCAACAACAGACCTATCCTCAACCTTTTTCTTTAATGCTGCATCGGTAAATTCCCGAATTTCTCCAACCACAAGACTGGATGACAAAAATAGAAATATTGCACGCATATTTCCACATCCCAGTTGCAGAGTCTCACCGTCATTTTCTGAGGATTTTGTACAAAGTAGTCATTGCAAATGACATGTCTTCCCCAGGGCTTGAGCAGTGCTCCATAAGCCTTTGCCAAGGTTACCAATTGGGTTGCGGAGACCTTAGGCCATCATAAAAAAACTTAGAAAAAGCCTGCGGAGTAATGTCTGTAGAGGTTTGCACGGTATTATTAGCAAGGACAGTTTTTACGGAGTTCCAGAGACGTTGTGGATTTTTCCGCTCACAGTCAATTTTATTGATCCAGTATTCAGATCTTTTTGCACTTATTATCGTCCTGTACACCTTTTGAGCATGAATCCACTCGTCTCGTGGAGTAACATCGGGGTTTCTTCGGTATGACCTCTCTAGTTTTCGCATAAGCCTCTTCTGACTCCGACACTCTTCATCGAACCATCCATCAGATTTTCGAACTTTCCGTATTTTCGAGGTGGTTGGAGCGTATTTTGTTAGTAAACCTGATAAAATTTTGTTGTAATCCTCGACGAGTTCTGTCGGTGTCTTAATTTCCCAGCTGCTTTCTATGCATAAAGTAGAATTTTTAAGCTCTTCTTGGAAATTGTCGAAATCGAATTTACGCCATTCCCTCGATTCGATTGTTTTATGGCACTTTCGGTGGGTTGAATTCGATTTCAGTTCGGATAAGACGATGATCTGACAAACCTATGTCATAAACTTTTGCTATCAACGATGGGCCATTGCACTTGGGTACAAAAATGTCTATGATTCCACCAGCATCGTGAGTTGGTACGTCGACCCATTGAAGGAGTCCAAAGCTATCCAATAAGTCAATGAATTTAACAGCATTGGGTGACGTCTCACGCTCAAGGTGAATATTTGCATCACCTGTGTTGACGAGAGTTTCGGAAAGTCCCACTGCCCATTCCAAAAAACACGAAAACTCCCTAAAAAATTCTACACAAACAGGTTTAGAACCGGGTCGGTAAAGCGTTAGCAATATAAACGACGATCCAGCAGAAGAAACACGACATCCAATGTACTCAAACGTACTGAATGTACCGTTTGCCACCTTGGTAAGCCGCAGTCCTTGTCGGGCTATTATCACAACGCCCCCGTGATTCACGTGTGAGATGTTATGAGCGTGTTCCGTGGCTCTAGGTCTAGCCTCCTCAAGAACAACATATCCAAGAGCTTGCAGTCTCTTGATTGAATATGACTCGCCGTTTTCATGCCAGCTTTCTGTAACGGTGAGTATGTGAAGATTTTGTTTTCTAAAAACATCGTCCACCTCTTCTAACTTGTTGGTAAGGGATCGTGCGTTCCAGGAACCTACCGCAAGTCGTCTGCTTCTGAAGTTGGCGTGTCGTTCTGATCGTATCGCATTCAAGTTGTTGCATTTATCAGCTAGGCTACTCCGTTCGTCATTAGATACGACCGCTTGAATACTCTGTTCTGCCAGAGAGTAACATTTATTACAGTCAGTAATACTTTGAGAGTCTTCATCATGCCCATGTCAGAAGACATCATCATCATGCCCATGTCAGAAGGATGCCGGTACTGCCTTACATGCATAGACCGGTTCACGAGATGGCCAGAAGCGTTCCCTATCAAGGACCAAGATGGTCAACAAAATATGTGACTTCTAGAACAAACTCGTTACTGCTGCTATCTATGCCAGCTTTCTATCACTATCCTGTACTCTTGGTCATTAATTTTTTTCTTGCAAAATTACTCAATATATTTGTTTATAGCGCAATACCTCCATAATCATATAGCACTATCATATTTCCTGCATATTCATTCATATTTTACACTAAGTAATCAATGTTTTATATATAATTTTGATGCATCATACGTCGTAATTAATGTACCGCTCCCGCAAATGTGGAATAAGTCGAATAACACTCTTACTCTAAAAAAATGACCTCATCATCTCAACATATGATGCAACTCAAATAACAATGAAAAAAACATGTCAATATCATGGAAAATCAGCACAACCGATCACTACACCTGTATATTTGTTACCAACATTGATAAAAGAAGTACCAATTCTAACACAACTGACAAAAAATATGAAAAAAAAAAACATTTAAATAAAGAACAAATCTTAAAACGGAAACCTGGGCATCAACATTTGAATCGGAAAATCCAAATACCTGTGCTGAGAATTTCGAAACAGTTTTCCAAAATCACATAAACCTATCAACACAAATAATTGTTTCTAAACCAAAATCTAAACACAGATTGATAAAGCCATGGATAACCCATGGACTAGTAATTTCAACCAGAAATAAAGAAAAATACTACCACCAGTCTAGAAAATTCCCTAATGGTGAAAAAATCAACACCTTATACAAGAAATACCGTAACAAACTTGCACTTTTAATTAGACTGACAAAAGAAAAGTATTTTCGTAATAAAATAAAAAATGCTGGTCAAGACAGCAAAGAGTTTTGGAAAATTATCAATACAATAACCAACAAAAGCACGAAAAAAAATTACCAAAAGAAATTACTCATCACGGAATCAACACTGATGCCGAAAAAAATCCAAAACTGTGTGGTAACATTTATAATGAATATTTTGCTAATGTCGGCCCTAATCTTGCTCGTAATATTATCCTAGACAACAAACAAACACAACAGCCAGAGCACAACTCAACTATTGAAGAAGGTTTCCACACATTTGCGTCAGTAACTGATAAAGAAGTCGAAAACGCTGTAATAAGTTTGCGAGGATCAGCAAGCCCTGGCTATGACAATATAACCGTAAAAACATTAAAAGCCGTTCATGAGATAATCAGCAAACCGATTGCTCATATAATAAATGTAAGTCTAAAGAAGGGTGTATTCCCGAACAACTATAAGAAGACTATTGTCACCCCTGTCTTTAAATCTGGAGATGAAAAAAATATTTCCAACTATCGTCCCATAGCACTCACATCAAACATTGCAAAAATCTATGAAAAAATTGTTAAAAAACAACTCAACAATTACATAAAAGAAAAAAAGATAATGAGCTCAAACCAATTTGGGTTTAGGGACAATCTTAGCACTCAAGATGCAATTGCTAAATTAACTTCAACAATAATACAAAAATTAGATAATGGAGAAAAGTGTCTTGGTATATTCATCGACTTACGCAAGGCATTTGATAGCATATCACACTCCAAACTAAATGAGAAACTCATGCAAATTGGATTGGACGGAACAGTACTGTCATGGTTCCAAAGTTATCTAAAAGAGAGATTTCAATACGTCAAAATAAATAATACACTAAGTGAACCTAAAACCTCATCATTTGGTATACCACAAGGAACTGTCATCGGTCCAATCCTTTTTATTATATATCTTCACTCTTCCCATAGTTGGAGATATCATATCTTATGCAGACGACACTGTAGTTATCACTAAAGGGAAATCATGGGAGGAAACAATGAGTATAGCAAATATCAATATAAACATACTCAAAACATGGTTTGACCTAAATTGTCTCTCACTTAATACGGAGAAAACTTATTTTATTCCATTCTCTTTGAAAGAAAAAAATGTCGAGAACAATATAACTATTAAAATCCATTCATCACAGTGTGAAAATGAAAAGGAATGCAACGATGAAAATTGCCTACCAATAACATGCAAAAATAGTATAAAGTATCTGGGTGTCATAGTAGATAGACACTTAAAATGGAAAGAACAAGTCCAAAATACGAACCAGAATAAGAAAACTTATATACATATTTATTAGACTGAGAAACATCTTATCATCCAGTATGATCAAAACTATCTATTTCTCTCTTGCCCAATCTATTCTACAATATGGTATAATCGGGTGGGGTGGGACTTTCAAAACTAACCTCTTACCTGTAGAAAGGGTACAGAGGTTGATTTTGAAAGTCATCTCACGAAAACCATCTGTATTTCCAACAACACAGCTATTTGACTCTTTTAGGGTTCTCAGTCTTAATAAAATTTTCAAAAAGAACTCATTATCACAAACTCATAAAGATCATTTCAATCCATCAACAACAACATTCACAAACATAAACAACCGACCACGATCACAGGGCAATTTAGAAATTCCAAAATTTAAAACGAGTGCTTCCCAACACCATTATGCTTATCAAGGTATAAAATTTTTCAATACTCCCGTATAAAATCAAGTCTGAAAAAAATTATAAAGTTTTTAAATCCCAAATAAAACAACTAATAGACCAACCCGACACTAATTATAAGTTTTAAATTCATCATCACAATAATAACAACAACAAAAAACTAGATCATATCCTCTAAAAATATTTCATCAGCATATCAAATTGAAAGCAAAGTACATACGCGTTATTTGCAGGCACCAAATTGTTACAACTTTATTACATGTACCTACTCTTACAATACTGTCAGCGCATTCATTTCAAATATCAATGTTTTCTTAACCAGCGCTATGTACCTACTTACAATCTACATACATATTGAGTAAATACAATAATATTATTTTTATTTCTGATATATCTATGCCTGTATTATCTTATATTGCATCTTATTCCAATTTTAACTCTTATTTACTTCAAGTTCATTATGTCGACTTGTCTTCATGTATATATATTTTATTAATATAAGTACTTGTAATAACATACTCTCTGCACCTATGCATTTTACAATGGCACTCCAAAATTCAAACACGAGAAATGTTTTCTCTTTTGAATTGGGTAGTTTCATTAAAAAGAAATTTATATATTGTAATTAGTTTTAAGAATCAAATATTTTACTATGAATCTGTATACGTATGTATTTTTTTAAATAAAAAAAAAAAGGTCTAACTTTAAACATCAAATTGCGTCAAACGATTATCAAACGAACATGAATGTCATGAATTCGTATTTGTAATTTGAATATTTTAATACGACATCGCCGACAGTCATATTTCATTCAAAAATCGTTTACATGAATTCCAAAGGTGGAAAAATGGTTAAAATGTGTCAAAAATTGATTCATAAATCAGGTAATTACGTAAGACAAGCAATGCAGATTTATATGGTGTAGTAGGAAGACGCTAATATTGTCAAAAATGTTCGCACTATTCACTTGCACTAATTTTTCATAAAATTACGGCAGTTGCGGGTAGCAACAGATATTCTTTTCGTTAAAACAATTACGAACAAAACATTTCACGAACGGACGTGGGCGAAATAAATGCCGAAATTGAATTAACACGGCATCTCATCATCTCTCTCTCAATTCTCACCCTGTCAACTGCAGGGTGACAATTGACAGCTGCAGGGAGTTACAAAAGAAAGGCGGGAAATTCAAGATATAGCAGCAGATACGACGGGCGCTGGCGAGAAATAAGCCCGATATCTCACATTATATATTCTGGATAAGCAACGACACACATAATGTATTTTAAAGGTTTCCGTTTTACAAAATAACAAAAATTATCTTGACGAACTATTGTAATTCCGATCGAAAATAAACCAACACCATTTATTGGTTTGACCTTGGACGTAGTAAAAATTTTGTCTGGCAATTTTTGCCCTCTTTTCGCGACTAACTTTTTTGAATCAACTGCCAAAATTGAAAGTACTTTTATAAGTTCTTTAATATTTCCAAATGAAAAAATCGATGGCATTCATTGTTTTGGCATTGTGGACATAAATTTTTTACCTGCGGCGCTTTATTTTTACCCACTTTGATAGTTTTATTAAACAAATATTGTTTTACAATATGTTAAGTAGGTTTGCGACTCCACCGATAACAAAGATAACCAGGTTATGTTGTACATACCCTCCCACCAAGGTCTGCATACAAAATAATAACGGATATATATAATAATAATTCGACTAAAAAGGTTGATTATTCCTATAAAACAGCGGAGGGTGAATTTATGTAATTATAATTATAATTTATGGAATAAATATAATTTATTTTATTACTAAAAGCGGGTCGTGCTTTAAAAAAGTTTGAAAACCACCATTAGTAAACATAGTCGAGCTGTCGTGTCGTCACCAGCTATCGTGACGTCACCAGCAGTGTTGTGATTTGATGACGTCAGAAACTTTGATGGTAACAAAAGCAATTCTTTAACATTATTACGTTTATTAAAACGCTGTCTAAAAGACATAAGGTGAATTTTTTTTGTTGTAGTCAGATAGGTGACTATATTTTCTAAAATAAAGTCCGCGGTGTATACCTTGTACAACATTCGGAAGATAGATATTTTTGTGTTTGATAAAATTAACTCCGGCCCGGACGGCTGGAAGACAAATTAGTTTCAGTGTAGATCTTGTAGACAGATAAAAGGTACAACACAAAGCACTATGCGATCTAAACAGTGCAAAACAATGCACGCACTTTTTCATAAATGGGCCTCGAGCCAATTTTTATTTGGTTTCTGGCATTATTGTGCATTTGACAGGGCACGTCTAGATATCATACGTCAATTCAAACACATTATTTAAGTCATATGGTAAAAGGATATTTTCTTTGTTAGTTTGCTCATCAATTTCAGAAGGGGTTAACAATTACGTTATGACAAAAAATGAATTAAATTATGAAACTTAGACATTCATCCATCTCAATTATTACAGTAAGTAAAAAAAAGTTATTGTTTCAAACATTCAGTTAATATAAAAATCACCTTCCTGAACAAAAGTCCAAGTGGACTCCCAAGGTTCATCTAAGGTAAAAAGATAATGTTTGAAATTGATTTTTTCTTAGAGGATAAACAACGTTGGACAAATGTTGGACTTCCGTTGTTTATCCTCTAAAGTAAATTAGACTCAAATGGTTTTGTAATTAGCTAAATCGGTTAATTTACTGTTTATGGACTTCGTTGTTTCATCCACCAATGTAATGAAAAAGAGGAAATTTTCAGAGTTGTTATGTTTAACAGTGACATGGCTAAATTCCTCAATTCAAGATGCAGAGGTGCTAGACCAACAATACATTATTTTCAGACAAGACCGTGAGAATCTAACTTCCAGAAAGAAAGACGGAGGAGTGTTAATATGTAGCTATCAAGAAAAACATTGAAACATTGTAGCCTACCAGATATATGATGGACCCTCTAATATCGAACATATTTGGGTAAGAATTAAGTTAAACGGATCAAATAAAAAATTTATAAATATTTGTACAACTTATCTTCCACCAGATATTGCAACTGATGCTTTTACGAAATTCATTAACAGGTGTCAAGATATCTGTGTTGATTCACACACCAATGTTCATACGCTAATATTAGGAGATTTTAATATCCCTTCCATTGGAATGGTCAGTTAAGAATGATAATGATACTGTTTGTATTGAATCATTTGGATTTAGTGATCAAAAATCCTCAGTGTTAATTGAATTTCAACATTTCTCACACTTACAGCAATATAACTATATTAAAAATGTTAACGGTAGAATACTTGATCTAGCTCTTTCTGATTTCACTCTTAATGTTCAACCTGCCCTCACTCTTTCTAAAATTGACATTCAATTCAATTTATTTATTCTTTCAAAAACTTTACAAAATTTAAAATTTTAATGCATTTTAAAAATATATTTGTAACAGTATTACATTAAACATACGAGGGTGGGTTTTTAAGTTCGCAGAATGGGGGGTAATGAGTGGAAATAAAAATTCAAAATTATTTTTCCTTTTTAATATGTTCACCTGTTACCGTAATACATTTTTCAGATATTTCAATCAATTTATGTATACCCTCAAAAAAAAAAGATTTGTCTTTGTCTAAAAAATCCGCCGAAATTGCATCTTTCACTTCTTCATTTCTTGAAAACTTTTTCCCACAAAGTTCTTTTTTCAAGTTTGGAAATGGGTAATAATCACTGGGAGCCAGGTCAGAACTGTGAAGTTTTCTCCTTGATGGCTTCCTTTAATTGCTCTAGGATTAAAGCATAGTAATCTCCGGTTATGGAAACACCTTTATCTTTGTAATAGATCAACACTATTCCTTTTGAGTCCCAAAAGACTGTCGCCATGATTTTCCCAGCCGATTGTGACACCTTAAACTTCTTAGTGGTGGTGTGCTTTCCTGTGCCACGCATTGAGTCCTATTTAGACTCAGGTTCATAATGATGAACCCAAATTTCATCACCAGTAACAATTTGAGCCAATATTCCATCTTTGTCTTCCCTACAGAGGTCCAAAAATGCACGAGAACACTCCATGCGCTGTTGTTTTTGAGGCGGCGAGCATTCCTGGCACCCATCTTGCGCTGACTTTAGTCATGCCAAGATGGCCATGAAGAATTTTGAAAGTAGTTGTATCTGATACTCCAACTATTTATGCGAGCTGCTTCTTTAATCGGGCATCTTCTAATATTAATTTTTCGACTTTTTGATTAATTTCCGGAATGGTCGCCTCGGTCGGCCTTCCTGACCGTAGGTCGTCTTCATGTGACCCTTGCCTTGTTTAAAGAGGGTATGCCACTTGTAAAACATAGTTTTACTTGGACAAGAGTCCCCGTAAACGGATGACATCTCTTTCAGTATGATCAGAAATGATTTTCCCTACTTGGTAAGGAACTTTATAACAGCGCGGAACTCGATCTTCTCCATATTTCACAATTTCTTCCCGATTGACATGTTTGATCGACGATAGCTCAAAGACTAATGACCTAATTATGATAAAACCCGGTATTTATACTTATAATGAGTTGTTCAATTAGTATCTAATTCAGCGACACCCCCACTTATCACCTTCCTTCCCAATTCGCGAACTTAAAAACCTCCCCTCGTACATGTAAATAGTAGACAAAAAAAAAATTATGTAAGCATTAATTGAGCTTGCCTTTTAAAGGCAGCTTGACTGACACTAAATATGTCGATATCCGAATTAATTCTGTTCAACAGCAAGATTACTCTCCCGACCGGCATGACCATTGGCAAGTTAGTCCTGCAGGCCGGAAGATAGGACAGCCTATGCTGTCGATGGCGAAGATAACCATTGGGAACATAAAAATGAATATTCTCCAAGATAGCTGATTTTTCAAACCATCCGCGAATCAATCTGAAGAAATGCATAGCAAGGTGTACATCTCTTCTGAAACGTAGATAGTTCATTCTGAGCATACCCAAAAGAAAGTCGGTAGGATAGAGCCACGGGTAATAGCCGTACTCCCTCATGTACAGAAATCTCAGAAATTTTTTCTGAACTCTCCAATATGAGGAAATATTTTACTTGGTGCGACTCCAAATTACCGACCCACTTTCAAGTCTACTCCTTACTAAGGAATTGAATAGAATTATGAGAACCCGGATGTCTTTAAAATTCCTTGCAGTATGCAGAACAAATCCCAGCATTCTCAATAAAGTGCTACAAGCCATCTGAATATGAGTATGAAATGTCAGCCTACTATCAAACATGATTCCAAGATCCTTCATGGTGGAGACACGTTTTAGACTTCGGGCGTCCATCGTATACCGGTAATACCAGGTATGACACACCCTAGTGAATGATAAAATTAAACATTTGGATATATTGAACTTGAACCGATTTCTTTTGCTCCAATCAATAATTCTAATAATATCTGACTGGAGTCGATTGCAGTCTTCTGGGGTTAGTATTTCTAAGAATAGTTTTAGGTCATCAGCAAAAAGAAGAAACCTAGAGTACAGATTTACTTCTGAAATATCATCAATAAATATAGAAAATAGGAGTGGGCCTAAATTAGAACCTTGGGGTACTCCTGATCGTACAAAAAATAGAACAGATTGGAATAGTCCATGAGACACAAACTGTTTCCTGTCTGCAAGATAGCTAGCAAAAAAGGTGAGTAGTCTCATGGAGAATCCTATTTCAGCCAGTTTAGGGAACGTACCCATACTACGTGACACGTTTAGGGGGGGGGGGGGGGGGGGGGGTCTTCAAAATGTCACGCTCCATACAAATGAGCGGCGGGTTGCTTAGGTTTTTGGTCACTGGGGGGGGGGGGGGGTTAAAAATTGCAAAAAGTTGGTCACGTAGTATGGGTACGTTCCCTTATTGAGTAAGACGTCGTGATCAGGCGCGGCTGGTGCCTTAGTGCACTCGTGCAACGAACCGCCAACAAAGTTGAAAAACAATTTACAGCTCATCGTAATCTTACTTAATGTTTTTAATTATAAAATAACAAAATATTAAAAAAAAATCTTAACAATTGCAATTAATAACATACCAAATGTAAAAATATTATAGATAAACGCGGCAAAAACATTCCACCCGCGCGGTTAACACTGGCTAGGAACGAGAAACCGAGGTACATACCTACCAATCTGCGCGCTAGACCTAAGCGCCCTGTTTGGCTTATATTATTTTATATGAAGCCCATACGAAACATCTCTGGACCGTGGTTTTGACAAAACGTATGAAGAAAAATACCCCTGACAGTCCGCCGCCACGGACAGCGGAGATATCCGAACGAAGAATCGAAGAACTCCGAACGTAGGGCTCGAGCGATATAGGGTTTGAAGAAGTTTAACTAAAATCATAATATTTCTCTTGTAAAATGCAACCTCGGGTCAACAGGTCACGGGTCGCTAACGCGTGCGATATTATCTTGTGATAGAGTCCTGCGGATTTACGTACGTGCCATTGATTTTATTATTTGCTTTTTTTGCAGAAAGTAACCTTTTATTTGTGTGCAGTTTTTTTTACTTATTGCTAACTTCATATCGACGCTCATTAGGTCAGTAAACACCCGCCACCATTTGCATCATACGCTGCAAATTAAAATTGCTTGTGTTAATTATTGTGATATTAATTAATATCCGAAGGTTTTTTAAAATAAATACCTTCTCTTCTTTGCCACTAATCCTCTAATACTAATAGATGTAATATCAAAAGAAATTAACCGTAGTGTAATATAGCAAATAATTTATGATTTCTGAAGTTTTTTAATGCAGTGTTCCCGCTTGCAAAGTTGTTTTCTTCCAAGCATAAACTTTAATATAAATGTGTTTATCGGATAACGAGTTTGTCAGGTGAGTATATCTGTATTTGTTTTCAAATAATAAAACTAGATAAAGCCTATGAACCCATAGTAAATTGTAGTGCCCATGAGATATCACACCAAAACACCGCTCTACAAAATATCCCTTTATTATCATTACATATTATTATTATTATTGTTGAATTATTCTGGTATCAATATTTTTAGATACAATTGAATTTCTTTGCCCTTTTAAAAATGAGTGATGCAATAATAAATGTGGACTATATCAAAAAGAACCGCATGAACCATGAACATAAAATAAGAATAAAATTTAATGGCCCGCCAAAACCAAGTTTAATTATGAACCAAGAGTGTAAATCCGTAAAGAAAACTTTTACTCGTAAATTTAATATTGAAATGTACAAGAGGGCGTTTTGGTTGTGTGGATGCGAAAGACTTCATACTTTGTTTTGTTTTCCTTGTTTAATTTTTAATGGTGATTCAGCGTGGACATTAAACGGCGTAAGCGATTTAGGTCATTTGTCGGAGAAAATAAAAAGTCACAATTCATCAAAAATTCATTTAAACAATGTGCTTAGTTTGGCGTCGTTAGGGGTTGTTGACATAAGACACAAATTAGATTCTGGTTACCGTTCGCAGATAAAGCAGCATAATGAACTTGTATTAAAATAAAAGAGATTTTATCCAAACTAATAAATTGCGTGAAATTTTGTGGTGCTTACGAATTAGCCATGCGTGGTCATGACGAAACAAGAGATTGGAGGCGTCCAGGCCAAAGTAAGAAGTAATAATTCAATAATAAGAAGTAAGAATTCGGTTAAAAAAATGCATTATTTATTAAGTAGTCTTTCGGGTGAAGCATTAACACACATTAAACATTTACCGATTTCTGAAGAAAATTATTTTGTTGCATATCATCTTTTAAAGGAACAGTATGAAAACATACGTTTGATCGCTGATAGACACGTCGAATTAATTCTGTCGATTCAACCTGTAAAAGCTCAGGATAATCTGGGGCAATTTATTTCCATTTTGAAAGAAAATCTTGCTGCATTAGAAGCTTTGAAGTTTCCAGTTCGCCAATGGAGTTTTCTTTTATTACATATTGTATTACGTAAATTAACAAAAGAATTGCGTATTGATTTTGAAATTCAACACAGTTCGGAGAATATCCCAACGTTTGATCACTTATTGAAGTACTTAGATGGACAGTGCTTAGCAAAAGAAATGGCACTTGGAGTTTTTCCTGAAAACCAGTTACAGGCTCATAAAGGTCAATCTAAATCATATAATGCAAAACATCGATCAAGCAATAATATTAATGCGCTTGTATCAAACATTGAAATCAAGTGTATTCTTTGTAAATCGCCACACTCACTGCACAAGTGTGAAAAATTCTTACGCCTTACTCCAAAAGATAGGTACTTGTTCGCAAAGGAAAATAATTTATGTCTTAATTGCTTAGCGCAAGGAAAAAACAATGCTAAGAATTGTCACTCGCGTTTCGCTTGCAGAAAATGTCAATTAAGACATCATACCCTATTACATTTTCAAAAAAAAATCGTGGAAAATTCAGACCAGCAAGAAAACTCGTCGGAGCCTTTGGTGTTGACAACATTTTACAATAAAATCAACAAAACGGTTCTTTTGTCTACAGCTTATGTGGAAGTTTTAGATAAACATGGAGTTTTTCAGAAGGTTCGTGTTATGCTCGATAGTGCAAGTCAGGCAAATTTCATGTCGGAAAATTGTATGAAAAGATTAGGTTTTACTGGTTCTAAGAAACAACCACTTACCGTGATAGGCATTGGAAATACTCCTACAATTAATTCTAACGGATTAATAAGAACACAATTTCGTCCTGTCGATTCGAAGGAATCTGGTATTATGACCGATTTCCTTATTTTAAATAACATTTGTTTGAATATGCCATCAAATCGTATCGTCGATCATCATTGGGAACACATCGTAGGTCTCAAATTGGGAGATCCAACATTCTACTTACCATCAGCCATTGACATACTGCTTGGAAGTGATATTTTTGCGTCATTATTATGTTCAGGAAAATTTATGGGGAAAGAAAATGAACCCATAGCTATAGAAACTAAATTGGGTTGGATTTTGATGGGAAATGTTGGACCATCAAATCATTGTATAAATTCATTCTTCACGTCAATGGAGGAAAATATTGATGAAAAGCTTAAATGTTTTTGGGAAATTGAAAATGTTCCAGCTTTGAAGAAAATTCAATCGCTTGATGAAATTCGTTGTGAAAAAATATACACTGAAAGTACCTACCGTAACCAAGACGGGAGTTACGTCGTTTCGTTGCCATTTAAGGAAAGCCCGGAAAAATTGGGAAAGTCATATGACATAGCATTGTCACGCCTCAAGCATTTAGAAAGGAGACTGAATAGAGATTCTGATCTCAAATCTCAATATATTTCGTTCATGAGAGAATACTTATTATTAGGGCACATGATGGAAGTGCCACCTCAATCGCCAATTATTGCTAACCATCATGGAATAATTAAAGAAACCAGTTCTACAACTCGTTTAAGGGTCATTTTTGATGCCAGTACCAAATCGTCTTCGGGTACATCATTGAACGACATACTTTTGGTCGGTCCCAAATTACAAAGGGACATTGTCGAATTAATGTGTAATTTTCGAATACACAAAATCGTTTTTACAGCTGACATCCGTAAAATGTATAGGCAAATACTTGTGGATGAGAAATCTCGCCGTTATCAACATATTTTGTGGAGAGAATCATCTGATCATCCTGTAAAGGAATTTGAATTACAAACAGTAACATATGGCACGTCAAGTGCCCCATACCTATCCATTCGTTCACTTCATAAATTAGCAAATGATGAAAAATTGAATTTTCCAAAGGCGGCTAGTATATTAATTGAAGATACCTACGTAGATGATATTATCAGTGGTGCGCAAACTTTGGAAAGCGCTCGACATAGTATAGTGGAATTAATTAAATTACTTCAAAAAGGTTATTTTGAATTGAGAAAATGGTCTAGTAACCATCCTGAAATACTGGAAGACATTCCTGTCAGCTATCGGGAAGTACCCTTAAGTTTTGAGTCGGATACTGACAAGAAAAACCTTAATATTTTAGGTATTCAATGGATACTGTCGCTTGATCAATTTACATATAAAATTCATAATGTTTTTAGTGACCACTGTACCAAACGCATAATTTAATCGACAATTGCACGTCTATATGATCCATTAGATTTTATTAATCCTGTCGTTTTTATTGCTAAATGCTATATGCAAAACTTATGGAAAATTCAAATTGGATGGGACGAAGAAATCCCTTCGGACATGAATTTGAAATGGAAGAAATATATAAAAGAGCTTCCATCACCCGCCAATTTAAAAATTGATCGATTTTACCATTGTAATTCTAATTCTAGTAAAATTCATTTAATATTAATAGAGCAAAAAAACCATGTCTAAGTATGCAGTAATGCCAGCTCGTGGTAAACCATTTTGATTTATATTGACTAAATTCGCTTTAACCACTGTAATTCTATTTCTTAAATTCTTACCATTGTGATTTCTAATTATAGAATTCATTAAGAGATGGAGCCACTTCGGTCGGCGTCTCGCAAACGGACTTGCCCCTGACTAGCATAAATACCACGTTTTAATGAACTTTCTATTCCGTTCCGCGGCGATGACGCCACTGCTTGTCACGATTATTTTGTACTGGTGAAAGTTAACCAATGTAATTTTTATTTTTTTTCTTAAATTCTTACCATTGTGATTTCTAATTTTAGATTCCATTAAGAGATGGAGCCACTTCCGTCGGCATCTCGCAAACGGACTTGCCCCTGGCTAGCATAAATACCACGTTTTAATGAACTTTCTATTCCGTTCCGCGGCGATGATGCCACTGCTTGTCACGATTATTTTGTACTGGTGAAAGTTAGTGGTGCTGGCGACACTGTATCGCTTCGAAGTAAATAAGCACACACTTCACGACTAAAAATTACACATCTACCGGATCTGCCCTGATGATGGACACTGCAACGATGTCTGAAACGTTGGCTAAAGAAGGAGGTAGCGCAACACGGCATAACACCCCAAAAACAAATAACGACAAAGTAAGAAGTGTTTATCCATATGCCCACTACGTACATTGCTATGCACATCAAATGAACCTAATTGTTGCAAAATCGGTATCGCAAAATAAGGAAGTACGAACCTTTTTTTCCAATTTACAAGCTTTTCCCAATTTTTTTTCTCGGTCTTCCAAACGTACTGACATTCTTATGGCGATAGTAAAACGAAAAATACCCTCCGTTCCGCAGACAAGATGGAATTTCAACGTAAGAATAGTGAGAACTGTGTTTATCCATCTGGAATCGTTAATCGAATGCATTGAAACTATTATGAATTCTGATAATATCGACAGCAACACAATCAATCAAGCGGGCATGCTTTTGCATTACCTCAAAGACGAAACTTTTATATTTGGTTAAATTTTTTTCATAAAGTTTAGCCTCAGTGTGATATTTTGTTCCAATGTTTGCAAAAAAAAAACATTGATGCAGTAATTATTCGCAGTAACCTAAATGTGTTCGAAAAAACCATTCAAAACGTGCGCGATTCTACCGATAGCTTTGATCACAAATATCTGTAAAATAAATCACACATAGACAGAAATAACTATTCACATACAACCTAACCCATATAAAACAAATGAAAATAATGGAATCCTCTCAAATTTAACCTATAAATAGACTAGGCAGAATTTATTTCATTACTCCATCTCCAACATTTATAAAATAACGCTCTTTAAAAGATTTACCACCCTTCCAATCACCCTTCTGTTTTAATTCTATTCATAATATGTATTTTACCTGAAATATCCTTGTAACTACTATATTCATTTATATACCTGTACGCCTGTCTCGACACAGGTATACCCTAGTGAGACAGGCATACAAATAAAACCATTGTAAATATATTTTATTATAGATAAATAAAAAAAAAAAAAAAAAAAAAAAGAGCCCCCTGTTAAACGAATTAAAACTACTAAGTCCGTTATTTGCAAAGAAGTACGCGATTTAATTTTAGTTCAAATGAAAAAAAGATTTGAATTTAACAACCATCTTACAGCAGCAAATTTATTAGCTTGTGAAAATTTTGTAAAATATAGACTAAAGTTTCCCGAACATTTGTGTATTCTAATTTTTACCCTTGTGCGTAGGATTGAGAAACTTTCATGGTCTCTTGTTAATAGTTAGATTTATTTCGATTGGTGGATAAGATCAATTCTTCGATCCCTTTGCCGAGCGAAGACTTCAATCACCCTTGTATTAAAATCGGGGATAGTTCGAATGAACTCTTTCCCGATACTTAAAACCGATAGCGCATTTAATCTATCTTGACTTATTGTGTTTCTCAAAAAAGTTTTAATCCTTTTTAAGGTTGAGAAACACCTCTCACTCTCTACAGTCGTCATCGGGATGGTGCACACAATTTTGAGAAGCTTCGTACATTCGGTGAAAGAAGAAGTTAATCCGATTTTGTAAAATAGTTGTAAAATCGATAAAGCACCATCAGCAGTTGCAAAGTCATCACGGGCATAAATAGTCGACAGTTCGCTCTTCAATTGTAGCTTATTTAAGAAATCGTAAGTTTTTACCGTTAACTCAAACAAAGGACCAGGCCCAGATGCCATCCCACCATTATTTATATCAAACTGTGCGGAATCCTGTTCTGTTGTTTATCCTGTTCACATTTTATTTTGCAAATCTCTCAAAGAAGGTGTTTTTCCTGATCTTTGGAAAATAGCTTGTATCACTCCAATCTTCAAATCTGGGAATAAAAGCGACATTTCTAATTATCGCCCAACCAGAATACTCTCATGTTTTGGGAAAATTCTCAAATCGTTCATTTATAAAAGCATTTTTACACATTTTAAACATATTTTGAGCCCTCTTCAGCATGGATTCATTTGCAATAGATAAACTACCACAAATTTAATTGAATATGTTGATTTTTTAAGTACTAATTTTGACAAAAGAACACAAATAGTTGCAGTCTATACTAGTACTGGGCGTTGACGATAATTCTATCCAACGCCAACGTCGTTATCGTTGGCAATTTTCAACTGTTGAAAATAGCTGTTGAAAATAACGTCGACGTTGACGCAACTATAATAGGAGATCGACACGATACTAACAAAAAATATATCAAAATCGTATTAAGGAATCCCTTTTAACGGGTGGTTCCCCGAATCATTGATGTATTATTAATTATTATTATCTCTATGCCCCACGCGATACACACGTAATAATAATCCTATAATAACGTTGAAAGTTGAAACTGTTGGAAGACGTTGGTTTCGGTGTTGAAAATATTATCCTGTTGAAGATATATTTTGCTTGTCACTGATAAATTCGCTTGTTGCTTGGCGCTACGTATCGGCCGTATTGGACGGGAAAATAAAATAAAACGTGCAGTAGGTATGTACATTACCAAAAGATCTTGTGTAATTGGGTATAATATTGTTCACGAAGTGTGATCTCTTGACCCTTTTGACCTTAATCATTCCAACACCGTTGAAAACAATAGGTACAAAACATTGAAAATTATCAATAGGTTATTTTTTTGCTTGTCGTTGATAAATTTGTTTGTTCAATGGCGCTGAGTATCGGCCGTATTGGATGGGAAAATAAAATAAAACGTGCAGTAGGTATGTACATTACCAAAAGACCTTGTGTAATTGGGTATAATATTGTTCACGAAGTGTGATCTCTTGACCCTTTTGACCTTAATCATTCCAACACCGTTGAAAACAATAGGTACAAAACATTGAAAATTATCAATAGGTTATTTTTTTGCTTGTCGTTGATAAATTTGTTTGTTCAATGGCGCTGAGTATCGGCCGTATTGGATGGGAAAATAAAAAAAAACGTGCAGTAGGTACGTACATAACCAAAAGACCATTTAAAATATCGAGTAATGTTGTTCACGAAGTACAAACTCTTAACCCCTTTTATTTATTAGGCAGTTGAATCGTTGACTGCGTTGAATAATATTTGCATGTAGGTATTATATTTCAACTGTTGGCGCTAATTATTTTCAACAGCGTTGGACGTTGAAATAATATAACTATTGTTTCCAACGGCTAGTTATATTTTAATACAGTACTAGTCTATACTGATTTCAGTAAGGCATTCGATAAAGTCAGTCATCCTCTTCTGATAAAACGATCAGGTTTCCACGGCAACCTCCTGAGATGGTTTATATCTTATATTTCACACAGGAGTCAGTATGTACAAGTTAATAGTTATGAGCCCTCTCCCAGACTAGTCACATCCGGTGTTCCTCAAGGATCCCATTTAGGACCACTACTCTTTTTTATAATCATAAGATCTCATGGTACAACTTTTTTGTAAATGTCTATGATTTAAAAATCTTTCATCCCGTGAATTTGCAACAAGAATGCGAAACTTTACAAAAAGACCTACTTACATTGTCTCAATGGGTGTATAGATAATGTCATGGAATTAAATATTAACAAATGTAATATCATCATGTTCACGAACAATGTCCATAAAATTGATTACCCTTACACAATCCGTGATGAAATCCTGAAAAGAGTAGACTCCATTAGAGATCTGGGAATCTTTCTTGACTCGAAGCTAACGTTCAGAAACCATTACCAAGACATTGTCAATCAAGCCAATAGAATGCTCGGTTTTATCACTAGAATCACCAAATCGTTCAAGAACCCCAGTAGCCCAGTAGCAAACATGAAGACTTAGTTTCAAACTCAATTGCTACCTTCAGAAGGAAATTATACTTACATATCCCTGCCCAGATGATCTCCTCACCTAAAGCTACTAAATGTGTATAAATGAAAAGAGTAGACTCCATTAGAGATCTGGGAATCTTTCTTGACTCGAAGCTAACGTTCAGAAACCATTACCAAGACATTGTCAATCAAGCCAATAGAATGCTCGGTTTTATCACTAGAATCACCAAATCGTTCAAGAACCCCAGTAGCAAACATGAAGACTTAGTTTCAAACTCAATTGCTACCTTCAGAAGGAAATTATACTTACATATCCCTGCCCTGATGATCTCCTCACCTAAACCTACTAAATGTGTATAAATGAAAAGAGTAGACTCCATTAGAGATCTGGGAATCTTTCTTGACTCGAAGCTAACGTTCAGAAACCATTACCAAGACATTGTCAATCAAGCCAATAGAATGCTCGGTTTTATCACTAGAATCACCAAATCGTTCAAGAACCCCAGTAGCAAACATGAAGACTTAGTTTCAAACTCAATTGCTACCTTCAGAAGGAAATTATACTTACATATCCCTGCCCTGATGATCTCCTCACCTAAAGCTACTAAATGTGTATAAATGAAAAGAGTAGACTCCATTAGAGATCTGGGAATCTTTCTTGACTCGAAGCTAACGTTCAGAAACCATTACCAAGACATTGTCAATCAAGCCAATAGAATGCTCGGTTTTATCACTAGAATCACCAAATCGTTCAAGAACCCCAGTAGCAAACATGAAGACTTAGTTTCAAACTCAATTGCTACCTTCAGAAGGAAATTATACTTACATATCCCTGCCCTGATGATCTCCTCACCTAAACCTACTAAATGTGTATAAATGAAAAGAGTAGACTCCATTAGAGATCTGGGAATCTTTCTTGACTCGAAGCTAACGTTCAGAAACCATTACCAAGACATTGTCAGTCAAGCCAATAGAATGCTCGGTTTTATCACTAGAATCACCAAATCGTTCAAGAACCCCAGTAGCAAACATGAAGACTTAGTTTCAAACTCAATTGCTACCTTCAGAAGGAAATTATACTTACATATCCCTGCCCTGATGATCTCCTCACCTAAAGCTACTAAATGTGTATAAATGAAAAGAGTAGACTCCATTAGAGATCTGGGAATCTTTCTTGACTCGAAGCTAACGTTCAGAAACCATTACCAAGACATTGTCAATCAAGCCAATAGAATGCTCGGTTTTATCACTAGAATCACCAAATCGTTCAAGAACCCCAGTAGCCCAGTAGCAAACATGAAGACTTAGTTTCAAACTCAATTGCTACCTTCAGAAGGAAATTATACTTACATATCCCTGCCCTGATGATCTCCTCACCTAAAGCTACTAAATGTGTATAAATGAAAAGAGTAGACTCCATTAGAGATCTGGGAATCTTTCTTGACTCGAAGCTAACGTTCAGAAACCATTACCAAGACATTGTCAATCAAGCCAATAGAATGCTCGGTTTTATCACTAGAATCACCAAATCGTTCAAGAACCCCAGTAGCCCAGTAGCAAACATGAAGACTTAGTTTCAAACTCAATTGCTACCTTCAGAAGGAAATTATACTTACATATCCCTGCCCTGATGATCTCCTCACCTAAAGCTACTAAATGTGTATAAATGAAAAGAGTAGACTCCATTAGAGATCTGGGAATCTTTCTTGACTCGAAGCTAACGTTCAGAAACCATTACCAAGACATTGTCAATCAAGCCAATAGAATGCTCGGTTTTATCACTAGAATCACCAAATCGTTCAAGAACCCCAGTAGCCCAGTAGCAAACATGAAGACTTAGTTTCAAACTCAATTGCTACCTTCAGAAGGAAATTATACTTACATATCCCTGCCCTGATGATCTCCTCACCTAAAGCTACTAAATGTGTATAAATGAAAAGAGTAGACTCCATTAGAGATCTGGGAATCTTTCTTGACTCGAAGCTAACGTTCAGAAACCATTACCAAGACATTGTCAATCAAGCCAATAGAATGCTCGGTTTTATCACTAGAATCACCAAATCGTTCAAGAACCCCAGTAGCCCAGTAGCAAACATGAAGACTTAGTTTCAAACTCAATTGCTACCTTCAGAAGGAAATTATACTTACATATCCCTGCCCTGATGATCTCCTCACCTAAAGCTGCTAAATGTGTATAAATGTATGTACTTTAATTTATTATTATGTATTACGACTAATTAAGAATGTTGTGATGAATGGTGTGCTCACCTTTCATTGGAATTATCACTGTAACCATATTAAAATTGTTAACTAATGTAATAATTATAATATATGTGATATATTGTGTTGGCAAGCCAACAAATAAATAAAAAATTAAGTGTCGTAGCGCTTTAAAATAATATTTGACAGTTAAATTGGTGCTGCCAGCTTACAAATTTTGTAGTTCCATTTTTAATATTTTCTACTCTTAATTGACAAGACTATACACATAAAAGAATAGCAGTTAATACAATGAAAATGGTCTTTGTTTATGTAGTTCTGTGCTTGTAAAATTTTATTATAAATTATATAGTATCTTTCATTTCATTTCGACATTGTCTTTACATCAAATAATACACACATATTATCACAATACGAAAATGATTTAACCTAAAGAGGAATGCTTTTCAAAAATTCACTATTCAAGAACCTATTATTTGAACTTCTGACTGCATAGTTAATAAACATAAAAAAACATATACATAAGGCTGTGTATACATTTGTGAAGCGAGATGTAAGCCGAGCCATTTATTATGCGAAAGGAACGAAGCAACCGCAAACAGCACATAATGAGGCTTTGCAAATGTATATGCAGCCAATTACGGCTTTCCAAGATTTCCACTCATGTACAAATACTAATATAAGACTTTAATACTGGCAGAGAAGTGTTTCTCACATCTCTCAGACTGGAAATAGCAGAATTGCACATGATATGGTGCATCAATAATGTGTATGCACAATGCAAACTCATGTTTTTATAAGTATGTAGTAATACATACTTATAAAAACATGAGTTTGTAATACTCCCCCCACACAGCATCCCAGATGACATAGGCCCTGAGGGAAATTATTTTCCTCAGGGCCTCCTGTGTGGAGTTAATGTAAAAGAAAAAAAACATATAATCATAGAGAAGGAACTTGGAGAAATAAGAGGGTGATTTGATTCAGTGTCCTGGCCAGGCTTGTTAAAGTGTCTTTCACTATCGCACAATTGAATTGGCCTGTTTTATAATCATAGAGAAGGAACTTGGAGAAATAAGAGGGTGATTTGATTCAGTGTCCTGGCCAGGCTTGTTAAAGTGTCTTTCACTATCGCACAATTGAATTGGCCTGTTTTATAATCATAGAGAAGGAACTTGGAGAAATAAGAGGGTGATTTGATTCAGTGTCCTGGCCAGGCTTGTTAAAGTGTCTTTCACTATCGCACAATTGAATTGGCCTGTTTTATAATCATAGAGAAGGAACTTGGAGAAATAAGAGGGTGATTTGATTCAGTGTCCTGGCCAGGCTTGTTAAAGTGTCTTTCACTATCGCACAATTGAATTGGCCTGTTTTATAATCATAGAGAAGGAACTTGGGGAAATAAGAGGGTGATTTGATTCAGTGTCCTGGCCAGGCTTGTTAAAGTGTCTTTCACTATCGCACAATTGAATTGGCCTGTTTTATGACCTCAACCTTTTCAAGGCTGACCTTTCCAATGCCCATCCCATCAAGCGTCAAGTTTTGGCATACTGTTGGCAGAGAATTTTAGTGAAATTTTGTGGATCACATACACGACATTCGTGTGAGGGAAAGCCGCCAATGACTGCTTTTAAAATTCCCACAACAACGGCACATGTCATCTCATTTCCATAACTTTAAGTGAAGGATATGTATGATAATAACTGCATTTCTCCTTTGGGGGAGCAGACATACGTACATCGTTTGTCTCACTCTTATTATCGTGATAAAGAATGTACATTTTATGCTTTTTTTTGTATTGTCCCCGTGGGAATAATAAAAGCGATCACATTTGAACAGCCGCACAGATAATGTTAAAGAAAACACTTAGGACAATGCATGGGAAATGCTCGTTATTTTTATCTGTGAGCTCACTATTGTCACCTATATGCTGTTACTTAATTGAATCTGCGATAATTTTATTCCGAGAGATTTGCAAGGGCCGAAAGACTTACAGAAGAAAATACACAAGTGTTCAAATTAGACTAAAGGGAAATTATTGATTTCAGAAACATTGATCAGTACATTAAGATAAAGAGAATCCGTTAAGATAGAGAGAGGGCTTACTCTTTCACTTCTCTTCCCTACATTTGCTTTTTTTTTGACTTGCCACACTTTCTCTCTTCATTCAAAATTCTACTAATCTAGATTACAAGAGAATGACACTATGTTGTGCGCAAATGCTATTGGCTAAAATTTAAGAGCTGTTATCAAACTGTAATAAAAAATAATTGCTTGGTAAAAAAATGTGTTTTATGTTGCTAAAAATATGAAGCATAAACACGCCTTAATGTAATAATTACAATAGAAAAATATTATTTTTTAAGGACCTAAAATAATATTCCTTTATTTATTTTTTTAACCTTTAGTCTAATAATTTGAACATTTCTGTATCTTACGAATACATTCAGAAGGGTCGAATTCAATACTCACGGTATGTAACCACCCACTTTTTTGACACAAGTTATGCTTAGTGAAAAGGTCTGTACTACAAAGCCAAAGGTACAGCTTCTTTTTTTAATCAACATGGAAAGCTACAAATTAGAAAATGCATCTATCCCCCCGGTAAGTCTCGTCAAAATGAATTAAACTTGCATAGGCTCAGTTAGTTAATCCGATAATCAAAGTGGCCAATGTAGCAGCTAGGCCCATTCTCATGCCTGGGGGTTCTTCTTCATAAGAGCTATGTCGGAGTCCATCATGTCCTTGACCAGTTCATCGAAGGTCACCTTGGGCTTCCAGCCGAGATCCCGTTCTGCCTTTGAGGCGTCTCCCAGTAAGAGATCCTGGAAATAAGAACATCCAATAAATTCACCTTTAAAGATAGAAGAATTTGAAATATATCGCACTGAAGCAATTTAGACTGCCGAACGTCAAAATGAGAAAATAGATTCTCAAAACGTTCTTCAAAATTTTGGTTTTTTTATAATGAAATCGGGGGATTGCAGCGCCGAGGTTCATAATAATAAATTGCATAAACAGTAAAACCCTCTTACAAGGTTCCTACCCCTTTGTAATCTTTTAAATTCTATGTAAAACACACATTGTATATTTTATTGCAATAAATTTTAAATTAAATATCTTACTAGAAGACTTATAATCTATTATTAAATATTCTAAAAGTACACTAGAAGACAGACGTAAAATAAACGACTTAACATTTTTATTCAATCACCTCTAAATTCGACTACTGCGAACTCGTGCAACTCATGAACTTACGAAAACCGACAGTAACCACATGACAAAATACACTATTCCACTGCAGCATTCATATTGCCCACTCTCCGATACAATGATTTCAAACCATGGGAAATCAGTACTTAGGTGATGTTGACATATTTAACATCAACTTTGTGGATAAATTTTATGGATCTTGTAAAAAACTTATTCCAAAACTATTCCTAAACATATCTGTATTTTTGTAAACCTATCAAATCGCTGTATTTTTGTTTTTTTGTGACTTGTGTGCATTTTTTATCTAATTTTATTTTTAAAATTTCTTTCTACGTTTAAAAATCATCTATCATGAGTTAATTGTACTACCAAACATGTAAAAGCCCTCAGGGCGTTAAATAAATAAAATTACTTAACTGGAAAATTATTTAGTTATTTTCAATTAATAGATGGATATTGCCGCTTTTGTTCTGTACTCTGCGTTACTCTATGGAGAGCCATCGTTGTTGCCGAGCTAAATACATTTATTCGGGGATACTATAATTAGGCTCCGAAACCTTTGCAGCTGATTCATCGCCATATCTAATTCAGTTTAGACCAATGGTGGAGATTGCCGCTTTTGTTCTGTACTCTGCGTTACTCTATGGAGAGCCATCGTTGTTGCCGAGCTAAATACATTTATTCGGGGATACTATAATTTAGGCTCCGAAACCTTTGCAGCTGATTCATCGCCATATCTAATTCAGTTTAGACCAATAGTGGAGATTGCCGCTTTTGTTCTGTACTCTGCGTTACTCTATGGAGAGCCATCGTTGTTGCCGAGCTAAATACATTTATTCGGGGATACTATAATTTAGGCTCCGAAACCTTTGCAGCTGATTCATCGCCATATCTAATTCAGTTTAGACCAATAGTGGAGATTGCCGCTTTTGTTCTGTACTCTGCGTTACTCTATGGAGAGCCATCGTTGTTGCCTAGCTAAATACATTTATTCGGGGATACTATAATTTAGGCTCCGAAACCTTTGCAGCTGATTCATCGCCATATCTAATTCAGTTTAGACCAATAGTGGAGATTGCCGCTTTTTTTCTGTACTCTGCGTTACTCTATGGAGAGCCATCGTTGTTGCCGAGCTAAATACATTTATTCGGGGATACTATAATTTAGGCTCCGAAACCTTTGCAGCTGATTCATCGCCATATCTAATTCAGTTTAGACCAATAGTGGAGATTGCCGCTTTTGTTCTGTACTTTGCGTTACTCTATGGAGAGCCATCGTTGTTGCCGAGCTAAATACATTTATTCGGGGATACTATAATTTAGGCTCCGAAACCTTTGCAGCTGATTCATCGCCATATCTAATTCAGTTTAGACCAATAGTGGAGATTGCCGCTTTTGTTCTGTACTCTGCGTTACTCTATGGAGAGCCATCGTTGTTGCCGAGCTAAATACATTTATTCGGGGATACTATAATTTAGGCTCCGAAACCTTTGCAGCTGATTCATTGCCATATCTAATTCAGTTTAGACCAATAGTGGAGATTGCCGCTTTTTTTCTGTACCCTGCGTTACTCTATGGAGAGCCATCGTTGTTGCCGAGCTAAATACATTTATTCGGGGATACTATAATTTAGGTTCCGAAACTTTTGCAGCTGATTCATCGCCATATCTAATTCAGTTTAGACCAATAGTGGAGATTGCCGCTTTTGTTCTGTACTCTGCGTTACTCTATGGAGAGCCATCGTTGTTGCCGAGCTAAATACATTTATTCGGGGATACTATAATGTAGGCTCCGAAACCTTTGCAGCTGATTCATCGCCATATCTAATTCAGTTTAGACCAATGGTAGAGATTGCTCTGTTGTCTGTCATATATATGCACATTACAAGTGACTCATTCAAGATCGAGTTAGCTAATGCAAAAGATACAGATCCACCCTCGTATAGAATTTACAGACAAATCATTGCTACTTCATATTTAATTTCAATACTGCACAAGGGTCCCAACTGTCCCTAACCGGAGCCAGTGAGACTATAGTGTACCCAATTAGGGCATGTTGGGAGGCTGAGAATTTGGGGAGCAGAAGGAGATAGGGAATAGGAATGTGGGACTATTCAGGCATGGCCACAAAAAATGGCTAAAGCCATTTCAAGTATCGTATTGCTTGTATTACAAATTTCGAAAGTTAAGCACCATTTTGAGTGATGACCATAGACATTCAAATTGATAGACCAGCCAATCAGGGAAAGAGGACAATAAATTAATCTGACAGTATTTAGTACAGGCGACTCGCTTGTACTAAACAGGCGACTTGAATTGTAATATCACTTTAAGGCCTCCAAAATAAAATCTGCTTATGAATTACTAGTCCTTTTTTACAATGACGCATAAATTGCTGGCTACATAAAAATCGGGTAAACAAAAGTTTGTACTTGGTTCCAAAATTTAAAATTTTGTTATAATATTTATAGAAACTTTTACAAAAGTGTTATAATTTACCCACCTCACTCATTTTTATCGTCCCTACATCAGGCTGTTCATTCAAAATGAACATTCAGATTCTGTGCAGAAAAGTCCCACAATGAACTGTACTGCAAACCTTTGCCTTACTTTAGCGAATTCTACTTTTCTGCGCAGGGTCTGGTTATTTCAATGTGCGCTCTTCAGTTGTCAATGTATGACTGATGTCGTAATTTTTTAAAGCATTTTTGAACCCTCCCGGTGCCAAAAATATGGTCGCGTGGTTTGTCTCCAGCTCGTCAAAATGATATTCCGATTTTATGTTAGAGCAAGTCTATCAATTTGTATGTCAATGGGTATTTCACAGAAATTCAAATGTAACATTGTTATCAAATGGCCAACAGTGCCGGCAGTGGCGGCTCGTGACTTTAGGGTGTGGGTGTGTGATGTTGAAGTCGAAAAAAAATTTTTTTTTTTTTTCTGAAAATCAGTTTTTTGTATGAAAAATTTCAGGAAGTTTCAGTTTGGCGGTGCGCCGCACCGATTTCCTGAAAAATCTTCATACAAAACACCGATTTTTGAAAAAAAAAAAATATATTTTTCGCATACGACAACATCCATGATGCCATTTTTTTTATATTAGCACCCTAGCACACCCAAAAGTCACGAGCCGCCACTGAGTGCCGATGTGATTGGTTCTTATAAATTATTACACCTTCACAACAAAACACTTTGTTTAAGTAGACTAAATACTCTTATAATCATGTTAATTTTCTGTTAGGGCAAGTCTATCAATTTGGATGTCTATGGTGCTAACTCGAGAAGTTTTTTTTTCAGTCCCTTAAAAACAGAAATTGTTTTCAGCCTCTATGAAAATATTATAAGAGAGTTTAACTGTAGCCCCCAACCCCCAACTAACTAATAAGTTTAAGTACGGGACTGAAAATATTATAAGAGAGTTTAACTGTAGCCCCCAACCCCCAACTAACTAATAAGTTTACGTACGGGACTGAAAATATTATAAGAGAGTTTAACTGTAACCCCCAACCCCCAACTAACTAATAAGTTTACGTACGGGACTGAAAATATTATAAGAGAGTTTAACTGTAGCCCCCAACCCCCAACTAACTAATAAGTTTTAAATTTTACACTTTCCAAGCATTAATCTTTAGACGCCCAGTGGTCCCGTACGGGACTGAAAATATTATAAGAGAGTTTAACTGTAGCCCCCAACCCCCAACTAACTAATAAGTTTTAAATTTTACACTTTCCAAGCATTAACCTTTAGACGCCCAGTGGTCCCGTACGGGACTGAAAATATTATAAGAGAGTTTAACTGTAGCCCCCAACCCCCAACTAACTAATAAGTTTTAAATTTTACACTTTCCAAGCATTAACCTTTAGACGCCCAGAGGTCCCGTACGGGACTGAAAATATTATAAGAGAGTTTAACTGTAGCCCCCAACCCCCAACTAACTAATAAGTTTTAAATTTTACACTTTCCAAGCATTAACCTTTAGACGCCCAGTGGTCCCGTACGGGACTGAAAATATTATAAGAGAGTTTAACTGTAGCCCCCAACCCCCAACTAACTAATAAGTTTTAAATTTTACACTTTCCAAGCATTAACCTTTAGACGCCCAGTGGTCCCGTACGGGACTGAAAATATTATAAGAGAGTTTAACTGTAGCCCCCAACCCCCAACTAACTAATAAGTTTTAAATTTTACACTTTCCAAGCATTAACCTTTAGACGCCCAGTGGTCCCGTACGGGACTGAAAATATTATAAGAGAGTTTAACTGTAGCCCCCAACCCCCAACTAACTAACAAGTTTTAAATTTTACACTTTCCAAGCATTAATCTTTAGACGCCCAGTGGTCCCGTACGGGACTGAAAATATTATAAGAGAGTTTAACTGTAGCCCCCAACCCCCAACTAACTAACAAGTTTTAAATTTTACACTTTCCAAGCATTAATCTTTAGACGCCCAGTGGTCCCGTACGGGACTGAAAATTTGCATCGTTCAATGCCCAACGGTCCCGGGGATCGGTGATTATGGTGCGAATATTTTACAAAAAATGCTTGGGCAGTGGGCTAAGTTTTTTGCATGCAGCGCACGACGTTCAAAGGTAAATTTTTTTTTATCAGTTGTGTAAAATTTAAAACACATTTTTTAGTAAGGCTCATGTTTCCCTTATGTCAAATAAGTAACTTACCACTTCAGTGGGGCGGAAATACTTGGGGTTGACCTTGATGAGGACCTTGCCTGTCTCGGCATCGAGCCCTACCTCCGTCACCCCCTCCCCCTCCCAGCGCACCTTCATGCCAACATGCTTGAAGGCCGCCTCCACGAACTCGCGCACAGAGCGCGTCTCTCCCGTGGCTATCACGTAGTCACCGGGCTTGTCCTGCTGAAGCATTATCCACATTGCCTGAAAAACGTAATATGTAATAGATTATATATTTAATTATCACAGTCACAGTGAAACCGTTATTCACCAAAATATTACACAGATTACAGGCGCACAGCAATAAAGTTACAGTAACAGCCTCAGTGGTGGAGAGGCGAGGCTTCCGGCGTGCGCAGATAAATTTTATTTGATTGATTTGTGTCTTCATAATTTGATCATTTTAAATAATATAAGGTATATCTGCGGCACGTTCCAGAGTAGAAGATACTCAGTTACGCCCTGGTGTAAGACTACCATTCAAAATTGAAACGTTGCTTGAAGTGGCTTTAGCCGTGTTTGATGACCAGATCTGAATAGCCAGGTACTTCCCCACCTGCCTCTTATCCATCTCCTTCACCTCCCCACTGCCCTCAGCCTCACGACATACCTCAATTAGGGATACCATAGTCTCACTGGCTCCAGATGGGAGCAGCTGGGACTCTTGTGCGGTATTCACATAAAATAAAAACACGCAAGCCTAGATTTATTAGATTAGTTTCACCATTAAAGGATCCTTTACTAATACTTTTTCGGAGGGCGTGTCCTAAACCCAGGCGTAAGTGTGTTAGTGTCCGTTGGAGGCGTATCATTGGCTGGACAATAGCGGTTAGAAGTGTAGAGGTAGTAGGAACAGCTGAACATCTTCGAAAGAAAGGTACTTGGAAGAATCTTAGGAGCGGTGCGAGAGGGAGAGGGAGAGGCATGGAGAATCCGCCACAATAATGAGCTCTATGATATTTACCAAGCTCCCAGACTCTCCACCCATTTAAGACTCCAAAGATTAAGATGGGCCGGACATGTGCACCGAATGCCAAGCACACGACAGGACACCCGGGAGGTAAACGAAAGGCGGGCAGACCCAGACTGAGATGGGAGGATGATGTCAGGAAGGATGCAAGAGGACTACTCCATGTTGCAGATTGGAAGACGACGGCCGAGGACAGAGGGCGGTGGAGGCTTATTTTGAAGGAGGCCAAGGCTCGAAATGGGCTGTAGCGCCATTGAAGAAGAAGTGCAGAGGTAGTTCAGGTGGCCAAACAGCCATGTTTTGACCAACACTACAAGATATACCTATATATAACTCTTCTTTAGATAGCCTTAAGATTTTTTTGTATAATAATTATCTTCCTAGGTGTTAAGACTGTCAAAATGAGACAATTGTACAGTAATTTGATAATAATCTGTTGTACAATTAAAAAAAAGTATAAATATACATATATATATTTGCGAAGTTATATTTTATCACGGCATGCAGAAATCGAACAAAACAAATATGTACAGGCAAATTGATCCAGCTTTGGACAGGGTAGAAGATCATGGACTAGTTTTTAATTTACTTACTTTGGAAATTAATTTTGTGGTAATCAATAATGCATAATTAAATTTACATTTGTCTTGTTTAATATTAATAATTTAGTTATTTGCTTTTTTTATATGAATACCGCACAAGAGTCCCAACTGTTCCCGTCTGAAGCCAGTGAGACTATGGCATCCCCAATTGGGGTATGTTGTGAGGCTGAAGGTAGTGGGGAGGGAAAGGAGATAGGGAAGAGGAAGGTGGATAAGTACCTGGCTATTCAGATCTGGTCACCAAACACGGCTAATGCCATTTCAAGCAACGTTTCAATTCTGAATGGTGGTCTTACACCAGGGTGATACTGAGTATCTTCCACTCTGGAACATGCCGCAAATATACTATACATTATTTTAAATGAATAAATTGTGAAATAACACAAATTAATCAATTTTATTTTATTTTATTTGATTAATTAACAACCTTCGGTGTGCGAGTTCTTTGGAGATTTCTTTTTGCAGTATCAGTGCGTCCTCTTTTTTGAAACATTTTATGATCAATCTATTTTGGGAAATTTTTTTAATGCTGTCAATATTAATCTTTAATTTTCCATTTTTAATTTTTTCTTGGATTCTTTTTTGGAGTTTTTCGTTCGATTCTTTATTATTTTCATTCGGGGTAACCATTACGGAAAATTCGTTTTTTGTATTTATATGTGGCTTACTATCTACTGGAAGGGCATATGAATTAAGTTTGACATTGTTTTCAGCCATTTCAATGGCGACGTGACCCATCAGCGACAGTATTGTATTCGCTTTTATGGTAATTAAATTTTGTTGATCCTTGGTAAATTTTTTTGTTGGGTCTTGGACTGCCTCCAATAGATCTTGAATTGGCATTTTGCACGATTCCATAAATTTGTGGTTATTTGTTTGCGTCATGTTTACCCTAATTTACGTTTCACTTTGCAAAGGGGCCTGCGCGGACTCTTGTATTTTTGAAGCGAGTTCGTGGCAGTTAGATTTTTATAGGTTATGTAGGATAAAATTTTTGTGAATCGGGTTTGCACGGATTTGCTATGTCGCACTTATTTTTCGATGTATATAAAGAATAACGGAATGAAGAAATGCACTATGTAATGCGTGTGGGTTCCTGTCAGACTACAAAACACAATTTGAGATAGTCACTATTTGAGATAGCAACTAGAAGTTATTCAGAAAAAACGAAATAAAAACCTCACACTTTGGCAGATCAGAAGTTGCTCACGACACTAAGAAGGTAGAATAACACTTTAAAACAGAATTCACTACTTATTAAGCACAGAAAATAGTAAAAAAACGTTTGTTTTTGCGGGAGCAAAAATTGACGGCTGTCACTTTTACTTGTCTTTTACTTTTTTAAGTCAAGAGCCTTACCGCTGGACTACGCCGGCCGTCAATTTATGTTTGAACGAACATGATGAGAAAATATTATTTAATTCGTACAACTTCATGATATTTATTTATTTATTTATTGTTTGTTTGTAAATATTACATAATACAATATAATGAACTTAAAATGTCCAACTAGGCAATTGCCCGTTTTAGGACGTTCCAATATGATAATGTTTTTACATATAAATTATAGTAAGTTATAGTGTTAACTATTCTGTTGGTAAAATAATACATATGTATATTCATATTCTAGAATATTTTCAGTTATACCATGACATTTTTTACTATTTTTTAGCTGACATAATAAACTAAAGTAATATTAATAGATAAAACAAGAAAAATGAATTTGAAAATGAATGAAGAAATTCTGTTGGTAAAATAATACATATATATATATATATTCATAAAACTAGTATACTTTCAGTTATACCACGACATTTTTTTACTATTGTTTAGTTGACATAATAAACTAAAGAAATGTTAATAGATAAAACAAGAAAATGAAAAATAAAAACTGAAAGTAAAGAAGGAACTTTTCCTTTAAGGAAAAATATCACGAAGAATTGAGCAATTTTCGAACTTACTTTATGTAAAAATACAGTTACTTTAATGCTAATATAATACCAATATAAATTAAAATGTAAAGAAAAACAAAAATTACAATTCAATTAATGTTATTTAGCATATTCTCGCATTCAGCTCTCCCCAAGACCAGAAGCCAATTATTTACCTGCATACGCAGAATATTAGTACTCTTTGCCTTCCATGCATCAGGTATGAGATTGAGCAATTTAGGGCCTAAGTATGAGAATTGTCTCTGTGCTAAAGATGAGGAAGTGGTGGACGGAACTATTGGGTTTTTTTTTGCATGTCTTGTATTATGACAGTGGTTTACGGAAGCGTAGTGGTGCCTCTGTTTTTGAGTATGTAATATGATTTTCCTCATGTATAATTGTCTTACATCAAGAACACAAAACTCTGCGAACAATTAATCGCTGGGGTACCTGAAAGGTTTTTTCAGTATGACTCTTATAAGCGATTTCTGGGATTTAGCTAAGGGATCGAGTATAGTTTTAGCACAACCGCCCCAACCTAAGGAAGCATGGTCTAATATGGAATTACACATTGCAAAGTAAATTCGTTTCAAATCATTTACGCATAGAATATTTCTTATTGCTATAAACAGATGTGTAAGTTTCCTGACCTTTGTGGAAGTAAATGCTATATATTTGTCCCATCTCAGAAATTTATCAATGATAATTCCTAGGTATCTTATATTGTCCACACATTCTAAGGTATTGCATTTACATGTAATAATGTCGTTGCAATGGTGTATTCTAATGTTAAGGATTTCTTGTGGTTGACCCGCTTGAGTTGAACTGAAGCAGATGAATTTCGTTTTATCCGAGTTTAGAGTGAGGAGATTACTATCTAGCCACTGTTTAACTTTGTTTATGCCAAATTCAGCTTTACCGCAAGACTCATTCCAGGTTTTGCCTTCAAATAAAAGTACTGTATCGTCAGCAAATGTAATAATGTGGTCTGCAAAGGAAGTATTACATAAGTCATTTATATAAACATTAAACAATATGGGACCTAGAGTACTTCCTTGCGGTACGCCATACTTAATATTGGCTGGATCACTTAGAGTACCGTTAATATCCACTCTTTGGCTCCTGTTTTCTAGGTAACTAACCAACCACTTGAAAATTTGACCCTGTATCCCAATTCGCTGTAGTTTATTGAGCAGAATTTTGTGCGAGATAGTGTCAAATGCTTTAGCTAGATCTAAAAAAAGTGCAATGCATTTACTATCTTTATCTAGATTATTAGAGATGATTTTTGTCAAATTAGCGATGGCGTTTTCAGTGTTTAAATAAAAGTGAATTGTCTAATAGAAAGGATGTTGTTATTTTCTAGATAATGGATGAGTCGGTTCTTTACAATTTTCTCCAAAATTTTTGAGACAGAGTTGAGCAGGGAAACAGGCCGGTAATTATGTATCAGTGATTTGTCCCCACTTTTATGCAGTAAAATGACGATTGACTGCTTTAAATGGTTAGGGAATTTCCCTGATTTAAAGCTTAGATTCGCAATGAACGCAATCAGTAAGGCTATGTATCCTTTAATGATTTTTAGAAGATTTGATGAAATCTTATCGGGACCACATGCTTTTGATAACTTAAGGTCGTCAATTATCTTCATGACTTCGTTAGATGACGTTGTGATTGAGTCTATTTTGTGACCGATATTAGGGATAGTTAAATTGGCGAGAGCGGTTTCGGATTTCTTACACTTATCGAGAATTTTTTTAGCAAGTGTGTCTCCCACAGATGAAAAGTAGCAGTTTGCAAAGTTTGCCATATCTTTGGGGACTTCAGAGTTTGGTGTGTTAATGTATAGCGATTTGATTTCTGAAGATTTATTGATTTTGGATTTGGTTATGTTGCGAAAGGTATCCCAAAAACGTTTTGGATTGCAGTTGTTTTCGTAAATGAGTTTCTTATAATAATTTTCTTTCGCCGATGTAATTAATTTCTTACACAAATTCCTATACTTTTTATAATAACATTGTAATACCAAATTCTCAGGATATGTTTTTGCCTTTTCATGAAGATGATTTCTTCTGTGAATCGATTTAACTAGACCCAGGGTGATCCATGGTGTGAATTTAATTTGTTTATTAGATACGGTTATATTACTTGTGTGTTTTGATATATACTCGTGTAGTTTGGTAATAAATTCTTTCATTGCTAAGTCAGTATCTGATTGATCTAGAACATTTAGCCAGTTTTCTGCGCTCAAGTCCTCAATTAAATTATTGAAATTAGTTTTAGCAACGTATTTAATTTTCGAAGAAGTGGGAGGCTTGTTTTTAAGACAAAGAGATGTTGTATAGTGGTCTGAAATAGTTGAGTGTATAACAAAAGTGTTAACACCGTTTGCGCGGTACATTTCGAGTATTGTTATATGCGTTTAAAATAAATATATCTTGCAAAGGGAGGAAGAAAAAAAAAAATTAAAAAAAAATATATATTTTTCACATTGATGTGATCAAGACAAGATTTACTCGAGCCCTGTTCACGAGTAAAGCTGTTAATAGTCTGTGTGAAACCATTTTCCGCTAGTAGACATAGATAATCGATTGATTGACGGTGGTAATCAGGGATAGTATTAATGTTTAAATCTCCCATAATAATTTGCTGTTCAAATTTTTTAGCATTGTTTAAAATTGATTGCAATGAAAACAGGAAGGGGTCAATATTGATGAAGGAAGGAGATCTGTAAATGGCAAATATGCATATGTTATTATTCAATACTATTTTCATACAGTTTGATTGTGCTAAAGGAATTTCCTCTACATGAGCTTTAATTCCGTCCTTGATGTATATAACAATAGAGAACTCCAGTCCAATTTTTTTATTTTTTTTAATGAATAAAGACCTTCAAACTTAAATAACTGCATTTTTATTTTTATTTTTATAGTTAGTTTTAATAGTTAAAATAATTGTCAAAGTTTTAATTTTTAAAGACTCCCAGAAACGCACCGTATCTATGGTGGTCTTCACCCACCCATAGTTTTTTACTTTTTAAGTTGTCATTTTGAATCAGTGATGTCATGTCGAGGGAAATTTCCTTAGATCTAGGGGAGAAAAATATTTTTTAGGGATAAGGGAAATCAGGACAAAATCTAGGGAAATTTCGAACTCTGGCAAAAATTTTATTACATATGACAATATTACTGGTAATATTTATATATATATACGTATATATATTTTTTGGAATTCCTATGAATCTTAATTATTGTTCATGTACTTACATGCAATGTTATTTTTAACACTGACAACTCAAAATGATATTATGGAACGTACCCATACTACGTGACACGTTCGGGGGGGGGGGGTCTTCAAAATACCACGCTTGGTACAAATGAGCGGCGGGTTGCTTATGATTTTTATTTTGCAAAGTGTTTTTTTTAATTTGGAATTCAGTTTCTAATTCAGTGGTGAGTGTATTCGTACTTTTAAATTATTACTTCACGTAGCAAAAAGTGTTTTATTTGGAAAATCACGGTATTATTAGTATATTTACCAAGTTCCGATATCTTTCCAATTAATTATCATATTAATTAACATATAACAGGATTAGTGTTACACAATCGGGTGGCTACGTAGGTAATTGCGTAAATGTGAAATTTCACTTCGAAATCTAGGGAAATAATTTTCTTGGGCTGAGCATCCCTGATTTTGAATTTAAGAAAATGGCGGAATAAAATTAATATAGGATGACTCAATGACTTTTGTGTGAGAAATTGAGGCGTTTTTATTTAAGATTAACTGCTTTTAATATAGAAAAACATTGGTAAAATGTCCACATTTCACCGCTACTGTTATTGTATTTTAACAAAGTGCAATATAAAAATAATAAATCATCTTTTTCATTGCAAATACAAGTGACATCATTCTTCAATTTTGTGTTCAGGCGTGATTTTGTACATTGTTTTAAGTATAACACATACAGAAACACTGGTATTTATAATACACTGATCATGACGATTGTGTAGTAACTTGTATAAAAAGCCCTGTACTAAAAACAATTTGAAAATACAATGTCAAATATGACACGACTTTAACCTCAAATAGGCAAAAATTATTGCAGATTGTCCGCAAATATAGCCCTTTTCGTTAATTGTTGAGGGCCTAAATTATGTTTCAATAAACACAATAACTATTATTTATCTAAATCTCTATAAACAGTATGAAAATAAACCAAACACACGAAATGTTGAATTGCATAGGTACGTGTGCACTTCAAGTCATTTCAAATGTCAACACACTATCACCAGGTGACAGGTTAAGTGTGACGTCACAGTTAACCATTTCAGTAATGCCAACTTAACGCTGTGTTTTGAAAGAGGTTTAAAAATGCACTTTTTAATATTTTTTTAAAAACTCTGCGTTTAATATTATGAAATAAAACTTATATATTCAGAATCAGCGTTTCTTGGTCTATATGAACATATTTTTTTAAAGCCATAATATTTTTCACTGGAGTTCCTTATTCCACTAGATTTGTTGAGGTTGGTTGTGGTGTGATATTCAGAGTAATTGTGGATTGATTTTACGGTGTAGTATTTATTTAACCAGCATTCAGTTAATAGTATAACATCAAAAGAGGAATTAAATAGATCAAGAAAAATTGTAAAGTCGTCTAGATTCGATATGCTTCTAATATTCTGGTGTATGATTTTTAGATTATATGAGTCCCAGTTATAGTTGTTTAAATTCTCCAGATCCCGAATTATATTCATATTAACGCTAATACCAGAATCATTACATTTATCCGAAGGTAACTGAAACATAATTATGTTTAAATTTACTATGATGTGTAGTGGTGAACCCGTAGTTCTTTTGCGAAAAGTCAGCAAACAAAAAGTAAAAATAGAAAGTGTAAATTACGGTGTTGTTAATCAGTATTTTGTTAATATATTGTATGGGAGATTGTGAGTTCTGATAATTCGAGTATGATGCAAAAAATCACAGGAATACACTTCTCTGCAATACGATACTAGAATTATCGCCAAAAAATTGGAAAAGCTTGATAGAAGCTGGGCATATCAATGTGGGATACCAACGTTTAAAAGTGGAGGATCAGTCACCATTGGTCCAATGCTATAAATGTATGGGTTTCGGACACACCCAATTGTTTTGCAAAGAAGAAACGGCCTGTGTTCACTGCGGGGGCAACCACAAATTCGAGGCCTGCCCTAACAAAAAAGAGCAGCCTACATGTACCAATTGTAAAAATTTAAATCATAACGACCACAGAGCCACCAGCTCAGAATGTCCAATTTGGAAGATGATGGATGAACGTGTTAGGGAAAAAGTGGACTACGCCGGAATTTGTTGAAAAAGATGGTGACCAATCAATCATACAAAGGAAGTACCAATCGGTGGATGATTATATGCCCATAAAAAATAGCTTGAGAGTCCTGTACATTAATGCCAGAAGTATTAGAAACAAAATAGACGAAATTGAAGAAACGCTCAAAAGAATAACGGATACTGTGCACGTTTTAGTTGTCACCGAAACTTGGCTGGGAGATGGAGAAGGATCTTTGTTCAACATCAATGGCTATCAGGGCAATTTTGCTTCCCGGACTACTGGAAGAGGAGGAGGAGTGGCGATATATACTCACAATACATTTAACTGTGAAGTTATTGAAAAGTGGTCAAAGAATAACTCTTTCTTAGGTGTTAGGGTACAATATAAACATTTTAAACCTTTAAATATATATGCTATATACAGGAAACCTAACAATAATATAAATGATTTTCTAATATATCTTGAATCTATTTTACAAAAAAGTAGCCTAGATACACTCATCTTCGGGGATTTAAACATTAATGTTCTTAAAAAAAATGATACAACAAAAAAATATATCAACACTTTATTTTCATACAACTATTTCATATGTAATAATACACATCCCACGAGAGTCACTGAAACCAGCAGTTCTCTATTAGACCATATTATATCAAATAGAGAAAACATATCTTCAACGACCTCCAATATTGATAACCAGATAAGTGATCATAGTATAATGATGTTAGACTACCAAAACTCTTTGAAACACCACTCTAACAACAGAATACCACCAAACATAAACATCAGCATCAATAAGAGGACTTTGAGAACATATCTTGAAACCCAACCGTTTTCTCATGACACCACCAATATAATCGAAAATTTTAATCAATTCTTTAAATATATCGAAACAGCAATTAACACTTGCAAATTTAAGCCAAGGATACGAATAGGAAACCCTAAGCAGGGTAATACACCATGGTTTGACAAAAAACTGGATCTCCTTATTAGAGAACGAAATACTAAATACAAACAATGGAAGAAAGATCCACAAAACAGTCTTCTTATATCACAAAAAAATAAGTCAAGAAATTTGGTTACTAATTACAGACGTTTCGCCAAAAAAAAATATTACACAGATATTTTTAAAGAAAACATACATAATCCAAGACAAACCTGGAAAACAATAAATTCAATCATAACTAACAGTCCAAAGAACTCTACAAATAAAATTGAAACTCTTACCATCAATAATATAGACATAAATGACCCGAAGCAGATATGTACAGCGTTTAATGACTTTTTTACATCGGTTGGTGAAAATTTAGCTGCGAGTATCCCATCTTATGCAGACGACGTAAATACAATAAACATGGAACCAAAGCCATTACAGTCCCTCTACATGGCCAATACAAACAAACTAGAAGTTTTAAAAATTATCTCAAAACTAAAAACTAATGCATCTCCAGTAGTCGATGGTATGACAACCAACTTACTCAGATTCTGTAAAGAAAAATTAGCGGATCATCTTGTTATTCTCATTAATCAGTCATTAGTGAGTGGACTATTTCCGGATCAACTAAAGCTTGCAAAAATCGTTCCAATTCACAAAGAAGACTGCAAAAAAAATCCATCTAATTATCGTCCAATATCAATACTCTCAGTCTTCTCCAAAGTATTTGAACATGTAATCAAAAACAGACTAACAAAATATCTCACAACTAATAATATTCTCACGCCTCAACAATATGGGTTCAGAAAATTCTCCAACACGAAATGTGCTGCCTTTGATTTTATACTAACTCTTCAAAAACACTTAGATCAAGGAAAATATGCAGCGGGCATTTACATTGACCTCAAAAAGGCGTTCGATACGGTTGATCATAAGATTCTGTTAAAAAAGCTTGAATATCTGGGCATCGTGGGCAACAATCTAAAACTTTTATCTAGTTACCTTACGGGTAGGTGCTGTTCGGTTGTTATTGGAAAAGATTCAAGTGATCATAGAAATATAACATGTGGTGTACCACAGGGCTCGATTCTCGGGCCATTATTATTTTTAATTTATATAAATGATATTGCAAAATGGGGAGTGAAAGGTGCACTTCAACTTTATGCTGATGACACAATATTATTCTATCATAATACTGATTTAAACGAAATGGAAAAGGACATGGAAAGAGATTTGGCTCATCTAGCCGAGTGGTTGAGAATTAATAAACTTAGTCTTAATATTAAAAAGACTCACTATGTGCTATTCGGGAATAAGAGAGAACAACGCCTAAACATTTCCCTTGGACTAAACAAATTGGAACAAACAGATGTCGCAAAGTATCTAGGACTTTTAATTGACTCACGGCTTTCATGGAAAAATCATTTTGACCATGTTAAATCAAAGATTGCTCCGGTGACCGGTGTAATGTACAGGCTACGTAGATTGCTTCCCACAGCCATACTGCGATCATTGTACTATGCTATGATTCACTCCCACTTGGCATACCTTTCGGGTATCTGGGGTTTTGCTACCAAAAAATTGATATCGGAGGTACAAATAATCCAAAATAGAGCCCTACGTAACATTTTTGGCTTGCCTTGGGATACACATGTTAAAGATATTTACCGTCACGCACTTGTATTACCATTTAAGATTGTTCCTAGCTTTGAGATAACAAACACCATCTTAAATATTATTCAGTGCAACACCCACACAAATATAAAACTGAACTATAACAACGACGTTCACCAATATGATACACGACAACACAACAAACTACATTTATCAAAAATACACTCAACAAAGTTCGGACTGAAATCATTAGAATACATTGCGTACACTAACTATAACAAATTGCCTGAAGAATTAAGACAGGCCTCTAACAAATCTCGAAACGATATATTGAAATCCTATTTTTTCAAATGTTATTTGGAAAACGAGTCATAAGTAGGTACAAACTCTGTTCTGATAGTTATCCTGATTAACTCCAAGTACCAAACTTTGTACATCCAGATATGATGGGCGCAGTTTATATCTTTTTAAAATCTTATCATGTATTTTTTATGTAAACATCTTGTATTAGGTCTGTGTATTTTTGAGCATGTACCTTTTATTGTATTTTTCCTGATTTGTTTTTTATGCATTTCTATAGTCCATCATGGAGGATACTTGATTTTAACTTTGTGACACCAACAGTACATAAATCAAATGAGTGGTTATACTATTATTCATAAAATCTTATAAGACATGTTTCTGTGAAATATTTGTAAAGTGATTCTTCATATGTTTGTGTCTGTGTGTTGCTTCTGTAAAATGTTTTGTAAATTTTTTCTTTATTTATTGTGTCTGCATATTGGGTTGGGTTGGGTTTATCTTTTCAAATGTACCAATTGGCGATTCCTTAATGAGTTTTGATAACTCGTGGGAATGCAACTTCGTTGTATGTTTTATTTAAAAAAAAAAAAAAAAAAAAAAAAATGCGTATTTTTCTTCGAGGTGAAGGTTAATTCCACTACAAGCACATAGAAAAGAAAAAAATGAGAAAAGTGAATTATTATAGATATAAAAGATGTTATAAAAGATGATGGTGTTGGTATGTTTCGTAAAGAAGCAATCTAAGCAGGTGATGATTATGTAAATATCTGTCATGAAGGCTGCAAATATAATAAATATAAAAACAATAAAATCAATAAAAATGGCCAAATGCAAAGTATATGCTGTTACTGTGGAGAAGTTGATGCGAAAAAAATGCCAAAAAACAATAATTAAATAACATAACATGCGAAAAATGCAAAAGTAGAACCAATACTAGGACATATTTATGTAAATTAAGATTTTTTCCAGATTTATATAGATTTGCTGGGAACATCATCTTACATAGACTCTCGCTGCTTGTGATAAGTTCATATGAGTTTGATTGAAGAACGAAAAATACATTTTTATGCGTATAAAAAAGAATGTTTGAGGTGTTGGTATGCCTCATAAAACAAAAACAAAGAACAAACAATACAATTAATATCAATAATAGAGAGAGTGCATTATTATGAGATAATGGGAGTACATTATATAACGTGAATGATAATGTTGATACATAGTATTCCAACTTAAAATATATTTTAACAGTAAAGTGCATAATATCGACGCTGGAAAGGATAAATGGCTAAAGCGCCATTATGCTAAATGTTCAGGAGAGCTGTTTGAAAGTTTAAAAAAATCATAACTCTGAAAACGATTATCTGATTTTGTTGCCGCTTGAAAATTATAAATGCATTTATAAAACCTAATCAATTGTAATACATATATTTTTAATAATATTAATAATTCCGAAGATAATGGCGCTTTAGTCAAAAGTGCCTAAAAATTTAGGCAGGAAAAATGACTAATGTGCATGTTTATGTTATTTTCACACGAGGATGAATAACTAAACTCTTTGTACTTCACATTAATACGAGAGGAAAAATACCTTACGGACAAATGTACCAATAATGTTGTGAGGAATAAAAGCTTATCATTAGAAAGGTAATAGATATTCCAAGCAATAATGGCTAATGATCCACCGTAAGTGATATCTTGACCGACATAAAGACTTACGGACATGACGAATACATATTTAAACTATGGTCATTGGGGTATTTTATTGGTTAAAAAAAAGAAAAAAATAGTAAAAAACACGGATTTTATTATATTTCGATCGCCAAAACATTTGTACTAAAGTTGCTTTCTACAATTTTAACTTTTCAATAATATTAATTTGAAATAAAGAATATAGGATCATGTTATAATACGCTGCGATGAGCAAATAACGATACCTATATTAAATAATATTTAACCCTTGAAGGGTAAAGCCAGAAAAAATGGAAAAAAGGGATTAATGGCCTACAAATTATACTTTTCAATTAATATAAATTTGAAATTAAGAAGCCTTATTTAAAAAAAAAAAACAATACGCTACGATGAGCAAATAACGATATAGTATAATATTCAACCCTTGAAGGGTGAAAGCCGTTAAATATGAAAAAATAAAAATGAATGGCCTACACTCTGCAGGCCTACAATTTTAATATAAATTAAAACAAGCTAGATAGGTTCAGCTATTAATTTCAAAGAACACCAAAATAAATAAAGACACTTTGATCGACTGTTAATTATCTTGATCTGGGTCTTCAATGTCTGATTCCAAAAGCATATCTTTAAAGTTATTAATTTTGAATTGTTTATAATATTCATTGTGATAACGAGATGGAATGGTGTCATTTGTGCACCATTTAATTAAATCTGAATATTTGTTTGAGGATATCGGTAACATATCTGCGTAAATTAGCTCCAGTTTAAATGTTTTGTTTTTTAGTAAAATTTCAAATTCTTCCACTGGAGCGTTGCCGGCCATGGAATATTTTACGAAAATTTTGTTTTCATGCTTTTTAAATGTGGTAATTCTTATTTTGTTAATTTTTCCAGCAATACTTTTGAAATACCTATCACTTATCTTGTCCCAGCCAATAAAATCTGAGTAGGATACCGCTTCCACCGAATAGGGCTTCGGGTTCTTTCGTGCGAGTTCAAAAACTGTCACCAACTGCAACGCTGTCCAAAACGTTGGCTAAAGAAGGAGGTAGCGCAACACGGCATAATACCCCAAAAACTAATAACAAAATGTTTTGTCCCGGGCAAGAATCGCTGTACAAAACAAGTTTATTTGTATTGTTGCGTTTATCCACGTGTACAATGTATTTTGTAAGTATTGTTGCTACTTCGTTTGCCCCGAGTTTGCCCTCATCTTCTCCCCATATAAAACAAAAGCCATCTCGTGTTCCACTCTCATAAAAAGTAAGGTTAAATACGGTATATTTCTGCGAATAATACAGAAGCATAGACTCATCGTGAGGAGTATTCAAAACTGTAAATCAAAAGACGTACAAAGTATATTTTTATTCTATTCGTAGATTTTTTGGTGATATTTAAATCTGTTGAGACAGTCTTCTTTTTCCTTCAAGTGGTGTCTTTTTAATTCCTCATCTGTGTTGGTGTTATTCTCAAATATGATGCATTTTAAGCACTTGTCCTTTTTAGGGATGTGAAAACCAATATTAAATTCTTTAGAAAATAATGTTTTGAATATTTTTTCCCCAACAATATCTTTTCCTTTGGATGTCTTGTCTTCTTTGTACAACCTGTAGAGATTACTTATATTTTTTAATTCTTACCCTAAGTATACTTTTGTAGAATCTCTTCTACAATAATGAGATGGCACTGCCGGTAAGTTTTTATGTAATCTCTTGCCGACTGTAATAGGTCGGCTTTTGTTTTATTAGCTGCGATTGTCTTGCCTCTCATATCCAACTTTGAAACTCCAAAGTCAGCATAGGATAGGGTATAGTGTAGGAATTGTTGGCTAATATCTAAAGTATTCAGTAAGAATTTCAGGCAAACTTGTCGTCGCCCTTCCCCTTCGTTTATAAAATAAAAGTACGTATGGTTACGTCGGCTTAGCTCTTTGACTCTTTTTCTTTTGACTTCTTGTTTTTGCGCCTTCGCAATGAGCCAATCACGCCTCTTGGTTGAGTCCAAGCACCAAAAAAAATTGAATATGCTTTGTCTTTTCTCGCCTGTAATTTCACTACAACCTTTACCACAGGGTTTGTCTTTGCAGGTATTATTTTTATTTTTTTTTCTGGTACTTCAGAACCATCTTTTCCCTCATATTTTTTACCACTTTGAATTAAAATGGACTTTTCCTTTTTTTTATTGATGCGTTTTCTTTTTTTCGCATTTTCGCCAACCTTTCCATCTACATTCCATTACATCGGTTTTCTTTTTTTCTGAAAGTCTCTTTTTAGTCAATCCTTCTTCAATATTCCCAACTACGGAGTCGGAGCTTGATGAACCACTCCATGACGTGGAATCCCACTGAAAATTTAAGGCATCTTCATCATCTGACAAAAAGTCTAAATGTTTTTTTTGCATTTTATTTCTGAGGCTTTTGAGTGCCATTTTTTTGTTCAGTTTTTTTAGAAGAGCTCGTGTTTGCTTAAGAGCATTCCTTTGGGTTTTTAAGAGACATGATTCTTCTCCATAAAAGTGGATATCTTCAAAACCTTCATTGTGTCGTTCATTAATAATTGATGTTTCAACGACAGTAGATTCTGTAATCGGTTCAAATTCGTCTGTCTTTTTTCGTGGGGGATCGTTAATATTAGAGATTTCCGGTAATCTGGTAACTTCCACATTTTGTTGAATTTCTGGAACAAAACTGTTCTGTATTTCAGCACGGAAAAGCATTGATTCAGAAAGATTTGGTAGTTCCAAATATGTCACAGTTTCGTTCAGCTCTACTTGGAATCCCATTACGGTGTATAGTATTTCAGGCTGGATATTCTGTAATCATATAAATAAGTGAACCTAATTAGAATTAAAGTTATGTGATAATTAGTGTAGGTATATAACTTTACTTATTATAACAAAAAACAATGCAGTATAATATTTTATATATGTTTATTATTACTAAATATTTTAGTATTATTTTATAAATAACACTAACACATAATATTATAAATTGTACATCAGCACATGTGACATAGGAAGAACTTAATTATACATTATTAAGCTTAATTTTGCTACTTACCACACTCGTGACAAAGCTTACACAACAGAATAAATATATCCGATGCACGAACTCGTAACCTGCTTGTAACCCGCACTGTTCTTGGACGACTAACGCGCCCGTGGAATCCGGAACTATATTTATAGGTGGGTGCTTCCGACTAAATCGATGGTAAAATGGTAGATCTAAGCGACATTAGCAAAATGACGATCAATATATTTAAAATGATTTATTCGCCAAATCAACTGTAAAACGTGGCAAGCATAATTAACTAGAGCGACAAATCTTTTTTTTTTTTGAAAGGAAAAAACAGCTAAAGCGACATTGTTAGTGATTTTCTATATGACCTATTTGACTTAACAACAAATGTATTATTAAAACGGGTAGGCAAGAAATACTAATGTGAATTATGTACTTTATTACGGTAGGGAACGTGTGCTTAAGTAACTTCCATAGCCATTTCATGGTAAAGAAAAAAAGCTAATTCTACAAGTTATCCTAAAACATGGAAGGTAAAAAAAGCTTACAAACAATTTGGATAAAATTCTGGAAAGGAAGAGTGATGTAACCTTCCACCACACGTAATCTTTGATGACTTAAGTCGCACTCATATTAAAAGACCATATTTGCTGTCGTTTAAGTCGATGAAATTTTAAATAAGTAGCTATTTTGTGGTGACTAAAGCACCATAAAAGTGCTCGGATCGCAATGAAACTAGGACCAATCGACGCAGAAAAAAAAACTAAGTCGGACTGCATATATAACTCATATTCACCCGATGTGGCGTTTTAGTCAGTCTTCCTTTCCAGCGTCGATATAGTGTATAATGCTTCTGATTTTAATTGATAGGTGTGATAAAAAACAATAATTAAATACAGTAACATGTGCAAATGCAAAAGTATGATTAAAAATGTGCGTGGGCATTTGTAACGGGATTTTTTCCCTGATATATAAACAGTAGGTATACGTCTGTTGTATCCTAATGTTAAATTAAATGTTTTAATCACGGATGTCGAAAACTGAATATAGAATATATTACCTTGAATATATAATATTCTGATGAGAATTATGAACTGCCTCCTAAATGCCCAAGAATTGAATGTAATGCCGCACTTCAACGAGCGAATAATTAAATACAAGGTAGATGTACCACTCGCATTTCTAACTTGTATAAGTAGGTATATCGATTTTGCTGTTACTAGAAAAAGCTACTTATGTATGTAAGAATGAATTATTTTGATAAATATTAGGTATTATACTTAGGGTGTGTGAATTGTAGATAGCGGTAATATTCAAATAAAAACTTGTAATGAAAGTATTATTTATGGAGATATATAATTTTTTCTTAGAGAGTGTTAAAGAAACGTGAGTTACAGTCAAATGAGGTAACGTATAATAAAAATAGTGAATACTGATATAAACAATTTTCACACTGATTTTGTTGCTACATGAAAGAACTACTAAAAAGAGTAAGAATGCATTATTTCGAATTAATACATTATTTTTAAAGACAAAGAAAAAACTCATGAAAACTTGCGATGAAAATGATATTAACCGGATTATTTTCGTTTAGCAGTGAAGTAAATGTTGAGGTACTTTTTATCATCTGTCACAGTTGTTGACGTTTTTCTCGATCAAGATCAATGATGTTTTTAATCGTAATAATTTTGGATGTACCCGTTTGTCTTAGCAGAATGCGCCCCGAGGATGTCCAAGAGTATTTGTAGTTATTTTCTCTGGCGAATTTTTTAGTTTGGGAGAGTAAGAATTTTCCTTTTTGCGTTAAATGATCCGACACGTAAATCTGTTTGGCTTCTTGCGATAGCCCTAAATCTGCTGTATTGAGTTTGCTTGAACTGGAGGTGGAGGATTTTTTATATTCTTTGATTTTGAGTAGGAAGTCATCTCGAGATTTAATACTATTGAACGACACTATTATAGATCTGGGATTTTTTTCGGACAGTTTTGGTCCTAGTCTGCACATTTTATTAATTTCAGATTGTAAAGGTATCGTGGTCTCTCCGTAATTAATGATTTTTGATATATTTTTAAGAGTTTCCATAATATTTTCATTGTTTGATTCAGGGATGCCTCTGATGTCGATATTGCACATCTGTGTAATGTACTCCAGCCGGTCAATTTTGTCGTCCTGATGAGAAGTAGTATTTTCTAATACAGCGTTTTGTTTTTTTAATTCTAAAATATCAGTATTGACCCTTTCTTGAGAGGATTCAATGTCAGTTATGCGTTTTTTTAGATGGTCTTGCTGATCCGCTAAAAATTGAATCGAATCAAGGATTTCTTTGTTTTGTGCGATAATCGATTCATATTTTTGTTCAACAAAATCCATTATGGTTTTTTTGAAATTGTTCAATTCTATAATGAAATAATCTGACGTAAGTATACCGCTTGCGCCATCTATGGTTGAGGAAGGAAATTTCTCTGCGTCTGTTGACTGCTCGATTACAGATTTAGAAGGTTGAGTTAGCTGCTTGGTAGGTTTGCCGCTAGATGGTTCTTGATCGATTTTTACATCACATATCGTATTCTTGGGCTTTTTTTTAGTAAAACTTTTCGAACATTTTTTACATTTCCACTGAGAATTACGAGCACCACGTAGGTTTTCCACAATCTCTGCACAAACAAGATGGTAGCCGTTTTCACAGACAACACAAGATATGAATTCGGCTGGACTGTCAATATTTTTGCCACAAACGATGCATAGTGTATTCATGTTGAAATTAATTTATAAAAAGTGATTTCGCTGTGAATAAATTTGATTGTATGATGTATAATAGTGATAGTTTCAACACAGTTTTGGCACTTTTGTATTTTTTAACAGCTGGCTTGTTTTAGTACAGAATGACAGGTTTATTTTTATTATTTATTTTTTTGACAGTTAACATGCAATTTCTTTGTGAAAACAAAAAAACATGAAAAAATAACACTTCACAAGATATAAATGCACTGATTAGAAGCGCGATCTTTGAATTGGAATAGTTTAGATCTTTACGTTTAGTACACTACAGTTTTATGTTGATTTTTATTAAATTATAGCAGACGTAAGAATATGTCAACACTAGACTCAGTAGGATAATATGATATTGGAAAATGAAAATATGATATGAAAAAGTATTCTGACCACTTAACCACGAGGGTGGCTATTTTGCGTTACCACAGCCATTCTGCATCTGGACGGCTATACTAGTCCCAGCGAGAGATTGTATGTGATATCATCGTTCTAGTATCACCTGTCTTTTTCGTTTTCTAACAAGACGCTTGAGAAGGAAGAGGACGAACATCGATGACGTCCGTACAAGCTCTCGCTGGGATTAGTTTATGGCTATACTCATTGTTCAAAATTGATACCCTAAAACAAATGAATGTTTTTTGAGCGAGGTCAATATGAATCATCCTACACCCGAGGATCTTATAATGGTGAAACTAATCTACGGTGGTACATCTACATACACTACATTATTATTAAAGATCGGATTATATGCAAATATGCATTTGCTTATTTAGACCCTTTTCGGCGGTAGTTGCATATTTTAGCAAAAAAATTGAGATCTTGCATATTTATGCTGTATCTCGTTTATCGTTCAGATGCAAGTGCGTGGCAAGCTGCACCATGAATATTTTGAGGTCATCAAGGGTGTTATCAATGACTTCGATAGTGCAGAGGCTTTGGCAGTTTTCCAGTGCAAAGAAGCGTTTGACGCTAGTATTAAAAAAAAAACATAGCTATGATTAGCACTCATTTCGCCTACATACCTGCAAGTATAAAAGCACTTGAAACTCATGGATTGGCGTTGAATGAATCAATTCAAGTTATGAAGAAAATTCGCCTTATGAATTCCTCGTTGCCCAAGCTATTCCCGAGTAAACTCAAAGAAAAGTTTGAAAACTTACTGAACAATAACCCAGGGTTTTGAACCCTTGTGCCAAATTGATAGCTTCATCAACGGGGCAGGTGAAATTTTGCCCGCCACAATAAGTTGAAAAATCACACCCAAATTTAAATTCTGTTCAGTCACATCAGTAGACGTAGAACGCTCCTTTTCAGACACATTTAGAACAGTACTTAGTCATATACGTTTTTAAAGGTAAATTGTAAATTTCATTGTTAAATACATTTTGTGATTGATATTTTCTAAAATATGATTATTATCCTTGAGAACTATATAATAATATAGCTTACTAAAATAAAAACAAAATTAAAAATAGGACTTCCTGTTTTATTTCATGTTGCGTATTTTGGCCCTTTTTATGGATTTTCATGCATATTTCAGCTATTTTTATTGCATATTTGCATACATATTTTGCATATAATCCAGTCTTTAATTGTTATATACATTGTAACATGTTTTCTGTGTCCTGTTCCTTTCATTTTTTTCCTTTAGATTATTAGTATTATCTTCTTCTATATATATATTACATTGATGCGAATAATCTTTAAAAACTATAAAAAGAGAGGTGTTGTAATAAAAATTGAATATTCATTTAGACTTTTACAAAAAGGTCTATAGGTATTCTTTAAACATAAAATCGGATATATTTATCCAAGACACCATCTAGGTTATAAAACAGTTCTTATAGACTGGGAGGCGAGATAGGTAAACCCTACGTTATCGAGTACACGGATGAAACTACTTTGTAGTGATAATGGACATTTAGAAAACCTTAAAAAAAGCTGGTCTGCTGGTGTGCCTCTTGGCAGGAGCGGCGCAGTCATGGAAATAGTGAGCGATTTTTTTCGAAAAAATTATGTCATCGAGTACACGAACGGGAATGGTCTCATATGATAAAGGTCGATTAGAAAATGAGAAAAAAGCAGGTCTGTCAACCGGCAGCCTGGCACGTAGGCAGGCAGCCGGCGTCACAGTGGGGTAAAAAATAGTAAATTTTACGTCATCGAATAGGTACACGAATGAAACCAACGAATAACAACTATAGTCCAGATCATTCCATTTAAGAATTTTTTGGTCTGCCGACCAGCAGCTTGACAGCTTTTTCGTTTATATTTATTATTATTTTTATTTCATCATATTTAAAAAAAATTAATAGTGTCCGACCAAACTTTCGGTTTCGGCCTAGTTTCGGCCAAAAAACGAGTTTCGGCTTAGTTTCGGTTTCGGCCGCCATCCAGCCGAAACCGAAACTGAATTTGGGAGGTTTGGTTCTGCGATCGGACATGTTCGGCGCACTGAACTGCGAGCCACGAAGTGTCATTTTGCTGCATCCACGCTCATAGTCGTGTCAGGACTTGATTTACTTGTTTGTGTTCGCTCCGCGAACATTGCGGTAGTTTGGTTTATTTGTTGTGAAATTAGAGGTGTTCATACTTAACATTATTTCCAAATAGGTAAGTTTTATTTCGCTATTGAAATGATTTAGTTCATGATAGGCCCTGAGGAAAATAATTACCCTGAGGGCCTGTGTCATTTTTGGGGATGGATGATATGTGGAGGGTTTTATTAGGGAAAGGAAGGAGAGGAGAGTTCAGTTTAGAGACAGAAGGAAAAGGGGTGGGTAGGAATCTGGGGTTCAGTGTGTCCTGGTCATCCACCTTCAAGACCTAGACAAACCTCATCCCATGAACCCGGGCCCCCCTGCTAAATCATCAAACGTAGCGAACCACTTGGGGTGACCTATGGCAGAGGTGTTGGTTATCCAATAGTTTCCCGGGGCGGCGGTACCCATTCTCGCCTCCCAAATTATTTTGTTCTTAAGATGAAAGAGTATTTTTTGTTTAGTAGATATACCTAAACAAATTAGGTTTTAAAAAAGTATTTTTTTCTACCCTTTATTGTATATTATTTGTTAATAATGTTGAAATAGGTAATACCTACCATTTCTTTTTTAATATTATTTACGAAGCGATTCACAATTATGATTTCAAAAAGCATAAATAATTTATTTGAAATAAGGAGTGATATTTATGTAATGTTTAATTTTAGTTCAAATATCAGAGACTGAATGATTAATATATGATTTAAAAATAAAGGCTGACTGATTAAGATTGACTATTTTTTTTTTCACGAAAACATGACCTTATATGGAAGTTTCGGTTTCGGCCGTAAAAACTAAATTCAGTCGGACACTAAAAATTAAATTGCCATATTTAAAAAAAATATGTGTTCCGAGTGTTCCGCTTCACCCGGGATGGAAATGTTTTCCATCGCCATGGTAAGTTTGAACATAGCAATTTCAAACAAGAATTGTTCAAGGCCACGCATGTTTACAGTGATGTTCAAGCGAACGTTCATGATTTCAGTCGGAGGACATCCGTCTTAAGATGTTGTTGGAATATTTGGTATTTTTGAGTTAAAAGTATGAACAATCAGGAAATATGTAGACTCTGAAAAGGGTTCAATATTCACTTAAACAATTACGTACTTGAATTTACATTGTCAGTGATGTTATCTTATCAGAGTTACAGTTGACTAAGCCCCGAGACTCTAATAATGTGGAATGATACATTAAACCATAAATCTAACTATCTAACGCATATTAAGTACAAACCATTAAATCGATTACAGACCATGATAAGATTATGACATTTTTAGAAGCATCTATCCATTAAAAACCAATAGAAAACACAAGGCAGAGAAGTAAAGTATATTTGAAGTAAACTTTGTAACATATCTATTTCGTGAGCAGGTACTGCTCAAAATAGGTACTGTGTATTGTCTATGCTTTATTTATTTTTTCTTTTTTTTAACTTTGTTGGTTGGCCAAACTATCACGGCAACGGAAACGTCATTCGAGGAAAGATGGCGGCAGACATCACGTAATTTTCGGAGGCGAGGGGAGATTTTGGAGGAGAGTTTTTGGTGATCAAGAATTCTAGTGCGATGTAGCCTAGAATGAATTTATTGTTTCTTTCTGTGAGCGTGTGACGACTCAGATGGCATAGAAGCCTGTTTATTTTATTTTATTTCTCGCCGGATGCCGAGCGATTGTTTGAACCGCGTGCGGAAGTGAATTTGATTCTGTAATCAACGGGGGAGTAATCCCTTTGAAGGAAACGGTTTTGCTCTGCTTTGGCCGGCGAGAGTTTCTACCTACCGCCTGATGGGGGCTATATCTGCTGTGCCTGGTTGTTGGGAGTAATCCCTTTGAAGGAAACGGCTTTGCTCTGCTTTGGCCGGCGAGATTTTCTGCGCGCCGTTGGATGACGTGCTGGACGGTGTCTTGGGGATTGCTGTCGTCTTTTGGAGGAATGTCACGACTGTCACGGCGACGGGACGTGTGCGGTATTAAAATTAATCGTAATTGGTTGACTCTCTCTTTCTACATCAGTTAATAATTGCTCAAGGTATTTATGTTTTATTTACAATTTCCTTTGTTCAATTTTCCCTTGCAAACTGCAATAAAGTCAACCTTAATTTTCACTAATAAAATTTGCGTTTTTTATATGCATGACCTCTAAATCCTTATCTCCACTATCCTGCGATGGAGTTCTACTTGCTCTGAGAAGACAGCGGTCGGATGACAAAAGGTATAGGTTCTACCTACACAAAATTCATATTACCTTAAAATCATACATTACAACTTACCTGAACGTAATCTTTAGCGTGGCCCCAATCCCTGCGGCTGTCTAGGTTGCCCAGCTCCAGGTGCGTCATGAGCCCCAGGCTGATCTTGGCAACTCCTCGGGTGATCTTCCTCGTCACGAAGCTCTCTCCTCTCCGGGGAGACTCGTGGTTAAACAATATTCCGTTGGAGGCGTACATCCCGTAGGCCTCTCGGTAGTTTATCACTATCCAATAGCCGTACATTTTTGCGCAAGCTGAAAAAAGGAATGAGAGAGTTAAGAGTTTTTTCCTCAAGAACTCCGGTGTGGAGCTAATGTAAAAAAAAGTCCGTTTTGTAAGTGTAGCGGCATCTATTTTTCCTCCTTCATATAATCCGGGTCTCTTCAAGACCCGCATTAATAAATCCCTTCCTACAGCCGCTAACTTAACCCATCTCACGATGCTGCCAACCGGTTGCCGACATAGTTCCTTTGCCTTTACAATGTACAGGCAGGGGCGCTCGTGAGGTGTCACATAAAAAAAAAAAAAAATTGTACCAAACACAGCTAGAGTTTGAAGCAGTTCCCAACGAATCGAAACAATGAATTTTAAAGCAGTCAAAAGGGCAAAAAAAGTCACGAAATCAATTGTGATCGTAATAATTTGTTGTATCTGTTATTTTAATGTTCAACTATTGCTCGCTCGCTTACTTGCTCGCACTTGTCTAGATCATTCGGCGCACGCCTTGCAGATTCTGGACGAAGCCAGATGAGAAGAGGTCGTTTTTATAACTTTAACTAGCTGGTACCCGGCATGCGTTGCTATGCCATTTAATAAGGAAATTGTTTCTCCCTGCGTGTCCTTTCCCATTCGTCCCGTTCCCCTTATGCCTCCCCTTTCTCTCCCGCATCCACTCCACCTCCTCCACCTTCGCTCTCCCCACTCCATTCCCCCCCCTTCTTCCCCACCTCTGAGTTCCCCTCCCCCCTACCTAAGGTCCCCTCCCCCCACCCCCCAACCGCATTCCATACATTAATTCCCGGTACATTCAGTTTTCGAACAGCTCGCGTGCAACCTATCGCAATTTCTTTATACAAATTTCATAATGCCAAAGCTCACCAGTAGTTTTATACAAACCTTGTCCTGACAATAACAATCCCACAAAAAAAGAATTATCAAATTTGGTGCAGTCGTTTGGAAGTTATGCGCATACATACATTTCGGCGATTCATTTTTATTTATATAGATTACTTAACTGCAGTTTATAAGATCAATGAACTACAAAAATGAAAAAAACTAGTGAATCGTGAATTTGCAATAATTAAGTAATCTTACGATTGTAAGATTACTTAATTATTTCATAATACGATAAAGATTAATAAAAATTTTAAACATTCTACGCAAATTATTATTACCTTTAATAAATTACAATACACAATAAATCTTATTTTAATATTCTGAAGAGTTACTTAATGGCCCAGCACACTGTACAATTTAAAATTCAATCTATGTTCTAAACTGCCCTATCATACATACATTTTTTAAACAAAACGGTAATTGATAGAAAAATGCATTTATGATAGGGTTAGCAAGCTGCATTTTCATTTTTTTCTGGATTTGTTCCAGAATATATTATTTAATGCCGAGATCATTTACCACTAGCTTGCTTACTCCCACCTGTTTCTTAACCCCTCAGCCTATTTTGTTCGCTTTTGGGAATAGCTCACACAGGTCTCATAGAAATCGTTATATCTCTGGAATTCTTACTGGAATGGTGAAAAATATGATCTAAACGGTTTTAGAAAGAGAAACACTACACGTTATATTCAAATCTAAAAGTTAACTTAAGAAAATTTAAAACGTGCACCACTATGAAACCAAAGTTTCCGAATGCAATTTGAGAAAAAATTATGAAACTTGAAAAAAATTGTGAATTTTTTATAACTTACTTTTTTAATGAAAAGACATAAAAGCGAGGTGACGATAACATTTATGATACATTTATCTAATAAAATATGTATGGACGTTTGTTGTAATGACAAAGTTAGAGTTGGGAGTTTATAGCAAACTGCAGTGGGAGATGAGTATAGCGCTCCGACTCTACAGAACAGTGACAAAAAAGAACTTTCTCAAAACTAAACAAGATAACAAAATAGATTGGGTTAGGTTAGGCTTTATTTATTTTTTTAATTTACTTTCTTCGAGGTTCATGTAGATTCATCCCTTTTGGCCACAATCGAAATTACCAATCATCGTCTACTAAGTGTACGAACAAAAACAAAGCGGGTTTCGGTTTTCTGATTAGTTGGCGCATGGGCGGCCGACTGGCGCAGGCGTGCTAACAAGAATGTTTGTATGTCAACGTATCAGACCGAACATAGTGAAGGCAGGTTCAGATTAGTGTCCGCGCGAGGCGGCGCCGATAAGCTTTACCGGAATGAATTCTTAATTCCTGCTCGCCGGTGACGCCGGTCAGAATCTGATCAAAATGAGCAACCTGTTAATTGCCGCTGTTTCCAATCAATCGCCAATCTGGGATAAAAGAAATACATTCCATAGCACCAGAAATGTTGTTGACATGTGATAGAATGAAATCAACAAGATAAAATTTTGAAATGACCTCAAATGTCAGAAGTGAATTCCTTTCAGGCACGTACTTAACATATTATCATGTTCTCCTGGGGTTTTTTTTTCATATTTAAAGATACCAATTACCAAATACGATGGTTTTATTCCTTAATTTCAAGAAATGATTCTCCAAGAATAAATAATAATCGTGGTTCACGAACTCGACATTTCGTAAAAACTGACAGCTGCCGTCAGGCTACCGCGCAGGTAGGGCAAGTTTTATCCGCGGTCTGTTTGTCCACATCTCGGCGTCAACTGCCGCCGGTGGAACAGAGCACTGAACGCCGTTAATCTGAAAACCGAAACCCGCTTTGTTTTTGTTCGTACCCTAAGACACCCCAAAATTTTTCAAATTCCTTTCATATTATTTCCAACAATATTCCTAACCGAAGAATAAACTTATCCTTCTTCCAACCTCTTGTCGACTATATAATATCCAGTGTAGTGGCGAGATTCCAGACATATTTAGCCATAGCTCACAGAATCTCTAGTTTTAACTTGACTCAAAACTTTATTTCCTCTTGTTTTTTGTTGGTCTTTTACACACATATTTCTATACATTTATATACTGTCGTACACCATTATTGGACGGCTGGTATCTATCCTTTTACACACATATTTCTATACATTTATATACTGTCGTACACCATTATTGGACAGCTGGTATCTATCCTTTGTTTTTTTTTTTTTGTTAAACCGCCTGTGTGTTGCATATAAATAAACTAAAAATAAAATAAAATGTCCTGTGTTGACATGGAATCTGTATTACCGTATGGTGATCTAGGGTAGAATGGGGTGGTCTCCGACTGCGGGGCGGGAGCACTGCCGTAGAGCTCCGAAGTGGACGCCTGGTAGAACTTGGCCCCCACTCCGGTGGACTTCAGGGCGTCCAGCAGCCGAAGGGTGCCCAGCCCGTCCACCTGCGCCGTGTACTCGCCCAGCTCGAAAGACACCTTCACGTGGCTCTGCGCGGCCAGGTTGTACACCTCCGTGGGCCGCACCTGCGATATGATGGACACCAGGCAGCTGCCGTCTGTCATGTCCCCGTAGTGCAGCTTCATGCGCCCCTGGCGGTGGCTGGCCGGGTCCTCGTATAGGTGCTGAATGCGCCCCGTGTTGAAGGTGCTGGACCGACGAATGATCCCGTGGACTATGTAGCCCTTGTCCAGGAGAAGCTCGGCCAAATATGATCCATCCTGATGGACGGAGAATGATTAATTTAAAGACACTCCTAATTCCCACAGTAGACTGAATGCTGTAGAAATGAGATACCTGAATGTGTGCGGATATATCATGGATGACTGTTAAAGTGTGAAGTTCAGTAGGGAATGGAATCCAAAAGCACATTAAGATCTTTTATGCTTACTTCTCCGGATAAAAAGGCGTTAATTAGTTAATTCCAAAATCCAAGCAGATAATTTGCTGATTATGGGTTATGAATTTGTGCAATAAGAAACAACCATTTAAAAAACTATTCAATCCTTCAGAGAAACATGTTGTACAATTTTACTGTTTGCTCAGCATTCAAATGTACCTGCAGTTAATTTTGCAATTCCATTGTTTATATATTTGCGCAACCGGCACTTGTTTTGTAGGCACAATAAAAGACACCTTTAAAACATACAATGTACTTTACTGGGTCATCAAAACTGAGTTTTTTTCTGTCAATATTCATTGAATACTGGGAAATTCTCAAAATATATTAAAGTCATCCTCTGCAAATACATTTCCCATAATGACGGCAAAGATAAAAAAAAAATTGCCACTCATTTGAATTTAAAATTGAGAGATATATTGATAATAATAATATATAAATCAGTGTGTAGATTACCTGTCCGGTAATGCCGGTGATGAGGGCAACTTTCCTGGGGGAATCTGAATTGGTGTTATTGTCAGCCATGACTGGAAAACTGATACTTCGGCCAATTAGCGTTTTACGAAACCTTCTGAGGGCAATGCACACCCGCCACTCAAAATGTCACACGTCGACTGAAATTGTCAGCGCCGGCAGTCGGCATCAGTCGCTGAGTGATCGCTTATCAAAAGGAGGCGATTATCTATTTACACACGTGTAAAGTAAACAGACACCTGTCTGTAAAGACAGATGTAACTTAAAAACGCATTACTTCAATCATGGTTCAAATTCTTCAGATGAAACAGTTTTAACATGAATACTTTACGAATATAATGTGCATATTTACATCTAGTGACAACCAGCCGGTATCTAGCATAAATAAACCAATCCCGTATCTAGCATAAATAAACCAATCCGTATCTAGTATTATTTTCTCTCAAACGTCACTTGTTTGTCAGTGTTTGTTAGTAACAGTGTTGCCAGGTACATGGTTTTTACCATGTTTGCGTGGATTTTTTGGGTCATTTATAATATTTAGACAACCGTGGTTTTTCAAAAATATGAACTTTGGATTGTAGCTTTTGAACTTCAGCACGGGTTCACAATGTCTCTGTATCTAATTATTATCTTTGTTAAAAAATAATATAATACATTAGTATGGTGAAAAGCATTTAATATTATTTACTACTGTAAAATGAAGAAAAAATAAATTATTGATGTTGTGGTAGAATTTATTCTCCATCTTTTCATAGATTTAAACAATATATTTATTTTATTTATATTTTAATATTGTAACATATTTATTTTTAAATGTTACATAAAACCAGTAAAAACATTTAAAAATATAATGCTGTGGTATTTTTTTGTTGTTTGTTATAGAGCATTGTTTTTTTCCTTTTATTCAAAGGAAAATTATAAAATTATGTTTTCTACAAAGCGTTATAGGATAATTTACTTGGGTAAGGTTGTTTTCTTACTTATTTCTTAATAAAAGCTTACGCAAAACGTTGTTTTTTTACATGGTTTTTATCCTTAAAAACGGTGACCGGACAACTCAGAATGAATTCAACTCAACACGTCCTTTGAAAAGTCATTAAAAGTGATGAAATTTATACATAAAAAAATATTAGATTAGTTGCGTTAGGTTAGATTATGGGTTATTTTTCTTTTTTTTCGTAGCTTTTAATGACTCTTCAATGAGGTGTTGAGTTGAGTTGATTCTGAGTTGTCATGGAACCCTTCAAATCAAAACATAGTTCAGACATGTTTTTTTACCCTTAAACATGTTTTATTTTTATTTTTGGGGCATGGCATCACTTGTCAGTAATGGGCCGTTTTCGCACGATTTTGGCATTTTGGCCGCTAGGTCTAGGTTCGCTATAGTCCTACCGGTCCAACTATTTTATTTAACTGTCAGATCCCATACATTTTTTAGGCCGTTTGGCGCAATTTAGTGTTTTTAAATATTATAATAATGCCGTCAACCTGTTGTAGTGTTCCAATGTGTAGAAATAGGGTTGGGCACGAGTTTCCCAAAGATTGAAAGCGAAATGGATTCATTCAATCGGCGTTCCAAATGGGCACCGACTCCTGATTCTGTAGTCTGTCAAGCTCATTTCAGGGACACAGATTATGTATTCAATAATATTAACCATAACAGTAAGTACATGACTCATTCAATTAATATCTTACTATAATTGAATCCCCAATATAATATAAAGAGTGCTTGTATAGTATAATGAACACGTAAAGAAACATTTGACATAAAATGCACAAAATTTTATACACAATGTTTTGCCTTCTTTCGCAGTTGACATTATTTAACAAACGTACCTTTAAATACAAGTGTAGTCAATCACAACTAACATTAATAATTATGGTAGACATAATATCTTATTTCCTTTTTTTAAATTAAACATTTTCAATTACTTATTGCAATCATTTTATTACACGGTATCAAACTGTCTACGAGATTTCTGGGCAGCTGATTCTTCATTGTTGGCAATCTATTTTGTTTTGCATTTCTCGTCCCATGTCTGTATATCTCGTGATTGTAATTTAATTTTCAGTAGAAGTGTTTTAGGAAAAAAATCAAATTATTATTTCTTAACGTAGACCATTTTGTATTTTATATCACGCAAGTATGGAAGTTTGAGCCTAATTTTATTTTCATATGTACTGTACTGGCAAAAGCTACTGAAAGGTGTAGTTCCTTAGAAGTAGGTAATTTAGAATTAAGAAACAGACAGGAAAGGCGTCTGATACCTACAAAAATATATAATAAGTGAAAAAATATATATAAATTCTACAAAACCAAAACCACAAGATGAAGCGGCGTTGCCTGTGAATCTAGAAGACGTGGCAGTGGAAGTCATATTGCCTTTTGATACTCCGTGTGATAGACCGACCTAGATAAAGATGCACAGACATAATAAAAAGGAAAAGTTAACTGTTTATATTAAAATAAACCTTTGTTTCACCGCAGGGGAAGCTTATGGCGCAGACTACGCCAGTCGAAGAATACCATCATCACTGCCATGGTTGCCTGGATGGAGATGGAGTCCCCCCTGATGCCCTTCTGAAAATGGGAGCCTGTCAAAAATATCCCCCATGAACGGATTTTTGGATTTATTATTATATACTATATTTTTCATTTATTTTCTGTTCCATTCTATGTATGAATGCATTGTTATTTTGTCAATGTTTGAACTATTTCAAAATATGGAATGTATTGCATTGCACAACATTCTGAAATAAACGATCATTATTATGATACGTTTTAAGATTTTCACGGCCAAACTATTTTCGTTATTTGTTTTTGGGGTGTTATGCAGTGTTGCGCTACCTCTTTCTTTAGCCAACGTTTCGGACAGCGTTGGCTAAAAAAGGAGGTAGCGCAATACAGCATAACACCCCAAAAACTAATAATGAAAAGATCATTATTATATTTGTTTTATTAAAATAAAGAGTGAGTGTCGACAGCTACTGACTGACATGGTTAAAAAAGATTGTTGTTTATCGGTACTAAATAACACAGAATAATTTAACAAATATATAAATATACATAACAAAAACTTTCTTTTATTTCTCGAGGTCAATATGAAAAGAACGAGATTACAGACATGATATAAATGTGTCGTAAAACATTTACAAACATTATACACATAGAAGAACATATTAGTACAACAAATAATTAACATTATACATAAATTATTTATTGTTTTGGCATTTTTTTTTTACATCCTAATATTATATAGTTGTGGTAGCATCGGTCAACGCATGAGCTACTTTGTGAACAGTCAACCTGTTAAAATAAAGAAAATAAGATGAGCAAATTAAATATGCAACTAGTGTAGAATAAATAAGTCAGTTTTTTCTCAATTTCAAGTCTAGAGGGGTAATAATAAATAGCATTATTAGACACATTTGTTTTGGGGTAACTAATCGAGAAAATCTCCCAACCCCCATACTATACAACATTAATTAACATTTTTTTTTATAATTTACTTGATAAACCATTGATTTTTCATATGCTAATATTTTATTTGAAAACATTCAATATAAATATAATCTATTTCACAGATGAGGGATATCAAAATACAAAGGTGATAAGAGGTAATATAAGTAAACCTATTAAAACTCCTATTCAGCCGTGGTTTCGGGGTAATTTGGGTCCTTTTTGATGATGAAGATGGAGTCGTTCAGCCAGTTGAAATTGGTTGAAATCCCCCTCGAAGAGGTAGGGCACGCGTGGCCACTGCATGACCTGGAGCCCCACGGTGGTGGCGCAGTAGCTGATGAAGGATTCCACGTGCTCCTCGAATGTGTGGCCTCGGATGGGCAGACGCTCCATCGCCATGTGGTCAGATTCGTCTGAAAATTATAATTGAATAGTACAAGGAATCCGAGAGAAGACGACCAGTGCAATACCCTAGACATAGTTGGGAGAAATTAAAGATTGTGCTTTAAGCTTGAGTGTTAAGCGATTAGATTTTTGCCTCGAGCTTTATGCTTTGAGATTTAAGCTTTGCTTTTACCTATGTCAAAAATAATGAAAAATTAAGAGTAACAAAACAGCAGCTTTTGAGTCTGGAGGAAATTGGTAACTGTCTGGTTATTCAGATCTAGGCAATACACGTAGCAGATAATGTTAATAAATTGATGAGATCCCTTTGGTATCGGTTCACCAGCAAGAAATTCCCCGGACAAGAGCGGAACATCCATCCACAGTAGATGACAGCAGCATCGACTTGTTCTCATGCAATATTTCCCTATATACTAGGAATATTTCCCTCTTCTCCCTTATTTAACAGTGGTCTTTTCAAGATCTTTATTAAAAATCCATTCTTTCAAAGCCCTTCCAAACAGCCGGTGAAAAACCACAATTTAGAAGCGATACATTGCTTGAAATGGCAATAGTTGTGTTAGGTGATCAGGTGTGAATACCCAGCCTTCAAATTTCTCATATTCTTTCCTCCCCCATTCTGTTCAGCCTCACAACATACCCTGATTGGGGGTGACATAGTACCACTCACTTAAAATTAATCACGGTAAATATCGGTTCGGACTGGCCACACTTATTACGAATAATTTTTAGAAAAAAACTTTAGATTCGCCTTAATTACTATAAAAGGAAACTTTTTGGCTTTGGGGCGGCGGAAAATAATGCATTTTAATTTTCAATTGCATAAAACCAAAATTCGCTTCGCGACTGACACAGCGAAAATCCGCGGCCGTACATGTCACTGTGATGTTGGTATCCTTGATAAATTAACAAGAGCTAATACGACTGTAGCCGACTTCATGGGATAAGGCGCGTAATTATGAAATTTGTCTAGCGGGCTTGTTTGTGTAACATGGTTTGTGATACAAAAGAAAGTGCCCCTTTATAACGCCTACTCGCGTCAAGGCAAGAAAAACATCCCAGTTTTCAAGTGGCTTAGCGGCTACGCTAGGTTTGTGTAACATGGTTTGTGATTCGCGGTATTTCATGTAGGTATCCCACGAAGTCAGCTACAGTCCATAACAGTGACAGCAAGTGACAGCTACGGCCGCGGATTTTCGCTGCGTCGGTTCGCGAAGTGAATTTTGGTTTTATGCAATTGAAAATTAAAATGCATTATTTTCCGCCGCCCCAAAGCCAAAAAGTTTCCTTTTATAGTAATTAAAGCGAATCTAAAGTTTTTTTCTAAAAATTATTCGTAATAAGCGTGGCCAGTCCGAACCGATAATTACCTTAATCACATTTAAAAGACCGGTTAAATCCCTGGTTTAAGTATTAGAGGTATAATAAAATCCATATCTTACATTCAACGTATGGTTTGAAGGGCAGAACCAGCGCTACGATAAGGAGTCCATCGTCGTTGAGGCCGTTGAACAGCATGGTCTGTGGCTCAGAGCAGCATCTTACTTTTGTGCATTTTACTTACAAATCGAGCAAACTAGGTTTGGCTAAACTTGTCGGAAAACAAATTGCAAATAGCTATCGAAATGACAGATCAAACATTGAAAGACGTCAGTGCGTCAGTCCATAGATTTGGTCCACAGATTAGATGACAGGAGGACCGCTCAACACCGTGCTGCCATCTCGTGGATATTTTGGAATTACTCAGAAAACGGCCCATTCCATAGCAAGCTATGTCCACAGATATCTATTATCTGTTAATTATTGCCAGTTGCGTATGAAATGGGCCGTTTTCGCATGATTTTGGCCGCTAGGTTCTCTAATAGTCCTACCGGTCCAACTATTTTATTTAACTATCAGATTGATATACCTTTAGGTATTTTAATGTCAAAAATTCACGGAACTGAACAAATGTGCACCATTTACAATAAGGTCGCTTGCTTAGAAGTTGGCGGTAGACACAAGGAGCTTAAACTAGCGGCGAACACAGAGCGGCGAAAGCAAAGCTGGACCGCAATAAACATTGGAAAGCCAGGATATTTTCGGCAAGGACTAATAAAACCCAATCGCCGCGCCGAGCCGAGTGACGGGTGATAAACCTTTTCGTTTGACCCTTGCCGCTGCCGCCGATGCAATTAGTTTTGAAGATCTACCCTAGAGCAGGAAGGAAGACCCGAGCGAGAATTTCACCACGAAGACAGTCACCATTTGCCCGGCCTAGGGGTTGGTACTCGACTCCGCTAACGGAGTGTCCCGACCGCCGGGAACCGCGCGAACCGAATCCCAACCAGGGATAACAAAAGAGTTGTGTTTTGCAACCCGTCTGGGCTCTGCAAACGCTCTCCAAACTACACGCGACCCCGCGGAATTTCCCGACCAGGGAAATTACCAGACACGCTCGCGGATTTCGACCAGGAACCGACGATACGTTCGCGAACTTCCGCCAGGAAGTCCAACCAAGTGACCGCGAAAATTCCGATCAGGGAGTTGTGCAAACTCCACTTTGCACATATTTTCACTATAAAGAACTCTCGCAACTTCCTACCTGTGCAATAACAAGTGAAAAAAATAGAACTTAAGTTTAAAGTGCCTAGTGACTGTGTGCTTACGCGGAGACTCCATCATCAGCAACTAAAGGGAAGTGACTGAACATTTTATTTAATTTAACCACCGAAGTGATTAGATTCTGAACAATTACATAAAGACTTTTCCGTAGAATTAAGCAAACAGACTTTCTAATTTTAAGACTTATTAACTAAGTACCTAGTATAAGACTAACCCTAGATTAATAATTAATACCTGCCTTTTGTGTCCTAAACCACTTCTGATTGCTCTTACCGAAACTTGGCTAACTTCAAGCACCTTTTCGTCGGAGCTATTCGAAAACCTATACCACGTCTGCAGGAAGGATAGAGGCAGTCGCGGAGGAGGGACTCTCCTAGCCCTCCGAGCTGACAGCCACTCACACGCGGAAAGAATGGACTGCATGGAAACCCAAGGTGAAGACTTGTGGGTGAAAGTATCGCATAGAAATGTCATCATTTATATATGTGTTGTATATGTTCCTCCAAACACAACATCTGAACAGTATCAATTATTTTACGACAAAACTATAAGTGAAAGTGTAAAGTTACAATCAAAAAATATTATTATTTTCGGTGATTTCAACTTTCCCTCAGGGAAAAACCCAATTGACGTTTTCGATTACTTTTGTTCTTTTTATAATTTAACACAATTCAACACTGTTTATAACATAAATGCACACATGTAAGACCTAGTATTAAGTAATGTAAATTCTAAAAATGCTGTTATCTGCCGCCATGACTCCCCATTAGTCAGAGAGGATATTCATCACCCTTCACTTTCATTCACATTCGATTACACAACTCAATCACATATACAAACAGACACATTGCCTCCAGACATAAACATGGGTTGGATTTTCCACGAAAGCTCAGATAACACACTTAAGAATGCCTTAGAACAACATCACTGGAATCATTACGATTGCCTTGACGTAAATCTAGCTGTCGAAAAGTTTTATGAACAGCTCAATAATATTTTCAACATTTGTTTTAAGAAAAGATCTACACGTATGCTCAAAAATGTTAGACAATATCCGAAATGGTTTAATGGGGAAATCATTCACCTCATACGAGAAAAAACTAAAATGCACCATCTTTGGAAAAAAACAAAATCCGAACATGCCTTAGCTAACTTTAAAACTCTGCGAAAATCAATCAAACGGTTAATTGGTCAGGCCTACACTGACTTTACACGTGAGGCCGAGAACAGTATAATAACAGACCCAACTCGATTTTGGTCTTACACTAACGATAAACGCCGCGGCTGTGACAAACTTAACCACATGAACTACAAATACAATAAATATGATGGATCTTCTGAGATCGCCGCAGGTTTCGCACACTCTTTTCAATCAGTATTTAGCGACAATATCCCCAAACTTGACATATCCTCTATAGCTTCATCGTCATTTAACCCTTTACCTGTACAAATTCATGAAATTAACGATGACGATATTATTACAGCTTTCCATAAGCTAAAACCTAAATACTCCGTCGGCCCAGATTGTATTCCACCTATAATCCTCAAAAGATATGCAAGTTATTTTATTCAACCTCTAAAACATATTTTTAACCTATCACTTCGCAAAAATATCTTTCCGGAAATGTGGAAACTAACGAAAGTAACGCCTATACACAAAAAAGGAAAAAACGTCAGAAATAGATAATTACAGACCTGTAGCTGTGTTGTCAGCACCCGCAAAACTTTTAGAAACCATAATTTATTCACAGATATATAACCAAACAAAACACGCACTCACCGAAAATCAGCACGGATTTCGTCCCACACTGTCACCTACAACGAATCTTATGAATCTCACCACCTATATTAATAATTCATTTGAAAATTTTGTACATGTTGATGTGATTTATACAGACTTCGAGAAAGCATTTGATAAAGTCGACCATGATATTTTATTAAAAAAATTAAGTGACATCGGATTCTCTCAGAATTTCCTCGCTTTTGTGGCTAGCTACTTACGCAATCGCCGTCAGTATGTCAGTTACGGACACCATCTCTCTCACGAATACAAATCTAACTCAGGGATTCCCCAGGGATCGAATCTAGGACCCCTTCTCTTTCTCTTATTCATCAATGACATTGGCAACACCATAAACCACTCAAAATATCTCCTTTTTGCTGACGATATAAAACTTTTCAAAGCAATCAAAAGTTACATCGATTCCATTCTTCTGCAGAACGATCTTGATTCTCTTGTCAAATGGTCGGAACTGAACAACTTACCCTTCAGCATTCAGAAATGCAGTGTCGTTACATTTACAAGATCCAAAGATACATTCCTGTTCCCCTACCACATTAATAAACATGAATTAACACGTAAAAATGAGATTCGAGACCTTGGCGTAATCTTTGAAGCAAATCTCTCTTTCAAATCCCATATATCTGATATTGTCTCCCGTGCCAACAAAATGCTTGGATTTGTTCTTCGTAATTCAAGATCATTTACCAACGGAATCGCAATCCGAAGAACGTATGAAGCATTTGTTCGCAGTATCTTGGAATATAGCTCCATTATTTGGGCCCCTTCTGAGCAAAACCATATTCTCGAAATAGAAAAAGTACAAAAGAGATTCATGCGTTACCTATACATGAGGGAATATATGTACTACCCTTTCCTGTATCCATCCTTATTCATAGCAGGAATGCTCGATCTTAATACATTAGAAGCCCGCCGAAAAATATTTTTAGGAAAACATTTTTTTAAGATAATCTCTGGAACTATACATAATCCACCTATTTTGAAAGAGATTAACTTATATGTCCCAGACAAGTATACTCGTGGAAGGTCCCATACCCTTTTTTATGCTCAAAAGTGAGGACTTCTGCCTATCAGAACGCGCCAGTCAACAGAGCGACTGAACTGCTCAACGAGTCTGCATTGACCATCGACATTTTTAACGTAACCTACAGGCAGTTTAACAATTATCTTTTGACGTATGTCACAAAGTAGTGAAACTGACCTTTTTATGTGTTTTGCTATACTTTTTGTCTAATTTGTAATCTTCTCCATAATGTATTGCTGAATAACCGTTTTACGGAGAACATGGAAAAATAAATAAATAAATAAATAATGTAATAAATGTGTCGTTTCGTAAATCAGTAGCTTTTTTAATTGTTCCTCCTTAATTTTAAGTTTAGTAGTTTTAGTTTGAACCCGCCGTATGGCGAAATTACACACGTCAACCACATTGATGCCATTTGGTTGAACGGCGTATAATTGAAAGGGTGTACTGTTTACACGTACTTGACAGAAGTGGACCATTCAATCACATTGCTGTCATAGATTTTAGAATGTCTTCGAAACAGGTCGTGCGCGTGGGAATTAAGTTAATGTGTGATCATTTAATTAACGAGTTAATGAGAGGCGTATGCACTTCCCTCCATTTAAAAACCATTTTCTATGTTGACAACTCACTACAAAATAAACAGTCACAGTTTGACACTTCTATACGCGCGCATGCAACGCCGCATTCGCGCATGCGCACGACGGACAAAAGAACCAATCGCATTGAAAATATTAAACAAGTTGAATATTTTCAATGCGGTGGAAAGATGACGCGCAATGACATGGAAACATGCAATGTCTTGTTTACACGGTGCAATTTGGTATCTACAACCTAATTGCGAGGCAGAATTAAAGGTCTAATATGCCCATAATATGCCCATAAGGCGCGGGCGTATCAAGATCCCATACATTTTTTAGGCCGTTTGACGCAATTTAGTGTTTTTAAATATTATAATAATGCCGTCAACCTGTTGTAGTGTTCCAATGTGTAGAAATAGGGGTGGACACGAGTTTACCAAAGATTGAAAGACTTGAAAGCGAAATGGATTCATTCAATTAAGCCAGGGCGTAAAACTTGGCTTTAACCTTGAAACTGACAGGAGTGAACCAAATTCTTATAGATAAAGCTGAATTTTATTATAGATAGGTCTAACTTTAAACGTCAAATTGCGTCATGCGATTTTGAATTTGAATTTGTGAATTTGAATTTGAATGCGAATTTGAATTTGTGTTGTTGACATCGCCATGGGAATATTTCATTTAAAAATCGTTTACAGGAATTCCACAGGTGGAAAAATGTTTCAAATGTGTCCGCAATTGATCCAGAAATCAGGTAATTACATGAGACATTAACATTCAGCTTAATTTATCTGTAAATCTATTTGAGGTTAAATGACATTTGTATTGATAAAATATTCTTTCAATTTTACTTTAATAAGTATAGTTGTAATACGTACGCCTCGTACGTCATACATATGTCTGTTAATGTTATATTATCGTTAAAACAAGCTTATGGGTCCGAGTGGTTAATGTTTCATAAATATTGTTTCAGAAAATGTTCCAGACTTTGAATGATTTTGGAGCTTTACGTTAGGAACACCTTATAACATTGTTTGGCAGACCATAACACCGTTAATGGCAGGTAAAATTAATAATGCTACTAATTTATATGTTCATATGAACAGAAGTGAGAATACTTTTCCCTTGTGATAAACAAAGTATGTCATCACAAGGGAAAAATACTGTATATTCTGTTCACAAACTTTGTTTAATGTGATATATTTTTTTCAGAACACATGATGTGGTTTTTACCGTGAGATGGATGAAATGGGTCACCGATGAAGGTATAGGTACTCTGTTTAATTTCGGTTGAAATGAAATTTAGAATATGTAGACTTTTTATTTCATTCTACAAGAACTGTACGGTGACTGCTGGAAAGGAAAAATGGCTAAAACGCTATATAGATGTGACATTGAAGATTAATGTATATAAACAAACAATACAGCTATTGTTTACGTTAATCTTTAATGTCACAGCTGTATGACGCTTAAGCCATGTTTCCTTTCCATTCCTTTGTCGATATTCTTTTTCAAACCATTTTTCAATTCATCGAATTCACCGAACCAGTGTTTTTATGTGCTATTATCGATTGTCTTTCTGAAAATAAAAAGAATTTAAACATGTACCCCCGAGTTATCATTTTTCAAGCAGAAAAATGTAAATTCGTCGTAGAAAACCATAATCATTATTTGAAAATGTTTTCCTTTTATAAGGAGTTCATATTTCAAGTATTTTAGGTTTTTTACTAACGCTTGAATTTTTGATTTCCTCAGGATAACAGGTTTCCATCTGACAAAGCTCCTTGCTGAGAAAATGAGCTTTAAAAATTATGTAAAGCTCATTCCCTCAGGCTTTGTCAGATGGAACGTTGTTTTCTTGGTGAAACTAAAAACATTATTCTGCTTTCAAGCATTTTTATTTTTAAATAATTTATTTGGCTAATGAATTAATAAAGTAAGTCGAATGAAATTATATTGATTATGGTGGCAAATGGCCTTGAACTTCCTCTATGTTATTGTCTTTGGTGGACCATTTTATTTTTGGTTAAGTTGGTGACAGTGATGACAAAACTTCTAGTATGGAGAAGGCCCGAAGATATCGATCTAGGGATTGGTTTATTTATGAATGGGCCGTTTTCTGAGTAATTCCAAAATACCCACGAGATGGCAGCACGGTGTTTAGCGGTCCTCCGACCTCCTGTCATCTAATCTGTGAACTGCTGTGAACCAAATCCATGGACTGACACACTGACGTCTTTCAACGATCTGTCATTTCGATAGCTATTTGCAATTTGTTTTCCGACAAGCTTAGCCAAAGCCAAACCAAGTTTGCTCGATTTGTAAGTAAAATGCACAAAAAGTAAGTTGCTGCTCTGAGCCACAGACCATGCTGCTCAACGGCCTCAACACTAAGCAGGCTCTCAACGACGATGGACTCCTTATCGTAGCGCTCGTTCTGCCCTTCAAACCATACGTTGAATGTAAGATATGGATTTTATTATACCTCTAATACTTTAACCAGGGATTTAACCGGTCTTTTAAATGTGATTAATTTTAAGTAAGTGGTTCTATGGCACCCCCAATCAGGGTATGTTGTGAGGCTGAACTGAATGGGGGAGGAAAGAATATGGGAAATGTGGAGGCTGGGAAATGCCTGGCTATTCACACCTGGTCACCTAACACAACTATTGCCAAATATTGCATGAGAACAAGTCGAATGCTGCTGTCATCTACTGTGGATGGATGTTCCGCTCTTGTTTGGCGAATTTCTTGCTGGTGAACCGATACCAAAGGGATCTCATCAATTTATTAACATTATCTGCTACGTGTATTGCCTAGATCTGAATAACCAGACAGTTACCAATTTCCTCCAGACTCAAAAGCTGCTCTTTTGTTACTCTTAATTTTTCATTATTTTTGACATAGGTAAAAGCAAAGCTTAAATCTCAAAGCATAAAGCTCGAGGCAAAAATCTAATCGCTTAACACTCAAGCTTAAACTCAAAGCTTAAAGCACAATCTTTAATTTCTCCTAACTATGTCTAGGGCATTGCACTGGTCGTCTTTTCTCGGATTCCTTGTACTATTCAATTATAATTTTCAGACGAATCTGACCACATGACGAAGGAGCGTCTGCCCATCCGAGGCCACACATTCGAGGAGCACGTGGAATTCTTCACCAGCTACTGCGCTACTACCGTGGGGCTCCAAGTCATGCAGTGGTCACGCGTGTCCTACCTCTGCGAGGGGGACTTCAACCAGTCCTACTGGCTGAACGACTCTACCTTCATCATCAAAAAGGACCCAAATTTCCCCGAAACCACGGCTGAATATAAGTTTTAATAGGTTTACTTATATTACCTCTTATCACCTTTGTATTTTGATATCCCTCATCTGTGAAATAGATAATATTTATATTTCTATTGAATGTTTACAAATAAAATATTAGCATAGGAAAAATCAATTTTTTATCAAGTAAATTCTAAAAATAAATGTTAATTAATATTATATAGTATGGAGGTTGGGAGATTTCTACACTAGTTGCATATTTAAAGCGTTGCAGTGTCCACCATCAGGGCACCCTGATGATGGACACTGCAACGCTGTCCGAAACGTTGGCTAAAGAAGGAGGTAGCGCAACACGGCATAACACCCCAAAAACAAATAACGAAAATACTTTTGGCCGTGAAAATCTTAAAACGTATCATAATAATGATCGTTTATTTCAGAATGTTGTGCAATGCAATACATTCCATATTTTTAAATAGTTCAAACATTGACAAAATAACAATGCATTCATACACAGAATGGAACAGAAAATAAATGAAAAATATAGTATATAATAATAAATCCAAAAAAATATGCAAATATCCATTCATGGGGGATATTTGACAGGCTCCCATTTCCAGAAGGGCATCAGCGGGGACTCCATCCAGGCAACCATGGCAGTGATGATGGTATTCTTCGACTGGCATAGTCTGCGCCATAAGCTTTCCCTTGGTTTTGGTTTTGCAGAATTCAAATATATTTTTTCACGTATCAGACGCCTTTCCTGTCAGTTTCTTAATTCTATATTACCTACTTCTACTTTTATCCAGGGACATATTGAAGGAACTACACCTTTCAGTAGCTTTTGCCTGTACAGTACATCTGAAAATAAAATTAGGCTCAAACTTCCATACTTACATGATATAAAATACAAAACGGTCTACGTTAAGAAATAATAATAATTTGATTTTTTTCCTAAAACACTTCTACTGAAAATTAAATTACAATCACGAGATATACAGACATGGGGCGAGAAATGCAAAGCAAATTAGATTGCCAACAATGAAGAATCAGCTGCCCAGAAATCTCGTGCCAGACAGTTTGATAACCGTGTAATAAAATGATTGCAATAATTGAAAATGTTTAATTTAAAAAAAGGAAATAAGATATTATGTCTACCATAATTATTAATATTAGTTGTGATTGACTACACTTGTATTTAAAGGTACGTTTGTCAAATAATGTCAACTGCGAAAGAAGGCAAAACATTGTGTATAAAATTTTGTGCATTTTATATCAAATGTTTCTTTATGGTACCTTTCCACGCTTGCCAAGCCTTGGCAAGCCTCCGCAAGCTCCAAGCGTCCACAAATCTCGCTTGGCGTTTGGAAGTCGTTTACATGCTTGTGAATGCGTCAGTGCGCTACCTACACCCGAGCATGGCGGACGCCGAACTTGTGTCGGCTATTGCGTTTGGTTTATCAAACTTTGTGTAACAAAAACAAGGAAAGCTCGACGACCACGAGGATGATGGATGATACAGATTCATAAAAATCGTCCCAGGTCACTTCGCACAAAGAGGAGACATTATCTCACAGGCTAAATCCTGTAGATTTTTGTCGCTTTTTAGTACCACTTTTTCGTTTCATCGAGTTTCAAATCACAACGGTGCTAAAGAAGTTTTCGCTTCAAAAATACTGATCGCAATTGGGACCCGAACTCGAGGATCACTTGTCTTATATAAAATTATTTTGTATAGTTATTCTAACAAAAATCATATATTTTTTTACTATAATAAATAGTAAATCATAAATAAAATATTATTTATTTATTTTGACTTTTTAGGTAAATCCAGTCGCAATAAATTACATAACATAAGTGCATTAAAATTATGTACTTATACATTTTAATAAGTCTGGCATGCCTCATACGTCATACATATGTCTCGTAATGTTATAAATATTATCATAGACCGCATGGAGCAAAAACGGCGTGCATTCGCCACCAGTTCGAAAGTTCCACTGAGCGTTTGCCGAAGCTTGCCGTTGGATCCGACCCCGACTGGATCGGCGGCAAACTCTCGCAAGCTCTTGCAAGCCTACGCAAGCCAAGCCAAACGACCTGTTTACACGTTTGCGCTTGTGGACGCTTGCCGAGGCTTGGCAAGCGTGGAAACGTAGCATTACGTGTTCATTATACTATACAAGTACTCTTTATATTATATTGGGGATTCAATTATAGTAAGATATTAATTGAATGAGTCATGTACTTACTGTTATGGTTAATATTATTGAATACATAATCGGTGTCCCTGAAATGAGCTTGACAGACTACAGAATCAGGAGTCGGTGCCCATTTGGAACGCCGATTGAATGAATCCATTTCGCTTTCAAGTCTTTCAATCTTTGGGAAACTCGTGCCCACCCCTATTTCTACACATTGGAACACTACAACAGGTTGACGGCATTATTATAATATTTAAAAACACTAAATTGCACCAAACGGCCTAAAAAATGTATGGGATCTGACAGTTAAATAAAATAGTTGGACCGTTAGGACTATAGCGAACCTAGCGGCCAAAATCGTGCGAAAACGGTCCCTCCTGATTCTGTTGTCTGTAAAGCTCATTTCAGGGACACAGATTATGTATTCAATAATATTAACTATAACAGTAAGTACATGACTCATTCAATTAATATCTTACTATAATTGAATCCCCAATATAATATAGAGAGTACTTGTATAGTTTAATGAACACGTAAAGAAACATTTGACGTAAAGAAACATTTTATACACAATGCTTTGCCTTCTTTTACATTATTTGACAAACGTACCTTTAAATATAAGTGTAGTCAACCACAACTAACATTAATAATTATGGTAGACATAATAGAATAATTTTACCTACCAATAAAATTTATATTTTGTTTCCATCGATGCCTGGAATCCATTATGAGAGAGCTAGCTCTTTCGCCCTTATAGTTTCAGTTTCGCGCGTGTTTATTCCCTATATTTGCCCTTTTTTTATTCGACTTACCACATTTTCTCTCTGCTGGCAACACTAGTGACGCGCATCTCAGATCACGTGATGTTATTGTTTGTCATATGACTCGTAATGCACCAGGTAGGGATTACCTGGATTCCAGGCATCGATGGAAACAAAATATAAATTTTATTGGTAGGTAAAATTATTCTATTTTGTGTTCCGTATCGATGCCTGGAATCCATTATGAGATGTGTTTGCTCTCACCTGGTGATCTGAAAACTTAGCGTTATATGTGATGCTATTTACACTGGAGTAAAGAATGGAGCCATTGAGTGCTGGAGGTGCTCACTTCTGGAGTGCGCTATCTCCTTCTGGTAGAACTTCCGGAAGGTGTGCTCGGACTTCCAATTCCCTCTAGCAAGAATCTCCTCTATGGGGTAGTCTTCCAACCAGTTTAAGGAGGCTACAGCCGAGCGTACACTTCCCGGGGTTGCGTGGACTCCAGCTTTTCTGAGGACTGATTTGATCCATCCCCCTATTATCGTTTGCGTTGCCGGTTTTGTTTCTGCTGATGTGGTCACAAATAGGTTCTTTAGTAGTGGACCTCTTCTGGCTGTAGAGAGGGCAACGACTTTTCTCAACCATTTAAGGAGGTTGATGTTATCTTTTTGTGAGCCCGTCAGTTTCCAACCCGATTGTTTATGGTTGGCTGTGTCGGTTTTTGCCCCAAAAATTGGCCACAGGGTAATAGAGTTCCTCTTGTCGATGAAATGTTCTGGGGCGTGACGCCAGGACGAGGAGTATTGCTGCCCTCCGTGACGCTTCAAACAGCGAGTCTTCTGTGGGGGAATTCTTGACCAGCCAGTCTATTACTTGTCTGGGATACCAGATAGGGGCTTTCTCCTTGGTCCTCCTTGCCATTGAGATTGCCTTGAGAACGTGTCTTACCAAGAAATCAAAGCTGATTTTTCTCGCATTCTGAGCTGGGCCGCAGAAGGTAACAATGGCTGACTTGTGGACCTGAATGGTCCCTGGGGCTAGGCCTCCTTGAACAAATAGGTGGGCTAGATACCTGGCAACCGTAGTTGGTGGGGGATTGTTGACGTCCACACCGTTTTGAGTGCCCCATTTACGCCACCTATCCCACGCAGGTTTGTAGGTCTTCGGTGTAGACTCTCTCCAGGATGACTTGAGGAGTTGGCGTTCTTCCTGACTCCATGTTGTCAGGGCTTGTTCCCACCCGCAATTCTCCAGACCTCTAGTTCCAGATCCTGAATCCTGGGAGGGGGTAGTCCTGTCGATGTGTCTATGAGGACTCCCTCTAGGTTGCGCAGGCGTATGGGAGGTTCGTCTGTTCGCTGTTTTAGGTCGGTTCTCCAGAAAGTCTTCTCCCATTTTGGGACGACTAGAAGGAACATGCCCTTTGCCTGATTTAGGTGGGTGAGCACTCTCGGAACGAGGTTTGGTGGAGGGAATACCCAAGCTAGATTGTAGTCCCAAGGTTGACTGAACGCGTTGGGAAAGCAGGCTAAGCAGTCGCTTGAGTCTCTGGAGACGTATGTTGGTACCACGTGAGCAGTGGCTGAAGCGAACAGGTCTATTTGAGGGCGACCCCATTTTTTTAATATCTCCTTCGTTGCCGGACTTAGTAGATGCCACTCTGGAAGCGGTGCGCCCCGAGAGAGACGGTCCGCAATTCCGTTGTATCTTCCTGGAATGTATTGGGCTGTCAGAGATATCTCCATCTGGTCTACGAAATCCAGTAGCTCCCGCGTTGTTTCCAGAAGGGCTAACGATTTTGTACCCCCTTCCTTGTTGACATAAGCCACTACTGTCTTGTTGTCTGTCTGCAATAAGACATTCGTCTTGTTAAGATAAGACATTGGGCTTGTCCTTCCAATGGCTGCTAGCCACCACTGTATATCCTGCCGTGCTGCGTTGGGCAGAGCAACGGGCCGCGATGGTTTCAGGTGCTGTATGCGGCGGCTGAACCTCTGCAGTCTGCGGCAATGCAAGCGACCACGAGGGATCACGAAATTTGCAAAGTTGAGTCTTCCCAGTAGACCGAGAGCCTGCCTGGGAGAGCAACTGCCGACTTCCAAGGGAACCTGCAAGGCTTGGCGTAGACCAGCGCACTTGCGGTCGGAGAGAGACTTTTGATCTGCTCTCGTGTCCCATGTTATACCCAGGAACTCCAACTTCTGCGTGGGTGTCAGGACACACTTGTCCGGGTGCAGTCTGCGGCAATGCAAGCGACCACGAGGGATCACGAAATTTGCAAAGTTGAGTCTTCCCAGTAGACCGAGAGCCTGCCTGGGAGAGCAACTGCCGACTTCCAAGGGAACCTGCAAGGCTTGGCGAAGACCAGCGCACTTGCGGTCGGAGAGAGACTTTTGATCTGCTCTCGTGTCCCATGTTATACCCAGAAACTCCAACTTCCGCGTGGGTGTCAGGACACACTTGTCCGGGTTTATGCACCAGCCTAGCTGTTGAAGTGTGTGCACTATAGCAACGGCTTGGGAGGTGAGAAGTTTTCTGGACTGGTTTGCTACTAAGAAGTCGTCTAGGTAGACTACAATCCTGAGTCCCTTTTTCCTTAGTAGTTCTGCTACCCAGTTTGAGAGCAGCGAGAAGATCCTTGGCGCTGATGACAGGCCGAAGGGCAGACACGTCATCTGAAGGAGCTCTCCGTTGTACACGAGGCGCAGGAACTTCCGGTGTGATCTTGCGATTGGCACGTGGAAGTAAGCCTGAGAGAGGTCGACTTTTATCAGCCAGTCGTCGGGTTGGAGGAATTCCGGGACCCGAAAATGACTGAAGAGTCTGAAGGGCTTTAGTCTATGAAGACGTTCAAGGCCTTCAAGTTGAAGATGGGCTTGAGGGTGTGGTCTGATTTGGAGGTAAGGAACATACCTGACAGGAAGCTTGGGGAGTCGTCTGCTGCCTCCAGGATTTTTGACGCTTTCATCGTTTCGATGTGTGCGGTCATGCCTGGAGACAACCTTGTCCTGAAATTCTGCTTCAGCTCGGCCGATGGGAGCGCCCGAGGAGGTTTTGATATGAAGTGTATCCTTGCTCCTTTTAGAATGTTCAGGATTAGCGGTGATGCTCTCAGCTCCCTCCACACCTCCTGATATGCCTTTAGGCGTCCTCCCCAGAATGGCTCCGGCCTCCAGTCACCTCCATCGCCTTCTACCCCGATCGCTGGCCGCCTTGCGAGAGGGCTCTGGCTTTTTGGCGGGCTGCCTGTACGTCCTGTCTTTCTCTGGCCTAGGGGCAGGTCGAAAGGGCTTCCTAGGTCGGGAGTGTGGAGCCTCTATCACCGGTCTTGCTGCTTGTGAGGTAGAGGGTTGAGGTTGACGGGGGATATACGACGAGGATGCACTACCGAATATCTTGTCTCGTCCCCCGTTTGCCACGATATAACTTGCTAGTTCCTCTTTATTGAAGAGGTGACTGGCGCTCGGAGGAATCCTGGCAAGGCCTTCCTTGATGTACGGGTCCCTTACTCCCTCTAGCAGGGCCTTTCGCCTACTTTGTAGGCATTCCGTTCGCCTTCCGCATAAAATCTGTAGGACGTCGTCCGTGGTCTTACTGTACTTGGCAAACATCCCCTGAATCTTGTCAAACAGAGTCGCAGGGGTCAAGCAGGTGCCTGGTTCGGATGCCCAGTTTACCAGTGCCTGCATGTTTCCTCTGACCGACTCTGTTTGGGATAGCACTGCATTGGAGAGGGCTCCCAGGGAACGGTCCAGGGCTGGCGCGAAGGAGTTGTTCTTATCAAACCTCCTAGTTCTTCATTTACCTCCAGCTCTACGAAGGCGGGCGTGGCGGTGTATACTTTCTGTGTTTCGGTATAGCGAACACGCGATCATTCCTCCGAGCCAAAACGCTGAAGAGCCGAGATAACTGCGACTCTTCTTGCGCCCGCCTTCGGAATCGGCGATTCCTTCACCAATGTGCTTGGATTGCAGAACTCCAAAACGTTTTTCTGAGCGGCTAGGCTGGCGGGCATCTCTAAAAACCCCGATTCTACCTCTTGCCGCATCTCTCCCGCGGAGTCTTCTTTGTCCGAGACCGTTTTCTCCGCGAACTCTACCCGATTCCCAGATAAAACGTCCGTTATGGCCGACATCTGTTGCATCAGGATGTCTACCCGAGGATCCCGATAGTAATGCCTTTCTTCCGAAGTGTCGGATCCAGAGCTTTCGCGCGGCATTTGGCGTTTCCGAGAAACTCGTGCTTGATCATTGTTTCCGACTGGCGAAGCGTCTTAGTTGTCGATATCACTCATTTTGTTGCACAGTTTAAACACGTAAACAACCGAAAAAACACACTAAATAATTATTCAATTTCTCAGAAAACTATCTATCACGGTATATTTAATGTTTAAACTGAAAGAGCAGGGAATAAACTTCGATTTTCGACTCAAAATTGGTTTTTTAAGTACAGCGAAACACGAAAACTGCTTTCGGCGCGAAAAAACGGCGTCATATGACAAACAATAACATCACGTGATCTGAGATGCGCGTCACTAGTGTTGCCAGCAGAGAGAAAATGTGGTAAGTCGAATAAAAAAAGGGCAAATATAGGGAATAAACACGCGCGAAACTGAAACTATAAGGGCGAAAGAGCTAGCTCTCTCATAATGGATTCCAGGCATCGATACGGAACACAAAATATCTTATTTCCTTTTTTTATATTAAACATTTTCAATTATTGCAATAATTTTATTACACGGTGATTCTTCATTGTTGGCAATCTAACTTGCTTTGCGTTTCTCGTCCCATGTCTGTATATCTCGTGATTGTAATTTAATTTTCAGTTGGAGTGTTTTAGGAAAAAAATCAAATTATTATTATTTCAACGTAGACCGTTTCGTATTTTATATCATGTAAGTATGGAAGTTTGAGCCTAATTTTATTTTCAGATGTACCTACTGTACAGGCAAAAGCTACTGAAAGGTGTAGTTCCTTCAATATTTCCCAGGATAAAAGTAGGTAATTTAGAATTAAGAAACAGACCGGAAAGGCGTCTGATAATTGAAAAAATATACTTATATGAATTCTACAAAACTAAAACCACAAGATGAAGCGGTGTTACCTGTGAATCTAGAAGACGTGGCAGTGGAAGTCATATTGCCTTTTGATACTCCATGTGACAGACTTTTGTTCCACCGCAGGGGAAGCTTATGGCGCAGATTAAATACGCAAGTCGAAGAATACCATCATCACTGCCATGGTTGCCTGGATGGAGATGGAGTCCCCCCTGATGCCCTTCTGGAAATGGGAGCCTGTCAAATATCCCCCATGAACAGATATTTGCATATTTTTTTGGATTTATTATTATATACTATATTTTTCATTTATTTTCTGTTCCATTCTATGTATGAATGCATTGTTATTTTGTCAATGTTTGAACTATTTCAAAATATGGAATGTATTGCATTGCACAACATTCTGAAATAAACGATCATTATTATGATCCGTTTTAAGATTTTCACGGCCAAAAGTATTTTCGTTATTTGTTTTTGGGGTGTTATGCCGTGTTGCGCTACCTCCTTCTTTAGCCAACGTTTCGGACAGCGTTGCAGTGTCCATCATCAGGGCAGATCTACCGGATCACTGCAACATAGCAACGCTGTCCAAAACGTTGGCTAAAGAAGGAGGTAGCGCAACACGGCATAACACCCCAAAAACAAATAACGAAAAGATCATTATTATATTTGTTTTATTAAAATAAAGAGTGAGTGTCGCTGCAGTTTTCTCATGGTTTTCTGCGACCTTGCACGACAGCTACTGCCATGGTTAAAAAAGATTGTTATTTAATTGTACCAAATAACACAAAATAATTTAACAAATATATAAATAAATAAAAAAACTTTCTTTTATTTCTCGAGGTCAAAATAAAGAGAACAAGATTACAGACATAATATAAATGTGTCGTAAAACACTTACAAACATTATACACATAGAAGAACATATCAGTACAACAAATAATTAACATTATACATAAATTATTTATTGTTTTAGCCTTTTTTTTTTTTACATCCTAATATTATATAGTTATGGTAGCATCGGTCAACGCGTGAGCAACTTTGTGAAGTCAACCTATTAAAATAAAGAAAATAAGATTAGCAAATTAAATATGCAACTAGTGTAGAATAAATAAGTCAGTTTTTTCTCAATTTCAAGTCTCAGAGGGGTAATAAAAAGCATTGCACACTACATATTTTGACACATATTTATTTTGGGGTAACTAATCGAAAAAATCTCCTAACCCCCATACTATACAACATTAATTAACATTTATTTACTTGATAAACCATTGATTTTTCCTATGCTAATATTTTATTTGTAAACATTCAATAGAAATACAATCTATTTCATAGATGAAGGATATCAAAATACAAAGGTGAGAGGTAATATAAGTAAACCTATTAAAACTTCTATTCAGCCGTGGTTTCGGGGAAATTTGGGTCCTTTTTGATGATGAAGATGGAGTCTTTCAGCCAGTGGTAGGACTGGTTGAAGTCCTCCTCGCAGAGGTATGGCAAGCATGACCACTACATGACCTGGAGCCCCACGGTGGTGGCGCAGTAGCTGATGAAGGATTCCACGTGCTCATCGAATGTGTAGCCTCGGATGGGCAGACGCTCCGCCATGTGGTCAGATTCGTCTGAAAATTATAATTGAATAGTACAAGGAATCCGAGAGAAGACGACCAGTGCAATACCCTAGATATAGTAGGGAGAAATTAAAGATTATGCTTTGCTTTGAGTTTAAGCTTGAATGTTAAGCAATTAGATTTTTGCCTCGAGCTTTATGCTTTGAGATTTAAGCTTTGCTTTTACCTATGTCAAAAATAATGAAAAATTAAGAGTAACAAAACAGCGGCTTTTGAGTCTGGAGGAAATTGGTAACTGTCTGGTTATTCAGATCTAGGCAATACATGTAGCAGATAATGTTAATAAATTGATGAGATCCCTTTTATATCGGTTCACCAGCAAGAAATTCGCCGGACAAGAGCGGAACATCCATCCACACTAGATGACAGCAGCATTCGACTTGTTCTCATGCAATATTTCCCTACATACTAGGAATATTTCCCTCTCCTCCCTTATTTAATAGTGGTCTTTTCAGGATGTTTATTAAAAATCCGTTCTTTTAAGGCCCTTCCTTAAACAGCCGGTGAAAAACCACCATTTAGAAGTGATACATTGCTTGAAATGGCAATAGTTGTGTTAGGTGACCAGGTGTGAATAGCCAGGCATTTCATAGCCTTCACATTTCCCATATTTTTTCCTCCCCCATTCAGTTCAGCCTCACAACATACCCTGATTGAGGGTGCCATAGTACCACTTATTTAAAATTAATCACATTTAGAAGACCGGTTAAATCCCTGGTTAAAGTATTAGAGGTATAATAAAATCCATATCTTACATTCAACGTATGGTTTGAAGGGCAGAACCAGCGTTACGATAAGGAGTCCATAGTCGTTGAGAGCCTGCTTAGCGTCGAGGCCGTTGAGCAGCATGGTCTGTGGCTCAGAGCACCATCTTACCTTTTGTGCATTTTACTTACAAATCGAGCAAACTTTGTTTGGCTAAACTTGTCGGAAAACAAATTGCAAATAGCAATCGAAATGACAGATCAATCATTGAAAGACGTCAGTGTGCGTCAGTGCGTCAGTCCATAGATTTGGTCCACAGATTAGATGACAGGAGGACCGCTAAACACCGTGCTGCCATCTCGTGGATATTTTGGAATTACTCAGAAAACGGCCCATAGAAAACAGTGTCAATGTTTATGGCTGCTTTGTCTATAAATAAAGCGGCACGTATTTACCGCCGCTTGGAGGTAAACCAATAATTTTGAATACATAATAATATAATAAATATGATGAGTAATGCAAGGTGTATGTATTTTAAATAATGAATAATGCAAGTTTTTCGTTTGCCTAGCAACTAATTTATTTACACATTTTTAGGTTTATTTATTTCCCAAAACAGTAGAAAATGTTTGGACGTAAATTCAAAGTCAACTAAAATTATAGGGGGTGTAAATATGCTTCACATCTAGCCAGTTTAGCATGTTTAAGAACATTAATTCAGTCATAATTTAGTGTAGGTGCCTTCATTTGTGACTTACTTTTCCTTAAAATAATTTGTTAATATTTATGTACAAAATTTCAATAATAAATACCAAACACTACATAGGTACTAAAATGAACATTATTATTGTAATATATTTAAGGCACTGTCACGGCTAAGAACCTTTGAGGGTCTCCGAGCTTCGGGTTGAATCTAATATTAACTTTAGTATCTCCCTCTCCAACTTCAAGGAATGAATTCCAATCGAGCATGTAATAGAATCCATTCTTCCTTGGTGGTGGTAATTCTGCCTCCGAAGGATCATTGTCAGCTGGGCTTGCTCCGAAGGAACTCTCCAAATCTGCTAAATTTGTTGCTTCATTACCAAGACTCTCCAATTTCTCACTGGTATTGCTAACGACAATTTTTTCATTACTGTCACCGTCATTACTAGACTTTGATTCTTCATTATCAGCATCGCTACTAGAATCATCCTCACCGCCGTTATTTTTTGAGGTTGACTCTGAGTTTATTTCTATAAGTTTCTCAGTTACTGATTCAGTTTCTTGTCGTTTTACCAATTCTCCCAAATCTTGAGTGGGATAGATCTCTTCAACAGACATTGGATCTGGACCTGCTCCTAAGGAATATCCATCTGTTTCGTTTACATCCAGATCAAAACTGGTGTTTTTCAGCTTAGTTTCTTCGCTTTCGGATGGGAAGTTTATTTTTCTTCCTTTTTTGCCTGTCAATCCCATTTCTGTTAACATACTCGCCATATCGGCTGGAAATAGATCAGGTTGAATGAATTCTGTATTTTTATTCAAATCTTGACCCATGATTATTTGTGAATTAGCACTCAAATTAGGAAGGTATTCTTCATTGACAGCTCCGAAAATACCGTAGCTATTTAAAATATCATCTAAATTTTGAGCTTCTTTGGAGGGCTTCTTTACGAAGGGCATCGGTTTGAACTCCATGTAGGCTGAACTCTCTGGGAGAAGGACACTTTGAAAAGGTTTTAATGGTGTCTGAATATCAGAATATTCCGCTAGCTTCACGGTGTCTGTGCTGGGGTTGTCTATATACTTGAAAGGGATGTTCTCAGCAAAGTTGTCTTTTTTGTACAAACCCATAGACTGCAACAAATCACTCATGTTTTCCGGGAGCGAAGGGCCACTGAACTCACTTGACTGCTCACTAGATTGTGTTCCAGTTTTTCCATCTTGACTGAATGCTTCCACGCTTACGATCTCCGGAAGTTTATGATTAAAACTTTGGGAAGTTTTTAAAGATGGCATTTTTTTGAAAGGTACTTCTGTGGAATCTGTGTTTTTTTCTTCTTTTTGTGCATTTTTCAGAGCAACACTGTCACTCTGTTTCTTCAAATCGTTCATTACTCTCTGAGCTTCGTTGTGCCAAAAATCATCTTGCAAGGTATGCTTGGTTTTCTTCGTAGTTTCTTCATCTGTATATTTGTGGTTTGTGAAGGCGCTTTCTGAGTCTACAACATCGTCCTCTACTTTTCCTCTGACTGGTTTAGGAGAAATGTATCTAATTATTGGTGCTTTTGTATACAGCTCTGTAACATCACCGTTAGTAGTATCTGCTGCTTTATAAGGCAAAACGACCATTAACGGTTTTGAATCAGAGGCTCGATTAGATTTTGTTGCTTTTGATTTTTGTGCAATTCTTTTATCGGATTTTTTTTGTTGTTTTATTTTATCCTCTGCTGTAATGTTATTCAACAAATTCAAAATATCACCCTTCGTGAGACGAGGAAGAAAAGGGTACGCTTTTAGAATCTGCTCTACTTGGTCTACTGTTTGGTTGACATCTACATCTGAACTTGCTGCGGAGAAGTTAGGAAGTGATAGCTGTTCGAGATCGTTAGTTTGATCTTGGTCTAGTTTGGTGGGGAGGGCTGGTGCTGGAGCTGCCTCTACCAGGAGGCCCCATCTGCAAACCGCTATCACCAAAATAAGGCGCACTGACATCTGTAACAAAATAAACATTATTTATTTTCTGCATGTGTTCGTGTTGATATTTTATTATACTTTTCAATAATTGCGTTATGCTGCTCATTCCATTTTCAGAAATCGAATTTGGCAAGAAATATATGAAATGATTTCTAACAGTATGGAAGATCTACAGTCTCTTGTGTCTAGGATGAACAAAGGATGTATGAAGAATGAGTTAATGATGAACATAAGTAAATCTTAAGTCATGGTGTTTGAAAGAGAGAGCACGAAAACAGTGTGCAATATAGTTGTGAATGATGAAGACTTTGAGCAGGTGGATGATTTTGTGTATCTGAGTATCTAGTATGTTTAGGAGAGATGGGAAGGCTGGTAGAGATATTGAAAGAAGGGTAAATGCAGGTAACTCCATTAATGGAGGACTGAATGCCGTTGGCGCTAATGAAAAAACTGTCAAAAGAAGCGAAGCCAGCACTCCACAATGGAGTTCTGGTACCTACCCTGATGTATGGCAGTGAGGAACTGGCAGAGGAAGGATGAAAGTAGACCGAATGATGTTGAAATGAGATCCCTGAGGCGTTTGTGTGGTAAAACCATGTAGGTATGATCGTGTGAAAAATGTGGAGATCCGCAAAGAAAGCAAGGCTGATGTAAGCGTAATGAGTAAGATTAAGTAAGGGACCCTCAGATGGTTTGGGCATGTAGAGCAAATGAACGAAGAACGTAGTGTATGACGCAAATGTGAATGGTCGAAGAAGTCGGGGACGCCCTAGGAAGACATGGCACGATCAAGTGAATCAGATACTTGAGTTGAGCCATGTCAAAAGTCTTAATAGAAGAGTGTGTACGAGAAGACGGATGAATGTGAATGAGACACAGAGTGTGTGCCGAGACCGTTGTTTGGCGGTCTGTCCTCTCTGCCTACCCCTGCGGGGAAACGGCGTGATGGGTTAGTTAGTTAGTGAGTTAGTTGCTGATGATGATTTTTATGATTATAATCATAGGCAATTTTGTGATCAAAATGTACCTACGGACATCTTGCACAAAAGAAAGTAAAATTGATAGCTAATTGGTGACATAACTTATTCTTGAAAAATGGTGTTTCATTTCGGAAAATGATATAAATAGGGTATAGAAATCCATTTTTCACTTTTAGTTATTATGACCTACTTTTATTTATACCGCTTTTTTATGTTCCATATATCGAATATTCTCACAATAAAAAAAAAATAAAATCATATACACAACTTAACTGCTCTTGGAAATCGAGAATGGAAATTCCTTGAATTGCCTCAGCTGAGAATTTTGCATCTCGAATTTTTTTATTGTGTTTAGAACACGAGACAGATTTTAACAAGGTTGATTCTGCGTAAAAATCCGCCAGCTTAAATAATAGTTGCACAAGGAATAGTAAATTTCTCAGAATTTTACAGCATATGGTACACCAGTACAACACAAATGTAAACTTCACTCGGTACCTGAGAACAGCTTCCTTTGATGAATCTGCATCTTATTATTTAATTTATCGTTATATTCTGAACACCACAAAACTAGTTTAAAGTAAATCTGTATGCGATGAATTAAAACTACACTAAGAACATGAATTTTTTTCTTTGGTTCTGGTAGAATATACATAATCTGCAATAAGAATTTAATAACTGCATTTAGAATAAGAGAATGGTTTCCTTCAAAATGTATCAGCAGATGAATCCACAACTGGAATTTGGGTGACCAGACAACTCAGAATGAAACCAACTCAGAGGCACCTCAGAAAGGTAAGAGTGATGATAAAAAAATAGTTAAATAGGTTAAGTGAGGTCAGGGTTCCCGGCTATTTTTAAAATTATTTCGTTCATAGCTTTTATGATCTTTCTGAGGTGATTTTGAGTTGGCATGGAACCGAATTTGGTCGTTATATTTTGAAAACAAAAAAGTGGTTTTAAATTAAGAGTGAATCTCCAGCTTCAATTAGATTACTCTTTCGTAATATGCGTATGGTTTTCATACCAATTACGAAATTTGCAGCATAGAGTTTCAATCAAAAAATTTAACTTCACTTGAAGTATTAGAACGGTTTTCTTCGAAATGAGTCAGCAGATTAATCCGCTACTGGAATTTAGACAGATCATTCGGAACATGAAACTGGTTTTAACTTAAAAATATATAAATAAAGTGAATCTGCATGCCAGTCCCCAGCTTTAATTGATACTAAACCCAGAACACGAAAATAATTTTCCTCCGATTGTTGCACTAGAAACCCATGGATGGTTTCCTTCGAATTGCGTCAGCAAATGAATCCGCAATAGGAATTTGCATTATGCACGCAAGAGTGGTTTTGACTTAGGAATGGATCTGCGTAGAGTCCACTAGTCCACCAGCTTAGTACTACTAGAATGGTTTTCCTGCGTTTTACAGCAAATTTATTTTTATTTAACTTTTTAGAATAATTTATATGGATTATTTTTTTTCTTATTTACTTTATGGCAGAAGTGTAGCAATATAGAGAAGGCACATCATATTTTTTCCTTTCTGAATAGAAATGTCATCAATACTGATAATAAATAAAAAGTAATTAAAATAAAACTAACAAAGCATGTCGGATCACGAATGTATTTGTGTCTACCTGATTTCTAGAAACATAAGTGCATATGTAAGCACGTAGCTATCGGCTGTGTTATAACTTTCTCTTGGTTTAGTAAAAACAACTTTAAAATGTAGCTGAAACACTTTGAAAGAAAACCGTTCTCGCTTTCTGAGTGTAATTTTCTTTTACAGCTGGCCGCACCAAAAGTGCTCGCCGGCCGAACCAAAAAGCTTCGCGGGCCGCAGGCACCTCACCCCTGATCTAGTGCATACGAGGCTTTTTTGCAGTGTTCAAACTCACGCAAACAAGTTTTGTACTGATAACTTCACTTTTCACACAAATATGCAATTTCTAACAATATGATATTTTATTTATTTATTTATTTATTTATTTGATGCAATATTATTTACATATTTTACATAATTCAATGATGTTGGCCTCACTGGGTGGTTTACCCGTGCTGAGGCCTCCATTTCATATACAAAATTATACACAATACATATAAATATATATATACATAATATTGGTGAAAAAAAGGAAAAAAGTAAATAAAAAACATACGATTAAGATAAATTAAACTTAAAAATTAGAGATTTAGAATTAACGTAAAATTAAGAATAAATAATATTATATAAGGATAAAAACGATATTTTTAATACGTGTTGTGTGTTTGTGGGTGATTGTGTTTTATATTGGTTTTGTGTGTTACTTATATGTTTTGTTATTTTATGCTATGATATTTTGGTAGTATTGTCTATTTTGGTCTTTAATCCATTTTGTAATTTTGTGTCGGAATTTATTTTTGTTTTCCTCAATTTTATTTTCAAGTGTTAGACTGTTGAATGCTTTTATAGCGTGATATTGGTAATGTCTTTGTCCAAAGCTTGTATTTACCGTCGGAGTTTTTAAGTTTTCTTTGTATGCTTGTCTAACTGGTCTGTTTGTGATATTTTGTGTTTGTTGAAGGTTGTTTTTTTGGTCAAAAATGTAATTTAGTAGCGATTTAACATATAATTGTCGTATGTCTAGTACGTCACAACGGTTGAATATTTGGTCTGTATCAGTAAGTCTATGTTTTTTAAGTATTACCTTTAAGATCGTTTTCTGCGCAATTTCCAGGTGTTCGATAGCTGAGTTTGTTGCTCCTCCCCAAGCAATTATTCCATATTCTATTATAGACTGACATAGAGCAAAATATATTGTTTTCATTTGTTGTATTTTGTATATGTTTCTTATGTTTAGGAAAATGTGTATCGTTTTGAGGAGTTTATTTGTGACTTGTTGGATGTGATGTGTCCATCTAAGGTTATGGTCAATTATGATTCCTAGATACTTTATTTGTTCTTTTTTTTCTAGAGGAGGGCAAACGCAAATGTTGGTGTTTAAACATTCGTGTATTTTTATGGTGTTTGTGTTATTTTTTGGCTGTCCTGTGCTATTTATACTGTACGTTGTGAATTTTGTTTTCGATATGTTCAGTGTAAGTATGTTTGAGTCTAGCCATGATTTCACTCGCGTGATTCCTAAATTCGCTATGTTGTATGCATTTTTCCAATCCTTAGATTTAAAGAGTAAAACTGTGTCGTCTGCATAACTAACTATTTCACCGTCTATTTTCATGCTGCAAAGTTCATTAATGTAAATAGTGAAAAGAACGGGCCCTAGTATGCTTCCTTGTAGAACTCCATATGTAATTGGCAGTGGCTTGCTAATATGGTTGTTAATTTTTACTTGCTGTGTTCTGTTACTCATATAACTTTTTAATAGTTGGAGTTCCTTGCCTTTGATGCCTATGTTTTCTAATTTTTTAAAAAGCGTTTGGTGGCAGATTGAATCGAAAGCTTTAGCTAAATCTAGGTATATTGCTATGCATTTATACCCTTGATCTAAATTGCTATGTATATAGTCTATTGTACACGCCAAAGCTTCTTTTGTGCCTATTTTTTCTCTAAATCCATATTGTTTTTCCGAGATTAATTTATTTTCTTCCAGGTATATTATAATTTGGTTTTTTATTACTCTTTCGAAAATTTTTGAAAGCGAGTTTAACAAAGTGATAGGTCTATAGTTAGTTATTTGCATTTTGTCTCCGGATTTGTAAATAGGGATCACCAGTCCTTTTTTAAGAGTACTAGGGAAGCAGGAGTGTGTTATACTTAGATTGATTAAGTGTGTTATGGGTTTTAAAATTTCTGTTTTTATTATCTTAATGCAATCCGTCGTTATCTCATCTAATCCAGGAGCAATACGGTTTTTTAATGTGTTTATTATTTTGTCAATTTCCTCTTCCGAAGTTGTTTTTATTGCAAATCTGTGTTGTGTCGGTTGTGTATTGATGTTTGAACTGTTTGTTTGTGTTGTCGTGTTTGTGTTGAGAATTTTACGGTTCGCTAAGACTTTTCCTATACTTGCGAAGAAGTTATTTACATGATTTGCTATAGTTTCTTTATTTGTATTGGCGTCTACTTTTTTTGAGTTAATGTTTAGATGTTCGATTGTATTTTCTTGTTTGAATTTTTGTGTGTATGTAACTTCTTTTAATATTTTCCATATTTCCTTTGGGTTATTGTTTTCTTCTTTTTTAAGTTTTTCTCTAAAATACAACTCCTTAGCTACTCTAATAATTTTCGTGCAGATGTTTCTATATCTTTTGTAGTAATTAAGTTGTTGTATGTCATATGGCGTATGTTTAATTTGTTTGTGAATTCTGTCTCGTTTACGAATACAGTTTAATATTCCCTGCGTTATCCATAGTTTAATTTTTTTTGCTTTGTGCGTAAGTTTTACTTGTTTTAGAGTAGTGTTATTATTTATTTCTTGCGCTAAAATTGTTGTAAATTTGTCCCAGGCCTCTTCGACCTTCTCTATTTGGTATATTGTACTCCAGTCTATTTTTTTGAGTTTTTCTTTTAAGTTTGTGTAGTCAATTATTTTTTTTGTGAATATTTTATGTTGGTTAGGTTTTGTGTTTTCGGTATCTATTGCTATCATATTCATGTAGTGATCTGTAATAGTGCTTTCAAGTACTATGGTTTTGGTTTTTAGTTTTGTTTTGATCATTATATGATCTATACAACTTTTTGTGTTGTGTGTGACTCGTGTTGGAACATTTATCGTTGGCTCCAGTCCATGCTGTGCTAATATTGTTAGGTATTCTTTGCAATATTTCATTTTTCTTCCGATTGTTTGATTTATGCGACTTTTGAAGTGAAACTTCTTTAACCTTGTTTTGAAATTCGGATGAAACGGAAATGACGCTAGGTCTGCGCTCGTTGGCCGCTTGATTATGACCACACTTTTTAAGGCGCCTTTTGGTTGAGATTATTTTGGTAATGTTTCGCTTCTACCGCGTGTACCTAAAATGCACTCGATTTTTTAAAATATTTGTTATCAGTTATCAGTAATTAATATTTTCAAATGACGGATATTAATTTATTCGTACAACTTTATAGACACTATTTAAATGAATAAGTTTCAACACACGTGGATGGGTGCCATAATTAAATACCAAATTATAAACACAATTATGGTGCAATAACTAGTCCACTATACATATATATTACTGTAAGTAATTAGGTATCATTATTTTATCAAATAATTATATCTACTACCGGCATTCCGAATTTCTTCCGGTTTATAACATACATATTTTCCTTGAACACTTAAGTTCTTAAAAAATTATAGTTATTTTATTTACGTTATTTTTTAAGAAAATATCTGTACATTTGCTGAGCCGAAATTGTAATTATATAAAATCCCCTCGATAGAAAAAATCGCAAAATAAGCTCCGAAAATTAATAAAAACATATTAGGTCCTTACATATGAAATTGGCGTTTTGTGTGGGAGGAACATAAGGTCCATTTTTTAAATATAATATATTTATTTAATCAAAGTATGTACCATTGCTATCTATGCACTTTTGCCATCTCATAGGTAGTTCATCGATCCCTTTACTAAAAAAACCATTCGGACGGGAATCAATAAAATCTTCGAAGGCGGTTTGGACTGCCCCATCGGAGTTGAATTTTTTCCCTCCCTTTCAAACCTTCGTCTTCTTCTTTTTGAACGTTTACTACAGAGCCTTAAGAGGAAACCCGGTCGTCGAGAAATTTGAACAACAGGTATTTTACCAAACTGTTTCTGTCACTGTCAGTCTTACGAGACTAAGTAAGTACGTGAGTAAATACGGGGGACCGAATACTGAGCGAAAGGAACAACTGCGCCACAGGCTCATAATCAATATATATTATAAAAGAAAGTCCAAAAAACGTGCGGAACGCAAAAACTCAGAAACTAGAGACGGTACGATCAAGAGAGTTATATGGTATGGTAGATCTCTATCCCCCCTAGGGAATAAGGGTATTCGTTTTTACCTAAAGAGATTGCTTTTGAAGATATAAGGGCTGAAAGATCTAAGAAGACTCTAGAATTTTCAAGAAGAGTCTGGAAGATTCCGGAAACTTCTAGAAAATTCGATAAAACTCTGGAATGTTCTAGAAGAAATGGAGGAGTATGTGAGCGAGCCTAGAAGGTCCCGAAAAGTTCAAGAAGGTTCGATAAAGCTGTAGAAAGTTCTGAAAGGAGTGGAGGAGTGTGTCGGCGTGTCTAGAAGGTTCCGGAAAATTCTATAAGGTTCCATAAAGCTGTAGAAGTTCTAGAAGGTTCTAAAGGACTGTACAAAGTTCAGGAAGTAGTGGCGGAGTATGTCGGCGAGTCTAGATGGAAAGTTCTAGAAGGTTTGAAAAAGCCCTAGAAAGTTCTAGAAGGTTGCATAAGGCTGTAGAGAGTTCTGAAAGGAGTGGAGGAGTGTGTCGGTGTGTCTAGAAGGTCCCGGAAAATACTAGCAGGTTCCATAAAGCTGTAGGAAGTTCTAGAAGATTCGATAGGGCTGTAAAAAGTTCTGGAAGGAGTGGCGGAGTATGTCGGTGAGTCTAGAAGGTTCGATAAAGCTGTAGAAAGTTCTAGAAGGTGTGACGGAGTAATTCAGTGAGTCCAGAAGGTTCAGGAAAGTTTTAGAAGGTTCGATAAAGCTGTAGAAAGCTCGAGAAGAAGTGGAGGAGTGTGTTTGTGTGTGTGGAATGTTCTGGAAAATTCTTGAAGATTCCACAAAGCTGTAGGAAGTTCTAGAAGGTTCGATAAAGCTTTAGAAAGTTCTAGAAGGAGTGGAGGAGTGTATTAGTATGTGTAGAAGGTTCCGGAAAATACTTGAAGATTCCACAAAGCTGTAGGAAGTTCTAGAAGGTTCCATAAGGCTAAAGTTCTGAAAGGAGTGGAGGAGTGTGTCAGTGTTTGTAGAAGGTTCCGGAAAATTCTTGAAGATTCCACAAAGCTGTAGGAAGTTCTAGAAGGTTCGATAAGGCTTTAGAAAATTCTAGAAGGAGTGGAGGAGTGTATTGGTATGTGTAGAAGGTTCCGGAAAATACTTGAAGATTCCACAAAGCTGTAGGAAGTTCTAGAAGGTTCCATAAGGCTAAAGTTCTGAAAGGAGTGGAGGAGTGTGTCGGTGTGTCTAGAAGGTTCCGGAAAATTCTTAAAGATTCCAAAAAGCTGTAGGAAGTTCTAGAAGGTTCGATAAAGCTGTACAAAGTTCTGAAAGGAGTGACGGAGTAAGTCGGTGGGTTTAGAAGTTTTCGGAAAGTTCTAGAAGGTTTGATAAAGTTGTACAAAGTTCTGAAACGAATGGTGGAATATGTCTGTGGGTTTAGAAGTTTCCGGAAATTTCTAGAAGTTTCGATAAAACTGTAGAAAGTTCTAGAAGGTTCCGCAAAGCTGTAGAAAGTTCTGATAGGAGCGGAGGAGTATGTCGGTGACTATAGAAGGTTCCGAAAAGATCCAGAAGGTTCGATAAATCTATACAAAATTCTGGAAGGAGTGGCGGAGTATGTCAGTGAGTCTAGAAGGTTCCGAAAAGTTCTAAAAGTTTCGATAAAGCTATAGAAAGTTCTGGAAGGAGTGGCGGAGTACATCGGTGAGTCTAGATGGAAAGTTCTTGAAGGTTTGAAAAAGCCCTAGAAAGTTCTAGAAGGTTGCATAAGGCTGTAGAGAGTTCTGAAAGGAGTGGAGGAGTGTGTCGGTGTGTCTAGAAGGTCCCGGAAAATACTAGTAGGTTCCATAAAGCTGTAGGAAGTTCTAGAAGATTCGATAGGGCTGTAAAAAGTTCTGGAAGGAGTGGCGGAGTATGTCGGTGAGTCTAGAAGGTTCTATAAAGCTGTAGAAAGTTCTAGAAGGTAGGACGGAGTATTTCAATGAGTCCAGAAGGTTCAGGAAAGTTTTAGAAGGTTCGATAAAGCTGTAGAAAGCTCGAGAAGAAGTGGAGGAGTGTGTTTGTGTGTGTGGAATGTTCTGGAAAATTCTTGAAGATTCCACAAAGCTGTAGGAAGTTCTAGAAGGTTCGATAAAGCTTTAGAAAGTTCTAGAAGGAGTGGAGGAGTGTATTAGTATGTGTAGAAGGTTCCGGAAAATACTTGAAGATTCCACAAAGCTGTAGGAAGTTCTAGAAGGTTCCATAAGGCTAAAGTTCTGAAAGGAGTGGAGGAGTGTGTCATTGTTTGTAGAAGGTTCCGGAAAATTCTTGAAGATTCCACAAAGCTGTAGGAAGTTCTAGAAGGTTCGATAAGGCTTTAGAAAATTCTAGAAGGAGTGGAGGAGTGTATTGGTATGTGTAGAAGGTTCCGGAAAATACTTGAAGATTCCACAAAGCTGTAGGAAGTTCTAGAAGGTTCCATAAGGCTAAAGTTCTGAAAGGAGTGGAGGAGTGTGTCGGTGTGTCTAGAAGGTTCCGGAAAATTCTTAAAGATTCCAAAAAGCTGTAGGAAGTTCTAGAAGGTTCGATAAAGCTGTACAAAGTTCTGAAAGGAGTGACGGAGTAAGTCGGTGGGTTTAGAAGTTTTCGGAAAGTTCTAGAAGGTTCGATAAAGTTGTACAAAGTTCTGAAACGAATGGTGGAATATGTCTGTGGGTTTAGAAGTTTCCGGAAATTTCTAGAAGTTTCGATAAAACTGTAGAAAGTTCTAGAAGGTTCCGCAAAGCTGTAGAAAGTTCTGATAGGAGCGGAGGAGTATGTCGGTGACTATAGAAGGTTCCGAAAAGATCCAGAAGGTTCGATAAATCTATACAAAATTCTGGAAGGAGTGGCGGAGTATGTCAGTCAGTCTAGAAGGTTCCGAAAAGTTCTAAAAGTTTCGATAAAGCTATAGAAAGTTCTGGAAGGAGTGGCGGAGTACGTCGGTGAGTCTACAAAGTTCCTGAGTTCTAGACGGTTGGATAAAGCTGTAGAAAGTTCTGGAAGGCGTGTCTGAGTACGTCAGTGAGTCTAGAAGGTTCCGAAAAGTTCTAGAAGTTTCGATAAAGCTTAAGAAAGTTCTGAAAGGAGCGATGGAGTATGTCAGTGAGTCTAGAAGGTTCTAGATAGTTCTGGAAGGTTACCTAATGCTCTAGGATGTTATGGAAGGAGAAAGTTCAAGAATCTTTCTGAAATGAGTGACGGAGAGTGTCAGTGTGTCTAGAAGGTTCTGAAAAGTTCTAGAAGTTTGGATAATTATATTATTAATTTTCATGCCGCTAAAGCTCAAAGACGAGTCCCGGTACGATAACGGGTGTTATATTGTGTGGTAGCCCTCTATCCTCCATCCATGAAGAAAGTTCCCATTCTTACCTGAAGGGCGTGCTTTTAAAGATATAAGGGAAGTTTGGCCCCGTTGAAATTTATAGAACAGTTCAAAAAATTCCAGAGTATTCTTGAGCATTCCACCACATTCCAGAACCTCTCGGAACATTCTGGAATGTTAGAGAATAGGATGGAACTTCAGCCAGATCATTATGGAACATTCCAGAACACTCCTGAATGTTGTGGAATGATCTGGAACATTTGAAATTTTTGTTTTTGTATGGGGCTACCCATATGGGGTATATGGGGTATATAAGATCTGTCGTGGATTCGAACGTCAATTCAATCTCACATCAACCCCATGAGCGATGTCGAACACCCCAGTCAGAGTATTTGAGAGCATTCCCCCCCCCCCCCTCCTAAAGGTTACGTAACACCCAAGTGACAATTTTTACCTGAAAGTCACATTTAAATTGCGCAATTTACTGAAATGTCACTTAAATACCCTTTTTCTTGATTTAATCGTGTTAGCGGTAATAAATACTACAAGAAATTTCTAACTCGCAATACATGCGTATATTGTTTATTTTATGTATTGATATTGTTATTTATAAAAAAAAAGAAATTTATATTATATTTATCTGCTTTGTATTCCTTCCGGATCTCCACAATTCAACACTATCTTACCTCTAATTTACCTACATGGTTTTACAACACATACTTTTTAAAAAATTAGCTCCACTGACGAGGCCCTGAGGAAAGTAATTATCCTAAGGTTTCCCTGTGGAACAACACTTTGCTTCACTATAATTTACAAGCTGACTCATAGTGGAGTTAAACCTTTTTCATGTTCCGAATGCAGTTATACAAGTTCTCAAAGGGAAGATTTAAAAATACAGTATGATTCACAGAAGAGAAAAACCTTTTTCATGTCTTGATTGCAATTATTTGAGTCCTCAAAAGGGATATCTAAGAAGTCACTTGCTGACTCTTAGTGAAGAAAAACCTTTTTCATGTTCCGTGCAACAATTCCTGTAATACGAAGAGAAATCAAAAAATCACATGTTTACCCATAATGGAGAAAAACCTTTTTCATGTCCTGACTGCAACTATTCCTCTTCTTGAAAAATAATTACTAAAACGGCACTTCCTAACTCACAGTGATGAAAAATCTTTTTCGTATCCCGACTGCGACTATTCATGCGCTACACAACGGTATCCAAAAATTCACATGCTTACACACACTGGTCAAAAACCTTTTTCATATCCCGATTGAAATCATTTGCTGACTCACAGTGATATAAAACCTCTTTTATGTTTCTACTGCGACTATTCATGTTCTACAAAGAGGCATAAAAAATCACATGTTTACCTACAGCAAGAAAAACCATTTTCTTATCCCGAATGCAGTTATTCAAGTTCTTGAAAGGGAGATTTAAAAATCCACAGCGCGATTCACAGTGAAGAAAAACGTTTTTCATGTTCTGAGCGTAACTATACATGTACTACGCAAACAATCTTTATGTACTATTCACAATACAGTCGAGGGATTCCCCGTACAACATGAACGAAAAGGGTTGCCAACTTGGAAGATTTTAATTCCGCAGTTTTTTATTTAAATAAAGAAAAACATGTTACGTAACGCGTGGTTCCACCCCCCCCCCCCCCTAGTAACGCACCGTAACGTTTCACAAGACCCCCCCTCCCCCCTTAGTGCGTTACGTAATACTTGAACAGCCCCTTGATGGGAATAACCTTCAAAAGTAATAAAAGAGAGTTTTTCTTATAAAAAATTGAATATTCATTTAGACTTTTATAAAAAGTCAATAGTTCCATATGAATAAATTCGAATACATTTATCCGAGACGCTATCCAGGATGCAAACCAATTCTTAGAATAATTGTTTCCAACAAAAAGGGAATTTGCCCATAATATGGAAAAATAATTAGTTGAAGATAATATTGTTAATTCTAAAATTTGAAATATGAGATTGACAATTATGACGGTGTGACAGAAGGTGGCAATAGCGAAATTGGTTAACGCGCACGTCCCGGTTAGACGAGAGGTCTGGGTTCGAGTCCCAGTTCCGACCATTGTCTTTTTTCTGTTTTTATGAGACTTCTCTTTCACATTTTCGTTTAGATTATTATTGCTATCTTTTTCAATGATATATTACGTTGATGGGAATAACCTCCAAAAGTTATAACAGAGAGTTTTCCTTATGAAAAATTGGTTAATTATTTGCTGCATCGGTGATGTTGGCTTCTATACGAAAAAGCGAGGTGTGCTTGGAAGGCCTCATTGGAACATTTAAACCAATGGCGGATAGGAATTCGGGATAATCTATTTTATTATTTAGCAGGTTATGTAGAAACAACAGATATGACGATGTGCTTTATTTGTAAAGTTAACATATTATTATTTGTAGTTTTATTGTATTTCTAGAATAAATGTTTCGAAAATTTATTCTGTATGCTTTCTACTAACTCTACTTACACCTCTTATTGAGGATTCCATATTGTGGAAGCATACTCCAGTAGACATCTGACCAATTAACAAAACAGCATTCTAAAGTCTTAGCACTTTTGAAAACTTTATATAAGTATTATTAATAATTATATTCTTTTAAATTGTCATTCCCGATGACATTAATTGAAGTGTTTTTCAAAATTTACGTTGTACTAGGTATTAACCTCGTGTATATCTAATCTGTTAGAAAAGGCCGTTCAAATACACAATAATATTATATTGAAAATACGGTTCGATATAAAATGTAAGAAATGTCATTGCTCTGACTTCCAACGCAATACCTACCGTCTACGCCTAGTTCTAGCTAGTCTAGCTATTGCGTAAGTCAACATAATGTAGACCGGTTGTGCTTTCATCCAATATCTATCATTACGCGCCAACGCATTTCCAACGAGAATATGAAGAGCATTATAAGGGAATGTACCTACCTACCTACAAAATTCTAAATCGTGTGTTTTTTTACAATAGCTCTACTCGGCCCTGAGCAAAACATTTTCCCTGCTGTTCCAAAAATGTTCCAAAAGCGTTCTGCTCGAAAAGTCACAAGGTCTCCATCAAACCAGTCTCTCCCGATCCGGCCTACCACTCAGCTGGTGGGCAGACATCCCCCGCCAAACCTCAAACAAGACCCGGACAAACCTCATCCCATGAACCCGGGCACCCATGATGTGTGTGTTTTTGGTTTTAAAATTAGAAATATTTTAGACTAGTTCTTTCCCCCGGCTTTGCACGCGCCTATCGCCCCCCCCCCCTCCCCACCTCTCCTCACCCACCCTCCACTCCACAATACCCGTTACGTTAATTTTTCAAACAGCTCGCATGCCACCCATTAAAGCAGAACAATCAAACACGCGCAGTAAATTTTAACTATCAAAGTGATCTCCATAGTAACTTAAACAAATAACAAAATGATAGCGCACGTCAAACAATTACTTAGGGGGCATACATTAATTACGTGAGCTCAAAAGTTGGGAGGGGGGGGGGGTTGATCAGCAAAATCTCACGTTACTTGAAAAGAATATATGAAGTGGCCCAAATTTATCTCACTGTCTAGATTGGAAGAAAAACTGCTCACGTAATTAATGTATGCCCCCTTAGCAACGCTTTGTTTTTCGTCTGGACAATAAACGTATAATAAATTGTGGCGGTTACTTGTGCCACGTGACCGCCACAAAATAATTTCACGACGCCAGAGCTTACCAATATATATAGCCTATAGTACTAGCAAATAATGTAGCTTTCTATTAGTGAAAGATTTTTTAAAATCCAATAACAAACACACATACATCCATACATCCATACATCCAGACATCCAGACATCCATACAAAATTTCGTCTTTATAATATAATATTATATTATAAAAAATAAAATAAAATAGGATGCTTTAATTAAATACTGCGAGTAGAACACATATTTGCCTTTAAAATAACCCCCTTCCCAACTCCACCTCTCCCGCCCCCCCTCCCACCCTCCCCCCCTCCCTCCCTTCCACCTTCAACCCCTTCCCCCTCCACCCTCCCCCTCCCCACTCCCGCATTTATTTGAAGTACTCTCCTAATAATTTGAATCGAATAAAGAATTATAGATATCTTACTAATCGTGCCACCTATTGAAATTTTTTATAAAAATATCATAATGCCAGATCTCTGAGCTACGAGTATAGCCTATATGTTACTCTGGTGTATGAGCTATATTATTGTAAAAATATCATAATGCCAGATCTCTGAGCTACGAGTATAGCCTATATGTTACTCTGGTGTATGAGCTATATTATTGTAAAAATATCATAATGCCAGATCTCTGAGCTACGAGTATAGCCTATATGTTACTCTGGTGTATGAGCTATATTATTGTAAAAATATCATAATGCCAGATCTCTGAGCTACGAGTATAGCCTATATGTTACTCTGGTGTATGAGCTATATTATTGTAAAAATATCATAATGCCAGATCTCTGAGCTACGAGTATAGCCTATATGTTACTCTGGTGTATGAGCTATATTATTGTAAAAATATCATAATGCCAGATCTCTGAGCTACGAGTATAGCCTATATGTTACTCTGGTGTATGAGCTATATTATTGTAAAAATATCATAATGCCAGATCTCTGAGCTACGAGTATAGCCTATATGTTACTCTGGTGTATGAGCTATATTATTGTAAAAATATCATAATGCCAGATCTCTGAGCTACGAGTATAGCCTATATGTTACTCTGGTGTATGAGCTATATTATTGTAAAAATATCATAATGCCAGATCTCTGAGCTACGAGTATAGCCTATATGTTACTCTGGTGTATGAGCTATATTATTGTAAAAATATCATAATGCCAGATCTCTGAGCTACGAGTATAGCCTATATGTTACTCTGGTGTATGAGCTATATTATTGTAAAAATATCATAATGCCAGATCTCTGAGCTACGAGTATAGCCTATATGTTACTCTGGTGTATGAGCTATATTATTGTAAAAATATCATAATGCCAGATCTCTGAGCTACGAGTATAGCCTATATGTTACTCTGGTGTATGAGCTATATTATTGTAAAAATATCATAATGCCAGATCTCTGAGCTACGAGTATAGCCTATATGTTACTCTGGTGTATGAGCTATATTATTGTAAAAATATCATAATGCCAGATCTCTGAGCTACGAGTATAGCCTATATGTTACTCTGGTGTATGAGCTATATTATTGTAAAAATATCATAATGCCAGATCTCTGAGCTACGAGTATAGCCTATATGTTACTCTGGTGTATGAGCTATATTATTGTAAAAATATCATAATGCCAGATCTCTGAGCTACGAGTATAGCCTATATGTTACTCTGGTGTATGAGCTATATTATTGTAAAAATATCATAATGCCAGATCTCTGAGCTACGAGTATAGCCTATATGTTACTCTGGTGTATGAGCTATATTATTGTAAAAATATCATAATGCCAGATCTCTGAGCTACGAGTATAGCCTATATGTTACTCTGGTGTATGAGCTATATTATTGTAAAAATATCATAATGCCAGATCTCTGAGCTACGAGTATAGCCTATATGTTACTCTGGTGTATGAGCTATATTATTGTAAAAATATCATAATGCCAGATCTCTGAGCTACGAGTATAGCCTATATGTTACTCTGGTGTATGAGCTATATTATTGTAAAAATATCATAATGCCAGATCTCTGAGCTACGAGTATAGCCTATATGTTACTCTGGTGTATGAGCTATATTATTGTAAAAATATCATAATGCCAGATCTCTGAGCTACGAGTATAGCCTATATGTTACTCTGGTGTATGAGCTATATTATTGTAAAAATATCATAATGCCAGATCTCTGAGCTACGAGTATAGCCTATATGTTACTCTGGTGTATGAGCTATATTATTGTAAAAAATATCATAATGCCAGATCTCTGAGCTACGAGTATAGCCTATATGTTACTCTGGTGTATGAGCTATATTATTGTAAAAATATCATAATGCCAGATCTCTGAGCTACGAGTATAGCCTATATGTTACTCTGGTGTATGAGCTATATTATTGTAAAAATATCATAATGCCAGATCTCTGAGCTACGAGTATAGCCTATATGTTACTCTGGTGTATGAGCTATATTATTGTAAAAATATCATAATGCCAGATCTCTGAGCTACGAGTATAGCCTATATGTTACTCTGGTGTATGAGCTATATTATTGTAAAAATATCATAATGCCAGATCTCTGAGCTACGAGTATAGCCTATATGTTACTCTGGTGTATGAGCTATATTATTGTAAAAATATCATAATGCCAGATCTCTGAGCTACGAGTATAGCCTATATGTTACTCTGGTGTATGAGCTATATTATTGTAAAAATATCATAATGCCAGATCTCTGAGCTACGAGTATAGCCTATATGTTACTCTGGTGTATGAGCTATATTATTGTAAAAATATCATAATGCCAGATCTCTGAGCTACGAGTATAGCCTATATGTTACTCTGGTGTATGAGCTATATTATTGTAAAAATATCATAATGCCAGATCTCTGAGCTACGAGTATAGCCTATATGTTACTCTGGTGTATGAGCTATATTATTGTAAAAATATCATAATGCCAGATCTCTGAGCTACGAGTATAGCCTATATGTTACTCTGGTGTATGAGCTATATTATTGTAAAAATATCATAATGCCAGATCTCTGAGCTACGAGTATAGCCTTTATGTTACTCTGGTGTATGAGCTATATTATTGTAAAGCTTCATTAAAATTCATTCAGTTATTTTTTTGCGTGAAAGAGTAACGAACATACATACATTCATACATCCATACAAACTTTCACCTTTATAATATTAGTAGCATTGCTGTGAAAATTATTTATTTATTTATTTAATACAAACGGCATAAGTATGCCATAAACATTAATTACATGTCACAAATTCATATTCAAAATATTAGTAATGGTAAAACAGTGTATGTATAACAGTTAATTGTGACGATACATTGGGAAGTGACACCAGAGATACATTTACATGCAAAAATCTATAATAGAAATAAAATTAATAGTGACTAAAAAAATATGATAGCATAGCCGTCTTGTACCTCTGTTCCGTGCAGTTAAATAGATCTATCACATCTGCATATCTATTAGTAACTTCATGCAACCTAGGTAAAAGTGAGTGTTTCGTATACTCAGTCCGATTATTGTTACATTTAAAAAGGATTTTAGAACGAGTGGATGATATAATTAAACGAATCTGCGTTGGAAAACAACGAGTATTTTCATTTTCACATAGGAAAAATTTTGCTCCGAACCGTGCGTTGAATTTTAGCAAATGGTCGTTTCATTTCGACATTATTTATTATTATATATACAAGACATATGACATTTTCGTTATTTATTTTTAAGGTGTTACGCCGTGTTGCGTTACCTTCTTCTTTAGCCAGCATTTCGGACAGGGCGGCTGTGTTAACACATCTGCCCTGAAAAATAATTATGAATTAGAACAGCCAAGCTGCCTTTTTCATTTAGTTTTTAAATTTAAATTTGGATTTGTGGTAAAAATATTAAACCAAAGTGTAAGATATTTTTTTTGTCTAAGGTATAGCAAATACCCATTACGGATATATGTATGCTATATTACTTATTTGCGTTTTAAATGATGACATATAGGTCATTAAATAAATCAATTTTGCTTGATTTTAGAGGCAACTTTGTCATTTTCAGTGAGTTAATTGCATCTATTAAAAATAATCTTGTCCTATCTATTGTTTTAATACTAAAATGAAAAATAAAAACTTAAAACATCGTAAAAGCGCGTGTTTTTAAGATATTTAAATTATATACCCGGGACATTTGTAATTTAAATTTACGCCCATAGAAAAGCTTCTTTAATATTTTTATTTTGTATTTCATAATATTCGCACAGTAAATAGAGCAAAATTATTTTTTTAAATAATTAAATATCATTAACTCGCAAATAATTGTCAAAGTTGCCCCTAAAATTATAAAAAAATTGAATTTGGCCAATTTTATGTTTTAAAACACACATTAATAAAAATTGCACTTATACGAACTAGATACGAGTAGTAGCTAAACCTTATGCTTAAAAAAATAATTATTCCGTACGGTTGGGTTTTCTGGCCTCAAATACAAATTTAACTTTTGTATGAAAAAGTCCGCGCAGCTGTTCCCCTTGGCACTAGTCCACTGTGAACAAAAAACAATTTTAATTTTTTTTAAATTTCATTTTCTGAAAGATGTATTTATTAAGAATGCTCTCACCAAATGTTTTAAAGAAATTTGTAAAATTGACATAGATTTAGCATTTTAAATTAAATTGTTTGAAACAGTTTGTATGTTGAATTATCCTTGAGCAAAACTTTGAACGCGTTTTTCTCTAAACTACTCTCTTCAACCTGGTTGACAGCATATTAAAAAAACTATACATCCGATTTGCACGCCCCAAATCTTAAACTGTTTGAAAATTCAGTCTCGGTGGCACCAAGTTGCAATATTTTTATAAAAAACCCCCTTCTATTTTTTTATGGACGATGAAAATTTTTCAAAAAAACCGAAAATAAAATAAAAAATAAAATATCAAAATTCCCCTACGGTGCCATTAATCTATATTTCTAGTTTCTAAATATTTTATATTTGTAAAAAGCACTAACTTTGTGGCTCGCCATAATTTACAATAAAAAAACACATAAATTTGTTTAAGACCACTTTTATTTTAAAACACTACCGGTTTCAGAAGCACCCTTCCTTCGTCAGGAGAATATTATAACTCTAGTTATAATATTCTCAATAGCTCTAATCTATAATATTCTCAATAGCTCTAATCAATATAACTCTAGTTATAATATTCTCAATAGTTGAGTTATAATATTCTCCTGACGAAGGAAGGGTGCTTCTGAAACCGGTAGAGTGTTTTAAAATAAAAGTGGTATTAAACAAATTTATGTGTTTTTTTATTGTATTTTAGTCTAAATATTTTATTTTATTTTTCTGATGAACCGTATGGCTTAGTCGCTGTCAACCACCGAGCAACAATTTCGTCGGAGTGTCCTGTTGGAAGCGGCGCACACCGCAAACCATACTTAAAATTCGTGTAAAAAAATGTATACATTGACTAGAAATAAAAAAAGGTTCCATCCATCGTTTGCTTGAAAATAATTACATTTCATTGCATATCCCACCAAGAATTTTCAAAAGCAATTTATTGAATAATAATTGAAGATATCAAGAAATTAACTCATAAACTGTTAAAGAAACCAGACTATGTCCAATAGATCGCCTCGGTTAGGCACTTTGGTTGTATATCGGAGATCGGAGCATTGGAGGTATTACCCAACGCGAGCCAAGAACCAAGCACGAAGGCCACCTACTCGCATGTACCTGCCTTACCTATAAATGCAGTTGCACGCAGCCGGAGCCGGTCAACAAACCACTAATCAAATGAAGACAATATAAGCGAAACTCAATCGAAAATCTGAAAACAGAAAAATCAGAAAAAGATATTGACACATCTGGGACTCGAACCCAGGACCTCTCGCTTACCGGGCGAACGCGCTAACCACTGCGCCACCGTGTCGATATCCAATTCGGTCACTTTTAACTGTATCATACTTCGACTAAGAACCACCCACACTATCTTCATTTTTCTTAACGCATATACTATTGGCTGCTATCTTTATGTATGATTGCAAGATTCAAACCCGAACTAAATGCTCTCTAGATAGTGTCTGGATAAATCTTTATCCATTTTATTTAATATGCGACATCTATTGACTTTTCTGCAAGTCTAGGATGAATATTTTTATTTTTATTTTAACTTTATGAGTAAAACCTCAAATTGTAATATTTAATTAAATGAAGACAATATAAGCGAAACTCAATCGAAAATCTGAAAACAGAAAAATCAGAAAAAGATATTGACACATCTGGGACTCGAACCCAGGACCTCTCGCTTACCGGGCGAACGCGCTAACCACTGCGCCACCGTGTCGATATCCAATTCGGTCACTTTTAACTGTATCATACTTCGACTAAGAACCACCCACACTATCTTCATTTTTCTTAACGCATATACTATTGGCTGCTATCTTTATGTATGATTGCAAGATTCAAACCCGAACTAAATGCTCTCTAGATAGTGTCTGGATAAATCTTTATCCATTTTATCCTGGTCCTGGGTTCGAGTCCCAGATGTGTCAATATCTTTTTCTGATTTTTCTGTTTTCAGATTTTCGATTGAGTTTCGCTTATATTGTCTTCATTTAATTAAATATTACAATTTGAGGTTTTACTCATAAAGTTAAAATAAAAATAAAAACCACTAATCATTATTCTTACTGACAGTACTTACTTCAATCGAGTTCAGTCATTCTACGTATAGTTGAGGCGTCTAGCGCAGAAAAAAAAAAACTAAGCTTAGGTGGGTACCTACCTGGGGCGGGGGTGTGCCAGAAAATCAGTCCGAGGTCTATTAAGATCGCCGGCAGCGGGCGACACGATAGTAGCTTTATAACAAACTTCACGTACGAAAATGATTTTGCATAAGGCGCGGCGTCAGAGTTGTACTCGAATTCGGGTTCTTAAATTTCTAAGTATTAATACTATAAGATGTGATAAATTTACAAGAACGATTTTGAAGTGAAACTTCTATAGCCCCGCTGTGATTTGGATTTCGGATGAAACCGAAATGACAAATACTGTACCTGCGACGCATTAACTGCGCTCATTGACCGCTTTGATTATGCTGTCACTTTTAAAGGCTCCTATTGGTTGGGATATGAAACGGAAATTACGGGTGATCTGCGCTCATTGGTCGCTTTGATTATGACCTCACTTTTCAAGTATCGTTTGAGATTGTTTTGGTAAAGTTTCGCTTCTACCGCGTGTAAACTGCACTCGAATTTTTTTTTTCAAAATCCGAATTATAGAAAACTGAAAACTTCATTTTGGGCAGCATAAAATGTTCAATTGGGCCGCAGGTTGGCATGCCTGACCTAAATGAATTTAATATTTCGATTAAATTTCTACGATCATAATACAAGCGTGAGCCTAGGTGGTGGTCAAAAAACCGGTAAAAACTGTTCACCTGAGTTATTTTATGAATAATAATAATAAATAAAAAAAATTGAGTTGACATTGGTGAGCGCATTCATGATAGCGGCCAATCTTGGTTTAATCCTATGTAGTGATATTTTTAATAATTTAAAAGTATATTGATCATAGAACTCCAGGGAAAAATATTATGACTTAAAAATATGTTCATATAGATCAACAAACGCTGATTCTGAATACATCGGTTTTTTGTATATAGTATTTACAAGTAAAAATTTTAAATCGTCATTTAAAAACGATTAAAACATCATCACAAACGGACCTTTTGGTCGGTGCGACTGAATCTGGTAATGCTGGCGACACCAGTCACCGATGGATATCAACATGTTAACCTATTTAGATAACGCATGTGTTTAGATTGTTTTAATTTTATTGTTGTTTTTTCAGTGTTGATGGAATTGAATTTTTTTTTTACTTTAACTCCACACAGGAGGCCCTGAGGAAAATAACTCCCCCAGGGCCCATGTCATCTTTGAAGATGCTGTCTGGAGGGTCTTTTTGAGGAAAGGAAGGAGTGAACATGGGTCTCGAAGAGACCCATGTTGAAGGAGGGAAGAAACACAGAGGACGGCTAATTGTTCCACAGCCGAGCCGTTAAACTCAAGAACGAGTCATAGAAACGACCCGTTCTCAGGTGAATAATGTCAACCGTGTAGAAATGTTGGGCGCGTGTTTGGCGTGTTTCCCGACTATGCACCGGTGCCAAGGGGATCAATGACGATAGTTCCTCGGATCAGCTTCCATTGTAATACCGGTAGAACAAGGATAGCATTCCCACCTGACGCCTATGCTCTAAAGATTGTAGTCCGTCTGTTAAGATGGGAGAATCTATCAAACGGACCGCCCGTTTCTGCACAGAGTCAAGGGTTTTTTTTTTAGGTATTCCAGATTTTGGTGTTCCAGATCAGAGGTGGCTGCCAAATTCAACCGTGGTGCGTACTTGCGATATGTACAGGGTTAGCAGTTGTGTACTATTAATCTGTACCTGCGGGCCCTGTACAGTACGCCCAGTTTCTGAGATATTATTATTTCTGTTTCGGCACCTACAATAAATACTACACCAAATCACGCGAACGTGCGATCCGCGCTTCGAAGACGTGCTCTCACTTTCGTGTTTCGTGTAAAAGCAATTGGCGTGGCTAGAATATTAACCTTTTTCTAAAAAGCGTCTATAGAAAGCTAACACAGATATATGACATTACTAATATTTTGTTTCTTTATTTCAGACGTTTAAACCCGTAACGCCCGGGTGAACCGACACTCGACACTAGCGGTTAACTATTCTGAACAAATATTACATAATATTACAAATATTTCAAGCATTACCATTTATAATAACATCGTAAAATTCAACAATGAAAAATACTTTTGTATCAATGGCCTTGTTTAAATAACACAATGGACGTCTAAGGTTCAGTAATTCAATTATTTAAGAAACAAAACTAGACACAGAAAATAAAAATTTAATCGAACACAGATTACACGCGGTAGAAGTGAAACCTTACCCACTCAATCTCAAAAATCAATCTTGAAAAGTGAGCTCATAATCAAAGCGGCCAATGCGGTAAGGTTTCGTTCTATATCATTCTCTCGCAGGCTAAATCCTATAGATGTATGTGTTTGTCTCTTTTTAGTATAGTTTCCGTTCCATTAAGTTTCAAATCACAACGGTGATAAAGAAGTTTTCACAGGGGATCGAACCCAGGACTTTGTCTTACCGAGACAACACTCTAACCACTGAGCTATTTCGCTAAGCTATTGGGACCTTAGTGGTTGTCAGTGTTGTTCCGGTAAAACAAAGGTTCTGAGTTCGATCCCCAGTTGCGACCGTTACATTTTGTAGTGATTTGAAACTCGATGAAACGAAAAATAGCGACACTAAAAAGAGAAAACCACATTCATCTTTAGAATTTAGCCTGCGAGAGAATGATATAGTATAATCGGTCTCCTCTTTATGCGGTGCTTCGTGGTCTTCCCACTCTTGGCTACTTTAGTTTTCTGAAGGTTTCACTTCTACCGTGTGTGAATTATGTCCTTTGTTTTTTCTGTGATTTTCTGTTACAATATGTTTCGTTAGTGTTAATTACTTTATTTATTATTATTTCTTCAATGGATTAAAATATTACATTGATGTGTGTAGAACCTTCAAAAAAGATAATCCAAAAAATTAAATATTAATTTGTTAACTATATTATAGGTACTTTGCGAACATACAACTTCAACACCTCCTTTGAAAAGTCATTAAAAGTGACGAAAAAAAAAATAATGAAAGCAATTGGTTACGTTAGGTGCTACTTTTTTCATAACGTTCATGACTTTTCAAAGGGATGTTGAAATTTTAATTTTTCTCAATTTGGGAGATGGGTATGGGTACCGCCGCCCCGGGAACCATTGGACCGCAGTGGGAGAGATGGATTCACTCCTGGACACATTGATCCCCAGATTCCTACCCACCTCTCATACCTTTTTTCTTTCCAGAACTTCTTCTCCTTCTTTTCTCTAAAAAGACCCTCCTCACGGCATCACCAAAGATGATAGAGGCCCTGAGGGAATTTGGAGGCCTCCTAGTGGAGCTATTGTAAAAAAGCCACTTTCTGAGTTATCGTGGAACCCTTTGCTATAAATTAGAAAACATAATCGGTAGAAAAATAATATATTAATACAACTTAAGAATATATTGGGTGAGTTGTTGTTGATTAACAAAATAACTTGTTAATTAAATGTTATTATATTGTGCAATTCTTACGTGAATGGATTTGGTTGACATAGGTTGCCCAAAATCGCGACAGCAATATCCGACTTTTACCTTTTCCAGAAAGTGAAACGCGCGCGTCGGTCCATCACCGTCACCGGTGCAGCATTACCTCGGCTGACGTCACCAGCCACTACAACTACCAACAGAGGAGAGTGAAAGTATTTCCTCTTCATCTGTTGACTGTTGGCTCACGGAAGGTCGGATTCGTCGTCCATACCCATACAATCTGCTGTTACAACAAACACTGCATGGTGCACAGTGCAGAGTGTGTTAGAGCAGGGCCTTGTACAAATTTGATGAGAATTAGGCTTTTTAAAGTGAGTTGAAAAATGTTAATTAAAATGTTTTGGCTGCGAAATATACGAGAGTGGACCGGTATTAGAAGTGTGGAAGAGCTATTCCGGGCAGCGCAAGACAGAGAGACATTTTCAAGAGTGACCGCCAACGGGGGGACCTGATAGGGAACACAAAGACGAAGAAAGTAAATTGAAACAACCTTTGCATTAGAGTACTTTCACCATTATAAGATCCGTTCATCCTTTACTAATACTTTTACGGAGGTTGTGTCTTAAGGTGGTATATACACAACCCTAATAATTTTTGCTCAAAACTTACATTTTAATCGTTTCTGGCGAATTCGTAACTATAATAACTTTTTTATTTCCATGCGAGTTATTTTCATTTCAGATTACCTAATAAAAACAGTTCCTTACCATTAATAGATATATTTTGCATACAACGATTTTAAAACTTTATAACCCGTTTATTAACTATAAAGTTAGCGGTGAGCACTAGATTTTATTTTTCTAGGCGATGAATTAATAACTTCGGGAGTGCGATATGGAGACACATTTTAAATATTTGTAACACGTTCTTCAGAATTATTTCAAATTAACGCGGCAGAAAGGTCGAATTCGACCGTACTTTCGAAACATTCGCCGTGCCCCGGGCGTATATTTGCTTACACGCTTTCTTCACTTACGTCGTTAAGATTCCCATATTGTTCTTCTTATTCTTTTCTTTGATAGGGCAAATTCGACAGTAGGTCCGTCCAATACACTGGTCGCGAGTCGCAATTTGTATACAAGGCTTCTTCACTTACGTCGTTAAGATTCCCATATTGTTCTTCTTATTCTTTTCCTTGATAGGGCAAATTCGACAGTAGGTCCGTCCAATACACTGGTCGCGAGTCGCAATTTGTATACAAGGCTTCTTCACTTACGTCGTTAAGATTCCCATATTGTTCTTCTTATTCTTTTCCTTGATAGAGCAAATTCGACAGTAGGTCCGTCCAATACACTGGTCGCGAGTCGCAATTTGTATACAAGGCTTCTTTACTTACGTCGTTAAGATTCCCATATTGTTCTTCTTATTCTTTTCTTTGATAGGGCAAATTCGACAGTAGGTCCGTCCAATACACTGGTCGCGAGTCGCAATTTGTATACAAGGCTTCTTCACTTACGTCGTTAAGATTCCCATATTGTTCTTCTTATTCTTTTCCTTGATAGGGCAAATTCGACAGTAGGTCCGTCCAATACACTGGTCGCGAGTCGCAATTTGTATACAAGGCTTCTTCACTTACGTCGTTAAGATTCCCATATTGTTCTTCTTATTCTTTTCCTTGATAGGGCAAATTCGACAGTAGGTCCGTCCAATACACTGGTCGCGAGTCGCAATTTGTATACAAGGCTTCTTTACTTACGTCGTTAAGATTCCCATATTGTTCTTCTTATTCTTTTCTTTGATAGGGCAAATTCGACAGTAGGTCCGTCCAATACACTGGTCGCGAGTCGCAATTTGTATACAAGGCTTCTTTACTTACGTCGTTAAGATTCCCATATTGTTCTTCTTATTCTTTTCTTTGATAGGGCAAATTCGACAGTAGGTCCGTCCAATACACTGGTCGCGAGTCGCAATTTGTATACAAGGCTTCTTCACTTACGTCGTTAAGATTCCCATATTGTTCTTCTTATTCTTTTCCTTGATAGGGCAAATTCGACAGTAGGTCCGTCCAATACACTGGTCGCGAGTCGCAATTTGTATACAAGGCTTCTTTACTTACGTCGTTAAGATTCTGAATATATTTTAGGGTAAATTGTCGTCTTAACCGGTTCCGCGACTTTTCATCCCCCGACAAAATATCCTATGGACAAAACACCCCACATAAAATATCTAATAACCTAACTGTTTAGATTTAAACCCAGGACTCAAACCAATTATGAAGTTGAGTTACCATCAAAGGTTGGATTGCGATCCAAGAGTTGTCTGATTTGTTCGTTAGATGTCGATAGAATCATTTTATTTTTGTCCCTTTCTCACACAACAAACAAGGTAAATATAGATAAGTTTTAAGATTTTCACGGCCAAAAGCATTTTCGTTATTTGTTTTTGGGGTGTTATGCCGTGTTGCGCTACCTCCTTCTTTAGCCAACGTTTCGGACATCGTTGCAGTGTCCATCATCAGGGCAGATCCGGCAGATCCGGCAGATCCGGTAGACACATCTACCGGATCTGCCGGATCTGCCCTGATGATGGACACTGCAACGATGTCCGAAACGTTGGCTAAAGAAGGAGGTAGCGCAACACGGCATAACACCCCAAAAACAAATAACGAAAAGGTAAATATAGATGTACGAAACCTTTATAAAAAGGCTTGCATCGGTAAAATTAACTTACTTCTTTACGAAAACTTGCACTAAGAATTTAAAATACTACTGAACCCTTGTCCGTTGGATGGGGAAAGTTATTGTTGTCAGTTTGTAAATATTCAAATCATAACAATAAAAAATCAAGAACTTAAAGTTAAAACCAAAAAGTGCTTCATTTATAAAAAACCAGTCTACTCAAAGAAATTCTCCTGAGTGAAGACCTCCAATTTTTTTACACTAACCTAATCTAACCTTACCTAAACTAACCTAATAAAAAAAAGCATTCAGCTTAGTGGAGATATAATTTTGTCCTTGGGATATCATTTCGAGGGATATTTTGTCAGAGGATATTTTGTCGGAGGATATTTTGTCGGAGGATATTTTGTCGGAGGATGAAAACACGCTTTATCGTCTTAACCCGTTTAATCACAGAATGCCATATTTGTCCCAGCTCACATAGGTCTCATAGAAATTGTTATGTCTCCCTTATTACCAAAGTCAGAAGTATGATCTAAACGCTATTGGAAAGAGAAAATATAAAAAAATACTAAAAGTGACAAAATATTTAAAATGTACATTTTCATGAAGCCAAAGTCTCCGATTGCAATTTGAAAAAAAAAACCATGTGAAATTTTAAGAATTAATATTTATACATGAAATGACAAAAAAGTAGGGTAATAATAACTTTAATAATTCATTTGTCTAATAAAACGTGTGCGTTTTTATTTATTTTTGTTATAAGTAATTTTAGTTACAAACTACATAAGATGAGCCATTTTAAAATTTTTTAAAGTTTGCCTTAAAAAATATTATATAAAAAATGACATGGTTAATAAAATTTAAAAATGTATTTCATCACCTTTCGAAAACAGTTTTTAGTTTTTGGATATGTTTACAAACAGGTATTCCATTTATTCGGATTTTATTAAGTGCAAATATTTTTACATAAATACGTGCGAATTTTGTGGGCTTAAAACAACGTGAAAGTTTGTGTCGATGCATATCATTGGCTGGTCGACACGCGTAAGCGGAGCACGAGCACGTGTCATTTCGGCCAAAAATGTAGGAAGTTCGCCAAGTGCTTTCTTCAATGGGGTATTTCCACGTTTTTTCTTTATTGCTTAAAAAAATTAAGCAAAAAATTACGATGATTACAGTATTTTTATTTTATTTTTATGTTGACGAATAAATTTTCTACAGCGAGTTAAAGTTTCCCATTTTGGAATTACCGCAAAAACGATATTTTGGGGCGTGGCTATCGTGTGACGTCATGAGTGAGGACGCTCACTGACAGTGTTTATTTATGCTAGTTCAGCCGAGCGACACTTGTGACGTCACAAACCCATTTGCCAACCATGGGCCGTTTTGATTTGGTCAGTTTTAGATCGTTTTTAAAATCAATAATATTGAATGAAAAAATAAAAATCAAACATTTTTAGTAGGATTATTAAAATCAGAAAAATAATCTTTAAATATTCTGTACATTTTCAACAGAATCCGTCGTTTGTGGAAATACTCCATTAAATCCATTTCTAATATAGGTTTATTAATTGGGTTGCTACAAATGGCTTTAGCCGTGTTTGATGACTAGATCTAAATGGCTAGGTATTTCCCCACCTTTCTCTTTCACATCTCATTCCCCTCCCAACTTACCTTCAGCCTCACAACATACCCCAATTAGGAATGCCATGGTCTCACCGGCTCAAGGTGGTTGAAAGCAATTGGGACTCTTGTGCCGTATTCACATAGAAAAAAATCCACGTCATCAATGTCAATGTTTCGAACGCCAAATAAGCAAAAGGTCGACATGCTTGTCAAAATGCACTCGAGTTGATGGAAGCGCACGTGAAAGTTACCAACGCAAATAAATAACACATTTATAATATATATATATATATATGACGACCTCCGTATTCCAGTGGGTAAGACTCTTGACTCACAATCCGGAGGTCGCGGGTTCGAACCCGGCATGCGCAAATAAATTTTATTTGATTAATTTGCGTTATTTTACAATTAATTCATTTCAAATAATATATAGTATATTTGCGGCATGTTCCAGAGTAGAAGATACTATCAGTACCGCCCTGGTGTAAGACCACCATTCAGAATTGAAACTTTGCTTAAAAATGGCTTTAGCCGTGTTTGGTGACCAGATCTGAATAGCCAGGTACTTCCCAACCTTCCTCTTCCCCACCTCCTTCCCCTCCCCAATACCTTCAGCCTCACAACATACCCCAATTGGGGATGACGTAGTCTCACTGGCTCCAGACGGGAGCAGTTGAGATTCTTGTGCGGTAATCACTGTAAAACAATTATATATATATAGATAGATTAAAGAGTTATGGACAAGTAGTTACTAACAAAGTGAAGGTAGTCCACCCAGCATCCGTGTGGGACTTACAACAGACCCAGTGAACCGTATTACAGCCTTATGGCCGTTATATACGACATCTTTTTTCAGCCCGATTCCAATTAGAGACAAAAGTCAACATTTTTCGCTTCTACTTTTTTCGCAACTATTTTCATCTCTTTTTTCGTATCTACGATTTCAATTGCCATCACTGCAAACAACACACCAACCATGCTCTTTGCTGTGATGCCAACGGAAATCTCAGATATGAAAATAGAGATGAAAATAGCGATCGCGTAAAGCGAAAAATGTTGACTTTGGTCTCTAATTGAAATCGGGCTGAAAAAAGATGTCGTTTATTGTAGGCTAAGATTACAGCTTGACACGCTTAAGAGGAAACCCGGTCGTCGAGAAATTTTAACAATAGGTATTTTACCAAAAGTTTGCTATCTCTGTCGCTCTTACTCCCCAAATACTGAGCAAAAGACAGCTGCACCTGAGGCCGATAATACCCAAATACTGAGTAAAAGACAGCTGCACCTCAGGCCGATAATACCCAAATACTGAGTAAAAGACAGCTGCACCTCAGGCCGATAATACCCAAATACTGAGCAAAAGACAGCTGCACCTCAGGCCGACAATACCCAAATACTAAGCAAAAGACAGCTGCACCTCAGGCCGACAATACCCAAATACTGAGCAAAAGACAGCTGCACCTCAGGCCGATAATACCCAAATACTGAGCAAAAGACAGCTGCACCTCAGGCCGATAATACCCAAATACTGAGCAAAAGACAGCTGCACCTCAGGCCGATAATACCCAAATACTGAGCAAAAGACAGCTGCACCTCAAGCCGATAATACCCAAATACTGAGCAAAAGACAGCTGCACCTCAGGCCGATAATACCCAAATACTGAGATAAAGACAGCTGCTCCTCAGGCCGATAATACCCAAATACTGAGCAAAAGAGTGCTGCACCTCAGGCCGATAATACCCAAATACTGAGCAAAGGAGTGCTGCACCTCAGGCCGATAGTACCCAAATACTGAGCAAAGGAGTGCTGCACCTCAGGCCGATAATACCCAAATACTGAGCAAAGGAGTGCTGCACCTCAGGCCGATAATACCCAAATACTGAGCAAAAGAGTGCTGCACCTCAGGCCGATAATACCCAAATAAAATCATCACAATCGAGTCTCCATTTTTCTCCTCCATAACTGTACCGATTTTAATTTTTTAATACTTCTTTAGCACCGTTGTGATTTGAAACCAGATTGAACAAAAAATAGCGACACAAAGAGACAAACACATAGATGTATAGGATTTAGCCTGCGAGAGAATGAGATAGTATAATCGGTGTCCTAATTGTGCGGTGCTTCGTAGCCTATCGGTGTCCTCTTTGTGCGCTAATTCGTAGCCTCCCCACTCTTGTCTACTTCAGTTTTCTGAAGGTTTCATTTCTACCGCGTGTGAATAAATGAATATAATCTCTAGTGAGATGTTGATGTTCAAAGTTCAAAGAGCAAACATTCTCTCTGTGCTAGCCTCGGCTGAAAAAAAGTGTTGATAAAAGAATGAATGATAAAAAAACCAGTGTTGCCTGTACCCTCAGTGACTTAAGCCCGGGTTCATGGGATGAGGTTTGCTTAGGTTTTGGCGGGGGATAAGTCTGCCCACCATGGATGGGCATGGCGGGCTGGTTCGAGAGAGAATGGTTGAGGGCGATCATTTGACCTCTCACGACCCATCGTGTTACACCGCAGTGGGAGGATTGTCCGTCACCAGTTTTCCTTTCCAGTACTTCCTTTCCCTTAAAAAGAACCCTCTTCGAGGGAAATTATTTTCAGTAGCTAATCGAATACAAAACTTACGCATTTAGTATAACACCGCCACAGGCTAAGCTTCTCACAACACAAGCGATAATTACTAATTATAATTACATAACCGTTGAAAAGGTGTCACGGAGGTATACAAGTGTACCCACTTACCTTGTTTTATAATAGGCCTATTCTATTGTCGGTCTAACTGGCTCTGGATGCTACGTCTATTGTAATTAACATAAGTCACACTAATAATTATTATTACATAATTACGATTCTGTGAATTTAAAATCAATACGGTATTAGCACGAACTTGGAACACTAAAGGTAATTATCTAAAACGACATTGATATGCTGTGCATTGTCTGATTGTCTCACATTAAATTTATTTTAATTTACATCTCATCTCTAACTAATCTTAATAAAACAAAAGTGTATTTTGACTGTTTTTTTTATTTTCGAAAAAATTACGTTAATGAATGTATTTTTATTTTATTTTTATCCTGACTTATAAATGAATTATAACGATTAAAAAAGTGTCATTTTCGATTTGCCGCCAAAACGGCATGTTCGATTTTGTTCGCAAATTCGGCGGCGTTGACGTCACGCCGGGCAACGTTGGTGACAGCCGTCTTAAGCCTCGATTACAATGAGCGAGTTAACAAGCTACTAGCCGGTAAGTTTAAAAGTGGGTGAATCGGCGAGTGAGATTGTCATGATGACACACAAAACTGTCTACTCACTCAGTAGCGACAGTAGCAGCTAAAATAACGACTCCAGCGCGAAAACAATTCGGCCGACATTTTGTAAAAAAAAACTTTAGGTCGCCGCTAGCGCCACACGCTAGCCAGTAACGAGAATAACGGCTCCGGCGCGAACTAATTCTAACAATTAGTTAATCCGAGTAGGCCGCCATATTGAGCATGTAGCGAGTAAAGTTGGCCACCTTTCAACTTTTTTCGTAGATTGTCCACAATCTGCTAGTTAGATAATAATACGATTATTACACTGAGCAAGTTTACTAACAGATAGTGATTTTTTTTAGTTGTACAACAGATTATTATCCAATTACTGTACAATTTTCTCATTTTGACAGTCTTAACACCAAGGAAGATGATTATTATACAAAAAAATCTCAAGGCTATCTAAAGAAGAGTTATACATATCTAGTGTTTCCGATATTTCGTTCAACAGCACCATTCCTCTTGTCATGCTATGCTGTGCTAGAACATCTGTTCTGCCATAAGGTATTTTGAACAAGTCGTGTCGACGACTACGGCTGAAATTTTCAGGCCATAACATTCCAAGAGGAATGGGCTGTCTGTTATGGATTATGGATTATGTTAAAACTATGAATTGCAAGATTTGCATAACGTCTGGTTTCCAAGCTAAATCTATTTGTTGCCTCATGTGCACGAATCTCCATGCATCCGCATATAGACATACTTATGAAACTTTTTCTGAATTTGTTCCAGCATATTAATATATTTAGCTTGGTGCGGAGTCCACACACCACTGGCATACTCCAGCTTACTTCTTATGACGCCATCGAATATGGCTATCATTGCATCTGGTTGCATAAATTGCTTACATATTCTGATGATAAAACCCAGGAGTTTGTAGCATGCTGGAGTGAGCCGTGATATATGATCCGAGAATGTAGTTTGGGATCAAAGACGATACCGAGATCTTTAAAGCGATTAACTCGGCATAATGTTTTCCCATTAAAGTTGTATTAAAAAACTACGGGCTTCTGGAAGCGGTTATATGTCATAGTTACACATTTTTTTTAATATTGAATTCTAATTTGTTTTTTACTGACCATTCTGCAATAGCATCAAGGTCAGAAGAAAAAATTCCCTGATGGTAGCTTGTATACTCGCTCAATGTCACCGAGGCTTTACCAGCAAGTGGTGCTTTTATGTCATAATGACTTTGTAGCCAGTTTGAACCGTTTCATCAATTATTATTAATGCAAATATTAAAATTATACATTTTTAGTATAATGATCGGAAATACAAAAATAAACTTTAAATCTTCCGCACATTTTTAACGGTACTCATAGTTTGTGTATATATAATGAAAAACGCGTTTCACGCAAAAGGCCCATTCACATGGCGATATAAAATAACACATTTGAAAATTAAATTAAGTACTTACCTTAAAATATAAGTGATAACAATGATACTCAACCTTTTTTCTCTTCGGGCCACATACATATATTTGTAAAGTTACGCGGGCCGCAAAACTACAGGTATGATGAAAAAAAATTGTAACCCCCCCCCCCCCCCCCCCGCGAAACATTAATCTTCGCATATGTCTTGGAAACAATCTAATTTCATCCGTCATTTTTCGATTGCAATTTAAAGACACTCCCGCCCAAGGGCAGATTTAGGGGGGGGGGGGGGGGCACGGGGACACGGGGGCACGGGGGCACGTGCCCCCCCCCGGACGGTATTTTTGTGTAGGTACTGTGGAGATTCCATCACAGTACGTACTTAGAAGCTAAAACTGTCTTTATAAAACATTTAATTTTTCGATTGTTTTGACACATTCATAAACTTTCCTATACATACTTGAACTTGTAGAAATAAATTTGAAGTATGATACATCAAGTTTATTTCTAACAGTAATTGTTGATTTTTTTGCTCGTCCGCCCCTTGTGCCCCCCACCCCAGAAAAAAAATCCTAACAGTAATTGTTGATTTTTTTGCCCGTCCGCCCCTTGTGCCCCCCCCCATAAAAAAATCCTAATAGTAATTGTTGATTTTTTCGCCCGTCCGCCCCTTGTGTCCCTCTCAGAAAAAAATCCTGGTTCCGCCCTTGCTCCCGCCATTATGGGTTATTAAATTATAACAGAACAATACCTACTATATAAGACAGCAAGAAATGCTGAAAATTTGCAATTGACTACTAGTGCATCGCTTTGAACATCTGATATTAACCCGTTTTTATACATTCTAATTGATTTGGTGGTTTCTGGAAACGGCTCTTTCATTAATAAATTATTTCCGCGCGTAGATACTTGTCTGTCAAATATTATTTTTTTGGGAATAAATCTAGCGTGTGCAATAAATAGCAAAACTTATACCAGATCTGATGTGAGATGTGAACCATAATGACAATCTTCTTCGGGTGTCACTATCTGTGAGGTAAAGTCGAAACGAATTCCAAGATATACTTAATTTAGAATGATAGATTTTTTAAATCATGTTCCTGATAATAAATGTGTTTAGGGCCGCACGAAAAAGCTTGGCGGGCCGCAGGTTGAGTATGGTTGCTCTAATACATACTGGAAACAGAAGAAAACATAATTATATATAATATATTTAATAAATGTATTTAATAAATATGTATTACAAATAATAAGATTTCCTATTTCATTTAAAAATATTAGTTCATATATTGGACACATGTCTTCGGGTCATGTTGACCCGAAGACCTTAATTGCACCTACATGTATTTAAAGAACCGATGAAGGTTAAAGAAAGTGTCATTGATTCCCAAGGCGACATTTACACATAAAATACATAATATGCAATTTGGAAAACTTTCACGAATTTTTCTACATAAGAACTTTATTGCTCGTCTTGTGAAATTTTCTAATAGATAAAATAATTGATGATAGAATATAATATAATTTTTTCTACATACCTAACTCTGTTATTACACCATACACGAGTTATTTATGTTTTATTGGTGTTAAATGTTAACGCATGTGTTATTACGTTATTATTTAAATTTTGTCTTAGTTTGGTTCAATCGCTGTATACAATTTCAACATCATTTACATAATTACAGGTAAAATTGTAATCTCTGTACTATTTAGGCGAATAACCGTTTTAGAGATTGTGATAAATTGATAAATAAAGGAACAGTGATAAGAAAGTGTAGACATTTTATAAAGTGGGATTGTTTTTTTCTCATTACAACATCGAGTGATGTCAACGACCAAATTTGTTATTATTCATAATTATATCGAAGAGTAACGCAGATTTCAGATCAATAAAAAACTTTTATAATACGAGTAGTGGCTACTTACTTTAGGTGTTTTGATACTAAAAAACATTTTAACAATAAAAAGAGTAAGTAAGTGTAACTCAAGAATTATTTTTATTGTAAAGTGCGCGTCTCTTTCGCGAAGTTTTATTTTCATTCAATTATTATTTAACAAGCTTTTTATCTGAAAGCGTTTTGATTCATAATATTAGGTCCTTACACATGAAATTGGCGTTTTGCCGTACTGGCAACTTTGATCTCAAATATCTTCTCTTTGGTTAGGAATTCCAAATTCAAATTTATACAGCTATTTACTCATGTATTTGTGTTTCGAAAATTATAATTCATTTGTTTTTTCCTGAATTGTTTTTTTTTCTTTGCGTCACTTAGTTTACAAAATGGAAAACTTGAAATATCGCATTATTTATGAGTACGAGTTCCACCGTGGTACCAGTACTGCAGAAACGGCTCGAAGGATTAATGATGTGTATGGCGACGGTGCCGGCAAAAAAAACACAGTGCGTTTTTGGTTCCAACGTTTTCGTTCTGGAAATTTCGACCTGCAGAACTAGCCCCTTGGACGGCCGGAGACCAAAGTTGATAATGAAGAATTGAAGGCTATTGTGGAAGCGGATCTATCGCAAACCACGTCCGAGTTAGCTGCAGGCTGCGGTGTTAGTGATAAAACTGTTTTAATCCACTTGAAGCAGATTGGGAAGGTGAAAAAGCTTGAAAGGTGGGTACCTCACGAATTGAGTGAAGCAAATCAACAAACACGCGTTGACCGTTAGACCACACACTGCACAACAGATGGCTACCAAATTAGACGAGCTTCAATTGGAATGTCTAAGACATCCACCGTACTCTCCGGACCTTGACCCAACAGATTACCATTTTTTTCGAAATTTGGATAACTTCTTGCAAGGGAAAAAAATTCAACTCCGATGGGGCAGTCCAAACCGTCTTCAAAGATTTTATTGATTCCCGTCCGAATGGTTTTTTTTGGTAAAGGGATCGATGAACTACCTATGAGATGGCTAAAGTGCATAGATAGCAATGGTACATACTTTGATTAAATCAATATATTATATTAAAAAAAAATTGACTTTATGTTCCTCCCATACAAAACGCCAATTTCATATGTAAGGACCTAATATACAGGATGTAACAGAACGTACCCGAGGGATTTTAACCATCGATTCCTGACATTATATGGAGTAAAAAATGTAAATGAAATTTTGGTCTCCGGTGATATTGTTGATGTTTTTTTAAATTTATTTTTTATACAAAAACATAAAAAAATGGTAGGTGTTGGACAGTTAGAGGCGGGTTGAGGGGTTGGTCGGTTACTACTCGGCTGAGTGACCAATGACAACAAGCGGAAGAATTTTTTTTTGTTTTAATTTGAAGAAAAAAAATTTAAAAAAAAAAAATGTCTCAAAAAAAGTCACCGGAGACCAAAATTTCATTTACATTTTTTACTCCAAATATGCTCAGGAATCTTATATTCTTTTCAAGTAACGTGAGATTTTGCTAACCCCCCCCCCCCCTTTGATCTCACGTAATTAATGTTTGCCCCATTACCACTAATTTCTGATCAGAATCTGAAAATAATGTGAACAATATGATCTCAGACAAAAGATGGCACTGTTTTTAAATCACATTTTGGAGCCGTCGCGCGTCGTTGTGTTCCTGTTTATGCAGAACACATATCAAACTCGCCTTCGTCCCGTTTAAACATTTTTCGGATAATGACTATTTTTTCTAGTTTTATAGTTTTCTAGATTTTCATCGAAAATGTATGTGAATATGTATTTTCAATGATTTTTGAAATAGAAGACTGGACTAAGGTGTGTTTGAATTAAAAGTAGGACTTGAGTGAGTTTGAACAAACGCAAATGGCGGCCATGACAGAATGAAGACGACGCGTCGTGACGTGTGGTTGGCTGTAATGAACTTTGGCCATATGATTTGAAGCGGGTGAGGGATACAATGCACATAACAAATCACCATAGTTTCATTCCAATCGAATGAATGATTTAGGAACGCATAAGGGACAAACAAAGAAATATTCATTTTTATAAACTTAGTACTAGCGATTTCCCGGCAATAATGCCCGTTGCAATAATGCCACTTAATTAAGAAATTGTTTCTCCCTGCCTGTCCTTTCCCATTCGTCCCGTTCCCCTTCCGCCGCCCCTTCCCCTTCCATGTCCCCTTCCCTTCACGCGTTCCCCCTCCACCTTCCCCGCCTTCCCTCTTCTCTCTCACGCTCCCCCGTCCCGCCAATCCTCCTTCCGCGTTCCATATGTTCCGTCCCGGTACATTCAGTTTTCAAACAGTTCGCGTGCCACCTATTACAATTTTTTTATTAAAATTTTCGTTTTTCATATATTACAAACATTCATTTTTGTGTATTATAAGAACAATCAATCAAATTTGGTACCTAACACAGGTACTTATAAAAATACCTAATAATTCTTAAAGATTTTATTCGAAAATTGAATTTTGATTGAACAATCGATGGTTTGCAAAATGTCATTCTCAAATTGTGACACTTTTGACAGTTTCGTAAGAGTTTTTGTAATTATTAAAAAACTTTTCAGATGTATTGTCACGTGATTGTAATAATCCAGAAACCTTCGCGAGTGTGAAAGAGGGTATTTTGAAAGTTTATATAGCAATACATAAACATCTAACTTGTATAGGTACAAATAAGCGAGCATGTTTTGATTTTTATATATATAGAAGACTATTTGTCCGATTAAAAATTGAGGATCGTGTTTCGTGTTCGTGTTCGGCGATTAGTTCTCAGAAATAAACACGAGACTAATAATTGAGGATCGTGTTTCGTGTTCGTGTTCGGCGATTAGTTCTCAGAAATAAACACGAGACTAATAATTGAGGATCGTGTTTCGTGTTCGTGTTCGGCGATTAGTTCTCAGAAATAAACACGAGACTATTAGGTAATTCTGTAATTCACTGCTTCGATTGATTATATTTATATTTAACGCACCAAACATCTTAGGTATCTACTAAAGAATGTGTACAATGTACAAGGTGAAAGTGAGATCGTGCAATATAAACATATAACTGTATTACATATAGTACCTTAATGAAACATGTTTGTTTGATTATATTTAACGCACCAAACATCTTAGGTATCTACTAAAGAATGTGTACAATGTACAAGGTGAAAGTGAGATCGTAAAAGGTTCGTGCAATATAAACATATAACTGTATTACATATAGTATGTTTGTTTTTAAAAGTTTTTTACGATATTGCGAAATCTTTGTTTAAAAAAATATATATTACTTGAGACCAAGCATTCCGAATTTATTCCGATTTATAACTTACTAGCAGACCCGACCACAAGTTGCTGTGGCTAACGAAATACAATTCCATTACCCAAACTTTATAAAATCCACACCACCCGCTTGCCAGCTGCCCGCTGCCCGCTGCCCGCTGCCTGAATTGAATATTTGAATTTCTCGGCTTTTCTCTACTATAATAAGAATGTTTTATACATATAAACCTTCCCCTTGAATCACTCTATCTATTGGTGAAAACCGCATGAAAATCTATTTCGTAGTTTAAAAGATCTATGCGCACATACATTTTGAGCGACTTCATTTATACTATGTAATGCAATTCGAGCGATCGCCACTAATTATACAATGCTTGCAATGCAACACTGGATATTTGAAAAGGGAAAATCAAATACCTACTTACTCTAGGACATCTATTTTCCAGGCTGCGCCTTAGTGGATTTACATGACCACTGTATTGTTTCTTTCTAGGTACAATAATATAATGTATTTAACTATATTACCCACGCACAGGCTGCGCCTTACTGGGTTTACATGACCACTGTATTGTTTCTTTCTAGGTACAATAATATAATGTATTTAACTATATTACCCACGCACAAGCTGCGCCTTAGTGGGTTTACATGACCATTGTATTGTTTCTTTCTAGGTACAATAATATAATGTATTTAACTATATTACCCACGCACAGGCTGCGCCTTAGTGGGTTTACATGACCACTGTATTGTTTCTTTCTAGGTACAATAATATAATGTATTTAACTATATTACCCACGCACAGGCTGCGCTGCGCCTTACTGGGTTTACATTACTATGTTTTTTATAATATTGTATATGCAAAAAGTAAAAATTGGGAAAAAAATAAATACAATGTGTATTTTTTCCCTAATAATTTCATAACGCCAGAGCTCACCGTTATATATAGAAACCTTGGAAGGCATGCGCACCACAAATCATCAAAGTTTCATTGCAATCAGATGACTGGGTTAGGAGGCAAAAGAGACAAACAAACATTCATTTGAATAAGAATAAATTAAGATAATAGATAATTCTAACGCCGCCGTTTTCTTATTTAACTTCTATAATGCCATTAATACGTATCACGGGCGTCTGCCTAACATGATAGTCGAAAAATGCCCAAATTATGTAACCATCAAAAAAGCTTACGAAAAAAATGGTTTTTATCCCTGAAATACGTGTATTTTTACCCCACACGTTTTTAAAATTTGTTTTTGGGACATTCCATCACTGGACAACTGTGTGCCAAGCTGTAATTTAAGTTTTGCAATATCCTAAACTCTATTCAATAATTTTCTGTTCCCTAATAACCCGTACTTACTACTTAATTACGCTGTTAAACATAGGATATACTTCCTTGACATGTACTCACGTATTGTGCAGTAGTTTGGTTGGATGATTTATGAAAATGACCGACTTGTGGCCAGACTTTCACACGGTAATCACAATCATTGGTAAAGTTTAGTGCGGCCTATTGGCTCTCGGGTTTAATGATGCAGATGTTAAACCGCGTTCCCCATTCGAAACAATATGTTGACCTAAAACAGATTCTTAATTAATGGCCATCGATACCAGCGCCAGCGCGGTGAAACTCACGTATTGCGCAATATAATGCATTTAATGTTTTATGCCTTTGTATTGTAGCTATTTAAAAGTTATTCTTCTGCATCTATTTTGTGTATTGTGGTTTCTTGTTATATTTGTGATTTAATGTTATATTAATATTGTTAAATTGACCTGCTGACAAACTGCTTTGGCAGTTTAGCGGGTGCTTAAAATGAAGAATAAAAAATAAAAAAAAAAATGGGGAAAAGAAAAAAAAAATATCGTCAATCAGCCACTAATATTCCCGGAAGCTGACAATAACTACAAACTGGCGGTAGTTCATTCTAATAAAATATGCGTAGGTATATTATCGTGGTTTTTAAAGTAAATGTAAAGAATGCCATCTCATCTACGCTCATTGTTTTCTATATGTTTATAATGATAATTTCCTTGTGATTTGGACGACACAATCAATTAAAACACAATTGAGTTTCTCTGTAAGGAAAGAGGAGGTTTATTTTGTTAATCTCACAAGATTTGCATAAGTAAAGAAAAGTATCTAGTAACAAAACATTACCTATAAGGAAAGAAACGACATGCAAGGTTATTATTGTAATGTCGATTCCTTAATCACAATCACGATAGTAGGTAATTGCTTTTAATTATTGAAATTAATCTTATCAATTTGCTTTATCATAGCCATAGATTATTTTTACTATATTGTTCATAGATTATAAAATATCGAGTCGACTGTTAAATAGGTACTGTGGCGCATAGCCAGTGACAGTCTATGATACATACCTACAGTCACAATGACGAGTCAAGCTCGGCGTTGTTTTAAATTAAAGAAAATTATATTTTTCTTAACATGTTTTTTTCCCATTTTTACCGTTTCTACCCATAATCTATATTAGTATGTATCTATTTAGGTATCTTTATAAAGAAGAGTGTACGTGGCGGTGGGCTTAGATTTTAATCATGAAATTTTGCACATTTGAGGCAGGCATTCACGGGGCAGAAGCATCATAAAAAAACGAGGAAAATCTGGTGTAAGCAGTTCCTCTTTGTTTAACCTTCAAACAAAGATGAAAACCACTCTCATCCCCTTTTCCCATCCCTTGCCTGTGGAGAGCTGACTCAGAAAACCACTCCCATCCCCTTTTCCCATCCCTTGCCTGTGGAGAGCTGGGTCAGAAAACCACTCCCATCCCCTTTTCCCATCCCTTGCCTGTGGAGAGCTGGGTCAGAAAACCACTCCCATCCCCTTTTCCCATCCCTTGCCTGTGGAGAGCTGGGTCAGAAAACCACTCCCATCCCCTTTTCCCATCCCTTGCCTGTGGAGAGCTGGGTCAGAAAACCACTCCCATCCCCTTTTCCCATCCCTTGCCTGTGGAGAGCTGGGTCAGAAAACCACTCCCATCCCCTTTTCCCATCCCTTGCCTGTGGAGAGCTGGGTCAGAAAACCACTCCCATCCCCATTTTCCCATCCCTTGCCTGTGGAGAGCTGGCTCAGAAAACCACTCCCATCCCCTTTTCCCATCCCTTGCCTGTGGAGAGCTGGCTCAGAAAACCACTCCCATCCCCTTTTCCCATCCCTTGCCTGTGGAGAGCTGGCTCAGAAAACCACTCCCATCCCCTTTTCCCATCCCTTGCCTGTGGAGAGCTGGCTCAGAAAACCACTCCCATCCCCTTTTCCCATCCCTTGCCTGTGGAGAGCTGGCTCAGAAAACCACTCCCATCCCCTTTTCCCATCCCTTGCCTGTGGAGAGCTGGCTCAGAAAATCTTTAATATACATTGGAGGGCCGGAAATAACTTTTTTTATTTATGTGCTTGTTTCTTTTGTTCAAAAACATTCCAATAAAAATTGTAAAATGATTGTTTTTTTATAAAGCAACTAGCTGTTCACGGCATACGTTGCAATGCCATTTTCAAATAAATAAATTATTTCTCCCTGCATGTCCTTTCCCGTGCGTCCCCGTTTCCCTCCCGCATCCCCTACACTCCCGCATTTCCCTTCCACCTTCCCAGCCCCTTTCCCCTCTCCTACTCCCCCATCCCGCAAACCCCCCTCCCACGTTCCATATATTCAGTCCCAGTACATTCAGTTTTCAAACAGCTCGCGTGCCACCTATTACAATTTTTTTTATTAAAATTTTAATTTTTCGCATACTACAAATATTCGTTTTTGTATATTATAAGAACAATCCATCAAATTTGGTACCTAGCATAGGTACCTATTTAAAATATTTATAATTTAAAAAATCCATCGACAATTCTAAAAAAGTCATCGAGTTTTCTGAAATTATTCAATTTTATGCGCAATTTTCTTAATTTTTCTTTCCGTAAGAAACTTCTACAAAGTATGTATTAAAAAAACGATGAATGAAATAGGTAAAGTCGTTCTGAAGTTATGGCGTGACCAAGGGAATCAGGGATTCATGTATATATATATATATATATATATGGATGGCGTTGTGTACGAATTTATATGAGGGGTGCAGACATACGTTCACCGTTTGTCTCATTTTTGACTGTTGACATTTAATGTGTTAGAAAGAGAGGCAGCATTATATGTTTAAGAACAAATGCAAAACAATCAGCGCATTAACATTTGACGTTTTTTGAATTTTTGGAATTCACTCACTATACAATATTGTACTTATCACAATATTGCCGCAGTTCCTTCAAAATATGAGAATTAGTTCCATACAAAATGTATGAGGAAAAGAATTTTCTTCTTAATTTTTTTTTCATGAATTTTTCCCATGTCTTAATAGCTGTTCTGCTAAGCGGGGCGATAAATCCAACAAATCAAAGATCTTAAAAATTGGTACAGCCGTTCTTCTCACATCTCTACATCTTCTCTATCTCTACATATTATAAATTAAAGTCCCACGCGTTGTCTGTCTGTCTGTTCGCGATAAACTCGAAAACAACTGAACGGATTTTCATGCGGTTTTCACCAATAGATAGAGTGTTTCATGAGGAAGGTTTAGGTATGTAATTTGTCAAGGATTTGTGTAAATTGGTTGAAACATAACTATAATTGTTAGAAGTGTCGGAAAAAGTCAAGCCGCCTGGTAGCTTTCATCGAAAACGCTGCCTAATCCCTTTGGGATACAACAAAACAATGCATGGCGGGATATTCCTCTTTATAGATCTACAAAAAAGTCCGCGAAGGCATATATCTATCTTTTACGGATAGCTTACTATACGCATTCTATCTTCTTATCTTATACTGTTCGTTTGTCTCGCTAAAACTCGAGAACGGCTGGGCCGATTTAGCAGATTTTGGTTTTGAAATGTTTGTCGTAGTCCAAGAAAGGTTTAAACGGTGAGATAATATGATAAAAATTGTGAGGAAGATAGTAAAAACAACAATTTCATTTTGTCATATAAACAGTTCCACTGTTCTACCTACTTTCAGAAGCACAGCGTAATCTAGAATTGGAATGCAAGAATTCTGATTTTCATATTTCAGTCGTTTGTCAAACGTTACCATTTAAAATCTTCTATCATCCGTTTGCCAGTGCGTGAGAGCTTTATTTATTTTTTATTTTTTTAATTTTTTTCATTTATTTTTTATTTTTTAATTTAATTTTTTTTTTTTTACATTAACTCCACACAGAAGGCCTTGAGGAAAATAATTTCCCCCAGGGCCTATGTCATCTGGGATGCTGTGTGGAGGGTCTTTTTGAGGAGAGGAAGGAATGAACATTGGTCTTGAAGAGACCTATGTTGTAGGAAGGAGGAAACACAGAGGCCGGCAAATCATTCCACAGCCGAGCTGTTGAACATAAGAACGAGTCGAAGAAACGACCCGTTCTCATGTGACAAATTTCAACCGTGTACAAATGTTGGGCACGCGTTTGGCGTGTTTCCCGACTATGCACCGGTGCCGAAGGGATCAATGATGCTAGTTCCTCGGAGCATCTTCCATTGTAATACCGGTAGAACAAGGATAGCATTCCCACCCGATGCCTGTGCTCTAAAGATTGCAATCCGTCTGTTAAGATGGGAGAATCTATCGAACGGACCGCCCGTTTCTGCACAGAGTAGAGGGTATTTTTCAGGTATTTTGGAGCTCCAGACCAGAGGTGGCTGCCAAATTCAACCGTGGGGCGCACTTGCGATTTGTATAGGGTTAGCAGTTGTGCACTATTAAAGTATCTGCGGGCCCTATACAGTACGCCTAGTTTCTGGGAGGCTAACTTTACTCTGGCTTCGATGGAGCCCCCATACTTGAGCTGGTCACTTAGGGTTACACCAAGCATATCAATGGAGGGCCTGTTCGGAAGATTGCTTCCGTTGAAAGAGACTAGATTTTCATTTCGATCCCTTTTAGACGTAATCAGACAAGATTGGGTCTTTGAAACATTAAATTCAACGAGATTATTTTTACCCCAAGAGAAAACACTCTCGAGGTAACCATCCATTCTTTGCTTCAAAGCCCTACGAGCTGTTGGAGTTTGTGAGCCCTTTGGGGGCTTGTCAAACAAAAAGCTATCATGAACTGTACTGTCATCCGCATAACAGTGAATTGGTGCACATGACAAAAGGTCGTTGATGTGCAACAAAAACAAAGTCGGAGACAGAACCGATCCCTGCGGGACGCCAGCATTTATCGAGCGTGAGGAAGAGGTGAAACCATCGACTACCGTCAGAATCGACCTCTCCCTCAAGAAGTCTGCAATCCAAGTACACAAGGATGCGGGAAGTCCGTAAGAATGCAGTTTGTTGACAAGTCCTCGGTGCAAAACCCGGTCAAAGGCCTTGGAGATGTCCAGTGCAACCGCTTGGGTCTCACCGAAACGTTCTAGGCATCGCCCCCAAACATGCGTCACATACGCGAGAAGATCACCGCACGAGCGGTTCCGCCGGAATCCGTATTGACGGTCGTTAATAATTTTGTTCTTCTCGAGGTATGTCAGCAGTTTGTCGTTGATTACACGTTCCATCACCTTAGACAGAACTGATGTGATCGCTATGGGGCGGTAGTTGGCCGGGTTAGAACGGTCACCCTTCTTTGGAATAGGATGGATAACTGCTTTTTTCCAACCAGAGGGCACAGAGCCAGTCTTCAGGGACATTTTAAAAAGCTTCGTCAAAATTGGAGCTATTTCTGCAACGCACCTCTGCAGTACTAGGGCAGGTATTCCGTCAGGCCCACTAGCTTTATTAACATCAAGCCCTCGTAAAACATGGAGTACTTCCCGATGCCGGATCCTCAGCTTTTTCATACGAAAACCGCAGTGAGGAACCGACGGCGGGACAGCACCTTGGTCATCGAGGGTTGAGTTATCCGCAAACATTTTACCTAATAAGTTAGCCTTTTCGGTGGCGGTGTTTGCTAGTGAGCCGTCAGGTCTGGTAAGAAACGGCAGACTGGATTTGCAGAAATTGCGACCTATTGAGCCCGCAAGCGACCAGAATTGCCTGCTGCCATGCGACAGCTTTCTGCTGATCTGCTGGTCGTGCTCAGATTTTGATCTATTTATGATTCTCTTGGTTTCCTTTGCCATTTTGTTGTAAGCTGTTCTGTCTTCGGATGTTCAATATGTGTTGTAGGCTCGGTAAGCCGCGTTTTTTCGTCGCACTGTTTCAGCGCATTGTCGACTGAACCACGGCTTTGAGCCTACACCAGTTTCCTTAACAGTAGATTGTATGAAGCCATCCATCGCGGATGAATACTGTTTTAATATGCTAACATAGGTCATCGAAGTCAATCAAATGGGCACCAATAGATAGAGTGTTTCGTGAGGAAGGTTAAGGTATGTAATTTGTCAAGGATTTGTGTAAATTGGTTGAAACATAACGATAATTGTTAGAAGTGTCGGAAAAGTCAAGCCGCCTGGGAAATTTCATCAAAAACACTGCCTAATCCCTTTGAGGTATAACAAACAAATGTATGCTGGGATACTCCTCTTTTATAGATCTACAAAAAAGTCCGCGAAAGCATACATCAATCTTTTACGGATAGCTTATTATACCCATTCTATCTTCTAAAAAAATGTTCACGTATAATGGGATAATTGGAAAGTTATTTAGACGAATGCAGTATTAATCCTTATTAACTTAAATACGTTAGTTACCCCAAGCATTTCACTCACATTATTATAATCTTTCACACCATCTCTATGTATGTATTATAAATTAAAGTCCTCCGCGGCATCTGTCTGTCTCTTCGCGATAAACTCAAAGACGGCGGTGGTTACAAAGGTTGGATTTTACAAAGTGTTTTATTAGCCACAGCAACGCGTGGCCGGGTCAGCTAGTTAGTTATAAAGGATGTAACTAACCCGAATTTGTTTTATATATTAAGATGTCAAATGATTGCTTTTGTTAAAAGGGGTTTTTTTATATGTTTTAGTCACTGGACAGAAAATCTCTAGAAGCGTAACTTTTCGTAGGTTTGACTGATTTTGAACCTTCTATGTGGATGGGGCGCGTCCCTTGACTGAAATAATCCTGAAGATCTTCATACAAAAGGTTGAAATTTTGATGAAAAAAATCTTTTCAGCGCAACAACGTAACGCAATAACGCCATATTTTTCAATATTAGCGCTCTGGCTCACTGAAAACTAACGGGCCGCCACTGCTATGCAGGTAACATTGCTATACAAAGATAAAATCAAAAAGAGGCTGTATATAACCCCTCTCCCCCAAATCCAATACATTATCGTACGAATAGATATTTTAAAGAAATTATGCGTAAAACTGTCAAACAAAAAAACTGTTTGACACAGATGTAATGTCCTTCATCGTTTAACCTTACTGGAATCGTTAATAGAGATTTAAAGTGGTTTTCCCTCATAAGTAGGAACCTATGGATCGATGCATTACACAACATATAAGTTGGGTAGTACACGATATCAGAATGAGTTTTTATGTGGTATTCAAATGAGGTGTTCAGGTATCCCACCTCAAATGAGGAGAGGTGTGAGGTGAGAGACAGATCCGTATTTACCCTAATACCCCGATCAGACGTTTCAATTTTAGTTGATTAATTCTCCTTTGAATGATACTTGAAAGCTTTTTGACAAGTGTGAATACCCTTTCAACAAAGTAGTTTTTAGTTGAGCAACTAAGGTTGAAAGCTTTTGTTGAAAGTCTGAGTTATCGTTCGAGTTTCACACCGACCCGACAAGTGTGAACACATGTTTCAATTCGTTGTTGTTGAAAGTAGACGTTAGACATAACTATCATCGTGGCATTTTTTCAATAAAAAAAATCAGAGTGTGTAATTCACATGCGGTAGAAGTGAAACTAGAAAGTCGCTAGATGTCGCTTTCTTTTCTTTTGCCTGTTTATTTTAAAGTGGTTTGAAGATTGGATATTGATATCACAAAAATGTTATTTTTTTGGGATTTCGTAGGATTCAAACCTCCGTTGGCTTGATGTCTGTCTCCCTGGTCACTGCGGTATGGGAGGCACGCGCCGAGGCGCGAATTTACCGCATTATTTTAGAACCGAGTATTTGTGAGAACTGAGTTGTGACGCATTTCCGTTTCATCCTAACATCAAATCACTAACGGCGCTAAAGAAGTTTCATTTGAAATTGTTTTTAAAAGGTTGGATGATATGATCGATGTACGATGTACGATGTGTCGATCTGTACCAAAGCAAAAGCAAGATTTGTATAAACATAGAAATGTCCGTGACAACACATCAAATAATATATTTTCGAAATGGGTGTTGCGGTATTGATATTGTTGCGGTATTGATATTGTTGCGGTAGACATAAAAAATAAGATAGGTATTTAGAACCATTGACAAGAAGAAAATAGGATTAGTAATGAAATGAGTAATGAGTATAGTGAAACTTGAAAATGAATCTCTCATTGCCAGATATCTCAATGTATTTGAAATTTTGTTTTTATATTTATGGTGTCAATCACGCACATACAAGCGGACACGTACGCATTTTTCTGAAATTCTAAGAAACTAAAGCACTTATACGAAATGAATGTTGGCCTTACTAACGCGCGATTTGGCCCGGTTGGCAGCGCGGTTGATTCTGATCCCTGGGTAGGAAGGTTCAAAATCAGTCAAACCTACGAAAAGTTACAATCTACGTAATTGTGACGCAACCACTAGTAACCTGCTAATATACATACTAGATGGGGTGCTGTACTACTTTTTAATGCTACTTTCCGTACACGGCGCTATCCGAAATATACTGAACTTGATCATTTTTCACGTGCAGCCGGGCAGCCGTGGAGTTAACACGCTGTCAAGCGATGTCATATGACTTTTTTTCCAACATCAATCCATGCCTTCTCCACCAAATCCTTTCTTACGTATTCTGGTAAAGTATAGTTATATAAACATGCATTTTTCCACTTCCAGAACAAATCTAACATTACTTTCATGTTCCGACGCCATTTCTATCAAACGTCAAACGAATAAGTATCAGACACGTGCGATCAGCACTGTCGGTATCGTGATACTCCGGAAACCGACAGCCACCGCGTAGCGCCGTGTACGGGCACCAGCAAAATCGTACGGGGGGTACTTACGATCGGCGCGTATGATACGCGCACGAGGATGGAGTATCTTGTAAGTATCTCCGTTAACGGAGGCACTTAGAACTCTAGCTCACTGAACACTCACGGACCGCCACTGCTACGAAGGTGGGTACATACATACATATTACGTTTTAATGAAATTAAACATGCAACTTCATTACTTCTTTTGAGATAAAAATTCCCAGATTACGAACCTTGCAATGTTTGAAATCCTTCTACAATCATAATTAAAAGTTATAATCGGAAAATGTTGCTTGTGTCATGATGGGGCCATAAATAATTAGTAGAGGACTGAACCCACGACGCCTGGGGTAGGAGTGCAAACCTGGCGCATTTGTCCACTAGGCTACTAATCGGTATAAAACTATGTAAAATAACTTTTCTTTTTCCTTCACTAAACTTCATACTTATAATATATTATTTAGAGAAGTCTATGATAAATTCAATTTAAAAACTTTATTCAAGCGATACTTACTGCAAAATGAAAGTACCTACCTTTAGTACTTTACCCATTGAAAATGTTTGTAGCTAGAGTGGACCGTTCCTTTGGGTAACTTTACGCGTAGTGTCCGCTTACTTATTTTATTACCGGGTTTACCGTTACTTATTTTATTATTAGGTACCTATGCATAAATAAACAATATAGTTTCCTTTTGCGTTGGTAAGAGTGCGACATTAAAAAAAGGCTGTACAATTAATGGGTATTAATCTTTTCATATCCAGACAAGCGGTAGAATAGGCACACAATTATATTTTACGAGACGATTATTTTTAACAAAAAAATTAAAATTTCTCTGTTGCATCTAGGATGGTCAAGTTGCGTTCCGTGATTTTCGCTGAACAATTAGTATTTATAATAATAAATAGCTGACCCGGGAACGTTGTTCTGCCATATACATAATTTTTAAGTGTGAATGAAAGTTCGATAATGATGCCCAAGAAATCTGTAATATGTTCTCTGAATTCTTTTAGTCGACATTTGAACCCTCCTCTATCAATGACACAATTAACATCGACCAACTTGAGGCCGTTCGGGACTCTGAACTTACGCACATTCACACCATTGAACTAACGGAACAAGAAGTCCAATCAAGTTTAAAGTCGTTAGATATAAACAAAGGTGCGGGTTACGATGGAATACCGGCTTATTTCCTCAGATCTGCTGCGTCGTCACTGTATGTTCCACTTACCATAATATTTAATAAATGTCTGAGTGACGGGGTTTTCCCTGATAAGTGGAAGTTGGCTTATATTATACCAGTCCACAAAAGTGACTCACGTCAAAAAATCTAAAACTATAGGCCAATATCCATTCTCTCGGCGATCCTTAAACTGTTGGAAAGGCTTGTCCATGATAACTGTAGTGTCCGAGGTATAGTATACCCGCAGGGAGACCGGGTGCCGGAGTTGGCCGAACGTAGCCGAAGGTTCCCGATCCCACCCAGACAGAGGTAGTAGAGGGGCAGGCGAGAGGCGCCGGCGGTACGGCCGCCGCCGCGCATTCCATTGATTACCTTATCAGAGTAAACATTGTAGGTACATCTTCCTGAATTGACTTATAATAAATAATCATTTGTATAAACGAGACCTTTTTAATAAATGTATTTGTAAGTTTCACGGACATTACAATTTGGCGCAGCCGGATAATTATACGAAAGAGAAGTTTATTTAAGGCGCAGTCGAGTTTTTACACACAAATGGTTTGGGTGTAAGGGTGACTCGGCAGTTTTTTTTCTCCGACGATTATTGTCGTGGGGCAAAGGGCCAGCCAGAGAAAAGCGGCAATTGGAGGAAAGATTACAAGTACAGGCCAGTACAAGGCGGGATCCCTTTATTTCTTTTAAGAAGGAAGGAAGACGGTCACTCCAGACCTAAAATTTTAAGAAGGAAGGAAGACGGTCACTCTGACCAAAATATTAAGAAGGAAGGAAGACGGTCACTTCGACCAAGAGGAAAGGCATTAACTAGCCAAGCAGCCATCGCCGTGGACCCCTTTGTTGAGTTAAGTAGTTTGTCCTTTTGGAGGTTATTGTCGTCGGGCTGTATTTTTTGTGGTACTTTTGCTGAGTCACTGTTAGTTCGGGTGCCGGTCGGGTATCGGTTTAGCAATGGAGACCAGTGGTATCCCGAGGTTTTGCCATATTCGCGATGATTGGGGAATTTTCCGACTCAGGCTAGAACAATTCTTACTGATCCTGAAGCGAAAACCGTTAAGTTAGATGCTACCCAGAAGAGGGCATATTTGTTGAATTCCCTCGAAGCTGAAACACTCTCTGTTTTGATTAATTTATGTTTTTCTACCAAGGTCACAGATACGTTGTACGACACTTTAATGAGTTTATTAGAGAAACATTGTTCGAAACCTAAGTCAGTTTTTAGAGAACGGGAATTGTTTTCTTGGGAATCAGTAAAAGATTTCGCCGTGCGTTTATGCAGCTTAAGTACCTTTTGTGAGTTCGGCACGCGTTTAGATGCTAATTTAGCAGATGTGTTTGCTCTAGGGTTGATCCCTGGGAGAGCAAAAGAAAAAATTATCTTGAGGGACCCAGTCTTTCTTTCATTAAGATGGAGGAACTAGCAACTAGTATTGTCGGGTTGAACCACCTGGGCTTGAAGGTGAAAGATGAGTGTTCTGAAGGTAGATTTGTTAGTGCAATCGGGAAAAAAACAGAAACGTCGGGGGGTCAGCGGTCGAGTTCTAGGGGGAAACCAGGGTTTTCAAGAACGGATTCGCGGTCAGGCAGCCCCGGTCGGAAGGATTTCTCGGGTGTTAAGAAATGTTCCTGTTGTGGTGTCAATCACGCATTTAGAGATTGTAAATTTAAAAGGGCAAAATGTTTCATCTGTGTGGTGTCTTGTAGTGCGGGTAGTAATAATATCCGTTAATGTTACAATGTTTATTATTGAAGAGATTCTTATGGAGAGAGCGCACAACAGCCAGTACATCCCTTTTATACATCTCCATACTCACTGTCTCGCTCTCATGCCGTCACACTCACACACATATATCACACCCCCACACTTAAATCCTAATTACATGTATATTATATTCACATTGTAATGTATTGTTAATATATATGCATATGTAAATAAATAAATAAATAAAAAATTTTCTCAAATTTATACAACGCAAGTATTTAAATATTTCAACTCCAGTATATGTAATTATATTCTTACGTAAATTTACGAACTACCGGCGTAAATAACGAACTACGGCTGCGCCAACGGTGGTGTCTTGTAGTGCGGGTAGTAATAATATCCGTTAATGTTACAATGTTTATTATTGAAGAGATTCTTATGGAGAGAGCGCACAACAGACAGTACATCCCTTTTATACATCTCTATACTCGCTGTCTCGCTCTCATGCCGTCACACTCACACACATACATCACAATCTGTAAACAGGTGGGCCACATTAAGAAAGTTTGCAAGAACAGGTATCTCCGATTTTTGTAAAGAAAGGAACGCACAGGGAGCGCGTAGCATTTGTTAGTCCATATAAGGTTGACATTAAATTTAATGGAATTCCATGTTCAGCGATGGTAGACAGCGGCTCGAGCATCTCAGTTTTACCGGAAGTTTTTTTTAAAAACTCATTTAAAAATTTGGAATTGTCGCCTGACAAGCGAATGATTGCCGGTTACGATGGGTATGCATTAAAAATTGTAGGTAAATAAATTTTTTCGGTGACTTACAACACTAAAAAATTTATTTATTTAATGGTTGTCACAAATGGGTCTGAATTAATTGTGGGTCGTGATTTTATGGAATTTTTCCTTTGGGAATCGTTCCAATTAATCGTAATTCGGTTTCAACGGTAAATGAAAAGAAAGAAGAAATTTTTAAGGAATTTCCTCAAGTTTTTTCGGACCAGTTAGGTAAATTTAACAAGTATAAAGTAAGTTTTAAAGTTAACCGAGACGCCAACCCAGTATTTCATACCGCAAGACCGGTTAAAGCAGGCTTATGCGCAATTGGAGTTAGCGGAGGGTTGTAAAAAGTTTACAACTATAAACACACATTTAGGTCTTTTTCAGTATAACAGGCTCGTTTTTGGTTTCAAATCAGCGCCGGTAATTTTTGCTAGGACAATAGCGGGTTGTCTACAGGGTCTGAAAGGTGTTGCGTTCTACCTTGACGATATTATTATCTCGGGAATTGACGAGGAGGACCTGATGGCAAATATTCGCGCGGTGTGCAAGCGCTTACAAGAGTGCGGGTTGCGGGTGAACACGGAGAAGTGTGAATTCTTCGTGAAATCAATTGAGTTTTTTGGGCTATGTAATATCAGGAGAAGGCATCCAACCTCAATCAAACAAGTTGGAGGTGATTAAAAACGCACCTTATCCGACGGATGTGCATCAGTTAAAAAGCCTGTTAGGTTTTTTAAATTTTTACAGGAACTTAATTCCTAGAATGTCTTTGATTTTGGAGCCTTTGCATAACTTATTGAAAAAAAATGTTAAATGGGAATTCTCCGATGTGTGTAAAAAGGCGGTTGATTCAGTAAAAAAAATAATGTGTGACAATGCCGTGCTCACGAATTATTTTCCCGAATTACCGTTAAAGCTTTTTACAGATGCGAGCTCTTTTGGTTTAGGGGCGTGTCTCATGCACGTGTTTCAAGATGGGATGATGAGGCCAATTGAATTTGCCTCAAGTAGTCTTTTACTAGTGCGGAAAAAAATGTATTTTAGACCTTGAAGACCTTGTGATTATGTTCGGTCTGAATAGATTTTTTCAGTACCTGTTCGGTAGAGAGTTTACTTTATGTGTTGATAACATGCCTTTGTTGTGGATTCTCGGGGAGCATAAAAATATACCAGTTTTAGCAGCGAATCGCTTACAGAGATATGGCATCGTTTTAGCGGGGTTTGCGTATAAAACGGAGTTCGTTAAGTCATGCAATAATAATGCGGATTTTCTCTCTCGCTCACCGGTAGAAAGTTCGGTCGAGGAGTGTAATGATGATTTTGGTTCGGAGTTCGTGAGTTTTATTGTGGAAGAAACTCAGTTGAACTTGAGTTATGTGAAAGCTGCAATTAGTGCGGACTATGTATTACAGTTAGTTAGTAACCATTTAAGGCAGGGTTGGCCTAAGACTATGAAACGTGACAGTAGTTTATGGAATTTTTGGATTAAGAGGAATGAACTTTCAATTGTCGATGATTGTTTATTCTGGAACCATAGAATAATTATCCCAGTTTCGTTACAAAATCATGTGTTATCTTTGTTGCATAGATCACATTTAGGTATAGTCAAGATGAAAGGCGTTGCTAGAGCGTATTTTTGGTGGTCATCATTGAACAAAGATCTGGAAAAGATGGTTCAATCGTGTACGGATTGCGCTATGAATAGACAATCACCACCAAAAAGTCACTTATCCGTATGGCCGAATTCGGGCAGAGTTTGGAGTCGTGTGCATATCGATTATTGTGGGCCACTAGGGGGTAAGATGTTTTTAGTAATTTGCGATTCTTTTTCCAAGTGGATAGACTGTATCGAAGTTTCTAAAGCAGATTCGGCGCACACCATTCTTGAATTAAGGAAAATTTTTTCGATTTTTGGTAACCCAGAATTAATTGTGGCAGATAACGGTACAGCTTTCACGAGTGATGAATTTAGGGTTTTTTATTAGAAAACAATATTAAATTCATGACAGGACCTGTGAAGCATCCTCAAAGCAACGGGGTAGCTGAGAATGCGGTTAAGACCGCAAAAGGGTTTAAAAAAAATAATGATCGGTTCTAGTTTGCGCAAAGATTATAATGTAAAATTACTAATTTTTTTGTTAGATTATATAAATTCACCGCACTATTCGACGGGCATCGAACCCGCTGTTTTATTAGTCGGCAGGAGGCTTCGTTCCTCGTTTGACGGGATAGTTCCACCCAAAGTGGGCGAACAAGGCTCAGAGTTGGTAAAACGGGCGAATGTTAACATTGCAAAAAGTCAGGACAGACAGATTAGGAATTTCGGTGGGGCAAAGTCTCGTGTATTAAAGGTAGTTCAAATATGCCTTGTGCGAGACTATCGCCAGAACAATAAAATTTTATGGGCAAAAGGGGTGATTTGTAAGTCGCTGGGCAAAAAGGTTTTTATTGTGAGAGTGGGGAACTCAAACATAACTTGGAAGAGACACTTAGATCAAATCAGGAAGTTGTCAGTAAGCTGGGATGAGGAGCTCAATAAATCGCAGCATCCCGCGTCTGAGATCAGTTGGAATGACCCTCGGGAGTTGGAAACCTCAGTGTTGCTAAGTGGTTTAACTCGGTGTACTTCTAGTTTCAGGTTGCCTGAGGAGGTGGAGGCCGCACCAGGACCGTAAGAGGCGACGGCTTCACCTTCAGCGCCACGTAGCCCGTCGGCGGGTCGAATTCGGCCCAGACGAGAAACCCCAGAAGAGCAAGCTACTTAACTAACTATGTTTAATGTTCTAATGTGTGAATATTTGTTGTTGTTTGATATCAGGTCACTCTTCTTCTTCTTCTTCTTCCTTGCGTTGTCCCAACTCATTGCCTAGGTAGGCTGTTGGGGTCGGCTCTTCTCGTTCTCAGGTTGTAATATCTTCTGTTTTGAGTATCGCCTCCATCCAGGCCGTTTCTCTGAAGAATTTTGGAACATTGAGTCATCCAGGAGTTCTTTGGTCTTCCTCTGGATGACTGTCAATGAAGCTCCATAGACATTGCCTGCCTTACTGTGTGGTCTAATGGTCTCCGTCTTATGTGTCCATACCATCTCAACTGTCGTTCTTCCAGCTTACTATTTATATCAGGTCAATGACCTGCGGTAAAGTGGTTAGTAGGAGCATTGTGGCATAAAGCCCAATAGTAGGGACCTTTTATCTCTGTTTTGTAGCCAGCATAGTCTATGTTAGAGAGGAAAGGGTGTAGTGTCCGAGGTACATTGAAGTGCCAACCACTGTCCCGCCCCGGTATAGGCGACTTATGGTCGCCCCTTCGGAGCTCTCGCAAGAATCTAATTTTTTTGAATGAACGGCTCTACATTTAAATAAACGAATCTAGACCTTCAATGTCCCTGCATACTTTGTTAGGTGGCGGAATGTAGGCTCGCCTATAGACTGTACTGTAATGGTCATGGTACATAATAATAATACAGGTGTTAGTAGTACTTGGTACAATGAACATAACAAAATAAATCAGCAACCGTCATGAGTTGCATTACATGCGGTTTGCTGATAAACGGAGGGAGACCACACACTCCAGAACTGCAGGCATCTGCGTGAGGAAAAAAAACAATAAAATAAAAGTAAACATAAAAATTTGAGATAAAGATGGTGAAAGTAACCATCGGGCGCCCGGCAGTCCCCGAGAGAATGAATAAGGTTGTTTGTCTAACGTTACGACATCCAACGGAGTGGTCCTTCCAGCTAGCCGGTGGTGCCTAGAAGAAGTGATACAGAAGACCCTAGGAAGAGAAGCGTCGGGTAGCCGGAGGCGGGACGGACAGCCTTCGGATGCCGCTCAGTCTTTCCTCCAACCTCATCATGTCAGGGGGGGTGGCGCGGGCGTCGGGTGGAGCTTACCAAATCCAAAAGGCCGGCCCAGACAAGTAAGATAGGGACAAGGCCCATAGTCCAACCCCTTTAATGGGGGAGAGGACAAAACAAAATAAACAACGGAGTTCAGTTCCAACCTCCAAATAAACTGTATAACATCGAAAGAAAAAAAAATATGAAGAAAAAATAATAATACACCAATCATTATGGACAAAGTGAATAGATGCTGGAGATCCCCTAAGCGCTCATGTATAATAAAACAGAGCAATGTGAAAATATATTAAGACAGTAACAGTAAACAGTAGCTGTAAAAGAGACAAAATATACTTAACATGTAAAGTGTAAAAAATGAAATTTTAAATTAAACTCCAAAACTGCAAAAGTGTAAGTGTCCAAGGTACAGTATACCCGCGGGGGGACCGGGTGCCGGAGTTGGCCGAACGTAGCCGAAGGTTCCCGATCCCACCCAGACAGAGGTAGTGGAGGGGCAGGCGAGAGGCGCACCGGCGCTACGGCCGCCGCCGCGCATTCCGTTGATTACCTTATCAGAGTAAACATTGTACATCTTTCTTGTGATGTATGTGTGTGAGTGTGACGGCATGAGAGCGAGACAGCGAGTATGGAGATGTATAAAAGGGATGTACTGGCTATTGTGCGCTCTCTCCATAAGAATCTCTTCAATAATAAACATTCTAACATTAACGGATGTTATTACTACCCACACAACAAGATACCACATTTGGCGCAGCCGTAGTTCGTTATTTACGCCAGTAGTTCGTAAAATTTACGTAAGAATTTACGCAGAGGATTACAAGATCGGAAGATTGATAATCTAATATTTGCGGATCGCAGAAAGTCTGGAGCTATTAAGCGTGAAGATCGCAAGATTAAGAAGAAACTGGAGCAGCCACACGCAGTTATTCGCGTGTGTGGGATCGACAAGTTTGCAGAATTATTGTCGGTAGGTACACCGTGTATACGGGGTACACAGGATTGTATCAAGGATCGGGTCAAGGATCGGATCATCACCGTGTGGATTAGCCGGAAACCGGGACTTGGTTTCTGTCGCTGCAGTCTGGGAAGGAAGACCTCGGAGGAGAGGGATTGGATCCGCAGCTGTTGGGAGACGGAGACAGACGGGGACGCTGATTCACGGCTCTGAGTGGCGTGAACGTGGAACGTGGACCTCGGAGTGTAGCCTTGTAGAAGTGCTGAGATAAGTAGTCTTGATTATTTTGTTTCAGCTCTTCTCCCAATGGAGGGTGTTTGTAAGAATTTGGGGACGTTCTGTTACAGAACGGGAGACTAGTCATTGTTCAAGGAACGATTGGATCAGGCCCTCATTTTACATGATGACAAACTTTTGTCACCAGAGCGCAAAAGAGCATTTTTGCTGAATAGCCTCACTGAAGAAACTTTCTCATTATTATGTGATTTATGTTTTCCTAAAAAGGTTTCTGTTTGTTCTTTTGATGATTTATGTAAATTATTTGATTCACATTGCAAACCAATTCAAAATGTTTTCGAGTCGCCTGAGTTGTTTTATAAGTGTAAACAGTTAGCTAACGAATCTATAAAAGATTACGCAGCTAGGTTGTGAGGACTTAGTTTATGGTGCAATTTTGAACTGAGATTGGAACCTTGTTTAAAGGACATATTCATTATTGGAATTTTCAATGAAAAATTGAAACATAATTTGTTCGTTGAGGAGATCAATACTTCTTTTTCTGAATGTATAAATTTAGCAACTTCATGGGAACATGTTGTTAGTTTTAAGAAAGTTGATACGAATTTAAATGTTGTGCATAAGGATAGTAATTATGTCCGTAAATCCAGGTCGGATAGATAGATATTTAAAAGTGCAGTGCGTAGTAAGACGCCAGTAAATGTTACATTAAAAAAATGTTTTTTGTGCTGAAAAACGAATCATTTGCAAAAGGATTGCTGGAAGAATATTTTTTGTAATCGATGCAATAAATCGGGTCATCCTAGTAATTTATGTAAAAGCAGTAAAATTAATGTAGGTAATAAAAATAAACGATTGAATTTGGTTTTTATGTTACATGACGGCGCGGGGCCGGAACCTATATTCGTAGATCTGATGATTGGTAACACTGTTTTGCGGGCGATAGTTGACACCGGTGCAGAAATTAATGCAATTCCTTACGAAGTGTATTTAAAAGATTTTGTTTCCTATGAATTGGAAAGATGCAATATTCAATTGTCAGGATATGACGGGAAACGGTTAAATATTATAGGTAAAGTTAATTTAAGTGTGTTATTTTTAAATAAAAGTGTGGATACACAGTTCGTAATAATTAAAAACGGTAATTCTATTGTTGGTAGAAATTTTTTACAAGTTTTCGGTATCGGATTGAGTGGAATAAATTCGGTAACTACCAGTGAGATTAGTTGTGATAATCACTTAAATTTTCGTGATATTTTAAATAAAAAATATGCTCATGTGTTTTCAGAAAAATCGGGTAGGCTTATAGGTTATGAAGCTAACATCGAAGTTATTTCGGAGTTCAGGTCAAAGTTTTTAAATCCAAGACCGTTACCTTTTAGTTTACGTGGTAAGGTAGAGGAGGAATTAAATAAAATGTTACGTGAAGATATAATTGAAAAGGTAGAAATAAGTGATATGGCTTGTCCGATTGTTGTTGTAAAAAAGAAAGACGGTTCAATTAGAATTTGTACCGATTTTAAAACCACATTAAACCCAATGTTAGCGAAGTTGAAATACCCATTGCCTCGTATAGAAGATTTAATTTCATCTTTAAATGGTGCCAAATTTTTTGCTAAAATAGATTTGCGTAATGTCTTTAGACAGATTTCGTTGAACGAGAAGTCAAGGAAATTATCTGTGATAAGTACGCATATAGGTTTGTTTGCATATAGAGTCTTGCCTTTCGGTTTGAGCACGAGCCCGGCTATATTTATGCAAGTCATTTCGGCGGTAGTCGGTAGACTTCGAAACGTGCGTGTATTTCTAGATGATATTCTGTTGTTTGGAAATTCTAAAGAGGAATTATTTTCTATTTGTGAATCAGTACTTAGCAAGTTAAGTGATTGTGGTTTAACTATTAATGAAAATAAGTGTTCTTTTCTAGAAACAGAGATAGAATATTTAGGGTTTAGAATTTCGCAGAAAGGAGTTATGCCCTAAGAAAATAAAATTTGTGCGATTACTCAAATGGCAGTACCGAAAAATATTTCGGAACTTAGGAGCTTACTCGGGGTTATTTCTTACTATAGATCTTTTATACAATGTGTATGGTCTGAGGAATGTAATATTACGTTCGAGCGAGTTAAGAAACTGCTGACGTCAGACAATATTTTAGTGCATTTTGATCCACATTTACCGATTAAACTTATTTCAGACGCCAGTGACAGAGCTGTAGCAGCGGTAATTTGTCACGTATATGATAATGGTTTAGAATGACCTATCGCATTTGCTAGCCGTTTATTGTCAGAAACAGAATTAAAGTACTCTATTTTAGATAAGGAAGCGTGTGCTATAATCTTTGCGTTGAAGAAATTCTTTCAGTACTTATACGGGAATAAATTTATTTTGGCTTACGACAATAAATCATTAGTACACATTTTGAACACGGATAAGCAAATCCCCGTATTAGCCGCTAATCGGTTGCAGCGTTATGCCTTAATATTACAAACTTTTGAGTATAGTATAGAAGTGTAGAATATATTAAATCAGGTGATAGATAACAAAGCGGATTTCTTATCACGGATGCCGATTAATAATAATAATAATTAAGATGTTTGTAGCGACGATATTGATGGTAGCGATTATTTTTTAAATTATATAAATAGTTTAAACGTGAATAGAATTGAATCGGAGTTTTTAAATATAATCGAGTCGGAAACAATATTAAATGCGGAAACAATGAAGCAGTTTTCGATTAATGATGTAAATATAGCGAGCATTATCGAGTTCGTAGCTAATGGTTGGTCGGATAAAAAGTTTTTAAAGGATTATTTATTGAAATTCTGATATTTTAGAAATAAATAATCGACTTATAATTCATGTTTATTTTATAATAATAAATTTGTAGTTCCAAGGGAATTAAGGGAAATTATATTGAATTTTTTACATCAATCATATTTAGGGATTGTAAAATCGAAAAGTCTTGCTCGAAATTTTTTTTTTTGGCTCGGAATGAACAATGATATTGAAGCAACTGGGAAATAGTGAGTTCGATGCATGGAATGTTTACCTACTCCGTGTAAAGTTGAGTTGGCACCTTGGCCAATCAATGGTTTAATCTGGAGTAGATTGCATATTGACTTCATGGGGCCTTTGGGAGGTCATAATTTTTTGATAATTGTTGATGCAACTACAAAATGGATAGACTGTCATATTGTAAATAAAGTAGATTCGTTTTGTACAATAAAAGTTTGGAAAAGATTATTTTCTATTTTCGGAATCCCGGAACAAATTGTAAGTGACAATGGTACAGCTTTCACATCAACAGTGTTAAGATTTCAGGTACTGAAATATTAATATTTGTGATTGTCACCCTAATGGTTGTGGCAACATTCTTTTGTGTTGGCAATTGCCAGGGCGAGTTCGTATTCCTTCTTCTCTTGTTACCATCCGTCTTGGGCGGGTCGTTTTTGGCAAAACGTCTGCTGCCAGGTTTTCACTTCATGTGGGTTATAAAACCGCGGAGAGAGATAGCATCATTGGGCTCACCCTACATGAGCTACCCTACGGGTCTTTTTATTGTGTGAATAAAGACCAATTATTCAAGAGCTGGAGTTATTATTGAAGAGTTACTCCAGCCACACTTCCCTTTGGAATCTGGTGTTACCACGCCGGATTGCTCTGTCAGGAGAGCGGAAGTTGAGATCCTGAACATTGATCCATTCGAGCCGGGTGATCATTATTTGGATTGATTCATTCAAGCTGGGTGATCATTATTTGGATTGATCCATTTGAGACGGAAGATCATTATTTGGAGTGGCCCAGTCAGGCCTCATCATCATCGGGAGTGTTCCAGTCGGCGTCCTCATCACCATCATTGGATTGATCAAGCGAGCCTCATCACGACGCTCGCATGCACAGAAAATCAGGTTGTAGCCTTCCTTTCATTGTCCTTTCAAATTCCATTTAATAAGCTAAAAATCTGTGTAGATGCCACATTATTTCGTATTGATTATATCGAATTACATTCGGGTGTTCATAATCAGATGCTTTCAATATAGCATAAATTTGTTGGTGATAATAATTTTTATTGTTGTATTCAGTCTGCCGAATAACATTGCTTTTGCCTACCTACATTTCTAGCCACGCGTTTGCAAGTTTCGTCTTTGTATGCCATAGTATTGTGATTGGGTTCTCTATGATCTATAGTATTATTCATTATTGTTTACGTCAAACCGCGTCAAACTGCTGTATTGTGTTTTCAGTTTTTAAATCAAGTTAGTGTTATTTCGTTAAAAAATGGAACTCGACAAGTTGATTAAACGGCGCGGGGTTTTGAAAGGTTCATTAACGAGATTCGAAACCTATTTAAGCAACGAAAATAACCGGGGATAATTATAGTGCAGCTTGGACAATGCTTATTTCGAGATACGAAAATGTCCGACTTATAGCAAATAGACATTTGAATTTCTTATTTAATTTTACACCGTTAAAACGACAGAATCATCATGAATTACGGAATTTAATTGATCAAGCAAATATTCATTTGAGAGCTTTACACAACTTAAAGCTACCAACAGAACATTGGGATACATTAATCATACATATTCTAACCTCAAAGTTAGATAATCACACACGTAGCCTTTGGGAATCAATAGAGTGCGACAAAGTTTATCCTACGTTCGTGCAGTTTAGCAATTTTATTTCATAAAGGTCTCAGATCCTGGAAACTATCCAAGGTGACATTGGTGGAATGCAACAGAAATCGGAACCAGTTGCAACAAAACCAAGGTTTTTTAATTTTAAGGAAAGGAATTCTACAAACAAGGTTACGTTAGCGTCGAGCAACGTTAATTGTATGCTGTGTAATGACAGTCATTTCATTTATTCTTGCAAAATATTTGTTAACAAAGAACCAACGGCACGAAGAAAGCTCGTATCAGAGAACAATTTATGTTATAACTGCCTAAAACCGGGGCACCCTTCAAAGTTGTGCAGGTGGAAGGAAAAATGCAGTGTTTGTAATCGAAAACATCACACTCTGTTACATATCAATACTGATAATGTACAAGCGGGTACTTCAACTGGCAAGGGTCAGTCGGAGGTACCAGTAAATTTAACATGTCCTAGCGACATGAACGGGCGGGAAATTTTACTATCTACCGTAATAGTAAAAATAGAAGACGCGTATGGTGGAACACACAAAATACGCGCACTTTTAGATTCGGGTTCAATGTCTAATTTTATTACAAAGGATACTTGTAAAAGATTAAATTTGCATTGTACAAAGTTGAATATACCTGTTTCAGGTTTGCATAATAATTTAATTCGTGTAAAGGAAACAGTTGACATTAAATTTAAATCATTATGTTCTCAATACCGGGATGAAATATCTTGTTTGGTATTAGATGAGATTTCTTGCAATCTTCCGCAGACCTTGATTAATCCAAAAATGTTGAACATTCCAGACGGTATCCAGTTAGCTGATCCGCAGTTTTACCAGCCAGCTTCTTTTGATATGCTGATCGGAGCAAAGATATTCTGGCAGGTGGTTCGTACGGATCAGATACAATTAGGAAAGGATAAACCTACATTGCATCGAACGGAGCTAGGCTGGATAATATCAGGAGCTGTACAGAGGCGTCATAATACGAGGCCAGTTAAAGTTTGTTATATTTCATTAAATTCTTTGCAGAATCAAATAGAAAGGTTTTGGAAGGTTGAAGAAACTGAAAATAGTAAGCATCACTCTCTGGAAGATAGTGAATGTGAAAAGATTTTCAAAGGCACGCATAAACGCGATGCAAATGGTAGATTTGTAGTCAACTTACCATTTAAATCTAACCTATCTCAATTAGGAGATTCATTTAGTATTGCTAAAGATAGATTAGTGTCAATGGAAAGAAAATTCTTAAGACAACCTAGTTTAAAGGAACAATACTCGGAATTTATTGATGAGTATCTTGCGTTAGGTCACATGACTGAATGTGAACCTCCAAAACGCGATGAAACTACTTATTATTTACCACATCACGCTGTATTTAAAGAATCAAGCACAACTACTAAAATTCGTGTTGTTTTTGACGGGTCGGCTAAACCCGCTCGAGGGATTTCTTTGAATCGCGCTCTTATGATTGGGCCCACCATTCAAAATGATATATTTTGTCACTTGGTATTTTTCAGAAAACATCAATATGCAGTCACCGCAGATATTGCAAAGATGTACCGCCAAATTAATATCAACCCGGAACACAGAAATTACCAACGTATATTATGGAGAAGGGATGCGGAGGATTGTTCGAAACACTATACGCTAAACACGGTGACATATGGTTTGGCTCCTTCGCCTTATTTAGCAATACGTTGTCTGCATCAGCTAGGTAATGACGTTTCATTTACTCATCCATTAGCTAGTAAATCCCTTAAGGAAAATTTTTATGTAGATGATTTTCTTTCTGGTAGTGACTCCATTGATACTTGTCACTTGCTTAAATCACAAATCATTAATGCGCTTGCTACAGCAGGCATGGAGATTAGAAAATGGAGGTCTAATGCGCCCTCGATTAATGATTCTAAAGATAATTTAGAATTATTGCCAAATGAATCCAATTAAGCTAAGATTCTCGGATTAATATGGGACACCAAACTTGATGAGTTTACCTATCAGGTAGAAAGCATAGACTCAAAGTTAGAAGTAACAAAACGTCAAGTTTTATCATTAATTTCAAAAGTGTTTGACCCTTTAGGACTGGTAGGCCCAGTAATCATTGTCGGTAAGATAATTATGCAAAGATTGTGGAAGCTAAACACATCCTGGGATGACAAGCTACCTAATGACCTTTCATTGGCCTGGCAGACTTACACGCTGAGTCTCAGTAAAGCAAATCATATTCGGGTACCGAGGAAAATTTTCTGCTTTAATAAAAAATCTTTTAGCTTACACGGTTTTTGCGATGCATCTCAAGGAGCATATGGCGCTTGTCTGTATTTAAGATCTACCGATGAACACGGCATTCACCAATCACAGTTAATATGCGCTAAATCTCGTGTAGCCCCACTAAAAAATTTATCGTTACCACGTCTTGAGTTATGTGGAGCACAATTATTAGTTAAATTAATGAAGCGGGTGACGGCAGCTCTCCAAGTAACTGTTGACACCACTTTGTGGTGTGATTTGTCAATAACATTGGCTTGGATTGCTGGAGAACCGTACCGTTGGACTACTTTTGTTGCTAACCGCGTATCAGAAATACAACGTGAAGGTGATGGCGCTATATGGCGTCACATTTGTTCAACTGAAAACCCAGCTGACATAATTTCCAGAGGAATAACATCTCAGCAGTTGAAAACATCTTCATTATGGTGGTCAGGACCACCATGGCTCACGTCCGACGAGGATAAGTGGCCACGTTCTACATTTGATACTCCCACGGAGTTGCCAGAAACGGCGAGGATAGTTTTGGTTACTAGTAGTCCTGTCGATTGGGAAATATTTAATAATTATTCTTCATTAAGACGACTGAGGCGCGTAGTTGCTTATATGTTACGTTTCATACATAACTGTTCTAAACGAAGACCGATGCGGGTCGACGAGCTTTCTGTAATCGAACTGGAACATGCCATGCATGTATTGATTTTGAACGCTCAGCGATTCGCATTTCATGATGAAATAGCGTCTGTCAGTAATGGAAGATTTGTATCTAGGCGGAGCAAGGTAAAGGCACTAAATCCTTTTATGCAGGATGGGTTGTTGAGTGTTGTAGGTCGACTATCACAATCCGATATTACCTCGCTCTCTCAAAAACATCCAATTTTGTTACCACAAAATCATAAGTTGACTGACTTAATAATAACCCATCTGCATTATGAGAATTTACATTTAGGATGTAATGCTCTGCTCGCATTACTGCGTTTACGTTTTTGGCCAATATATGGTAAAAACGTAGTGAAGCGAGCACTGCATAAATGTATTGTATGTTTCCGAATCCGTCCGCGCGAGTGTCGCCAGCTCATGGGTGACCTTCCTGCTGACCGATTCCGAATCCAAAAACCATTTTATGTAACCGGCATAGATTTTGCAGGTCCAATTTTAATTAAGTCTGGTTTAACCAGAAATGCTAAGAGTGTAAAATCTTACATATGTTTATTTATTTGTTTTTCAACGAAGGCAATTCACCTAGAATTAGTGACTAATTTAACTTCAATGGCATTTATGAATGGATTGAAAAGATTTATAGCTAAGAGGGGTAAACCCTCACGACTCTTTACTGATAATGGAACTAACTTTACAGGTAGTTATAGGGAACTTACTGAACTATTTGATTTTTTGAAGGCATCTTCTGATAAAGAAATCCATAATTTTTTGGCCCAGCAGAATATTAGCTGGAGTTTCTTGCCTCCCCGCTCACCGCATCACGGGGGACTTTGGGAAAGTGCAGTTAAAATGACCAAGTTACATTTAAAAAAAGCAATGCGGTCAACTGTTTTGACATACGAAGGCATGAATACCATACTAATACAGATTGAGGCTTGTTTAAATTCCCGTCCTCTGACTCCATTAACATCAGATCCAAATGACTTAAACGCACTCACTCCATCACACTTCCTTATTGGCGACAACCTGTTAGCATTGCCTGAGCTTGATATCCACCATCTGCCTACAAACAGGCTTAATATTTACCAAAAGATGTCTACCGTTGTTCAATCTTTTTGGCACAGATGGAGCCGGGAATACCTAGCAGAATTGCAGAACCGAGTCAAATGGCAAGAAAGACGTCAACGCAGTTTACAGCCTGGTGACATGGTCATCATCAAAGACAACCAACTACCTCCGCAGTACTGGAGCATTTTGGAGGGGACCCACCACTTTCCCAACGGCGTTATAAGGAAACATATGGTTTCCTCCTTCACCGCACAAGTCAAGACTCTACTTTTTTTGAACGAAGCTACATTTATTTAAACGACTCTAGACCCTCCAATGTCCATGCATACGGGGTTAGTAAGCAGTATGCAAGTACTTACATTAACATTATACAAAAGATAAATAGAAGTAGCAGCCCGTGGAATAATTCTTCTGAAATAGGTAACATCAAAAAGAGATAATAGTGTTAGTAAAAGAAAAAGAAAAATAAAAATAACGGCTATGACCAGTCGAAGAAACCTTCTGTGAATAAAATAAGTAATGAGGAAAAAACAGTTATATGATCATGTTATAATGTAAGTAATTACTATAGTAGCGGAAATAAAATAAAACATATTAAAAAAAAAGCCAGAGAAAGTATTCCATAGACCACCGGGCAGTCCCAATGAGAATGCGTATAGCTATCGGCCCAACCGCAGACGATGCTCGAAGTCCGAGTCCTTTAGCCGGTTCCCCGATTTTGCCTCGAAGAAATGTACTTGGGAGAGAAGGGGAAGTTTTTGAAGACCTTGAGGAAAGATGAGCGTCGGGTTACCGGAGGGGGGACGGAAGGACATCGATACCGCACGGTTACGCCTCAGGCCAACGCATGTCGATGGGGGAGGCGCGGGCGGAACGCGGAAAGACCGCTCTGTTGTATGTTCGCCTGGCAATGTGCATGGACAGGGTCTATCCCACCCCCTTTCTATGGGGGAATGACGATACATAACATGCACAGTTCAGTTGCGCCACCAAAGAATGGATACCAAAACTAATCAAGAAAAATAGAAAATAATAAGAGCATTTATACATGTAAAACATAATTTCAGAATCAGTACAGAGTGATAATGTATCAAGCGATACTGTCATCACTACCATCGCTCACCAAGATGACCTATCGAGGTAAAAACATAAATCATTGTTAGCAGAGACCAGAGAAGAAAAAAAATAGTCAAACGTAATCAGTAATTTATAGGTCACATAAGTTGTATTATAGATAGTTCAAAGCATATTCACTAAATAAAGAGTAATAGAGGAGTACCGAAGAAGACGGGAGCAATATGTGTAGCACCTGAAACAAAGATGAATTTAGTCTAGGTCGGCGACTCTAAGTACATGCCATCTCTCTACCCAGGACTTGACAAACTTTTTCAAGCATTCGAAATTCTCTTTGTTCGACACAAGGTCAGCATTCCACGCTGGTCTTGTTATACCGTGCAAACCATCCAACATTTCCTCTCGTGCTTCCTTCATCAACTCGCAGTTCCACAGAATGTGCTTGGCGTCTTGGTTAGTATCACCACATGCGCAGTTTGGGTGAGGAGAGAGGGTCAAGCTATGAAGCCGACCCCTGAACTCCCCATGCCCAGAAAGCATCTGCGTCATGTAGTGATCTAGTTTAATGTATGCCCCTTCCATTCTGAATTTAACTGAAGGAAAGAAGGAGAAAGTCCATCTGCCCTTCGTCGACCTATCCCATCGCTCTTGCCATACACTCAGCGTCCTCTCACGCATCGCTTTGAGCAAGCCAGGGAGGGCCACTACTCCTCCCGGTGTCAGCTCGACTCCCAGGTGGACAGCAGCCCTGCCTCTAATAAGTTCCTTTTTGGTCAATATTTCCCTAATTTCAAGGTCAATCGGCAGGACGCCGGCCAGAACCGGTAATGCATCTGAGGCCACAGTTCTATAAGCGCCCAAGAGCGCCAACAGAGGAGTCCGCTGACCCCGTTTAAGAGCCGAGTTTATCAAGACGTTATCCAAGCGATGCTCCCACACAGAGGCAGCATATGAGACTTGCGACACATATACCCCTCTGTACAGCAGGCGAATCGCCGGAGAACGCAATCCCCACTCGGCAGTTGAGAGTCTTCTCAGTTTCTGAAACAGGGCCGGGCCCTGTCGGAGGCGTTCTTGACGTGGGCTAGGAACGAGGAAGATCTGTCCAAAATTACGCCTAAATACCTGGTGTTTTCTGCAAATCTGATGGGTGTGCCTCCCATTCTGATGAAGGGGTTCCTGCCTCGGCTGAGCATGCCCTTCATAAGGAGGCCCACGGTCTTGTGGGGAACGAAGTTCAGTCTATTTCTCTGTCCCAATTCAAGGATCACTTGTAAACCTTCTTCAGCCTTAGATTCCACTTCCCTTCTACTGTTCCCAGAGACCAAAAACAATTTATCATCTACGTAGTCGACCGATATACAACCTTCAGGCAAGGGCAACCTGGAGGAGTCTTCAAACAAGATTTTCCACAGGTCGGGTTCGAGGACCGACCCCTGCGGACATTCCATGTCGACTATTCGAGTGATTAAAACGTCCCCGTGCCCTATGATAACTGTCCTACCACTTAGGTAGTCACTAATAATCTTAAACAGTTTACGCGGGCAATTCCTGCTTTTCAGCTTGGTAAGTATCATCGGCCACCACGCGTGATCAAAGGCACCCGAGATATCCAAGAAGATGCCTATGACGTACCTCTTTTGGCATACCCTCACCCATTCAAGCGCATATTTAATGGCGTGCTCCGTGGATTTGCCGGGGACAAAGCCGAATTGAAGATCGCTAGGCGGCGTTAGGGTGAGGTGTAGACGGTGCTTGATGATGTTTTCCAATATTTTACCTAGAATTGGCAATAATGTTATAGGTCTATAAGCTCCTATGTCCGTCTTCGGCTTACCGTTGCCCTTTGGTATAATCCGGAGCACGCCCTTCTTCCATTCCGTAGGGAATTAGTACTGGAGGATGGCGCGAGTGACGGAGATCCACCCTGGCCAAGACGGACGCGTCCGCGTCGTCTCCTTGAGGACGGCCAGAGGTGTCACCAAAAGAGCCGTGACACAGCTCTGTCTACTTCCCATGGAGGATTCTTCCTCCAACCTGGATTAAGAACCAATTACAACGCTAAAAGTGATGTGATGTGTAAATAAAAGTGCCGTCAGGCTCATCAGTGCCAAGTGTTAAACTATTTTCTCATAAGTGGGTGCAGCGCACCAGAAGGTTCTACGCTGTTAAACTTTATTTTTTTAATGTCAAGTCTGACATAGGGTTATATACTTAGTTATAAGTTTTTTGTTATTATTTTGATATCCATATATTGAATATTGTTTATTTTTGTATGTGAACTCGTTGGGTAAATTCTGAGTACCAATGTTGCAATCTCTTCTTATATTATTGTATGAAAAACGACTATTCCTTAATACTCGTTTTTGGGCGGGAATATGTTAAGATTTGTGATTGTCACCCTAATGGTTGTGGCAACATTCTTTTGTGTTGGCAATTGCCAGGGCGAGTTCGTATTGCCACGGATTTTATTTCCTTCTTCTCTTGTTACCATCCGTATTGGGCGGGTCGTTTTTGGCAAAACGTCTGCTGCCAGGTTTTCACTTCATGTGGGTTATAAAACCGCGGAGAGGTAGCATCATTGGGCTCACCCTACATGAGCTACCCTACGGGTCTTTTTATTGTGTGAATAAAGACCAATTATTCAAGAGCTGGAGTTATTATTGAAGAGTTACTCCAGGCACACTTCCCTTTGGAATCTGGTGTTACCACGCCGGATTGCTCTGTCAGGAGAGCGGAAGTTGAGATCCTGAACAAACAGTTTTTAAGGAATTTTGTCATAATTATAATATAGAATCATTGACTTCAGCTGTACAGCATCCTGCTTCTAACGGTTTAGCTGAAAATGGGGTTAAAACAGTGAAGAATTAAAAAAAAATATGGTAAATAATAAATTTCCTACTGATTTTGAAGATAAACTTTTAACGTTTTTAGTTGATATTAGAAATACGCCTTCAATGTCTACGGGCATTGAGCCTAGTAAATTAATGTTGGGTAGGAAGATTAGATCAATTCTTAATACGATTATTCCAATAATGGATAATGTTGAGAGTCAAAGTTTTAAAGGGATTGACAACACGGTTAAAAACAAAATGTTATTGACCCAGCATAAACAGAAAAAGTATTATAGAGGAAGAAAATTTAAAAAGTACTTTGATGTTGGATCTAAAGTTTTAACCAGGGATTTAAGAAGTAATAATAACAAACGGATTTTAGGGAAAATTTTTAAAATATTGGGGAATAGGATTTATTTAGTTAAAATTATGTCTACGGGACAAATTTGGAAACGCCACCATGATCATATTTCAGAGAGGAAGGTTAGGTGGGGGGAGAGTGACAGGTCTGATGATTTGCTGGACCTGGGTCCACTCTCGGATGTGGACATGACCAAGTTTCCTAATTCCTCTGATTTTTGCAGGTCACCTACACCATGGGAGGGGAGGTTACGCCCTCGAGGTCAACGCCCATGCTACACGGAGTTGAAATATTTAAATACTCGCATTGTATAAATTTGAGAATAAAATATATATGTAATTAGGATTTAAGTGTGGGGGTGTGATGTATGTGTGTGAGTGTGACGGCATGAGAGCGAGACAGCGAGTATGGAGATGTATAAAAGGGATGTACTGGCTGTTGTGCGCTCTCTCCATAAGAATCTCTTCAATAATAAACATTCTAACATTAACGGATGTTATTACTACCTGCACAACAAGATACCACATTTCTGAATTGACTTATAATAAATAATCATTTGTATAAACGAGACATTTTTAAGAAATGTATTTATAAGTGTCACGGACATTACAATAACATATATCCCCAGCTTGCCGCCAAAATCACAGAACAACAACACGGGTTTGTAAAAGGCAAATCTACCATGAGTAATTTACTAATTTACACTAATTTCTTATTCACTAGCATGGATCGAGGCCACCAGGTAGATGCAATATACTGCGATTTCAAAAAAGCTTTCGACAAGGTTGACCACCTTATTCTTATTAAAAAAATAATGTTCAACGGAATTAGGGGAAACTTATTACGTTGTTTTGTCTCATATTTGACAAAAAGACAGCAAGCTGTATCATTACGAGGACATACTTCTACGTGGGAACCAGTTACTTCTGGCGTGCCACAGGGGTCAATCCTGGGTCTGCTGTTATTTATACTTTTTATTAACACTGTTACTAAATGTTTCATGCATTGTTTATTTCTATAGTACGCCGATGATATAAAAATATTTGCCATTGTTAGGAATTTAAACGATTGTCTGCTCATCCAAAGCGACTTAGTAAGGTTCGAAGCATTTTGTAATGAAAAAATAAATACCTAAGTTACAACAAATGTAAACAAATAAGCTTCACTGAAAATCACAACGCTATTATACACAATTATTGTATTGGTTACTATTTACTCGAGCGCGTTTACTGTATAAAAGATCTAGGGGTACTTTTTGATTCCAAACTCAATTTCGATGCGCACATTGAAAATATTGTAAATAAAGCTTACTGCATGCTAGGATTTGTCATCAGAAACAGCCGCGAATTTCGAAAACCGGAAACTTATCTTCTACTTTACTACACGCTGGTCCGCTCTCAACTTAAATACTGCACCTCCATATGGACACCACTTTACGGTGTATAAAGACAATATTGAAAGTATTCAAAAGAAATTTCTGCAATACCTCAATTACAGAATGAGCGCACCTAAACGGGGGTACATAAATATGCTCTCGAATCATAACGTCTCCACTCTAACTAACCGGCGAACATTCCTTGACCTCATGACTCTATATAAAATCTGCAACAACATTATTGACCGTCCTGACCTACTGAAACTAATAAACTTCAAAATACCACCCAGAGTGACAAGGCTTAACGACTTATTCCAAATTAGCCGGACGCGTACAAATGCTGGTGTCAGGGAATGTGCGAATCGTTTAATCAAAATCAAAACCTCAAGGATTTCGACTTATTTTTTGATACACGCAGTACATTTAGTAGAAAATTGAAGGCTGTTTTCCTACAAAGTACAATAACTTTGACATTACTTGGTTTATAATTTTAACTAACTTTCTTTTTTTAAATTTATGTATGACATTATTTTTTTATCTATATATTTTTGGTCTTACCATCAAAATTCCAAAAACAATTTGTAAACTTTTATAAGGATATTGCGCACATTTTTTTCATCTCTCTATTTGTAAAATAATATTCTTATGTATATACATACGTCTTTTCCGTATATAAAAGTAAAAATATTTGTATATGTTTTTATCTGCTGTTAATGTTAATTCGTGAGAAATAGTTTGGATGCAGGTGAATTCTCTATTAATTGTTTTGTATATTCTTGTCAATCGACATCTGTATCTGTATTTTCTCCTTAATAAAAAAAAATTGTAATGTGAATACCGCACCCCAGGTCCCAACGGTCCCAACTTTTCGGAGCTGTTCCCAATGTAATAAATATGTAGGTGGGTATAATACACGCCAAACTTTAATACCGACCTGATGTTGATACAGAAATAATCGCAATCGGCGAGTTTAAGGTCCGGAAAGCGGTATGCCTCCCCGCCCACGCCTTTCTCTGTCGCACGTATGTTTTACGCATCTTTCTCTTTCGCTTACGGTCACTGTAAAGTGACTGTACCTGCGCGAGAATGGATCGTATCAAGTTTGGCGCACCCTATACGCGGTAATGGGCGTTTTCATCCCGCGACAAAATATCCACGACAAAATATCCTACGGACAAAACATCCTCCAAAAAAATATCTACTAAAACCTAACCTAACGTAACCTAACTTTACAGGATGTCTGTATTATTTTTGTTCCATTTTTTTTGTTCGGATAGGTTGCGTTTTAGTATATATTTTGTTGGGGGACGTTGTGTCCGTAGGATATTTTGTCAGAGGATATTTTATCAGAGGATATTTTGTCAAAGGATATTTTGTCAGAGGATATTTTGTCAAGGATATTTTGTCAGAGGATATTTTGTCAGAGGATATTTTTTCAGAGGATATTTTGACAGAGGATATTTTGTCAGAGGATATTTTATCAGAGGATATTTTTTCAGAGGATATTTTGTCAGAGGATATTTTGTCAGAGGATATTTTGTTAGAGGGTATTTTGTCAGAGGGTATTTTGTCAGAGGATATTTTAACAGAGGATATTTTGTAGCGGGATGAAAAATCGCGGGACCACTGTTCTCATCGTTTTGATAAATTTAATTTTGATGGCCTTTTACCGGTTTCAAAATACAATGTTAATACTTATTAGCACAAGCACGTTTCCAAATCGATGATGTGTTAGCAAATAATACAAATAATGTTATGTGAAGAAATATGCAAATGAATGAATTTAACGTAAAAAGCAATGAATAACTTATGTAAACGAAAGCGAAAACATCATAATATATAATACTCGTTTATATTTATTTGAGTGTCTACTGTGTAATATAAATGTACATATTATTAATATTTTTGCTGTACCTACATAAGTAGGAATGTGATGTCCACTTTCGTTTATTACAACTATTAAGCAATAAGATAAAGCGAACAAATCGGCGAAACTTATTATTTTCTTCAAATAGAGCAAACTTATTTTGTGGCGCCATTTTAATTCAAAATTAATGAACTGTGAAAATATAGATACGGGAGCATAAGAGGTGTTAACACACTTTGTGCGGGAAGAGTAGTTCTACCTTTTACGCCGGTCCTACTTGAAAGCATGAAATGCATTGCTGTCAACGACCAAGTAAATATCGAACGTTATTCTTATTAATATTCCAGTGTCTGCGGGGTTGAATTTCAGTTCCCAGTTTCGAGTGCATGTTGACCACCGTTGTCATTCGGTTTTGAATTCAAGAATTCGTCACAAGATGCCACCACTGACGTCAGCAGCTCGCCACTGGACGTTTCTTCCCTTTCCTTCCAGAATCCAGAAGAAAGCCATACGCATAGCCCTGGGAGTCCCCAGCCCCAGATGGATGATGGATGAGGGAAGCCTAACTTCATAAAGCAGAGATGGCGAACCAATGGCACGCAACACAATATTTTGGGCACGTCACCGATCAGTGATCACAAAATTTATTACGCACTACGAAAAAAATGTGAAGAGTAAGTAGGTGAACGAGCGAACCCGAGTGATCCCTACGCTACAGAATATCCGGTGCGGTGCGCGGGCTGCGTTACGCGGGGTGCGGTGCGGTTCGTGGGATGGTGGAAACTCGATTGTTTTCGTACCTACCTACAATCTGCGTCGCGAGTTTCTATTGCTAATGAATAATTAATGACGCATAGTTTCTGTATGCATAACATAATGGTGAATTTAGTTGATATAATTGTATTTTAAAGTTTATTTGAGTTTTATCTATGATTTAAATGTTATTTAATACAGCAAAAAAACCAAAAGTGCAAGATAGTAAGAGTATCAGAGAATTTGAAACTTGGTGGGCAGATAAATATGTCATGATTAGTAAAGGTGACAAAGCGGTGTGTGTTTTATGTTCTGTAATAACAGTGATATGTAGAACATCGTCTGAAATGGCGTTTTGAAACAAATCACAAATCTGTTAGTCAAAAAAGCGAACTAGAGCAAAAATAAGTAATTGCAAGTGCATTGAAAGACAGAAATAAACTGTCAACATCCATGATTAAATATGTTGACAGATGACGCCAGTTCAGCATGCATTCTGCTAAAAGTAACATCTTACAACCCTAACATATGTTATTTGTCATCTAACCTGCAACAACAGAAGTCATACTAACTTTACTTTAATTTAAATTATGCGTTTAATGCAAAATGTTCCTATTTTTTGTAGTAAATAAGAGTTTTTAATTGATAATAAGTATTTATTATTATTATTTTCCCAATAATCACAAAGTCAAAATTATTTGATGGCACGTCTATGACCTCATTAAACATTTCTTCAGAAAAATGGCACGTTGATACGTAAGGATTCTCCATCCCTGTCATAAAGACTCTGAAATGGCACGTTGATAAGTAAGGATTCTCCATCCCTGTCATAAAGACTCTGAAATGGCACGTTGATACGTAAGGATTCTCCATCCCTGTCATAAAGACTCTGAAATGGCACGTTGATACGTAAGGATTCTCCATCCCTGTCATAAAGACTCTGAAATGGCACGTTGATACGTAAGGATTCTCCATCCCTGTCATAAAGACTCTGAAATCCCCTTATTGAAAAAGTACATCTTAAGTCTCGCGGAAACTTTTTATGCGGGAATTCCCACCGAACGTACCACACATAAAAAACCTAAACAACTCCTCCTTAAATATTAACTTCCCCATATTGCAGCCATCAGCTATGTATCTTTGCAAAAAATTTTACAAAAAGTAAATAATCAATTTTTCAACAACCATTAATATAAATTCATGGTGAAAGAGAAAGGGGCCTTTTTGGCCCGGAGCTCTGGATGCCAATATTTCAAAAAGTCAAAATCTTTCCGGATATGGAAAGATTACATATAACGTCATTGCCTGTCACAATTACTTTAACTCGGTGACTAGCTGTCACTGGATCACAGTGAATCCGAGGAACTGGCTATTTTTGGTACCAGTTCTTATTAGATTTATAAAATGGTTATCTACACTTAACTGGGCGAAGCCGAAGTAAAAGCCGCCCGCAGAGCCTAGCATCAAAAACCTGTGGAGCGGGTTTTTAACTGCTAGTTTTTGTATGAATATTGTACACCAATCTCTTTGTTAGGGTCCCAACTATATGCTAATGCATAAAATATATAAATATAAATGTACAAGATGAGAAAATATTTTCATCTTGTTGTGTTTTGTGTGTGAGAATATTTTGTAAAAAGGAAACACAAACTTTGGCACTGCAGATGCGGAAATTGTTCTCTTTTTGTAATGATATGTTCCAGAGTGAAAACCATTTGTAACGTAATAAAATACGCACATTTTTAGACGTTAAATGGCCCAACACTCACTTGAACTTCTGTTTATGGAGTCCTATTACAAAATAGGCATTACTTTTGACGATATATTCTTGGGGTGTGAGTAGGTATTGTACAAAATAGGCATTCCTTTTGACGATATATTCTTGGGGTGTGAGTAGGTATTATACAAAATAGGCATTCCTTTTGACGATATATTCTTGGGGTGTGAGTAGGTATTATACAAAATAGGCATTCCTTTTGACGATATATTCTTGGGGTGTGAGTAGGTATTATACAAAATAGGCATTCCTTTTGACGATATATTCTTGGGGTGTGAGTAGGTATTATACAAAATAGGCATTCCTTTTGACGATATATTCTTGGGGTGTGAGTAGGTATTATACAAAATAGTTTGATTAAGAAACTCTGAGAAACTACTACCTACTACTATTAAACTTCAGGCGGGTAAAAACAACCTGTTAGAGTAGGTAAATGGAATTTATTTTAAACCAAAATATCTTTGAAAGTAATGTGTTCATTTGAATTAATTTTTTTGTATAGTACCTACTCACCCCACCCCAAGAATATATCGTCAAAATTATAGCCTATTTTGTAATAGGACTCCATAAACAGAAGTTCAATTTATTGTCACTAATAATTTATTGTCTGTCATTAGTCAAGTCTACTTGTTTAAGTAAACTCTGACTTATTTGGTTTTAAGTAAAACATGGTGAAGTAAGCATCACACGAAATATTTCGGTTTTTTCAACAATAAAAGTGGTTAAAACCAAGTACATATTAGTTAATTTCTATTATTATTTGTAGCTGAATACACCCAATATACGCTTTTATAATTACCGTGACGATTCACGGTAACGGTACCGTGACGGTATAAAAAAATAATAAACGCACAATAATGCTGCAGCTCTTTCAAAAGATGGGATACGCAATGCGCAATGCTTGTAGGCCTTTTTCCTCCAAAGGAAAGCCAGCATTTCTCTCACACACCGCACCGTGACATCTCCTCAACCAATACTACTTGCCGTGACGATCATTTTAAAAGTATGGAATAAAGTAACAAGTGTGAGTGAATTCCATAAATTCAAAAACGTAAAATGTCAATGCGCTGGTGGTTTTGCTTTTGTTCTTAAACATATCTCTTTCTTAAAGACTAAATAACAACCATAATAATAATAATAATTATAATTGGCTAATTTATATAGCGCCGTTTTCGTGGAAAATCACCTCAAGGGCGCTATACAAATAATATATAAGGGAATTAATATTACTGGCTTAAAACTAAGATTTACAATTACAACTAGTGACTTACATCTAAGACTTATAGCTACTTATATTACTGGCTTACAACTAAGATTTACAATTATAACTAGTGCCTTACATCTAAGACTTATAGCTACTGACTTATGACTAAAACATATAGATTCTAACCTAAAACTGGTGACTTATTAACACACATATTTACAATTAAGATTAGCGCCAGAAGAAGTAGGAAGTTTTTACATAAAATTACAATTCGAGAATACGGGTGCAAAAAGTATAATGAAGGTTAACTGGATTTACGGGAAGGTATAGATATTTGAAATAAATTAATAAATTTAATAGTCAATCTTTACTGCATTAAGGTGATTCATCGCTCAACAGTAAACAGATTGAGGTATCACAATTAACAGATTACATTAAACAGATTGAGTTAACTATAAACAAAGAGAAAAGAGGAAAAAAAAACTATTAAAAATTGCAAAGTTTAAATAGAATGATGAATTTATGGAAAGGAGTATCGGAAAAAGTGAGTTTTCAGTTTGGATCTAAATTTAAACAGTCGAAAATGAGACAAACAGTGAAAGTATGTCTGCACCCCCCCAAAGGAAACATACAATCTTTATCACACATTACTTCAAACGTATATTTTTACATTTTCAAAAAAGCGTAATTTACTAACTAATTAGATTGTTTTACTAACTTTAAATATACTAACTAATTAGATTGATTTACTAACGTAATATCCCATGATTCTACGCTAGAAAAGACAATAATAGTTTTTGATTGAACGATTTACAAGATTGATTTGATGTCATTTTCAAACTTTTCTTCCCAGAAATTAATTTATTGCACTTTTTAATCATTTTACCAAAATCGCGTAATATGTACCTATAAATATTATTGAAGTGAAAACTTTTTGGCAACGTTGTGATTTGAAACTCGATGAAACGAAAAATAACGACAATAAAAAGAGACAAACATCTACAGGATTTAGTCTGCGAGTGAATGAGACGATATAATCGATCTCTTCTTTGTGCGGTGCTTCGTAGCCTCCCCACTCTTGTCCGCTTTAGTTTTCTGAAGGTTTCACTTCTACCGCGTGTGAACTGTACTCTCTGATTTTTATTGTTTTATATACCGTAACACAGGAACACCCCTCTAGCATGGCGGGCGACCAATAAGAACACAACAAATTTTAATGCATACCACACACGTGAACAATTTTTTAATAAAATAAAATTAAAATGTGTTCCGCAAGCGCCTCAGAGTTTAATAAATTGATTATCAGGCCGCGATTCTTCGCTTGTATCAGTATGCCGTAGAAACCGAGAGTGAATTGTTCATTGAATAAAAGAAAGCAACTCACGTTTGGTTTTTAAACTGTTAGTTTACTCGCTGTTCGGGTCGGACACTGTTAGCGTTGAGGCACTCTTGGCACAACTGAAAGTACTGAAGACCGCGGACCGTGGAAATTCTACCGTCTACCTCCACTCTCCAGTCTCTGAAGAGTCAGAAGAATGTCGGTGGTAGTCCGAACCTGAAGCCACCACTCAAAGCCAACCAGTCAACTCACCCAGGCAATAGCGACCAACAGATGCAGATGGTAGGCAATTTAACATTGAATTTACTCATCGGCTCTTTAGAGTTAAACAAATGGGTGATCCACAGTTGATCCGCTGATAATTGCCCCCCAAAATGATATTTACTACAAAATTATAATTTTTGGTGCATTGTTTGGCAAATTCCAAACGTAAAATTAATTTATATACAGTGTCAATTTTTTGTACTTATGCGCTGGTGTATACAGTATATGGACAAGTAGTTTTATCCTTGATGCATTTGAGTGAAAATATTATATTTAAAGACTGCATTTATTTAAATATTACAATTTGAGGTTTTACATTTGTTATTCGGCGGTACATAACCTCTGCACGCCCCGTCGGTCACTTTGTTATATTTTGTATAAGTGGGTATATACCGTATTTTCTCTAAACCGACTACATATTTCATATAAGTATGTCAGCGGATGAACTATCATGGAACTAAATAAAGGTAAGTACTTGTATAATTTTTTTTAGATCAGAGGAGTCATAGTATTAGTAGACTCGTTACTTTCTCCTGTAGGTTAAATTTTTAGATCAGAGGAGTCATAGTATTAGTAGACTCGTTACTTTCTCCTGTAGGTTAAATTTTTAGATCAGAGGAGTCATAGTATTAGTAGACTCGTTACTTTCTCCTGTAGGTTAAATTTAGATCAGAGGAGTCATAGTATTAGTAGACTCGTTACTTTCTCCTGTAGGTTAAATTTAGATCAGAGGAGTCATAGTATTAGTAGACTCGTTACTTTCTCCTGTAGGTTAAATTTTTAGATCAGAGGAGTCATAGTATTAGTAGACTCGTTACTTTCTCCTGTAGGTTAAATTTAGATCAGAGGAGTCATAGTATTAGTAGACTCGTTACTTTCTCCTGTAGGTTAAATTTAGATCAGAGGAGTCATAGTATTAGTAGACTCGTTACTTTCTCCTGTAGGTTAAATTTTGATGCATTTCTTCGTCTCATCAAAAATACTAATTTCGGTTGTCTGTTCGTCCTGCGTAACTCGGGTTCAATTAACTCAAATTTGCTTTGGTATAAGTGACTCCGTGCATAAACGGGCGGTCTGTTTGATATTTTCTCAGACGGATTACAATCCGTAGAACACAGGCGGCAGTTGGGATCGCTATCCTTGTTCCTCCGAGGAACTAGCGTCATTGATCCCTTCGCCACCGGTGCGTAGTCGGAAACGACAAACGCGTGCCCAACATATGTACACGGTTGACATTTGTCACATGAGAACGGGTCGCTTCTTCGATTCGTTCTTGTGTTCAACAGCTCGGCTGTGGAATGATTTGCCGGCCTCTGTGATTCCTCCTTCCTACAACATGTGTCTCTTCACGACCAATGTTCATTCCTTCCTCTCCTCAAAAAAACCCTCCACACAGCATCTCAGATGATATAGGCCCTGAGGAAAATAGTTTTCCTGTAAGCGGAGTTAATATAAAAAAGTGTCATTTTCTAAATTAGTACTGACTAGCTGACCCGGCCACGCGTTGCTGTGGCTAATAAAACACTTTGTAAAATCCAACCTTTGTAACCACCGCCGTCTTTGAGTTTATCGCGAAGAGACAAACAGATGCCGCGGAGGACTTTAATTTATAATACGTAGAGATGGTGTGAAAGATTTTAATAATGTGCATGAAATGATTGGGGTAACTAACATATTTAAGTTAATAAGGATTAATACTGTATCCGTCTAAATAACTTTTCAATTACCGCAATGTACGTGACCATTTTTTTTAGAAGATAGAATAGGTATAGTAAGCTATCCGTAAAAGATAGATATATGCCTTCGCGGACTTTTTTGTAGATCTATATATATAATATAATATCCCACCATGAATTTTTTTTGTTACATCCCAAAAGGATTACGCAGCGTTTTCGATGAAAGCTACCAGGCGGCTTGACTTTTTCCGACACTTCTAACAATTATCGTTATGTTTCAACCAATTTACACAAATCCTTGACAAATTACATACCTAAACCTTCCTCACGAAACACTATCTATTGGTGAAAACCGCATGAAAAACCGTTCAGTAGTTTTCGAGTTTATCGCGAACAGACAGACAGACAGACGGCGCGGGGGACTTTACTTTATAATATGTAGAGATGTAGAGAAGATAGAGATTATTGTTTGAAAAATTCAGACGAACGGTAAAGGACTTAAGTACCTATAATATAATATTTTATTACGAAATTTTTTTTAATGTTTTTTCGAAATCGGAACTATTTGTCAAGAAAGCCGCCTATATTCCGATTTTCGAATCTGCGCCAGTAATCATCATTCATTACATAACATTACATATTATGTAATGAATGAGAATGATGATTGACCTATCCGGAAAAAGGAAAAACTCTACATTCAAACAAAAAAAACCCAAACAATAATCACATCAAAACTGAATATAAATCAAATCAAATCAAATGAAATCAAAAAAATATTTATTGTAAAATAAAAATTACAAAAGGTGTAGCTTATGGGTAGACCCCATTTCTTCCAGCTAACCGCATTTATTTAATTACAATGTTTATATAATATTATTTGTTTTATTATAGTTACAATGTTTATACAGATAAAATAACAATATTCCAATGGAAAAAAAAAATACAAATATATATACCAATAAAAATAGGCGTTTCATTTACGTGAGGTATTCACTCAACGTGTAGTGACATTTATTAACAAGGAAAGTGTTTAGTGACGATTTGAATTTGTGTGTATCTTGTATTTGTTTAATGTTATGTGGAAGGTTGTTATATACTTTAATGGCCATGTAGTATGGTCCTTTTTGGAATGTTGTTTTGTTTGCTTTTGGTATTTATAGGTTTTCTGTGAGCCTTGTAGCGTATTTATGTGTTGAGTTTTTTAGTGGGAACTTGTCTGTAGATGATCGCACTAACATGCATAACTCCATTATATATATATGTCTGTGACTGTTAGAATTTTCAGATTTTTAAACATAGGTCTACATGAATCTAAACGACCGGAGTTTGTAATTTTTCTTATGCATCTCTTTTGTATGATGAAGACATCTTTGGCGTTTACCGAGTTTCCCCAAAAAATAATACCGTATTTTATTATTGAATATACATAACCATAGTATGCGGCTATTACTGATTCGGTGTTCAATATTTTTCTCAAGGTACCCAGAACATAAGAAAAACTACTGATTTTTGCTACAATTTTTGAGACATGTTCTTTCCAGTTTATGTTTATGTCTAATTCTATTCCCAGTAGTGAACAGGTTTGGGAAGGTTCGATAATATTATTATTAATGTTTACATTTATATTTATAGGTGTAGCTTGCACTGGACAAAATTTTAAAATTTGGGTTTTGTTTGTGTTGAGTGATAGATGTTGCGATAACAGCCAGTTTGCTATTAATTGGCAAGTCTCGTTAACTTGTTTGTTAAATTCGTCAACGTCTCCATTACATTCAAACAACAAAGCGGTGTCATCAGCGAACATTGAACATTCTGTGCCAGCAATTATTGGGAGTTCGTTTATATAGATAAGGAAGAGGAGAGGCCCAAGAATGCTTCCTTGTGGCACACCCTTGTTTATTTTTCTCCATTTGGATTCTACCATGTACTGGACCATTTTTTCATCGATATTTGAAATTTGAACTTTCTGCTGACGATTTTTTAAGTACGATTCAAACCATTTTAATGCTAATCCTCTAATACCTACATGTTCAAGTTTAATTAGAAGAAGCTCATGATCAACATTGTCGAATGCTTTTGAGAGGTCTAGAAAGATACCTACGGTTTTTTTACTAACATTAATATTTTATAGAATTTTGTTCAAAAAATTGAATACTGCCTGTGTTGTTGAACGGCCTTTACGGAATCCAAATTGTCGTGGACATATTATCTCAAAGTTTTCGAGAAAGTTATAAATGCGATTGTACATGGCTCTTTCAAATATTTTTGAAAAGTTTGGTAATAAGGATATCGGTCTGTAGTTTGAGATTTCCTGTTTAGGACCCTTCTTATACAAAGGTACAATAATAGATTGTTTTAATTGTTCTGGGAAGGTTCCTGATTCGAAAGATTTGTTAATTAATATTTCCAAAGGGTAACTTAACGCTTCTGCACATGCTTTTATAATTTTTATAGGGATTTTGTCAGTGCCGACACTGCTTTTATTTTTCAGTTTTGCGATGATTTTAATAATTTCATCCCTGTTTACAGGCGTTATGAAGAATGATCGCGACTGTTTGTTTTCGACTGTTTTGGCAGATTGTGGATGTAGAGATGTATTTTGTGGTGGTGGCGGTGGTGCAAAGAAAATGTTAAATTCATTTGCAATATTTTTTGGTTCTGATACCAGGTTATCATTTATTTTAAGACAGATTTTTGGTTTACTTTTAGAATTAGAATTATTTGAGTTCTCTTTTATTATGTTCCACGATGTTATGGTTTTATTTTGCGCGTTTTGAATTCGTTTACTATTATAATTCCGTTTAGCTACCTGTTTTACTTTACTAAGAATTTTTTTGTAATGTTTGTAATTGTTTATGATTGTGAGGTCATTTGTGTTTTTTTGTTTCATGTACAGGTGTCTTTTTTGTCTAATAGATATCTTAATACCAGTCGTTACCCAATTTATTTTGCGTTTTTGGGGATATTTATACAGTTTAAAGGGGAAACAAAACTTCATACCATTATTTATTTCATTAATGAAGTATTCGTAGCTGTCATTGATGGATTCAAAGGATTTCAGTGGTTCCCAACATATACATGATAAGTAGTTGTTAAAAATGTTAGTGTTTTCTGTGTTAAATAATTGTTTTTTTGTATACCACGTTTGGTTTATATTATATTCTGTTTTTACGTGTATTAACTGTGCCATGTGATCTGATACAGCTAATTCTGTGACTTCCCATGTGTAAGAGCTTTTTGGTATATTTGTACCTATATGATCAATTATACTTTTTTTATTTCCTTGTATACGAGTAGGTTTATCAATAATCAAGCGTATGTTGTGAGATTTTAATGTGTTTTTGAGTGAGTCTGCGTTTTTGTTCTTGTAGCTTGTATCAATATTTAAGTCACCGCAGAGTATTATTTGTTTTTTGTTGTTTTTGCAAATTTTGTTTAGTAAAAGTTCAAGTTGTTCAAAAAAAATATTAATATCAGAGTCATTATAGTAAATTATCATTTTAAGTTTTGGAATTTCAATACCAACACATTCAAATACAAATTCTTTTGTTATTTGTTTAACAAATTCTAGTTCTTTAAATATAATGTTTTCGTTTAAGTAAATGGAGACACCTCCATGAATATGACTCTCTCGACAAAAAATTGAACCTAATTTATAACCGTTAAAATTAATAGATGTTGTTTCGTCCTTTTATAACCAGTGTTCGCTAACACAAAGTACATCGATATTTTTTTCATATAGAATATTTTCTAATTCTAAGATTTTATTTCGAATGCATTGCACGTTTTGATGCATTATTATGAAGGTGGGTTTGATGTCGTCAGGTTTAGGAGTACGTGTATTATTCATAAAAAAATAGTTTGTTTTTTCTGATAAGGTGAGTTCCTGTCATCTCGGGTTTGTGTATGAATGGATGAATGAATATATTTTGGGTTTTTTTCTGATGGATGTGGGTGCTCAAAATTGTAGACTGATATTTTATTGATCTCATTTTTTATATGCGCCCTTGTTAAGCTCATCATTTTGATAATTGTATGGCTATTCATTTTTTCATAAAAAATGGGCCCACTAAATTTACAATAATTTTTGAATTCGGAGATGTGAGATACAATCTCAGAATTCAGTTTATAGATGTTTAAATAGTTGTTTTTAGTAACTGGATGTATTAGGACATTAGTATGGGCTAGTTGTCGTAGGGTGTAGTACAAGTTGCTTAGAAAGTTTTTAGGGGATGTCTCATTTCCCGGCTATTAAAATTACAAAATCATTTTTGTTTAAATTCTTGCTTTCTCTTATGATGTTTGCCGTGTACCAGTCTAGTGTTGCCCCAGGGTATATATAGCTGGAACAATCTACATCTTTAAAGTTTTTTTCCAGATTTCTTCTTATTTGGTGGCCTGCTTCTTCTCCAAAGATCCGTATTTTTATTTCTTTCCATTGAAGTTGTGCTGTTTTAATTCTGCGATGTGTGTTGTCCTGTGCCGGAAGAGGTGTTTTAATTTCTTTATTTTGGTTATTAATATTGGTGAGATGCGATTTGTTTTTAAATACTTCATTTTTTTCTGCCATGTTTAAGAGAAGCGACTTGTTTTCATTCATTAAATTTTTTATTTCAATAATATTTTGGGTAGAGTTTTTTATTAGTGGTCGTAATATTTTTAATTCGCCCTTCATTTCATTATTTTCAGCCACTAAGTGTGCAATAATGTCGAATAGTTGATCCATGCCTTCGTTTATTTTTTCTTTTAGAATGATTTTTCCTTTCCCTTCCGTTATTATTTTTTTAATATTATTTATGGTAAGTCTTGAGTTTTTCAGGGCATTATTTACCTCGTTTGCCTCTATCATTGTGGACGTTTCTTCTTCATTTTTTCTTTTATCCTCCGAATCTGAATAAGGATCCTCCTCGTGTTGATTTGGAGATCTTGGGGTCAGGCAGGATTTTGTAAACGGGTCCTCATTTTTTGATTTAGGTGTTTTATTACCTTTTTCCATTTTCAAAGATTATTCATCAGAATTTGATATTGTATGCACTTATTGCCCTCTATTGAACAATAGCGGTAAATAATATATTTTTAATTGATTTATGCGTTAACTGCCATCTGTTGTTTATTAGCGCAAATTATTAGTTTCTTTTGCGATATGGTTAGATTTGTGCATTTACTGCCATCTATTGACAGGTAGCGATAGATGGAACGTATGTAGGTAGAGTATTCAATTTCAAATCATTAAATGTCAAAAAATCACAGTGATTTGAATTTTTAAAATCAGTTTTTTCTTAGATATAGTTCATGTACATACGTGGTGATTGCTTCAGTTTTACAGCAACACTGTTATGCTTCTGTTTCACAGGTTTTATGTTGATTAAACATACGTTTTGCACTTTATTTTTACTGTTTTATACGGAGCAAATTGCACTTGACATCTGTCAATTATTGGTGTAGTGTCCTCTCAAAATATTTCGAAACAAACTCCCAAAAATTATTAAAGATACGAAGGAAAAATATTATAAAGAAAAAATAATCCTTACAAAGGATAACACTAAAAAAACATGGAACACTATAAACGAAATGATGAATAAAAATAATAAAATAAATCAATTATAAATGTTATAAACAACAATGGAACCACATTAAATGCTATCCGCGTATCGAAAAAGTAAATATTTTCAATAATTTTTTCACAAACGTCGGACAAAAACTTGCATACAAAATTAATCAAAATTATCAACCAGATGATAAACATGAAGATAAACTAAGTAATAACAATCTATCAGTTTTTGAATCGACTATGGAGGAAACTGTTGAAAACATTATAAAATCACTAAAAAATGGTGCTGCACCTGGATATGATGGTGTAACTACAGAAATCTTAAAAAAATGTTCTAACTCATTAACTAAACCAATTATTCATATAATTAATGTAAGCATTAAAAGTGGAATATTCCCATCAAACTACAAAAAAGCCATTGTAACACCTGTGTATAAATCCGGAGATTCGAAAAATGTAGCTAACATATACGAAAGAGTTATAAAGAAACAAATTGTAGATTACGTGGAAAATAAAAAATGTATTAACCCCAGTCAATACGGTTACAGAGAAAAAATGAGCACGCAAGACGCAATAGCGGAATTAACTAGAGTTATTTATAAAGCATTGGATAAAGGTAAAAAATGCTTAAGTATATTCATTGACCTCCGTAAAGCTTTTGACAGTGTTGCACATTCAAAATTAAGAGGACATAATCAGAGAAAACCAGAAATATGTCATTTTTAAATGAGATTTTAGATGTATTGACTCATTTCCACAAAAAAATTATAAATTGATTTCGAAAGATTGTTCTTTTATCTAGCATTCGCATGTTTTAAATTTTGATAAAAAGTATTTACTTTTAGTATAATAAGGTTATTCCACAGGTCGTTGGCAGATTTGTTAAATTTTCAAAAAAGATTTTGTATTAAACCACACCCATTTCAAATAATATAATCATGCAGTAAAATAAATCAATACATTATCTAGCAAACGAATGTTTTAGAATTTAATTTTAGTTTCAATAAAATCATTAAAAAATGTGTACGTAGGTACACGTGTTTCTTAACGAAAACTGGTCCGTTTGTGTATTTATTTGCGCACTTACAAACTAATATATCTCAGATTTTTTTACATACTTATTTTGCTAAGACGTTATTGACAAATAATAAATAATTTTGATCGAAAAATAATTTTAGTAAGTATTTAATATTAATTAATTTACAGCTTCGCATTCCAATATTTTTCTGATCCGAAGAAACACAAAATTCAGAGCTCATTCGGCCCGCAAACGTGGCCTAGACAAGTCGTGTCCGCGACGCTCTTGGTCGTCACATTTTGAAATGACAAATTAAAAACGAAAAAAGTAGATATGATTTCCTTGTTTCACGTTTGTAAAAATCTATAGGGTTGCCCGAACGCAAAATTTCATGTTCATTGAATATTTTTGTGCAAAATTTTTTATAATTTTAAATTTATTTTATTTTAAATTATTGTTATGTGAATACCGAACAAGAGTTTTATTTAATTTAATTTTTTTTTTAAAATATTTTGTATTTTAAATTATGTATTGTTAAGTGAATAACGCACAAGAGTACCAACTGCACCAAAAAATAAATATAATATTTTTTATTGTAAATTATCGCACAAGCGTCCCAACTGCTCCGAAAAAAGTTTTAAAAAAATTATTTTATTGTTATGTGAATACCGCACAAGTGTCCCAACAGCTCAAAAAATTGTTTTTTTTTTTGCGTGAGTGAGCCATTCATATATTGTGAATACCGCACAAGCGTCCCAACTGCTGTAAATTTTTTTTTTGAAGTAAAACTTCTGATAAATGGTGATCGTTATAAAAAGTGGTGATTGTTAGGAAAAGTGTGATGTGAACGGTAATTGATGCGAACGGTGATCGCGAAATATCATCGGGGGGGGGGGGGGGGGGTATAACGAGATCGTGTATTTATTTTTCGTGATAATATTCTGAAAATTTCTAAATACTTTGTACTAAAAAAATACACGTGATTTTGGGGGAGGGGGGGGGGGGGGGGGGGGGTCGTCACCACCTCACCACATATCACCATGGGGTGGGGGGTTAAAAAGTTGCTAAAAAACATCACATGATTAATGGACGACCCCTAAATAAATAAATTATATACAGCGGGTACCCGGGATGCGTTGCAAGGCCCCTGTAACCTCGTGGTCAACTAAACTGTTATGGTTCCATCCCAAGTCCCGGGAAACTACATTATAATGCAAGCACCTGCACTACATAACATTATATACAGCGGGTACCCGGCATGCGTTGCAAGGCCACATTAACCTCGGGGTCAATTGATGTGTTATGGTTCCATCCCAAGTCCCGGGAGACTACATTACAATGCATGAGCCTGCACTATATAACATTATGTACAGCGGGAACCCGGCATGCGTTGCAACGCCCCTGTAACTTCGGGGTCAACTAAACAGTTATGGTTCCATCTCAAGTCCGGGAAACTACATTATAATGCAAGCGTCTGCACTATATAACATTATGTGCAGCGGGTACCCGGCATGAGTTGCAAGGCCACTGTAAACTGTTATTGTTCCATCCCATGTTATAATGCAAGCGCCTGCGCTTAATTGGATGGGGATGGGGATGGGGATGGGGATGGGGATGGGGATGGGGATGGGGATGGGGATGGGGATGGGGATGGGGATGGGGATGGGGATGGGGATTGGGATGGGGATGGGGATGGGGATGGGGATGGGGATGGGGATGGGGATGGGGATGGGGATGGGGATGGGGATGGGGATGGGGATGGGGATGGGGATGGGGATGGGGATGGGGATGGGGATGGGGATGGGGATGGGGATGGGGATGGGGATGGGGATGGGGATGGGGATGGGGATGGGGATGGGGATGGGGATGGGGATGGGGATGGGGATGGGGATGGGGATGGGGATGGGGATGGGGATGGGGATGGGGATGGGGATGGGGATGGGGATGGGGATGGGGATGGGGATGGGGATGGGGATGGGGATGGGGATGGGGATGGGGATGGGGATGGGGATGGGGATGGGGATGGGGATGGGGATGGGGATGGGGATGGGGATGGGGATGGGGATGGGGATGGGGATGGGGATGGGGATGGGGATGGGGATGGGGATGGGGATGGGGATGGGGATGGGGATGGGGATGGGGATGGGGATGGGGATGGGGATGGGGATGGGGATGGGGATGGGGATGGGGATAGGGATCTCACTGGCTCTAGACGGGAGAACTCGGGTCTCTTGTGCGGTATTCACATAAATATAAAAAAAATTGTGCACACGAATAAATATTTCAAAATGAGACATTTCTTACAAACCAACTGAATATTACTCGGTTTAAATACAATTAAAAACAAGCAAAAAAAAAAGAAATATTTTTTTCATGTTAGTATCTACTTTATACCTAGGTACTGTGTTTACGCATTTCACTTGCATCTATTTATGTTTACACACTTCGATAAACAAATTACAAATAACAACTTTTTCGGAAAAAGTTCAGGAAGTGAGAATCCGACATCTTTATCTGAACCATACCATATCTGAACCGAAACAAAATCCGCGTGACCGACTAGGTACGTGAAACACGGCTAGCAGCGAGACGACATTTAGTTTCAAAAACGTCCGCTCGCGATCGCTGATGTTTTATGAGCGCTACAGTCGAAATCGGAATCCTGGTTAAATAGCGTTAATCAACAAACTAAATAATGTAGGAATAACCGATAAAGCTAAATCGTGGATAAATAGTTATCTATATCAAAAAACACAACAGTAAAAATAAACAACGAATTAAGTGATGTAGAAAAAAATAATTTTGGAATCCCACAAGGAACTGTATTGGGCCCAATCAAAGATATTGAAATATAAGTAGATGTGCTATCTGCAGTTTTTACTAGGTGGGACTGCGCTTCCGGGTGTCGCCGATATTGTTTACCAATTAACAAATAAACTAAACGATTGAATAATTAACGAATAAACCGAACGAACGTTAAACTAAATGAACGAATTCTTCCCGTAATCAAACTATATTGTTAACCAATACTAATGCACATCTTAAAAAAATCAACGAAATGAACAAATTCTTTTTGTATGTAAACTACTCTAATTAGAGCGTAGTCCGCCGACAGTTGCGCGGACAACATAGCATATCTCTTTTGTATTTGAATATCTTTGGGCCCAATACTATTTATATTATATGTAAATGAACTTTTTGAACTTCCTATCATCGGAAAGATTATATCTTATGCGGATGATACAGTATTAACGATTGAAGAAAACTCTTGGAAAGAGGCCGAAATATCAGCAAATAATGCAATAAATATCATTAAAGAATGGTTTGACGAAAATTTACTGTCTTTAAATGTTGAAAAAACTCATTTTCTACCTCTGAGCCTAACAGAGAATATTTCAAATATATATATATTTCGGTTTCTCGGTTTTGGGAAAGCTCACTTTCGCCTCGATGCGAAAAACGACCTTTGCGACCTCGCGTTTTAACCGCCTCGGATACACTTTCGCATCAGGCACTTTAAGACGACTCTGTGATGCCAAAACGACCTTTCGGCTCCTCGAGTATCGCACACTTCAAGGGCGACTTTCGGTAAAAGGGGAGCATAACTAAGAATTATTCAGCCCGTCGATCTCAAGCCAAAGTGGACCTTAGCGTTTAGCATTTCAGATAGCTTTACGTTCCAAACTCCTTCGAAGTCTTTCGCACGAGCATTTGTTTTTTCGAAGATTGTTTACGTAGGTCAGTAACACATGTCAATTCATTTTTCGTTTGCCAGCCGGCCGACTGGCAAACGCGATTTCTTCGAAAATATCAGGCCCGGAAGCCAACATTTGGTAAAATAACGTCCACGGAAGTTTTTAGAACTTTAATTGACCGTCGTAATTATCACATTTCACGAAAACATCGTCGTAATATTCGTTTGAAATCTGACATGTGCGAAAAAACCGCGGAAAAGTCATATTTTGAAAATAATGTTTTAAAAAAGTATATATTTTTCATCGAGCCGCCTATCGGCAGAGTCGAGAAGCAAAGCTTTTCGACTCTGCCGACTGGCAAACGCGATTTCTTCGAAAATATCAGGCCCGGAAGCCAACATTCGGTAAAATAACGTCCGCGGAAGTTTTTAGAACTCTAATTGACCGTCGTAAAACTAATGTTTAAAAAAAATGTATACTTTTAACGGAGCCACCTATCGGCAGAGTCGAGAAGCAAAGCTTTTCGTTAGAAAAAATCAAATTTCTATTAAAAACTTCAAAATAGAACGTTCGAAATTGGAGTAAGAAAATTATGCATTGTGTAGGCAGAATTTCATAAGCAGTTTCATGCTCGAAAAACTATTATTTATTTTTTCTTTATTATTTCTGACTTTTAAATTTATTTTTTTCTTGTTTCTGAAAATCGATTCGGGCGGTCGCATTAACGTTTGGAAAGCGTAGATTCATATCTGAAATTAAGATGTGAATAATTTTTTAGTTTTTCATACATTTCTCATAAAAAATATACATTTATTAATAAAAGAGCATGTGTGTCAATGAATTCAAAAGATTGATACATAAAAAATGTCATTTCCAAAAAAAAGGGCTAAATTTTTTTTTTTTTTAAACGCAGAGTTATTTTTAATTTTTTTAAATTGTTTTTAAAAATAACTTCAATCCTGAACTACCCGCGATATCGGAAATTTACCCGAAGCCCGCTGATTGGCTGGGAACTCCAACCAATCAAAACCACATTAGAGGGGCCACATTACAAAGAGGCCCTCTGATTGACAGACGGGTTTGGGGCGTGGCGACGGCCATTATTAAATGTTTTTTTTTAAATTATTATTGGCTGACGGTATTTGGGGCGTGGCGACGGCCATTATTAAATGATTTTTTTTTGTATTGTTATTATTTTCTAGCGAAAACGAGTAGGTACTTACCTAGATGACGTTTTTTTGGTTTGATAAATTATCCACATTTATAAATTATAACTTACGAACGATTGGACCAAATTGGAAAATTCTTTTTTAGTTGGTTTCGTTATCGTTAGGACAAGGTTTGTATAAAACTACTGGTGAGCTCTGGAATTATAAAATTTGTTTAAAATGAATCGCCGAAATCTATGTACGCGCATAGCTTCCAAATGAATGCACCAAATTGAATAATTCTGTCTTTGTTGTATTCGTTATTATTAGGATAAGGTTTGAATAAAATAACTGGTGAGCTCTGTCGTTACGAAAATTGTATAAAAATGATTCGCCGAAATGTAAGTACGCTCATAACTTACAAACGACTGCACCTAACGGGATAAATCTTTTTTTGTTGTCTTCGACACTGTTAGGACAAAGTTTTGTATAAAACTACTGGTGAGCTTTGGCATTATCAAATTTGCATAAAAATGAATCGTCGAAATGTATGTACGCGTATAACTTCCGAAAGACAGCACCAAATTGAATAATTCTTTTTTTGTTATGTTTCTATATTGGCTGATGAGCTATGGCATTATGAAATTTGCATTAAAATAGGTGGCACGCGAGCTGTTTGAAAACTTAATGTACCGAGAATGAATGAATGAACTGTGGGAGGGGGGGAGTGGGAGGAAAAGACTCCACACAGGAGACCCTGAAGAAAATAATTTCCCTCAGGGCCATGTCATCTTTGGAGATGCTGGGTGGAGGGTTTTTTAAGGCAAAGAAGGAGATGAGGGGTGGGTAGGAATCTGGGGTTCAGTTTGGCCAGGAGTGACGGACGTATGAATCTATTCCTCACACTGCGGTGCAAGGCGAAGGGTTGGAAGAATCTGGCTAGAGAGATAAAAAGCCTCCCTCTATCAGTCTCCTCGGATCCAGCCCGCCACGCAGTGGTTGGTCAAACATATCCGCCACCAAGACTTAGACAAACCTCATCCCATGAACCCGGGCACCCCTGCTAAGTCACCAAATGTAGAGAACCACTTGGGTGACTTATGACAGAGGTGTTGGTTCATCCGATTGCGATGAGACATTGGGAATTTGTGCATTCCCGCGATGGTTTCTGAATACAATAATGATCAATCGGAATACAATAATGAACCGGGCGACCGACGTAGGCGCACCATTCTCGCTTTTTGAAAACTAAATGTACCAAGAATGAATTGATGAAGCGCGGGAGGGGGGGAGGAAAAGGCTCCACGCAGGAGACCCTGGGGAAAATAACTTTCCCCAGGGTCATGTCATCTTTGGAGATGCTGGGTGGAGGGTTTTTTAAGGCAAAGAAGGAGATGAGAGTTCTGGGAAGGAAAAGGGTTTAAGGGGTGGGTAGGAATCTGGGCTTCAGTGTGTCCTGATCGTCAGACCTCACACACCTCATCCCATGAACCCGGCACCCTTGCTAAATCACTAAACGTAGCGAATCACCTAGGGTGACCTATGGCAGAGGTGTTGGTTATTCAATAAAGTTTCCCGGGGCGGCGGTTCCCATTCCCGCCTCCCAAATTGAACCTCAGATCTGGTAAGTAAACACGGCAAAAGCCATTTCAAACAAAGTTTCGATTCTGAATGGTGGTTTTACAGCAGAACTTATACTTTATAAGTTAATTAGTGTTAATGAGAAATAACACAAACTAATCGATCAAAAATTATTTGCACACATAGAGTTCGAACCCGCAATCTTCGGATTGCGAGTCGAGGGTCTTACCTCTCGACCTAGGGGGCCCTAAATTTTATTACATTATTTTGATGACGAATTTCAAAATAATTTTAATTTCAAAATACAAAAAACTTAAAAATCCAAAAAATTTTAAATTACAAAAAAATTTAAAATCCAAAAAAATTAAAATTAAAAAAATTTAAAAATCGAAAAAAATTTTTAAATCCAAAAAATTTTAAATTTCAAAAAATTTTATAATCCAAAAAATTTTAAAATCTAAGAAATTTCAAAATCCAAAAAATTTTAAAATCGAAAAAATTTTAAAATCCAAAAAATTTCAAAATCGAAAAAAATTTAAAAATTCAAAAAATTTAAAAATTCAAAAAATTTTAAAATCCAAAAATTTAAAATCAAAAAAATTTAAAAACCAAAAAAAAATTTAAAATCCAAAAAATTTCAAAATCGAAAAAAATTTAAAAATTCAAAAAATTTAAAGTTCAAAAAATTTTAAAATCCTAAAAATTTAACATCAAATAAATTTTAAAATCCAAAAAATTTCAAAATCGAAAAATATTTTAAATATCCAAAAAATTTCAAAATCCAAAAAATTTTAAAATCGAAAAAATTTTAAAATCCAAAAAATTTCAAAATCGAAAAAAATTTAAAAATTCAAAAAATTTTAAAATCCAAAAAATTTCAAAATCCAAAAAATTTCAAAATCGAAAAAAATTTAAAAATTCAAAAAATTTAAAGTTCAAAAAATTTTAAAATCCTAAAAATTTAACATCAAATAATTTTTAAAATCCAAAAAATTTAAAATCCAAAAAATTTCAAAATCGAAAAATATTTTAATATCCAAAAAATTTCAAAATCCAAATCATTTTGAAATCTGAAAAAAATTTAAGATTCATAAAATTTCAATTTTATAAAAATTCCAAAAAAAAAAATATTTTAAAAATTACTTTTTGAACTCCTTGAACCAGTTGACCGAAGTGGCCGTATAGTAGGTGTACCAAATTGAGCAGTCTACTGCCTGTGCCCTCTATGTGGCGCACACACCTCGCTTCGTCTACATTCAAACATCGTTTTTTTCTTCAAATACTTATTGAACACACACTCCTCGCATCATCCACGTTCACACGTCAAATCGCATAGTGTTTTAACCCATTAGTTGCTTTTGCAACGGGCCCAGCTAGTCGTTATTATATCTTACTCTAATTAAAATTTTTGTTGCTTATATTTTTATTTCACTAATGTACTTTTTTATTTCTATTGTAATTTTATTTATATTATTTCCTTCTCATGTTAAAGTTGTACTGCCTTTATTTATTTATGTAAAAGCCCTCTGGGCATACAATAAAACAAATAAAAAAATAAATAATCATAGGTTCAGGTTTTGGAACTTACAATAACTCTTTATTATTTTTATTGTTTATTTTTACAAGTTACGGGTATTATAATAATAATGTGGCATTAATTTTATTGACAAAATCTTATATTAAGTATGTGCTCTTAATATTTATATCTATGCTTAACCTATATGTTCCATACGAATGTATATTATCGGTGATTTGAATATTTATTATCAAAATGTTAGAGGTCTCCGAACTAAATCCCATGTTTTCCTATCCAGTCTTTTGAATGCCAATTATGACGTGATATGCCTGACTGAGACATGACTCTTGCCAAACATATTTGACTCTGAATTATTTGATGAACGGTATGTAGTTTATCGTTGTGATCGCGAATATGTTTCGTTAGACCAGGCACTCGGCGGTGGCTCACTTATTGCAGTACGCCGCGAACTGCCCACATGCCCCTCACCCTTCCTCCCGCCCATTAAGCGTTCAGAGACCGCTACAGCTACTCTTGCACTAGACTCTGGAGCAAGTGCTTCTAAACTACGTATATAATGTTACTGAGGCAGTTCAGTTATGTACAATAAATACTATATTTTGCGTTGCAAAAATCTGTTATATTTCTTTGTTAAGACCAAAGCTTCGATGGCTGGATGGAGTGGTGAAGGATGCAAGCACCATCGGCATCCGAAACTGGCGCAAAGCAGCACAACACCGACAGTCATGGAGGCAGGCTCTGCTGGAGGCCAAGACCCGACCTGGGTTGTAGAGTCACAGATGATATGATGATGATGAAAGAAATAGTATTTATATATTATTTAATCATAGTGTAATTTATAAATTTCATACTTATGTAAAAGCCCCGTAAAAGGGCGTAAATAAATAAATAAATATACTGTTCATATTTCGTGCAAGGCGCAGAGCAGATTAAATCATTAGGTGATTTTTTTGAATTTATATCTACGTTGCATACCAATTTCCCCAATGATATTAGGAGATTAGGAGATTTCAACATACGACATGCCCCGTGGCTTCCGCCTTCAACCGCGGACGGTTCCCTGGTACTTGATCGATCCTCAATCGATGCACTGACTTCAACTCTTTCTGATTTCTTAGACTTTACCGGTTTCCGTCAATTCAAAAGCCAGCTTAATGTAAACGAGCATGTTCTGGACCTGGTGATGTCGAATTGCGCGTGCAAGGGTGCAACATGCCGCTAGTGCCAGAGGATGCACAACACCGCTCGCTGGAGGTGTCCTTCACAACGCTGACTATGTGCAGATTAATAGCGCCTTAGCAGCCGTTGACTGGACAATGACTCTAAACAGCAGCAATGTAGACTCAATTACGGCACGATTTTATTTCGAATTAAATAAAGTAATTGTCGCGCATGTACCATCTAGATCAATTAACATGGACTCCAGGTATCCTCCTTGGTACAGTCCCGCATTAAAAAAAGTAATTAAAGATAAACTTAAATTTCATAAAAAATACAAAATTTATAACCGTAACTCTGACTATCAAACTTTCTCTCTTCTCCGAGAACGACAAAAGTGTATGGAAAAAGTGTGCTACAATATTTTTATTAATATGGCTGAAATTAATATTAATACCGATCCCAAACACTTTTGGACCTTTGTTAAATCTAAGCGAAAAAACTCTGAAATTGCTAACAATATGTTTCTGCGCTCTCAGCATGTATCGGGTGGGGAAGATATAAGTAACTTATTTAACATGCATTTCCAATCCTCCTTCGAATTCCCCGCCCCGTGCACCTCATCTACAACTCGAATATATAATCCAAACACCTCAGTTCTCAATCTTAATAATGTTAATATAAACACTGAATTAGTTTGTAAATATCTTAAATCATTAGACCCTACCAAAGGCAGTGGGTCTGATGGTATATACGCTGCATTCTTAAAGAATTGCGCTGGTGTTCTAAGTTATCCGCTAAGTCTAATATTCAAAGCTTCATTATCTTCTGGAATTTTTCCGCAGGAATGGAAAAGTTCATGTATTGTGGCTATATTCAAAAAGGAGACAAGCATAATATTGAAAATTACAGACCAATCTCCAAGTTAAATGTAATGGGTAAACTTCTTGAAAAAATAGTTTTTGATATCATTTTTCCTTGCATACGACCACACATAATTTCGAATCAACACGGTTTTGTCACCAAAAAATCAACAGAAACTAATCTATGTGAATAAATGAAGACAATATAAGCGAAACTCAATAGAAAATCTGGAAACAGAAAAATCAGAAAAACATATTGACACCTCTGGGACACGAACCCAGGACCTCTTGCTTTCCGGGCAAACGCGCTAACCACTGCGCCACGGTGTCGATATGAAATTCGCTCATGTTTAACTGTACCATACTTCGACTAAGAGGTGTCAATATGTTTTTCTGATTTTTCTGTTTCCACATTTTCGATTGAGTTTCGCTTATATTGTCTTCATTTATTTAAATATTACAATTTGAGGTTTTACTCATAAAGTTAAAAATTAAAAATAAAATATTCATCCTAGACTTGCAGAAATGTCGATAAATGTCGCATATTAAATAAAATGGATAAAAATTTATCCAGACACTATCTAGAGAGCATTTAGTTCGGGTTTGAATCTTGCAATCATACATAAAGATAGTTGCCGATAATATATGCGTTAAAGAAAATGAAGATGGTGTAGGCGGTTCTTAGTCGAAGTATGGTACAGTTAAACATGACCGAATTTCATATCGACACCGTGGCGCAGTGGTTAGCGCGTTTGGCCGGAAAGCAAGAGGTCCTGGGTTCGTGTCCCAGAGGTGTCAATATGTTTTTCTGATTTTTCTGTTTCCAGATTTTCGATTGAGTTTCGCTTATATTGTCTTCATTTATTTAAATATTACAATTTGAGGTTTTACTCATAAAGTTAAAATTTAAAAATATAATAATCTATATGAGTTTGTTCACACAGTCCTTGTTGCTATGGATAACGGATATCAAGTCGATATAGTCTACACTAGACATGGGCAGACTCATTCCCAGGAGTGAATCGATTCATTGTGATTCCCTCGGCCTTTTGAATTGATTCATTTTATTCATTCCTTTAATTCCAAAAAAAAAAAAAAAAAAACCCTCGCTTATATTTTATGAGGCTACGAAGCCAAAGAGGAGAACAATAATGCTATCTCATTCTCTCGCAGACTACTTTATTTCTTAGTTCTCCTTTAGATGCATGTGTTTGCTCTTTTTAGTGTCGTTATTTTTCGTTTCATCGAGTTTCAAATCACAACGGTGATAAAAAAGTTTTCACTACGCAAAGCACTCTTCTTAGGGTAAATTATGTTGTTCTGAAAAATCGTAGGTACTAAAAACGACGCGCGACGAGGTTAATGAAATATTTCAATGTGTACTTAGATATTATTTTGCCCAAAAGACAAATTTTTGACAAGAAAAATGTGTTTATATTAGGCTATCAATTAAATCTTAAAATTAAACAGTTTTTGTGGTTAACCCCTAAGGTTTTACTAATTTTTATTTATTTATTAATCTTAAAATTGTTTCACTTCACGTGATCTAAACTTCCCACTACCTTTAGCCTCGCAAAATATCCCAATTGGGGATTCCATAGTTTCATTAGCTCCAGACGGGACTTGGGCGGAATTCACATAAAAGCCATACTATTATCGCGCTTTCATAGGTGTAACCGACGTGTTACATACCCTCATTTGTTTTTTCGGCAAAAATCATCGCTGGCGGCATCCTCTACATTTAGTGGTCATTTCTTGGGAATTTCCTCCGAAATTTCTGGCCACTAAGCTCGTTAGTACCATGCCGCCAGCGACGATCTTTTCGCCGGAAATGTTTATGTAAAATATTATCATTTATTTCCCTTTTTATTATGTACAATGCCCCGGTGCGACAAATAAATGCTTACATGCTAAGGTTGCCACCGGGAGACATTCTAAACTCATATTATTTACATATGCTTCCTTGTCCTTCCTTTCCTTCCTTGTGGTTATGGCCCTACAGAAAGCTAGCGAAGCCAAATATGCTTCCTTGGCCTTCCTTGCCTTCCTTGTGGTTATGGCCCTACAGGAAAGCGAGCGAAGCCGACTATGTTTTATATACTCTCATTTAATTATACTCTCACAACCCGCAGGACGATGAAATCAACACATTTCATTCCAGAGTCCTGCCGGGCATTCAGGGAAAGAGATTTTAAGCCTCTAACCCTTAAACTCTCAACACTAGGGCATTTTTTAGGTCAAACAAAAGACTTAGAAAAATTCCTTACAGAATCCGTTTTTTCCCATTTTAAAAATCCAGGAACCTCGCAAGGCGATGAAACAAACAGGTTTCAGTAGCTAGTCTTGCGAGGGACCTGGGAAAAATAGTAGATTCCTTTTACAAACTTCTCACAATTAGCCAAAACAAAAAAACCTAGAATAAACTGTAAAATTACCCTAAACTCACCAAACTAAAAATCTAGGGATAAAGATTACCCCCCCAAATATGTAAACACTAAAACATGTACCCATATTTTATAAATGTAACCTACATAATTATGTATAAAACGCAATTTTAAGCGACCACTTTTACGAGCGGCACCGCCAAAATAAGGTGTGACGGAAATGCCGCCCTATTTATACATACGGGCAAGGTTTAACCTCCCACCACAAAAATGTACCACGTGGGCACCTTTTACCCCAAATTTGGGTATAAAAGGACCCACATTTCTCATAATAAATCAGTTCACATCTCTACTTGATAACTCGCTTTTTATTCTTCGGAAGTTTCTTATCAACCAGCTGCCTCCCGCCGACTTCTGCCTGTCTTCAGTCCTGGTGCCTACCTCCTCCAGAACAGTCGGCCCTACTTTGGCAACCGCCAGGCGCCAGGCTCAGGCAGAAGCATCGGCACATCCAGTGTCCTTTACACATCCGGCACTGGGTGCTAGGGAGGTCAGCCCTTATTATTATTTTTACCATTCCATCATCCTGAACGTGCACTAAAAACCCGGTACTTTTTTACAGTCTTGTGAAGACGCTGATACGTCTGTTACAATAGGTATATCCGGACCGGTCACCTGGAATAAGCTTCACTCAAATATATATATATATTTTAAATGCACCTACCTCAATGGTGAAGTTAATACCACGCGCTGAATAAAATCTAATTAAAAGCCCTGGCGACACGCGTCATATAATTTGTTGCCAAAATATAAAGGAACAAACCGCTCGATTATCATTTATCAGTATCACGGTTCGATAGCGACTGATGTATTGTTTACGGCTAGAGTAGACAGAGACAGATACCATAAAAAAATAATAATAATATAGATAAACATCGTTTTGTTTCTACAAGCATTGTATCACAATTTACGCACGTGTGAGGGAGAAAAAACATACGATTAACTTTCGCTTTTAGATTTTTATTAACGTTCAGAATCCGAAGTGGGAAGTTTCACCCTAAGATGACGGCTTGGCCGCGCGGGGACTAACGACGAACCGATTCTCGGCGGGCATCAAGAAATGAATTAGGAACTTCTGACTAATAAGTGTCTTTTGTCTTGCTGTGACTTGAATAACTTGCATTCCGCGGACCGGCCGGATCGACTCGACACGTGGGACCCGGGACCCACCGGGACCCGTGGGACTACGACGTCACAAATGAATAAGAAATAAATGTTTTGATTCCTTGAATAAGTGAAACAGAGATTGGGGTTGCGGATTGAGTTCGCACAGACCGAACAGCTTGTAGGACTATGACCACGGAGGAACGATTCCTCCGTGACTATGACTGACGGGACTGGCGGGACAACTGTGAAACAGACGCGACTCTCGGAGCTCAGAATTATTTGGATCTTGGCTGAGTCGCTTGTCTGTTGGCGGTTTTGTCATTTGGATTGGGGACGGGGACTCTGGCCTACGGGGTTTTTTGTAGGTATAAGATTTACTGCGCGGGATACTACTCATCACACGTGATAGGCAATTTCGCGGCGCGCATCGCCTGTAGTAGGTGTACCTATCCGCGCAACAAATATCCAAAATAATATTTAATTTAATCCCTACGAAACACTACAATATTTATAGAGTACATTATTATTTTCTTACCTCAATATAACATGAAATATTTAACTGTAAAATAAATTAATCGAAATAAAAATAAATATGGTGCTGTTAAAAAATCGTAAGATGCAAGGCCAAGGGTAAGGAATAAAGATTTAATTCCTTTTGAAAATGAGAATCAGATCGAGTGTGTTACAAGATTGAATTTATTCATTTAATTCAGTCATTCAATTTTGCCCACGTCTAGTCTACACAGACTACTCCAAAGCCTTTGATAAAATCCCACACAGCATCTTAATTGAGAAAGTCGAAGCTATGGGTATACATGGTGACCTCCTTCGTTGGTTAGCCTCTTATCTCGACAATCGTAGGCAAGCTGTAACTGTACAAGGATTCTGCTCTAGTTTCGTCCCCGTAACCTCAGGAGTTCCCCAAGGATATCACCTTGACCCCCTCTTATTCAATATTTTTTTAAATGACGTTAACAAAACTATCCGTAACTCTCAACTGTACCTATATGCGGATGACAAAAAGATTGTCAAAATCATTAAGTCTAAAATGGATTGTCTAGAGCTCCAGAATGACCTTGACTCTCTTGTTAATGTATATTGTATAGAAAATCGCCTTCTTTTGAATGCAGATAAATGTAGTGTTATATCTTATTCTCGAAAGAAACACACAATATTATATCCCTACATTATTAAGAACAATATTTTAAACAGAGTAAATGTAATAAGAGATCTTGGAGTTCTATTAGATAGTAAGCTTCTTTTTCAATCTCACGTCGAGCATATCACGTCGAAGGCTTTGAAAATGTTGGGATTTATTCTTAGAGTAAAGCTTTCAAAAATCCACAAACATCAAAGACTCTCTACATATCCTATGTTAGAAGCCACCTGGAGTATGCTTCTACTGTGTGGAACCCTCATTGTTCTACATATAAAGCAAATATTGAAAGAGTTCAGAAAAAGTTTTTGAAATATGTCTCTAATCACGTGCGAAATGATGAAAACTCTTGATCAACGCCGAGATATCAGAGACCTATTAACGGCCCTCGCTATTAAAATGTTTCCAGCGCGAATTCGAATATCGAACTCGCAACTCTTGCAGCTGGCCGGTGCGTTCCATTCACAACCAAGACACTCACAGAGCAAAACAAAATATAATTAATTAAAGATATTGTGATTATGAAAATTATGTTAAAATATATTTTAGAATGTAATGCAGTATAACGATAGCTTGATTCATGGAGGAGATTCTCAGTAACATAAAACATTTAATATAACTTTTTATTTGGATTTTTTTTTTGATACATACATAGATGATAAAGGTACACATAGTAAAAGGTACATATAGTAATACATAAATAAAGAGTGACAAAAGGCTTGGCATTTGTTCTAGCTTGCTTTCGCAGTGCGGCGGGGCACTGTTAATACTAAATTGCCTGGTTTGATTTTAAGTCACGGGTTCAAAAGCCGGCGAGGACAAAACAAATTTAATTTAATTTATATGAGTATATCATATTGTAGAATTAAAATAAAATTTATATAGGTTCATATAATGAATCTGTACCTCGTTCCAAAGTGGAAGATACATTCAGCATCGCCCTAGTGAGAGACCATAATTCAGAATTGAAAGTTGCTTGAGAACGGCGTAGATATGTTTTTGTGACTAGATCTGAATAACCAGGAACTTTCCAACCATCCTCTTTCCTATCTCTAAAAAGTTGACTATATACATTAAGAATATTTATTTATTGACGCCTTATTGGGCTTTTACATATCAAATACAAATTTCATTTATAACAACAGTATAACATAAGTAAAAAAGATTACAAAATATACAAATAAAGCATAAACTCCATGTAAAAAAATAGGAATTCATCTAATGCTAATTCCACATGGATGACTTTAGAGAACTTGTAAGTATAACACTTTATATACCTACGAGTAACAAAAACATTAAAAATAATCAAAACACATAAATTTTTACTTAATTACTCGTTGTATGATTTTGGAATAAGAACAATAAAAAACAATAAGCAAAAGAAAATCGAAATAAAGTAAAATGATTTCTCATTCATTATTTACATCTAAAAAGTGGTGGACTAATTTGGCTTTAAATGTATCGAAATTTAAATTTAAAATGTCAGCGACATCAGAGAGTTCATTGCCCAACCTGTGTATTCTTTCTACCGCAGAATTCGTAGCGAAGTTATTGTTGTAAAATAAAATATTTCGTTTAGTATACTTTGGAGGTATATGTAAGGATAACAAGTTTATAGCGTCAGGGCAGTCCAACCTTGAATGAACAATTTTATACAATAAAAGGAGATCAAATATTTTTCGCTTTTTTTTTTTTACATGAGCTCCACACAGGAGGCTCTGAGGAAAATAATTTCCCTCAAAGCCTATGTCATCTTTGGGGATGCTGTGTGGAGGGTTTTTTTAAGGAAAGGAAGGAGAGGAGAGTTCTGGGAAGGAAAAAGGTTTAAGAGGTGGGTAGGAATCTGGGGTTCAGTGTGTCCTAGTCATCCGCCTCCAAGACCTAGACAAACCTCACCCCATGAACCCGGGCACCCCTGCTAAATCACCAAACGTAGCGAACCACTTGGGGTGACCTATGGTAGAGGTGTTGGTTATCCAATAAAGGTTCCCGGGGCGGCGGTACTCATTCCCGCCTCCCAAATTAAAATTCAGATAATTCAGATAATAAGCCTTTCAGATAATTTCGATAAGTTAAATTTACTGCGTAAATTGACATAATTGATTTCGATAACAGGAATACCAATTTTGAAATGATAAAAAAAAAAAAAACGTATAAATTTAATTTGAATTTTTTCAATTTGTAAACAATGAGAGTTGAAATGAGGACACCAAATGCTTGAATTGTATTCGACCTGACTCCTAACCAAAGACGTGTATAATAATTTTATGGTTTTTATGTTATTAAAGTCTTTAGCGATTCTGAGGATAAATCCAAGCATTTGTAATCCCTTACTGGTAATGCTAATAATGTGATTCAAGAAGCGTAATTTGGAGTCAAAGATAACGCCAAGGTCGTTGAATTCAAAGACTCTTTTTAGAGTGGCATTGTTAATTGTATAGTCGAATAATAAAGGGGTTTTAGATCTACGAAAACTGATCGTTTGGCATTTGTTTGCGATGCACCATTCATAAAATTTATGTCAGTTAATATAAATGAAATTTCTTCTGAAGACACTTCAATGAAATAAAATGTTATTGATTTCTTCCAAACAATTCCTTCTTACATGTTTTGTTTTTAGCTGAAACCAATTTTACTTTACTTCTTTTCGCTATTATGGACTTTTATAAATACTCAGGATTTCTAACAGGCATGTAGCGATTATGACGAGGATCAATTAATTCGGGTAGCATGCAAAAATTGTAAAATCGTTTCAGCTGTTCAACCATATTAGTCTGCCAAAATTCGTCATCAGGAAATTTTTTTCGATTTTTATACCGAGTTCAGTCCATACAACAAACATACAAATATCTTTTTTTGTTACATGTAATTGGCCCTGAACCTGGTAAAACCAATCGTGAGATGTATTTACCAGCATTTCTTCATTTTTGTCAAGTTTCCAAAGGGTAATTTTTTTGGATTTTACTGCTTCATATATGAGCAGAAAGATATTATTCTCCATATAGAAACCCGAAAAAATGTTGACAATAAACTACGTAGCTTCAACGGAAACTCACAGATGAAAAAAGCGGCACACTATTATAGTCCCTACGCGCAACGCATAGAGTGTAATATTGTTGAAACGTCGCACGGAAGTATCATAATTACGCGGAATTTCGAACTTTGAAAAAATATTGAAACGACGGACCGTAAGAAGCGTGCATTCACGGCCACCCCTTAGAGCCGAATGAGCAGGAGAATTCTTAGATGTTCATTAGTGTACGAACAAAAACAAAGCGGGTTTCGGTTTTCTGATTAGTCAGCGCATGGGCGGCCGACTGGCGCAGGCGTGCTGACAAGAATGTTTGTATGTCAACGTATCAGACCGAACATAGTGAAGGTAGGTTCAGATTTGTGTCCGCGCGAGGCGGCGCCGATAAGCTTTACCGGAATGAATTCTTAATTCCTGCTCGCCGGTGACGCCGGTCAGAATCTGATATCAAAATGAGCGACCTGTCAATTGCCGCTGTTTTCAATCAATCGCCAATCTGGGATAAAAGAAATACATTCCATAGCACCAGAAATGTTGTTGACAAGTGATGGAATGAAATCTACAAGATAAAATTTTGAAATAACCTCAAATGTCACAAGTGAATTCCTTTCAGGCACGTACTTAACATATTATCATGTTCTCCTGAGATTTTTTTTTCATATTTCTTTAAATATCTTTATCTAATATATATATACCAATTACCAAATAACGTTATTTTATTCCTTAATTTCAAGAAACGCTTCTCCAAGAGTAAATAATCGTCGTCTATGAACTCGATATTTCGTAAAAACTGACAGCTGCTGTCAGACTACCGCGCAGGTAGCTCAAGTTTTATCCGCGTTCTGTTTGTCCACATCTCGGCGTCAACTGCCGCCGGTGGAACAGAGCACTGAGCGCTGTTAATCTGAAAACCGAAACCCGCTTTGTTTTTGTTCGTACCCTTATATAGTATTTAACGAAAATAAATTGTTAACCTTTCCCTTACTGTGCTAAAAAAATACGCGCGCTCCGGTGCTGTGTAATCAATTCACGTGTTAAAATCATCGATTTTATGTCGGAAATATATGAACATTCATAGCTAATCGCTTTTGTTTTTCGTAATTTGTGTTACAAGTGATAATAATTGTAATTTAATTGCTGAAAACATGAAAAAACCATCGTCCGTTGCTCAAAAAACGGTCGAGGAGACCATCTCAAAGGATTGCCCGCGAACGACTGAGGCGCTGGGCGCTGGGCTGCTACCCAATACATATATACAGCTATGTATGTTTAGCTACTACGCGGTCGTAGGTATCGACGGTCGAAACACAACACGGCGGTCTCTGTTTCTCGTGTTCCCGTATAGCAAAGTAGAGCGAGACGTCACATAGCGTGTCATCTCCCCCCGCACACTCTTCGCGTATCACGGTCCACACTGGCACACGGTTGATTGTATTTGTGGTTTATTCCCGATATTTAACAAAATATCTCTGATTTTGAATTAAATTTGCTAATTATTTAAAATATTATTTTTTTAATTCAGTGTGTAAATGTATAACGGAGGAATACCTAAAATCTGAACCCAGAATTCATTATATTTATAGAGATATAAAAGTTATTAGAAGCAATGTGTAGTATTTACGCATTACAGACCAGGAAAGGTTTAAAAATATATATGTCGAGAGAAAAATGTATTTATGACAGCTTAGCGTGGCTACATTATCGATATTTTGACGATTAATAACTTAGATTGTCGTTTGAATCTGAGAATTCATAATACTCCATACAACGATTGAGATCGCTAGTAAGGAAGGCCCTTAATGCTCTATAAAATTATTCATAACTTCATTGATAGTGCGTACTTACTACAAAATATTCATTTTAGATGTCCATTAAGAGTTACTCGATCTCCAGACACCAGGCTCTTAGGGATATAAATCCCTAAGAGCAAGACAAATTATCTTGAAAATGTATTTGTAAGAAGAAGCTGTAGAACATTTAACAGATTATGCCCAAATATCGATGTGTTTAATACAAACCTTGATAAATTCACAGCATGCATAAAAAATAACACTATTGAATGCCACATGCTTAACTAATAACTTAATATTTCATTGATTTCTGTATATCTCTTTTTTATTTTTAGTATCACCACATTTTCTTTCCTACTTTTAGCAGTTTGAATTCAAATAAAATCACTTCCTGGAATATATTATTGATATCCATCAAAATTTAAATGTAAACCCTTGAAAAATTTCATTTAATTACTTTTTGTAGATTTAAGTAAGAAGATACACTTAATTCAGAATTGTTTATATCAGGTATTGTCGATTGTGGTATTGTGGATTTTTGTAATTTGGTTCTAAATTTCAATTTGTCGTTATTTTATCGGTCTATGACATACATATAATTATCACTGTCATTTATGAATTTCGTACAGACTGTTTATAACGCTCATAAATAAAATAAAATAAAAATAAAAAGTGAAACAGGAAGAGCTGGTGGGAAAAGATATGCCGGGGACAGAATTAATGAAACTTGTTTACCTCCTTGTCTTTTCTTAATGTTGATTTTTAGATAATATGTTTCAAAATTATTTTTATAAGATACAATAAATGGGTGTTTATTAATATGTAAATTCTTACCCACTTGGTTTGACAGAATTTTTAGGTCAAAGAATTTTCCGGTAGTCATTTCTTTAACCCCGTGAGGCTGCCCATTTTTTGCCAATTGAATTACAGGAATCCATTGAGCTGGTATAAATATTGTTCTTGGTTTAAGAGTCCTTCTTTTCTATTTTCATTAACAGAATGCATCGCATCACCCTCATTTTGAGTGTTGCCTATTGTAAGAAACTTAAGGCCAATGCTTGGAATATATAATCCAGTTGATACACCCGCGCCTTACGGCGGGTTCAAATTAAAACTATAAACTTAAAATTAAGGAGGAACAATTAAAAAAGCTACTGGTTTAAGAAACGACACATTTATTACATTAGGATTCAAAAGGCGGGTGTTAATTATTAATCTAGTGTTAGTCTTAAAACTACTTAATTAATTCGTCTTAAATTTAGAAAGTCTGTTTGCTTAATTCTACGGTAAAGTCTTTATGCAATTGTTCAGAATCTAATCACTTCGGTGGTTAAAATAAAGAAAATGTTCAGTCACTTCCCTTTGATTGCTGGTGATGGAGTCTCCGCGTAAGCACACAGTCACTAGGCACTTTAAACTTAAGTTCTATTTTTTTCACTTGTTATTGCACAGGTAGAGTCGCGAGAGTTCTTTGTTGTGAAAATTTGTGCACAGTGGAACTTGCGCAAATTCCTGGTCGGAATATTTCACGGTCACTTGGTTGGACTTTCTGGCGGAAGTTCACGAACGTATCGGCGGTTCCTGGTTGAAATCCGCGAGCTTGTCTGTTAATTTCCCTGGTCGGGAAATTGCGCGCGGTCGCGTGTAGTTTGGAGAGCGTTGCAGAGCCCTGGCCGGGTTGCAAAAACACTATTAATTTTTTATCCCTGGTCGGGACACTCCGTGGGCGAAGTGGAGTACCAACCCCTAGGCCGGGCAAATGGTGACTGCCTTCGTGTTGAGGATTCTCCCGTCGCCTCAAGGATTGAACCTAAGTCAGCCTTGAAACGTTCCCATCGGCCGCAGCGGCTTCGTGAGCCAAAGGAAAAGGTTTATTGCCTTCGCCCGACGCGGCGATATTGGGTTTTATTTTATCCTTGCCGAAAATATCTTGGCTTTCCAATTTTTATTGCGGTCCAGCTTTGCTTTCGCCGCTCTGTGTTCGCCGCTAGGTACAAATGTTATTATTATATTATCCTGCGTTCGTAAAAATGATTTTAGCTCATCCTTCGTTGCTTTCTAAAACTATATGACTATTTCCGGTACCTTGACTGACTAAGCTCTTTGTGTTTACCGCCTACTCCCATGCTGGCGACCTTATTGTAGATGGTGCACATTTGTCAGTTCCGTGAATTTTTGACATTAAAATACCTAAAGGTATATCAATCGCCCCCGGGTGTTTTGTCGAAAATTAACGGTAATTAATATTATTAACGCACTAAGTAACTATTATTAAACTTAACTAAAACAATTCTACTATCGATAAAAAAATTATAAAATTATCCTAACAACTTCATATTACCTAACGATCTATGTAGGCATCTATCCAGTTACATAATACAATGGTCTCCTTATCGGTATGAGATTGTCTGCTTTCATGTTATACCGGGTGGTTTCCTGGCGTCATAAGAGCCTCGGTTATGCACTTTCCTGGAATCAATTGGTTCATACGTCCTCGGTGGGAATTTGGGCCAAACATTAGATATCTTATACCTAGTCGGAAGTTCCTCATCTAATGTCGGAGTGTATGGCATATCGTGATTTTTCGAAAGAGTTTCTTCTTCAGGCATAGTTGACAGGCGTGGTCTGCTGTGGTTACCTGATGCAGGTTCCGTCGGCGTATTGTGGCCGCCGGAGCCGGGGGGTGGCTGTGGAGCGTCATTGTGTTCATCTGTAGCATTGCGCAATGATGCAGTGGGTGGAGAAATCATCTCCGTTGTAGAAGCGATTGTAGGCGAATTACTGGGGAACGATTGCTGCAGATCGATTGCATGTTGCGCAATGGGGATGATTGCGGGAATCGTCTCGATATCCGGTATAATAGGATTGCTTGTGCTAGTCGATTCTACGGCTGGCGTACAGGTGAAGTAATCTGAGCCCGCTTGTATAGATTCACCTGGATAGCAAGTATCTACAGGCGGTGGCACGTCGTTGATAACGTTTTGCCAGATATTCGTTGAAGGCGTGTGTTGAGCGCTTTCTAGCGTGGGTGCCCCGTCCATAGTAGTTGCTAGGGGGGAAATATTATGGCCGCTAGTCCCGGCGTACTGCTCTTGAAGTGTGAGTATATTGTGCTCAATAATGGAGGCAATATCCGGTGTAACTGGGTCACGCATGTACCGTGGTGTTTCCACGACAGACGCGTACGCGAAGACGCATTGTGGAGGTTCTTGAGCTTGATGCGGTCCAGTCTGATCTTCTCGTTGTGAATGCTGGTACTCATACGTACCTATGTATGGGGGCCCTGGACGCGACGTTGTCCGACCTGGTCGGCGTCCGGGCCATGTCATTTTTCCGCCCTGCGGTGGTGAAGTTCTGGGCAATCTTCATTCCAATGTCTTCCTGGGCAGTTATGACACCAGGGCAATTGGTCACGCGGTCGCCTTGCGTCGTTATTACGGGTATTTCCCCTTTCCTGGTGTTGGGGCGGCGGTGCACGGAAGAGTATTTCCTTCGGGAAATCGATGGCGTTTACTCGTGCTGTAAGTGTTTCCATGGTGTACGTGCCGAAGATTAGGCCCGCCTCCAGCAGCTCTCGATAACGAGGCATCATCAGCCCTATCAGATCTGGGCAGAATTCGTCCAAGCCTGTTTGTCCGAATATACGTTTGTGGATTGCTCGCTTACGCTGTAAGAAAGCAACGCCGCTTTCATCGCTTTTCTGCGGGTCTCCGTACAGCGTGACTAATAGAGAGGTCCTCGCTCCCACTACGCCGTAACGCTTCCGTAGTTGCGCAACGAAGTCCTCCCAGCTCCATCGCCCGCGTGAATGAGGCTGCCACCACCTTCGTGCTTCGCCTTGCAATTGTTTTACAGCTTTCTCTACCTTAAGAGCTGATGAGCAGCCTGTCGCACTGAAAAATTTTTCGCACGCGACGATAAACTCTTCGGGTTCTTCCTCCGGCAAACCTTCGAATCGATCTTCCAGAACTCTCGAATGGCACGAGGTCTGCCCCCTGTTTTCCATCTTTTCCTTCGCTGGTGTGAGATTACCGACGTCTACGGTTGCCTGCAATGCATCCGCCGTGGTTTGTCGCGTGGTTCGCGTTGTGTTTGCCGATGCCATGTATAATGTATAATTAATTATTTAAAACTATACCTAAACTAATTTGGGCGCCAAATACTCTTTGAGGCGGGAAGCATTAAACCCAGACATAAATTATTAATTAAAAAAAAAAAAACAAAGAAAAATTGCCAAAAAAAATACCTATCATTAATTTAGAACAATTACTATTAACGCGTATCGTGAAAAGCTAACCTATCGGCATCCATTTAGATTCCACCGAGTTTGTGGCTATGTGTGAATTTAACTAATAATTATTGATAACAACTATTGTTCCTCCTTTGGACGTAACTATTCTAATCTCAGGGTTCATGGGTCGGAAATCCACACTCGGATTTCTACCAGACAAAAAATGCCGGTAAGCCACACGTCTGGGCCGCCAATTGATACACCAGCGCCTTACGGCGGGTTCAAATTAAAACTATAAACTTAAAATTAAGGAGAAACAATTAAAAAAGCTACTGGTTTAAGAAACGACACATTTATTACATTAGGATACAAAAGGCGGGTGTTAATTATTAATCTAGTGTTAGTCTTAAAACTACTTAATTAATTCGTCTTAAATTTAGAAAGTCTGTTTGCTTAATTCTACGGTAAAGTCTTTATGCAATTGTTCAGAATCTAATCACTTCGGTGGTTAAAATAAAGAAAATGTTCAGTCACTTCCCTTTGATTGCTGGTGATGGAGTCTCCGCGTAAGCACACAGTCACTAGGCACTTTAAACTTAAGTTCTATTTTTTTCACTTGTTATTGCACAGGTAGAGTCGCGAGAGTTCTTTGTTGTGAAAATTTGTGCACAGTGGAACTTGCGCAAATTCCTGGTCGGAATATTTCACGGTCACTTGGTTGGACTTTCTGGCGGAAGTTCACGAACGTATCGGCGGTTCCTGGTCGAAATCCGCGAGCGTGTCTGTTAATTTCCCTGGTTGGGAAATTGCGCGCGGTCGCGTGTAGTTTGGAGAGCGTTGCAGAGCCCTAGCCGGGTTGCAAAAACACTATTAATTTTTTATCCCTGGTCGGGACACTCCGTGGGCGAAGTGGAGTACCAACCCCTAGGCCGGGCAAATGGTGACTGCCTTCGTGTTGAGGATTCTCCCGTCGCCTCAAGGATTGAACCTAAGTCAGCCTTGAAACATTCCCATCGGCCGCAGCGGCTTCGTGAGCCAAAGGAAAAGGTTTATTGCCTTCGCCCGACGCGGCGATATTGGGTTTTATTTTATCCTTGCCGAAAATATCTTGGCTTTCCAATTTTTATTGCGGTCCAGCTTTGCTTTCGCCGCTCTGTGTTCGCCGCTAGGTACAAATGTTATTATTATATTATCCTGCGTTCGTAAAAATGATTTTAGCTCATCCTTCGTTGCTTTTTAAAACTATATGACTATTTCCGGTACCTTGACTGACTAAGCTCTTTGTGTTTACCGCCTACTCCCATGCTGGCGACCTTATTGTAGATGGTGCACATTTGTCAGTTCCGTGAATTTTTGACATTAAAATACCTAAAGGTATATCACAGTGTGCAGCATTTAGCCGCCGGTCGCTTTGATACTGAGTTCCTACCTGGGAGAAACTGAACTATGTAGACGGGCCACTTGTCGATGGTTCACGGAAGGCCGAAGCTTCGAGATTAAACGCCGGCTCGCCAGTCGCCAGTGAGTTCCAGAGATTATAACGGACAGCATGTGACGTTCCAGGCAGAGGTTGACGGCGAGGAAGATATTTCAACTTACCACCACTAGGTATAAATTTATTATCTCTTGGTTTTCTTAGATTCAATATTATTACTACTTGTCGTTGATGTAGTTTCCTTTTAAAAAAGACTGGCTCCCTTGGTAGATTCATCGAAATCCACAGTAGATTATTATTATTTTTTATTCAATCTTTAATATATAAAACAAAGTCGAGTTAGTTACACTATTTATAACTCGAGAACGGCTGTACCGATTTTGATGATCTTTGATTTGTTGGATTTGTCTCCGATCCGGATAACAGAATAACTAATAAAACATCGCAAGAATTCACGAAAAAGAAAGTTATGAAGAAAATCCATTTCTTCGTACATTTTATATGGAACGAATTCTCACATTATGAAAGAACTGCAGCAATATTGTGATAGGTATAATATTGAACTACGCGTGAATTCCAAAAATTCGAAAACGTCAAATGTCAATGCGCTGATTGTTTTGCATTTGTTCTTAATCATATAATGCTGCTCCTCTTTCTTACACACTAAATGTCAATTGTCAAAAGGAGAAAAACGGCGAACGTATGTCTGCAACCCCTCCAAAGGAAAAATACAATAATAATAAATCTCTGAAATGAAACGCACTTTGTTTTACATAGGTTCCACACAGGAGGCCCTGAGGAAAATAATCTCGCTCAAGACCTATATCATCTTAGGTGATGCTATGGTCTTTTTAAGGAAGGGGAGGATAGGAAGTTCTGGAAAGAAAAAAAGGAATGAGGGTTGGGTAGGAATCTGGGCGTCAGTGTGTCCGGGAGTGACGGACTTATGAGTCCAATCCTCCAACTGCGGTGCAAGGCAATAGGTCGAGAGTCCGGCTGGAAAGGTCAAAAGGCCTTCCTCAACCAGTATCTCTCAATCCGTCCTGCCATGCAGCAGGTGGGCAGACGCATCCGCCGCAAATACCCGGACAAACTTCACCCAATGAACTTTGACACCTCTGCTAAATCACCAAACGTAGCGAAGCACTTGGGGTGACCTATAGAAGAGGTGTTGGTTATCCAATAAATGGTTCCCGGGGCGGCGGCACCCGAACGCGCCTCCCAAATTCCCGTAATTAAGCCTCGGTTCTCCCAATTTCTACCGATTTCTTACAAATCTCGCTTAAACATTTGAAGTTTTTAAGCTCTTAAAAAAATATATGTTATTTTTGAAGATAATATCTAGACATTTATCGCGCCGAAACGCAAATTATATAAAATTCCCTCGATAGAAAAAAATCACAAAGTATGCTCCAAAAATTATTATTAACACGTTTGTTTCAGTTATTTTACAAGTTATATGTATGAAAAAATTCACAGCGTTTCTTTAAATAAAACTAAAGACAATTATCGCGAGATTTTTGCTCTTTTTTCAATAAACCGTGATTAATTAAATATTTTAACAACAGGCGCTTACGTTTTTTAATTCTAAAGATAATATTTACAGGCCATCTCTATCTAACGTGCGTGTAACCTATGTGCCTTTCAAATATTCGTCATTCGCTGTCCAGACAGCTCGCCACACAGACGTGTAGTCCTACGTTTCGTGATTTGTTTAATATACACGTACGTAAATAATAATATTATTTTGCGAAAATGAAGACAACAACAAAAAAGTCGTATTTCTAAGCGTAAATATTATCTCCAAAATCGAGAACGTATGATGGAATGTATAAGGTAAGAAGAAAAAAATAAAATTTTGTTTTTATTAATATAATACATACTCGTATTATTTACTATTATGTAATATTTATTATAAAAATAAATTTTCAATTTATTTGTGTATTATATAACAGAGGTGACAGTTATTGTTTTATTTTTTACAGAATGCGTACTTTGGGAAATAAATCTATTTCCAATGCTTCGGAAACTGAAATTCCCGGGCAAATTTTTAAAAATTAAATTACGTTTTTTTTTAAATGACCATTGAATGCAAAAGCTTTTATTTTGCTCATTTATTAAAATTATAGGACATAATAATAAATAATACATTTTTACGGATCAAACTGCTAACAAAAATCTGCTTTCAAAAATTACCTTGTTTTTTTACAGTAACTCCACACAGGCCCTGAGGATTTTTTTCCCTCAGAGCATATGTCATCTTTGGATATGCTGTGTGGAGGGTGTTTTAATGGAAAGGAAGGAGATGAAGTTCTGGAAAGGATAAGGTTATAGGGGTGGGTAGGAATTTGAGGGTCAGCGGGTTTGGGTGGGACGGACTTTTGAATCCATCCCTCCCAATGCGGTGCAAGGCGATGTTCCAAAAGAGTTCTGCCTGAGAGGTCACAAGATCTCCCTCAACCAGTCTCTCCCGATCTGGCCTACCACGCAGCTGGTGGGCAGACACTTCCGCCACCAAGATCCAAACCCGGGCACCCCTGCTAAGTCACCAAACGTAGCGAACAACTTGGGGTTATCCAATAAATAGTTTACGGGGCGGCGGTACCCTTACCCGCGTCCCAAATTGTTACGGACAAGGAAATATGTAATTATCATCATACGTATTATTTTATTACTACCTATTATTAGATGTTCGTTGGATAATAAAACCAAAATGCGTTACGTAAATGTAAGTAAATAAAAGTTTCGCTTGTTTACTAAAACCGACTACATTGTTATAAGTAATTACTTTGACCTTTTTATAAATGTTTAATAATTTAGGTTCCATCGGTTAACTAATCCTAGCAAAGCTGTAGTAGTTTGCTGATAGCTTTTAGGGCTGCCACTTCATAAATTTCTACATAAACTTCGGGAGGTACATGATGGTGAATGTAAAAAAGACAAATAACTTTTTTCTAAATTCAATTTTTTCCCTATACAAAATTATTTTTCCACAGAAGAATATTATTTTTTTCATACAAACAACAAAACTTTTTTACCCGTAACTACCTTAGAACGTTTTGAAAAAAGTTTCGTATCTTTTTTTACGTGTACTGTCGTGCAGAATTACCTCCCGAAGTTTGTGCACTTTACCCCCGGATATAAATAAAGAGCGAAAAGGTGCATGTAGGCAAAAACAGGTTGTGCCAAACTCAGTCAGTGGTTTGATGCACATCCTCCCTTCCCACAAACCAGTGAAATAATGTCAATTTTTGTGGAGTGGAGTCGTCGGAGACGCCACAATAACTTGCTAAGATGCTGTTCAAGTTGGTGAAGATTCATTAAACTAATTGTTTTAGGAACTAAATGATGAAATAATAAATTAAATCCAAGTCCCACAATCTGTTACAAACAAAAGTGGTGTGTCAGTAATAAGATTAAAAAAATGACGACATTTACTAAAAAACTTAAAATTCCTGTAAATATTTACTGGTTGAAGATTAGTTTGGAAATGTATATATATATTATCTAAAAGGGAATTAAATTCTTTACAACTTCTTTCAAACAAATTTCTTTCTTTGATAAATATTTTAGACGATATGAAGGAATGTTTGATGAAAAATGTGAGGTAAAATGATTTTATTCGAAAATATCTACATTTGTGGAGCGTGTAAGTCAAAAACGGCTGGGATTTCGAAAATTACGTATAGAATAAAAGTTGTAGATAATTTTATGAGCTTTCACTTATTCTAAAAAAAATCCTTTGAAATGCACCGTTTCCGAGATATAAGCGTAAAATTTGAACCTTCTCCCCCCCCCCCCCCCTCCCTCCCCTAGCTCACCACCTAGACGTCAGAACTTTTAGTATGTTCACATCCTAAGCACCCTGACCAATTTTCTGAAGGAATCGCTTAGATGCACTCTACACCTCCTTTTGGAACATTAATTTTTTTTTTACATGAGCTCCACACAGGAGGCCCTGAGGAACATAATTTCCCTCAGGGCCTATGTGATCTTTATGCTCACCTATGATGCTGTGTGGAGGGTTTTTTTAAGGAAAGGAAGTAGAGGAGAGTTCTGGGAAGGAAAATGGTTTAAGGGGTGGGTAGGAATCTCGGGTTCAGTATGTCCTAGTCATCCGCCTCCAAGACCTGGAAAAACCTCACCCCATGAACCCGGGCACCCCTGCTAAATCACCAAACGTAGCGAACCACTTGAGGTGACCTATGGCAGAGGTATTGGTTATCCAATAAAGGTTCCCGGGGCGGCGGTACCCATTCCCACCTCCCAAATTAAAAATTGACTGGACTATAAACAAATATGATTAAAATGTGCACTTTACTTAGTTGAAAATTAAAAAATGGGTCGGGTCAAGATGTCGCGGGTTCAATTCCTCTTTCAATGCACAAGCAACATCTTCCGCTTATTATGATGCTGGTAGGAGATTTTCAAATTGTCAGGTTATTCGTAAGCCGGGAATACGAATTATGACTCTTTTTCTTTTAAAAAAAGTAGTACCCAATAAATAGATAAGCCTCACCCCATGAACCCGGACACCTCTGTTATCCAATAAATGGTTGCCGGGCGGCAATGGTCGCCTTAAAAATTGATACCTCATCCCATAACCCGAGAACCCCTGCTAAGTCAGCAAACATAGCAAACCACTTGGGTGACCTACGGCAGGGGTGTTGGTTATCCAAAAAATGTTTTCCGGGGCGGCGCGGCGGTACCCATCCCGTCCCGTCTCCCAAATTGATAAGAGAAATTAAAGAGAAACAATGATAATTGTAGTTCCGTTATAATAAATAATATAGCTTTGTTTTGTGAACGGTCACCTCAAGTGTACATTACACTTTATAGGTAATCTAACGTAATACATTGAGAAAATAACAGATATTTTCATAAATATTATGTGTATTTTAAAATTGTGGCAGCCCTACAAATATTATCAATTTCTCTGGGAACGCATATTTTTTGAAATGATACTTCTTGTCGACAATTATTAGCCAAGTTCCAAACCAGACCTTTTTGTAATAATAATGCGCGCGCATTCCTATTGACCCGCACGCTGCAGATACACCTCCTGTCGAATGCGTTAAAAGTAAATTTCACGACTCGTCCGAAATGGTTTTTTTTTGTGGGGAGAACGGGGCCTTAAGTGGAAACGTAAGAAAATCACAAACAAAAAAATCCGTACACAATGACATCTCTGATACTGACAAAAACAAAACACGGACAGCTGCTCATCGATAATGGCTTCATTGTGTAATTTTAAATTTAATAAAAAAACTGAATTTAAATCTACAGTTATTGATTCTGAGGCGGTACGAAATTAGGCTGGTTAGCTAGTATGTTAATAATTTGTCTGACATCTTTTAGCAGACACCACGGTCTGAGATTTATTATTTTAAAGATCGTAGAGCCCGTATTTCATGTAAGTCTATCAGTATGTTTTATCAAAATAACATATTTAATAACAGTGTTTCATTACTGATTGTTGTACATGCTACCTACCACTAGAGCTTAGCCTAAATTCATTTTAGTATACACATTCTAACCTACATTACGTACATATAATATAATTAGATTCCCTTTTAATACGTAACATTTGACGCGTTACCTTAATATTCGTCACAAATTTGGCTCCCAACGTGGATTACGATTACACTCCATCTATCATTTTACATTGTGGGTACATATTTTTTTTGGTGTTGAAATCTTGAAGTGTCTTTCGCATCTCTGGCTGAAGTGTCTCGTGTAAGTCCGTTTTAACACTAGAAAGACAGGAGCCTTCATTTTGACGGCAGCCCGAAGTAAAGTGACGATATAATGCTTAATAATTATTGTATTGGTGTGATTCTTATTTAACATTTCATGATTTATGGTTTAACAACTATGGTGAAAAAAACAGGTATGTGTCTTAATTACTTTTTGAGATATATTGACTTATACCTACAAAGACCGCCGCCGTCAATGTGACGGTTTGGGCCATAATGCTGAGTTCGTTTACAATCTTCTTTACCCAAGTTAACAACATACCCAGTCCTCCTCGTTTATGATAGTACTATTGTATGTTTTTTTCTTTCGGTATCGCGTATTATTCATACTCGATCTGTACGTTGATTGGTCACTGTCACATAATTTATAAAAATACCAAAAAATATTGCTCTCGCCTAAATTTATTTTAGGGCTTGTTGGAGAAGGACAGAGTATATAAATACCAGAGTTCCAGCTTCTGAAGAACAGACAGAATCATTTATTGGATAACCAACACGTCTGCCATAGGTCACCCCAAGAGGTTTGCTATGTTTTGTGACTTAGCAGGGGTGCCCGGGTTCATGGAGTTAGATGCGTCTACCAAACAACTGCGTGGCAGGCCAGATCGGCAGGGAACGGTTGAGGGTGATCTTTTGACCTCGGCAGCAGGACTCTCAGAATATTGTCTTGCACCGCAGTGGTGGGAACAGATTCATACGTCGGGCACTCTTGAACACACTGAACCCCAGTTTCCCACCCACCCCTCACCTCATTTCCTTCCCAGAACCTATTCTTCTTCCTTTACTTATAGGTACCCTCCACACATCATCCCAAAAAATGACAAATGCCCTGAGGGGAATTATTTTCCTTAGAGCTTTTTTGTGGAGCTAATTTAAACAAAAAAGAAAATAAAACTACTGAAAGACGACAGTGCCAAATTAACAAAAAATATAATAAAAACCAAATAAATGATAGGTGTGATAATTGTAAGAAACCCGTTTGCGGAGGGTGCATTCGATTTTATAAAAAAACGTAACAATTCGATATTGTACAAACATAACACATGCTTGTACTAAAATTGCAGCATTTTGCACTTACATATTTTTTCCAGAAAGCCCCGAGGAAAAAAAACCCCCAGGGTCTGTGTCATCTTTGGGGATGCTGTGTGAATTTATGTGTGCATTAGTTTTTTTAGGAAAAGGAAGGAGAGGAAGTTCTCGGAAGAAAAAAAGTGTGAGAGATGAATTGGAAAAATTTGTAAATGTATCCAGGAGTGAAGGACGAATGAATCCATCCCTCCCACTGCGGTGCAAGGCGACGGGATGAGAAAGGTCCTGCTGGAGAGGACAAGATAAGTATCTCCCTCAACATGTGTCTCCCGACCCGGTCCGCTACTCAGTAGGTGGGCAAATGTATTCGCCACCTAGACCCAGACAAACCTCACCCAATGAACCCGGGCACCCCTGCTAAGTCACTAAATGTAGCGAACCACGTGGAGTGTCCAATGGCAGAGGTGTTGGTTATGTAATAAATGGTTCCCGGGGCAGCGGTACTCAAAACTGATCCAGGAAAAATATCTTGGGTTGTGCATTGATCAGCATTTGACATTTAAACAACACATACAAGGTATTAAAGATAAAATCATCCCCTTAATTAGCGTATTTAGCTGGCTATCATATCTGTTGCCAAATAAATTAAAAATAGGTTTATATTATAGTCTCGTACAATCACATTTAAATTATTTGATTGAAATCTGGGGAAACGCATGTGAAACACACATAAATGAATTACAGGTAATACAAAATAAGGTAATCAAAAAACTATTTAATTACAAGCCCAGAACATCCACAAAAAAATTATATATGGAAACAAAACTATTAACATTAAGAAAACTATATGAATACAATATATGTCTCCTTATATACAAAATACAAAATAATCTCGTACACACAAACACAGAATTCATTAAAACGTCCCAAATACACAAACACTTTACATTTAAATACCATCCACACTAACTATGGTAAACAATCCATTGGTTACGAGGGGGGCAACTTATACAATTGCCTCCCAAATGACATTAAAAAAGAAAAGAAGCTGGGTAAATTTAAAAAACAATTATTTATATTTATTCTTGATAAACAAAATAATGAAATAGAATAGCGCTCTATTGAAATATTTATTTTATCTTAATGTGTATAATTATTTCTAGTTAAATGAGTGAAAATGTAATTTTCTTTTAAGTGGAATAAAAAAAAATAAATAAAAAAATCCGCCTACCAATTTGAAAAAAGTGATCAGCCGTCGAAGTGACGGTCGTGGTGTTTATAGGTATGGAGCAGTACCCGGTCTTTCTAGTGTTTATTATTTTCTAAATTAATTATTGCGAAATTACTCTTTGTGTCAACCTTGATCTCATTCATTTTATTGTAATCATTTTATTTTAATAATTTTATTTTAATGACTTTATTTTAATCATTTTCTTTTAATAATTTTATTTTATTTATTTTATTTTAAATATTTCAATTTAACCATTTTATTTTAATCAATGCACAAGCTTTTTTTCCGTTTTTGACAAACTTTGTAACTTTCAATGACTAATTTTTAAATCTTTTATAATCTAAGATGTTCAATTGTTACCATTTACCTTTATCCTGGTTTTATGTAAGTGATTTTCATTACAAAATCGTCTTATAATTTTTCGTTTTTCCTATAGGTACAAAGTGAATAAATACTTAGTTACATTGGTAATTATGGCACATGGCGTTATTATGTGGGTATTTTGCCTAGTTAAACCTAAAATACTTAGTTACATTGGTAATTATGGCACATGGCGTTATTATCTGATGATCATGGTATTTTGCCTAGTTAAACCTAAAATACTTAGTTACATTGGTAATTATGGCACATGGCGTTATTATCTGATGATCATGGTATTTTGCCTAGTTAAACCTAAAATACTTAGTTACATTGGTAATTATGGCACATGGCGTTATTATGTGGGTATTTTGCCTAGTTAAACCTAAAATACTTAGTTACATTGGTAATTATGGCACATGGAGTTATTATCTGGGTATTTTGCCTAGTTAAACCTAAAATACTTAGTTACATTGGTAATTATGGCACATGGCGTTATTATCTGGGTATTTTGCCTAGTTAAACCTAAAATACTTAGTTACATTGGTAATTATGGCACATGGCGTTATTATCTGGGTATTTTGCCTAGTTAAACCTAAAATACTTAGTTACATTGGTAATTATGGCACATGGCGTTATTATCTGATGATCATGGTATTTTGCCTAGTTAAACCTAAAATACTTAGTTACATTGGTAATTATGGCACATGGCGTTATTATCTGGGTATTTTGCCTAGTTAAACCTAAAATACTTAGTTACATTGGTAATTATGGCACATGGCGTTATTATCTGGGTATTTTGTCTAGTTAAACCTAAAATACTTAGTTACATTGGTAATTATGGCACATGGCGTTATTATCTGATGATCATGGTATTTTGCCTAGTTAAACCTAAAATACTTAGTTACATTGGTAATTATGGCACATGGCGTTATTATCTGGGTATTTTGCCTAGTTAAACCTAAAATACTTAGTTACATTGGTAATTATGGCACATGGCGTTATTATCTGATGATCATGGTATTTTGCCTAGTTAAACCTAAAATACTTAGTTACATTGGTAATTATGGCACATGGCGTTATTATCTGGGTATTTTGTCTAGTTAAACCTAAAATACTTAGTTACATTGGTAATTATGGCACATGGCGTTATTATCTGGGTATTTTGCCTAGTTAAACCTAAAATGGACCACTCTTACAAAAATGTAATTTTTACTTTTTCTTGATTTCATTAATTCTATTTTCAGAATGTTAGTTTTCTTTTTCAGAACAATGTGCTTAATCTTTAAATGATTGATTGTCTCACTATATTTTTTCACTTTATTGGCAAATCCCCAAACCTTAATTTCATTTTATAGTAGGAAAGGTAATGCAATTTTATACATTTTTTTTACGTGTATACCGCACAAGAGCCCCAACTGTTCCCGTCTGGAGCCTATGGCATCCCCAATTGGGTATGTTGTGAGGCTGAAGGTAATGGGCAAGGGAAGGAGATGGGGAAGAGGGAAGTGGGGAAGTACCTGGCTATTCAGATCTGGTCACCCAACACGGCTAACGCCATTTTAAGCAACGTTTCAATTCTGAATGGTGGTCTTACACCAGGACGATACTGAGAGTATCTTCCGCTCTGGAACGTGCCGCAAATATACTACATATTAAACAATTATTACAAGCAATAATTGTCAGCCTGAAACACTCATTGACATTGAAAAATCTCCCGAGAAAAGATACTTGCCGCCAACGGGACTTGAACCCGTGTCCTTCCGATTGCCGGTCGAATGCTCTGACCACTGAGCTATGGGGGCTTATCAAATACCCGCCAAATAATTCAATATATACTAGTGTTTCATTCAACAATTACTGCTTGTTATATTTTTTTCCACCTGAAAACAACCAACTTGTCAACCAACAAGTCCCGTTGGCGGCAAGTATCTTTTCTCGGGAGATTTTTCAAATGTAAATGACTTTGATTATATAAATGTCTAGATAGAGTGTTGCGCTGTAACTCCAAAAAAAGAACGGGCCAGATTTGAAACGCTTGTGTACGTGACACGCACACAAGTATAGGTAACTTATATTGTTAACGATAAGCGCTCAACGTCACTGTAGGCGTGATGAGTGATACCAGCTCCCGAGTATTTCCGATAAAAGTGGATAAAAAATATGTTTCGGTTTAGCAGGACCTATAATTCGTTTAATTTTGAATTCATTTAAGTAAGATAGTTTTATACATATTATAATGATATAAATGAAAAGAAAACCATTGTTAAAAGAGATTTATTTTCGTTTGATTATTTTTAAAAAATAAATAAGAAATACAGAAAATAAGAAAGATAAATTCATAGACGCTGCCAACTGGCTGGCAGGTATCGTTGTGTCTAAATTTAAATTTTTATCATCATCAAATAAAGAAGGTGGCCCACATCCAGGTAAATCCCTAAAAATGGTAAAACTATCTTGTCACACTAAAAAAGACAATGCAACTTTTTAAAACTAAAGCTATCGATAGTTATTATTTATTCTTAATGACCTTCCCTTTGAATTTGTTTTTTAAATAGTTTTCGTATAGATTTTACATCCCGGTTAATATTATCCAATTTTGTCTTATAGTGATATCTTAAGGCCAAATATTTTTCCACGGCCAAACTTATCAAATTAACTTGATGCAGAAAACCGTAAATATGATCGGTTTTTACTTCGAAATAATTATCGGGAAAATTTAATTTGAAGAACAGGCAACCCTGTAAACATGGCGTCAAAACATGGGGTCAAACGGCGTTGTCCTAAGACCAAATTACACTATTAAAACTGAATTGTTTCTTTAACTGAATGGTTATTTAAAGGTTATTAACCGATGATAGGTAACATTTTTAGTTGTTTTCAATCGTCCTATGTAATTCCTGCACACTGATATAGCGCAAATCGTCATTTTCAAATGTCACGCAACACGTGTTTACCGTACAACGATAGTGTCGCCACTGAGCGGACAGGCCGAGCTTATCTGCCAACCTTTGGCAGATATTTTTTTTGGCGCTTCGTCACTCAAGCGCTATATCTAGACATTTATATAATCAAAGGTAAATGAGTGTTTCAGGCTGACAATTATTGCTTGTAATAATTGTTACCCTTTGTGCTATGCATAAAAATCTTGTCTAAACGTTAGTTTATAAATTAAAAAAATAATAATTAATATTTAACAAGTTTAAGTATTTCCCCAATAAATGCAGACATAATTTGTCTCGACGCCACCTAACGAGGGATTTAATACTAACAATGTCTTCCTCGCAAAAATAAAGTTGGTTGTTTTCAGGTGGAAAAAAATATAACAAGCAGTAATTGTTGAATGAAACACTAGTATATATTGAATTATTTGGCGGGTATTTGATAAGCCCTCATAGCTCAGTGGTCAGAGCATTCGACCGGCAATCGGAAGGACACGGGTTCAAGTCCCGTTGGCGGCAAGTATCTTTTCTCGGGAGATTTTTCAATGTAAATGAGTGTTTCAGGCTGACAATTATTGCTTGTAATAATTGTTACCCTTTGTGCTATGCATAAAAATCTTGTCTAAACGTTAGTTTATAAATTAAAAAAATAATAATTACTATATATTATTTTAAATAAATAAATTGTGAAATAACACAAATTAATCAAATAAAATTTATTTGCCACGCGACCTTCGGAGTGCTAGTCAAGAGCCTTACCGCTGGACTATGCCGGCCGTCAATACCTTTTATTAATCAGCGTTTTACACTTTATTTACTGGAGTTTCTTTTGTTTCTTTCCATTTTACAAAAAAATTTATCATATTCTCGGTCATTTAATTTATTGACAAAAATTTTTTTTTCTTTTTTTTTTTTTACATAAGCTCCACGCCTATGTCATCTTGGGTATGCTGTGCGGAGGGTTTTTTAAGGAAAGGAAGGAGAGGAGAGTTCTGGGAAGGAAAAGGGTTTAAGGGGTGGGTAGGAATCTGGGGTTCAGTATGTCCTGGTCATCCGCCTCCAAGGCCTAGACAAACCTCACCCCATGAACCCGGGCACCTCTGCTAAATCACTAAACGTAGCGAACCACTTGGGGTGACCTATGGCGGAGGTGTTGGTTATCCAATAAAGGTTCCCGGGGCGGCGGTACCCATTCCCACCTCCCAAAGTGAAAACGACTTATGATCCAAGTGAAATTTTGTCACAAACAAGTATCTTTGTCAGCCTTTTATTGAGCATTTTACTGCGTTAACCATGATTTCAAAAAAAATTATTTCTTTCGATAACATTTTCCAAAACATGTTTTCAGTACTTACTAGCTATACTCGAGATACATCTATAGGAGTCTAAGACGTCAGGGGTCCCAGCATGGTCGATCGATATAACCCTATATCAATACGATATCGGTATAATCCATCATTTATGGTAAGTTATCATTAAGTGCTAGCACGCTCAACAATTGATAAGGGATATTCCGATCGACGATTGACAAAAGCGCGCCAAATCGTATGCATTCTTGGTTGGTAAAACCCCAATATTAATACGAAATTGTAGGTTGCCCACCACTTTCCCACGGCGTTCTAAGGAAACAGATGGTTTCCTCCTTTACTGTACTCGTCAGGACTTTAGTCACGATTTTTTTATTTATAAAGAAGCTACTTTTTATTTAAAATGACTCTAGACCCCCAATGTCCGGGCATACATTGTTAGCAGGCAGAATGCGAGTGCGTACATGTTGTTAGTTATTTATTTCACAGTATCACGTCTCACCTCCGCCACCTGCCCCCCTAGCATGGTCGATCGATATAGGTTTTATCGAAAATGTCGGTAACTTGAAATCGCTCCCGAGCACGACTGCAGGCCACTAACGAAGAAATAACAGTTCACGTCAAATAAATTAGGAACCCTTAGTCGTTGTAAACCATTGTTTGTTCGTTAGCGGCCTGCAGTCGCGCTCGGGAGCGATGACAAGTTACCGACATTTTCGATAAAACCTATATCGATCGACCATGCTAGGAGCCCTGATGTAGCTGTAATAAAAGTTTGTTAATATGCAGAATAAAAAATAAAAAAATTACATAATTTGATAAGATTGTTTAACTTAACCAAAGCAGCTGAGCTACAGTCACCCGGCAGTCCCGCCGAGGATGAGCGGAGCCATCAGTCCAGTCGCAAGCGAGACTCGGTGTCCGCGCCCCTAAGCTGGCACCCCGGGAGGCCCTCGAAGAAAGTGTTGGGATTAAGGGCAGAAAGACCTGAAGACACTAGGGATAAAAGAGAGCATCGGGTCACCGGAGGCAGGGCGGAAGGGCACCGGTCCGCTACGGTTGGTCTTCTGGCCCGCTCATTATGCAGCTGCTACCTTGGGAGTCATCTTCTCGGTTGTTGCACGGACATAGATCTAGTCCACCCCCTTGATGGGGTGTAGGACAATACAAAAATGAGATGGTAGTTCAGTTCCGGCTCCCTGAATGATACAAGTCAAGACACGAAGAACTTGTTGATATATATCTTAGATTTAGAAAAAGAGTGCTAGAAAAATGCAAGTATCGTTAGGATACGCGAAGGTTATTGATAATATCTAGTTAAACAAAAAGGAAAAAACAAGTAATAGGCAAATTTTAGATGTTAAAGAGGTTGTTGAAGATGATACCTAAGAAAACATGATATATATTAATACAAAACATGATACCTGATTAAACAGTTTCAGTGTGAATAACAAAATGTAGTGCGTAATATCCGGGCAGTAGTAGTAGTATAAATATTTTAAAAGGGTGACCGTGGATGCCAGGAGCAATTACACCTGGATCCTAAACACATAATGAAGTTAAATTTAATCATCGACTCTAAGTTCAGGCCATCTCTCAACCCAAATCCTTGTAAATTTCCTCAGGCATTCGAGATTCTCCTTGTTCGACACGAGATCCACATTCCATGCTGGTCTCGTAGTTACTTTCAGACCTTCCAGCATTTCATCCCTTGCGTCCGTCAAAATCTCACAGTGCCACAGAATGTGCTCGGCTATTTGGTTTGTGTCACCACACGCACAGTTTGGATGGGGAGACAGGGTCAGGCTGTGCAGTCTTCCCCTGAATTTACCATGGCCTGTGAAAATACGACATGTAATAAATCCGTGGTCTATGGTCAGTTAGCGATATTTGCGAGTACAGTGAACATACGATTCCGACAGTCGGTTGACAAAAGACGCCGTTTTTACCGTGGCTTCCGGAGTGACAGATAAGCTGTCAATGTACAGATTTTTTTAAATAGTGTCATTTGTTACGCAAAATAACTGGCTAATTAACACTCCCGGATCCACGATGCGATTATAGTTTACAACGCTCTTTAAAACATCAATAACTCCTCGAATGCTTAAATCATTAAATCAACATTTTAGGTATTCCTAAAAAATATATTTTTGCATCCGTAAAAAATATTAAAAAAATTAATGACGATTCTGTATAAAATAATAAAAAATGTTTTCCTAAAAGTCGACACATTTCTATGTCAGATGAGACAACAAATTTTAAATCTCTATGGGAATAACGGAGAAGACAAAACATTAATTCATTCCAACCTCATTAACCTACGTCCAATATTACGATCTCCTTTTAGTTATGTATGACAAAAAGAGATGTAAAATAAAACGTTAAAACCTTTTGCCTATCTGTAGAGACTATTTTACTTCTCAAAGTTGACATCATAATACGTTTGCCGTCGCTTTCTAGTGCAATAATTTGAAATGTCTGAAAACAGAGATGACAATATTAATTATCTTGCTGCAAAAAAACTTGGGTTGCTTGACATTCCGTTTTCATTAAAAAAAAGCCACAAAAAAATAAGGAACCACTTCGGAAGGTTCGGCCGACCGACCACCTGATCCTTAAACCAGAGTAATTTTTTAATCCCTTTCTGCGTATTTCCTTAAAATTAACGACAAAATGTTACGATTGTAGACAATCAGATGACGGGAGATGTTTTTTGTTTAGTTTTATGGGTTTTGGGTTATTTGCAGGGTCATGCCTCATTAGTTCAGAAGTAATAAATATTTATTTCATTTCATTTTATTTTAATCAAATAATCTCTTGGTGGAAGACTTGATTAAGGCAATGACAATGCAGTGCTTTTTTATAAAAGCTCCACACAGGAGGCCCTGAGGAAAATAATTCCCCTCAGGGCCTATGTCATCCTTGAGGATGATGTGTGGAGGGACTTTTTAGGAAAGGAAGGTTAGGAAGTTCTGAGAAGGAAAAGGATATAAGGGGTAGGTAGGAATCTGGGTGTCATTGTGTCCAGGAGTGACGGACGTATGAATCCATCTCTTCCACTGCGGTGTAAGGCGATGTTCCGAGAGAGTACAGCTGGAGAAGTCAAAGGGACTCCCTCAACCATTCTCTCCCGATCAGGCTTGCCATGCAGTTGGTAGGCAGATGCATTCGTCGCCAAAACCTGGACAAATTTCTACCCACGAACCCGGGCACCCCTACTAAGTCACGAAACGTAGCTAACTACTTGGATTGACCTTTGGCAGAAGTGTTGGTTATTCAATAAATGGTTCCCGGGGCGGCGGCACCCATACTCGCCTCCCAAATTGAAAAGTAAGGCATTGAACTGGCAAAGGAAGGATAATTGTTGACATGCTCTATAAATGAAATTCCTGATATGTATGTGTTGTAAAACCATATAGTTACATTATAGGTAGAGCCATGTTAATTTGTGAAGATCTGGAAGGGATACAAGGCCGATAAAAATTGTAATAATTTCCACCTTTTTATAGCGCCGTTTAGTGATAAAGTCACGTCAAGTGTACTTGATGGATGGGATTAAAAGGTACGCTTATTTAGTTAGGGCATTCAAAAAGGAAGATATGACGCGAAGTGAATAATAGCCAAGGGAGTCATGGCATGGTCAAGTGAATCACATACTTTCAGTTGGACCATGCCAAGAGACAGAATAATAGAAATATACATATAAATCATTTTAAAAAGAGCACGTTTGAATGTATCTCTTACCTCGCGGTAATATTGCCCTCCGGCATCGGGAAGTACTCCATGTTTTACGAGGGCTTGATGTTAATAAAGCTAGTGGGCCTGACGGAATACCTGCCCTGGTACTGCAGAGGTGCGCTGCAGAAATAGCTCCAATTTTGACGAAGCTTTTTAAAATGTCCCTGAAGACTGGCTCTGTGCCCTCTGGTTGGAAAAAAGCGGTTATCCATCCTATTCCAAAGAAGGGTGACCGCTCCAACCCGGCCAACTACCGCCCCATAGCGATCACATCAGTTCTGTCTAAGGTGATGGAACGTGTGATCAACGACAAACTGCTCACATACCTCGAGAAGAACAAAATTATTAACGACCGTCAATACGGATTCCGGCGGAACCGCTCGTGCGGTGATCTTCTCGCGTATGTGACGCATGTTTGAGGGCGATGCCTGGAACGTTTCGGTGAGACCCAAACGGTTGCACTGGACATCTCCAAGGCCTTTGACCGGGTTTGGCACCGAGGACTTGTCAACAAACTGCATTCTTACGGACTTCCCGCATCCTTGTGTACGTGGATTGCCGACTTCTTGAGGGAGAGGTCGATTCAGACGGTAGTCGATGGTTTCACCTCTTCCTCACACTCGATAAATGCTGGCGTCCCGCAGGGATCGGTTCTATCTCCGACTTTGTTTTTGTTGCACATCAACGACCTTTTGTCATGTGCACCAATTCACTGTTATGCGGATGACAGTACAGTTCATGATAGCTTTTTGTTTGACAAGCCCCCAAAGGGCTCACAAACTCCAACAGCTCGTAGGGCTTTGAAGCAAAGAATGGACGGTTACCTCGAGAGTGTTTTCTCTTGGGGTAAAAATAATCTCGTTGAATTTAATGTTTCAAAGACCCAATCTTGTCTGATTACGTCTAAAAGGGATCGAAATGAAAATCTAGTCTCTTTCAACGGAAGCAATCTTCCGAACAGGCCCTCCATTGATATGCTTGATGTAACCCTAAGTGACCAGCTCAGGTATGGGGGCTCCATCGAAGCCAGAGTAAAGTTAGCCTCCCAAAAGCTGGGCGTACTGTACAGGGCCCGCAGATACTTTAATAGTACACAACTGCTAACCTTGTACAAATCACAAGTACGCCCCACGGTTGAATTTGGCAGCCATCTCTGGTCTGGAGCTCCAAAATACCTGAAAAATACCCTCGACTCTGTGCAGAAACGGGCGGTCCGTTTGATAGATTCTCCCATCTTGACAGACGGATTGCAATCTTTAGAGCACAGGCGTCGGGTGGGAATGCTATCCTTGTTCTACCGGTATTACAATGGAAGATGCTCCGAGGAACTAGCATCATTGATCCCTTCGGCACCGGTGCATAGTCGGGAAACACGCCAAACGCGTGCCCAACATTTGTACACGGTTGACATTTGTCACATGAGAACGGGTCGTTTCTTCGACTCGTTCTTGTGTTCAACAGCTCGGCTGTGGAATGATTTGCCGGCCTCTGTGTTTCCTCCTTCCTACAACATGGGTCTCTTCAAGACCAATGTTCATTCCTTCCTCTCCTCAAAAAGACCCTCCACACAGCATCCCAGATGACATAGGCCCTGAGGGAAATTATTTTCCTCAGGGCCTCCTGTGTGGAGTTATTGTAAAAAAAAAAAAAAATCCTCCGATAGAGTGCACCGTAACGCAACCAAGCATCTATTTATTCAGATTTATCTGGACGAGTATTAGACGATTTTAGAATTCGAATGAAGCAAGGAGTATTTGTCGAGATAGAGGGTTTTGGTGGTATATCCTCTCTGCTGCATGATGTACTTTCGGTATCGAAGACAATACTTCATCCAAAATACGATTGTAAACATTACTGCACCACTATAAAACTCTTTTGTGAGGGTCGGGTACAATATGTAGAATCTTACCTACCTATTTTATTCCTAAAACTACCCCCATAAAATAATTATTTTAAAAAGGGACTTTCTTTCCATTGAAACAGTAGCAAAGTGACGTCTTTACAAATGATTATTACATGGAAGGAAGTAGTGATAAATATAAATGGTTAGGTTTCAGTAAATTAAAGGTTCACTTTGCAATGAAGGTTATGATTTTTAGAATATTTTTTTATAGACTTATTTTTTTTTACTATTTTGTAACGCTCACTGTCTTTGTTTTACTTGCTATTTCGATCATCTTCTAAAATGCATATTTTTAATAATAACGGCATACCGCCGCCCCGGAAACCACAACCAACAACCAACACTTCTGCCATAAGTGAACTCAAGTAGTTTGTTACGTTTGATGACTTAGCAGGGGTGCCCAGGTTCATGGGGTAGGTTTGGTTCCGGATCTTTTCGTGGTTTTTTATGGTTTGCTTATTGTTTCTTTTTAGTGTCGCTTTTTAGTTTCAACTAGTTTCAAATCACAACGTGTCATGGTAAAAATAACATCAACATCTGCCAGCTTTATTTTTAAAAGGGGCGCCACTGGTTGATTAACCAGGCTAGCAGTTAGTAAAACAATAATCCTCTCTCAGGGTCTTTGGTATGCAAACTATACGATTAAATTAGAAGGATTTTTAAAATAAAATAGACAGTATTATTAAGAAATATGAATTAAAAGATTTATTATCACATAATAAAATAAACTGGGACAAATAAACATATTAACAGAACTTAGACTCACCTTCCTTGAATCGACCAAAAAAAATACATGTTTCTAACTATCTATCTAAATTACGATCTTGAGCTTCTGGTTTTTCTCCTGAAGTATGGTCAGACAAAATACTGGAACTGATTTCAGCCGAAAACAGTATCTGCTCCCAAAATCAAACGCCAGCCATGAAAATCTTGTATTACCAGGCGAGAATAATTATTCCTTCGTTATTTGACAGATTAAATTCCTTGTATTTATTAATCTTCCATGTTTTAAAATAAATTGCTTGTTACTTGGCAAGTAAATTCAAAATTAACCATCAGTTATTTTCGGTGAAAATTACGAAAACAGACATGTGTATTTATAACACTTATTGGCACCACGATTACATTAGTCGCGGCCTAGTTAATTATGATCCAGTTCGGATAAAATAATAATCGTTTTATTTTATATAATTATTTACGTAATGAATAAGAATCACGTCCGACTTGTCAGTAAAACCCTCTACCACCTTAGAAAGATTACTCAGAAGTGGGCTCTAAACAAAATATTCGATTTTAATATCCTATTCAAAAAAGAAAAAAAGAATGATTTTACTTCCAAAATTTAAAATAAATAAATTTATGTTGAAGTTTATTTAATATTATTTAATCACCTCTTGAAATGAGGTACCTGCTTGCCTAAATCTATGATAAAATAAACTTCGAGATATATTGACCAATATTTTATCATAACTGGTGCTAAAGAAGTTTTCACTTCAAAGTAATTATACCTAACATTATTTTTTTCTTGGTTTGCTTATTGTTTTTTTTTGTGTCGCTTTTTCATTTCATCCAGTTTCAAATCACAACGGTGCTAAAGAAGTTTATCACTTCAAAATAATTATAAAATTATTTTTTTCGTGGTTTGCTTATTGTTTCTTTTAGTGTCGCTTTTTCTTTTCATCCAGTTTAAAATTACAACGGTGCTAAAGAAGTTTTCACTTCAAAGTAATTATAACATAATTTTTTCATAGTTTGCTTTCGCGTAACACTGTAAAAAAAAAAAATTCGAGTGTTCTTTAAATATTGTTAAATATCATCCACAAGTAAATGCTTTTAATGGAGGAAAAGTAACAATATAACATGTTCCATTTTTTAAGATAAATAAAAAAAATAAAAAATAAAAAAAAAATTGTATTTTTCTTGTAATCTACTTCTCTACGCAACTAGTGTTAAAACCATTCAATCTGGTATTAACTTAGATCAGCAAACATAAAAAGCTCTTAACGATAAAGTATTTTTTGTAAATGTATTTAAAAAATGATAGTAGGTCGGTGTCAGCCCTTACTAGTACCTAGCGCATTCCACATGTGGCTTTCTGAAACAATGGTGCTATTCTAGAGGCTAACGTGACCCTAGGCGGCCGCTGTCACAGCCGCCGCCTTGTTGGGCGTGTCAAATAATATTTGATTATTTATTATGAATGATTATTTTTTTAATATTTCAGTTTTAGGGCAGAAAATTGATATTTTTTCTTACAATAAATTAATATAAGCAAAATAAAAAATATTCACAACAATATTTTTACAAAAATCCCGAAATAATTTCCAAATCCCATAGAGTGTTACAAGACGGTTTGTCGAGGGTATTCTTATCATGTTATGGGAAAGGTTAAATCAATTAACTGAGTCTATGGGTCTCGTATACGATTTCTTTAAATTCTGAGAGTTTTTTTAGTTCACCTCTACTCATTAAGAGCCTAGCAGTCCTTTAAGTATTTTCAAATTTGGTGAAATTAGTTTACTGTTTCGTCGTAACGTCGCCCGTGTAGTATTTACATATTTGAACTTCGGTATTCTGTTTTAAAGTTGTACATAATTTCACAACGCTACTTGTAATCTAATTCCCCGATTTCCTCCTCCCGTAAAGCTCTAGGGCGTCGACTTTACCATGAAACTCGTATGTTATTTTGTTCAGCGAGCATTTGGTGATATCAGGGGTATAAAAGCAGTTTTATTTAAAATTTTGCAGAAAGTGAAAAAAATGATAATTTTTCCAATGTAAATTATTACTTTTTCAACACAAATTCAAAGGTAAATTAAGGTTACTTTAATGAATCGATAATTATTTTTGTAATTAATATCATCGCAAAGAAAAAAACCCCTTGTTGTCATTGTTTTATTTGAAAACTTAACAAAATTGATAATAACGGTTGATTAGACGATTAGGCACCAAGAATTTTTATTACTTCAAAATGTGCACACCTATATTACGAGTATAATACAATATTATATATTCAGGGTATTAATAGGCGTACTTGACGTATTTTAACCAGTTATTCGTGACATTATTTGGAAAAAAAAATTTAAATGAAATTTTGGTCTCCGGCAACTTTTTTTTTTCAAAACTTTTTTCCTCAAAATCAAATTTTTTTCCGGATGTCGTCACTGGTCACCCAGCCGAGGAGCCGACCAACCCCTCACCCCATCTCTAACTGTCCAACACCTATTTCGATGTTTTTTGTAGAAAAAAATAATCGAAGATGTTACTGTAAACAAAAAATTTCATTTACATTTTTTACTCCAAATAATTTCAGGAATCAATGGTTAAAGTAAGTCAAGTACGTCCCTTAAAACCCTGTAGGTATATATGCAGTATATATAAAATATATTGATTTTAATACAATACATATATTTTATTTTATTTATTTATGTTTATTTAGGAAGCATACAATTGTGTGTAAAGTAATTGTACATTAAATAGTGTAATATAATTTAAGTTCAGTGAAATCAAGTGGTTATTAAACAATTATAGTATTTATAAATTGTAAGCACTTTGTAAAAATTATCAAAAAGTGGTAATAATCAATACAGAAATAATAGTTTCGAGAAGTTATTTAAATAAAATTACTAAATAATTTTTTTTTAAATAATAGTACATAGTGTTAAGTAAAAAGTTATTAAAAAGAAAATAATAAAGAAGAATTAATAGTTTTCATTTAATAATAATTTAAGAATCGAGCTAAAAAATAGGCAATCATCGGGTGAACAAGACATTACAATCAAGTATATCAATAATCACCCAACAATTGTAAAATTTAATCCAAAAAACTGACCCACAATCTAAAAATATACTATCAAAATGTAAGAGGACTGAGAACGAAACTTCAAGACCTAAAATCTACATTACCAACGATGGATTACGTAATTTATGCCCTTACTGAAACATGGCTAAATTCTGATATAAACGATCAAGAACTGATTGTAGGTATATGAATTGTACCTACGAGTTCTCTAAAGTCATACATTATAGTAGTTAATGCTTTATTTGTATATTTTGAATCTTTTCTAATGTTATACTGTTGTTATAAGTGAAATTTGTATTTAATATGTACTTGTAAAAACCCAATAGGGCGTCAATAAATAAATAAATAAATAAAAAGTACATTGTACGGTTAGTTTGATTTTAGTCGATTTAAGGGTAAAATGGATAATGTATATATGCAGCGCTAGGACTGCACATATACAGGATGTTAAGTACTTGACTTACTTTAACCAGTGATTCCTGACATTATATGGAGTAAAAAATGAAAATGAAATTTCGGTCTCCGGTGACATATTTGATGGTTTTTTTCTACAAAAAAATAAAAAAATGGTAGCTGTTGTACAGTTGGAGGAGGGGTGAAGGGTTGGTCGACTACTCGGCTGGGTATATACATGTTTATATATAAAGCTCAAACCAAAAAACCTTAGTTTTCGAGTAGAGTTTGAAGACAAATTTTTTAAGGTTAAATTGGAAAAAAAGTTAAAGTTGCTACATGGTTACTGTCAGATCAGACAGCTTGTTTTAATTCTGAATGGTGGTCTTTTACTAGGGCGATACTGAAACTATCTTCCAATATATACCTTATAATAGTATACCTTATAATATTTTTAAATGATCAAATTGTGAAATAACACAAACCAATCAAATAAAATTTACTTGCGCATGCTTAATTTGAACCCGTGACCTCCGGAACGCCAGTCGAGAGCCTTATCGAAAATAGCAAAACTAGAAATGAAAAAAATATATTATTAATAAAGATATATAAACGTGAACAAAACTAAGGTATAAGTGATTAATTTTATGTGAATAATTTTATAAAATTTCATTAAGATTTTTCAAAAATAGTTATTTGCCATCGAATAGATATTTCGCATTTTATATTATTTGTTCTTATTTAAATGTCGGAAACATTTATTTAATTATCATATACATTTATTTAATTATCAAAAACATTATTTAATTATCATAAACATATAATATTATGTTAACTTTGAATATCCCTGAACAGCGCCGACACAGCTCGCCCGTGCGATTTGAGTAGATAGTAAATTAAAGAAGAAATTGTAAAAAAGGGCCATTTAATAATTCCGAAAATGTATTCAGGTCTAGTAAATGACTGATCTTTTGGGTGATTCAGCTTTTACTTAAATTATTTAAAGTAGCGTGACAGACAACCTTGCGTCTTCGGGCTTGTCCAGGCACTGAAACATAAATATACCAGTCCCTAGATCGATATCTTCGGGCCTTTTCTATGGGACAAATGTCGACACCAACTTCACCACGGAAAAACAATCCCGATGTTGGTAGAAGGGAGTTCAAGGCCATTTGTCATAGACAATGGTACAAGGTCTGCCATAGACAATATACTCGCCCTACTTTATTAGCCCAATAAATTATTAAAAAAAAAATTGAAAAGCAGAAAAATGAAAAAAAAAACTTTTCCCCAGGACAACAAGGTTCCATGTGCCAAAGACGGTTCCGAGGAAATGAGATTTACATGGTTTTTTACAGCTCATTTTCTCAGGAGGGAGCTTTGTCAGATGGAAACCTGTTATCCTGAGGAGATGAAAAATCAATTCATTAGAAAAATGAAAAACTCACAGGTGCATGTTTTAAATATTTTTTATTTTTAAAAAGACAATGGATAAACAATACATAAAAATGCAGAGTAAGAGGTTCCACCCATAGATTGAGCATGAGTCAGAAATTAACGCTGACTGGGCCATAATGTATTCATTCATTGTACTTGTCATATAATTAACAGTATTATAATTGTTCATATATCCAACGGAATATCCATTAATACATTATTTGGCTTAATACGCTAACTCTGTAATCTTTTCCATAAAATGTACAATAAATACAAATACATAAAAAAGAATAGCACAAATTAAAAGCACAAAAACAGGACAAAAAAATTAAAAAAAACACAAAAACAAAGAGCTTTATACAAAAATATGTAAACATTGGAGGTTGCCCACCACTTTCCCACAGCGTTCTAAGGAAACAGATGGTTTCCTCCTTCACCGTACACATCAGGACTCTAATTTTTTTTTGTAAAGACTCTACTTTTTATTAAATATTAAAATGACTCTAGACCTCCAATGTCCAGGCATACATTGTTAGCAGGCAGTATGCGAGTGCGTACATGTTGTTAATTATTTATTTCACTGTATCACGTCTCATCTCCGCCACTTGATGTATCTGAAATAAAAGTTTTTAATATAAAGGAAGAAGAGTTCTTTCTGAGAGAAGGCAGTCCCGCCGAGGATGAGCGGAGCCATCAATCCAGTCGCAAGCAAGACTCGGCGTCAGCATCCCAAGCCGGCTTCCCGGTAGGCCCTCGAAGAGAATGTTGGGATTAAGGGGGAAAGAAACCTGAAGACCCTAGGGAAAAAAGTGAGCATCGGGTCACCAGAGGCAGGGTGTAAGGGCACCGGTCCGCTACATTCAGTCTTCGGGCCTGCTCATGGCAACGGGGGAGGCGCGGGAGGGTTATGCAGCTGCTGCCTTGGGAGTCATCTCCTCAGTTGATGCATGGTCAAAATATGTAAACACAAAAAGCTTTATACAAAAATATGTAAACATTGGAGGTTGCCCACCACTTTCCCACAGCGTTCTAAGGAAACAGATGGTTTCCTTCTTCACCGTACACGTCAGGACTCTAATTTTTTTTTGTAAAGACTCTACTTTTTATTAAATATTAAAATGACTCTAGACCTCCAATGTCCAGGCATACATAGTTAGCAGGCAGTATGCGAGTGCGTACATGTTGTTAATTATTTATTTCACTGTATCACGTCTCATCTCCGCCACTTGATGTATCTGAAATAAAAGTTTATTAATATAAAGGAAGAAGAGTTCTTTCTGAGAGAAGGCAGTCCCGCCGAGAATGAGCGGAGCCATCCCAAGCCGGCTTCCCGGTAGGCCCTCGAAGAGAATGTTGGGATTAAGGGGGAAAGAAACCTGAAGACCCTAGGGAAAAAAGTGAGCATCGGGTCACCAGAGGCAGGGTGTAAGGGCACCGGTCCGCTACGGTCAGTCTTCGGGCCTGCTCATGGCAACGGGGGAGGCGCGGGAGGGTTATGCAGCTGCTGCCTTGGGAGGCATCTCCTCAGTTGATGCACGGTCAAAATATGTAAGGACAAAAAATTTATATTAAAATATGTAAATACTAAACATATTTTAATTAAAGAAGGTGTTGAAAGATATTCAAGAAAGTACTAAGCGCCCTCACAAAGACAAAGAATTTGACAAACAATATATTACTACAATAGATTGAGTTGAGATATGTATGTATATAAATAAATGTAAATAAGGAAAAAAAAATACTAAGACGACCATTTTTTTCTATACTTAGAATATTTTGTGTACCTCAACATTGACTTTTTCCTCATGGAATCAGGTCCATTATAAGGTCTGGTATCTTTTCCAGATATTTTTTTATTAATATCTCCGCACCAAACATTAATATTAAAGGGCACGGCGAATTTCACAATAGATTCGGTCAAATTTTTTTTATGCTCTTGACAATTAATCCAATCAAAACATACATATTTGAAAATTGTATTTTTTATAATGGACACAAGATGTACATTTTCGCAATAATGATTTAGTACATTCTCAATGACACAACGAATATTCAAAGCGTTTAGTGCAAAATTTTTTGTTGGATAATTAAGGCTGAGCCTTTCCGTGATGCGGTATTCACGGCTCAGAATAAAGGCATTTAAGGAATCATACGGATCACCAATGCAAGATGATTTGCATTCTTTACAATTTCTAATATATTTTAACACCTTTTTTAACAAAAATCCAGCGACATAGGCGTCAATACTCATTTTTTGTATGGAAAATGAATCTAAAATTTCACCAAATTGGGCATGTATGTCCGCTATAGTTAAAAAAGACGTTAACTTTAGATTTAAAGTTGAAGATTGGGTGTAAATAAAATCTGCTATGTTAGACAGAAGGACGGTTGAATTGTCAGCTTCGCAATTCATACCCGGTGAACGTGCGGACCACAAATTACAAATCATTAATGATTTATAGGCTGCTGAAAATAAGGTAGCGGACGGATTTCGGACCCCACGACATCGTATCGAACCGAAAAAGTTTTCTAATGGATCTTGGTTTAGATATCTACATTTTAAATATTTGAAACCTATATTTTCGAGAAATTTCCACAACTCCATTATGCCGTGGATGGAAAAAATCCAGTTATTTAATACTGGAGCTAAAGTCCTAATATTTGCCCCTGTCGTCTGAAGGACGTATTTCATCGTGCGCAATATTTGCAACGACTCATTCCACAATATTGAAAGTGGGGGGAGTCATTTGATAAAGCCACATGATATTTTTTGCCCCCTTTGGGGTGAAATGAAGTTCCATTGACACTATCGAATAGTATATCAAAGAATTTCAAAACTCGTGAGTGTCCAATGGATTTTTAGTAAACGCCTCTGGATGTATATGGTTTGATGCTTCTAGGGCAGCAGACACCCTGTCACTAAAAATTTGCGAGGCAAGTTACAACTACTTTATTTAATAACTTAACTTTTTTTTTCCCTTTCAAGAAATATAAAACAAATATACATACCTTCGTTAACTCCTGGTATCCCTTTGGTAGGAATAACCTCACTGCTGGTCCCTAGGTAGAAGGTTTGTTCTGAAATAAATATATTTAACACATTAACCAAAGTTTGGAAATAAAAAGTAGAATACTTTTTCCCTTTCAACAAATATCCAGGAGCTTTGTAATAAACTTTTTGGATTCTTAAAATAAAATATTATCCAAATAGCGAACGTCTGGGGCATGCCATGTGTACCTAACTAACTAACCATCACGCCGTTTCCCGCAGCGGTAGGCAGAGAGGACGGACTGCCAAACAACTCGGTCTTGGTACACACACTTTGCCTCACTCACATTCATTCATCGTCTCATACATACTCTTCTATTATTCTTACTTTTGACATGGCCCGTCTCAAGTATCTGATTCACTGGTCAGGTAGGTACCGTAGATGCCTAAAGGCATTGGAAATGGTGCAAGTTCATTTACTCAGACCGTCCTTTATTCAGTGTGCCTAAGTATACAAAATGTACATACCTTCGTTAACTCCTGGGACTCCTTCGGCAGGAACAATCTCACTGCTGGTGCCTTCGTAGACATTTTGATCTGAAATAAATATATGTATGAATTAGCTAAAATTTTGGAACAAAAACTACTTTATTTTTTCCCTGGTAGGAACAACCACACCGATGGCCCTTGGGAAGTCATTATGCACTGAAATCAATATAATTAACCAAAGTTTGTGAACAAACCATAGCGTTATACCATTTGCGATTTTACGTTTTGCAATAATTTCTACAACTTTGTCCTCAGCAAACATGAATTAAATCTGAATAAATATAAAAAAGAATAATGATGCAAGATTACCTACCTTTATAATGTTTGACGTAATCGTGGTCCCTTGGCTTCATAATACTTAATGTCGTGAGATTTTGTCGAGTTGGGGTCTACAATGAAAAGTAAATACAGTTTTAGGCAAAAAACAACAAAATGAAACATAAAAACAAATGTAATAACGGATGAGAGATTATCACCTGCATTTTCGTCGTCATTACGACCACTAACGAAACTGACTTTCTTTAATTATGTAGTTGGGATATCTATGTCGAATCGAATATCTGTCCACACAGCTTTAACGCAGCACGGCTTTTTAAAACTTCCTCGAAGTGCTTTTGCAAGAACCATTTTAAAATCAAAATATTTACGTATTGGTATAACGCGACTGACTATTCACTCTGACAAATGCAATCATAAACCAAACCGGATATGCTGGTTCAATGGCGTATTTGTCATTTCCGTTTACCTACTATCTACAATTCAGTTCATCTATGGACCCGATATTTTTTGGAGTTACAAGGTCAATACAGAGATATACGCCCCTGCACTGAAACAATAATTGACATCTGCTCTAAATATATGATACGAAAATTGATGCAAACCAAATAAATCATTGGATTTTAATATATTTATTTTTAAATTGAGATTCTTAAAATACTGTTTTATTGGATGATATTTTTATTTTATTAACTAACCTGTTTTTTGGTACATTAAAACGATTCTAAAGTTGACTGATTTATGCAGTTTTTTTAATAATATCACATCGTAATTTAGCTAAAAAGGCTCTTTAATTAAAAAATTAAAAAATGAAGCGGCATACGTTGAGATGTTTTCTATCTAAAAATATTTTTTTTCTTTTTTTTTTCCTTTATGCATACGACACATAAGAAAAATATTTGCAGGTCGATTGAGATTTGTTGAAAACAACTATTTTCAAACAGTTATAAAGTATGAAAAATATTTTTTGTTAATATTTAATTATATTTCCTGAGATAGAACATAAATGTAACTATCATTCTTTTGGTATAACTTTTTTTTGTTTATACGGTTATGGATGTAGGCGACTTCGAAAACGCGCAAAAATCATTAAATATTGAAAAATCTCTCGTACCATCTTAAGCTAATTTAAAATGACTTTAGTCGTTTTGTTACTAGATCTGAATAGCCAGGTACTTTCCCACCTTCCTCTACCTATCTCCTCCCCCTCCCCACTTACCTCCAGCCTCACAACATAACCCAATTGGGGATGCCATAGTCTCACTGGCTCCAGGCGGGAGCAGGTGGGACTCTTGTGCGGTATTCACATTAAAAAAAACTCTGGAACATGAAGCAATATTATACTACGACAAAGATATATAGTATAACTCTATGTAGGTACAGGTACTACGAGCATCATGTTATTACCGAACAACGAAACCGAAGCTTTTCGTAGGACAACATATAATATATATTTTATAAAAAATAACGACATTAAAAAGAGACAGACAAATCCATTTATAGGAGTTAGCTTGCGAGAAAATGAGAAAGTATAATCGGTCTCCTCTTTGTGCGGTACTTCGGTAGCCTCCCCACTCTTGTTTACTTAAGTTTTCCGAAGGTTTCTCTTCTATCGCGTGTGAATCGAACACGTAAATACCTACAAACGTAAGAGTCACAACTGCTCCCAACCGCCTGCGCCAGGAGCCAATTGGGATACGTATGTTGTGAAGCTGAAGCAAGTCGGGAGGGGGAAGGAGATGGGGAAAAGAACAAATAATTTTTCATTAAGTATTCCCAAAAAATGCATTTGTTAAATTGGAACGTTTCCTATCGTTCTTTGAGTAGAAAAATAATTGTGTTTTTTGTGTACTTTAGAAAAAATATAATCGTAAAATACATTTTTTTATTATTTAGAAATGATTTTTTTAACACAGGAGGACCTGGGGAAAATAATTCCCTTTGGGACCTATGTTATCTTTGAGGATGCTATGTGGAGGGTCTTTTTATGAAAGGAGGAAGAAAAATATCTGGGAAGGTGAAATTTATAAGGGGTGGGTAGGAGTTTGAGGGTCAGTGTTTAAGTGTGACGGGTGTATGAATCTATCCCTCCCACTGCATTTTTAGAAGCAGTAACTAGTAAAACTTTTTTCCACTTAAATTTTAATGTATTAGAAAAAAATTACAGAATATTTTTGCAGTTACGAGAGATGAGAAGGTTGATAAAAATATTGAAAGAAGGGTTATTTTTTGATATTATTTATAAACTACAAAACAAACAAAAATATTCCAACGGATAAAAATTTCAATCAATCATTTATCTTAAAACCGCTATAGGTATATCTGACAAATAAAGTACAGTTTTCGATTTATAATACGCCCTTGTTCGGGACCATTCCATAGTGCGCCTCCAGATCCGAACAAACCTCACTCAATGAACCGAGCACCCCTGCTAAGTCACCAGACGTAGCGATCACTTTGGCGAAGGTGTTGGTTATCAAATAAGTGGTTCCCGGGGCGGCGGTATCCATCAATCATCTCCCTCAGCCATTCTCTCTCGATCCGACCCGCAACACGAACCACCGCCAAGATCCAAACAAATCGCAAGCCACGAACACGAGCACCCCTGCTAAGTCACCGAACGTAGCGAACCACTTTAATGGCCTATGGCGAAGGTCTTGATTATCCAATAAATGGTTCCCGGGGCGGCGGTATCCATAAATCATCGCCCTCAACCAGTCTCTCTCGATCTGGACCGCCACGTGTACAAACCTCAGGCCATGAACCCGAGCTACCCTGCTAAGTCAACAAACGTAGCGAACCACTTCAGTAACATATGACGAAAGTGTTGGTTATCCAAAAAGTGGTTCCCGGGGCGGCGGTATCCATAAATCATCTCCCTCAACCAGTCTCTCTCGATCCGGCCCGCCACGTGCACTACATTATTTTAGCCGTAAATCCAAATTTAAATATTTATGGAAAGGGCCGCGAAGAGGAAGGCTAGATTTCGAAACAAACGCAGAACGTTTAGGTATTTCGTTAAATCTTCTCTGTCCCGCTCGATACAACCTCACACACACTTACGATATTCAAAACAAGAGAACACACACTTATTGACACACTGCCCATCCCCCTTTATCCACTGTCCAGTGCCCCCACACTTCACCCGCACAGCTATGATTTACAGCTGTATTGTGGGTCTAGCATCTTTCCTATTCGGATCTTGGAAGCGCGTGAAGCCGTGCAGTCGTGCATGTACCTATCTACCTAAGCAATCCGCATAATTATTTGTTCTTCGTAGCATTTTGATTTCGCCGGACCTAGTGATTTCTCAATCAATATATTGAGAGGGTATCGACTCCAATAATCTTTTTTTTTAAATTTTTTTCCATTATATCTACACTTCAAAAGTAATTTAACATATTTTCTAAATACAGTAATTGTAAACATAAGGTACAAGTAATATTGTAATACATAGTTAGCAAAAAGTAAGTATATAATAGGCAAAAGTAGGTAATGGGAACCCACTAAGGCACTGACCGTGTGTGGGTAATATAAACAAAAATGCTATATTACATCAATGAATCGTGCACAGGGCACGGGGGTTTAGAATAACCTGTGGTTATTCCTTGCTAAATAAAACGCTTATGGATTTCGATAAGAATTATGCCCAATCACCAAACAAGATCCGGTATACACAATTAAGCAATACTCACTGTTGTGTCTCGTAGCTTGATCTTCATTCGGCAACGGTCATGGGTATATCCAAGGCGTACGATAAGATTGTTCGGTTATTAGAACCACGATGGAGTTTGAGTCACGATACGATTAAGCGGTTCACACAAAGCATTCGATAAAGACGGCGAGATAATACTTCACATTACACGCTTCCGATTGATAGAAAATAACATTTCAACGTCGAGCGAAATGTCACGTTACTATTTGTTACGATGGTTGTTGATAGACTGACGATATTGTGGTACTTGACTTAGTCCACCGTATAGGTAAGTACACTTAACGTGCGGAAGTCCAAAATCTGGGTTCCTCCGATCTGCATGGTAAATTGGAACATAAATACGTATGAAATTCATCAGCGTTATGAAACAATCAATAAGTACAAGAAAAAATGTTAATTTTGAAGTCAATGTTTAGAAATTATGGTATTTGTGAAAAAAATGAAGTAAAGACAGTGAAAAAAATTTTGTTGTTGTTGTTTATTATAGTTTCAAAAAAGTAAATAAAGTTAGTCTTGAAGTTACCGTAGATTTGAATTGAAAAGTGAAATATGAAGATTTACAAATAATTCATATTAAAAGTGTCTCAACATGTGCATCAGCCATAATTTTAATTTTTTTTAATGTAAAAGTGATATTTGAATGTGTTTTGGTAGAAGATTAAATGTTCGAGGACCCATAAAACTGCTATGTGCTTGCATTAACTTGGTATTGGTTTGTGGGGTAAAAAAATATTATTAGTACTTTTGCTACTTCTGTTTTAATTTTTTTCGAAATAATTTTTGTTTTTCAATACATATTTCATAGTCTGCAATATAAATAATTTACGAATATTTATTTATTTATTTTCGGGAAATCGACAGTTAACATTTTTCCAGTTTGTACATGTTTGTGTAGCCAAAATAAAACCAATTATGGATTTCCTCCTTGTGACTTTACCTCTGATTAAACACCACAAATAAAATAAAAAAATTAACTAATAAAATTTATAATAAAGACATGAAATCAAAAATTTTATAAAACAAAAGATTAAGTATATAAAACTTAAATTTACAAAAAACATAAAAATATCAATACATTGGTTACCATAAGAAGCCAGGTTGTAAATATAAATCTAATAAATATTGAATATTTTAGTTATTTCGGTGATTCCCGAAGTGGTTCAGGTGGACCCCCGGGGGTCCAAGGAAGACTCGACGAGGGTCAACGTTGGCGTGATAAAAAATAGGGGTCCACAAGTAGTAAGTGGGGGCCCACGAAAATTTATCAGTTTTTTATAGCAAAGAACAAAAATGTTAACTTGGCTTTACCTATCAATACACTACTCAAAAAAATAAGGGAGAAAAAAATTAAAATTTTTCGGTGATTTTTACAGGCTTTTCGGTGAAAAATGGTCATATTGAGACTTTAAAAAAAGTATTTTGAAGCTTTAAGACTTAAATTTTCGGATTTTTGGCAATTTTTTTAGAGCCACGGTTCTCATGCAATCCTAACAGATAGCGCGAAAAAATAATTTTGCAAATTTTTTGCTTTTTTGGTTCAGCAGAGGGAGCTATGGTCATGTTCCGGGAATATCATGGGTTTATAAGCCATTTTAAAAGAATTATACCAGGAGTAGCTGCAATTCACCGACAACATCTAGTAGCGACAAATTTGAGTGAGGCGGCCTACACACGATTCTGCATGCTGGCCAGCAGGAAGTGCCTGCAGAGAGCGTGGGTTTGAGCGAACTAGCGCTGTCTCGTTTGTTAAAGGGACGCTAGAACGAGACGCATGCAGGAACTCTGCGGCAGAAGTCCCTGCAGGCCAGCATGCAGTGTCGTGTGTAGATCCTATGAGAGATTGCACCAATCGCTTCAATTTGTGACATCTCGTATTTGACAGATTCTGAATTTTGTGTTTATCCCCCTTTTTAAAAACAGACATTACAAAAGATTTTTTCCAAATAGTGTGAAATTACGTTTTCTTTGAGAGAATGTGTGAATAGCAATGTCACCGAGATAATAACTTGTTCAGCACAATTAAAAATAAAATTTGAATGTAATTTATCACAACCAGCACCTTTTTGTGTTATCATTTTGCAGATATTTTAATACTTACTAAAGATGTATTAATGTTAATCAATTTAAATTTATTGAACTCATATTATTATTATTGACATTATTGGTGAGAATGTATTATGTTTGAGAAAGAACAAAAACAGATTGAAAATAAACATTTAAAAGATTGCAAATTTTTGTTGGCCATCACTTAAAGAAAAGTTTCCACGGAACATGTTATTAGGTATATCCTTCGATCAAGTATTGTCTAGATATGCCCTATCTTAGTAGCGAGCCAGTAAAATTGACGCCGTGTAGGTAAATGTTAACAATACAACTCTTGTACGTATTCCAGCGCCTCGCCTCGAAGTTCGTAAATCCGATCACAAAGTTCATTCTCAAATCCCATTATGTAGTTTCATCATTGATGAACCAATCATATGTCGCGCGTGACGTATTATGGAGATGAATTTATCAATCCTACTTGGTATAAACTAGCCGTACACGCTCGTAAAGAAAATAACCCGAGAGCGTTCATGGTGTGACAAGAGGTGTTCTTTTAATTTTAAACAAACGTCGAGCAAATACGTCACGAAACCAAAGAAAGGGCTGAATTGGGAGAGGATTAATAAATAACATGAAACATTTTAGTTTTCATTTTTAATTTTTACATTCTGAACAAGTCCTCTAGAACCAAAAACGGTAGGTAAACCTACATTTTTATTATTGGGCAAAGGTTTTATCTTAGTGAAAAATATTTGGTAAATAAATAGTAAATAACCACTTGGAAAGACCCATTGCAGGGGTGTTAGTTACCCAATAAATGGTGGTTATGGGTTTCTCCCAACCGCCTGGAACCAGTTAGACTATGGCATCCCCAATTGGGGATGTGAGGCTGATTGTAGTGGGGAGGGGAAGGAGATGGGTTAGAGCAGCCGATTTCTATTTAGTTCAGTCAAGGAAGGAGGTGTAGAGTGCGTGAGCAGGAACCTAAGCGATTCCTTCAGAAACTTGTTCAGGGTGCTTAGGGTGTGAACATACTAATAGTCCTGACGTCTAGGTGGTGAGCTAGGGGAGGAAGGGGGGGGGGGAAGGTCCCAACTTTCGGATGTGCGCTTATATCTCGAAAACGGTGCGTCGCAGAGGACAATTTTCTTATAATAAGTAAAAGCTCATAAAATTATGTACAACTTTTATTCTATACGTAATTTTCTAAATCCAAGCTGAAAATAAATTAAATCCAAGTCTAAGTCCCACAATCTGTTACAAACAAAAGTGATGTGTCAGTAATAAGATAAAAACAGCTTTTTCTGAAAATGACGACAATTTACTAAAAAACTTAAAATTGCTGTAAATATTTACTGGTTAGAGATTAATTTGCATATGTTTATTCTAAAAGGGAAATAAATTCTTTACAACTTCTTTCAAATAAATTTCTTTCATTGATGAATATTTTAGACGATATGAAGGAATGTTTGATTCAAAATGTGAGGTAAAATGATTTTTTTCGAAAATGTCTACATTTGTGGAGCGTGAAGTTTCTGTAGTAATCGCTTAGGTTCCTGCTCACGCACTCTACAACACCTTTTGGACCTTTCATTGACTGGACTAATTGTGGGATATTCCTTCGAAACTTCGAGGCAGAAATCTACCAGAAACGTTTTTTTTTTCAAAGTAAGTTTTCAGCTAAAAAATAATTGATACTTAGTCTTCTCCCACTAGCTCAATCGGAGAGTTATTTGCGGTGTTTTCAGTTTGTTGATGATCGATTAGGGAAACCACCAAACAAGGTTGGAAAATGAAAAGATTGGTACATAAAATAAAGAAATGTTTATTAATAAAACCATGTCTTTTGATATACAAATGCCCCTTTAGAGACATTGCAGCAAATGATTTTATGACGCTTCTAGGAAAAGTTTTAATCTCTTTATGGACGGATCTGGAAGCTTATTTACTGATTTTAAAATTTGGTTTATCGGAAGCAGATTTTTGAACAAACCAAAGCTTGTAACAAGAATTAAATTTACGTTACCCATCGCGTTGTTGCATCGCAGCCTGGGCAAGGGACGGCGAAATTTGACTTTGAGCCTTTTTAAAAATACATTGAAACAGCCATGGCAATGTAGGTTTTTTACGATCAACATTCTTCAAAGCACATCTTCTTTAAATCTACAAAAAAAACGTCGTCCGTATAGAGATTAAACATTAAAAACCTAGGCAAAAGTTACGCAGTTCACACAAGAGTTTATAGTTTACAAAAATACAGTGCATAAACATAATCTTAACAGAAGCATCAGCAGCAACGCCAATACACCGCCAAGGCACCCGGAATGTTGGTTTTCTCAGCTCTCTATGTCGTAAAGAAGTGCGAGGAGAGATGACCCTTGTTCGTCGGGGCATTTGGAGTGGGGGTCCCCGGCAAACGACTCGAGAGGAGCGACAACATGAAAGCAAAATAATAGAAGTTTAAAAAAGTACAAATAAAAGGGATTCATTAGGCTGTTAAGTCGGCTAAGGAAAAATAAACAGTGATCAATGAACCACAAGCATCAAATGACAAAATTCGTTTCTTAACACTACTTTCCGATAATTTATTTATTTGACATAATATCTAACATTTTTAAATACAATTCAGCAATGTCGGCCTCACTGGGTAGCTCACCTGCGCTGAGGCCTCCATTTTATAAAACAAAAAATTATTCATATTACATTAAAAATAATATAAAAATAATGCTGCATAAAAAAAGCTAAAATTAAACTAAAAATATAAATTTATAATTTAGGTAAAATGTATTTTTTTTAATGATGTGTTTTATATTTATTTTTGTGTGTTACGTGTTTGTGTTTTATTCTTATTATGTAATGAGATTTTGGAATATTGTCTTTTTTGTTCTTTAATCCAATTTTTAATTTTGAGTATGAATTTATTTTTGTTTTCTTCAATTTTATTTTCAAGGGTAAGACTGTTGAATGCTTTTATAGCATGATTTTATAGTGGCTTTTTCCAAAGCTTGTATTTACTGTCGGAGTTTTTATTTTATTTTCGTACGATTGTCTTACTGGTCTGTTAGTGATATTTTGAGATTGTTGAAATTTGTTTTTTTGGTCGAAAATGTAGTTTAGTAGAGTTTTATTTTCTATTTTATTTTTTTATTTTACTAGGAACATTTACAGGTTTATAACATTACATGCATTAAACAAAACAATAAATTATAATAATTAGGTTACAACCCAATAACAAATGTTCACATCATGCCCAAATAATAAATAAAAAGTCAATAATTATTAACTTTTTTGCCTAATATTACAGAGATAGGAACTAGATAAACAATCTAAACATAGTCTATATATACTGTCTAATACTGTGTGATACATAAAAGATACAGATAAGATAAGATAAAAAGTAAAGTGATAGTACTCACAAAACAATAGTAAAATGTGTGCCAGTTTTATGGCTATTTAAATAAAAAAATATTTATAAAACAAAAAAAAACAAAAAAATTGAAAAAAAAACCAGACTTAAAGTGGAAAAATAATATATATACGCACATGGACGTGATTGACAAAGTGCAAAGTATATTATTTTCATTTGTTTTATTTTATATATGTATGTTCCTTATGTTTAGGAAAATGTGTATTGTTTTGGGGAGTTTATTTGTGATTTGTTTGATATGATGCGTCCATTTTAGGTTATGGTCAATTACGATTCCTAGATACTTTATTTGTTCTGTTTTTTCTAGAGAAGGGCAATTGCAGATGTTGTTATTTAAACATTCGCGTATTTTTATGGTGTTTGTGTTGTTTTTCGGTTGTCCCGTGTTGTTTATACTGTGAAAGAGTTGATTTCTAATTCATTGGAATATCACCTTTAACGTAAATTTTAATTACCCGCCTTGAAAAAGTATAGTTTTATTAATTTTTCGAAGAAAACTTCTTCTAAAAGGTTGTTACTTTGTGATGTCATTATTTATTTATTAAAAGAAAATAACTTAGTTTACATCACTTTATTTGTTATACTTTATAATATCAACATGTTTCGTGAACCATGTTCACTTCTTCAGGAATAAAAGTATACTAAAGTTAAAAAAATAATTATAGATTACATATGGAGAGAAGAAATTGAAGGAGGGGGAAGGGTTGACAATGGTGGGAATTTCGAAGAATTGGGGATTACCAAGCTATTAGAAGTAAAAGGCCGGTTAAGTGGGAAGATATTTAAAACAGGGTTAACAAAAATTTTTTGCTTATTAATTATGTCAGCTTTGGAATTAACATTTTTTCTTATTTCTAAAATTTCTAAATTATTGATTTGCGATGTTTTATATCCTGTATGTAATATTTGAAGACCTGAATTTATGTCAAAGCTATGATCATATTTTAATAAATGGTCTGCGAACTCAGAATCGCTATTGCCATTTAGTGCTCTGAGGTGCTCTTTAACCCTAATCTCAAAGTTTCTATAAGTCCTACCTATATAAAACGAACTACAATCATTACAATTGAGTTTGTAAACCCCTGATTTTTTTGTTTTAATTTCCTTATCTTTATTGTTGAGTATATATTTATTCAGTTTGTTATTTGTGTAAAACGCTGGTTGAATAGTACCGGGAATATTTTTACTAATAATTTTTGACGTATCGTTGTCGACAAATAAAATTCTACGCCAATGTTTATTGTTATCTTTAGAAATAGGGTAAATATATAATTTGAAAAAATTCTGTTTAATTTTTTTATTTAGTATTTCATCTATCAAATTAGTAGAATAGCCATTATTAATTGCTATTTGCTTTATGAGATTTAATTCAAAATTATAGTTAAGAGCTGACAAAGGAATTGTAATTAGTCTATTAATCATAGAGTGGAAAGCCGCTAGTTTTTGAGAAAAGGGATGATTAGAAGAATTATGTATAACAATATCAGTATACGTATCTTTACGGAAAATATTGAAATCTATTTTTGTACCTGTTAATGTTAAATTTAAATCTAAGAAATTTAAGCTCTTATCTTTACCAATTTCCAATGTAAATTTAATGTTTTTGTGTAATTTATTTAAAAAATTTAAGAACACGTTCAATTGTCTTTCTGAACCTAACCAAATGCAAAATATATCGTCAACATATCTTTTCCAACAATACACATTTTTAAGTAATAACGCACCGCTATTAAAATTTTTATTTTCTAAATTATTTACAAAAATATCGGAAATCAAAGGACTCGTACTACTTCCCATAGCTAAGCCATCCTTTTGTTTAAATATAGTATTATTAAATTGAAAGTAATTTTGTTTAAAAATAACATCAAATAATAAAGTAAAATCATGAATTAGGTCTTTCGGCAAAGTTGAAGAATTTAACAAATTATAAATAATGGTTTTACTCTCTTCTATTGGAATACTTGGAAATAAATTAACTATATCGAAAGAAACTAACATAGCATGGTTAGGGATTTCCAAATCCTTTAAATAATTAACCAATTCTAATGAATTCTTAACGGTGTATGTTGGTTGGAAAACATTAGTATTAATAATTACATTATTTAATGTTGATGCTACTTTGAAAGTTGGGGCATTACAATTAGAAACGACTGGCATAATTGGTTTATTCAATTTATGTATTTTTAACAGACTATAAAGCTTAGGAATCTGTGGGTTACTTAAAATTAATTTTTTATCATTTTTCAACTTTACAAAAATGTCACTTTTACAATTTTTTACTGCTTGTTTCAACATGTCTTGACACTTATTAATTGGGTTAATATGTATAATTTCGAAATTGTCTCCTTGCAATTAGGCCAGTCGTTTCTAATTGTAATGCCCCAACTTTCAAAGTAGCATCAACATTAAATAATGTAATTATTAATACTAATGTTTTCCAACCAACATACACCGTTAAGAATTCATTAGAATTGGTTAATTATTTAAAGGATTTGGAAATCCCTAACCATGCTATGTTAGTTTCTTTCGATATAGTTAATTTATTTCCAAGTATTCCAATAGAAGAGAGTAAAACCATTATTTATAATTTGTTAAATTCTTCAACTTTGCCGAAAGACCTAATTCATGATTTTACTTTATTATTTGATGTTATTTTTAAACAAAATTACTTTCAATTTAATAATACTATATTTAAACAAAAGGATGGCTTAGCTATGGGAAGTAGTACGAGTCCTTTGATTTCCGATATTTTTGTAAATAATTTAGAAAATAAAATTTTTAATAGCGGTGCGTTATTAATTAAAAATGTGTATTGTTGGAAAAGATATGTTGACGATATATTTTGCATTTGGTTAGGTTCAGAAAGACAATTGAACGTGTTCTTAAATTTTTTAAATAAATTACACAAAAACATTAAATTTACATTGGAAATTGGTAAAGATAAGAGCTTAAATTTCTTAGATTTAAATTTAACATTAACAGGTACAAAAATAGATTTCAATATTTTCCGTAAAGATACGTATACTGATATTGTTATACATAATTCTTCTAATCATCCCTTTTCTCAAAAACTAGCGGCTTTCCACTCTATGATTAATAGACTAATTACAATTCCTTTGTCAGCTCTTAACTATAATTTTGAATTAAATCTCATAAAGCAAATAGCAATTAATAATGGCTATTCTACTAATTTGATAGATGAAATACTAAATAAAAAAATTAAACAGAATTTTTTCAAATTATATATTTACCCTATTTCTAAAGATAACAATAAACATTGGCGTAGAATTTTATTTGTCGACAACGATACGTCAAAAATTATTAGTAAAAATATTCCCGGTACTATTCAACCAGCGTTTTACACAAATAACAAACTGAATAAATATATACTCAACAATAAAGATAAGGAAATTAAAACAAAAAAATCAGGGGTTTACAAACTCAATTGTAATGATTGTAGTTCGTTTTATATAGGTAGGACTTATAGAAACTTTGAGATTAGGGTTAAAGAGCACCTCAGAGCACTAAATGGCAATAGCGATTCTGAGTTCGCAGACTATTTATTAAAATATGATCATAGCTTTGACATAAATTCAGGTCTTCAAATATTACATACAGGATATAAAACATCGCAAATCAATAATTTAGAAATTTTAGAAATAAGAAAAAATGTTAATTCCAAAGCTGACATAATTAATAAGCAAAAAATTTTTGTTAACCCTGTTTTAAATATCTTCCCACTTAACCGGCCTTTTACTTCTAATAGCTTGGTAATCCCCAATTCTTCGAAATTCCCACCATTGTCAACCCTTCCCCCTCCTTCAATTTCTTCTCTCCATATGTAATCTATAATTATTTTTTTAACTTTAGTATACTTTTATTCCTGAAGAAGTGAACATGGTTCACGAAACATGTTGATATTATAAAGTATAACAAATAAAGTGATGTAAACTAAGTTATTTTCTTTTAATAAATAAATAATGACATCACAAAGTAACAACCTTTTAGAAGAAGTTTTCTTCGAAAAATTAATATTTGCGAGTACGGCAACGAAGGCTAAAGTGTATAAAAAGTTATTGATTAAATATAGATTAATGTGTTTAAACATATATTTTCTCCGGACATGTTTAAAATATCAAGTGATACCAAATTACGTAAATTTTAAGTTTAAATCATCTTCAAATGCGGCAAAAAAAGCCAAAGTGTGTTGGGTAAAAGAGGACTTAAAAAGTGGTTATAAAAAACGAAACGTCATTAAACTTCAACTTAAATTCTTACATATGGAATTAGCAAGTTTATTACACCCAGTGGAATGGGATTTGTTTGATGATCAAGTTAGATCTACTGCAAGTATCAAAGCATACAAAAAGAAACTTGTTCTAGACAAAAAAATTAAAAAATTGTGTGATAATAATAAAAAACTAAATTCGGAAGCATTAAAAACTGAAATAAATCAATATAAATTCCATAATCGAGTGATTAACATGTCTAATCATGAGTTCGCGGAGGAAGAGTTAAAATTATTAAATAAAGGACTTAATCATAACTTGCATTACAGTTCAAAAGTTAAAAATAAGGTAGAACTGGAGTTATTAGCAGTGGATTTGGACAATGCGCTAAATAAACAACCTAAATCATTTCATTATAAATGTGCCGAAGTGATAAAAAACATTAACATGAAAACAGTTTCAAATCGTGATATAAACCAAAGTATTAACGCGAACTTAAATATTGCTAAGAATATTTCAAAAATTGTGAAGGAAGAAGATTTAATCGTTACAAAGGCTGATAAAGGGAATAGTGTTATTATTATGGATAGAGGTGATTACATAACCAAGACTATGGACTTTCTGCAAGGAGACAATTTCGAAATTATCCATATTAACCCAATTAATAAGTGTCAAGACATGTTGAAACAAGCAGTAAAAAATTGTAAAAGTGACATTTTTGTAAAGTTGAAAAATGATAAAAAATTAATTTTAAGTAACCCACAGATTCCTAAGCTTTATAGTCTGTTAAAAATACATAGATTGAATAAACCAATTAGGCCAGTCGTTTCTAATTGTAATGCCCCAACTTTCAAAGTAGCATCAACATTAAATAATGTAATTATTAATACTAATGTTTTCCAACCAACATACACCGTTAAGAATTCATTAGAATTGGTTAATTATTTAAAGGATTTGGAAATCCCTAACCATGCTATGTTAGTTTCTTTCGATATAGTTAATTTATTTCCAAGTATTCCAATAGAAGAGAGTAAAACCATTATTTATAATTTGTTAAATTCTTCAACTTTGCCGAAAGACCTAATTCATGATTTTACTTTATTATTTGATGTTATTTTTAAACAAAATTACTTTCAATTTAATAATACTATATTTAAACAAAAGGATGGCTTAGCTATGGGAAGTAGTACGAGTCCTTTGATTTCCGATATTTTTGTAAATAATTTAGAAAATAAAAATTTTAATAGCGGTGCGTTATTACTTAAAAATGTGTATTGTTGGAAAAGATATGTTGACGATATATTTTGCATTTGGTTAGGTTCAGAAAGACAATTGAACATGTTCTTAAATTTTTTAAATAAATTACACAAAAACATTAAATTTACATTGGAAATTGGTAAAGATAAGAGCTTAAATTTCTTAGATTTAAATTTAACATTAACAGGTACAAAAATAGATTTCAATATTTTCCGTAAAGATACGTATACTGATATTGTTATACATAATTCTTCTAATCATCCCTTTTCTCAAAAACTAGCGGCTTTCCACTCTATGATTAATAGACTAATTACAATTCCTTTGTCAGCTCTTAACTATAATTTTGAATTAAATCTCATAAAGCAAATAGCAATTAATAATGGCTATTCTACTAATTTGATAGATGAAATACTAAATAAAAAAATTAAACAGAATTTTTTCAAATTATATATTTACCCTATTTCTAAAGATAACAATAAACATTGGCGTAGAATTTTATTTGTCGACAACGATACGTCAAAAATTATTAGTAAAAATATTCCCGGTACTATTCAACCAGCGTTTTACACAAATAACAAACTGAAGAAATATATACTCAACAATAAAGATAAGGAAATTAAAACAAAAAAATCAGGGGTTTACAAACTCAATTGCAATGATTGTAGTTCGTTTTATATAGGTAGGACTTATAGAAACTTTGAGATTAGGGTTAAAGAGCACCTCAGAGCACTAAATGGCAATAGCGATTCTGAGTTCGCAGACCATTTATTAAAATATGATCATAGCTTTGACATAAATTCAGGTCTTCAAATATTACATACAGGATATAAAACATCGCAAATCAATAATTTAGAAATTTTAGAAATAAGAAAAAATGTTAATTCCAAAGCTGACATAATTAATAAGCAAAAAATTTTTGTTAACCCTGTTTTAAATATCTTCCCACTTAACCGGCCTTTTACTTCTAATAGCTTGGTAATCCCCAATTCTTCGAAATTCCCACCATTGTCAACCCTTCCCCCTCCTTCAATTTCTTCTCTCCATATGTAATCTATAATTATTTTTTTAACTTTAGTATACTTTTATTCCTGAAGAAGTGAACATGGTTCACGAAACATGTTGATATTATAAAGTATAACAAATAAAGTGATGTAAACTAAGTTATTTTCTTTTAATAAATAGTTTTATTGAACACTTGCCTTTTGCTAGCAAGCTAATATTGACATATCTTTCAATTATTGCTCGTATTAAATGTAATCTATGATTATGTGTAGCGGGTTGGTCCATTGAATGAATATTGAGGGAATCAAAAATGTTTGACTCTAAGAAATTTTGTAAAATTTTGGTTGCTATATAAGAACTTGTATATTTAGGCATTATAGTTTTTCCATCGTTTTCATTTAGAAGTTTCCTAATTACCGATTCACATTTAAGGCAGGTTTCAAACACATCCAAAGATGGATAGCATAACCCTCCTTTGTCTCGGACTATTATAAATTTGTGAAACCACATCTTGGTTTTGGCAGTGAGACTATCGATGCATTCTTTACATTTTATTTTTTTTGTTAATCCTCTCGCCACAAATCCCGAAATATAACCTACTATTTGGCGACTATTGCCAGGTAATCTCAAAACGGTTTCGTCTAAATCAATGAAATCTATCACATTCAAGTTTTCAATAAATTCTTCATCGGAAGACATACCGGTTGTTGTTACATTTATATTTTGAATGGGTGTACTACTTGAACAGTTTAATAGGGTTATATTTTCAAGGGGATTGCAATTACCGCTAAATGCTGATGTTAGCTGAAGATGGCCGAGGAGTTTTTTATAAATGCTTTTAAACTGTCGAGCATTCGGGTTATTGTTGTGGCCTCCATGTGATCTTATATTGCCGAATAATAACTCTATATGATCTTGGCTTAATTTGTAAGAAGGTAAAAATTTTAAATAATGTTCCTCAATTAAATTTTTATATAAATGTTTCAGACTTTGTATGCATACCACAAATCCTAAGAAGCCGGTTTTGTTTAAACTGTCTACGAGGAGTTTTTCGGTTTTTGTTATTTCAAATGTTTTACTTTGTTTATTCATCCTTTTAGTTACTACAATGATTTTTAAAGTGTTAAAATAATCAATCAGTGGCTTCATCTAAAAAATTAAATACAGTTCTTTTATTTAAGGGAGACAAAGGTTGCTGGAATCCAAATTTTTTAAGATTTCGTGAGTTTAAAACGTCGAAGAGGTCATTAAAGATTTTAACAAATTTGCATGTGGCTTCTGAATCTTTGTAAGACGGCATTTTTAAATCTTCTCTACAAAATTCTATTGCTTTGGCAACACTTCGGCTTAATAATTGAGTTGCCAGTTTGACTTTCATTATTTGACTTCTGAAAAAAATGTGTTGGTAAGTTATTTTAGTGGCGAAATGAAGGCCTTGCTCCTCTTGGGTCCTATTAAGTTTTACGAAAAATTCCCATCGCGCCTCCTTGCCCTCTTTGTCGATAATTTTTTTTTTTTTTTCAAATGTATTTCTGACTAACTTTATCATATGGCAAGCATCTAAAAATACAGCAACCTCTTTTCCAGTAGATGGGTGGGGGAAGGTAGTTTTAAAATTTTTGGTATCATCAATTTTACAACCAAGCACTTTCATTGTCAAAATATTGGCTCTACACCCATCAAAAGTCACGGAAACGGTTTCGATTCCTACCTCGTGACATTTTTGCAAACAAAGTCTAATTATTGTAATAAAACGCAGCTTGTTTCGTGAGAACTGATAAGAGACTTTATTTACGTGAATAACAAAAAACAATCAGTTTGCTATAATTATGGGCCACAAGATGGCGCTAGTAGTAATCTATATTTAGCCTTTTATAATACTCCCTCTCAAAATACAGATTACAAGAACATATAACAAAATAAAATTATACTTTAACAATTCCTAAAGCATTTAAATGTTTATAATGTTTTACTGCACCTAAGCTCTTAGTAAGCATGTCTGCAGGCATATCTGACGTACGCAAATAATTAACACTGACAATGTTTTCCATTATCATTTCTCTACAATAATGATATCTGACATCGATATGCTTAGTTTTATTATGAAAAACAGGGTTTAACAATAGTTTTTGCGCACTTATGCTGTCATTGTATATGATAATCTTATACAATTTTTTGGTTACTTCATATTGCAAGTTTCTTAAATATACTGCTTCTTTGCAGGCCTCAGAAATTGACACATATTCAGCTTCTGTACTAGAAAGTGCAACACATTTTTGCTTACTACAGCTCCAAGATATAACAGATCCTGATAAAGTATAACAAAATCCAGAATATGATTTTCTATCGTTAATATCATTGCTCCAGTCTGCATCTACATAGCCTTCAATATTAACATTGTTGCCTTTAGTATATTTTAAACCTAAATCTTTCGTATTTTTTAAATATCTTAATACTCTTTTTGCATAAAGCCACTGCTCTTGAGTATTACAATTATTAAATTGACTTAAATATGACACTGCATAAGCTATATCGGGCCGTGTAAGTACAACTAAATACATTAAGCTCCCAATAAGCTCCTGGTAGGGATTCTGACTTTTACAATTATTCTCCTTTTTACTTTTTAAATTTGCCTCCATTGGAGTATTAATTGTTTTACAATCGGTCATATTAAGCTTAGACAGTAATTTATCAATATATTTCTCTTGACTTAAAGTAACAGTACAATTTTTTTTATCAAAACCAATTGACATGCCAAGACATTCCTTTACAATTCCTAAGTCTTTTAACTCAAAATTATTACTTAACATGTTTTTAAGATGATGAGCTTCAATTTTGTTATTTGAAAAAACAAAAAAATCATCAACATACAATGTCACGATAGTTATACTACTACCAACAATTTTTATATACAAACATGGTTCTATCTTAGATTTAACGTAACCATCAGCTAACATACAAGTATCGACCTTCTTGTACCATACTCGGGATGACTGTTTAAGACCATATATAGCCTTGTTTAATTTAAGAATCTTTTTATCATCTGTACAGACAAAACCTATAGGTTTTTGCATATATATAGTCTCAGACAGGTCCCCATTTAAGAAAGCTGTTTTCACATCAAGGTGAGTCACATCCAGATTCAATTGCACTGATAATGCAAATAACAATCTAAGCGTTGTATGTCGCACAACAGGGGAAAAAGTTTCACTGTAGTCCACCCCATATTTTTGAGAACACCCTTTAGCCACAAGCCTGGCTCGATACCGGACATTATTTTCAGAATCGCACTTCTTTTTTAGGACCCACTTGCACTTCACTATATTTCCACTTACAGGAATATCAACAAGACTCCAAGCGTTGTTGTCTTCAAAACTTTTCAGCTCTTCTTTGATAGCCTGTTCCCAATGCTCCTTTTCTGGTCCCTGCAGTGCTTCTTCTAATGTCATTTCATCACTTAGAGATTTATTATATTCTTCTGTACACATAAATCCATATCTATCGGGTTGTTTTCTCTCTCTTTCTGGAAATGTTTTTAATGTGATGTCGGATTGTGAGTCCTCTTCTGACCTCATGGACTCCTCATCAGGTTTCATCCATATCATGAGCACTCTCCATAGAAACAAATGAATCCTCTCTACTTGTGTCTGATGGATCTCCCTCTGAAGACTGAGACGGTCTACTTATTTCCGGTTTGTCATCTATTACTTCTGTTTCTATCATATTCTCTTCACGTGAGTTGTTTTCTTTTATAATGATGACATCACGACTTGTTGTGATTACCCGTGTTGAAGGATTGTATACTCTGTATCCTTTAACATCCTCAGGATAACCGACAAGTATACATTGTTCAGATTTCTTGTCCCACTTACGTCTTTTCTCCTTAGGTATGTGTTTCATGATAGTACTACCGAAAATTCTTATGTGACCAAGGTTTGGTTTGGAACCTGTCCATAACTCATACGGTGTACGATTATTCAATCCATTTTTCACAATTCTATTCTGTAAATAAACACCAGTGTTCACGGCTTCTGCCCAAAACTCCTTGCCAAGTTTAGCTTCGAACAAAAGACATTTGGCTTTTTCTATGATAGTTCTATTCATACGTTCACAAAGCCCGTTTTGTTCGGGTGTATAAGGATTCGTTCTCTGATGAATAATTCCAGTTTTCTTTAAATAATTATCAAAGTCCTTATTACAAAATTCTCTGCCATTATCACTTCTAAGAATTTTAATTCTATTTGACGTTGAATTCTCAACCCTTGCTTTGTACTCTTTAAAATACTGTAAAGCTTCATTCTTATTTTTCAAAAAATAAACATGTGTAATGCGGCTGTGATCATCAACAAAAATGAGGAAATACCTGGATCCTCCTAGGGATATATTCTCCATCGGACCACAGATATCGCAGTGTACTACATCCAATAGCTCAGTACTCCTGTTCCCTTCATGAGAAAATGGCAATCGACTTTGCTTTCCTTCGCAGCACACAATACAGTTGGACTTGTTGATGTTGGCCTTCTCAGAGAGTTTAACTCCCTCCACAGCATTCTGCATTTTATTCAAGCTATAACTGTTTACATGTCCTAGTCTCCGGTGCCAAACATCTGGAGACTCAGCCACCGCTGCGACCAAACAAATAGAAGTGTTCAATTTATACACTCCATTCACAAGTGAAGCAGTAGCCACTAGGGTGTCCTGTTTATTAAGTATTTCACACCCTTTGCTTGTAAAATGCACCTTGTTCCCCTGTTTTATCAATTGACTCACTGACAACAAGTTAGTAGATAACTGGGGAACACATAACACTTTTTTAACGGTTATGTTAAAATCGCATTCTTCAGTTGACGTAGTTATGTTTACGTTTCCACAACATTCCACTGGGATTTTATTCTGGCTAGCAACCATTATTTCTTTGGCAAAACCAGAATAACACACGTCGATCATCCAATTTTTATTGCCTGTCAAATGTGAACTGGCGCCAGAATCAACAAACCAGCCACTCTTGTCAAATGTTCCATTAAAAAACACGGCACTAAACGCGTTAGATGTTTTTGAACCTTGCGTATTCTTAGAAGAATTATCCATAATAGTGCACTGATTGCGATAGTGGCCAAATTGCTTGCAACCATAACATTTGACGTTTGATTTTCCTTTGACAGATGTTGACACTTGTGCATCTCTGCGATCTTTATTAGACATAGATTGTGGCATAGACTTTACATTCCTCGAACGCTGATTGGACTTATTGCGGAAACACGCAAATGCATTATTAACATCACTGTCTTCTTCCGGTTCCATATCCAACAACTTTGTTTTAATGGCGTCGGTTGTAATTACCATATTTGAATTTTCGATCGCCATTATCATAGGCGCATATCTTTCAGATAAACCAGCTAACATTATAGAACAAATCCATTCGTCGTTTATTCCAAATCCTGTTCCTTGTAATTTCTGACCCACTTCTACAATCTGTGTCACATACGACGTCATCGAAGTGCAACTTTCTAATCGAATAGATATGAGATTCCTCAGGAGGCTGATTTTTCTACAAAATCCCGAGTCATCAAATAGCATCTTCAATTTATCCCACAATTCTTTCGATGTTCTGACGTTTTTTATATGAACGTAAAGTGCCGGGTCAATTGTCAAGATCAGCTTTGCTTTTGTCTTCGCATCATCTGCATCTGCTGGCGGCTTATTGGGCTCAGGTTTTATACACAAAACCATTCCTTCCAATACGAGATAATTCTCAGCTGCGAAGCTCCACTGCCCATAGTTCTGGCGTCCAATAAGTTTGGGGACGCTAACGAGGTAGTTCGAAATAGACGCCATTATCAGTCACTGACGTTCACTTTTCGAAACGCAGTCCGTTATAACTCACTTTTTTACTAGACACACTGTCTTTTTGTAAAACACAGAGATTACTGTTCATCAAACTGATAATACTGACAATAAACTCAATAACTGGTAAATTACATGGGTTTCTGGGCCCATAACCTGTAATAAAACGCAGCTTGTTTCGTGAGAACTGATAAGAGACTTTATTTACGTGAATAACAAAAAACAATCAGTTTGCTATAATTATGGGCCACAAGATGGCGCTAGTAGTAATCTATATTTAGCCTTTTATAATAATTATGCGTGCTCTTTGCTTTGCAACTAATCCATTTATAAGAAAATAACCTAGAGGAAGTTTCTAATTTTGATTAATGCACACTAACAGCAGGACATATTTCTCCTTAGCCAAGACTTTCTCTTTATCATTTACTCCCATTCCCATGTCTAGAAAACCTTGATACTTTTTACCGTCCCATATTTTTTGGTGCCTGATAGCCATTTAATCAACCGTTAAATTACATATTAATTTTAAATCTATATTATCTGTTTTTTTTTTAAGTGCACTAAATGCTTCAGCTGTAAAACCGGGATTACCGTTGAAATTTCCGTACCATTTAGAAAGTGTCCGGGAATGGGGAAGACATGAATCAAACACTTTTCGCGTGTATTTGTACGCAGCAGGGGAATAAAAATTAAGTGTTAATGCCAGCTTACGGAGTGCAGGAGGGTATTGTTTAAATGGTTTGATTTTATTTTTAACGTTTTTTAGGTATAAGCTCTGAAATACTTCAGCAGTTTCAGTATTTGGTGATATTTGTGATATTATTTCTTTAAAAGGACTAACCCTTTTTTCCAAGACAATGTTTTTAAATGATGATACTTTTTTTTAATCTTGCGTTTTGTCGCTGCAATAATTTTATTTTACATTGGGCTTTTTTTTAATAAAACACACTTTCTTTCCAACTTATATGCGAGTTGTTTTTCTCTTAGTGTTTCAATTAATGGTGGTATAGAAATAATTGATTCGTTGACATTATCGGATTCTCCTTTTGCTTGTTTTAAATCTGATCTATGAGCTTGAATGAAAGGTACACAAGAAAAATGAGAAAAAGAATCACTTACGCACATCGGTTCTTGCAATTCTGGTATTGGAGCCGGGTCGTCGATTACGGTGGAAGTTTCAGCAGGATCGTGAACCACTATTGTTGGAGGAGAAACAATTCTCTTCGCATGCTCTGTGGCCGTGGCGGATAACGATCGCCCGAAATCAGCCTGAAAACAACATTATCAATCAACACTTGACCAACCCTCGATAAATTTGCTTAAGTTTTCACATAAAAAACAAACAAAATAATTACCGGATAAACAGGCAAAGCTTTGCAATCTAATCGTCGAAGGCCGCTTGTAGTTATGTGTATGTGTTTAGGATGGAAATGATTCGAACACACACGGTTTCCTGCTGACGGTATCCACTTGCTATCACACTGTTGAATTCGAATTGCTTTTATCCATTTCTCCAATTTTTCCGTTTTTTTGGGAAACCTAAAAAAAAAAGTCATTTTATGAGCAATTATCAGGATGTATACAGAAAATATTTATCCCTATACCTAACTTATTGCATTAAAAATATTGAAAACCTTCTTGAACTTGCCTTTTCATATACAGCATGTCCGCTATAGCAATAGTAATCACAATGGGGGTTTTCGCAAACTATGAATACCGTTAAAAACGTTTAGAAGATTTTAAGATTATTATTCTGATTGTGATTATCGTACTAATATGTAATTTTAATATTTTCATTCATAATTATTGATTTCAAAAATGATCTAAACGATTCCAACTGGGCAATATCGACATAATACAACCCTGTTTAGCGAATCAGCCAGTCAGCCGAAAAAAACGCACACTTGCTCAGAAGTAACACGAAGGCAGGCCGTGGCCCATACCAACACGTGTCAATATTGTGAACTGTTGTTGTTTTATCTGTGTATGTCAATGTATTAGTGAACGAACCTAAGGAACCGAAGCGCGAATGACGTCAGAAATATTGCTTGACAAATTTTAAAAACTATCATTTAATTCACTTTTATGAATGCGGTGTGTAAATGCGATCTGTAACACATATATTTTCTTCTGTATTCTGATAGCTGACTACGTTACCTACAAAAATAAAGTCCGCGGCGTGTACCTTGTAAAATATTCGGTAGTGGTATATTTTGGTGTTTGAAAAAATTTACCCCCGTCTGGACGGCTGGCAATGCAAATTAGTTTCAGTGTAGACCTTACAGTTCGATAAAAGATACAACACTTAAGAACTGTGCGATCTAAACGCTACAATATGATGCATATACTTTTTCATAAATGGGCCGTGAGCCAATTTTATTCTGGTTTCGGGAGTTTTAGGAGCCATGATGATTTTTATAAGGCCTGTCTAGGTACATCATACGTCAATGGGTATATCAGAGGAAGATTGTTTCGATTTCACGAAAGTCCAAAAATATTTCACATTATTCTTTGTGTTTAACTCAGCATTATTTATATGGATTGAAAGTAACATTATGTGTTCGCAGGAATAAGTTTGAGTAATATCATAATAGTCATATGAAAAAATATTATATTACGTATTGTAAAAAATGTGATAGACCGTAATCTCTAAAATACATAATTATGAAACTAAACTGAACTCATGAATAAAAAAATATCAACCCCATCACTATTGTTGTATAAACTAGTTTTAACATCACTATTATCGAAAACGATGACTCCCTCCCCCCGACCATGCACTCCTTGCCTCGACATCTAAAACGTGCGAACGAGACAACTGCAGTAAACTATCTGATTTACCTACAGAAATCGCTCGGAGAAGGGTTTAGGGAGAAAACACTTTTCTACACCGAAACTTTCACAAAATTGTAATTTGAAAACGGTTATATATTCTCAAAAGAAGAAGCTATGTCGGTATGTTTTTATAATTTTGTAATTCTTTATAAGAATTGAATAAACAGCACTTTTTCCTTACATTATATTTTCCGATAAATTGTGTTTGTTTGACAGTGAATGTTTACGTTAATACGAAACGCATCTAAAATATAAAACATACCAACATAGTTTTTACTTTCTAGAAGGCAATATAAAAAAATATATTAATTTCGTGTAATTTTCGATGTAGAAAAGAGTTTTTTCCCGGGCGTCCTTTTTGTATGGGCCGAAAAGCGAAGTCTATCATCTTAAGAAAGGGACGCTTAAATAGTTTGGGCATGTAGAGCGAATGAATGAAGAAAGGATTGTAAGGAGAATATATGACGCAAATGTCAGTGGTAAAAGAAGTCGGGGACGCCCCAGGAAGACATGGCACGATCAAGTGAACCAGATACTTGACACAGGCCATGTAAGGGTCAGAACAATAGAAGAGAATATATGAGACGATGTATGAATGTGAATGAGGCAAGGAGTGTGTGCCAAGACCGAGTTTTTTGACGGTCTGTCCTCTCTGCCTACCACTGCGGGGAAACCGCGTGATGGTTAGTTAGTTTTAGTCAGTTAGTTACCTACTGGGTGGTTTGCGGCACGTTCCAGAGTGGGAGATACTATCAGTATCACCCTGCAGTAAGACCACCATTCAGAATTGGAACGTTGTTTAAAAATGGCTTAAGCCGTGTTTAGTGACCAGATGTGAATAGCCAGGTACTTCCCCACCTTCCTCTTCCTTATCTCCTTCCCCTCCCCACTCCCCACTACCATCAGCCTTACAATATACCCTAATCGGGAATGCCAGAGTCGCACTGGCTCCAGACGGGAGCAGATGGGACTCTTGTTCGGTATTCATATAACAAAAGGTTTGGAGCTATTGTATTCTGTATAAAATGTTACATTATGAAGATATACAAATAATGTTATTTCTCTCCCTTTCTGTCCAATGAAACGTATATGAAAAAGAAAAGAGACTTAATATCCAGATCATCTTATTTGAAAACAATCATTTACAAACTACATGGAGTTATTGAGGGTTTTAGTTAGTTGATTTGAATTGGCAAACAATTTATTTTTGTAATATTTGGTGAATATTTTTAATGAGAAATCCATCTTTGTGGATGATACATCATTTAGGGACAATATTTGAAAGGTTAAAAAAATATTTTTTGTTTTAATTTTTTTTGTGTAAATACCGCACAAGAGTCCCAACTGCTCCCGTCTGGAACCAGTGAGACTGTGGCATCCCAATTGAGGTTGTTGTGTGGCTAAAGGTATTGTGGCCTTCCACAATACATTCAGCCTAAGGAGATAAGGAGGAGGAAGGTAAGAAAGTACATGGCTATTCAGATCTGATCACCAAACACTAATTGTGAGATAATACAAATTGATCAAAATAAAATTTGCTTGCGCACGCCGGGATTTGAACCCGCGACCTTCTGATTTCTAATCGAGACCCTTACCCCTGGACCACGAAGGCCATCATTTACGTATGTTTTTAATTTATATTTGTTTTTCATTTCCTACACAGAAGTGCCCGATGAAAATAATTTCGACTAGGTCATCTCTAGGAATGCTGTGTGGAGGGTTTTTTTTTAGAGAAGAGGAAGAAGTGAACATAAGACTTGAAGAGATACATGCTGTAGGAGTGAGGAGGCACATAAGCCGGCAAATCGTTCCACAGTCGAGCAGTTCAACTCAAGAACTAGCCGTAGAAACTTTCCGTTCTCATGTGAAACAAATGTCAACCGTCAAAAAATTTTGGGAGAGCGTTTTAGTCTAGTCATTAGGCAGTTTGTAGAAACCAATTCTGGCGTAGTTCAGATTTTTTCATCATTCTTGTGTTTTGTAGTGCTGAATACGAATCCGAGTTTTGTCAACAAAAAATGTTAGATTTGGAGTTATAGGCTCTTCGTTCACGGAGATACTTACAGATGACTCGACTTTTGAATGCGTAGCATACGCGCCGCTCATGAATACCCGCCATAAGCCAATTTGACATCATTCTTATGTAATACCTTGGCAGTTCCGTATATTTCGGTTAGCGCCATGTATAGAAACCAACATTAAAGAGCAGCATATCGGTAAGCTACTTGTGGTTGCGTCACAGGTTGTTTGTAAGTATCTCCGTGAACAATGTGCGTTAGCCAAAAAATATGAATGTTTTTTCGAGGTTTTACGTCACGCGTACCGTAGGCGCAATTGCAAGTTTCTGACGAATGTTCGGTTTATCTATTTAAGTCTGTCACAATACAGCACGAAAAATGGCAATTCCTTGCAAAATGTCGGGATGTTAATGTTTGATATATCGTTTGAGTTTTCACAGTGATGTTAAAACCAAGTTGTTAACCTCAGCGAATTCCCGCACCCGGCGTTATCCGGTGAAAATAGCAAAATTTAGGCACTTGATTTTGTTTTCATTTTTGCAGTACCTATATTTGTAAAAATAAATAATAGTAGTCAAAAATAATAGTCTTGTCAATAAAATCAACCACACGCTTTTGAAAGGAGTGTAAATTTCCTACAATTTGAGCACAAAATGGGGTATTATATATAAAGTATTTTGGGATATAGATATAGACCAGAGGTGGCTGCCAAATTCATTAGTGGGCACACTTGCGATTTGTACAGGATCAGCAGTTGAAAGATATTTCCAATACAGACTGTTCCGAGAAAACTATGCAAGTCATTTATAATTGTCAATAAACTTTTATAGTTAACAAAATACTTGACTCCTCGCAAGCTAGTACCGGGAAGCGATCTAAAATTAAGTGTTTAATGGGTATCCTTTTTTGGTATTTCAAAATTAATTTATTGTTCCTTAGAGTTCAGCCCTGTAATAGCCACCGCGTTCCCGGACCCTAATTATAATATTAAAAAGTAGGTATGTATATGTAAGTAGGTATCTTGTTTAAACAGTTTGTGTTATTAATATTTTTAATGCGGGTAGGTATGCGTAATTACGTAGGAGGGAGGGGAAGGAGATGGGGAGGAGGAAGGTAGGGACGTACCTGGCTAATCAGATATGGTCACTAAACACGGCCATTTTTAAACAACGTTCCCGTGGCGGCGGTAAAATTTACAAGAAAGGGAATGGTTGGTTATAAAACGTTTCGATTAACAGATCAGAAAAAACAGGGTCGGCAGCATGCGCCTGCCTCAGGCGCAAGCGTGGAGCATTAAGACCCATGTTGCTGGTTGGCGGACCGGTTTTTTTCTGATCTGCTAATCGAAACGTTTAATAACCAACCATTCCCTTTCTTGTAATTTTTTTTTTGTTTTTTTGATGAAATGATTCCTCCAGGAGGCGCACCGGCAGGCCAACTTTTTTACGGCTTACTAAACGTCTTTTATCACAACAAAAAAGTTTCATGAAAAGTTTCTCAAAATGAAAAGAAGTGGAACTGCCGTCTTTATTTTAACACGCCTCAATTATTGTATTTTTTGTACAATTGTTGAACCCGAGTACACCTGCTAAGTTACTAAACGTAGCGACTCACTTTGGTTGCCTATGGCGGAGGTTTTGGCTTTTCAATAAACGGTTCCCGGGGCGGCGGTATCCATAAATCATTTCCTTCAACCAGTATCAACGATCCGGCCCGCCACGCAGCACGTGGGCAGACACGTCCGCCGCCAAGACCCAGAAAAACCTCACTCCTAAGACATCAAACGTCACCATTCAGAATCAAAAAGCTTGAAATAAATTGAAAATAAACATAAAAGTTTTGTAATAATTAAAATCTTTCACTTAAAATTTTTGTAATAATTCCAAATCTTTCAAATTACTTCACTTGTTTCTATTGTCTAAAATAAACCTAAAATTTTGGTACTAATTCTAAATCTTTCAAATTATCTAATTTGTTTCCATTATCTTAGGGTAAAACGCCATATCTCTGTTGTTTCTAAAATTACCCTAAAAATGTTGTAGTACTTCTAAATCTTTCAAATTATGTCAATTGTTTTTATTATCTTAGGGTAAACCGCCATATCTCCTTTGTTTCTAAAATAAACTTATACATTTTGTAATTATCCTAAATTTTTCAAACTATCTCACATGTTTCTATAATCTTAGGATTAAACGCCATATCTCCTTTGTGTCTAAAATAAAACTAAATATTGTGTAATTATTCTAAATTTTACAAATTATCTCATTGGTTTCTATTATCTTAGTGTAAAACGCCATATCTCCATTGTTTCTAAAATAAACCTAAAAATATTGTAATTATTCTAAATTTTTCAAATTACATATCTCACTTGTTTCTTTTATCTTAGGATAAGACGCCATATCTCCTTTGATTTTATTATAAGCCTAATTTTTTTTGTAATTACTCTTTATCTTTCAAATTATGTCACTTGTTTCTATTATCTTAATGTAAAACGCCATATCTCCTTTGTGTCTAAAATAAAACTAAATATTGTGTAATTATTCTAAATTTTACAAATTATCTCATTGGTTTCTATTATCTTAGGGTAAAACGCCATATCTCCATTGTTTCTAAAATAAACCTAAAAATATTGTAATTATTCTAAATTTTGCAAATTACATATCTCACTTGTTTTTATTATCTTAGGGTAAGACGCCATATCTCCTTTGTTTTTAAAATAAGCCAAATTACATATCTCACTTGATTTTTTTATTATCTTAGAATAAGACGCCATATCTCCTTTGTTTTTAAAATAGCCAAATTTTTTTGTAATTACTCTTAATCTTTCAATTTATGTCACTTGTTTCTATTATCTTAGTTTAAAACGCCATATCTCCTTTGTTTCTAAAATAAACCTAATTTTTTTCCAATAAGTCAAAATCTTTCAAATTATTTCACTTGTTTCTATTATCTCAGAGTAAAACCCCATATCTCCGATGTTTCTAAAATAAACCTACAAATTTTGTAAAAGGTAAAAATATATTTTTCCTGTCGAATATTTCGGAATCTATGAACGATTCGAAAGAGACATCTTTTATATATTTTTGAAGTTATGCGCGGTGATCAGAGTACAATATTCCAATCGAAAATTTCAAAATCTGAAAACGAAACGATAATGACATCTGTTAAGTATTTTGTAATCTATGGCCCAAAGTATGCGGTGTACATAATTTTAAAAATGGCTCCAATGCATGCGTTGCATATACAAGGTGTCCGAAAACTCGTAGTACAAGCGGGAAACTGGGGAATCCTCATCACATTTGGAGTCGATTTTGTGGTATAATTTTTTTTGATTTGAGCTTTCGTTTTCGAGTAAATCGAGTCAGAAGTTGATTTTTTTTTTGGTCAAATTCTTATAAATTATTACTGACGTTCATAGTACCTAACTAATAAAAACTAATTAAAAGAAAACAAACAAAGAAACCCGGATTTAAAGCATTATTTTGAAATTATCCATAATTTTATTCCGTGTAGTACGGTCGTTTCACGGTTAAAAACAGCTGTTCATTATTTTCGCGCTTTCAAGTTAAAGTGCAATGCGAAATTTGCTGTCCCTTTCTGCGCTCGGTTCTATCAACACAATAGAAGGGGTAAGCTACTAATCCGAATGGCTTGGCCTTGAACTGTGAACTTGCGAACCAAATTCTGTACCCGAAACATACGGAAGCAAGTCCAAAAAGGTAAATGTTCAGGAGATGTTGTATGATAGATAAGAAAAAAAACTAATTATTAAATCAGTTAGTTTTGTTTTAAAAAGGAGCAAATTAAACTAAATTTTTATAGTAAAGCCTTTAAAAATAATTGTTTAAAAAAAAACGCTGACTTGAGTCAACTTTTCAATTTGGGAGGCGGGAATGGCGGGCGGCTTTATTGGATAACCAACACCTCTGCCATAGGTCACCCCAAGTAGTTCGCTACGTTTGGTGATTTAGCAGGGGTGCCGGGTTCATGGGGTGAGGTTTGTCTAGGTCTTGCAGGCGGATGACCAGGACATGCTGAACACTAGAATCCTACCCACCCCTTAAACCCTTTTCCTTCCCAGAACTCTCCTCTCCTTCCCTTCCTTTAAAAAACCCCTCCACACAGCATCCCCAAAGATGAAATAGGCCCCGAGGGACATTATTTTCCTCAGGGCCTCCTGTGTGGAGCTCATGTAAAAAAAAACAAAAACATGGACTTGAGTCCTACTGCCTCTAAATGAAGTGGACTATTTTGTTATGACATGTGGTGTATTATAAAAGGAATAAAGTCCATGGTACACCCTTCTGCTTCTATGATAGTTGTTGCATCATGGTACTTGCATCCACATGCAATTTTGAAAATCGTATTTTTTCTTCATAATGGGACTTCCATCTTTCTGCCACTGATAAACATGATAATTTACTTCAAGTCTACAATCAAAAACTCATTTCTTCAAATTTCGGACTTGGACCGTTTTATCCTCGGGAACGGAAATAAAAATGGTTGCTGATGTGGCACACAACGCAACAAACAAAGCCGCCATTTGACTACAGTCGTGTTCGAACCAATTTGAACAAGTTTTTTTTATTATTTTTTTATAATGTAATAAAATTTATCAATTTAGAAGGCGGGTATGGGTACCGCCACCGCGGGAACCATTTATTGGATAACCAACACCTCTGCCGTAGGTGACTCCAGGTACTAATATCTACAGCCTGTATGTCGGACGAATATCTACAGCTCATATGTTGGACTAATATCTACGAACTTCAGAGTGTTGACTAATATCTACAGAGTTAAGATCGGACGAATATCTATGACGGTCCTAGTGTTGACTAATATCTACAGAGCGTAGGTTGGACTAATATCTACAGAGGGCAGCTGAGCAAGAGGTTGTACGGAGAAGCTTAAATTACTTCAATTACGTAATTACTAATTACGTAAAGGCTTAATTGTTTAAAGTACATGAAGTTTTTGCATAATATTACGTATTTTGCTGTTTACGAGGACAATAATTTATTGAACATAATTTATTGGTCATAATACAAAGATATTTATTTATTTATTTATTTCGAAATACACGGCACCTCAACCTAAACTAACCTAACCTAACTCACATAGAAATAGTTATGGTAACAGACTACATAATTTAGAAGCACTCGAAATAAAGAAAGCTGTTAAAACAAAAACCCAAATCCTTAATAATCAGCTAAATGTGTCCAATAGGTCGATATTAGGGGTTTTTACATACATACATAAATAAAGTTTTTTTAAACTGCATTATTACGTTTTCCAATATGGTATACATAATTGCAAATCCAACCTATGCCAGTGCCGTAGATATTCGTCAACTTTGGTTCTCATAGATATTAGTCAGCAATTGAGCTGTAGATATTCGTACGCACTTTGGTTCTCATAGATATTAGTCAGCAGTTTGAGCTGTAGATATTCGTACGCACTTTGGTTCTCATAGATATTAGTTTGATTTTTTCAGTTTTTGGAATTCCTGTAGATATTAGTAGACGCCTCCGTCGTAGATCACCCCAAGTAGTTCGCTACGTTTGGTGACTTAGCAGCTGTCCCCGAGTTCATGAGGTGAGGTTTGTCCGAGTCTTGGCGGCGTTTATTTGTCTGCCTACCAGATGCATGGCTGGAGATCGTGAGAGAGTGGTTGAGGGAGTCCCAGTCGTACTCTCCAGCCGAACTCTCTCGGATATTTGAATTGGAACTGCTAAAGGTAGGAGAGAAAATGTTGTGAACTAAAAATAAAAAAAGAGAAATTCAGAAATCAATGAAGTATTAAGTAATTGGTTAAACATGTGGCATTCAATGGAGTGTTATTTTTTATGCATGCTGTGAATTTATCAAAGTTTGTGTTAAACACATCGATATTTGGGCATAATCCGTTAAATGTGCTACAGCTTCTTCTTATAAATACATTAATCATATTCCACCGCGATGGGAGGAATGAATTCATACGTCCGTCACTCCTGGATACACCAGATTCCTTCCCACCCTCATACCCTTTTCCTTCTCAGAACTTCCTCTTCTTCCTTTTCTTAAAATACCCCCCCACACAGCGGCCCCAAAGATGACAAAGGCCCTGAGGGGAATTATTTTCCTCAGGGAGTGGAGTTCATATAAAAAAAGAATAAAATAAAAAAATGATTTTGAACACATTTAATACTACATTAAGCCGCCGCTACCCGTATTTCTGCTGATTTCTTACATATCTCCCTTAAACATTTGAAGTTTTTTTGAAGATAATATCTAGACGCGTTCCATGCTGAAACGCTTATTATAAAATTCCCTCGTAATAAATACGTTTTTGTCAGTTATTTTACAAGTCATAGTTGTGAAAAAATTCACAATGTTTCTTTAAATTATATTTAAGACGCCTTCCATGAGATTTTTGCTCTATTTTAAACGAGTCGTGTTTTATTAAATATTTTCACGCTACAACGCTGTCTGAAACGTTGGTTAAAGAAGAAGAAAGCGCAACAACTTCAAAAGTCAACCATGAAAATACGTTTGGTCCTGAGAATTTAAAATTACATATTATGATATCGTAATGGTATGATACGATCGAAAATTGGTAGGTACTCGTATATCTCTTTTTGTTTGATGTCCGCAATAATGAACTAATTTAACTCATTAATATTATTTAATTAGAAATTAAATTTCAGCGCCCTTGAGGTGATTTTCCACGAAAACGGCGACGAAAATTAGCCAATTTTTATTAAATAATATTCGTGTTCAGCGATAATTTTATTTTACTGACCGGATGTTTTAATATTTCGCGTCGAGATTCATTCAACAATGCAAGGAGTGTGCCGCAGAGTTCAGGAATGCATCTCATTCTAACGGCGTTTTAAAAAACGAAACAGAGCTAGTTCACTCTAGTTCGCATGCAGTTAAGTGCCCGTAGGTGGCCCAGTTAGAAACTAATTTAGTTTGTTTTCGTGTTTCGACGTGTGTTGTTCCTGTAATTGATTTTATTCGAACAGCGTAAACGCCGTCGCGCTTACGCAAACTACCTAACTTATAATAATACTAATTAAATTAAACTGATTTGTTTCAAAATCAAATGTGTGTTTCTTGTGTTTTATTTTTATTTCAAACGTAAACAATAGTGCGTTATAAATTATAGCGTTTAACAAACTTTAAAACAAGGTGTTTTGTGACTGTTTTTGGGATGGTATTTTCTTGTGTGATTAATTGTGAATGAAATTAAGTGAATAATTATTGTGCGATTAATTAGTGGATTACGATGGAATATACCAATGCAGAATATTATGACATGCTAATGTGTCTTGGACGTTCAAATGGCAATGCAACAATGGCAGCAAACGAATATATGGAGAGATTTCCACATCGGAGACAACCAGATCGAAGAGTCATTAATGGAGTAGCAAGACGTCTTCATCAAACTGGAAATGTGCGTTCAAATATGGGCGATACTGGTCGACCAGGTTTTCGCAATCCTCGTCTGGAAGAAAACATATTAGCATGTTTTTATCAAGAGCCAGAACGAAGCCTTCGATCTGTTGGGAGAGAATTAAATATTCGACACCAGGTGGTCTGGGATACCCTTAAGAATGATGGACAACACCCGTACCATTACCGGTGTGTCCAAGCGCTGTTGTCTATGGATAATATCCATAGGAGAGAATTTTGTGAATGGATTATTCAGATGGAGCGACAAAATGGGGCATTTATCGAACATATTCTGTGGACAGATGAGTCAACCTTCAGTCGAGATGGCATGTTCAACTCTCGAAATGAACACCAGTGGGCACATGTCAATCCTCATGCAAAGCGGCCAAGACATTTTCAACACCGGTGGTCATTAAATGTGTGGGGGGGTTTAATTGGTGATAGAGTGCTGGGGCCATGTTTTCTTCCAGCAAGGTTGAGTTCAGAACTTTATTTGCATTTCTTACAGAACGAGCTGCAGGAGCTTCTTGAAGATATTCCTCTGATAACCATAAGGAATTTGTGGTACCAGCAAGATGGCGCTCCACCTGATTTTGGGCTTCAAGTTCGAAGATATCTCGATGAAGAGTTCGAAGGTCGGTGGATAGGACGTGCTGGACCTATCGCATGGCCAGCAAGGTCACCGGATCTGACACCAATGGACTTTTTTTGTGGAGTTATGTTAAAGGGAAAGTCTACAGGACAGAATGTCCTGATATCGATACGTTGAGAATACGTATCATCGACGCATTTGATCAGCTAAAAATTAACCCAGGTATGATTCGAAGAGTTCAACAATCGATCATTCGACGGGCCCAACTGTGCTTGGAATTTAATGGCGATAATTTTGAACAGTTTTTGTGATGTGTTTCTGTAAGTAGGTACGTGTACCTGTGTAAATAATATGACTGTGCTTGGTGTGAATTGTGCGGACTATCTGTGCGTGTGAAATATCTGTGCTAATAATCAGGGACACTAGAGGTCTAGATTCGTTCAACGTACCTGTGTAAATAATATGACTGTGCAAGTGTGTTAACTACCTGTGCTAATATTAAATGTGTGAAATATCTGTGCTAATAATCAGGGACACTGGAGGTCTAGATTCGTTCAAACTTAAATGTAGATTCGTTCTTTCAAAAAAATTAGAGTCCTTGCGAGAGCCTTGAAGGAGTAACCATCTGTTATTTATACCAGGGCGGGAAAGTGGTGGACAACCTCCAATGCCGTTGATGATAATTTTGATAAATTTGAACAATTGGTGACAAATGTTTGTGATGTGTTTTTGGATTTGAAAACATTGCAACAAGATACGGAGCTGCCACACAACAAAATAAATAGGTACGCTAATTAACCATATTGTAATGCCTAAAATAACTAACTAACCATCACGCCGTTTCCCCGCAGGGGTAGGCAGAGAGGACGGACCGCCAAACAACTCGGTCTTGGCACACACTCTTTGCCTCACTCACATTCATACATGCCTAGAGAATAAATTATTAAGATGAAAATAAATAAACTATGGACACGAAAAGAGATTCAGCAACTTATAAATAATTTTAGAATAACATCTTTCATCTGTCATCATGACATTTCCGCGTTTCGAAAATTTCAACCCTAAAAAAGCCGAAATTTTTTTAAATATTTTTTTTTCTTAATTTTAAATTTAAAAATGCTTAAATTGAAAATCTTTATGTTTATTTGGGTTCTCTATGTGATGTAGGTTCACCAGTTTTCCGCTTGTACTACGAGTTTCCGGACACCGTGTATAATGGAAAAAGATACTTTGGGGACATTTTTGTAGTGATACTCCACAAAGCATGCAACTGTCCCCGATGTATAGGCTAGCTTGAAAAACTGACCCCATTCCATGCGTCCTACATATATATATATATATATATATATATTTTTTTTTTTTTTTCTCAGGAGCCCAGGAAATCTCTCAACATTCCGGAATAACAATAAATATATATATATATATATATATATATATATATATATATATATTTTCTCAGGAGCTCAGGGAATCTCTCAACGTTCCGGAATAACAATAAATATATATATATTTTCTCAGGAGAACAGGGAATCTCTCAACGTTCCGGAATAACAATAAATATATATATATTTTTTCTTCTTTCTTTGATTTCTACAAGTTATAGAATCATAAATTGTTACATTTTATTTTATTTTTTTATTATTATAGGAAATAAATGGATAATTAACATGCTAATGACACGTACGGAATTTTTGTGTCGTATTTCAATTTTTGTTTATTAAAACATTTGAATTATGAATTTTAAAAATAGTTCCTTGCTAATTGGAATTTTTTTTTTTTTTCAAACAACATTCTATACTGAGCTGATACCTCAGATATTTTCCTTTTGCAATATTAATTGATATTTTAGTGGAATTCTGACACGAGTCTTGATTAGGAAGTTATTTTATTTTTCATTATGGTAATTTTCAATAGATTCTTGAAGGGGTCAGTTTATTCTTAGGTTACTTATATAATGAATAGATTTTCTTGCATATTAAGCAATTTTATTGAGTCAAACTAATAATTAATTATTTCGTTAATTAATGGTAAATCACGTGTAGGAATATGAGCAATAGGGCTGAAAATCCACATTTCGAAGAGTCCGAAGAACAACATAAATCTATGAAGAAAGAAGATATTGCAGCTATTTAGGTGACACATACAACTCCAGAAGAAATAATGAAACAATTGAGACGAATTTTGGTATTGGCATATTCCAGTCTACAGTTTCAGAAGAAATAATGTACATTTGAGATGAATTTTGAAGCTGGATATTCTAATCTACAGCGGCGGAAGAGGATGGTGTTGAAGTTCATCGGGAGGAATTAAATTACATTCTTGGGTTGCAACCACTTCATGCTTGACAAGATGGACCATCATGTTTTCCAGTAATTGACGATGCCAGGAGGATCGTGGAAAATTTCAAGTTTGAAATTTTTTCTTTGTGGAGGGGCAATGTAACAGTTTGTATTTATACTGGCCAAATATTCACTCGATGAAGTAAGCACCCATTTAATAATCACCCAATACCTAGGTTGCTACGTATCAATTCAAATTGAATTTTGTATTTCTAATTGAAATTTTTCTACGAGCAAGTCGAATCCAGATTTTTCGTTTGTTGCCCAAAAGAGAGGAGGAGCAATTGAATTTGAGTTCAGTTCCAAGCTAGCGGCCAGGGATCCGGGAGTCTGTCTCAACGTGGGAAAGAGAGGAGGAGCAATTGAATTTGAGTTCAGTTCCAAGCTAGCGGCCAGGGATCCGGGAGTCTGTCTCAACGTGGGAAAGAGAGGAGGAGCAATTGAATTTGAGTTCAGTTCCAAGCTAGCGGCCAGGGATCCGGGAGTCTGTCTCAACGTGGGAAAGAGAGGAGGAGCAATTGAATTTGAGTTCAGTTCCAAGCTAGCGGCCAGGGATCCGGGAGTCTGTCTCAACGTGGGAAAGAGAGGAGGAGCAATTGAATTTGAGTTCAGTTCCAAGCTAGCGGCCAGGGATCCGGGAGTCTGTCTCAACGTGGGAAAGAGAGGAGGAGCAATTGAATTTGAGTTCAGTTCCAAGCTAGCGGCCAGGGATCCGGGAGTCTGTCTCAACGTGGGAAAGAGAGGAGGAGCAATTGAATTTGAGTTCAGTTCCAAGCTAGCGGCCAGGGATCCGGGAGTCTGTCTCAACGTGGGAAAGAGAGGAGGAGCAATTGAATTTGAGTTCAGTTCCAAGCTAGCGGCCAGGGATCCGGGAGTCTGTCTCAACGTGGGAAAGAGAGGAGGAGCAATTGAATTTGAGTTCAGTTCCAAGCTAGCGGCCAGGGATCCGGGAGTCTGTCTCAACGTGGGAAAGAGAGGAGGAGCAATTGAACTTGAGTTCAGTTCCAAGCTAGCGGCCAGGGATCCGGGAGTCTGTCTCAACGTGGGAAAGCACATACTTCGGGGAAATCATAATTACTGTGAGCTAATAAATTCTGTTAGTTTAAGTTTATTGATTTATCACTTCATATTTTGTTCTATTGAACTGGCGCCCTTCAGTTCGCCCAAAAGAGAGGAGGAGCAATTGAATTTGAGTTCAGTTCCAAGCTAGCGGCCAGGGATCCGGGAGTCTGTCTCAACGTGGGAAAGCACATACTTCGGGGAAATCATAATTACTGTGAGCTAATAAATTCTGTTAGTTTAAGTTTATTGATTTACCACTTAATATTTTGTTCTATTGAACTGGCGCCCTTTAGTAATTTTTAACATCTTGAGATGATTTTATAATCACAACAAGCTATCAATTCATTTATTAGATTTTAACTATTTAGTTTCTTCTTCTAAGGACTAAACACGACCCTGAAGAATTAAAATATTATTTTATTAGAGTCTCATGTTCTGTTTTATTATTTAATAATATAATTTGATTGTTGCCTCAATTCTTTTATTTTTAACTATAAATATTCTGTTGTACTTATTTTTTTATGCAGTATCACACCTTTATTATTAAACTATTACATTAATGCCCAAGGGTGGTGTATATTTTAAAGTATTACCTATATTAATTTAATTATTATATAAACCATAACAAAAAAAGTGCGGAAATGTGTTACTAAGGAAGAGCGACGATTCCCCGACAATACGAATAAATGATGCCAACGACATACCATCACAATAAATTTTTAGGTACCATAGGACATTTGTAATCTTACTGTGAAAATGGATTATCCCGACGATTTCTCGGATACAAAAACAACAGTATGTGAAGATGTAAAAGATCTAAATGACTACATAATTGAAGGAAATACAGATTTCAATATAATAAACTTCAATATAAGAAGTATACGTAGAAATTTTGATGATTTCTGCATCTTCCTCAATTCTCTAGGTTTTCAACCAAATGTGATCATACTTACTGAAACACAAATGCGTGAAACAATCCCCTACTGCATTTCTAATTATAAGACCTACTCATGACCCTCTAAACATACATCACATGACGTTCTAACGATATTTTATAGTGAACACAAAATAACTAATGTAATAATAAATATCCCTGAATTTAAGTTTTTCAATGCCATACACTTTTCATTTACACTAAATAATAAAATATACTGTATAATAGCTATATATCGCTCCCCTTCCTTAGATTCTAAATCCTTTATTATAAAACTTAAACATTTTATTAACGAAAATAATTGCAATCAATTAGATTTCTCATTTATTGTAGGTGATATAAACATTAACATTGAACATTCTATCCTACACCCTACTGCAAATGAATATCTAAACCTTATATTTAGCGAAGGATATCTATCTTACATTAATAGCCCCACTAGACACGGCAAACAGACTGTTTCCTGCCTTGATCATATACTACTCAAAACCAATAAAAAATTTATACCCAGATCAGCTGTCCTAAAAATTGATATAACTGATCATTTCGCAACATTCTTCAGTCACCTTAACCTCACTTCAGTACCTTTAAATCTCATTATGAAACTAAAGAATAAGCGGGAATAAATAGAATTAACTGCCAAACACTAAACAATTCTCTGGTAAAAGAAACTTGGAATCAAGTTTTATCCAGTGATGACCCTAATCAATCATTAAACAACTTCTACACGATATTAAATAATAATATTATGAATAGTCAAAAACTAACACCAATACCTAGAAGAAAACATAAAAAAATTAAACCATGGATCACGCGTGGATTAATAATTGGAAGCCAACACAGGAACAAACTATATAAAATTTACAAAAATCATGAGAACTACTGTATGATCAAGGGTATCCCACCTAATGGAAATTTAAGACAACAATACGTTATCTACAGAAATTTGTTTAATATCCTTATGAAGAAATGTAAACAAGATTACTATACAAAACATCTTCAAAAATCTGATAATGATTCTAAAAAAACGCGGCAAGTCATAAATGAAATAACAAATAGAACACATAAAGTGAAAACATTCCCTTAAAAAATTGGAACAGACGATAAAATAATAATAACGGACATAGGAAAAGTTGCTAATAAATTCAACGATTTTTTTACAAACGTTGCCTCAGATTTAATTTTTAGAGGGAGAGGGGGAGGGAAGTAAGGGGAAAGGGGAAGGATGGAGGAGGTGTGGGGAGGGGTAGGGGTGGGGGATAGGAGGTTGATGGGGGAGAGTGGTGTGGGGAAAGGGAATGTGGATGGGTAGCTGGTGAAGGGAGTGGTGGGTGGAGGGAGAGGGGGAGGGATTTGATGGGGGGAGTGGAGTGGAGAGAGGGAAGGTGGAGGAGGCGGAGTGGGTGGAAGAGGGGGGGGGGAAGGAAGGGAAGGGGGAGGGGTGGAGGAAGTTGGGGGGGTGTGGAGTGGGGAGGGTGTGGGGTCGATGGATGAGTGGTGTGGGGAGAGGGAAGGTGGAGGGGGGAGGAGTGGGGAAAGGGGTGGGTGGAAGGGGAAGGGGGGAGGGGGGGTTGATAGGGGAGTGGAGTGGGGGAGGGGTGGGTGGAGAGGGAGGGGGATTGATGTGGGGAGTGGAGTAGGGAGAAGGAAGGTGGAGGAGGCTTAGTGGGAATCCCCTAATACCATGCGAGCGAAGCCGCGGGAAAAAGCTAGTTTTTGAATAATGGAAGCTAAATTATTCAATTATTTTTTGAATAAGGTATTTGAGACTTGAAAATTTGCTAGCAGCTTCACTTGTTGGCCTAGAGCCCGAGGTGGTGGACTCTATACTGAAAGTCGAACGTGATAGTTATTTTACAAGTTGTTTCGCGCGTTAATTTTAAAAATGATTGCTTGATTAACCTAATTATTTCTTCATCAGAAAGCCGCGACCAGTATTTTTCGTAGCGCCCTTAAAGTGTTTATTATAAATTATTATTGAAACGCTCGTTTCATTTCAAATAACCGCACTCTATTTACTAAGGATTTAATTATCCTCTATTTGCCGAGTAACAAGGCTATAAATAAAATAAATTATGGAAGTTCATTTTCCTACAAGGATTCTAGCCTGACCGAATTTAAGGAAATCTTGGAGGAAATTCTGTTTGCTCATGGAAAGATAGACTCGCCTGAATTTGTAATTATTCCATGGTTGGAGCGAATTTATTAAAGCAAAACTGCTTCATCCGTCTTCAGTTCATGGTAAATTAACAGATTCTACATCGGGAATAGAAGCTTCATGAGAAAACGAGAGGCCCGAGATTTATTTTAGATGGTTAGATAATTGAATTTTGGTCGATCCAGGGGGTTAGTTTAAATACTTTATTTATGTTTTAAGTTCTATTTGTGTTATAAATATGTACATACAAATTTATTATTATTATTCCTTTTCAATACTGTCTATCATTTTTAATTCTTTTATATTAACCTTAAAGTTTGAACTCCCAAGGCCCTGAGAGAGGATTATTGCTTTCCCATCTGCTAGCCTAGTTAATCAACCAGTGGCGCCCTTTTAAAAATAAAGCTGGCAGATTTTATTACACTACTAGCTGGTCCCGGCATGCGTTGCTATGCCATTTAATAAAGAAATTGTTTCTCCCTGAGTGTCCTTTCCCATTCGTCCCGTTCCCCTTCCGCCTCCCCTTCTTCTCCTGCGTCCTCTTCCCCTCTCGCGTTCCCAATCCGTCACCTCCACCTTCCCTCTCCCCACTCCACCCCCCCCCCCCCCTTCCCCCGTCCCGCGAACACCCCTCCTGATTTCCCCTCCCTCCTCACACGTCCCTTTCCTTGCCTCTCCCGCATTCCCCTTCCACCTTCCCCGCCTTCCCTCTTCCCTTTCCCGCTCCCTCGTCCGGCCAACCCTCCTCCCGCGTTCCATATATTCAATCCCAGTACATACAGTTTTTAACCGCCCGCGTGCCACCTTTTACAATTTTTATTAAAATTTCCATTTTTCATGTATATTAAATTGGTACCTAACATAGGTACCCATTTAAAATATCTAAAATTCTTGATTCGATTCAAACTATTACCTACTTTAAATAAATTTTTCAAATTTTCAAAAATAGAATCCTGATTGAACAATCATTCATTGTTTTGTAAAATGTCATTCTCTAACACGCGAACTGTCAAACGTGCGATGTTTTCTGTTATTATCTAATTTTCTGCGCAATTTTCTCAATTTTTCTCTCCGTAAGAACCATCCTCGAACTTCAAGGAATATTCTAAAAAAGAATTAGCGAAATCGGTTCAGCAGCTCTCGAGATTTGCGCTTACCAACAAATTTAGCGATTCATTTTTATATTATAGATTTCAACACACCCATGTATTTAATCTCGTTACTCTCATTTGTTAACTCGTATATGTTAACTTCAATATTTATCATCTTTATTAATATAACAACCCAGCCACCGAAGTCTTCCCAATTTTATAAATTTTGCGACATTTAGCTCCTTAAACAAAGTATAGAGCTCATTGTCATAACGTCTGCGCTAAAATCCATTTTCTAGAACCGGTCCGAAGATGCGCCTCAAAATTTTCTTTCAAAAACGTCCAGTGCTCGCTCATTCCTCTTAGTTAGTACCCAAGTCTCAGCTGCGTACGTAAGTACTGGTCTGATAAGTGTTTTGTACACTATAATATCTTCGTGTTTCTAGACAGCAGTCTGGACTTTAATAGGTTTTGTAGGCGGAAATAACAGCGATTTGAGTTCACGATGCGCTTCTGGATCTCCTCTGTGGTATTATTGTCATTTGTTATCAGGGAGCCTAGGTGTATGTGAATCTTGGTACCGTTTCGAAATTTTGGTTTCCTCATGAGAGAGTTGGGATTTGTTGGGTGCATCCTACAGCCATGTATTTGGTCTTTTGCTGGTTTACTACGAGACCCATATTTTTGGCAGAGCTTTCAAGATTTATAAAGGCGTTACGTAAAGCATCTGGAGTTTTCGCGATTATGTCGATATCATCAGTGTAAGCCAATCGTTGCACAGAGTTGTCAAATATCGTTGCTCTTATCTCGATGCCTGAGTCACGAATAACTTTTTCTAAGGCTATGTTAAATAAGAGGCAGGCCAATCCACCCCCTTGTCTCACCCCGTGGAGCGCTTCAAAGGGCTCGGACAGATCACTGCCAACCCTGACTCTACACGGGGATATTGTTAATTTCACTCGATTGATCAGCTTACGCGGTATTCCGAACTCACTCATTGCATTGCACAATGCATTCCTGTTTATGCTATCGTACGCGGCCTTGAAGTCTACAAAGAGATGATGTGTTTCAACAAAGTGTTCTAGCGTCTTTTCCAAAATCTGTCTTAAGGAGAAAATTTGGTCAATACAAGATTTGCCTGGCCTGAAGCCACATTGGTAGTTGCCAATGATTTCTTCAGACATTGGAAGCAATCTTTTGTACAAGATGTTGGACATAATTTTATAGCCGGTGTAATAGCGTTATTCCCCTGTAATTGAAGCACTCGAGTTGGTCGCCCTTCTTATGTAGTGGACACACAATTCTTAGTCTCCACTCTTCGGGCATTTCTTCTTCTGTCCATACTTTTTGGATAAGTGTATGCAGGTATTGGGTAAACTCTCCACCTGCTGCTTTAAATAATTCAGCCACCAGTTCGTCCGACCTGGGGGATTTGTTGTTTTTCAGCTGTCTTATTGCCTGCTTCACTTCCTCCAGTGAAGGGAGTTCAGCATTGTCAATGTGCAAGCCATCTCCCGTGCTCTCTATCGTGTTGTGCTTCACCTCTGCTGAGTTGTTATTGAGAACCGTATCAAAGTTCCTCACCCATCTCCTCAGGATGTCAGGCTTTTCACTCAGTATCACTCCATTCTCGTCCTTGCGTATATTTATTTTTGGCTTAAACTCTGCTCTCATGTTATTTACTTTTTTGTAGAAAAGCTTACTCTCATTTTTAAGCCTAAGTGCTTCAGCTTCTCTAATTTCTTTTTGTAAATATTCGCGTTTCTTTTTCCTGTGCGTCTTCTTTTCTCTCTTCCTTGTTTCCCTATAGGTGTCCATAAGTTGTCTTGTGCAACCTCGTTGTAACGTTTTTTCATAGAGTTCATTTTTCTTTTTCGTTACCTCTACGCAGTCTGAGTTAAACCAATGGTTTCTTCTTAAAGGGATTTCTTTTCCCAGGGTTTTGAGAGCAGCTGTTGTTAAAAGGTTTTTGCAGGCCGTCCATTGTGAGTTGATATCTTGTGTGTCACACTGCGCTATCCTGTTGAGCGTAGTTCGAAATTCCATTTTGTTTTCAGGGACTTGTAATTTGCTTGTATTAAATTTTGTGATTTTAGACCTTCTTGTTTTACCAGCATTTGATATTTTAAACCGCAGTCGACTTGCAACGAGAAAGTGGTCAGAGTCAATATTAGTTCCCTTATAAGTGCGGACATCTAGTAAACTTGATTTATGTCTGGCACTTATAAGTATATGATCTATTTGGTTATTGGTTCTGCCATTTGGGTGTTTCCATGTGGCTTTATGTATATTTTTGTGTGGAAATAACGTACCACCTATGACCATATCGTGAAATGCTGTAAAGTTTATCAGGTGTTTCCCATTCTCGTTTGAGTTTAGGTGGAGACTATGTTTTCCGATTGATCATGTCCCCTATTATGATTTTAATGTCACGCGGTGGGCATTCATCAAAAGCTTTCTCCAGCTTGTCATAGAAATCTTCCTCTTCATCGGCAGGTGTGTCCTCTGAGATATGCCATTTGAGGGCTGAGTGCCTTAAAGTCCACGATGAGATGCTTAGCTCGTTTGCTTACCAGGAAGCCTGTTCCCTTCATGTGATGCTTTTCGTGACAGCTGTAATACATGCAGTGGTCTCCTTTTACAAATATCCCATTTCCCAGCCATCTAATTTCCTGCAGAGCCGTGATGTCTGCTTTATATGTATTAAGTTGATCTATTAATGTCTGGAGGGCGCCAGGTTGATAGAGTGTAAGAACATTCCAAGTGAAAATTTTTAAATCGTATGCCTTTTTACGTTTGCCGGGTCTGTTATCCTCATTCCGTTCCGATATCCGAGGCTTGTCTTGAGGTATCGTAACATTTTGTTTTTTTTTTTTATGGGGTAGAGTTGTTAGCCCTACGCCCAACCCCCATCCTGGGTTTTCTGTTGGGGTTTTCTTTCCCTTAGCTGGGTAGTTCCCGTTTTACACTCTGAAAATACTTCTAACTTATCTAATTTTAACGGGTAACTGAATCTGAATTTATAAAACACATCGACAAACTTAACTCAAATACAGCCAATGGTCCAGATGAATTAAGTTGTATAACAATCAAGTCTATTAAACAACACATTTCCATGCCCCCGCAACACATTTTTAATTTCTGCTTTGAAAAAAAACATTTTTCCAAATGCATTTAAACTCTCAAATATTGTACCAATACATAAATCTGGATCGGTCTCTAAACTTGATAATTACAGACCAATATCGTTGATATCCCAACTTGTAAAGATATTAGAAAAAAATATAAAGACACAAGCACTAGAGTTTCTAGAATCTAACTCACTTTTGTCCCCAAACCAATATGGTTTTAGATCAGTACAGATGATGCTTTATTTAACCTAATAAAACATATTTACACCAATCTTGACTCAAATATGAGACATATAACAATCTTTTTGGACATAAAAAAGGCTTTTGATACCGGTAATCATAATAAACTAATTAGAAAGCTTAATAACGTAGGAATTAAAAATAATTGTTTGTCACTCTTAACAAATTATTCCCTTGATCGTAGACAATCCACCAAAATTGGTGTAAATATTAGTAAACCAGCATCTGTGCTACTTGGGGATCCACAAAGAACAGTTATTGGTCCGTTATTGTTCCTAATCTATATTAATGACCTGTGTAATATTAGTATTCCGGGAAAACTATTCTCGTATGCGGACGATACTGCAATTACAGTTCACGATAAATCCTGGGATGAGGTCTCTGAAACTGCAAATAAGTGCATATCCATTGTCAAAGAATGGCTCAATCAAAACCTTCTAACTCTGAAGTGTGAAAAAACTCTTTATATTCCATTTTATAATACCAAAAAGGCAGCGCCCTTAACTCCCTTAAATATAAGATTTCACAAAAATACTTTCAATCTTGTCTCATGCTCTAACTGTACAAAAATGAATACGGGGAATACAATACAGTTAAATACTTAGGAATTATAATAGATGGTCAACTCAAATGGCGAAAAGCTTGTAAATAAACTGAGGTATTTAACTTATATTTTTAAACGTTTAAATTACATAATCGACATCAGAAGAATGAAATTGGAGTATCATGCTTTAGTGCAATCGTCAGTATCTTATGGAATAATTGGATGGGGGGTGTGTATAATACGCACATTAAGCCACTAGAAATAATCCAAAGATTAATACTATAAATAATGTTGCATAGAGATATGAACTACCCCTCCCTGCAATTATTCCAAGAAGCTGGACTGTTAGAAATAAGAAAAATTTACCGTATTCAATGTTAAAATATATATTTTTTACAGGAAGCATAAAATCAAAGATATTATTTATTTATTTATTTATACTGCGTTTTTACAGATTGTTTACACACATGTGAGAACAACCCAGTTATAAAAACTCAGTTAATTATACAAATAAGATAAAGTAAAAATTTATATACAATCAATTAACCAAATAATAAAATAATAATTTTGGAACAGATAAAATAAAAATAAGATAAAAAAAACAGTTACATATAGAATTTAACAAAAAAATCAAAGTTTACTCAAGTAACAATTAAAGAGAGGCAAGATAAGAGACATAATTAGAGACAAACATGATACACATAATAATTTATCACATATTTTTCAGCAATCAGAGAGCATTTTTTTTGAATCCATATAAATTATCGATAAAAATATCTACTTCAGCACACTCTATCTTATTATACAGTCGACACATTTGGGTCAGAGGGCTAAAATAGGCGATATTGTTTATAAATGTATTCAGGTGAAACATATTATGGCGTCTTAAGCAATGGGAATTGGGAACATTTATATCAATGTTGCTAAGACACAATGAAGTATCAAGATGGCCGTGAATTATTTTATGTAAACATATTAGATCAGTCAATTGCCTTCTGATTTTAAGTGTATTAATTTTGAAGTATTCAAGTCGCATGTCGTACGATCTAAGATGTTCATGTAATTGACATTTAAAAGATAACAGTCTTAGCATTTTTTTTGAACTGATTCTACAATGTTTTCATACTTGCAGTAATGTGGATTCCAAATAGTGCTTCCATTATCAAGTTTACTTTTAATTAAGGCATTGTAAAGGGTTAGAATTGATAGAGATCTTTGAAAGGTTTACATATTCTATGAATAAATCCCATCATTTTAAATGATTTGCACTTAATGTCGTTAATGTGTACATCAAATATGAATTTCGAATCAAGAGTGATTCCTAGATCTCTTATGGAAAACACTTTTTTAAGAAAAGTATTATTTATAACATTAGAAAAATCCTTTATAATTCTGTAACGAGTGAAGTTTAAAGTGAAACATTTTTCAACATTTAAGTGCATATCATTGACAGTACACCAGTTATTGAGTGTGTCAAGGTCATTTTGAAGCAGTTGATGATCAGAAACAGATTTAATTTTACGAAAAATTTTAAGATCATCGGCGAAAAAAGCATAATCACAGTTTAATTTTGAACCAAGGTCATTTATGAATATTAGAAAAAGAAGAGGACCCAGATTTGACCCCTGAGGTACACCAGAAGTTACATTTATAGGGGATGATTTGTATCCATTAATAAATACTAGTTGCGTTCTGTTACATAAATATGATTTCACCCGGCGAAATAGGTCTCCATGTATTCCTATTTGATCAAGCTTTTTAAGTAAGATGGAGTGGTTAACTTTATCAAAAGCTTTTTGGAAATCGGTATAAATAGCATCTACTTGTAATCTTTCATTAAAAGAGTTACACACATAATCACAGAATTCCAAAAGATTTGAAGTAATAGATCTGTGAGGAACAAACCCATGTTGCCTAGTGCAGAGAAGGGGTTTAAAGTGAGAAAAAATATTTTTATATATCAGAGATTCAAAAACCTTAGCAAAACATGATAGTATACTAATTGGTCTATAATTTTTTATTAAAGATTGGTCACCCGATTTGAATACTGGTACCACATGCGCTTTTTTCCACAAGTCAGGAAAAGTTCCAGAGGTTAAAGATTCATTGAAAATAATAAAAATGGTAAACATAATGAATCGGCACAGCATCTGACAAAGAAAGGTGGAATACCGTCGGGGCCGGAGCCCTTATTGGAATCTATTTTACTCAAAAAACATTTTATTTCAACTGCACTAATATGAATTTTACCGAGATTGCTTTGGTTGTGTTCAGTAATATTTAACATTGAATCATTATCAGGTGATTCCGCATTAGTATAAACAGATGAAAAATATTTGGAGAACATGTTTGCTATGTGTTCTCCATCGTTTGCGGAAATATCATCAAGATGCATTACTTTAGGAATACAATTGGTTTTTCGTAATGATTTTGAGTATGACCAGAATACCTTTATGTTATCTTGCAGACCACTTTCGACAGAGTTGATGTATGATTTAAACATTCAATTTGCACTTTTTTGGCCATTTTCCGTAAATTAGAGAATTCTCTATAATCTGAAACCCTGCCATGTTTTTTTGCCTTAAGTCTAATTTTATTTTTTTTCTTAAGAAGATCAATCAATTGCTGACTAAACCAGATAGGGTATTGGTTTTTTGATTTAAGAACATATTTTTTAAAATTTTTGTCAATTATTTCCCATAGTTTTTCATAAAATAAGACAACCATACTATTCACATTTTTATTTTTAAAAAGAGTTATCCAATTAACAGCTAATAAATCCTGCCGAAATTCATCATAGTTTCCCCTCCTGAAGTTGTACTTTGAATCATTTTTATTAGTTTCTAAGAAATGATTTTTATTTTGTTTTACCGTGATTTCAAATGAGGGGTGATAATTATCCAATTTAGTTAAGCCTTGTGCTATATGTAGATCTATATTAATTTTATCAGATAAAACAAGGTCTAACACATTTTCATTTATATTTAATACATAATTGAATTGACTCAAATTACAAATTGAAGAAAGGTTGACAAGACTATGCGCCTTCTGACTTTTATAATTAGAAGGTGAAAGTACATTTTTAAAGGAAGTGTCGGGTAACCATTTAATTTCAGACAAATTAAAATCACCAATAAAAATAAACTGTGAATTTGATTTTGAATTCTTTAAATACAGATCTTGTAATTTTTCGATCTGGTTGCAATACTTGTCAACAGTTACACAAGGAGGAATATAAAGGACGCAAATATAAATTAGCGAGTTGGAATGAGAATTGGACTTGATCATAATCCACAAATCTTCATTTTCACTCTCCCACTCTGTTTTTCTCGACACAAGAAGTTTTTTAGAAACGGCGGCTAGAACTCCGCCACCTTCTTTAGACACAGATTTGGTTGACTCACGATCTCTTCTAAATATTACATATCTGTCATCAAATACTTCTTCACTAAATACCGTTGAGTTCAGCCATGTTTCGGAAAAACAAATAATGTCATAGTTATTAATTAAAATATTATTGGGTACACTTACAGTCTTTGTTCGAATACCCCTCACATTTTGATAGTATATATTTAATGCATCAACAGCAAGTGCCTCGCCATCTTTTTCGGTATGCTTAGACGCCATAGTCGATGGTGGAGAGGTCCTTTAATAATGCGGCTTTATAGGCCGGGCAATCCTTATCTCCGGTGGGGTGGGCACGGGAAGCTGCAGGCTTTCCGAAACGTGCGCATGTGGCGCAACTGGGTGCTGCAGCAGTAGCGGAGCAGGAATCACGGGCGTGTCCTTTTACACCGCAGTGGGAACATCTCATTTTTTCTTTGCAGAACTTGTGTGAATGTCCTATCATTTGGAAATTTTCTCGAAATATTATTTTTCCAAAAAACGAAAACCGATTTAGTAATAGGTTAAATAATGTATTTGAAGTTCCACTGTGTAAAACTAGGCTAGCGCAAAGCATGCATATTTTATTTCACCAAAAATGTATAATTCTCTCTATAAGACAAATACAAAAATGTTATAAAGCCTTGGATAAATACCGTTGATGCAAACACTTACTTGCTGTAATGTCACATCAACCTGATGTTACTTAAAATGTCGTTTTAATTGTAATTCAGTAAGCACTAATTTTATTTTGTTGTTAATTTTATTTTATTTTTTAATCTCTTCAAAGATATAACAATAATACTTACAACATATACATACAACAATAATACTTCAAGTGACAACTGTCTGTTTTGTTTACTTCCGCAAAATTAATAAAAAAAATATATTAAAAAATGACAGAAAGCATAAAAAAAGTGCACTAATTGCTGCTAGTATTTTAGTTCTGTGTTTTAAGTGTCTTATGTACAGTTAAAACCATACGTATTTACTCCCATCATACAAAATCAAAACTAACCAAGAAAAGTGATATTATTTACGAGTATAATTCAAATTCAAATTAAATAACTTATTTACCCACTCAATTGAAAAACTTATCTCTAATAATGGATAAACAAACAAGAAGCAAAAATACAAACCAAAGTGATCTGAAATTAAAATCTATTCTCCCAGAACATAAAAAGATTCTTGACATTGTCTTAACAGCTGTCAACAATAAATTTGAAGAAATGAAAAAAGAATTCTTCACGAAAATGGACGAAGAAAATGCTGAATCTCGAAACTCACGTAACTTCATCAGCGCCCTTGAGATGATTTTTCATGAAAACGGCGCTTTATAAATCAGCCAAATATTATTAACCAATATGATGATATAAATATTAAAATAGAAAATATTACCAAGCTGGTGTCTGAAGTTGAGATGCTTCGGAGAGAAGTAAATGATAAAAACAAGATTATAAAAAGCTTTGAAGTTAGAATGGCAGAACTAGAACAAGCCTCAAAAGAAGATTGCATAGAAATATGTGGAATCCCACAATCAAATGAGGAACAGCCAGCCTTACTAGTACAACAGGTGGCTGCGGCAGCTGGGATGGCGATTCAGCTACACAACCTGAAGGAGGTGAAACGTATCCAGGACAGACGACCAGGAGCCTACCCAAGAATCCAAGTTTAATTCCACGATAACAACAAACGAGACCAAATATTAAAAATCCGGAGGAATATCGACGCCAAAACCGCGACAACCCTGGGCAGCGAAAAAATCTTCATTGGTGAAATCATTTGTCCATACTTTAAAGAACTACTCTGGAAAACTAAACAGAAAGCAAAAGAAACTAAGTATATGTATGTCTGGTTTAGGGAAAACAAAATACTGGTTCGTAAATCACCAAATGTTAAAGTAATCTATGTTAAGCATTCTGACGATCTAAATAAACTTATCTAGATGGTACATGGCACTCGCACGCAGGCGCGGCCGGTGCCTTAGTGCACTCGTGCAACGAACCACCAACAAAGTTGAAAAACAATTTACAGCTCGTCGTAATCTTACTTAATGTTTTTAATTGTAAAATTAAACAAAGTATTAAAAAAATCTTTAAAATTGCAATTAATAACATACTAAATGTAAGAATATTGTAGATAAATACGGCGAAAACACTCCACCCGCGCGGTTAACACTGGCTAGGAACGAGAAACCGAGGTACATATCAATCTGCGCGTTAGACCTAAGCGCCCCGTTTGGCTAAATATTATTTTATATGCAGCCCATACGAAACATCTCCGGACCGTGGTTTTGACAAAACGTATCAAGAAAAATACCCCGACAGTGCGCCGCATGGACAGCGGAGATATCCGAACGAAGAATCCAAGAATTCCGAACGTACTAAAAGCATAATATTTCTCTTGTAAAATGCAACCTCGGGTCAGTCAGCTTGTGATAGAGTGCTACGGATTTACATACTTAGCATTGACTTTATTATTTGCTTTTTTTGCAGAAAGTAACCTTTTATTTGTGTGCGTTTTTTTTTAATTATTGCAAACTTCATATCGACGCTCATTGGGTCAGTAAACACCCGCCATCGCTTGCATCCTACGCTGCAAATTAAAATTGCTTGTGTTTGTGTTAATTATTGTGATATTAATTAATATCTGAAGGTCTTTCAAAATAAATACCTTCTCTTCTTTGCCACTAATCCTCTAAAACTAATAGATATAATATATAAAGAAATGAACCATAGTGTAAAATAGCAAATAATTTATGATTTCTGAAATTTTTTAATGCAGTATCCCCTCTTGCAAAGTTGTATCTTCCAAGCAAAAACTAATATAAATGTGTTTATCGGATAACGAATTTGTCAGGTGAGTATATCTGTCTCTGCTTGCAATTAAAATTGGGTGATTGAAGTCTTCGCTCGGCAAAAGGATCGAAGAATTGATCTTCTCTATAGATAGTGCATTTATATAAATTACATACATTACGTTTTTGATGAAATCGGTGAACCACCAAAAATTTAAGGCACCGGCCGCGCCTGCTCGCACGACCGGTTGTCAGTTATCTAATAAGTCAATAAGTACTATAATTCTACCAATTATCTAAAAATAGTTGGTGGTTACGAGTTACGATGGTTACGAGTGTCAAACTGTTCTTAAATGTGATATGTAAAAATGGATGCTAAAACTAATTATAGAACCTCAAATTCTAAATTCTGTAAAAACATTCTATGAAATAACCTATTCTCTCTTCAAAGTGCACTATTCTTAATTCTCTTAATTATTGTAGTTATTTTAGATAATTTAGTACCGATAACATTTATCCAAATCGTTAATCGAACTGATCTATTATTTATTTTTCCTAAATCTATCTATGATCATATACTCAATTTAATTTTAATTACTTTAATACTTGTATTATACACTTTTATCATATATTATATTATACACTTTTATTACACTTTTATTATAAACTTATATTATACAATTTTACTCGATAAAAATAATTTACTTTGTTCAATTAGCAAAGCTTATTCAATCTACATACGATATTTAACCCAAATTATAAATCATATTGATCATTTAATTATATTTTCTATACTTATCTATATTAACTTACTACACTCAATTTTACTTATTTTAATTTTTATAATTTTGCAATTATGTGATTCACCTAAAATTCACATTTCTCAAATAATCTTTCATGATCTTATTTACACCTATTTATCTAAATTACCTTTTTATACCAAGTATTTTATATTCAAATGTTATTATACTACATGTATTTATTACCCAAATTAATTTAATTATTTTAACATCAAATTTTATTGTTATAAATGTTTTTATTACCCAAATTATTTTATCTACTTTACCAACAAATCTTATTGTTCTAATTTTTTTTAATTACCTAAATTATTTTATTTATTTTAATAACAAATTTTATTGTTCAAATTGTTTTTTTACTCCAAACTATTATAATCGTTTATTATATTTTAAAAACCATAATATTTAAAAATTTTTTGTCATCTTATTTATTTATTTATTTATTTATAAGTACATGTTACATACATAATAAATTTACTTCAGGAGATACATTAGGTCACCATACTAGGCAGCTGCCTGTATCATGGTGACCAACGGAGGATAGTTGTTTGAATTGGAGTCTAGTACTCGTAAGTGTAAACATATCTAAGTATATCTAAGTAAAATAATAAAAAACTTAGTATTTATTCTCCTAATCGTTTCAGTACCTTCACTTATTTCGACCAATTCATCCATAAATTTTTAATGTCTTATTATAAGCCTTCCAATCACTCTAAGTATGCAATCCTTTTAAAATTTTCAATTTCTACATTTCTATTTATTCCTTTATCTAATGAAATTATTTTTCCTGTTATAAAAAATATAATCTGTCTGTCCATATTGGATATTCCTATGCTAATCATTAACTTATCTATCGCAAATTATTTCTATTCCTTTATTCCTCCAATTAGCCTGAAACGTTTTGTCTTTGCATTATTCTTAATTCTCTTAATTATTGTAGTTATTTTAGATAATTTTGTACCAATAACATTTATCCAAATAGTCAATCCAACTGATCTATCATTTACATTCCCTAAATTTATCTATGTTCATTGATTCAATTTAATTTCAATTAATTTAATGCTTATATTATACACTTACACAAAAACTCACCAACATGGCTGAAAACATAGAACATATAGACTCGGACAACCAACACTACTGTATAAGTACAAACGACATTAATCTATGGACCAATATCACAAAAAAAAATCAAAATATTGCACCAAAACATGAGATAGATTAATAAAAATTTTGAAGAATTCACTATATACCTAGAACAACTAGATAATAACTTCGATATAATTGTGCTGACAGAATGCTGGTTGAATGAAAAATATATTCCAAAAACAATTGAACACTACAATACACACCACACCAAAAAACACAAAAATCAAAATGATGGCATAGTCGTATACATTAATGATAAAATAAACACATTCGTCCAAGAAATACATATTGTACACTCCAACTGCTTTCAAATATAGTGTATTCTTGCAATGTACAGATCTCCATCCAAAAACAATATCACAAATTTCATCACAAAAATATCATCATCATTGGTTTCACGACCTATACCGCGACACGAGAATATGACTGTAAATCCTTTTTGTTTTTTGATGAGTAAAGACCAATAATTGTGCTTTGAAGTTTGATCGTAGGAAGTAGGAAATGAGAGGAAGTCTCTTACCTTTTGACGGCTTCTTATGGCGTTTCAGGATCGATCCTGGGTTTCCAATATCGGCACAACACCAGGTTTTTAAGACACGACAGTTTGATTTGATAATATAAAATCTTGCGATGATTTGCGAATGTCACTACCAAAATCCAACTGCCCAAGTAGGTAAGGTAAATTTGGGCAACAATATTGTCCAATTATTTCCTCGTGTAGGTAGGACCATCTTCTTATTTTCCTGGTAGAGACTTTGAGGAAAGGAGGAAGAGAAAGGAATGCATGATTGAAGAAGGACTTGGGGAATATGGATTTAGTTTTTTAAAAGACTGTTTCAGAACCAAACATTCCGCCAACCTTGAGGAAATACGATATTTTCTCAACAACTATATGCGAAAGAAAAGCAACGAAAAACGAAAGCAAAATAACTAATTAACCTAAGACAAAAATAAAATTAAAATTATAATTAATTAATCGATGGGTAGTTTATACAATTTGACCACGGGCCGCTTAAAAATGCCCTGAGGGGTTCTTACAGTAGCGACACGAACCATTCCATCGGCGCCGGGGAATAATTCAACCACCCTCCCGACAGGACATCGCATTGGGGTTGCTTGTGAATCATCTATCATGACTAGATTGTCAACTTTCAAATTAGGAGTTGACGTTGCCCACTTGTTTCGTTGTTGAAGAGTATGTAGATATTCTTTCCGCCAACGATTCCAAAAATGTTGGGACATCTGTTTCAATAGTTGCCAACGCGATAAACGATTCATTGGTACATCCACAAAATTTTCTTCAAGAACAGAAACAAGAGGAGCCCCAATTAAAAAATGTGCAGGAGTTAACGGGTCCAATTCGGATGGATCCGACGACAGCGCTCCAATTGGTCGCGAATTTAAAATGGCTTCAATGCGAGTCAGAACAGTAGATAATTCTTCGAAGGTAAGGATTTGATCTCCCACAACCGTCTTCAAATGGTGTTTAGTTGACTTAATACCAGCCTCCGACACTCCATTGAAATGGGGTGCGGAGGGCGGAGAAAAATGCCAAGCAATTGAACGAGCGACAGTTGCGTCAACGAGTTTGTCAGTGTTTTCAGATTCATGTATGAATTTAGAAAGGCCAGTATGATATCTGTTAGTTCCAATAAAATTGGTGCCACAATCGCTATAGATATTTTGGCATATACCGCGTCTAGAGATGAATCTATCTAATGCTTCCACAAACGCTTCAGTAGAAAGATCTGACACTAATTCAAGATGAACGGCTTTGGTCGATAAACAAACGTAAAGTCATAAATAGCCTTTTAAGTTTTTGCGCCGCGACGTCTACTCTCGCGTACCAAAAAAGGACCTGACATTTAAAAATGGACGACCTTCTCGAAAACGGGAAGCGGGTAAGTTACCCATCAACGGGAAACTACCACGCGGGTTATTTTTAAAACAAGAAATGCATTTACTCAATCGATGTCGAATTACGTTCCTAGCCGAAATTATCCAATATTTTCATGATATTATGGATCGGAGTGCACGAGGACCTGGATGAAGGTACATGCTATGGTAATAATCAATTATTAAAGTTGTCAAATAATATTGCCTCGACAAAATAATAGGGTGTCGAGCATTTTCTGAAATCTGTGCAAGGCGAATTCGACCACCGACTCTCAAAACACCATTTGCATCAATAAATGGGGCGAGTTTTTGAAGCTGCGTTGAGCACATACAATGGGAAGAGATATTGTTCATATCTTGTTGAAAATAAATTGCTTGAACAAGCTTAATGCAACATTGAAAGGCTAAATTATTTTCTTTTAACGAAAGTGGGGATAACCCTTTGAAATTGACAATCGATTTCGAACGTAATCTATTGATAAACCGACGGCATCAACATATAAGACGAAGTAATTTCGATAATGATGAAACTTCAATAAAAACTCTTCGTCACACGTTGACATATTTGTAGATAGAGAAATTAAATTTTTTGACTTATACTCTGGTAACTGGTCCACAGAGATATTTGGAGGCCTAACAAATAACCATTCCTCCAACGGTGTTGATATAAAGTTAGGTCCTTTCCACCATAACGAAGCGTCAGCGATTTCACTGGGAAAAGCTCCTCGCGAACCCAAGTCTGCAGGATTTTCTTGCGATGAAATGTGATACCAATGTTCATAAGGTATATTTTGTATTATTGTTTCAACACGATTTGCTACAAAAGTTTGCAAGAGAAAAGAAGGTATCTTCAACCATGCCAATACAGTAGTTGAATCGGTGAACGCGACAGTCTTTTCTATTTGAAGTCTATCTTTATATACTTCTTGACAATAATTCAACAAATTTGCTAATAAAACTGCTCCCAACAATTCCAGTAGCGGGATCGATGTTATATTTATGGGGACAACACGGGATTTTGCTAATAAAATGTGGCTGGATATTTCTGTGTTGTTAATCACTACCAAATAAACAATTCCACAGTATCCTCTTTCAGAGGCGTCCGCAAACCCAACAAGTATGCATCGACTGGTTGGAGAAGTTGCGACATATCGATAAATTTTTAAATTGGCGAGTGATGGAAGCTCTTTTATATATTTCTTCCATTTCAAATTCATGTCCGAAGGGATTTCTTCGTCCCATCCAATTTGAAATTTTCATAAGTTTTGCATAAGGCATTTAGCAATAAAAACGACAGGATTAATAAAACCTAATGGATCATATAGACGTGCAATTGTCGATAAAATTGTGCGTTTGGTACAGTGGTCACTAAAAACATTATGAATTTTATATGTAAATTGATCAAGCGACGGTATCCATTGAATACCTAAAATATTAAGGTTTTTCTTGTCAGTATCCGACTCAAAACTTAAGGGTACTTCCCGATAGCTGACAGGAATGTCTTCCAGTATTTCAGGATGGTTACTAGACCATTTTCTCAATTCAAAACAACCTTTTTGAAGTAATGCAATTAATTCCACTATACTATGTCGAGCGCTTTCCAAAGTTTGCGCACCACTGATAATATCATCTACGTAGGTATCTTCAATTAATATACTAGCAGCCTTTGGAAAATTCAATTTTTCATCATTTGCTAATTTATGAAGTGAACGAATGGATAGGTATGGGGCACTTGACGTGCCATATGTTACTGTTTGTAATTCAAATTCCTTTACAGGATGATCAGATGATTCTCTCCACAAAATATGTTGATAACGGCGAGATTTCTCATCCACAAGTATTTGCCTATACATTTGACGGATATCAGCTGTAAAAACGATTTTGTGTATTCAAAAATTACACATTAATTCGACAATGTCCCTTTGTAATTTGGGGCCGACCAAAAGTATGTCGTTCAATGACGTACCCGAAGACGATTTGGTACTGGCATCAAAAACGACCCTTAAACGAGTTGTAGAACTGGTTTCTTTAATTATTCCATGATGGGGTATGAAATAGTTAGCAATAATTGAAATAGCCAATAATAGAAAACAGCTGTCAATCTTATGTTAATTGCATATTTTATTTAATTCTATCTCTTCTCTTTTTTATTCATATTTATACAAAATATGTATGTAGGCTTATAATATGCAATGTAAACACCAGTTATAAGTATATATATACCTATTATTTTAATATTTATGCTTAGCAAACTGCAGTAATAATCAAGCATTAATTGTTTATTTTATTTTACTTTATTGTTTCTGTTCTCTTTCTAGTTCTCACTATGCAAAATGTGTTCGTAGGACTATAATATGAAATGCAAACCCCAGTTACCACCTTATATTTTAATCATTTGCTTGTAAATAAATGTTTATTTATTATTATTACCATTTCAACAACTATGCTAAACAATCCACGACTGTTTTATGTTTTAATTGGTTATTTCATTTTTATTTTATTCTTTCTCATCTCTTTTTTTTTTCTTTTGCTATGCTAAACAAATAACAGTTAGGTACTATGTTTAAACTTTTTTTTATTATTTTATTTTATATTCTTTCTCTTCTTTTTATTTCCTTTTTTATCCACATGTTCATACCCATAATTATTTGAGTGTCCTAAAACGGGATAATACTCCTAGTTGGGCAGTCAAAATTTAATAAATTATGTATATAAATGTATATTGCTGTGCTAAATAAACAAACAAATAAATAAAAAAATAAAATAAATAAATTGGCGATTGAGGTGGCACTTCCATCATGTGCCCTAATGTTAAGTATTCTCTCACGAACGAAATATATTGAGATTTGAGATCAGAATCTCTATTCAGTCTCCTGTCTAAATGCTTGAGGCGTGACAATGCTATGTCATATGACTTTCCCAATTTTTCCGGGCTTTCCTTAAATGGCAACGAAACGACGTATCTCCCGTCTTGGTTACGGTAGGTACTTTCAGTGTATATTTTTTCACAACGAATTTCATCAGGCGATTGAATTTTCTTCAAAGCTGGAACATTTTCAATTTCCCAAAAACATTTAAGCTTTTCATCAATATTTTCCTCCATTGACGTGAAGAATGAATTTATACAATGATTTGATGGTCCAACATTTCCCATCAAAATCCAACCCAATTTAGTTTCTATAGCTATGGGTTCATTTTCTTTCCCCATCAATTTTCCTGAACATAATAATGACGCAAAAATATCACTTCCAAGCAGTATGTCAATGGCTGATGGTAAGTAGAATGTTGGATCTCCCAATTTGAGACCTACGATGTGTTCCCAATGATGATCGACGATACGATTTGATGACATATTCGAACAGATGTTATTTAAAATAAGGAAATCGGTCATAATACCAGATTCCTTCGAATCGACAGGACGAAATTGTGTTCTTATTAATCCGTTAGAATTAATTGTAGGAGTATTTCCAATGCCTATCACGGTAAGTGGTTGTTTCTTTGAACGAGTAAAACCTAATCTTTTCATACAATTTTCCGACATGAAATTTGCCTGACTTGCACTATCGAGCATAACACGAACCTTCTGAAAAACTCCATTTTTATCTAAAACTTCAACATAAGCTGTAGACAAAAGAACCGTTTTGTTGATTTTATTGTAAAATGTTGTCAACACCAAAGGCTCCGACGAGTTTTCTTGCTGGTCTGAATTTTCCACGATTTTTTTTGGAAAATGTAATAGGGTATGATCTCTTAATTGACATTTTCTGCAAGCGAAACGCGAGTGACAATTCTTAGCATTGTGTTTTCCTTGCGCTAAGCAATTGAGACATAAATTATTTTCTTTTGCGACTAAGTACCTATCCTTTGGAGTAAGGCGTAAGAATTTTTCACACTTGTACAGTGAGTGTGGCGATTTACAAAGAATACACTTGATTTCAATGTTTGATAAGAGCGCATTAATATTATTGCTTGATCGATGTTTTGCATTTTATGATTTAGATTGACCTTTATGAGCCTGTAACTGGTTTTCAGGAAAACCTTCAAGTGCCATTGCTTTTGCTAAGCACTGTCCATCTAAGTACTTCAATAAGTGATCAAACGCTGGGATATTCTCCGAACTGTGTTGAATTTCAAAATCAATACGCAATTCTTTTGTTAATTTACGTAATACAATATGTAATAAAAGAAAACTCCATTGGCGAACTGGAAACTTCAAATCTTCTAACGCAGCAAGATTTTCTTTTAAAATGGAAATAAATTGCCTCAGATTATCCTGAGCTTTTACAGGTTGGATCGACAGAATTAATTCTACGTGTCTATCAGCGATCAAACGTATGTTTTCATACCGTTCCTTTAAAAGATGATATGCAACAAAATAATTTTTTTCAGAAATCGGTAAATGTTTAACGTGTGTTAAGGCTTCACTCGAAAGGCTACTTAATAAATAATGCATTTTTTGAACAGAATTTAAAGCATTATTAGAATCGATCAAAGAATTAAAGGTGTTTATATAATTTCTCCAATCTGTTGATATTCCAGAGAAAATAATCAATTTTAGTTTTGGCAACGAAACATTATTATTGGCAATTGAATGATCCGAATCACTTTTCGAAACTTCCGGAAATAATAGGTTATAATACGACTGAATCTCGTAATACATATTTTGGATTTCAGTATATTTTTCTTGTAAAACTTTAATTTCCGCTTCATCCTTCTTATTTGATTCAATCAAAATATGTGAAGCGACGAAACTTTCCCTTATATCAGATACATCCGAAAAACGTGCTTTGAATATATTTTTGTCAATAATATTCAACGATGTTATGGCTTTGATGGCAGAAGAACGAACACTTTCTATATCTAACAGCGTTAATTTGTACTTAACAGTGTTAGCCGCCATTATGAATATTTTAAAAACCAAACTAAATAATAAAACACTGTCAAACAAATAACGTCAACTTGTAAACAAAAATTTTGATGTCGGCTGTGGTAACAGCTGATGCGATAACTAACGCGATCTACGTTACCGACACGAGATAGGCGCTTGTAGGTAACTTCGACAACTACAACTACCTACAACTACCGATGCGTGGCGGTGATTGTACGAAGTACCTACTATCTACGAATTCAAAAATGTTAAGCCACCCAAACGACTATAATAACCAATTTAAATTTAAAAATGCTAATCAATATTCACGATTGAATGTGTAATTCTGAAACAGCTTTATAAAACTGGAAAAAGGTCAACGAATAGAACGATCTAAACTTCAAAACACAATAGTCTAGCTTCAAAATTATGTCTACCAAAAAAAGACAAAAAATGAAATTATTCGGCGAACGGACCAAAAATGTCACGACCTATACTACGACACGAGAATATGACTGTAAATCCTTTTTGTTTTTTGATGAGTAAAGACCAATAATTGTGCTTTGAATTTTGATCGTAGGAAGTAGGAAATGAGAGGAAGTCTCTTACCTTTTGACGGCTTCTTATGGCGTTTCAGGATCGATCCTGGGTTTCCAATATCGGCACAACACCAGGTTTTTAAGACACGACAGTTTGATTTGATAATATAAAATCTTGCGATGATTTGCGAATGTCACTACCAAAATCCAACTGTCCAAGTAGGTAAGGTAAACTTGGGCAACAATATTGTTAAACTATTTCCATATGTAGGTAGGACCATCTTCTTCTTTTCCTGGTAGAGACTTTGAGGAAATGAGGAAGAGAAAGGAATGCATGATTGAAGAAGGACTTGGGGAATATGGATTTAGTTTTTTAAAAGACTGTTTCAGAACCAAACAATTGGAGACCTAAACATAAACACTCTACAAAACGGACACCCACAAAACTTAGAATACCTAACAATACTAGAACAGCATGGACTGGAGCCAACGATAAATGTCCCAACACGAGTCACACACAACACAAAAGTTGTATAGATCATAAAATGATCAAAACAAAACTAAAAACCAAAACCATAGTACTTGAAAGCACTATTACAGATCACTGCATGAATATGATAGCAATTGATACCGAAAACACAAAACCTAACAAACATAAAATATTCACAAAAAAAATAATTGATTACACAAACTTAAAAGAAAAACTCAAAAAATAGACTGGAGTACAATATACCAAATGGAGAAGGTCGAAGAGGCCTGGGACAAATTTACAACAATTATAGCGCAAGAAATAAACAATAACACTACTCTAAAACAAGTAAAACTTACACACAAAGCTAAAAAAATTAAACTATGGATAACACAGGGAATATTAAACTGTATTCTTACACGAGACAGAATTCACAAACAAATTAAACATATGCCGTCTGACATACAACAACTTAATTACTACAAAAGATATAGAAACATCTGCACGAAAATTATTAGAGTAGTTAAGAAGTTGTATTTTAGAGAAAAACTTAAAAAAAAAGAAAACAATAACCCAAAGGAAATATGGAAAATATTAAAAGAAGTTACATACACACAAAAATTCAAACAAGAAAATACAATCGAACATCTAAACATTAACTCAAAAAAAGTAGACACCAATACAAATAAAGAAACTATAGCAAATCATGTAAATAACTTCTTCGCAAGTATAGGAAAAATCTTAGCGAACCGTAAAATTCTCAACTCAAACACAATAACACAAACAAACAGTTCAAACATCAATACACAACCGACACAACACAGATTTGCAATAAAAATAACTTCGGAAGAGGAAATTGACAAAATAATAAACACATTAAAAAACCGTATTGCTCCTGGATTATATGAGATAACGACGGATTGCATTAAGATAATACAAACCGAAATTTTGAAAACCATAACACACTTAATTGGTGATCCCTATTTACAAATCCGGAGACAAAATGCAAATAACTAACTATAGACCTATCACATTGTTAAACTCGCTTTCAAAAATTTTCGAAAGAGTAATAAAAAACCAAATAAATTAAACTCGGAAAAACAATATGGATTTAGAGAAAAAATAGGCACAAAAGAAGCTTTAGCGTGTACAATAGACTATATACATAGCAATTTAGATCAAGGGTATAAATGCATAGCGATATACCTAGATTTAGCTAAAGCTTTCGATTCAATCTGCCACCAAACGCTTTTTAAAAAATTAGAAAACATAGGTATCAAAGACAAGGAACTCCAACTATTAAAAAGTTATGTGAGTAATAGAACACAGCAAGTAAAAATTAACAACCATATTAGCAAGTCACTACCAATTACATATGGAGTTCCACAAGGATGCATACTAGGGCCCGTTCTTTTCACTATTTACATTAATGAACTTTGCAGCATGAAAATAGACGGTGAAATAGTTAGTTATGCAGACGACACAGTTTTACTCTTCAAATCTAAGGATTGGAAAAATGCATACAACATAGCGAATTTAGGAATCACGCGAGTGAATCATGGCTAGACTCAAACACGCTTACACTAAACATATCGAAAACAAAATTTACAACGTACAGTGGAAATAGCACAGGACAGCAAAAAAATAACACAAACACCATAAAAATACACGAATGTTTAAACACCAACATCTGCGTTTGCCCTCCTCTAGAAAAAAAAGAAGAAATAAAGTATCTAGGAATCATAATTGACCATAACCTTAGATGGACACATCACATCAAACAAGTCACCAATAAAATCCTCAAAACGATACACATTTTCCTAAACATAGGAAACATATACAAAATACAAAAAATGAAAACAATATATTTTGCTCTATGTCAGTTTATAATAGAATATGGAATAATTGCTTGGGGAGGAGCAATAAACTCAGCTATCGAACACCTGGAAATTGCGCAGAAAACGATCTTAAAGGTAATACTTAACAAACATAGACTTACGGCCGTTGTGTTCAATCTAATGATCAACGGCTGAGCCGAAATCTCGACTCAACCCTGCTCAAATGCCCAAAAAACGTTTTGCCCAAAGCACGTGATCGCCACACCACACTCAAATTTAATCCAGCTAGCCTCGTGGATTAACAAGCTTGAGAAAGACCTACTTATAAAAACTGACAACAGAGCGAACTGTTGATACCCGATCGATCTTCGATTTGTCATCTGTCACCAGTTCACGCTCTTGTCGGTTTTTGATTTGGTTTTTTCAATTTGAATTATGGATATATTGAATATAGTAGATATAGTGGAATGGGCAGATATCCTTGATGATAATATCGGGTTACATAGGCGGCGACAAGATGCAGATATAAATTTTAATGAAATATTAAAGTGATAGAGAATTTTATAACCGTTTTCGTTGTTTTACATATGTCTTGAGTCAAATAGAAGATGACTTGAAAGACTGATGAAGCGAAAGGTAAAGTTTTGACTTATTCGAGTGTAATTTTTGCAATAACATGTGGGATGTGGAATATGTTTAGCACTTATCAGGTCTAAAAACTTTTTATCTAATGTTATCATGCTTTATTTATTTCTTTTTTAGAAACTGCCCAATTTTGCCATGCAATCAATTGCTTGTTGCTTTACGTTTCTATGTAATTGGAAGTTTTCACATCATAAATGGAGACAATAGGTGCAATTGATTGCACTCACATCAAAATTCAATTCATGGGTAAGTGCCAAACAAGCGCTGTGTGTTGGTTTTACCTGCATATTTTTCTGTACAGTACCAACTGCTTTCTCCCAAAGGTGGACTAGAATTCAGAAATAGGAAGGGCTACTTCTCTATTAATGTGCAGACCATTTCGGATGCTAGAATGGGGATAAGGAACATCGTAGCGAGAGGGCCAGAAGCTACACATGACTCCCTTATATTTCAAGGCTGCCGAGATAAAGCAATGTTCGAAACAGGGCAGTACTTAAATGGAGCACTATTTGGAGATAGTGGATATCCATTAAAAGTATATTTAGTGTTTAAATATTCAAATACATTTTTGTATAACATAACTTTAAAAGGAATGTGTATGACTAATAATATGTAATAGGTAAATGAGAGTGTATTTGGGAAGTATGTTTATGAGAATTGAGAAGGTGGTAGAGATATTGAAAGAAGGGTAAATGCAGGTGACTCGATTAAGACATCTCTTGTGGAATACTAACATTCATTATTAAAATATATTCAAAATCATTTGCCTACACTAGTGCCATCTACATTTGAATAAATTTATCATTTTAATTTTTATTTTTACCATCTGGGTATGTCAACCTGGCGTAAACAAAAAAAGTTAAGTCAATTAACACTTTATTTTTTACATATTAAATACGTTTGTTTTAAAAATATGAAATGTCGGTTTATGTATTACACTATTTAAAATAAATTATCAGTATAAATAATAAACACAATTAATTAACGCTTCGGTATTAATTTAAAATGTAAATTTTATAATTCGACGTCATTTTTTAGTCTATGTAAATAAACGGTGCGACACACGAGGCGTTACGATCAAAACGTTGGCTACATGCAAAATGGAGCAATTCACTATCATCACTTAACTGAGTAGCGCTTGCCGGGAGGATCAAAATTACGTTGATAATCCATCCAAATTGTTGGTCACAACGGCTGTTACTGATACAGACCAAATATTCAACCGTTGTGACGTACTGGACATACGTCAATTATACGTTAAATCGCTACTAAATTACATTTTTGACCAAAAAAACAACCTTCAACAAACACAAAATATCACAAACAGACCAATTAGACAAGCATACAAAGAAAACTTAAAAACTCCGACGATAAATACAAGCTTTGGACAAAGACACTACCAATATCACGCTATAAAAGCGTTCAACAGTCTAACACTTGAAAATAAAATTGAGGAAAACAAAATTAAATTCCGACACAAAATTACAAAATGGATTAAAGACCAAAATAGACAATACTACCAAAATATCATAGCATAGGTAAAAATAAAATAAAAAACACACATAACCAATATATAACACAATCACCCACAAACACACAACACTTATTAAAAATATCATTTTTAACCTTATATAATATTATTTATTTTTAAATTTACGTTAATTTTAAATCTATACTTTTTAAATTTAATTTATCTTAATCGTATGTTTTTTTATATACTTTTTCCGTTTTTTCACCAATATTATATATATATTTATATGTATTGTGTATAATTTTGTATGTGAAATGGAGGCCTCAGCACGGGTAAACCACTCAGTGAGGCCAGCATCATTGAATTGTGTATATAATGTAAATATATTGCATCAAATAAATAAATAAAATGAATATAAGTAAATTTTAACTGTTTTAAAAACACACAAGTATACCCACGAACTGGCGATGCCTACGTGGGATTTTTTTGGTTAATCTGCTAATTTGTATTTTTCTCTACTTTTTTTAAATGTTTATGTAAAAAAGCCTTTATGTATTGTAAAATTACCAATATATGTACCAAAAAAATTTTTAAAAAAAAGTGACGCCATCCGTACTACAACAGTGTTGACTTGACCCATAATGAGCAATGTACAAGCATGAGTACCAAATTCAATGAAGCATTCCTCCAATCATGATGTGTTTAAATGGAGTGATGACTAGTAAAGGCCAGAAATAGAGATGAAAGCCGTGGTACCATATCTTGAAACCAGCGTGCATGATCTTGAAAGATTCTTCCAATGATGTCTTCAAGCTGGATATTGATACGAAGTGGCCCGAAGTAAGATGAATGCCTTTGTACCATATTTCAAAACCAGCGTCAATGAACGTGAAGGATACTTTCTTCTTTGTTTTGATATTTTTAAAATTTTCTTGAAGTTTCCTAAACTATACTGCCTAAGCAAACAAAAGTAAGATATAAAAGGAAAGAAAATTCAAGATAAAATACCTAAAAATGATTATGTTAATGTATGCACAAAACTGAAATTTAAATTTTCCACATAACATATTAAAGAAACTTAAATTTAAAGTTAAATTTATTATAAAACTTCATGTCTTATACAAAAGAAAAAAATACTTGATATGCATTTGCAAAATTAGAATGAAAGGGATGTTGAAATTTTTCCCAGTGATGTAAACATATGATAAATAAATGCATTTTAAATTGAGATTAAGTACGGTGAATATATTATTCAATTATCTAATACACGGTAGTTATTAAAATACAAAAAAATTAAAACTTTAGAAAAAAAATAAGACTTTACTGAGATTTTATTTATATTTATATGTATATATATATTTTTTTTAAATTCCCAAAATAAAATGACAGCCTTTAAGCTTGTATTATGCTGAACTGAGTGTAAAATCCTCAAAATGAAGTACTTAATTTGTTTATTGAAAGTATTTTAAAACCCCAAGTAGCAAATAATAATTTCTATATTGTAAATAAATAATACCCAGATTGTAAAAATAAAAATTAAAATGATAAATTTATTCAAATGTAGATGGCACTAGTGTAGGCAAATGATTTTGAATATATTTTAATAATGAATGTTAGTATTCCACAAGAGATGTCATTGCTCTATTCCCATAATTTTAATAAAAAAATATTTATAGACAAACTGAACTGTTAGTTATATTATAATACCTTGATTAACTAAATGTTAAATTGAATACCAAAGGCATTATAGGTATAATGAAAGTTTCAACTTCCCGATTGAATTTCATTATACTGGAATGTAGATATTCTTCATGATAATTTCTGCAACAGAAATCATCGGGAAGAATTTTGAATACGACACAAAATTTAACATAAATCTACAAAACACATCCATATATTAGCTATAACGCAGCCAAAATTTCAACTTTTGTTAAAAAATGATGTTACCTATTCATATGCAATGTGAATATGGTAATAACGCATAAACGATGGTTAAAATTACTATCTATTTCTGTAAATGTTCATAGAACAAAACTTGCTATTTGAATTACAGACTCACAAGGCTTCACTGAAATCCTCTTGAAAGAGATGAATACCATGAGCTTTTACAATTCATCAAAATCAAAATCTTTGAATAAAGATTAGTTAAATCCATTATCAGATATCAAAGGATTTCTTCGTATTCTGCGAATGAAAGTGATCAGGCAACCCGGAGTCACATTCTATGATCGATTAAAAAATCGTGTTTGCGACACAGTAATAGGAAAATATTTTATATCTCATTTATAGAACGCGAAACAAGGAAAGTTAACGTACTCAGAGGACCTCTACGGGAGATCATGTTACATGCTTTTCTACCGTTTTAACGCTAGCAAAATTAGAATCAGTGAGTGATATACACTGAATTAAAGCGAAGCTCCAAATGTTTTATTTAAACAAAACTTGCCCGTTTTCCTTATCTCAAGGACAAAACAATCCGTACACAAGACAATACATTACGATACAAACAACCACTATTCAATGATCAAACTCATTTTCAGATTGAAAGCTGAATGTTACTGAAATATCCATCTGCTTTTGTTGGTGCACCAAAAACAGACAGCTATTTCCCAAAAATTGCACCGCATTTAGTATTATGCTATATTATGTAGCAACTCTAGGACCTTAGATTATGTCCCATAACAGATCACGAATCTTCATTTAAAGTTTTTAGCTCTGAATAGTGAAGACGCAAACCAAAACTACAATAGTTGTATTGTGTTATATTAAGAGCCTAGCAGGACAATCGGTTTTATCGAAATTTGCTAAAATAGTTTAATTGTTTGTCGCTTGTGTCGCCCTCATCGCTTTTTAACTCAATTCTATCAAAATTTATTGTAAATGGTTACTAAAAATGGATTTGATAATAGTATCCGCTCGTAAAAATCCGAAGTTACACGATCATTCCCGATAACAAATTAAATATTGGCATATTATATCTTGGCCGGTCGTTTCGAACGTTGGATTTCTATTTTTCCCCATAACGTGGGAAAATTTCCCTTAAGATTCCCTATTTCGAAGAAAATTATTTAAAAAAATATTATTTGAACAACTTTTTAAAAACTGTCGGAAATTCACTATGCAACTGGTATGGTTTTAGAAGCAAATCGTGAGTTGTTTATTGATTTAACACTTCAATCTATATATGTTTTTTTTTATTTAAAAAATATAAACTACAAAAAGTTATAGAAGTTCTATAAAAATCGGTATCTTCTAAATACGAAAAATATTTGCGACATATTGATTTCTTTTACATGAGAATCGATATTCCCAAATTTTACAAGCCAACTAAATTTTCCAAAAATACGGGATTTTTTTCGGCTAACTGTCAACACCCAAGAAGAACAACTGCATTGTGACAACAAGTCTTCGCGATGGATGTCTGCGCCCGCCAGTTGAATAATCCCCAGGGCGTCACAACACACGGAAATATAAAACAACATTGAAAAATATATTTGTTTATTTAAAAGTTTAGGTTTTAACATTAATTAGTCGTTATGTATTATTATTAACATTGTTATTATTTCCTATGAAATAAAGGTATTCTCCTGTGAAAGCTGATGTATAAAAATGACTTATCATATCACACTATCATCATCACTATCATCATCCTATCAGCATCCCTAAAGATGACATAGGCCCTCAGGGAAATTATTTGCCTCAGGGCCTCCTGTGTGGAGCTTATGTAAAAAAAAAAAAAAAATCCTAAGGAATGCTGTGTGGAGGGTTATTAAGGATTTTAAAAAGTTTTTTTAAGTTTTTTTAAAATATGGAGACGAAGTTCTAATAAGGAGTTCTGGGAAGGAAATAGGTATTAGAGATTGGTAGGAATCTGGGGGTCAGTGTATCGAACCAGGCGTAACAAACGTATGAATCCATCTCAGTGCAAGGCGATGGGTCGAGATATTCACAGTATGGAAGATCTACAGTCTCTCGTATCTAGGGTGTACGAAGAATGAGTTAATAGTGAATGTAAGTAAAGTCTAAGGCCATGGTATTTGTAAGAGAGAATATGAAAACAATGTGCAACATAGTTGTGAATGATGAAAACTTGGAGCAATTGGATGAGTTTGTGTATTTGGGAAGTATGTTTACGAGAGATGGGAAGGCTGATAGAGATATTTAAAGAGGAGTGAATGCAGGTAACTCTATTAATAGAGTACTGGTACCTACCCTGATGTATGGCAGTGAGTCATGAAACTGGCAGAGAAAGGATGAAAGTAGACTGAATGTTGTAGAATGAGATCCCTGAGATGTATGGCGTATGTGTGGTAAAATCATGTAGGATCGTGTGAGAAACATGGAGATCCGCAAAGAATGCAAGGCTGATGTAAGTGTAATGAGTAAGATGAAGAAAGGAATGCTCCGATGGTTTGGGCATGTAGAGCAAATGAACGAGAAAAATAGTGTAAGGAGAATATACAACCGCAAATGTGAATGGTAGAAGTCGTGAACGTCCAAGAAAGACATGGCACGACTAAATGAATCAGATACTTTAGTCGGACCATATCAAGAGTCAGAATAATAGAAAAGCATGTATGAGACGATGTATGAATGTGAACGAGGCAAGGAGTGTGTGCCAAGACCGAGTTGTTTGGCGGTCCGTCCTCTCTGCCTACCACTGCGGAGAAACGGCGTGATGGTTTGTTAGTTAAATTATGAATAATAATAATTAACCATTTATTTGGACAGCCCTATTTCGTGTGTAACTTGACACTCGATTTTGAAAAATAAAATAATATTATGACGGATGATATACATGCCTTCTTTGAAAAAGTAAGACAACACGGAAATTTATTTCTTATAAAAGCACTGATGGGCTTTTACAAAATGTTTAATTTTTACATGGTTTTACTGCCAGATACAGAGATATCGAAAAATATTATACAGCTAGGTACAGTTCTGAATCTCAACTATTTAATAATAATAATTGGACGATTTGTATAATGCCGTATTAGTGAAAAATCACCCTTAGGGCGCAGTTTCACTTGATCGTGCCATTCTCCCCCCGACTTCTTCTACCATACCTACACATTCACCTCATTCCTTCTCCTTACACTATTTTCTTCATTCATCTGCTCTGTAATGCATTCGTAATTAAATAAACTAAGTAAAAATGGTCAAAACGAATAAAACTTCCGAATAATAAAAGCTAATTGAAAATAATTCAAATTTCATTTATTACTGTTTACAAGTACCTAATGGCAGTTTTGCCTACCAAAGTCATCGCCAAATCAACAAATGTTGCCGGTACGCATATAATTAAAATCATTAAAAATATCTAGCAGAACTTAATTAACAGTAATTGATTTCAATAATAACATTAAAAATATTTTTCGAAATCCCACGTATAAAAATAAACATAAAAGCAGTTAAAAATTGATTCGTAAAACCGAGTGATCACTGTATTCATATTTGGGTCTACGAACAGGGCAATATGTAAGAAGGTACAAGTATATGACAGTCAATCCTTGCCACAATCGTTTTAAAATATATCTTTTTGACACACTTCATTCACTTTCCCCGTACAAATTCAGTGGTCGAATTTCTTCCCTCCAGAGTATACGTATTCTATACAAAAACCAACACATGCAAATATTCTTCACACTACTTTACGGAACAGAGCGTTAGGAGACAACCTCTCGTGGCGACTGACTTTCGCGTAATGAATAGAAGTTGAAAATGGGATCGCATTTATCTGTTTTGGGTACAGATAAAAATGGAATATTACACAATAAATCGCAAAATTAATTTTATTTATTTATCAGTTTTTATAGTTTAAATATTGTTTTCATACACACTATTTTTATTTTTTTCAAATAATTGTTTTTTAATACATAAAATCGATTTCAAAGTACATCGATTAACGTAGTTTTTAAAAATAATTTTACATCATTATTATTTTAAAAATAATTTTACATAAAAAAATATAAATGTAGAGGTATAGGTTGATACGTTTCCTATAAAAAAATATTTTTCAATATTTTTTTTCTTTTCGTATATGATGACAGATGGAAAAAAATCAGTGGTACATGAACGATTTTTTGAAAACTGATCTTTTATAAACAGTTATAAAGTAAGAAAAAATATTTTTTTAAATATTTAATATTAACCCGGGGCATCGAAAATGCATGTATCTAAAAAAAAATAATAAGTAACTTTTTTTTTGAGGTGCTGTTATCGACACAGATGACTTCGAAAATTTGCAAAAATACGCAAAAATACGAAAAAAAACATTAAATATTGAAAAATCCCTCGCGGGCTCTTAAATTCAATGTGTAGATGGCGTTATTAAATGGTGAGTAATTAATAAAATGCGTGAAAGTTGTATTTATAATACGAGATCGATTAAATAAACCAAAATATTGTTTGCTGTATAAGTTAATCAAAGTTTTATGATAAAACTATATTAAATGTAGTTTAAGGATATTATTTCAATAAACATTCATTTCTTCAACAATCCATAAATCGCTCCGAAAAATTACTTCGCATACCTCTGATAACCCTAGAATAGGAAGATATGTAAAGCACTTCAAGGAACAGCCAATAGATCGCCAAAATTACTTCGCATACCTCTGATAACCCTTGAATAGGAAGATATGTAAAGCACTTCAAGGAACAGCCAATAGTTCCCAAAAAATAATAATAAACATTCTTCTATACCAATTTATTCAATTATCCATTTATTGGAATAAAAAAGCCCAAAAGATTAATTTGACAATTGCCGATGAAACAAATAATATAGTGATCAGCGTCATTAATGCAATTCACCCTGCAAAAATGACGGTTTCAAAATATTAGTTATTTTATCAAGCCTCAAGAAGCTATTACCAATTTATTTTATTTTAAAAGAAAAACTAATCCTGCCGACTAAAAAGAAATTAAAACTCGATAAAAATCTATTAAAATAATGATTCGAATACAAATCCGTGTTATGTATTGAAATCGGAATTTAATGAAATCCATCAAAATCCCAAAAGAAAAATTTGTATAATATATTAATCCGCCTGAAAATAATGATATATTGCAAGGAAATTTAATTACTTTTGATAGCCCTACACGAGGAAAGAAAAAAAAATCATCGATAAAATCAATACAACCCGGATAATAAATTATAAAAATTAATTTACGTGAAACTTAGTTGCTTTGCATAACAGGACAGCCAGAATTCTGTAGACGAAGGCTTGTGATGACGTCTCATCTCCACCCGGATGTCCAGCAAAAATCGGTCCGCCTCTGAAATGCACGTTTGGTTATATTCATTATTATGAAAATAAAATTAGTATGAAGGAAAAAAAATTAAATATAAATTCCAAAATAAGATTGTAAAAGTTCACAATGTAACAGATCGTATGAATTGTAGGTAGGATAAAAATTTTGTATTAAGTTATTAACACGTGAAGAAATTCATATGTGATATATGATGTCAATAATAATTATTGTAGCAGGTAGGTAATTAATGAAATTTACACATTATATTAAAAATATATCACCAGAAAAATATAATGAGATTAAACAGCCACTCACAATACACTTCCCCCAATGCAAATAGTTGCCTTTTAATGTAGTTAAGGTGAATCAATAGGTTTTTTTAAAAAAAAGTACATATTAACCGTTGCCAGCGATCTCCAAGAATTAATGTATACATTATCCTACGGATAAGCTATCAAAAGGATGGTGAAATGCCCCCTTAGTAAGTTATTATCATCTCTTAAGCTTAATAATATAGTTATATTATTATGAAAATCGTGTTGACATAAAAGTGTAGCTAGAAAATATGTTATAATAGACTGAGTTGTTTGGCGGTCCGTTCTCTCTGCCTACCCCTGCGGCGAAATGACTTGATGGTTAGACAGTTAGTAAATTATCAACGGTTCCTGCTTTGGAGACCCCCTAAGCGCTCATGTATAATAAAACAGAGCCATATGAAAACATATTAAGACAGTAACAGTAAATAGTAGCTGTAAAAGAGACAACATATACTTAACATGTAAAGTGTAAAAAATGAAATTTTAAATTAAACTGCGAAACAGCAAAAGTGTAATTACAAAACCGCGAGCTGCCAAACTGCAAAAGTATTGATGCAAAAGCATAACAAAATAAAGAAAAAATATAATGTACATGTAAAGTGTTAAAATGAAAATGTTAATAAAACAGCAAAATTGCGAAAGTGTAAATCAAAACTGTAAACTGTAAAACTGCAAATGTGTAAATACAAATAACAATAAAAACAAAAAACAAAAATATATAAATATATACTGCCAAGGCAATAAGAGAGAAAAAGTCAGATCGTAGTCCGTAGTATATCAGGAACAAGTACACCCGGTAACCTATATTGTACTAATCAGCGACTCTAAGAGCAGGCCATCTTTCAACCCAGATCCTTGCAAACTTACGCAAGCACTCGAAATTCGGAGTCGGTGTCAGCTCCCCTCGCCTCTCACCTCGTCAAGTCGCGCGTGCGACACAAGCACATCTCACCTATAACTATGTATGTAGTAACAAACCTCCTGCCTGACACCGACTCCAAAAATAACAATCGTACCTACATATTGATGAGTAGAAAAAGTAAGTTGATTATTAAGTTGAAGAAGAATACGAAATAATTTTTTTACTTTTTAGTGCATTTTTTGAAGTCGTTTTTTGGTTTTCTTAAATTTTTTGTTTTATATTTTACTATATTCTTCCATACTATTTTACAAAATAATTACATTACACTTTTATAAAATAATTACCTAACACTGAACTTACAACTTATTGTTTTTTTTTACATTCACATTTTAAGAACTTATGATATAATATAGCATTTAAAAAATGTACACTACTCTTCCAGACACAAGCTAATGCTTCCATGGAAGAGTGGTATTAATTAACATTAGAAAGAACGGGTATTGCTCCATACCTATAAAGACCACGACCGTCATTTTGACGGCTGATCACTTTTTCAAATTAAGAGGCGGATATGGGTACCGCTGCCCCGGGAACCATTTATTGGATGACCGACACCTCTGCCATATGACACTCCAAGTAGTTCGCTACGTTTAGTGACTTAGCAGGGGTGTCCGGGTTCATTAGGTGAGGTTTGTCTGGGTCTAGGTGGCGAATGCGTTTGCCCACATACTGCGTAGCGGACCGGGTCGGGAGACACTTGTTGAGGGAGACTTTAACTTGTCCTCTCCAGCAGGACCTTTCTCGTCCCGTCGCTTCGCATCGCAGTGGGAGGGATGGATTCAATCGTCCGTCACTCCTGGATACATTTACGAATTTTTTTTATTCATCTCTCACTCTTTTTTCCTTCCCAAAACATCCTTTCCTTCCTTTCCCTAAAAACACCAATGCACACATAAATGCACACAGCATCTCCAAAGATGACACAGGCCCTGAGGGTTTTTGTCCTCGGGGCTTCCTGAAAAAAAAACATGTGAGTGCAAAATGCTGTGATTTTAGTACAAGCATGTGTTATGTTTGTACAATATCGAATTGTTACGTTTTTTTATAAAATCGAATGCACTCTCCGCAAACGGGCTTCTTTCAGTTATCACACGTGTCATTTATTTGGTTTTTATAATATTTTTTATTAATTTGGCACTGTCGTCTTTCAGAAGTTCTATTTTCCGGTTTCTTTTCTCTTCCGTTTACATTAGCTCTACAAAAAAGCCCTAAGGAAAATAATTCCTTTTAGGGCATTTTTCATCCTTTGTGATGCTGTGTGGAGGGTACTTGTTGGGAAAGGAAGAATTATAGGTTCTGGGATGGAAACGAGGTATGAGGGGTGCGTAGGAAACTGGAGTTCAGTGTGTTCAAGAGTGGCGGACGGATGAATCTGTCCCCACCACTGCGGTTCAAGGCATTGTTCTGAGAGTCCTGCTGACGAGGTCTTTTTCTTTCGACCCTCAACCGTTCTCTTCCGAGCTGGCCTACCACGCACTTGTTTGGCAGGCGCATCCGCCGGCAAGATACGGACAAATCTAACCCCATGAACCCGGACACCCTTACTTAGTCACAAAACATAGCAAACCTATGGCAGACGTGTTGGTTTTCCAATAAATGATTCTGTAAGTTCTTTAGAAGCAAAGGCAGCTGAATCAACTCTGATATTTGTGTACTCTGTCCTTCTCCAACAAGCCACAAAATAAATTTGGGCGAGAGATATATTTTGTTGGTATTTTTGTAAATTATGTGACGGTAACCAATCAACATACAGATCGAGTTAGAAAGATACGCGACACCGAAAAAAAGAGGCAGACATAATAGTACTATCATAAACGAGGAGGTATGTTGTTAACTTGGGTAAAGAAGGTTGTAAAAAAACTCAGCATTATGGCCCAAACCGTCACATTGACTGCAGCGGTCTTTGTAGGTATAAGTCAATATATCTCCAAAAGTAATTAAGACACGTACCTGTTTTTTCAACTGAAATGAAAAAAAAAATCACACGAATTAAATAATTATTAAGCATTATATCGTCACTTTACTTCGGGCTGCCCTCAAAATGAAGGCTCCGGTCTTTCTAGTGTTAACATATTTGAACATGAACATGTACGCAAATTATTACATCATCTAAATGTACATTATAATTTAAATGCTAAAATAAAAAAAAAAATAAAAAAAATGATAATGGTGCGGATTTAAGAATATTAAATATATATATGTAATTTTTTGAGAAATACTAAAGATAAAGACCATAAATTGACTAATTCCGGAATATATAAAATCAAATGCAATGATTATCCCTCATTTTATATTGGAAAAACAACTCGTAATTTTGAAATCAGAATCAAAGAACATTTAAGGTGTCTTAATAATAATAATTTTTGAAAAAAACACAGGGATAAATATTCTTCATATTAATCATAAAGGAAAACGTTTAGATAACTTAGAAGCTTTGGAAATTAAAAAATCCCTTAAAAATAATGAATCTATTATCAACAAACAAAAAATATTGTCATATAGCCCAATCATTGTTCTAAACTGTCAAATTAGTATAAGCTTTCCCTGACGAAGGAACGTTTGTTCCGAAACCGGTCGGATTTGCACATTTTATAAGTGGTTTATACAAAGTTACATTGTTTCATTTTATTATAATGGATAACCACAAAGTAATAGCTACATTCAAAAATATAAATATATATATATATTTAATGGCGAATTTCCCAATAATTACAAAAGAGCAATTATAACTCCCATTTATAAAACAGACTGTCCTAAAGACCCACAAAATTACCGCCCGATTTCCCTTCTATCAAATATATCAAAAATATATGAGAAAATTATAAAAAAACAAATTTGGACATTCTTAGATGAAAATAAAATAATCAATGAAAATCAATTCGGCTTCAAAAAAAATACAAGTACTCACGACGCGATAGCAAAAATAACCAACTATTTATATACGGCCCTAGATTCCGATAAAAAATGTATCGGAATATTTATAGACTTGAAAAAAGCTTTCGACAGCATATCACATAAAAAATTAATAAATAAATTAAAATCTATAGGAATTAATGGGAAAGTTTTAGCATGGATAGCTAGTTATTTACATGAAAGACCACAACAAGTAAAATTACTAAATCAAGTCAGCGATTCAAAATATAGCGATTTTTCAATACCCCAAGGAACAGTTTTGGGACCATTGTTATTTATTATATATGTCAATGATATATTCAATATTTCTAAATATGGAGACATTGTCTCCTACGCTGACGACACAGTCCTACTACTAAAAGCAAACACTTGGTCTGAATTAAACAAAATGGCAAATACAGATATCAATGCACTAAAATTATGGTTTGATAAAAACCTATTGACTTTAAATTCTAAAAAAACCTATTATTTGCCATTTTTCATTAAAAAACAAGAAACACCTAAAGAAATAAACTTAATAATCCACTCTGTGACAAATACAGAAAACCACAAATGTAATATATCATGTTCAAAAATAGAAAGCAAAACTGATATTAAGTACCTGGGCATAACAATAGACCAGCGTTTAAAATGGTCTCCACACATAAATATTCTGAACAACAGAATAAGGAAACTAACATATATATTTAGATGTTTAAGAGATATTTTAAACGAAAAATTACTTAGAACCACATACTTCGCTTTCTGTCAATCAATTATACAATACGGCATTATAGGATGGGGCGGTACATATACAAATCAAACAAAAACAATTTACATATCACAAAAACTAATAATAAAAACAATTTTAAAAAAACCCTACTCATATTCGTCAGAACTTTTATTCAAACAATTTAAAGTCAGAAAATTAAGTGCATTATACTTTTATCATGCAACATTACAAATTTATAAAGATAATATTAAAAATCAAGTTGCACCATTTAAAAATAACAGAAGTCTTAGACAAACATCAATACTTCCCACTCCAAAATGTAAAAAAAAAATTGGACAATTGAGTCATAAATATCTCGGAGCAAAATTTTTTAATTCATTACCAGAAAAAATTAGAAACATGAATACCAATATAAAATTTTTTAAAACTCACCTTAAAAATTATACTGAAAACTTCGTTTAAATGGTAATTTAAATGTGATATAAATAAACTGAATGATATAAAAAAAGCAATACAATAACACCCCCCCATACACACAAGCCTTGCTTAATTATGGGGGTACATCAAATATATCTACCATGTAATTAAATACTGTATAAAATTTATTTGTAATTTATGTACCTTCTATTACTAATAAAAAAAAAAAAAAAAAAAATAATAATATTCAATACGCCCTTTTCTCAAACTGAATTTTAATTGCGTCAAAATTATCTATATATATTTAATATTCAATACGCCTTTTTCTCAAACTGAATTTTAATTGCGTCAAAATTATCTTGTCTTAATCTTCCACATTCATACTTGAATTGTGTAATGTAAAAAAATACTGATTTTGTATAATTTTTGTACCTGTCATTGTCATATTATGTAAACAAAAACCTAGATAACAACCACTCTGTAAATTGCCATCTCAACAGAGGCGTTTCACACCAATAGTGAGATGGGCAATACGTCATTACTGTAATCAAATGTAATATTAAAATAATAAGATAAATATATATCCTAGAAATAGAAAAAGTACAAAAAAGGTATATGAGGGAATATACATACTACCCATTCCTGTATCCATCGATGTTCTTAACAGGAATGTTCAATCTTAATACCTTAGAAGCCCGCCGAAAAATATTTTTGGGGAAACATTTTTTTTAAGCTGATCTCCGGTACTGTACTGAATCCACCTATGTTGAAGGAGATTAACCTATATATCCCTAACGCGTATACTCGTGGGAGATCCCACACACTTATTTATGCTCCGAAAGCGAGAACTTCTTCCATTCAGAATGCCCCATTAAATAGAGCAATTGAACTGCTTAACGATTCTGCATTTAGCATTGACATCTTCAATGTTACCTATAGAGAGTTCAGTAACTACCTTTTGACATACGTCTCAACATAGTGAAACTGCCCCCTTGGCCTTTTTTTCTCTCATATTTTCTAATCTTCTCCGTAATAATTTGTTGTATAACTGTTTTATGGAGAACCTGAAAAAATAAATAAATATAAAATAAATAAAACTCTATAGTCATGTACATTCTTTTAATTTCTTTTGTATTCTGTAATATCGTATTATTTTATATTTTTTTTATACTCTCTCACATCTTTATATTGCATATGTTAATGTCCTGTATATAAAATCGACCACCACAACAAGGGCATTTGCCTAGCATGGTGGTCTAAAAAACCTCAATTCATGTAACAAACAAATCAATGAATAAAGAAAACTAGAAATGGCATTTCCTAGCAGCTTCCTAATTCATCTGACCCCTCTCCTACCATAGGAAGAAATATTTGATAGCGTCGTGTGACGATACAACGCATAAGCGCCCGCGGTTCAACAGATATCTGCTCGCGCTTTTGTCTTCACGTGTGGCGCATGCATTATAATTTATTAATTTAGTGATGTTTATGAGTAATATGAGTATCTGAGGATAACTGCATTTCGATTATAACAATGCATTTCGAATTTAACAATGCATTTCGATTTTAACAATGCATTTCGAATTTAAAAATGCATTTCGAATTTAACAATGCATTTCGATTTTAACAATGCATTTCAATTTTTCCATACTTTTTTAACGTGAATACCACACAATTAAGACTATGGCATCCCCAATTGGGGTATCTTTTGAAGCTGAAGGCAGTGGATAGAGGAAGGAAATGGGGAAGGTGGGGAAGATCCTGGCTATTCAGATCTGGTGATCAAATACGGCTAAAGCCATTTCAAGCAACGTTTCAATTCTGACCAGGGCGATACTGACAGTATTTTCCACTCCGGAACGTGCCGCAAATATACTACACGAGCAATGAAATAAAATTTCCCGCAAATATAACAACATTGTTTCCATGGCAACAATTTGTTTTGCTTTTCTTCTGACGTTACCAATAACTAGCTTTTGTTTGGGACAGAAAACCTTTATTAAATGTAATATATTATTATTTACGACGAACTTCGTACCGCCTCAGAATCAATAGCTGTTGAATTAAATTCAGTTTTTTTATTAAGTTAAAAATTACGCAATGAAGCAATTATCAATGCGCAACTGTCCGTGTTTTGTTTTTGTCAGTATCAGAGATGGCGTTGTGTACGGATTTATATTTTTGTGATTTTTTACTTTTACAATTACTTACGGGAATTCGGGAGGCGGATACGGGTGCCGCTGCCCCGGGAACCATTATTGAATAACCAACACCTCTGCCATAGATCACCCCAAGTGGTTCGCTACGTTTGGTGATTTAGCAGGGGTGCCCGGGTTCATGAGGTGACTTATGTCCGGGTCTTGGCAGTTGATGCGCCTGCCCACCTGCTGCGTGGCGGGCCGGATCGAGAGAGACTGGTTGAGGTAGGCCTTTTGACCTTTCCAGCCGGACTCTCTCGACCCATTGCCTTGCACCACATTTGGAGGGATGGATTCATACATCCGTCACTCCCGGACACACTGACCCCCAGATTCCTACCCACCCCTCATACCCTTTTCCTTCCAAGAACTTTCTATCCTCCCCATTCCTTAAAAAGATCCTCCACAAAGCATCCCCTAAGATGACATAGGTCCTGAGAGAAATTATTTTCCTCAGGGCCTCCTGTGTGGAGCTTATGTAAAAAAATGCGTTTCATTTCAGAGATTTATTATAATTATTGTATTTTTCCTTTGGAGGTGTGCAGACATACGTTCACCATTTGTCTCATTTTCGACTATAGACATTGAGTGTGTAAGAAAGAAGGGCAGCATCATATGATTAAAAACAAATGCACAACAATCAACGCATTGACATATGACGTTTTTTAATGTTTGGAATTCATGCACAGTTCAATATTATACCCCTCACAATATTGCTGCAGTTCTTTCAAAATAGGAGAATTCGTTCCATACAAAATGTATCGGGAAAATAATATTCTTTGTAACTATTTACTTCGTTAACTTTTGTGATGTTTTAATAGTTATTATCCTATCCGGAATCCGGGGCGGAGACAAATCCAACAAATCAAAGATCATCAAAATCAGCCCAGCCGTTCTCGAGTTATAAATAGTGTAACTAACCCGACTTTGTTTTATATATTAAGATAATAATTTCATAAGCAGGCAGAGCTTACCATTATACACAGCCTATTTTACTCACATATAATGTAGCTTAGGGTTCATGGAGTGAGGTTTGTCTAGGTCTTGGAGGCCGATGACCAGGACACACTGAACTCCAGATTCCTACCCACCCCTTAAACCCTTTTCCTTCCCAGAACTCTCCTCTCCTTTCTTTCCTCAAAAAATCATCCGCACAGCATCATCAAAGATGACATAGGCCCTGATGGAAATTATTTTCCTCAGGGCCTCCTGTGTGGAGCTCATGTAAAAAAAAAACGTTCTATTGGTGAAATAATTTTTTAAATCTTTTTAGTGACGCATAAAAGCGTAGCAAATAAACACGCACTTTCGCATTTATAAAATTATAGTAAAGATGTTATTTTAAATTTTAATTGTAATGTCTGACTAATCCTTCGTGGTCGAGGTGTAAGGCTCTCGACTAGTATCCGAAGGGCGCGCGTTCAAATAATTGAGTGCGAAAGTAAATATTAATTGACTTTTTTTTGTAATATTTCACAATTTTATCATTTAAAAATAATATTAGATCTATTTGCGGCATGTCCCATAGTGGAGGATTTTCAGTATCGCCCTGGTGTAAGACCATCATTCAGAATTGAAATGTTGCTAGAAATGGCTTTAGCCGTGATTGGTGACTAGATTTGAAAAGCCAGGTATTTCCCCACCTCGCTCTTCCACTCCTTGCCTTGCACACTTACCTTCAGCCTCACAACATACCCCAAATGGGGAACCCACACTCTCTCTGGCTTCAGGCGGTTGGAAACTGTTGGGTCTCTTGGGCGCTATTCACCTTAACGGCATCGGCTTCGCTCGCATAGTATTAGGGGGGTTCCCACTCCACCTCCTTCCCCTCCCCCCACTCCCCTCCGACCACTTCACAATCCACCCCTTCTCCATACCCGCTACATTCATTTTTCAAACAGCGCCACCTATTAAAGCGTAAGAATCAAACACAAGCAGTTTCGCATTTATAATATAAGTATAGATTAGTATTTTATACATATGTATTTGAATTATAACTATCAAAGGGATTTCCATAGTAACCTAAGCAACTAACAAAATGTATTCTCCAAGGTAACCTAAACAAATAATAAAAAATTTCGTCTGGACAATAAATGTATAATAAATAATTTCATAACGCCAGAGCTTATTCATAACGCCAGAGCTTATCAATATATTCAGCCTATATTACTCGCAAATAATGTAGCTTTCCATTAGTGAACGAATTTTTAAAGTCCATTCAGTATTTTTTGTGTGAAAGAGTAACAAACATACATACATACATACAAACTTTCGCCTTTATAATATTAGTAAGATACATGGTGCGTTTCGAGCATATTTTTTTATGTAAACTCCCTGAGAAAAAATATTCCCCTCTGTAACTATGTCATCATTCGCCTAAAAAGGACAAGAAATTCTGGGAAGGAAAAAGGTACAATATGGGTGGATAGAAAGCTGGAGGTCAGTGTGTCCAGGAATGACAGACGTATGAACACAACCTGATGTTCCGAGGGAATCCTGCTGGAGAGATCAAAACCTCCCTCAACTTGTCTCTCACGAACCGGCCTGCCACGCAGTTTGTGGCAAGACCTGGACAAACCTCACCAGGCACCCCTACTAAGTCACGAAACATTGCGAATTCCTTGGAGTGACCTGTGGCGGAGATGTTATTTGTTATCTAATAAACGGCTTCCGGGGAAGATCTCCTAACACTCCTTTCATCGTTTATCCGCTTTTTATGTTCAGATTCATCATAAATTATCAAGGAAGATGGAAAAATACGCTCAATACTGGTTAATTGGTTCTTGGTTTGGGTTATAAAATTTTGTTTATGTGTGTATATAACGTCACATCACACTAACAATGCTCTGTCTTTATTTTAACTAAAGACTGGACAAACTATCAAAACAACTTATGGCTTAGATTGCATCCACCGCGTTGTCCATCACTAAACAAAACTATATATAAGTATAATTCATTTGAACAATGAACGTGATTCTGCTTTAAAATGTAGAAAGTATATAGGACCATATTTACCTGCGAGGTCACTTGAGATTAAGACTGTTTATTGTTTCTCAAAGAAATTAAATTTTTTAACTAAAGACTGGACAAACTATCAAAACAACTTATGGCTTAGATTGCATCCACCGCGTTGTCCATCACTAAACAAAACTATATATAAGTATAATTCATTTGAACAATGAACGTGATTCTGCTTTAAAATGTAGAAAGTATATAGGACCATATTTACCTGCGAGGTCACTTGAGATTAAGACTGTTTATTGTTTCTCAGAGAAATTAAATTTTTTAACTAAAGACTGGACAAACTATCAAAACAACTTATGGCTTAGATTGCATCCACCGCGTTGTCCATCACTAAACAAAACTATATATAAGTATAATTCATTTGAACAATGAACGTGATTCTGCTTTAAAATGTAGAAAGTATATAGGACCATATTTACCTGCGAGGTCACTTGAGATTAAGACTGTTTATTGTTTCTCAGAGAAATTAAATTTTTTAACTAAAGACTGGACAAACTATCAAAACAACTTATGGCTTAGATTGCATCCACCGCGTTGTCCATCACTAAACAAAACTATATATAAGTATAATTCATTTGAACAATGAACGTGATTCTGCTTTAAAATGTAGAAAGTATATAGGACCATATTTACCTGCGAGGTCACTTGAGATTAAGACTGTTTATTGTTTCTCAGAGAAATTAAATTTTTTAACTAAAGACTGGACAAACTATCAAAACAACTTATGGCTTAGATTGCATCCACCGCGTTGTCCATCACTAAACAAAACTATATATAAGTATAATTCATTTGAACAATGAACGTGATTCTGCTTTAAAATGTAGAAAGTATATAGGACCATATTTACCTGCGAGGTCACTTGAGATTAAGACTGTTTTTTGTTTCTCAGAGAAATTAAATTTTTTGACAAAATTGGGAAATTTTTTTTTTTTCAATTTTAAGAATAAGAAAAACACTTACTTTGACAAGATGTATACAAGAACATTTTTCTGCAAGTTGCGTAAAAGAAGTAAAAAATACGCTTTTCTACAAAATAAATTATTTTATAAGAAAAAACAAATTTTTCAACAAGGTGTAAGCAAGAAAAGTGTTTCTACAATATGTACAAAAGAAAAATGAATTTTTCTTCAAGATGTTTACAAGAAAAACACATTATTCTACATGATGTATGCGAGAAATACACATTATTCTACATGATGTGTATGAGAAAAACACATTATTCTACATTATGTATGCAAGAAAAACATATTATTGTACAAAATTCGTGGAAGAAAAACATCATTCTGCAAGATATACAAAGCACATTATTCGACAAGATGTATTCAATAAAATTACTTTTTTCTACGAGATGCACAAAAGAAAAAAAAAACTTCTTCAAGATGTTTACAAGAAAAACACATTATTCTACATATCGTCGCATTAATTCGTAGAATGCTTAACCACCAAATGTAAAATTTTACAGGAGGCACAAAAAACCTCGTAGTAAAACAAAGAAAGATTTGTTTTTATTTATTTTCCGAACAAATAATATATTTCGAAATTTATTTTCAATCATTTAACTTTTGTAAGTTAAGGCTTTCTATTTCAAATCGGAGTTAGGAAGTTTACATAAAAACCGAGAATGGAGATACGTATTTTACAAAGATAGCTACGTACTTTTCTGTGAACAGTTTTATGAACAACTAGCTGAAGACTTGGGAGATAGGAATTTTACATTAAAAAAATAAAACACAACGACACAGAAATGCGATATTTATTTTATGAATTACTCGGTAACATCCTAATTGACTTTTATATTTAGTCTCAGTCTGTAAGAATAACAGGATAAATATAATAGTACTTAATACACAAAGCATAACAGCACAATAGTAATACTACGAATAATTTTGAAGTTAAATAAGAAGACCTGAAATGGTAAATAAAATAAAGTATGTGGAGTTAGGAGTTTCGAAGTATTCGCGAGTAAAAATGGCACCATGGTTGTTACGCAGTTTCCTAATTAGTTTTTATCTAAAAAGATATATTTTTTTTAAATTTGCGAGTTTTAATAGTCGATGCCGGACTAATTTTAACACCAGATGGCATTAAAAACGTATTTTCGAAAAATTTAGAGTTACGCAGTCTACGAATTAATGCGTCGATATGTATGCAATAAAAACATATTACTCTACGAAATTCGTAGGTAGAAGAAAAACATATCATTCTGCAAGATGTATATGTGAAAAACACATTATTCTACAAAATTCGTTGAAGAAAAACATATCATTCTGCAAGATGTATATGTGAAAAACACATTATTCTACAAAATTCGTTGAAGAAAAACATATCATTCTGCAAGATGTATATGTGAAAAACACATTATTCTACAAAATTCGTTGAAGAAAAACATATCATTCTGCAAGATGTATATGTGAAAAACACATTATTCTACAAAATTCGTTGAAGAAAAACATATCATTCTGCAAGATGTATATGTGAAAAACACATTATTCTACAAAATTCGTTGAAGAAAAACATATCATTCTGCAAGACGTATATGTGAAAAACACATTATTCTACAAAATTCGTTGAAGAAAAACATATCATTCTGCAAGATGTATATGTGAAAAACACATTATTCTACAAAATTCGTTGAAGAAAAACATATCATTCTGCAAGATGTATATGTGAAAAACACATTATTCTACAAAATTCGTAGAAGAGAAACATATCATTCTGCAAGATGTATATGTGAAAAATACATTATTCTACAAAATTCGTTGAAGAGAAACATATCATTCTGCAAGACGTTTATTTGAAAAACACATTATTCTCCAAGATGCACGGTTAAAATTTAGAAAAGCAAATTTGTTATGAAATCAATAGCTTATAGGAAAGGAAATAAATCTTCATCCAGCAGATATGTGTCTATATCATCACCAGCAGCAGCAAAACCGTGGCAATAGCAGAAGTTAAGTAAACAACGCACTGTCAATATTACCTACGATGAGCTGCGATGATCCTGTTATAGTTGTAGGGTATGCTGTTGTTGTAGGACATGGTGTTGTCGTTGTAGGACATGCTGTTGTCGTTATAGGACATGGTGTTGTCGTTGTAGGACATGCTGTTGTTATAGGACATGGTGTTGTCGTTGTAGGACATGCTGTTGTCGTTGTAGGACATGCTGTTGTCGTTGTAGGACATGCTGTTGTCGTTATAGGACATGGTGTTGTAGTTGTAGGACATGCTGTTGTCGTTGTAGGACATGCTGTTGTAGTTGTAGAACATGCTGTTGTCGTTGTAGAACATGCTGTTGTCGTTGAAGAGCACGTTGTGGTGACAGTTGTAATGGGGGCTTTAGTGGTACATGTTCTCTTGGGTCGTTTGGTTGTAGTGCAAGTGGTTCTGGGTTCTTTTGTTGGGCATTTTGTCTTGGGTCGTTTGGTTGTAGTGCAAGTGGTTCTGGGTGCTTTGGTTTTGCATGTAGTTTTGGGTACTTTTGTTGTGCAGGTGGTCTTGGGTCGTTTCGTCACTGTGCACTTCGTCCTAGGTGCTTTTGTTGTACAAGTTGTTTTGGGTCGTTTAGTTGTGGTACATTTTGTTTTGGGTGCTTTTGTAGTGCATGTTGTTTTGGGTCGTTTAGTCATTGTACACTTTGTTTTGGGTAGTTTGGTTGGGCATGCGGTCTTGGGTCGTTTGATAGTTGTTGACTTGATTTGATACGGTTCAGGGCTGGAGATCACGTCGTTAGTATTTGCCGGAAGGCCACGAGCCATTAGCTCCATTTGTGGAGCGGCATCAGCACACTGAAATAGAATCAAATTTTGAGGGCCTCTTATAAAAAGACGGGTTTTATTTTATACTTACTTTTAAAAAATTGGCTACTATGTTCATACTACATAAATTTGACTAGAGGAAGAATTAATATAACCTATCCATTCTCTGATCCAAAGCCATCCGAGCTGTTAGAATTTATATTTTCTTTGAGGGCTTTTCAAACAAAAAGTGATGATTTGGTGCGTACGATAAAATGTCATTTATGTGCGTCAAAAATAAAGTCAGAGAGAGAACCGGTCCCTGGGGAACGCCAGCATGTATTTTGTAGATTATGTTCATTGACTAATACAAACTCTTTCTATGATATCTCCTAAGTGATCTAATCTATAAGAGTCGACCAATTTACCGAAAGAGTGTGTATAGCAATTTAAAAAAAAAACTTGCATACCCTTCAATTTCGGTTTTTGTTTAATATACAAAAATATGTATTTTTTTAATAAAATTAGTTTGGTTATCTTCACTATATATAAATGTCGCTCTATGCCACATTCGCTATGTCTCTATTGAACATTAATGGTTATGCAATTATGCATGTTCCCTATTATCATATAAATGTTAAAAACTTTTAATGTACACTCCTATGTATCCACAAGCAAATACGTTGGGAAGAGAAGCAAAAATCATAAAATGTGACACGTAAAACTTAATTTGGATTGTAAAATATAATTTGTATGTAATATTTCTATTTTTGAAATTCATGGTGGAATTGAATTAAAATATATTTTAATAAAAAAAATATTAAACTTTTTTCCGCTTTAATTTTATTGACCGTAACCGGTTTCAGCTCGTTAAAGCCATCTTCAGACTGGTACAAATTATTTTTAATCTATCGGTGAGGGGAAGAGGGGTGGTCCCAAATATATTGAAATATAAGTAGATGTGCTATCTGCTGTTTTTACTATGTGGGTCTGCGATTCCGGGTGTCGCCGATATTGTTTACCAATTAAAAAATAAACTAAAAGAACAAATAATTAACGAATAAACCAAACGAACGTTAAAATAAATGAACGAATTCTTTCTTTATTCAAAATATATTGTTAACCAATATTAATGCACATTTTCAAAAAATCAACGAAATGAACAAATTCTTTTTGTATGAAAACTACGCTAATTAGCGCGTAGTCCGGCGACAGTTGCGCGGACACCATAGCATATCTCTTCTGTATTTGAATATCTTTGGGTTGTCCACAAGGACTATTAATCAATAATATTAATTACATTTGTTACTAAGTCGTTTTATACTGTTGAATCTCGAATTATTTTAGTAATTCCAGTAGGCTAATTACCTTGGGTTTGTAGCTCCCTTCAATATTGTTCAGGGAAAACCTTATAAGTAATATGAATATTATTAATGACCTCATTTTATTATCAAATCGTTATTATGTATATAATGATTTTCTTTATATTCTTGAATAAAACAAAGGCGTAATTGCGTTTCTCTATAAAAACAAAAGATTTATTAACAATACGTATTTACAACTCTTAAAAATTATATTATCGGTTAACAAAAGATTCACTTACCTATAAAAACAAAAGAAACAACATTTAAAGCCCTTATTTCAGGTTTCTTTAATAAATAATAAATAAAATAAGATAATATTTTCAGGAATTGTTAATCCAATAATTCTGACAGTTATATTTTCCTAACTCGATTCATTTGTTTGATATCTAGTGGGCCACCAACTAGCTCAGTACTTACTCAGTACTTACTCAGTGAATACAATCTTAAGGAAAGCACTCATAAGTGTTTTTCTTTACATCTCCCCCCCTAGGGAGAAACAATTGCAAAAGAGAATGCATGCAATTGTTCATTTACTAGCAAACACTGGACACAGTTTTGTAATGTGGTAGAGGTTTGATTCTGCTTTCCTGTGTCCGGTATCAACTTCATAGATTGAATTTGAGACCTTCTTTAGAATTTTGTATGGTCCAATCCGCAATTCCTCCAATTTCTTCCTATTTAGTCGATTTCCGTTTTCCACGTAGACTCTGTCTCCCACTTCCAATTTATATTCTTCCCTGTGCATGTCGAATATTTTTTTATTATAGTTGTGTGATTTTATTGTGTTCTTAAGAGCTAGTTCCCTATCACTTTTCAGGTCTTCACTTGTATGTCTTGATTTCAATTCAAGTGGTAGAATATTCACATTTTCGCCTTCCAAGAGGTATTTTGGAGCAAACTTGGTGACTGTGTGTTCTGTTTCGTTATATTTTTCTACACATTTCTGTGCAATCGTAGTCCATGATGTTTTCTTATCACTTTCATTTATTTTACATCTTATCTTATTGACTAAAGTTTGATTTAGCCTTTCATTCAGCCCGTTTGAAAATGGTGCATCCACAGCAGTGAAAACCATTCTTATGTTCTCCTTCTTCAGAAATTCTTCAAATTCTTTGGAATTTATACCAGGGTATTGGTCCGTTAATACCATATCAATGTTGTATCCTTGTGACACATTTTTTATTAATTTTATAAAATCACTGGAGCTTTGATTTTTCGATGCGAAAATATAAGCATATCTTGTGAAATGATCAACCAGAAGATGTAAATATTTCTTTGTTGAGCGTGACCCTCCAAAGCCTCCAATGGTATCAATAGATATAATTTCAAAGGGACGTGCTGCTGGACCTAAATGTGACATTAAACCATATTTTGGCTTCCTCCTTGATTTGTTTTTAATACAAATTTCACATTCTTCACAAATTTGTTTAATGTTTTCGATGATATTCTTTGCTGTATAGAATGGTGTTATTTTATTTGTCATCTGGGTTCTCCCAATATGGCAGTAAGTATCGTGGACATTCGTTATTAGACTTTTGCTAAGTTGTTCTGATAGTACAATTTTTTTCCTTCTTTTATTCTTTTTGTAGTATATTTCATTCTCCAATATAAGTTTTCCATTTTGTAAGTCTAGATTGGTGTGTTGGTCCTTTTTTATATCTTCTAGGTTTATTAAATTTACTACTTTTAAAAAGTCATCAGTATTTTCATAAGGTTCTAGAACTGGATTTCTGCTTAAACAGTCTGCTTTTTGGTTTGATTTTCCTGGGTTATATTTAATTTTAAATTGATATTGGGATAAATAATACGTCAAATCCCCTAGTTCTTCGTCGGTTCTAGCCTTTATGTTCATATTTTCTAATGGTTTATGATCTGAGTAGACGGTAAATTCTTTTCCCATAAGCCAGTGTTGCCAATATTTCACAGCTTCTTTTATTGCCAGACATTCTAGGTATATTGCTTTCTTCTTTTTTTGAGCTTCAGTCAATTTTTTTGAAAAATAAGCAACCGGCTTACAGTCCCCGTTTTTATCTTTTTGTTTCAGCACTGCTCCCACTCCTTTGATACTAGCATCCGTGTAAATGCTTATTGGTAGTTCAGGGTCAAAGATATTCAGAAGTGGTTCTGAACATAACAATGCTTTTATTTTATCAAATGTTTCCTGACATTCTGTGGACCATATGAATTTCACGTCTTTCCGTAATAAATTGTGTAACGGGTCCAGGATAATCGCACTGTGTGGCACAAATTTATGATGAAAATTTATTTTTCCTAGGAATTGGCGTATATTTTTTTTTGTTTCCGGAACTGGAAAGTTTTTGACAGCGGTTAAATAATCTTTCAGAGGTCTGATTGAATTGTTTTCTATTATGTGACCTAAATATTTTGCATAATTTTTTGCAAAAGTACATTTCGAAAATTTTAGTCTAAAGCCTTCTGTTAGAATTGCCTCCATTAGTCTCGATATATGTTGCATATGTTCTTCAAAAGTTCTTGAAAAAATTAATATGTCAACTATAAAATTTACTGCAAAACTGGAGAGTTTGTATTTTCTTATGATGTTGCTCAATATTCTTTGAAAAATGGCTGGGGCCGTCCTCAACCCAAACGGGAGACACGTCCATTGAAAATGACCTTCTTGTGTAACAAATGCAGTTTTATATCTATCTTGAATTTTCAAAGGAATTGACCAAAATGCCGAATTTATGTCAAAAGTAGAAAAATATTTACAGTTTACGGTTTTAACCATCAAATCCTCAATCAACGGAAAAGGTTGTGATTGAGGGACGACAATTTTGTTCAATTCTCTGAAATCTATACATAACCTTGTTTTTTGATCATCTTCTTTTTTATATGCCATAGTTACTGGAGCAGCAAATGGGCTATAAGATTCCTCAATTAAATTCTTCTCTAATAGTTTTGATATTTGATATTCTATTTGTCTTCTATCTTCTGCTGTGCATCTGTATGGACGTTTGTAACAGTATTTATCCACCATCAAGTCAATATGAGCTTCATAATCTTTTACAGTACCGACGTCGTATTTATCTTTGGCGAAGATTGGTTTGTATTTTTCTACCAACTTATCAATTTCTGATTGTTGATATAAATCTAGATGGTTTATTATCAGTTCAAATCCATCCGTGTTTATGTGTTCGTTGAAATTTATTTCACCTTTGTTTATGTTTTTGGTGTCTTGTTCCTCTATTTTACCTAGTACATCAGGAATTTTGATATTTGTTATATTTGAAGTATCATTTTTTGAGTAGTTATTCTTTTTTATATCTTCATTTGAGGTCGCTTCTTCTGGTTTGTTACATTGTATGATCTTTAATTCTTCGTTTTGCATTAATTTGAAATTTTTGATACAATCCAAACCAATTAGAAAATCGTAATTAAAATGTTCATTATCTACTACAAATATGTCCACAATTCTTTCTATATTGTAGATTTTTATTTTTAGTGTTACCATACCTTTTGTTTTCTTCTCACCATTAATAGTCTTCAAGTTAACTATTTGTATATCACTTGTACATGCTCTTGGCTGTATCTTTAATAATTTTGCATTAATTAATGACACATTTGATCCCGAATCATAAATTCCAGAAATTTTTAAAGTATCATTTAATAGTAACTCGACTTTTATTAATGGTGGCACATCTAGTTTTTTGGATTCTTCTCGTTTAGTTCAATTTCCAATTCAGAGTTATTTACCGTTTTTACAACTGCTTTTTTATTTTTCTCCTTAAACCAGCAATTTTCCTCAAGATGGTAACGTTTCCCTTTTTTCTCGTTAACACAGATTCGGCATGGTTTTTTTTCTTCAATTTCTTTGGATTTAGCGTCAGAATACATAATACTTTTTTTTTCATACTTATTCTTCCCAACAAGATGTTCTAATTTTCCTATGTTATTGTAAAGATCTTCCGTTCCTTGTAAAATTTCTCTGTCAATTTTATCAATCACATAATTAGGTAAACCAAATGCTATGAGGTCGATAAGTGTCCCAGTATCAATTGATTTCCTTACTTCCAGCAATAATTTTTCTTTTTTTAAAGCATACTCGAGCAATGAACCAGCTTGATATATAAAGGCGAGAGCATATCTAATGGGTGACCATCCTTTGTTTGTAAAAGTATCACAAATTTTTTTTTCCCATTTGTCCCATTCCGATTCCACTGTAAGTTTCATTAGCATGCAGCTGTACCATTCTACACCGGAGTATTCCAAAAAAATGTTTTAAAATTTCAATTTTCTTTTTGTCTTCGTTGATTTGGAAGCGTTCACATTCTTTATTAAAATCTTCAATCCACTGGTTCGCATTTGAGCTTCTGCCAGTAAATTTGCCAATCATGAAATCCTTTGCAATTTTCCCTAAATTTTGAGTTTCAGATTTTGTTTGTTTACTTTCAAGCAATTTCTCTAACAGTTTTTCCAGTGTTTGACTTGATCCACTAAGTATAGATTCCGCTTTATTTGTGTTTTCCATAATTTCTTCCAGGTAAATATCATTAAACTGTAAGTTTTGTTCTGTATCTAAATATATTTTTGACATATCATCCGTCAAGGTTATCCATATTTTTCTTGTTTCATGTCTTTTATTTAATGATTTTTTTACCTTATCATAATTTGGAGTGTTTGTAATTCCTTGGTGTAGATTTGTAGGTTGGGATTCGTGTGGTATTCCATAAATCCGTCCATCAGGTGTAGCGATCGAGGTTATGCATATGACGTTTGATTTTCCATCTGCCGCTGGTCTCACAGCAAAATCAAACCTCAATTTTTCCATTTTCCGTGAAATAGTTAAGTATAGAAAATGTTGTTTTATAATGATTTTCTTTATATTCTTGAATAAAACAAAGGCGTAATTGCGTTTCTCTATAAAAACAAAAGATTTATTAACAATACGTATTTACAACTCTTAAAAATTATATTATCGGTTAACAAAAGATTCACTTACCTATAAAAACAAAAGAAACAACATTTAAAGCCCTTATTTCAGGTTTCTTTAATAAATAATAAATAAAATAAGATAATATTTTCAGGAATTGTTAATCCAATAATTCTGACAGTTATATTTTCCTAACTCGATTCATTTGTTTGATATCTAGTGGGCCACCAACTAGCTCAGTACTTACTCAGTACTTACTCAGTGAATACAATCTTAAGGAAAGCACTCATAAGTGTTTTTCTTTACATGTATATGAAATATGGGATTTTTAATAAAATTATTATTTTTATTGAAACCGGTTACGGTCAATAAAATTAAAATGGAAAAAGTTTCATATTTGTTTTATCAAAATATATTAATTTGTATGTAATTTAAAAAAAAGCTTAAACACACGGATCTACTAGTAAGCCCTAGGAGGGGTGCCACATGATGTGACTTAAAAGATGTGGCTTGGCCTATTTCAGCACATCGCTCGCCATATATTCACATTGGGAATGTACGATGAGCGATACGCCAAAATACGGCAAGCCACATCTTTCAATGCTGCGTGTAGCACAAACATAACTAAGGCGCACCAATTTTCGGGCTTTTACAGTAACAATTATGTCATACAAAAGGTAGAGAACATAAACATGATCCTAGGATACAGCACAGTGACGAAGATAAAGTTTTATAAAAATACTAGCTGACCCGAAAATGTTGTTTTGCCATATAAATTTCTTCTATGTGTGGATGAAAGTTCGCTGAGGCGGCCGTAGCGTCATCTGTCATTCAACAACAAAAATAATTTCGTTCTGTTTGAAATACGAAAGACGGTTAAATTTGTTCGTACAAAAATACTAAAATCGCGATTAAAAAATGGGAGGGTGGGGTAGGAGGGTGAATATTTTGGGTAACAGGTGTTTTTTGATGCCAAATAAAGAATGGGAGGGTGGGGTAGGAGGGTGAATATTTTGGGTAACAGGTGTTTTTTGATGCCAAATAAAAAATGGGAGGGTGGGGTAGGAGGGTGAATATTTTGGGTAACAGGTGTTTTTTGATGCCAAATAAAAAATGGGAGGGTGGGGTAGGAGGGTGAATATTTTGGGTAACAGGTGTTTTTTGATGCCAAATAAAAAATGGGAGGGTGGGGTAGGAGGGTGAATATTTTGGGTAACAGGTGTTTTTTGATGCCAAATAAAGAATGGGAGGGTGGGGTAGGAGGGTGAATATTTTGGGTAACAGGTGTTTTTTGATGCCAAATAAAGAATGGGAGGGTGGGGTAGGAGGGTGAATATTTTGGGTAACAGGTGTTTTTTGATGCCAAATAAAAAAAAATACAAAAAAAAATTTCAGGATTGGGACACCCTAATTACCTAGCAGAATGAAATATACTTTACGACTTATTCTAATACCCACCAAATAAACATTTTTAAAAAATCGGTCGAGCCGTTTCGGAGGAGTGCAGCCCCAAACACCGTGACACGAGATTTTCATATAAATAGACTAGCTGACCCGACAAACCTTGTTCTGCCATATAAATTATTTCAATTGAACATTTTGGTTTTTAAATTAAAAATAACGAATGTGTTGTAAGTGTGTGGGGATGGGATCTATGACAGAAAGAGAAATGGAGCGCTGTAGACGATGAGCGCCGATAAAAGCAACGAAAACACCAACTAAAGTAGGAAAATGAAATGAAGAAAATCAATATTAATTTCGAAGAGCAATTGAGTGTACGATATTTTTTGGTCAGTCCGTCTTTAGCCAACACAAATAAGCTCGATGGTTTGCCCACGCGAGAACATGATGTCGAATGAAATATAAAAATGACACGACGCTTCTCGTGAATGTCTTGCACATATGTAGATGAAAATTCGATGAGGTGGACGTAGAGCCATCTGTCATTCAACAACATAAATAATTTCGTTCTGTTTGAAATACGAAAGACGGTTAAATTTGTTTAAACAAAAATACTAAAATCGCGGTTAAAAAATGAGAGAGCGGGGGTAGGAGACTAAAAATTTGGGGTAAAGGGTATTTTTTGATGCCAAATAAAAAAAATACAAAAAAAAAATTCTGGGTAGGGACACCCTAATCACATAACGGTATGAAATATACTTTAAAACCAAAGATATTGAAATATAAGTAGATGTGCTATCTGCTGTTTTACTATGTGGGTCTGCGCTTCCGGGTGTCGCCGATATTGTTTACCAATTAACAAATAAACTAAAAGAACAAATAATTAACGAATAAACCAAACGAACGTTAAGCTAAATTAACGAATTCTTTCCTTATTCAAAATATATTGTTAACCAATATTAATGCACATTTTCAAAAGATCAACGAAATGAACAAATTCTTTTTGTATGAAAACTACGCTAATTAGCGCGTAGTCCGGCGACAGTTGCGCGGACACCATAGCATATCTCTTCTGTATTTGAATAACTTTGTTTAAAACCTATTTTCATACCTACCAAATGTACATAAAAAATTTCATAAAAATCGGTCAAGCCGTTTCGGAGGAGTGCGACCACAAACACAGTGACACGAGATTTTATATATATACTAGTTTTTGCCCCCGGCTTCGCTTGCATAGTATTAGGGGGATACTCACAGCGCCTCCTCCACCTTCCCTATCTCCTCTCCAATCCCCCCCTCCTCCTCTCCCCCGCCTTCTCTCACCCCTCTCCCCCCCACCCCCCACCCAAATTCCCCCTCACCTCTCACCCTAGGGGAACCACCACCCTCCACCCTCCCCAATCCCCCCTCCCCCCACTCCCCCTCCGCCCTGCCCCCACATTCTATCGCCCCCTCCCCCTACTCCATACTCGTTACATTCATTTTTCAAACAGCTCGCGTGCCACCTGTTGCAATTTTTGTATATAAATTTCATAATTCCAGAGCTCTAAGCTATAGCCTATAGCCTATTCTGATGTATGAGCTATATTATTGTAAAGTTTCATTAAAATCCATTCAGTAGTTTTCGTGTGAAAGAGTAACAAACATCCATCCATACAAACTTTCGCCTTTATAATATTAGTAGGATAGATTGATAGATTATAGATAGATAGATTATAGATAGATAGATTATAGATAGATAGATTATAGATAGATAGATTATAGAAAGATAGATTATAGATAGATAGATTATAGATTATAGATAGATAGATTATAAAAATAAAATTTAAATAATAATAAACATCCACTTACATGGTAAGCCAAAAGGCTCACTAAAAAGAATGCACATAATGTAAATGCCTTCATTTTGATTAGCAATGTCCCACTAGGTAAACTCCTTACCAAACTTGAAACCGATTCTAGTATCAAAGCGAAGAAATCGACCTAATATATAAATTTTGCATTTTTTGTTTGCCAAAAGCAAATCTTTGAACAATCGCAGACTATTATACTAGCAGTACTGCATTAAGAGGAGAATTAAATAAACTTAAAATTCACTCAATTAATTTAAGCACTGGAAAATAAATTAATTTTCCTCAATTGCTCGAGATTTCCCAGAAGATAATTTTTAAAATTTTTCGCCAACATTAAAAAAAATCATACCTTCGAATTTTAACATGGTGACTTAAAAAATTATCAGAGTGCTAGCCAATGAATTAACCTGTATTTTACCGTTTATCTCATATTTGTAGGATTTATAAAAAAATATATACCAAAAAAATTGTTTATAACCGCGCGAATCCTGCCTGTTTTTTTACTTTGAAATTGCCGTGATGGGTACTTATTCCAGTCAACATAGAATATTTTCGATTTCGGTATATTTTCTGTGCTATACTTGATAATGAAAGGTGCATATCTCTGGAAAAAGGACTTAATTTTAACCGTAAACAGCTAATCGAAAATTCGGTGGGAAAAATATTTTTAAATTTATTTTTAACTTCGTTTCAAAAATAATCTACGAAATTCAGATTTGCGACATCTATGGTCGTAATAGATAAAACGGTGACCGGACAACTCAGAATGAAACCAACTCAGAAGCACCTCGGAAAGGTCATTAAGAGTGATGATAACAAAATATTTAAAAATTGGTTATATAGGTTAAGTAAGGTTAGGGTTACCGGCTATTTTAAAATTATTTTTTTATAGCTTTTAATGACCTTTCTGAGGTGTTTCTGAGTTGGTTTCATTCTGAGTTGACATGGAACCAGATAAAATATTTCAATAGCTTCATTTTAAAATAAATGTTTTAAATAATTACAACAAATGTTGTACGAATGGTAGGAAAAAGTGGTCCAATTTTGGACAGCTATCAATCGCAGAAAAATAAAAGTGGTTCATTTTTCGACCATAATCGCTCCAGAGGTTTTAATTTAAATATACCTAACTGCGATTTTATCATTCTAATGCCTCGATGACACACGCCGAGTTACAATCTACTATCTAAAAGCGGGTAAATCGGCGAGTGAGATTGTCATGATGACACACAAAACTGTCCACTCGCTCAGAAGCGTAGGACACTGAGGCCGCTGCTAGCGCCAGTAACAAGAATAACGACGACTGCGTGAACTAATTCTTCAATGTTTGACAGTCGAAATCAGCTGTTTATCGGAAGCCATGTTGGAAACATAAATAAACCAATCACGAGCAAGCGTGTAGGCGAATAAAGTTGACGACCTTTCAACTTTTTTTCGTAGATTGTCAACAATTTGCTAGTTGCTGCTAGTTAGCAAGTGAGACGATGACACTGGGTGAGTTTTTTTTTTTTTTACAGTAGAGCTAATGATAAATATCCTCACTGGGATCTCCCGTGCTGAGGATTTCATTTACATATTATAATTTAATTATAAGAAATTAATATGAATTAGACATAATATATATCATGTAGTATTTTTTTTAAATAATTACAAAGTAAATAAGATAGTGTTTTTTTTATATATCCACTATCTTATTTATATATTTTAGGATATCACTATATTTTCTATTTCTGATCTCCCTATATTTAGTATCCAGCTTTTTATTTGAAATTTAAATGTTATAATGTTGAAGTTTTTGAGTGAGAGTGGTATTTTATTGTAGAGTTTAATGCCATAATATAAGAAGCTTTTTTGCCCAAATGTTGTGTTAGTAGTTACTTGTTGGATAAGTTTTTGACCATGAGATCTAGTGTTTATAATGTACTTATTAGTTGTTATTTCTTGGGTTTTGTACTTATGAATGTAAATGAGTATAGTTTTAGAATATAGTTGTTTAATTGACATGATGTTAAGATTGTTAAAGATTTCGTAGTTCTTATAGGAACTTTCAGTATAATTTTCATTATGGCTTTTTGGGTTTTAATTAGTGGATTTAGTATGTTTTTATTTGCACTGCCCCATCCGATAATACCGTATTCTAACAGTGATTGGCAGAGAGCCATGTAAATCTTGATTAAGTCTTTTTTAATGAGAACATTCCTGATAGTTTTGAAAAATAACTTAGTTTTTTTAATTTTATTATTTAATGATGTAATGTTTTCGGTCCATTTTAAGTTTTGGTCAATTTTTAGACCCAGATACGTTATATGGTCAACGTTTTCTAATGAGGGACAATTACAATTCTCATTTAAGTGATGCGGGCTATGGATTTTCAAGTTCAGGTTTTCTTCAGAGTTTTTCTTATTTTTTATTTTGCAAGTGATGAATTTGGTTTTATTAGCATTAAGTGTAAGTGAATAGTAGTCTAGCCATTTTTTTAATCCTATTAAGTGTGTCTTCTGCTTTCTTAAATGTTTCTGTCCAATTATTCCCATTTATTAGGAGAACAGTATCATCCGCAAAACTGATGATTTCTCCTTCACATTCTATGTGGCATAGGTCATTAATGTAAATAAGGAACAGAATCGGACCCAGAATACTTCCTTGGGGCACCCCGAATTTGACATCAACACACTCACTGGTTATGTTGTTAAGTTACACAGTTTGCTTTCTATTTCCCATGTAACTTTTAAAAAATATGAGTTCATTATCAGTAATCCCTATGTTCTCTAGTTTTTCAAAAAGATGTGAGTGATTTATTGTGTCGAAGGCTTTAGAAAGGTCGAGAAATATGCCAATACATTTTTTATGTGAGTCTAGAGAATTTTTAATATATTTAATTACTTACTAATTATTTTTAATATATTTATTTACGCCCGCCCTCGGAACGTGGTGGCTAAATTTGTCAACAAAAGGAAGAAGGATGAGCTGCTGGCGGCCATTAAGAAGAAAAAAGGAATCACTACCAAGAGCGTCGGAATGGCTGGAGCTGATCAGAGGATTTTCGTTAACGACCATCTCACGCGGAAGAATAAATCTATACTGAGGTTCGCCAAAGGCTTTAAAAATGAACACATGTATCAGTTTTTATGGGTAAGAAGCGGAAAAATCTACCTACGGAAGAACGTCACTTCACCTCCCATACATGTCTCATGCGAATCGCAGCTAGAAAACCTTATATAATCACCATTACCATGTTAAATCATCTATCGTGTAACCACTATTTTTCTCCTGATTTTTTTCTTCATTTTATAAATATCACCCTTTTTACAATAACCCAACCTGCTCATTACTCACTAATGCTAAATCACTTAATTAATTTCTTAAATATCACCCTTTTTACATTAACCCAACCTGCTCATTGCTCACTAATGCATTCTATAATGTACTCACGCACTTTAATTGATAGTTGTATGTTTTGCTTTGCCCAGTGGACTTATGACTGTGAACATAATTCATGAATACGATGTTCTTCAAAAATATTTTACAGAAAACAAGGTTACATGAGTAATTAACAATACTTCTCAATGCTTGATTCTTTAATAATTTTTTATCAAAATGCAAGAGGTTTGCGCTCAAAAACGTTGGAATTTCATCAGAATGTGCTGCTCAATAATTATGACTTGATTTTTATTACCGAAAGTTGGTTGGTTGATAGCATCCTAGATGAGGAATTATTTGATAACCGCTATTCTGTTTACAGAAATGATAGGGATATCCATCGAACTGGTAAATCAACTGGTGGAGGCGTAATCATAGGTATTAAAAAAGATTTTTTTGTTACCCCCCGCTCTTGGAATTCAGACGCTGAAGATATTTGGATAACTGTCAATACATCAAAATCAAATCATCATTGTTATAACATCCATATGTGCTGCGTGTACTTACCTAGTGTCGGTCCAAAATTAACGTCTTCAGAAAGATTAGCATTATTTACCAGTCATACAAATACTATTTCTGACTTAACAATCCGTTTTCCCAATGACCAGTTTCTAATCATAGGCGACTATAATATGCCAAATTTTAAATGGAATAATCAACAAATGTCATCTAACAGAGACCAATGTTCACTCACGTTACTTAACTGCTTATATTTTGCAAATTTAACCCAATTTAACAATTTACCTAATAACTATGGACGAATTTTGGACCTCGTTTTCTGTAACACTCCAGCTAAGGTGTCGCTTGCCGATCACCCTTTAGTTAAAGAGGATGCTCATCATAAATCATTGGTTATAGAGCTAGAATTTCCATCCACTAATGCAACCCTCTCAACTCCTCGAACAATAAAATTATTCCATAAAGCAGATTACACCGAGATTAATGAGAAACTGAATGAGACCAACTGGTCTACCGTTATAAATGCACCGGATGTAAACACAGCGTTACATTCATTTTACGTTATAATTGAACAAATTGTCGATGTGTTTATTCCCAAGAAAGTTGTGAAATCTGGAAAATATCCACTATGGTACACGGCAGCCTTAATAAAAATAACTAATGAAAAATTAAAATTCTTTAGAGCATGGAAGCGTCACCGGAACCCTCTTGATTATCTGTCATTTTCTTTGCTTCGCAAAAGACAAAAAACGGTCGCTTCAGCGGCTTACAAAACCTACATTTCTACGATAGAATCCGGCATACAGCATAATGTTAGAAAAATATGGTCCTATGTCAATTCTCAAAGAAAATCTCCTACCATCCCCGATCATATGATTTATGGTGAAAAAACTGCTAATGACAGTAAAGGAGTAGCCAATTTATTTTCCGAGTACTTCGGTTCTGTATTTTCGAATGTTCAACCTGCTCATACAAGCAATGCCAGTGACTGTTTAAATTCAAATAGCGTTATTAGCTCAATCGAGATCAATGAAGACATAACTTTCAAATACCTTAAGTCCATCGATATCAAAAAGGGACCGGGGAACGACCAACTTCCAGGAATCTTTATAAATTATTGTAGTAAACAACTGACACCCCCCATTTTTGCCATTTTCAAACTATCGCTATCTGAAGGAACATTTCCTGACAAGTGGAAAACAGCCTTGATTACCCCAATCTTTAAAAATGGTAGTAAAAATGATGTCTCCAACTATCGACCTATATCCAAATTACCCATTCTAAGTAAAGTTTTGGAAAAAATTGTTTACGATCAATTATATTCTACCATCTCACCTTCACTCTTAACTAATCAACATGGCTTTATGAGAAATCGCTCCACAACCTCGAATCTTGTGTCTTTTATAAATTTTCTTCATGCTCAAATGGATATGCGATGCCAGGTAGATGCCATCTATACTGATTATTCCAAAGCATTCGACCGTGTTAATCACTATATTCTTTTACAGAAGTTATTTAGTCTAGGAATTCACGGTGATCTCTATAGATGGATCGCATCATATGTCAGTAATCGGCACCAAATCACGGTTGTCAACGGTTTCGCATCCTGTTTAACGGAAATCGTCTCGGGTGTGCCCCAGGGGTCGCATCTCGGACCACTCTTATTTAATATTTACATAAATGACATCTATGTATGCTTTCAAAATAGTTACTTTGTGTTATATGCGGATGATATGAAAATTTTTAAACCTGTACAGTCTTTATCTGATTGTATAGAATTACAAAGCGATCTTGATCATTTGTGCGCGTATTGTGAATCAAATTTACTCTCCTTAAACATTTCTAAGTGTCACTCAATTACATTTACTAGAAATAAAAATAAAATCATCTATTCTTACAACTTGAATAATAAACCTTTACAATCTACATCTACATGTAAAGATCTAGGTGTTTATTTAGACAACAAATTAATTTTTGATAAGCATATCGAACACATAATATCAAAATCCTACAAGATGCTAGGTTTCCTATTAAGAATATGTAAAGTTTTCAAAAGTGCTAAAACTCTTGAAATGTTGTTTTGTTCATTGGTCAGAAGTCCACTGGAGTATGCGTCCCCGGTATGGAATCCTCAATATAAGGTGTACATAGATATAGTAGAAAGTATACAGAATAAATTCTCTAAATATTTATTCAAGAAATACAACAAAACTACAAATAACATGTTAAGTTTACAAAAAAGACGCACATTATCAGATCTGCTGTTTCTGTATAACCTGCTAAATAATAAAATAGATAGTCCTGAATTGCTATCCACTATTGGTTTAAATGTCCCAATGAGGCGTACCAGGCACACTTCTCTTTTTCATATAGAATCCAATAACACTAATGCAGCGAGTAACTCACCAATTACTCGCGCAATCATAACTTATAATCACTATGAAAAATTACTACACTTAGACATTTTTCATGATTCCTTGCAAACATACAAAACTAATTTATTAAATTTCTTGGCGTGATATAATTGTTTTAAAATTACTTACACTTAACTTTTCATTAAACTTTAATCAGTCAGTTACAATTAGTGAGCATATAATTCTTGATTTCAAAATGTCTCCTTATCTCCCCCCCCCCTCTTTTCTTCCTTTTTATTATTATTACTTCATTCATTCAATAATTAAGTTTTAAGACCGGTTCATATCTCAGGCGTAATTATCAAATGACATTCTATGGACTTACGTAATAGGTACATAACCATGTAATAATTTAATTTAACATACCTTATAATCTGTATTATAATGTACTGTGTATGTCTTGATAAACAAATAAATAAATAAATAAATAAATAAGGCTATGGCGTTGGATGTTCCTAGATTTTTTCTGAAACCAAATTGTTTTGGTGATAATAGTTTATTTAATTCTAGGTAGTCGACGAGTTGAGTTTTAACTGTTATTTCTAAGATTTTAGATAATGTGTTTGGAATTGTGATTGGTCTGTAGTTATTGATATCTTTACGATTTCCTGATTTAAAGATTGGTGTAATAGTCCCTATTTTGAGTTGAGATGGAAATCTGCTTTCCGTGATAGATTTGTTTATTAGAAAGAGTATCGGTTCGGTAATTTCATCTTGTAAGAATTTATTGTTTTCATTGTGATTTCATCACTTCGAGATGAAGATGTTGGTTTGAATTTATATAACACTAGCTTTTTCCCGCGGCTTCGCTCGCATGGCATTAGGGGATTTCCACTCCCTTTCCCCCCCCATCAATCCCCCTCCCCCTCCACCCACACCTCCCCCCACTCCACTCCACCCCATCAACCTCCTTCCCCCCACCCCCTACCCCTCCCCACAACCTCCTCCATCCTTCCCCTTTCCCCTTCCTTCCCTCACCCCTCTCCATCCCCCCTCTCCCTACCCCAACCCCCTTCCCCTCCACCCTCCTCCCCCTCCCCTTCACCCTTCCCCACTCCCCCCACGCACCTCTCGCATTCCACACATTCATTCCCGATACATTCAGTTTACAAACTGCTCGCAAGCCACCTGTTATAATTTCTTATACAAAACTCATAATGCCAGTACTCAACGGTAGTCTTATACAAAAAAAAAAGAATTATCCAATTTGGTTCAGTCGTTCGGGTTTATGCGCATACATACATTTTGGTGATTCATTTTTATAGATAGTTATTAAGTACGAATTTTATTATTCTTCTTTTTAAATTCTACCAAAAAATTCAGTACGGCAGTTTTATACTTAAAAAATGCGATATACCTGTCTATCCAATTAAAACAATAATTGTTGTGCGATATTATGTCAAAATTTGAGAATGACATTTTGCAAAACAAAGATTCTTACATAAAAATTCTATTTTAGAAAATATTTAAGCGAATTTATTTGAAGTACCTACTTCCCTAATAATTTGAATCGATTAAAGAATTATAGATATCTTACTTATCGTGCCACCTATTGCAATTTTTTCATACAAATTTCGTAATGCCAGAGTTCTGAGCTATAGCCTATATGTTTATATCATTGTAAAGTTTCATTAAAATCCATTCTGTAAAGTTGGAATTAGTATTTTATACATATTTGAATTTTATCATCAAAGGGATGTCCATAGTAACCTAATTTAAAAAAAAAACGCTATTATAACGCTAAACGATAGGCGTTTGCAATAAATCGATTTTGTTAGCGACAGAAAACGTATGATAAATAATTTCATAACGCCAGAGATTATTCATAACGCCAGAGCTTACCAATATATATAGCTTATAGATCTCGCAAATAATGTAGCTTTCTATTAGTGAAAGAATTTTTAAAATCTCTTCAGTAGTTTTTAAGTAGTAAAGAGTGACAAACATACATCCATACAAACTTTCACCTTTAAAATATTAGTAGGATTAGAGTTAGTTCTCGTTCAGTGATTTGTTTTAGAGAAAATTTAATCATTTGTGGATTTGGGTGTTTGTTTATGTTTGGGTTAAAGTGTTGAGGTTTGGTTATTTTGTTGGCTAAATTCGAGCCTATGTTTGCAAAAAAGTTGTTAGTGTAGTTAATTAGTTTATGTACGTTTTTGTTGAGCGAGAGTGTACCGTTATCTGTGTTGATTTCTTCCAATGGGTTTGTTTTGTTTTGATCTGTGTAGGTGATTTATTTAATTATTTGCCAGATAAGTTTTGGATTATTATTGGATTGATCTATTTTAGATCTGTAGTAATTTTGTTTAGCCGATTTAGTAAGATTGGAGCAGATGTTTCTATAGTTTTTGTAAAATAGTTTTAGGGAAAGGTCATAAGAATTGTTTAACTAACAGATAGTGAATTTTCCAGATAGTAGCTTGTAAAGTAGCCCTGTATCATCGACGCTTAACACCCTATTAATTAAAAAGCCTAATATCTGGCAACTACAGGATTTTCTAACAAATACTTTTGAGAAATCGGGTCGTTTAGGGTGTTGTATACGTTGTTCTGGGTGTCTTCGATGTGCATATAGTAATGGATAGTTCAGATGTGAGTGTCTTTTTTTTGCAATAAGGTGGTACATAACCCTAATAATTTTTTTTTGCTCAAAACTCACATTTTAATCATTTTCGGCGATTTCGCAACTTTAATAACTTTTTTATTTCCATGCCGCACATGGAAGAGGAGTTATTTATATTTTAAATTAATAACAGTACCAGTACCATTAATATGTTTTACGTACAACGATTTTAAAACTTTATAACCCGTTTTTTCAATTATAAAGTTAGCTGTAAGCACAAGATTTTATTTTTCTAGACGATGAATTAATAACTTCGGGAGGACAACATGAAGACAAATTTTAAATATTTGTACCACGATCTTCAGAAATAATTAAAATGAACGCGGCGGAAAGGTCCAATCTCCAGGCCTGTTAGGGTGAATTCGATCGTACTTTCGTCCAATACGGCGTGCCACGGCGTATATTTGTTTACACGCTTTCTTCACTTACGTCGTTAAGATTCCCACATTATTTTTCTTCTTTTCTTTGAAAGGGCAAATTCGATAGTATTTCCGTCCAATACACGGGTCGCAAGTCGCAATTTGTATATACGGCTTCTTTACTTACGTCGTTAAGATTCTGTATGTAGTTTAGGGTGTATTGTCGTCTTAACTCCACTCAGGAGGCCCTAATGAAAATAATTTCCCCACAGGGCCTACGTATTTTTTGAAGGTGCTGTGTGGAGGGTCTTTTTAAGAAGAGGAAAGATTAAACATGGGTCTTGTAGGAGGGAGGAAAACAGAGGCCGCCGAATCGTTCCACAGCTCTCTTTTGACAAAAGTCATCCGTTTATAAATGTTGTTTGGCTTGTTTCTCGACTATCCACCAGTGCCGAGGGCACCAAATACGCTAGTTCCTAGCATCTTTCATTCGAATACCGGTAAAAAAAGCAGATAGCATGCCTACCTGATACCTGTGCTCTGAAGATTGCAATCTGCTTGTAAAATAAGAGAATCTATCAAACGGAAAGAGCCAAGGTTTTTTCTTGGTACGCACTTGCGATTTGTACACATTCAGCAGTTGTGTACTATGTGTAGTATCTGCGGGCCCTGTATCTGAGATACTAGCTTGAATCTGGCTTCGATGGATGTCCGCGACTTCTTCAACCATTCACATTTGGGTCATATTCTTACACTTCTTTCTTCGATTATTCGCTCTATATGCCCAAGCCATCTGCTCGTCTCTTTCTTAATCTTACTATTTACGCTTACATCAGCCTTGCTTTGTTTGCCGATCATCACATTTCTCGCACAATCATACCTTTTTTATTTAATGTGAATACCTCATAAGAGTCCCAGCTGCTCCCATCTGGAGCGAGTGAGACTATAGCATCCCCAATTGGGGTACGTTAATATATACCTAACTAACTAACTAACCATCACGCCGTTTCCCCGCAGGGGTAGGCAGAAAGGACGGACCGCCAAACAACTCGGTCTTGGCACACACTCTTTGCCTCACTCACATTCATACATCGTCTCATACATACTCTTCTATTATTCTGACTTTTGACATGGCCCGTCTCAAGTATCTGATTTACTTGATCGTGCCATGTCTTCCTCGGGCGTCCCCGACTTCTTCTACCATTCACATTTGCATCATATATTCTTTTAACACCACTTTCTTCGTTCATACGCTCTACGTGCCCAAACCATCTGAGGGTCCCTTTCTTAATTTTGCTCATTATACTTACATCAGCCTTACATTCTTTGCGGATATCCACATTTCTAACACGATCATACATGGTTTTACCACACATATATACTGATATGGTTTAATATATACCGATATGGTTTTACCACACATAAGCCTCAGGGATCTCATTTCTGCAGCATTCAGTTTACTTTCATCCTTCCTCTGCCAGTTCCATGCCTCACTGCCATACGTCAGTACGCACTACAGAGGCGGCTCTGGGGGTCCTGAATTGGAAGGTCATTTAAACTAAATGATACTCATATTGTGATACAATATTAAATTAAATTCGACAATATTCAATTGTAGGTACCTCGCGAGTTTGAGGTACCGAGTCAAATTACATAATATGGTAAATTATTACATACGACAAGCGTAAAATGTGCAAAAACAACCTACATTTATGAAACCATCTCTTTCAGACGCATAATATTATGCATGCTCTCTCTCCCTCACGGCCATGACCCAAAATCTCTATTAGCATACGGCATTATAACTTGGGGTGGCTGTGCACAATCTATCATCGAACCTCTACTAAAAGCCCAAAAAATGGTAATACGTGTCATTAACAAGCGACCGACAAGATACCCCTCCAAACGACTCCTCATCGAGTATAACGTCTTAAACATACGGCAACTCCATTTAAAATTTATGCTAATACATTTCCTGTTCAAATACAAAAACAAAACTCTCTTACAACACAACTACACCACCAGAACAATAACCAACAGACACTACAATGTACCTACACTACACACCACGTCAGCTCAAAGACAATTTTTCTTCCTAGCTCCTAAAATCTTTAACCTTATCCCTGAAAACTTAAAAACGTTGAGTCAACCCCATTCCTTTAAAAAACAAATAACAAAATGGATCCTTACACATGGGATACATTACAATTTTAACACCCATTCACTCTACACTCTATCGATTTAATCACTTTTCAGACAAAACATAATATATCTCTATTTTCTAAATTAGCGGCATGTATGTACAAGATTATTTAGTATGATCTATATCTAACAACTCCTCAAATTTCTCATTTTATAATAATTCTCTAACTTCTCCATCTTCTTCTTGTAACCCAATCTAACTATAAGTATATCATTTTCTTACTATAGAGCAGGCAAAACATAAAATATCTTTATTTACTATCTAAGCAGCATTATATGTATAAGACTGATTACTGTGAACTATATATATATATATCAATAATTCCTTAATTTACTAAAAATTTCAATCTATACTAACGAATGTATATCCACAAACTGTAAACTTCACCCGCCATAACACAGGGTCATCCCTAGCATGGAGGGTGAAATATCACAAAAAACTATATGTACTGTCGATAATTCATGTATTAAATAAATAAATAAAAATAAATAAAGTGCCTCCGTTCAAGGCACTTAGTGCCTCCGTTCAAGGCACTTAGTGCCTCCGTTCACGGAGATACTTACAAGATACTAGATCCTCGTGCGCGTATCATACGCGCCGATCGTAAGTACCCCCCGTACGATTTTGCTGGTGCCCGTTCACGGCGCTACGTGGTGGCAGTCGGTTTCCAATCAGTATCACGATACCGACAGTGCTGATGTGCATCATTTGTGTCTGATACTTATTCGTTTGACGTTTGACAGAAATTGCGTCGGAACATGAAAGTAATGTTAGATTTTCCTGGAAGTGGAAAAAAATGCATGTTGACATAACTATACTTTACAAGAATACGTAAGAAACGATTTAGTGGAGAAGGCATGGATTGACGTTGGAAAAAAAGTCATATAACTTCGCATGACAGCGTGTTCACTCCACGCCGGCACGTGAAAAATGATCAAGTTCAGTTCATTTCGGATAGTGCCGTGTACGGAGACTAGCTAAATATACCACTTTTAAATAGAAATATACCACTATATATATTTTAAATAGAAATATACCACTTTTTAATAGAAACTACTATTAAAAAGTGGTATATCAGCAGGGTACTTGTGGTTTTGTCACAATTACGTAGATTGTAAGTATCTCCATGAACGGAGGGCCTAACTGTCTTCAGAATCCGAAATCTTTTACTGGGCGACATAGTGCCATCTCATTTATTGCATGATGCGTAAAGAGACAGAAGACATGATATCGGGGCATTTCATAGTTTGACCCAGCCAATCACAGTGCGTGAGAAATAAAGCTTCCATTTAAGACGTTAGATGTCACTGCTTGCCGCTGCCTGATTTCTCGCGTAAATACATTAGAATACATTGGAATCTTTCAAATACATTAGAATTGTTTTAATTTGCTTAATATATTGTAATATATATTAAGTTTACTATTTGGAAACCAAAATTTCGAAACGGTGCCAAGATTCACATACCTAGGCTCCCTGATAACAAACGACAATAATACCACAGAGGAGATCCAGAAGCACGTAGAGAACGCAAATCGCTGTTATTTCCGCCTACAAAACCAATTAAAGTCCAGACTGCTGTCCAGAAACACAAAGATATTAGTGTACAAACACTTATCAGACCAGTACTTACGTACGCAGCTGAGACTTGGGTACTAACTAAGAGGAATGAGCGAGCACTGGACGTTTTTGAAAGAAAATTTTTGTGGCGCATCTTCGGACCGGTTCTAGAAAATGGATTTTGCCGCAGACGTTATAACAATGAGCTCTATACTTTGTTTAAGGAGCTAAACGTCGCAAAATTTATAAGATTGGGAAGACTTCGGTGGCTGGGTCATGTGGAGAGAATGACCGAGCATCAAGCACCAAAGTCCCTGCTGAACTCAAGACCAATAGGGCCTAGGAGCCTGGGAAGACCAAGACTAAGATGTAGCGACAACGTCCTCAAAGACATATCTATCTTGGAGCTTCCAAACTGGAGAGAGCTGGCACAAAACCGAGATGAGTGGAGGAAGACTCTTGAGAAGGCCAAGACCCACCAGGGGTTGTAGAGCCAATAGTGATGATGATGATGATTAAGTTTACTGGAATCTTATAATTTTGGGAGGTTTTTGACCTATTGTGGAAAGGAAGGAGTGAACCTGGGTCTTGAAAAGTTGTAGGAGGGATGAAACCAAGAAGCCGGCAAATCGTTCCACAGCTGAGCTGCTTAATTCAAGAACGAATCGTGGAAACGGCCCGTTCTCATGTGGCAAAGTCAACTGTAGGCAAATGGTGGCTGCACATTTGGCGTGTTTCCCAACTGTGGCGCTAGTTCCTCGGAGCATTTGCCATCGAAATACCGGCAGAAAAGTTGTAGGAGGGATGAAACCAAGAAGCCGGCAAATCGTTCCACAGCTGAGCTGCTTAATTCAAGAACGAATCGTGGAAACGGCCCGCTAGTTCCTCGGAGCATTTGCCATCGAAATACCGGCAGAACAAGGATAGCATTCCCACCTGATGCCCGTGCTCTAAAGATTGCAATCGTTTTTTAAGAGTGTACAACCAGAGAAAACGAGAAATATGTTATTTTTGAATCAGACTGTAGACATATTAACTCTTTGCCACTAAAAAATATAAATTGATTATTTTTTAATATTTATTTTTAGTATAATAAGGTTATACCATAGGTCATTGGCAGATTTGTAAAATTTTAAAAAAAGATTTTGAATTATGCAACACCCATTTCAAATCATATAATCACGCAGTAAAATAAATCAATACATTAATCAGGTAAACATACGTTTCAGAATTTTAATTTTTATTTAATTAAAATTATTAAAAAAATATACGTACATGTGTTAACTAACTAACTACCGTTAGTTAGTTAACACATGTACGCCGTCATGTCACATGTACACATCACGCCGTTTTAGTTAACAGTGTTAGTTTAGCTATGTGTTAGTTTAGCCATGTGTTAGTTAACACATGTTTCCCCGCAGGGGTAGGCAGAGAGGACGGACCGCCAAACAACTCGGTCTTGGCACACACTCTTTGCCTCACTCACATTCATACATCGTCTCATACGTACTCTTCTATTATTCTGACTTTTGACATGGCCCGTCTCAAGTATCTGATTCACTTGATCGTGCCATGTCTTCCTCGGGCGTCCCCGACTTCTTCTACCATTCACATTTGCTTCATATATTCTTTTTACATTACGCTCATTCGCTCTACGTGCCCAAACCATCTGAGGGTCCCTTTATTAATTTTTCTTGACGAGAATTGGTCCGTTTGTGTATTTATATGCGCACTTACCAACCAATATATTTCAGATTTTTTAAAATTCTTATTTTGCTTAGACTTAATTGAAAAATGATAAATACTTATGATCAAAAAATTATTATAAAAAGTACATTATTTGATTAGTTTTATCATCACGCTTTTCAGCAATTTTGGATGTAGATATAAATTAAAGCAAATTTGGAATGAAATTCTTTTTTTTTATTTTTTATTATTGTATAAAAGTTAAATACAATGGGAATTTATACCCGCTAAGCTACTGAAAGTAGGGGGAGATTGCAACACTGAGGGAATACAAGAAGGCACTGCAAAAAAGCGAAATACCCTTGCACGATGATGTCGTTTCTCACCCGGCATGCCGCTTAAAGTCTCGAAAACCCTTCTGGACGGAAGGAGAAAGACTCCTTCGAACATCTCTCACCCCAGAAGATAGGTGGAAGCTTGAGTGGCAATCAGCCAACGTCAAAAACGCCCATCTCGTGCAAGACCCCACTGAGAGACAGCCTGGGTTCTCATTGCCTCGCAAACTCTGGACTGCCATCAATAGGATAAGGTGCTCCCATAGCCATTGTGCTCACATGATGCATAGATGGGGCCTTAAAGAGTCGGCGACGTGTGAATGCGGTGCGGTGCAGACCACCGAACATGTGGTCAACGAATGCCCGCTCCATTCATTCCCCGGCGGGACTGATGAGGTCCACAGGGCAACGCCTGAGGCCCTAGACTGGCTCACAGACCTAGATGTCCCCCTCTGACCCCCCACCATACGAAAGAAGAAGAAGAAGACTGAAAATAGCTTGTCAGCAGGAGATTAGTTCTACAGATAAGTTAAAACAATACATGAAATAATCCTAAACGCATTAGCGTTACAATAACATACGCATATATCAGTATATTAACTATAAACATACATATGTATAGATACACTAAACATTGTGATAGCAACGTTGATAATAATACAGAGACATATGCTGAAAAAATGTGGTGAAAAAATGTGGATAAAGAAAATATATATTTTTTGAAATATCATTAGACAGTTGAGTATTCATTAGTATTTAATAACATAATTGCAAATAAGGACATGGTGAGAGTGAGTAAAATATAATCTTAATACACAAGGTTACTCCCTAATAGCCATGATTTTAACATCAGTGAGAATTTCGTTATAGAGCAATTTTCTAAATTCGTATGGCAATTTGTTAAATATTAACGGTATAATATATGCAATATTTGACCATATTTATTTTGAAACGCGGGTACTTTCATTCCTTTATTTTGCATGAGACGTGTATCGTGTGCATGATCCACCATTGTTTTATATGGACTGCCGGATATATGTTGTAAGTAAAATCGATATGGATTTATAATTTTAAAAAGCTGGTACGGAGAATAATTAATCTTTCTCATTGGAGTACGATCGTAAGAACATCTTTCGACGAAATGTGTATTTTCCGCCGTCTATCAAACGAACCGACCGCAAATATACCTACTAGATATACACTATTTGAAATGAATAAACTGTGAAATAACACAAATTGTTCAAATAAAATTTATTTGTTCATGCCGGGATTCGATCCCACGACCTTCGGATTGCTTTACCGTTAGCATTTTATGAATACATGTCTTATACTTCTGTTATTCCGCGGTACAACCTCTCTGCAAATCCCTTCGGTATCACTTAGTTATATTTTGTGTAATTAGGTATACTGTATTTTCCCGAAATCGACTGCATATTGTACATAAGTACGATGGGGGGCCAATTGGTCATGGAACCTAAACCACTGAAGCGATTATGGTAAAAAATCACCTCCACCTCCCCCCCTCCCCCCCTCTCACCGCCCTCCCTCCCCCTTCCCACCCTCCCCACTCACCCCCCCACCGCCACTTCCCCCCCCTTCCCCACTCCCCCCACCCCTCCCCCATCTCTCCCACCCTTCCGCTCTCCATACATTCAGCTTTCAAACCTCGCGTGCCACCAATAACATTTTTTTATAATTTTTCGAAGAAAACTTCTTCTAAAAGGTTGTTACTTTGTGATGTCATTATTTATTTATTAAAAGAAAATAACTTAGTTTACATCACTTTATTTTTTATATTTTATAATATCAACATGTTTCGTGAACCATGTTCACTTCTTCAGGAATAAAAGTATACTAAAGTTAAAAAAATTAATTATAGATTACATATGGAGAGAAGAAGGAAGGAGGGGGAAGGGTTGACAATGGTGGGAGTTTCGAAGAATTGGGGATTACCAAGCTATTAGAAGTAAAAGGCCGGTTAAGTGGGAAGATATTTAAAACAGGGTTAACAAACATTTTTTGCTTATTAATTATGTCAGCTTTGGAATTTACATTTTTTCTTATTTCTAAAATTTCTAAATTTTTTTCTAAAATTTAATATTTCTAAATATAATTCTAAAATATTTCTAATAATATTTCTAAAATTTTTTTATACAAATTTCATAATGCCAGAGCTCACCGGAAGTTTTACAAAAACCTTGTCCTGACAAAAAAAAATAATTATCCAATTTGGTGCAGTCGTTCGAAAGTTATGCGCTTAGCAACACATTCAGCGATTCATTTTTATATTATAGATTTTAAAACATTTTCCCGGCCAGCCATTTATTTTAAAACGAAGCAATTGAAATGCTTTATCTATTATGACCATAGATGTAGCAAATCTGAACTTCCTAGACTATTTTAGAACGATGTTAAAAATAAATTTAAAAAATATTTTTTTCACGTTGAATTTTCGATCAGCTGTTTACGGTTTAAATTAAGTCACAGGTCATTATATTATCAAGTGTACCACAGACAAGATACAGAAATCTAAAAAATTCTATGTTGACTCGAATAAGTACCTCCCACGACAGTTTCAAAGTAACAACACGCAGGATTCGCACGATTATAAACTTAACGATTTTTTTTATAAATCCTACAAATACGAAACAAACGGTAAAATACAGGTTAATTCATTGGCTAAATAGCACTATAATAAGTTTTTATGTTTCTGGGTTAAAACTCGAAGGTATGATTTTTTCATTGTTGGCGAAAATTTTAAAAAATGATCTGGGAAATTGCAAGTTGCAAGCAATCGAGGCAAATTTATTTATTTCGCGTGGTCGCTTCATTGGTCTTAAAGTATCTGCAGGCCCTGTACATGAACACTATGTAGACTCCAGATACTAATATCTACAGCCTGTATATCGGACGAATATCTACAGCTCATATGTTGAACTAATATCTACGAACTTAAGAGTGAGGACTAGTATCTACAGAGCTAAGGTCGGGCGAATATCTATGACGGTCCCAGTCTAAGAGTATGGATATTAGAGAGACGGCATGTAAAGTGCGCCCACCCTCCCAAAGTATGCCTTTTCAAAAATTTTACCTTACGGTTTTTAGATGGCTGACATTGGCTTTTACACCTCGGTCGCGCATAGAGCTCCCAGAAAAACGTTCCTAAAACATAGAAAAATGGTCCACCACGCCGTAAACTGTAAAAGTAGTTCTATGAAGACCTTTAAGAAGAAAGACGGTCTTACCTTTCACAGGAAAGTGTTTAAACATAGCTTAAATATACATTTTATAATTTTCGGCGTGTTCATTTCAACCGCCATCGCCATGGGCCCGATGTTATCACGTGAACTCCGACTGCCGATGGGCCGAATCAGTCAACTTAAATTATAATAATTAAAAATTACCAAAAAACTTTTATGTTTTTATTAATCATAACGCACAAATATAAAGTTGTGATTTACACATGTTATAGGTATGTGTTTTTATCATTTTGCTTATTAATTTTTAAACATTTTTACTTTGTCTTTTTTGCACTGTTATTTTTAGTTTTTTTTTCCTACTAATTTAACACTCCTTTTAAATATGTTTACAATGTTAATTCAAAGTTTAAAATCACTGTATTGTCATGTAAAAGTCACATTGACATGCCCTCGTGGTCGAGGGGTAAAGCTCTTGACTAGCAATCCGGAGGTCGCGGGTTCAAATCCCGGTGCGCGCAGATAAATTTTATTCGATTGATCTGTGTTTTCAAAATTTAATAATTAAAAATAATATAAGTTAGGTACATTTCCGGCCGTATTGCCGCTTCCTTTAAATCGGGACACGAACCCAAGAACTTCGGCTTTCCGGGCCCGCAACTCTGCCAACTGAGTTAATGTGTCCCTATCCGATTCGGTCATTTTTAACTGTATCATACTTTGACTAAGAACTACCGAAATTATCTTCATTTTATTGACGCGTATTTAATTGGCTGCTATCTACATGTATGATTGCAAGATTCAAACCCGAACTAAATGCTATCTAGAAAGGGCCTGGATATATTTTTAACCATTTTATTTTTAATATACGACATCTATTGACTTTTCTGCAAGTCTAGGATATATTTTATTTTTAACTTTGTCAGTAAAACCTTCCAGTTATGCCCATATTTTTTTCAGATTTTTTTTGTTTTCAGATTTTCTATTGAGTTTCATTAATATTGTCTTCATTTAATTTATCTTTTAAATAAGTAAACCCTGAGGAAGTGAGCATTGCTCACGAAATATGCCGGTTTTTTATAAACAATAAAAGTGGTTAAAAGTAAGTAAACTATTAATTTTGATAAAGAAATTCGTTCAGCAAATAATACACAACGTGTAATTATATTTTGTGCCTAAAATATGAAAAAAAAACTGACAAAAGTTTTTTTTTATTAAAAAATAAATTAAATAATGTCAATCCCATTACCAGTTCGGCCCTTTTCTATAGAACACTCACCCTGCCCCCGCGCGCTGGGCGGTAACCCCGTTTCTATCCCCTCTTCACGCCGGCCAAAAATGGAGATAGCTACACAGGTTTTGACGGTTTAGTACGTTCTGAAATGCCTATACCGCTTCCATGCAATCCTAGTTCCATGGTCCCAGTGGTGACTAATATCTATGGAGCGTAGGTTGGACTAATAACTACAGAGGGCAGCTGAGCAAGAGGTTGTACAAAAAAGCATAAATTACTTCAATTAAGTAATTACTAATTACGTAAAGGCTTAAACATTTAAAGTACGTACATGAAGTTTTTGCATAATATTACGTATTTTGCTGTTTACGAGGACAATAATTTATTGAACAAACATGGAGGTCATAATACAAAGATATTTATTTATTTCGAAATGCTCGGCACCACAACCTAACCTAACCTAACTGACGTAGAAATGGTCATGGTAACAGACTAAATAATTTAGAACCACTCGAAATAAAGAAAGCTGTTAAAAAAAACAAAATCCCTTATAATCAGCTAAATGTGTCCAATAGTCCGATATTAGGGATTTTTACATACATACATACATAAATTAAGTTTTTTAAACTGCATAGGCAATATTACGTTAATCCAATATGCTATACATAATTGCAAATCCAACCTCTGCCAGTGCTGTAGATATTCGTCAACACTTTGGTTCTCATAGATATTAGTCGGATTTGTTCAGTTTTTGGAATTCCTGTAGATATTAGTAGACGCCTCCCACTATGTATAGTACGCCCAGCGTGCACTTAATGAGTAAATTCCTAAATTTGGTTAGAATTCACCATAAATCCGTTGCAGCAGGTAATTTGCAATTACGCATTCTGGTCGTATAATTTTTAAATATCTTTTTACATTCACTTTCGCTACCGATCCCATATTTTACTTTACGTTGAGAATACATTAGTTTATTTTGAACAAATCATCAAAGAAAGTGTTTTGATTTTTGGAGAAATCAAGATAATATATTACATTTTGCCGTATAATGTACATTCGAAATTCCTGGCAATTAATGTTACGATTGTAATCCATTATTGCTTATGACGTGTTTGGTAAACATATTAAGATAATCATTATGTTTTGGAGTGTTAACATATTGTCGGTAGAAAATGCAAATAATATTTTAAAAAAATTTATAATAAAAACTATCTTTTTATAATCTTTGAAGGTTATTAACTCCTGCCACTCCTCTCAACAGTTTTACAGTTTCTTAAATAAATAATAACTTTACAATAATAAGTCTATTAGAGAGGCGAGTATGGGGCACCGCCTCACCAGGAAGTATTTATTGGAGAGGCGAGTATGGGGCACCGCCTCACCAGGAAGTATTTATTGGAGAGGCGAGTATGGGGCACCGCCTCACCAGGAAGTATTTATTGGAGAGGCGAGTATGGGGCACCGCCTCACCAGGAAGTATTTATTGGAGAGGCGAGTATGGGGCACCGCCTCACCAGGAAGTATTTATTGGAGAGGCGAGTATGGGGCACCGCCTCACCAGGAAGTATTTATTGGAGAGGCGAGTATGGGGCACCGCCTCACCAGGAAGTATTTATTAGAGAGGCGAGTATGGGGCACCGCCTCACCAGGAAGTATTTATTGGAGAGGCGAGTATGGGGCACCGCCTCACCAGGAAGTATTTATTGGAGAGGCGAGTATGGGGCACCGCCTCACCAGGAAGTATTTATTGGAGAGGCGAGTATGGGGCACCGCCTCACCAGGAAGTATTTATTGGAGAGGTGAGTATGGGGCACCGCCTCACCAGGAAGTATTTATTGGAGAGGCGAATATGGGGCACCGCCTCACCAGGAAGTATTTATTGGAGAGGCGAGTATGGGGCACCGCCTCACCAGGAAGTATTTATTGGAGAGGCGAGTATGGGGCACCGCCTCACCAGGAAGTATTTATTGGAGAGGCGAGTATGGGGCACCGCCTCACCAGGAAGTATTTATTGGAGAGGCGAGTATGGGGCACCGCCTCACCAGGAAGTATTTATTAGAGAGGCGAGTATGGGGCACCGCCTCACCAGGAAGTATTTATTAGAGAGGCGAGTATGGGGCACCGCCTCACCAGGAAGTATTTATTAGAGAGGCGAGTATGGGGCACCGCCTCACCAGGAAGTATTTATTGGAAAACCAACGCCTCTACCACAGGCCACGCTTTGGTTCGTAACGTTTATTGATTTAGCAGGGTTCATGGAGTGACGTTTGTCAAGGTCTTGTCGGCGGATGCGGTTATCATTCTGCGTGACGGGATTAATCGTAAGAGACCGGTTGAGGGAGACCTTTTAACCTCTCCAACCAGACTCTCTCGGCCCATCGCCTTGCACCATAGTGTAATTCATATGTTCGTCACTTCTGGGCACATTTATCCCCTGATAATAAATGTCATATATTGTGCTAAATTTCCTTTCATTTAACTCGTAAGGCGGGTATGGGTCCTACCTCCCGAGAAAAATTATTGGATGACTAGCTGGTTCCCGGCGTGCGTTGCTATTCCATTTTAAAAGGGTTTTATATAAGAATACCACACAAGAGTCCCTGCTGCTCCCGTCTGGAGCCAGTGAGACTATGGCATCCCCAATCGGAGTATGCTGTGAGGCTGATGGTAGTGGGGAGGGGAAGGAGATGGGGCAGAGGAAGGTGGGAAAGTTTCCGGCTATTCAAATATAGTCACCGAGCACGGCTGACGCCATTTCATGCAACTTTTCAATTCTTAATGGTAGTCTTACGCCAGAGCGATAATGCGAGTATCTTCCACCCTGGAACGTGCCGCAAATAAACCATACAATATTTTAAATGAATAAATAAATTGTGAAATTTATTCAAATAACAAAATTATTCAAATAAAATATATTTCCCTCAACCAGTCTCTCCAAATCGGTCAAGACATATTTGGGAGCCGGGAATGGGTACTTTTATTGGATAACCAACACCTCTGCCATAGGTCAACCCAAGTGGTTCGCTACGTTTGGTTATTTAGCAGGGGTGCCCGGGTTCACGGGGTGAGGTTTGTCTAGGTCTTGGAGGCGGATGACCAGGATATACTGAACCCCAGATTCCTACCCACCCCTTAAACTTTTTCCTTCCCAGAACTCTCCTCTCCTTCCTTTCCTTGAAAAACCCTCCACACAGCATCCCCAAAGATGATATAGGCCCTGAGGGAAATTATTTTCCTTTTAAAAAAAAAAGACAATTCTCACCCCATGAACCTTGGTACACCTGTTAAATCACGAAACTTAGCGAACCACTTATGGGAGTGACCTGTGGCAGAGATATTGATTGTCCAAAAACTGGTTCCCGGGTCGGCGGTACTTATACCCGCCTCTTAAATTGAAATCTACATCCGGTAAGAAATGGATGCGCCAATACACCTGAGCTTACTGCTGTCAAACCACTTTCTTGCTTTATTATCTTTTGTAGGTGAATACTTTAAATATTTTTATATGCCGTTTAATGGCCGGCGATTTTATTATTCCGTTTTGTAATTGACCGATTAGCCGATTTGGTTTTTAGGTAGTAGGTCAATGTTTATTCATTTATTTGTCAAGGTCAAATATTTAATAAATTCTTTTATTCGTCACTGAAGGAAAATTTATACGAATTTGAATGAAAATGGTGGCCTCATTTTATAATATAAGGCTGTTCGACTCGGTCCCATATCCGTAGGTATCTACATACATATATATTGACAAGTTCTAAATATCTAGATACTTCCCAACGAGATTGGTGACGACATAGTACTGGCTGGGACAACAAAGACGGTTGGGAGCAGTTGGGACTCTTGTCCCATTAAAAAATCAAGCAACACCAAGGGCGATATTTTTGAATACCGCACAAGAGTCCCAACTGCTCCCGTCTGAAGCCAGTGAGACTATGGTATCCCCAATTGGGATATGTTGTGAGGCTGAAGGTAGTGGGCAGGGGAAGGAGATAGGGAAAAGGAAGGTGGGGAAGTGCCTGTCTATTAAGATCTGGTCACCAAACACAGATAATGCCATTTCAAGCAACGTTTCAATTCTGAATGGTGGTCTTACACCAGCGCCGGATCTGCCATACGTTCAAAAACGTGCAAAAACCTGGCGCCAACTCCGAAGGGGCGCCGTGAGAAATTAAATATTGTATTAAATTTTTGTTATAGTATTCCCTGAATCGTTTAAAAATTACCCATAGTACGAAATAATTATTACGCTCTAGCTACACTTTCCAAAGAAACAGAATGCGCACGCATCAGGTTGGTATCAACGGCTTACGAATTTATAGTCAGTTACAGAATTTTTTTACAAATTCCATATATTTAGTTTAAACGTAAGATCTATTTTTCCATATATCTTTTACCGTCTTTTACGACGAATGGGTGCGATCCAAATTCAATAACCAATCACAGCGCCGTATTTTTGTTCTAGTCAATCAAACAAACCGACGCTGACAATTTTAGTTAGCGTAGTTAGCCAGGTCACTTGGAAAAGTTACACCCTTTATATGTCTTGATTTTATTTGATAAATGAGTGTAAAAAAAAATAATTAAATAAAAAAAATAAAAAAAATTGGGGTGAACGAATTTTTAATCAAAATAAAAATGAAGGGAGGGGGGGCGCCATCGGTACCTACTGCACAGGGCGCCAAATTTCGTAGATCCTACTCTGCTTACACCAGGGCGATACTGAGAGTATCTTCCACTCTGTCAGAGATATATATATATATATATATATATATATATGAGAGTATCTTCCACTCTATATATATATATATATATATATATATATATATATATATATATATATATATATACTGTAAAAGCAAAAAAACATAAAAATGTAAAGGTGTAAACAATAAACTTAAAATGAAAAATAAAATATAAAACTGAACATCCTGGGCAATATTGGTAAGAGAGTAAGAGGCAAAGAAAGTCCTTGGTTAGTCAGGAACAAGTACACCTGGTGCCGAAATCTACTAATCCGCGACTCTAAGCTCAGGCCATCTCTCAACCCAGATCCTTGTAAAATTCCTCAAGCACTCGAAGTTCGTCTTGTTCGAAACCAGATCAGTGTTCCACACTGGTCTGATAGGTACGTCCAAACCATCGAGCATTTCCTCTCTAGCGTCCGTCAAGATCTCGCAGTGCCACAGAATGTGCTCGGCTGACTGGTTGGTTGATCCGCATGCGCAGTTGGGGTGGGGGGACAGGGAGAGGGTGTGAAGTCTCCCCCTGAATTCCCCATGCCCGGACAGAAGCTGGGTAATGTGGTGATCCAGTCTGAGATAAGCCCCTTCCATTCTGATTTTAACTGATGGGAAGAAGGAGAAAGTCCATCTTCCCATATTCGTTCTATCCCAACGGACCTGCCACTCTTAGAGCGACAGATCCCTCATTTTACGTAGCAGCCCAGGGAGAGTCCCCGGCCCTCCCGGTGTCAGAACAACGCCTAGGTGAGTGGCCGGGGTTCCTCTGGTTAATTTCTGCTTGGTAAGCACTTCCCTGATTTCCAGATCGATAGGCAAAATGCCAGCCAAAACGGGTAAAGCGTCCGAAGCAACGGTTCTATACGCACCAGAGAGTGCCAGCAAGGGGGTTCGTTGGCCTCGCTTGAGAGCTAAGAGTATCAGCGAATTGTCCAGGCGGTGCTCCCACACAGAGGCGGCGTACGAGACTTGCGCCACATATACGCACCTATATAGCGTTCGCAGAGCCGGATTACGCAATCCCCACTTAGCTGTGGAGAGTCTCCTCAGCTTCAAGAAGAGAGCCTGAGCCTTGCTGGATACTTCTTTGACGTGAGCCAGAAAAGAGGACGATTGATCTAGAGTGACGCCTATTTATAAGTATTTCACTGTTTCAAAAAAGCGGATGTTAGAATCTCCCATTCTGATGGTAGGATGAGTTGGCAGCAGATACAACCGACTTATTAAAGAAATTCCCTAAGTTATCCGGATCAGTAGCAGCTACATGATGAAAATCCCTTAATGTATCTCGTAGCGCTAAACCCAAAGTTATCCCAATTCGCCCTAGTGGTGTTGAAATTCCAGGAGGATCTCGGAATCTCTATTTTTCTTACGCCAACCGTAAAATTGATTAGTCTATGATCCGAATTTATTTCGCACTCATGGACAGTCTACTTTGAAATCCTGGTTGCAACCGACCCAGAGCAAAGTGTTAAGTCGATGTTGCTCTCACCATGTACGTTTGAAAAAGGAAAAAAAAGAACTCTGTTCATTCATGATGCTAAGACCCTGCGTGGCAATCAGGTCCTCTACGGCATCTGAACGTTCCGTCCTACAGTCATTAGTGTCAAACCATAATGGTGAGCGCGCATTAAAGTCACCCCCGATAACAATGTTACGACCTTTAAGCGCGTTGAGAGCGCGCGTCAAACTCAGGATGTGGGGTCCTACCGGGTTCCCATATTTAAAGTAGACTGAGATCAAAAAGATCTCAGTGTCACCAAATCTAATACATACACAGGTTTGGTACTCATCGGAAAAACCATCCAGAAGGAGGGGGCTGATATACGAGGTGTTGACCAGGACACCCGCCCCTGGTGATCGGCCAACTTCAAGTACCGCCCCCGGAAAACTAATGGGAGTCCTACCTTGCCAGGTGTACTGTTCCTGAATGAGCATAATGTCGATCTTTCGGTCAGACATGACCCGAAGCACCTCCAAAGTGGCCATAGAGGGTAAGTTGGATCCATAGTCCGTCATCTTAACTTGTGCATCGATGGCGGCTCTCTGAGCTGGGCAGGACCTGTCTCCTGTCGGATGGTCGGCTGGCTTTTTGAATCTTGTGCAAGCAGCACAAACAGCGGGCTGTGCCTTCTTGGGGAAATCCTCAAAGTCGTGTCCCATAGCGGCGCAGTGGCGACAGGTCACCTTTTCTTGAGAGCAAGATTTGGTAATATGTCCATACTGGTGGCATTTGTAGCATCTCGTGGCACCTATGAAATCCCGCGTCCGGCAGGCGTTCCAGCCAAGAAAGCACATCCCGCTGTCAATGAGCACACGTCTGGCGTTGGGATGGCAAGTGACGACCATATTCATCGTTGGGAGGTCCCTTTTACCGAAGAGCGAAACCCTCCGCATGGTACGGAGATGATCCTCCAGCGAGAGGGGGGTCTGTCCGTTCAAATTGTTCGCATAAATCTCCTTGAAGAGCTCTTGATACGCAGTAGGCTCACCCCTCGGAACTTTGTAGATGACAATTTTTGGGAGTCTTCCTAGGGGGCTTACGATTTTTAAACCGCTGGCAGCCAGTTCCGATTCAGTTTTCTTTAGGTTTTCGATGTCGCTTTTGTTTTTGGCCTGTATAGCCATGCCAGCTCCCTTTATCTTCCTCAATCGGACGACCTGAAAGCCATCAGAGCGCGGGTTAATTACTTTTTCAAGATTTTTCTGGGTTTCTTCCGAAGTTTTCCCTTCCGGTTTCTCCGGATAAATGAGCACCGTTAAGGGTTTGGGCGGCAGGGGGCGCTCATAACCATTCACGACGACAGTTTTTGAGTTTGGGACACCAGTTGCCACCTTGGCGTAGGAGGGTGCGGCCACAGGGAATGGGACACTATTCGTTGTAGGGCGCATCTGAATCATAGTGTCGATCTTCTTTGACATAGCGATCGGAGCGCTCATCATGTCCTCAATGGTGGAGCTCCGAGTTGAGATGGTATTCATTTCCAACATTAGGTGGGTTATTTCTGACATGAGTTCGTCCAAGAGATCATTTAGAGCACTCTTATCAGATTTATTGAGTTTATTTGAGCCCGCAAGGATTATGGTGCGAATCTTTTGGCATTTTTCCATCGCCCGAATGACTTTCCACTGGTTCTCGTTAGGAGAGTCGCTAATTCTGACCCTCTTCCTGGTGGATAAATTTGGAGACGCTAAGGGGATAGCAGTGATCGACGCTCCGCTAGTGCCTGCAACAGGTGTCATAGGGGGGGGGGAACCGTATCCATATCCGAGTCCACGTTGGATTCTGCCTCTGGGACATCAGCTACGTCAACCATGGCGGGAGTCTTGCCAGATTTCTTTTTGTGAGGCTTGCATTGCTTCAACTCACGTTCTAGGGCCGCCATTTTGCGTAAAATCACTGATTGTCGGTCTTACTTTGATGTTACGATAATGGGAGTAACACCATCGGAATCCCCACTCGAAACCACGTCCGATGGCATTTTAACCGAAATATGGGGAAAGTGGAGGGAGAAATGTGGGAAATTCCCTCAAAATTTAAAATTTCCCCAAAAAATGGGGAAAATGAAGTACCTAAACATACAAAAACCACAAAATTTTACGAAAATGTCAAGCAATGCAGCAGTCCTTCACACAAACGAGATAAGTTCACTTCGGTAGAAATTCCGTCGAATGTTTTACCACGTGGTGATAATTGAAACACAAACAAAAGCACACTTACACGGCACCGATCCGATGTCCAGTGGTATCATCGGACGCGGAAAAATTTTCTGCGTCTGATGGTGTTAATGACTTCACAGTACGTGGAAAATTTGTCACTGTTTATACAAAAAAAAACACTTTTAAATGTCACAAAAACTTAAATAGTATGTAAAACACTTAAAATTAGGTTAAAAGTTAAATTCGGTTAGGTTAAAGCACACACGATAATGGATATCGGGAGATAAGGCGTGGTCGCCCGATAATAACACAAGTTAGTTTTTTACACTTTTTTTCACTTAAATGTACTAAAAAACCAAATTTAAAAAAAAAAAACACCACAGGCATGTAGCCCTAGTAGAAATACACAAGTGTGTATAAAAAAATTTCGCAAAACTGCACTGCTTCTATTTTTAAATTCGAAAAGAGACGGAGTGAAATTTTAGCGTTGTTTCTGCTTGGAGGCTGAAACGGAACTGCGTTAGCAGTTAACGGTAGCAGTAACAGTTGAATTTTTCAATGTCGTACTTTTCGGTGGTTTAGTCTTTTGATAACCGAACTGCCGTTTAATCAGTTTTCTGGGATCTTTGAGCAACCTCACATTTCTGTAAAAAAAGTTCATTCATTAGTTAGTCGTGAACAAAAATTGGAAAAAATGTACCAAACAAGGGTGTTGAAAAAATTCCCTAAGTATGCAAAAATTTGGATTTACAAAAATAATTAAATATAAAAAAAATAATAATAAGTAAAAAATAATAATAATTAAAATCATTCTGTAATTTTAAAACAAATTCAAAATCATTCTGTAATTTTAAAACAAAATCAAAGGCGTAATTTACATACTTGTTATATAGATTATCAAAAAGTTTTTGATAGTGTCTCGCACTCGTGGCTAATCAACATATTAAAAATGTATAAAGTTAACCCAATTATAATTAGCTTTTTGAAAAATATTGTGTCCTTTTGGAATACAGATTAACTAGTAAATTTAAAAGGTAAGAAAATAGTAGTACCGGGCATTTCAATAAAAAAAAGGAATTTTTCAAGGAGACTCATTGAGTCTTTTTTTTGGTTTTGCTTAGCATTGAATTCTCTGTCTAAAATGTTAATTGAAAGCAAGTTTGGAATAAAAATTAAGGGTAATACAAGAGAGAGTAGTATAGTTTCACATCTATTATATATGGATGATATAAAATTATTTTCAAATTTAGAGAAAATGATTAAGGTAGTTAAAAAATTTTCAGATTTAAAATGACTTTTGGTTTAGATAAATGTAAAACGATCCATATAGAGAAAGGCAAAATTGTAGATGGAGACGAGGGTATATTTAGAAATTTCAAAATTAGAAAGGCGATGAGGTTTATAAATATTTAGGATATCTGCAATCAAATAGATTAGATCACACTAGTATTAAAAATGATATTAGGATTAAATTTCAAACAAGGATCAGAAATTTTTTAAAATGCAATCTATCTGCTAAAAATTTAGTAAACGCAATACATACTTGGGCAATACCTCTATTAACGTGCTCATTTGGCATAATTAAATGGTCCAATACAGATTTAGATAGTTTAGAACGATTAATTAGAACTACGTTAACAAAATTTATTTGCCATCATCCAAATTCAGCTATAAAACGAATTAATTTACCTAGAAATTTAGGAGGTAGAGGTGTAGTCAAAATAGCATCTTTGAAACACAATCAGGTAGAAATGCTTAGAATTTTTTCCATAGGAAAGCTAATAGCTCAGAAATACACAAAATAATTTGAAAAGCAGATATAAACATTACACCTTTAAATTTATATGACGAGAATGCCAACTTTATATAAACACTAACCAGGAATTATTAGATTCCTGGTCAAATAAAATTATTCATGCAAAACACTTTAATTATCTCAACCAAACGTATGTTGACAAACTTTCGTCAAACAAATGGTTAAGTATTGGAGAGTTGAGCGCAGAAATAGAAGGATTTATGCTTGCCATTCAAGAAAGTCATTAATACTAAAAATTATAGGAAGCATATAATCAAAGATATAAATCAAATTGATGATTTATGTAGAAAATGTTTGGCTTTTCCGGATACTATAGAACATATTATATCGGGATGTTCTATATTAGCGCCGTCCGAGTATAAATTTAGGCACAATCAGGTTTTAAAAATAATTCACCAAAGTTTGGTAATTAAGAAATATGAACCAAATTCATGTTAAGAAAATAATTTTTTTTAAATATATTATGATAAAACTGTACTAACAGACAGAACAATTAGTCATAATAGACCTGATATAGTTTTACATGACAAAATTAAAAAAAAAAACTTATATCATTGATGTAGCTATTCCAAATTCTTGTAATATTCAAAAAACTGTTTTTGAAAAAATAAGAAAATACACAGATTTAGGAAAAGAGATAAAAAGAATTTGGCATTCTCAAACTATAAAAATATTACCATTTGTTATTTCGGCTACTGGCATTATACCCAGGTCTCTCATTAAAAATTTAGGCATATTAGATTTGTCAAAGAATTTATATACACGGTGTTCGGAAACTCGTAGTACAAGCGGGAAACTGGTAAAGCTACGTCACATTCGGAGTCGATTTGTGATATAACTTTTTTGATTTGAGCTTTAGTTTTCGAGTAAATCGGGTCCGAAGTTGGAATTTTTTTGGTTAAATTTTAAAAAATTGTTCACTAGGGGGTTAATTTCAGTTGTGTAATGTCTTATAAAATACATCGAAGGGTAAACCGGGCGCAAAAGTTCAGATCGAAAAAAATAAGTTTTTTGGGTTCTCTATGTGATGTAGATTCACCGGTTTCCCGCTTGTACTACGAGTTTCCGGACACGTTGTATAAAAATGCAAAAATCAGTCATTTTAAATACATGTAGGATTACAAAAGAATTTTTAAATATTTATATTGAGGGATCAGTAGGATTTATAGGTTCAATTAGGAATTCTACAGAGCCGAACCCTCTGATATGAAAATATCTGGAGTCGGTGAATTATTTTTCCATTTGGTGTCTGGTAGGTTGACATGTTGTTCTTGTATTGTTTTGTATTTATAATACTTATATAGTGCAATTGCATAGCGTGGATTGACCAGATGATCATTTAGGAAGTGTGTGAAAGGGTTTAGTTTGTCCTGTGGGGAAAATTAAACCCGGACATTTAAATCTGCTGCGTTAAAATAATAATTGAAAATTTTACGGAAAAAAAATGATAAAGATGTAACCATAAAATACATAAACTCCACCCCCAGAATTGTACCAAATCTGCCAAAAAACAAGCAAATTACAAAAATATCCAAGAAATTCTCCCTAACAATCGAACCAGAAATTAAAAAAATTATTACCAAAACGTCCGCGGACTGCGATCTAAACTCGATGACCTACGAGCAGCTTTACCTTCTCTTCGGTAAGTATAATGATATCATCATCATGATATCATTATACTTACCGAAACCTGACTAAACTCTGATATCAAATCGACTGAACTCGGTCTTACTAAATTATTTATTTTTATTACAGAAACGTAAGATAAAGTTCCAAGTCAAGAGGTGGACGAGTTTTAATTGCGATAAAATAGAAATTATCGTCAAGAATTAACCACAAAACACAATAACATTGAACATCTCTTTGTGCAAGTAACGACTCTTCTCGAAAAAATTATATTTGGAACGGCCTATCTACCACCTCTTTCTGACCCTCAAACATACAGAAACCACTGTGAAGACATCGAAACAATTTCCTCAAAATATTCTCGCTCCAAAATTGTTATCCTTGAAGATTATAAATTACCAAACCTAACATGGAAAGCAAACAACTGTGGTCTCATCACAAACGAAAGTGAAAACAATCATGCACGTGAAGTTTTGGACATGGTTTGCTGAACTTTCACCAAAATAATTTTATATATAATTATAACAATCGCTTATTAGACTTAGCTTTATTAAACTATCCTAAAATATCTGTAGAACTCTAAAATGATCCACTCCTACCAATAGATGATCACCATCCTCCCCTATACATAAATTAAATATTAAATGCGACAATGAAAGAATACCTATACAAAGAGTCCTAAACTTTAAACAAGCCAATTTGGGAGGCGGGAATGGGTACCGCCGCCCCGGGAACCTTTATTGGATAACCAACACCTCTGCCATAGGTCACCCCAAGTGGTTCGCTACGTTTGGTGATTAAGCAGGGGTACCCGGGTTCATGGGGTGAGGTTTGTCTAGGTCTTGGAGGCGGATGACCAAGACACACTGAACCCCAGATTTCTACCCACCCCTTAAACCCTTTTCCTTCCCAGAACTCTCCTCTCCTTCCTTTTCCTATAGAACATATACATACATCCCGATATAATATGTAATATCTTAGGAAAACAGAGATGAATCCTGCGATGAAGCTAATGATGAAATATTTCACCAAAAACTTTGTAAAAAACAGTGATGAAACATGTGATGAAACAAGTGATGAAATAAAAAATGTTGTAATATATTACGAAAACAGTGATGAAACATGCGATTAAGCTAATGATGAATTATTTTATCAAAAACTATGTAAAAAACAGTGATGAAACATGTGATGAAACAAGTGATGAAATAAAATTTGTTGAAATCTCCGATGAAAACAGTGATGTTTCGTATGATGAAGCTTATTATGACATAATAAATTATAATTTGTCATAAAAACAGTGATGAAACGAGTGATGAAACAAGTGATGAAATAAAATATGTTGTAATATATTACGAAAATAGTGATGAAACATGCAATGAAGCTAATGATGAAATATTTCATCAAAAACTATGTAAAAAACAGTGATGAAACAAGTGATGAAACAAGTGATGAAATAAAATTTGTTGAATTCTCCGATGAAAATAGTGCTGTTACTTTTGATGAAGCTTATTATGAAATAATTAATTATAAACTGTGATAAAAACAGTGATGAAACATGTGATGAAACAAATGATGAAATAAAATATGTTGTAATATATTACGAAAACAGTTATGAAACATGCGATGAAGCTAATGATGAAAAAAATCATCAAAAACTATGATAAAAACAGTGATGAAACATGTGATGAAACAAGTGATGAAATAATATATGTTGTTATCTCTGATGAAAACAGTGATGTTACGTGCGATGAAGATTATGATGAAATAATAACGTATAAACTGTGATAAAAACAGTGATGAAACATGTGATGAAACAAGTGATGAAATAAAATATGTTGTAATATATTACGAAAATAGTGATGAAACATGCAATGAAGCTAATGATGAAATATTTCACCAAAAACTTTGTAAAAAACAGTGATGAAACATGTGATGAAACAAGTGATGAAATAAAAAATGTTGTAATATATTACGAAAACAGTGATGAAACATGCGATGAAGCTAATGATGAAATATTTCATCAAAAACTATATAAAAAACAGTGATGAAACAAGTGATGAAATAAAATTTGTTGAAATCTCCGATGAAAACAGTGATGTTACTTTTGATGAAGCTATTATGAAATAATTAATTATAAACTGTGATAAAAACAGTGATGAAACATGTGATGAAACAAGTGATGAAATAAAATATGTTGTAATATATTACGAAAATAGTTATGAAACATGCGATGAAGCTAATGATGAAAAAAATCATCAAAAACTATGATAAAAACAGTGATGAAACATGTGATGAAACAAGTGATGAAATAATATATGTTGTTATCTCTGATGAAAACAGTGATGTTACGTGCGATGAAGATTGTGATGAAATAATAACGTATAAACTGTGATAAAAACAGTGATGAAACATGTGATGAAACAAGTGATGAAATAAAATATGTTGTAATATATTACGAAAATAGTGATGAAACATGCAATGAAGCTAATGATGAAATATTTCACCAAAAACTTTGTAAAAAACAGTGATGAAACATGTGATGAAACAAGTGATGAAATAAAAAATGTTGTAATATATTACGAAAACAGTGATGAAACATGCGATGAAGCTAATGATGAAATATTTCATCAAAAACTATATAAAAAACAGTGATGAAACAAGTAATGAAATAAAATTTGTTGAAATCTCCGATGAAAACAGTGATGTTACTTTTGATGAAGCTTATTATGAAATAATTAATTGTAAGCTGTGATAAAAACAGTGATGAAACATGTGATGAAACAAGTGATGAAATAAAATATGTTGTAATATATTACGAAAACAGTTATGAAACATGCGATGAAGCTAATGATGAAAAAAATCATCAAAAGCTTCATCACTCGTTTCATCACTGTTTTCGTAATATATTACAACATTTTTTATTTCATCACTTGTTTCATCACATGTTTCATCACTGTTTTTTACAAAGTTTTTGGTGAAATATTTCATCATTAGCTTCATCGCAGGTTTCATCACTGTTTTCGTAAGATATTACAACATTTTTTATTTCATCACTTGTTTCATCACATGTTTCATCACTGTTTTTATCACAGTTTATACGTTATTATTTCATCATAATCTTCATCGCACGTTACATCACTGTTTTCATCAGAGATAACAATATATATTATTTCATCACTTGTTTCATCACTCGTTTCATCATTGTTTTTATGACAAATTATAATTTATTATGTCATAATAAGCTTCATCATACGAAACATCACTGTTTTCATCGGAGATTTCAACAAATTTTATTTCATCACTTGTTTCATCACATGTTTCATCACTGTTTTTTACATAGTTTTTGATGAAATAATTCATCATTAGCTTAATCGCATGTTTCATCACTGTTTTCGTTATATATTACAACATTTTTTATTTCATCACTTGTTTCATCACATGTTTCATCACTGTTTTTTACAAAGTTTTTGGTGAAATATTTCATCATTAGCTTCATCGCAGGTTTCATCACTGTTTTCGTAAGATATTACAACATTTTTTATTTCATCACTTGTTTCATCACATGTTTCATCACTGTTTTTATCACAGTTTAAAAGTTATTATTTCATCATAATCTTCATCGCACGTAACATCACGGTTTTCATCAGAGATAACAACATATATTATTTCATCACTTGTTTCATCACATGTTTCATCACTGTTTTTATCATAGTTTTTGATGATTTTTTTCATCATTAGCTTCATCGCATGTTTCATAACTGTTTTCGTAATATATTACAACATATTTTATTTCATCACTTGTTTCATCACATGTTTCATCACTGTTTTTATCACAGTTTATAATTAATTATTTCATAATAAGCTTCATCAAAAGTAACATCACTGTTTTCATCGGAGATTTCAACAAATTTTATTTCATCACTTGTTTCATCACTGTTTTTTACATAGTTTTTGATGAAATATTTCATCATTAGCTTCATCGCATGTTTCATCACTGTTTTCGTAATATATTACAACATATTTTATTTCATCACTTGTTTCATCACTCGTTTCATCACTGTTTTTATGACAAATTATAATTTTTTATGTCATAATAAGCTTCATCATACGAAACATCACTGTTTTCATCGGGGATTTCAACAAATTTTATTTCATCACTTGTTTCATCACATGTTTCATCACTGTTTTTTTACATAGTTTTTGATGAAATTATTCATCATTAGCTTAATCGCATGTTTCATCACTGTTTTCGCAATATATTACAACATTTTTTATTTCATCACTTGTTTCATCACATGTTTCATCACTGTTTTTTACAAAGTTTTTGGTGAAATATTTCATCATTAGCTTCATTGCATGTTTCATCACTATTTTCGTAATATATTACAACATATTTTATTTCATCACTTGTTTCATCACTCGTTTCATCACTGTTTTAATGACAAATTATAATTTATTATGTCATAATAAGCTTCATCATACGAAACATCACTGTTTTCATCGGAGATTTCAACAAATTTTATTTCATCACTTGTTTCATCGCATGTTTCATCACTGTTTTTTACATAGTTTTTGATGAAATAATTCATCATTAGCTTAATCGCATGTTTCATCACTGTTTTCGTAATATATTACAACATATTTTATTTCATCACTTGTTTCATCACATGTTTCATCACTGTTTTTATCACAGTTTATAATTAATTATTTCATAATAAGCTTCATCAAAAGTAACATCACTGTTTTCATCGGAGATTTCAACAAATTTTATTTCATCACTTGTTTCATCACTGTTTTTTACATAGTTTTTGATGAAATATTTCATCATTAGCTTCATCGCATGTTTCATCACTGTTTTCGTAATATATTACAACATATTTTATTTCATCACTTGTTTTATCACATGTTTCATCACTGTTTTTATGACAAATTATAATTTATTATGTCATAATAAGCTTCATCATACGAAACATCACTGTTTTCATCGGGGATTTCAACAAATTTTATTTCATCACTTGTTTCATCACATGTTTCATCACTGTTTTTTTACATAGTTTTTGATGAAATTATTCATCATTAGCTTAATCGCATGTTTCATCACTGTTTTCGCAATATATTACAACATTTTTTATTTCATCACTTGTTTCATCACATGTTTCATCACTGTTTTTTACAAAGTTTTTGGTGAAATATTTCATCATTAGCTTCATTGCATGTTTCATCACTATTTTCGTAATATATTACAACATATTTTATTTCATCACTTGTTTCATCACTCGTTTCATCACTGTTTTAATGACAAATTATAATTTATTATGTCATAATAAGCTTCATCATACGAAACATCACTGTTTTCATCGGAGATTTCAACAAATTTTATTTCATCACTTGTTTCATCGCATGTTTCATCACTGTTTTTTACATAGTTTTTGATGAAATAATTCATCATTAGCTTAATCGCATGTTTCATCACTGTTTTCGTAATATATTACAACATATTTTATTTCATCACTTGTTTCATCACATGTTTCATCACTGTTTTTATCACAGTTTATAATTAATTATTTCATAATAAGCTTCATCAAAAGTAACATCACTGTTTTCATCGGAGATTTCAACAAATTTTATTTCATCACTTGTTTCATCACTGTTTTTTACATAGTTTTTGATGAAATATTTCATCATTAGCTTCATCGCATGTTTCATCACTGTTTTCGTAATATATTACAACATTTTTTATTTCATCACTTGTTTCATCACTCGTTTCATCACTGTTTTTATCATAGTTTTTGATGATTTTGTTCATCATTAGATTCATCGCATGTTTCATAACTGTTTTCGTAATATATTACAACATATTTTATTTCATCACTTGTTTCATCACTCGTTTCATCACTGTTTTTATGACAAATTATAATTAATTATGTCATAATAAGCTTCATCATACGAAACATCACTGTTTTCATCGGAGATTTCAACAAATTTTTTTCATCACTTGTTTCATCACATGTTTCATCACTGTTTTTTACATAGTTTTTGATGAAATAATTCATCATTAGCTTAATCGCATGTTTCATCACTGTTTTCGTAATATATTACAACATTTTTTATTTCATCACTTGTTTCATCACATGTTTCATCACTGTTTTTTACAAAGTTTTTGGTGAAATATTTCATCATTAGCTTCATTGCATGTTTCATCACTATTTTCGTAATATATTACAACATATTTTATTTCATCACTTGTTTCATCACTCGTTTCATCACTGTTTTTATGACAAATTATAATTTATTATTTCATAATAAGCTTCATCATACGAAACATCACTGTTTTCATCGGAGATTTCAACAAATTTTATTTCATCACTTGTTTCATCACATGTTTCATCACTGTTTTTTACATAGTTTTTGATGAAATTATTCATCATTAGCTTAATCGCATGTTTCATCACTGTTTTCGTTATATATTACAACATTTTTTATTTCATCACTTGTTTCATCACATGTTTCATCACTGTTTTTTACAAAGTTTTTGGTGAAATATTTCATCATTAGCTTCATCGCAGGTTTCATCACTGTTTTCGTAAGATATTAAAACATTTTTTATTTCATCACTTGTTTCATCACATGTTTCATCACTGTTTTTATCACAGTTAATACGTTATTATTTCATCATAATCTTCATCGCACGTAACATCACTGTTTTCATCAGAGATAACAACATATATTATTTCATCACTTGTTTCATCACATGTTTCATCACTGTTTTTATCATAGTTTTTGATGATTTTGTTCATCATTAGATTCATCGCATGTTTCATAACTGTTTTCGTAATATATTACAACATATTTTATTTCATCACTTGTTTCATCACTCGTTTCATCACTGTTTTTATGACAAATTATAATTAATTATGTCATAATAAGCTTCATCATACGAAACATCACTGTTTTCATCGGAGATTTCAACAAATTTTATTTCATCACTTGTTTCATCACATGTTTCATCACTGTTTTTTACAAAGTTTTTGATGAAATAATTCATCATTAGCTTAATCGCATGTTTCATCACTGTTTTCGTAATATATTACAACATTTTTTATTTCATCACTTGTTTCATCACATGTTTCATCACTGTTTTTTACAAAGTTTTTGGTGAAATATTTCATCATTAGCTTCATTGCATGTTTCATCACTATTTTCGTAATATATTACAACATATTTTATTTCATCACTTGTTTCATCACTCGTTTCATCACTGTTTTTATGACAAATTATAATTTATTATGTCATAATAAGCTTCATCATACGAAACATCACTGTTTTCATCGGAGATTTCAACAAATTTTATTTCATCACTTGTTTCATCACTGTTTTTTACATAGTTTTTGATGAAATATTTCATCATTAGCTTCATGGCATGTTTCATCACTGTTTTCGTAATATATTACAACATATTTTATTTCATCACTTGTTTCATCACTCGTTTCATCACTGTTTTTATGACAAATTATAATTTATTATGTCATAATAAGCTTCATCATACGAAACATCACTGTTTTCATCGGAGATTTCAACATATTTTATTTCATCACTTGTTTCACCACTTGTTTCATCACTGTTTTTTACATAGTTTTTGATGAAATATTTCATCATTAGCTTCATCGCATGTTTCATCACTGTTTTCGTAATATATTACAACATTTTTTATTTCATCACTTGTTTCATCACATGTTTCATCACTGTTTTTTACAAAGTTTTTGGTGAAATATTTCATCATTAACTTCATTGCATGTTTCAGCACTATTTTCGTAATATATTACAACATATTTTATTTCATCACTTGTTTCATCACTCGTTTCATCACTGTTTTTATGACAAATTATAATTTATTATGTCATAATAAGCTTCATCATACGAAACATCACTGTTTTCATCGGAGATTTCAACAAATTTTATATCATCACTTGTTTCATCACATGTTTCATCACTGTTTTTTACATAGTTTTTGATGAAATTATTCATCATTAGCTTAATCGCATGTTTCATCACTGTTTTCGCAATATATTACAACATTTTTTATTTCATCACTTGTTTCATCACATGTTTCATCACTGTTTTTTACAAAGTTTTTGGTGAAATATTTCATCATTAGCTTCATTGCATGTTTCATCACTATTTTCGTAATATATTACAACATATTTTATTTCATCACTTGTTTCATCACTCGTTTCATTACTGTTTTAATGACAAATTATAATTTATTATGTCATAATAAGCTTCATCATACGAAACATCACTGTTTTCATCGGAGATTTCAACAAATTTTATTTCATCACTTGTTTCATCGCATGTTTCATCACTGTTTTTTACATAGTTTTTGATGAAATAATTCATCATTAGCTTAATCGCATGTTTCATCACTGTTTTCGTAATATATTACAACATATTTTATTTCATCACTTGTTTCATCACATGTTTCATCACTGTTTTTTTCACAGTTTATAATTAATTATTTCATAATAAGCTTCATCAAAAGTAACATCACTGTTTTCATCGGAGATTTCAACAAATTTTATTTCATCACTTGTTTCATCACTGTTTTTTACATAGTTTTTGATGAAATATTTCATCATTAGCTTCATCGCATGTTTCATCACTGTTTTCGTAATATATTACAACATTTTTTATTTCATCACTTGTTTCATCACTCGTTTCATCACTGTTTTTATCATAGTTTTTGATGATTTTGTTCATCATTAGATTCATCGCATGTTTCATAACTGTTTTCGTAATATATTACAACATATTTTATTTCATCACTTGTTTCATCACTCGTTTCATCACTGTTTTTATGACAAATTATAATTAATTATGTCATAATAAGCTTCATCATACGAAACATCACTGTTTTCATCGGAGATTTCAACAAATTTTATTTCATCACTTGTTTCATCACATGTTTCATCACTGTTTTTTACATAGTTTTTGATGAAATAATTCATCATTAGCTTAATCGCATGTTTCATCACTGTTTTCGTAATATATTACAACATTTTTTATTTCATCACTTGTTTCATCACATGTTTCATCACTGTTTTTTACAAAGTTTTTGGTGAAATATTTCATCATTAGCTTCATCGCAGGTTTCATCACTGTTTTCGTAATATATTACAACATATTTTATTTCATCACTTGTTTCATCACTCGTTTCATCACTGTTTTTATGACAAATTATAATTTATTATGTCATAATAAGCTTCATCATACGAAACATCACTGTTTTCATCGGAGATTTCAACATATTTTATTTCATCACTTGTTTCACCACTTGTTTCATCACTGTTTTTTACATAGTTTTTGATGAAATATTTCATCATTAGCTTCATCGCATGTTTCATCACTGTTTTCGTAATATATTACAACATTTTTTATTTCATCACTTGTTTCATCACATGTTTCATCACTGTTTTTTACAAAGTTTTTGGTGAAATATTTCATCATTAACTTCATTGCATGTTTCAGCACTATTTTCGTAATATATTACAACATATTTTATTTCATCACTTGTTTCATCACTCGTTTCATCATTGTTTTTATGACAAATTATAATTTATTATGTCATAATAAGCTTCATCATACGAAACATCACTGTTTTCATCGGAGATTTCAACAAATTTTATTTCATCACTTGTTTCATCACATGTTTCATCACTGTTTTTTACATAGTTTTTGATGAAATAATTCATCATTAGCTTAATCGCATGTTTCATCACTGTTTTCGTTATATATTACAACATTTTTTATTTCATCACTTGTTTCATCACATGTTTCATCACTGTTTTTTACAAAGTTTTTGGTGAAATATTTCATCATTAGCTTCATCGCAGGTTTCATCACTGTTTTCGTAAGATATTACAACATTTTTTATTTCATCACTTGTTTCATCACATGTTTCATCACTGTTTTTATCACAGTTTATACGTTATTATTTCATCATAATCTTCATCGCACGTAACATCACGGTTTTCATCAGAGATAACAACATATATTATTTCATCACTTGTTTCATCACATGTTTCATCACTGTTTTTATCATAGTTTTTGATGATTTTTTTCATCATTAGCTTCATCGCATGTTTCATAACTGTTTTCGTAATATATTACAACATATTTTATTTCATCACTTGTTTCATCACATGTTTCATCACTGTTTTTATCACAGTTTATAATTAATTATTTCATAATAAGCTTCATCAAAAGTAACATCACTGTTTTCATCGGAGATTTCAACAAATTTTATTTCATCACTTGTTTCATCACTGTTTTTTACATAGTTTTTGATGAAATATTTCATCATTAGCTTCATCGCATGTTTCATCACTGTTTTCGTAATATATTACAACATTTTTTATTTCATCACTTGTTTCATCACTCGTTTCATCACTGTTTTTATGACAAATTATAATTTATTATGTCATAATAAGCTTCATCATACGAAACATCACTGTTTTCATCGGAGATTTCAACAAATTTTATTTCATCACCTGTTTCATCACATGTTTCATCACTGTTTTTTACATAGTTTTCGATGAAATAATTCATCACTGTTTTCGTTATATATTACAACATTTTTTATTTCATCACTTGTTTCATTACATGTTTCATCACTGTTTTTTACAAAGTTTTTGGTGAAATATTTCATCATTAGCTTCATCGCAGGTTTCATCACTGTTTTCGTAAGATATTACAACATTTTTTATTTCATCACTTGTTTCATCACATGTTTCATCACTGTTTTAATCACAGTTTATACGTTATTATTTCATCATAATCTTCATCGCACGTAACATCACTGTTTTCATCAGAGATAACAACATATATTATTTCATGACTTGTTTCATCACATGTTTCATCACTGTTTTTATCATAGTTTTTGATGATTTTTTTCATCATTAGCTTCATCGCATGTTTCATAACTGTTTTCGTAATATATTACAACATATTTTATTTCATCACTTGTTTTATCACTCGTTTCATCACTGTTTTTATGACAAATTATAATTTATTATGTCATAATAAGCTTCATCATACGAAACATCACTGTTTTCATCGGAGATTTCAACAAATTTTATTTCATCACTTGTTTCATCACATGTTTCATCACTGTTTTTTACATAGTTTTTGATGAAATAATTCATCATTAGCTTAATCGCATGTTTCATCACTGTTTTCGTAATATATTACAACATTTTTTATTTCATCACTTGTTTCATCACATGTTTCATCACTGTTTTTTACATAGTTTTTGGTGAAATATTTCATCATTAGCTTCATTGCATGTTTCATCACTATTTTTGTAATATATTACAACATATTTTATTTCATCACTTGTTTCATCACTCGTTTCATCACTGTTTTTATGACAAATTATAATTTATTATGTCATAATAAGCTTCATCATACGAAACATCACTGTTTTTATGACAAATTATAATTTATTATGTCATAATAAGCTTCATCATACGAAACATCACTGTTTTCATCGGAGATTTCAACATATTTTATTTCATCACTTGTTTCACCACTTGTTTCATCACTGTTTTTTACATAGTTTTTGATGAAATATTTCATCATTAGCTTCATCGCATGTTTCATCACTGTTTTCGTAATATATTACAACATTTTTTATTTCATCACTTGTTTCATCACATGTTTCATCACTGTTTTTTACAAAGTTTTTGGTGAAATATTTCATCATTAACTTCATTGCATGTTTCAGCACTATTTTCGTAATATATTACAACATATTTTATTTCATCACTTGTTTCATCACTCGTTTCATCATTGTTTTTATGACAAATTATAATTTATTATGTCATAATAAGCTTCATCATACGAAACATCACTGTTTTCATCGGAGATTTCAACAAATTTTATTTCATCACTTGTTTCATCACATGTTTCATCACTGTTTTTTACATAGTTTTTGATGAAATAATTCATCATTAGCTTAATCGCATGTTTCATCACTGTTTTCGTTATATATTACAACATTTTTTATTTCATCACTTGTTTCATCACATGTTTCATCACTGTTTTTTACAAAGTTTTTGGTGAAATATTTCATCATTAGCTTCATCGCAGGTTTCATCACTGTTTTCGTAAGATATTACAACATTTTTTATTTCATCACTTGTTTCATCACATGTTTCATCACTGTTTTTATCACAGTTTATACGTTATTATTTCATCATAATCTTCATCGCACGTAACATCACGGTTTTCATCAGAGATAACAACATATATTATTTCATCACTTGTTTCATCACATGTTTCATCACTGTTTTTATCATAGTTTTTGATGATTTTTTTCATCATTAGCTTCATCGCATGTTTCATAACTGTTTTCGTAATATATTACAACATATTTTATTTCATCACTTGTTTCATCACATGTTTCATCACTGTTTTTATCACAGTTTATAATTAATTATTTCATAATAAGCTTCATCAAAAGTAACATCACTGTTTTCATCGGAGATTTCAACAAATTTTATTTCATCACTTGTTTCATCACTGTTTTTTACATAGTTTTTGATGAAATATTTCATCATTAGCTTCATCGCATGTTTCATCACTGTTTTCGTAATATATTACAACATTTTTTATTTCATCACTTGTTTCATCACTCGTTTCATCACTGTTTTTATGACAAATTATAATTTATTATGTCATAATAAGCTTCATCATACGAAACATCACTGTTTTCATCGGAGATTTCAACAAATTTTATTTCATCACCTGTTTCATCACATGTTTCATCACTGTTTTTTACATAGTTTTCGATGAAATAATTCATCACTGTTTTCGTTATATATTACAACATTTTTTATTTCATCACTTGTTTCATTACATGTTTCATCACTGTTTTTTACAAAGTTTTTGGTGAAATATTTCATCATTAGCTTCATCGCAGGTTTCATCACTGTTTTCGTAAGATATTACAACATTTTTTATTTCATCACTTGTTTCATCACATGTTTCATCACTGTTTTTATCACAGTTTATACGTTATTATTTCATCATAATCTTCATCGCACGTAACATCACTGTTTTCATCAGAGATAACAACATATATTATTTCATGACTTGTTTCATCACATGTTTCATCACTGTTTTTATCATAGTTTTTGATGATTTTTTTCATCATTAGCTTCATCGCATGTTTCATAACTGTTTTCGTAATATATTACAACATATTTTATTTCATCACTTGTTTCATCACTCGTTTCATCACTGTTTTTATGACAAATTATAATTTATTATGTCATAATAAGCTTCATCATACGAAACATCACTGTTTTCATCGGAGATTTCAACAAATTTTATTTCATCACTTGTTTCATCACATGTTTCATCACTGTTTTTTACATAGTTTTTGATGAAATAATTCATCATTAGCTTAATCGCATGTTTCATCACTGTTTTCGTAATATATTACAACATTTTTTATTTCATCACTTGTTTCATCACATGTTTCATTACTGTTTTTTACAAAGTTTTTGGTGAAATATTTCATCATTAGCTTCATTGCATGTTTCATCACTATTTTTGTAATATATTACAACATATTTTATTTCATCACTTGTTTCATCACTCGTTTCATTACTGTTTTTATGACAAATTATAATTTATTATGTCATAATAAGCTTCATCATACGAAACATCACTGTTTTCATCGGAGATTTCAACAAATTTTATTTCATCACTTGTTTCATCACATGTTTCATCACTGTTTTTTACATAGTTTTTGATGAAATAATTCATCATTAGCTTAATCGCATGTTTCATCACTGTTTTCGTTAGATATTACAACATTTTTTATTTCATCACTTGTTTCATCACATGTTTCATCACTGTTTTTTACAAAGTTTTTGGTGAAATATTTCATCATTAGCTTCATCGCAGGTTTCATCACTGTTTTCGTAAGATATTACAACATTTTTTATTTCATCACTTGTTTCATCACATGTTTCATCACTGTTTTTATCACAGTTTATACGTTATTATTTCATCATAATCTTCATCGCACGTAACATCACGGTTTTCATCAGAGATAACAACATATATTATTTCATCACTTGTTTCATCACATGTTTCATCACTGTTTTTATCATAGTTTTTGATGATTTTTTTCATCATTAGCTTCATCGCATGTTTCATAACTGTTTTCGTAATATATTACAACATATTTTATTTCATCACTTGTTTCATCACATGTTTCATCACTGTTTTTATCACAGTTTATAATTAATTATTTCATAATAAGCTTCATCAAAAGTAACATCACTGTTTTCATCGGAGATTTCAACAAATTTTATTTCATCACTTGTTTCATCACTGTTTTTTACATAGTTTTTGATGAAATATTTCATCATTAGCTTCATCGCATGTTTCATCACTGTTTTCGTAATATATTACAACATTTTTTATTTCATCACTTGTTTCATCACTCGTTTCATCACTGTTTTTATGACAAATTATAATTTATTATGTCATAATAAGCTTCATCATACGAAACATTACTGTTTTCATCGGAGATTTCAACAAATTTTATTTCATCACTTGTTTCATCACATGTTTCATCACTGTATTTTACATAGTTTTTGATGAAATAATTCATCATTAGCTTAATCGCATGTTTCATCACTGTTTTCGTAATATATTACGACATTTTTTATTTCATTACTTGTTTCATCACATGTTTCATCACTGTTTTTTACAAAGTTTTTGGTGAAATATTTCATCATTAGCTTCATCGCAGGTTTCATCACTGTTTTCGTAAGATATTACAAAATTTTTTATTTCATCACTTGTTTCATCACATGTTTCATCACTGTTTTTATCACAGTTTATACGTTATTATTTCATCATAATCTTCATCGCACGTAACATCACTGTTTTCATCAGAGATAACAACATTTATTAGTTCATCACTTGTTTCATCACATGTTTCATCACTGTTTTTATCATAGTTTTTGATGATTTTTTTCATCATTAGCTTCATCGCAGGTTTAATCACTGTTTTCGTAAGATATTACAACATTTTTTATTTCATCACTTGTTTCATCACATGTTTCATCACTGTTTTTATCACAGTTTATAAGTGATTATTTCATCATAATCTTCATCGCACGTAACATCACGGTTTTCATCAGAGATAACAACATATATTATTTCATCACTTGTTTCATCACATGTTTCATCACTGTTTTTATCATAGTTTTTGATGATTTTTTTCATCATTAGCTTCATCGCATGTTTCATAACTGTTTTCGTAATATATTACAACATATTTTATTACATCACTTGTTTCATCACATGTTTCATCACTGTTTTTATCACAGTTTATAATTAATTATTTCATAATAAGCTTCATCAAAAGTAACATCACTGTTTTCATCGGAGATTTCAACAAATTTTATTTCATCACTTGTTTCATCGCATGTTTCATCACTGTTTTTTACATAGTTTTTGATGAAATAATTCATCATTAGCTTAATCGCATGTTTCATCACTGTTTTCGTAATATATTACAACATATTTTATTTCATCACTTGTTTCATCACATGTTTCATCACTGTTTTTATCACAGTTTATAATTAATTATTTCATAATAAGCTTCATCAAAAGTAACATCACTGTTTTCATCGGAGATTTCAACAAATTTTATTTCATCACTTGTTTCATCACTGTTTTTTACATAGTTTTTGATGAAATATTTCATCATTAGCTTCATCGCATGTTTCATCACTGTTTTCGTAATATATTACAACATATTTTATTTCATCACTTGTTTTATCACATGTTTCATCACTGTTTTTATGACAAATTATAATTTATTATGTCATAATAAGCTTCATCATACGAAACATCACTGTTTTCATCGGGGATTTCAACAAATTTTATTTCATCACTTGTTTCATCACATGTTTCATCACTGTTTTTTTACATAGTTTTTGATGAAATTATTCATCATTAGCTTAATCGCATGTTTCATCACTGTTTTCGCAATATATTACAACATTTTTTATTTCATCACTTGTTTCATCACATGTTTCATCACTGTTTTTTACAAAGTTTTTGGTGAAATATTTCATCATTAGCTTCATTGCATGTTTCATCACTATTTTCGTAATATATTACAACATATTTTATTTCATCACTTGTTTCATCACTCGTTTCATCACTGTTTTAATGACAAATTATTATTTATTATGTCATAATAAGCTTCATCATACGAAACATCACTGTTTTCATCGGAGATTTCAACAAATTTTATTTCATCACTTGTTTCATCGCATGTTTCATCACTGTTTTTTACATAGTTTTTGATGAAATAATTCATCATTAGCTTAATCGCATGTTTCATCACTGTTTTCGTAATATATTACAACATATTTTATTTCATCACTTGTTTCATCACATGTTTCATCACTGTTTTTATCACAGTTTATAATTAATTATTTCATAATAAGCTTCATCAAAAGTAACATCACTGTTTTCATCGGAGATTTCAACAAATTTTATTTCATCACTTGTTTCATCACTGTTTTTTACATAGTTTTTGATGAAATATTTCATCATTAGCTTCATCGCATGTTTCATCACTGTTTTCGTAATATATTACAACATTTTTTATTTCATCACTTGTTTCATCACTCGTTTCATCACTGTTTTTATCATAGTTTTTGATGATTTTGTTCATCATTAGATTCATCGCATGTTTCATAACAGTTTTCGTAATATATTACAACATATTTTATTTCATCACTTGTTTCATCACTCGTTTCATCACTGTTTTTATGACAAATTATAATTAATTATGTCATAATAAGCTTCATCATACGAAACATCACTGTTTTCATCGGAGATTTCAACAAATTTTTTTCATCACTTGTTTCATCACATGTTTCATCACTGTTTTTTACATAGTTTTTGATGAAATAATTCATCATTAGCTTAATCGCATGTTTCATCACTGTTTTCGTAATATATTACAACATTTTTTATTTCATCACTTGTTTCATCACATGTTTCATCACTGTTTTTTACAAAGTTTTTGGTGAAATATTTCATCATTAGCTTCATTGCATGTTTCATCACTATTTTCGTAATATATTACAACATATTTTATTTCATCACTTGTTTCATCACTCGTTTCATCACTGTTTTTATGACAAATTATAATTTATTATTTCATAATAAGCTTCATCATACGAAACATCACTGTTTTCATCGGAGATTTCAACAAATTTTATTTCATCACTTGTTTCATCACATGTTTCATCACTGTTTTTTACATAGTTTTTGATGAAATTATTCATCATTAGCTTAATCGCATGTTTCATCACTGTTTTCGTTATATATTACAACATTTTTTATTTCATCACTTGTTTCATCACATGTTTCATCACTGTTTTTTACAAAGTTTTTGGTGAAATATTTCATCATTAGCTTCATCGCAGGTTTCATCACTGTTTTCGTAAGATATTAAAACATTTTTTATTTCATCACTTGTTTCATCACATGTTTCATCACTGTTTTTATCACAGTTAATACGTTATTATTTCATCATAATCTTCATCGCACGTAACATCACTGTTTTCATCAGAGATAACAACATATATTATTTCATCACTTGTTTCATCACATGTTTCATCACTGTTTTTATCATAGTTTTTGATGATTTTGTTCATCATTAGATTCATCGCATGTTTCATAACTGTTTTCGTAATATATTACAACATATTTTATTTCATCACTTGTTTCATCACTCGTTTCATCACTGTTTTTATGACAAATTATAATTAATTATGTCATAATAAGCTTCATCATACGAAACATCACTGTTTTCATCGGAGATTTCAACAAATTTTATTTCATCACTTGTTTCATCACATGTTTCATCACTGTTTTTTACAAAGTTTTTGATGAAATAATTCATCATTAGCTTAATCGCATGTTTCATCACTGTTTTCGTAATATATTACAACATTTTTTATTTCATCACTTGTTTCATCACATGTTTCATCACTGTTTTTTACAAAGTTTTTGGTGAAATATTTCATCATTAGCTTCATTGCATGTTTCATCACTATTTTCGTAATATATTACAACATATTTTATTTCATCACTTGTTTCATCACTCGTTTCATCACTGTTTTTATGACAAATTATAATTTATTATGTCATAATAAGCTTCATCATACGAAACATCACTGTTTTCATCGGAGATTTCAACAAATTTTATTTCATCACTTGTTTCATCACTGTTTTTTACATAGTTTTTGATGAAATATTTCATCATTAGCTTCATGGCATGTTTCATCACTGTTTTCGTAATATATTACAACATATTTTATTTCATCACTTGTTTCATCACTCGTTTCATCACTGTTTTTATGACAAATTATAATTTATTATGTCATAATAAGCTTCATCATACGAAACATCACTGTTTTCATCGGAGATTTCAACATATTTTATTTCATCACTTGTTTCACCACTTGTTTCATCACTGTTTTTTACATAGTTTTTGATGAAATATTTCATCATTAGCTTCATCGCATGTTTCATCACTGTTTTCGTAATATATTACAACATTTTTTATTTCATCACTTGTTTCATCACATGTTTCATCACTGTTTTTTACAAAGTTTTTGGTGAAATATTTCATCATTAACTTCATTGCATGTTTCAGCACTATTTTCGTAATATATTACAACATATTTTATTTCATCACTTGTTTCATCACTCGTTTCATCACTGTTTTTATGACAAATTATAATTTATTATGTCATAATAAGCTTCATCATACGAAACATCACTGTTTTCATCGGAGATTTCAACAAATTTTATATCATCACTTGTTTCATCACATGTTTCATCACTGTTTTTTACATAGTTTTTGATGAAATTATTCATCATTAGCTTAATCGCATGTTTCATCACTGTTTTCGCAATATATTACAACATTTTTTATTTCATCACTTGTTTCATCACATGTTTCATCACTGTTTTTTACAAAGTTTTTAGTGAAATATTTCATCATTAGCTTCATTGCATGTTTCATCACTATTTTCGTAATATATTACAACATATTTTATTTCATCACTTGTTTCATCACTCGTTTCATTACTGTTTTAATGACAAATTATAATTTATTATGTCATAATAAGCTTCATCATACGAAACATCACTGTTTTCATCGGAGATTTCAACAAATTTTATTTCATCACTTGTTTCATCGCATGTTTCATCACTGTTTTTTACATAGTTTTTGATGAAATAATTCATCATTAGCTTAATCGCATGTTTCATCACTGTTTTCGTAATATATTACAACATATTTTATTTCATCACTTGTTTCATCACATGTTTCATCACTGTTTTTTTCACAGTTTATAATTAATTATTTCATAATAAGCTTCATCAAAAGTAACATCACTGTTTTCATCGGAGATTTCAACAAATTTTATTTCATCACTTGTTTCATCACTGTTTTTTACATAGTTTTTGATGAAATATTTCATCATTAGCTTCATCGCATGTTTCATCACTGTTTTCGTAATATATTACAACATTTTTTATTTCATCACTTGTTTCATCACTCGTTTCATCACTGTTTTTATCATAGTTTTTGATGATTTTGTTCATCATTAGATTCATCGCATGTTTCATAACTGTTTTCGTAATATATTACAACATATTTTATTTCATCACTTGTTTCATCACTCGTTTCATCACTGTTTTTATGACAAATTATAATTAATTATGTCATAATAAGCTTCATCATACGAAACATCACTGTTTTCATCGGAGATTTCAACAAATTTTATTTCATCACTTGTTTCATCACATGTTTCATCACTGTTTTTTACATAGTTTTTGATGAAATAATTCATCATTAGCTTAATCGCATGTTTCATCACTGTTTTCGTAATATATTACAACATTTTTTATTTCATCACTTGTTTCATCACATGTTTCATCACTGTTTTTTACATAGTTTTTGATGAAATATTTCATCATTAGCTTCATCGCATGTTTCATCACTGTTTTCGTAATATATTACAACATATTTTATTTCATCACTTGTTTCATCACTCGTTTCATCACTGTTTTTATGACAAATTATAATTTATTATGTCATAATAAGCTTCATCATACGAAACATCACTGTTTTCATCGGAGATTTCAACATATTTTATTTCATCACTTGTTTCACCACTTGTTTCATCACTGTTTTTTACATAGTTTTTGATGAAATATTTCATCATTAGCTTCATCGCATGTTTCATCACTGTTTTCGTAATATATTACAACATTTTTTATTTCATCACTTGTTTCATCACATGTTTCATCACTGTTTTTTACAAAGTTTTTGGTGAAATATTTCATCATTAACTTCATTGCATGTTTCAGCACTATTTTCGTAATATATTACAACATATTTTATTTCATCACTTGTTTCATCACTCGTTTCATCATTGTTTTTATGACAAATTATAATTTATTATGTCATAATAAGCTTCATCATACGAAACATCACTGTTTTCATCGGAGATTTCAACAAATTTTATTTCATCACTTGTTTCATCACATGTTTCATCACTGTTTTTTACATAGTTTTTGATGAAATAATTCATCATTAGCTTAATCGCATGTTTCATCACTGTTTTCGTTATATATTACAACATTTTTTATTTCATCACTTGTTTCATCACATGTTTCATCACTGTTTTTTACAAAGTTTTTGGTGAAATATTTCATCATTAGCTTCATTGCATGTTTCATCACTATTTTCGTAATATATTACAACATATTTTATTTCATCACTTGTTTCATCACTCGTTTCATTACTGTTTTAATGACAAATTATAATTTATTATGTCATAATAAGCTTCATCATACGAAACATCACTGTTTTCATCGGAGATTTCAACAAATTTTATTTCATCACTTGTTTCATCGCATGTTTCATCACTGTTTTTTACATAGTTTTTGATGAAATAATTCATCATTAGCTTAATCGCATGTTTCATCACTGTTTTCGTAATATATTACAACATATTTTATTTCATCACTTGTTTCATCACATGTTTCATCACTGTTTTTTTCACAGTTTATAATTAATTATTTCATAATAAGCTTCATCAAAAGTAACATCACTGTTTTCATCGGAGATTTCAACAAATTTTATTTCATCACTTGTTTCATCACTGTTTTTTACATAGTTTTTGATGAAATATTTCATCATTAGCTTCATCGCATGTTTCATCACTGTTTTCGTAATATATTACAACATTTTTTATTTCATCACTTGTTTCATCACTCGTTTCATCACTGTTTTTATCATAGTTTTTGATGATTTTGTTCATCATTAGATTCATCGCATGTTTCATAACTGTTTTCGTAATATATTACAACATATTTTATTTCATCACTTGTTTCATCACTCGTTTCATCACTGTTTTTATGACAAATTATAATTAATTATGTCATAATAAGCTTCATCATACGAAACATCACTGTTTTCATCGGAGATTTCAACAAATTTTATTTCATCACTTGTTTCATCACATGTTTCATCACTGTTTTTTACATAGTTTTTGATGAAATAATTCATCATTAGCTTAATCGCATGTTTCATCACTGTTTTCGTAATATATTACAACATATTTTATTTCATCACTTGTTTCATCACATGTTTCATCACTGTTTTTTACATAGTTTTTGATGAAATATTTCATCATTAGCTTCATCGCATGTTTCATCACTGTTTTCGTAATATATTACAACATATTTTATTTCATCACTTGTTTCATCACTCGTTTCATCACTGTTTTTATGACAAATTATAATTTATTATGTCATAATAAGCTTCATCATACGAAACATCACTGTTTTCATCGGAGATTTCAACATATTTTATTTCATCACTTGTTTCACCACTTGTTTCATCACTGTTTTTTACATAGTTTTTGATGAAATATTTCATCATTAGCTTCATCGCATGTTTCATCACTGTTTTCGTAATATATTACAACATTTTTTATTTCATCACTTGTTTCATCACATGTTTCATCACTGTTTTTTACAAAGTTTTTGGTGAAATATTTCATCATTAACTTCATTGCATGTTTCAGCACTATTTTCGTAATATATTACAACATATTTTATTTCATCACTTGTTTCATCACTCGTTTCATCATTGTTTTTATGACAAATTATAATTTATTATGTCATAATAAGCTTCATCATACGAAACATCACTGTTTTCATCGGAGATTTCAACAAATTTTATTTCATCACTTGTTTCATCACATGTTTCATCACTGTTTTTTACAAAGTTTTTGATGAAATAATTCATCATTAGCTTAATCGCATGTTTCATCACTGTTTTCGTTATATATTACAACATTTTTTATTTCATCACTTGTTTCATCACATGTTTCATCACTGTTTTTTACAAAGTTTTTGGTGAAATATTTCATCATTAGCTTCATCGCAGGTTTCATCACTGTTTTCGTAAGATATTACAACATTTTTTATTTCATCACTTGTTTCATCACATGTTTCATCACTGTTTTTATCACAGTTTATACGTTATTATTTCATCATAATCTTCATCGCACGTAACATCACGGTTTTCATCAGAGATAACAACATATATTATTTCATCACTTGTTTCATCACATGTTTCATCACTGTTTTTATCATAGTTTTTGATGATTTTTTTCATCATTAGCTTCATCGCATGTTTCATAACTGTTTTCGTAATATATTACAACATATTTTATTTCATCACTTGTTTCATCACATGTTTCATCACTGTTTTTATCACAGTTTATAATTAATTATTTCATAATAAGCTTCATCAAAAGTAACATCACTGTTTTCATCGGAGATTTCAACAAATTTTATTTCATCACTTGTTTCATCACTGTTTTTTACATAGTTTTTGATGAAATATTTCATCATTAGCTTCATCGCATGTTTCATCACTGTTTTCGTAATATATTACAACATTTTTTATTTCATCACTTGTTTCATCACTCGTTTCATCACTGTTTTTATGACAAATTATAATTTATTATGTCATAATAAGCTTCATCATACGAAACATCACTGTTTTCATCGGAGATTTCAACAAATTTTATTTCATCACCTGTTTCATCACATGTTTCATCACTGTTTTTTACATAGTTTTCGATGAAATAATTCATCACTGTTTTCGTTATATATTACAACATTTTTTATTTCATCACTTGTTTCATTACATGTTTCATCACTGTTTTTTACAAAGTTTTTGGTGAAATATTTCATCATTAGCTTCATCGCAGGTTTCATCACTGTTTTCGTAAGATATTACAACATTTTTTATTTCATCACTTGTTTCATCACATGTTTCATCACTGTTTTTATCACAGTTTATACGTTATTATTTCATCATAATCTTCATCGCACGTAACATCACTGTTTTCATCAGAGATAACAACATATATTATTTCATGACTTGTTTCATCACATGTTTCATCACTGTTTTTATCATAGTTTTTGATGATTTTTTTCATCATTAGCTTCATCGCATGTTTCATAACTGTTTTCGTAATATATTACAACATATTTTATTTCATCACTTGTTTCATCACTCGTTTCATCACTGTTTTTATGACAAATTATAATTTATTATGTCATAATAAGCTTCATCATACGAAACATCACTGTTTTCATCGGAGATTTCAACAAATTTTATTTCATCACTTGTTTCATCACATGTTTCATCACTGTTTTTTACATAGTTTTTGATGAAATAATTCATCATTAGCTTAATCGCATGTTTCATCACTGTTTTCGTAATATATTACAACATTTTTTATTTCATCACTTGTTTCATCACATGTTTCATTACTGTTTTTTACAAAGTTTTTGGTGAAATATTTCATCATTAGCTTCATTGCATGTTTCATCACTATTTTTGTAATATATTACAACATATTTTATTTCATCACTTGTTTCATCACTCGTTTCATTACTGTTTTTATGACAAATTATAATTTATTATGTCATAATAAGCTTCATCATACGAAACATCACTGTTTTCATCGGAGATTTCAACAAATTTTATTTCATCACTTGTTTCATCACATGTTTCATCACTGTTTTTTACATAGTTTTTGATGAAATAATTCATCATTAGCTTAATCGCATGTTTCATCACTGTTTTCGTTAGATATTACAACATTTTTTATTTCATCACTTGTTTCATCACATGTTTCATCACTGTTTTTTACAAAGTTTTTGGTGAAATATTTCATCATTAGCTTCATCGCAGGTTTCATCACTGTTTTCGTAAGATATTACAACATTTTTTATTTCATCACTTGTTTCATCACATGTTTCATCACTGTTTTTATCACAGTTTATACGTTATTATTTCATCATAATCTTCATCGCACGTAACATCACGGTTTTCATCAGAGATAACAACATATATTATTTCATCACTTGTTTCATCACATGTTTCATCACTGTTTTTATCATAGTTTTTGATGATTTTTTTCATCATTAGCTTCATCGCATGTTTCATAACTGTTTTCGTAATATATTACAACATATTTTATTTCATCACTTGTTTCATCACATGTTTCATCACTGTTTTTATCACAGTTTATAATTAATTATTTCATAATAAGCTTCATCAAAAGTAACATCACTGTTTTCATCGGAGATTTCAACAAATTTTATTTCATCACTTGTTTCATCACTGTTTTTTACATAGTTTTTGATGAAATATTTCATCATTAGCTTCATCGCATGTTTCATCACTGTTTTCGTAATATATTACAACATTTTTTATTTCATCACTTGTTTCATCACTCGTTTCATCACTGTTTTTATGACAAATTATAATTTATTATGTCATAATAAGCTTCATCATACGAAACATTACTGTTTTCATCGGAGATTTCAACAAATTTTATTTCATCACTTGTTTCATCACATGTTTCATCACTGTATTTTACATAGTTTTTGATGAAATAATTCATCATTAGCTTAATCGCATGTTTCATCACTGTTTTCGTAATATATTACGACATTTTTTATTTCATCACTTGTTTCATCACATGTTTCATCACTGTTTTTTACAAAGTTTTTGGTGAAATATTTCATCATTAGCTTCATCGCAGGTTTCATCACTGTTTTCGTAAGATATTACAAAATTTTTTATTTCATCACTTGTTTCATCACATGTTTCATCACTGTTTTTATCACAGTTTATACGTTATTATTTCATCATAATCTTCATCGCACGTAACATCACTGTTTTCATCAGAGATAACAACATTTATTAGTTCATCACTTGTTTCATCACATGTTTCATCACTGTTTTTATCATAGTTTTTGATGATTTTTTTCATCATTAGCTTCATCGCAGGTTTAATCACTGTTTTCGTAAGATATTACAACATTTTTTATTTCATCACTTGTTTCATCACATGTTTCATCACTGTTTTTATCACAGTTTATAAGTGATTATTTCATCATAATCTTCATCGCACGTAACATCACGGTTTTCATCAGAGATAACAACATATATTATTTTATCACTTGTTTCATCACATGTTTCATCACTGTTTTTATCATAGTTTTTGATGATTTTTTTCATCATTAGCTTCATCGCATGTTTCATAACTGTTTTCGTAATATATTACAACATATTTTATTACATCACTTGTTTCATCACATGTTTCATCACTGTTTTTATCACAGTTTATAATTAATTATTTCATAATAAGCTTCATCAAAAGTAACATCACTGTTTTCATCGGAGATTTCAACAAATTTTATTTCATCAGTTGTTTCATCACTGTTTTTTACATAGTTTTTGATGAAATATTTCATCATTAGCTTCATCGCATGTTTCATCACTGTTTTCGTAATATATTACAACATTTTTTATTTCATCACTTGTTTCATCACTCGTTTCATCATTGTTTTTATGACAAATTATAATTTATTATGTCATAATAAGCTTCATCATACGAAACATCACTGTTTTCATCGGAGATTTCAACAAATTTTATTTCATCACCTGTTTCATCACATGTTTCATCACTGTTTTTTACATAGTTTTCGATGAAATAATTCATCATTAGCTTAATCGCATGTTTCATCACTGTTTTCGTTATATATTACAACATTTTTTATTTCATCACTTGTTTCATTACATGTTTCATCACTGTTTTTTACAAAGTTTTTGGTGAAATATTTCATCATTAGCTTCATCGCAGGTTTCATCACTGTTTTCGTAAGATATTACAACATTTTTTATTTCATCACTTGTTTCATCACATGTTTCATCACTGTTTTTATCACAGTTTATACGTTATTATTTCATCATAATCTTCATCGCACGTAACATCACTGTTTTCATCAGAGATAACAACATATATTATTTCATGACTTGTTTCATCACATGTTTCATCACTGTTTTTATCATAGTTTTTGATGATTTTATTCATCATTAGCTTCATCGCATGTTTCATAACTGTTTTCGTAATATATTACAACATATTTTATTTCATCACTTGTTTCATCACTCGTTTCATCACTGTTTTTATGACAAATTATAATTTATTATGTCATAATAAGCTTCATCATACGAAACATCACTGTTTTCATCGGAGATTTCAACAAATTTTATTTCATCACTTGTTTCATCACATGTTTCATCACTGTTTTTTACATAGTTTTTGATGAAATAATTCATCATTAGCTAAATCGCATGTTTCATCACTGTTTTCGTAATATATTACAACATTTTTTTTTTCATCACTTGTTTCATCACATGTTTCATCACTGTTTTTTATAAAGTTTTTGGTGAAATATTTCATCATTAGCTTCATTGCATGTTTCATCACTATTTTTGTAATATATTACAACATATTTTATTTCATCACTTGTTTCATCACTCGTTTCATCACTGTTTTTATGACAAATTATAATTTATTATGTCATAATAAGCTTCATCATACGAAACATCACTGTTTTCATCGGAGATTTCAACAAATTTTATTTCATCACTTGTTTCATCACATGTTTCATCACTGTTTTTTACATAGTTTTTGATGAAATAATTCATCATTAGCTTAATCGCATGTTTCATCACTGTTTTCGTAATATATTACGACATTTTTTATTTCATCACTTGTTTCATCACATGTTTCATCACTGTTTTTTACAAAGTTTTTGGTGAAATATTTCATCATTAGCTTCATCGCAGGTTTCATCACTGTTTTCGTAAGATATTACAAAATTTTTTATTTCATCACTTGTTTCATCACATGTTTCATCACTGTTTTTATCACAGTTTATACGTTATCATTTCATCATAATCTTCATCGCACGTAACATCACTGTTTTCATCAGAGATAACAACATTTATTAGTTCATCACTTGTTTCATCACATGTTTCATCACTGTTTTTATCATAGTTTTTGATGATTTTTTTCATCATTAGCTTCATCGCAGGTTTAATCACTGTTTTCGTAAGATATTACAACATTTTTTATTTCATCACTTGTTTCATCACATGTTTCATCACTGTTTTTATCACAGTTTATAAGTGATTATTTCATCATAATCTTCATCGCACGTAACATCACGGTTTTCATCAGAGATAACAACATATATTATTTCATCACTTGTTTCATCACATGTTTCATCACTGTTTTTATCATAGTTTTTGATGATTTTTTTCATCATTAGCTTCATCGCATGTTTCATAACTGTTTTCGTAATATATTACAACATATTTTATTACATCACTTGTTTCATCACATGTTTCATCACTGTTTTTATCACAGTTTATAATTAATTATTTCATAATAAGCTTCATCAAAAGTAACATCACTGTTTTCATCGGAGATTTCAACAAATTTTATTTCATCAGTTGTTTCATCACTGTTTTTTACATAGTTTTTGATGAAATATTTCATCATTAGCTTCATCGCATGTTTCATCACTGTTTTCGTAATATATTACAACATTTTTTATTTCATCACTTGTTTCATCACTCGTTTCATCATTGTTTTTATGACAAATTATAATTTATTATGTCATAATAAGCTTCATCATACGAAACATCACTGTTTTCATCGGAGATTTCAACAAATTTTATTTCATCACCTGTTTCATCACATGTTTCATCACTGTTTTTTACATAGTTTTCGATGAAATAATTCATCATTAGCTTAATCGCATGTTTCATCACTGTTTTCGTTATATATTACAACATTTTTTATTTCATCACTTGTTTCATTACATGTTTCATCACTGTTTTTTACAAAGTTTTTGGTGAAATATTTCATCATTAGCTTCATCGCAGGTTTCATCACTGTTTTCGTAAGATATTACAACATTTTTTATTTCATCACTTGTTTAATCACATGTTTCATCACTGTTTTTATCACAGTTTATACGTTATTATTTCATCATAATCTTCATCGCACGTAACATCACTGTTTTCATCAGAGATAACAACATATATTATTTCATGACTTGTTTCATCACATGTTTCATCACTGTTTTTATCATAGTTTTTGATGATTTTATTCATCATTAGCTTCATCGCATGTTTCATAACTGTTTTCGTAATATATTACAACATATTTTATTTCATCACTTGTTTCATCACTCGTTTCATCACTGTTTTTATGACAAATTATAATTTATTATGTCATAATAAGCTTCATCATACGAAACATCACTGTTTTCATCGGAGATTTCAACAAATTTTATTTCATCACTTGTTTCATCACATGTTTCATCACTGTTTTTTACATAGTTTTTGATGAAATAATTCATCATTAGCTAAATCGCATGTTTCATCACTGTTTTCGTAATATATTACAACATTTTTTTTTTCATCACTTGTTTCATCACATGTTTCATCACTGTTTTTTATAAAGTTTTTGGTGAAATATTTCATCATTAGCTTCATTGCATGTTTCATCACTATTTTTGTAATATATTACAACATATTTTATTTCATCACTTGTTTCATCACTCGTTTCATCACTGTTTTTATGACAAATTATAATTTATTATGTCATAATAAGCTTCATCATACGAAACATCACTGTTTTCATCGGAGATTTCAACAAATTTTATTTCATCACTTGTTTCATCACATGTTTCATCACTGTTTTTTACATAGTTTTTGATGAAATAATTCATCATTAGCTTAATCGCATGTTTCATCACTGTTTTCGTTATATATTACAACATTTTTTATTTCATCACTTGTTTCATCACATGTTTCATCACTGTTTTTTACAAAGTTTTTGGTGAAATATTTCATCATTAGCTTCATCGCAGGTTTCATCACTGTTTTCGTAAGATATTACAAAATTTTTTATTTCATCACTTGTTTCATCACATGTTTCATCACTGTTTTTATCACAGTTTATACGTTATTATTTCATCATAATCTTCATCGCACGTAACATCACTGTTTTCATCAGAGATAACAACATTTATTAGTTCATCACTTGTTTCATCACATGTTTCATCACTGTTTTTATCATAGTTTTTAATGATTTTTTTCATCATTAGCTTCATCGCAGGTTTCATCACTGTTTTCGTAAGATATTACAACATTTTTTATTTCATCACTTGTTTCATCACATGTTTCATCACTGTTTTTATCACAGTTTATAAGTTATTATTTCATCATAATCTTCATCGCACGTAACATCACGGTTTTCATCAGAGATAACAACATATATTATTTCATCACTTGTTTCATCACATGTTTCATCACTGTTTTTATCATAGTTTTTGATGATTTTTTTCATCATTAGCTTCATCGCATGTTTCATAACTGTTTTCGTAATATATTACAACATATTTTATTACATTACTTGTTTCATCACATGTTTCATCACTGTTTTTATCACAGTTTATAATTAATTATTTCATAATAAGCTTCATCAAAAGTAACATCACTGTTTTCATCGGAGATTTCAACAAATTTTATTTCATCACTTGTTTCATCACTTTTTTTTACATAGTTTTTGATGAAATATTTCATCATTAGCTTCATCGCATGTTTCATCACTGTTTTCGTAATATATTACAACATTTTTTATTTCATCACTTGTTTCATCACTCGTTTCATCACTGTTTTTATGACAAATTATAATTTATTATGTCATAATAAGCTTCATCATACGAAACATCACTGTTTTCATCGGAGATTTCAACAAATTTTATTTCATCACCTGTTTCATCACATGTTTCATCACTGTTTTTACATAGTTTTCGATGAAATAATTCATCATTAGCTTAATCGCATGTTTCATCACTGTTTTCGTTATATATTACAACATTTTTTTTTTCATCACTTGTTTCATTACATGTTTCATCACTGTTTTTTACAAAGTTTTTGGTGAAATATTTCATCATTAGCTTCATCGCAGGTTTCATCACTGTTTTCGTAAGATATTACAACATTTTTTATTTCATCACTTGTTTCATCACATGTTTCATCACTGTTTTTATCACAGTTTATACGTTATTATTTCATCATAATCTTCATCGCACGTAACATCACTGTTTTCATCAGAGATAACAACATATATTATTTCATGACTTGTTTCATCACATGTTTCATCACTGTTTTTATCATAGTTTTTGATGATTTTATTCATCATTAGCTTCATCGCATGTTTCATAACTGTTTTCGTAATATATTACAACATATTTTATTTCATCACTTGTTTCATCACTCGTTTCATCACTGTTTTTATGACAAATTATAATTTATTATGTCATAATAAGCTTCATCTTACGAAAAATCACTGTTTTCATCGGAGATTTCAACAAATTTTATTTCATCACTTGTTTCATCACATGTTTCATCACTGTTTTTTACATAGTTTTTGATGAAATAATTCATCATTAGCTTAATCGCATGTTTCATCACTGTTTTCGTAATATATTACAACATTTTTTATTTCATCACTTGTTTCATCACATGTTTCATCACTGTTTTTTACAAAGTTTTTGGTGAAATATTTCATCATTAGCTTCATTGCATGTTTCATCACTATTTTTGTAATATATTACAACATATTTTATTTCATCACTTGTTTCATCACTCGTTTCATCACTGTTTTTATGACAAATTATAATTTATTATGTCATAATAAGCTTCATCATACGAAACATCACTGTTTTCATCGGAGATTTCAACAAATTTTATTTCATCACTTGTTTCATCACATGTTTCATCACTGTTTTTTACATAGTTTTTGATGAAATAATTCATCATTAGCTTAATCGCATGTTTCATCACTGTTTTCGTTATATATTACAACATTTTTTATTTCATCACTTGTTTCATCACATGTTTCATCACTGTTTTTATCACAGTTTATACGTTATTATTTCATCATAATCTTCATCGCACGTAACATCACGGTTTTCATCAGAGATAACAACATATATTATTTCATCACTTGTTTCATCACATGTTTCATCACTGTTTTTATCATAGTTTTTGATGATTTTTTTCATCATTAGCTTCATCGCATGTTTCATAACTGTTTTCGTAATATATTACAACATATTTTATTTCATCACTTGTTTTATCACATGTTTCATCACTGTTTTTATCACAGTTTATAATTAATTATTTCATAATAAGCTTCATCAAAAGTAACATCACTGTTTTCATCGGAGATTTCAACAAATTTTATTTCATCACTTGTTTCATCACTGTTTTTTACATAGTTTTTGATGAAATATTTCATCATTAGCTTCATCGCATGTTTCATCACTGTTTTCGTAATATATTACAACATTTTTTTATTTCATCACTTGTTCATCACTCGTTTCATCACTGTTTTTATGACAAATTATAATTTATTATGTCATTATAAGCTTCATCATACGAAACATTACTGTTTTCATCGGAGATTTCAACAAATTTTATTTCATCACTTGTTTCATCACATGTTTCATCACTGTATTTTACATAGTTTTTGATGAAATAATTCATCATTAGCTTAATCGCATGTTTCATCACTGTTTTCGTAATATATTACAACATTTTTTATTTCATCACTTGTTTCATCACATGTTTCATCACTGTTTTTTACAAAGTTTTTGGTGAAATATTTCATCATTAGCTTCATCGCAGGTTTCATCACTGTTTTCGTAAGATATTACAAAATTTTTTATTTCATCACTTGTTTCATCACATGTTTCATCACTGTTTTTATCACAGTTTATACGTTATTATTTCATCATAATCTTCATCGCACGTAACATCACTGTTTTCATCAGAGATAACAACATATATTATTTCATGACTTGTTTCATCACATGTTTCATCACTGTTTTTATCATAGTTTTTGATGATTTTATTCATCATTAGCTTCATCGCATGTTTCATAACTGTTTTCGTAATATATTACAACATATTTTATTTCATCACTTGTTTCATCACTCGTTTCATCACTGTTTTTATGACAAATTATAATTTATTATGTCATAATAAGCTTCATCATACGAAACATCACTGTTTTCATCGGAGATTTCAACAAATTTTATTTCATCACTTGTTTCATCACATGTTTCATCACTGTTTTTTACATAGTTTTTGATGAAATAATTCATCATTAGCTTAATCGCATGTTTCATCACTGTTTTCGTAATATATTACAACATTTTTTATTTCATCACTTGTTTCATCACATGTTTCATCACTGTTTTTTACAAAGTTTTTGGTGAAATATTTCATCATTAGCTTCATTGCATGTTTCATCACTATTTTTGTAATATATTACAACATATTTTATTTCATCACTTGTTTCATCACTCGTTTCATCACTGTTTTTATGACAAATTATAATTAATTATGTCATAATAAGCTTCATCATACGAAACATCACTGTTTTCATCGGAGATTTCAACAAATTTTATTTCATCACTTGTTTCATCACATGTTTCATCACTGTTTTTTACATAGTTTTTGATGAAATAATTCATCATTAGCTTAATCGCATGTTTCATCACTGTTTTCGTTATATATTACAACATTTTTTATTTCATCACTTGTTTCATCACATGTTTCATCACTGTTTTTATCACAGTTTATACGTTATTATTTCATCATAATCTTCATCGCACGTAACATCACGGTTTTCATCAGAGATAACAACATATATTATTTCATCACTTGTTTCATCACATGTTTCATCACTGTTTTTATCATAGTTTTTGATGATTTTTTTCATCATTAGCTTCATCGCATGTTTCATAACTGTTTTCGTAATATATTACAACATATTTTATTTCATCACTTGTTTTATCACATGTTTCATCACTGTTTTTATCACAGTTTATAATTAATTATTTCATAATAAGCTTCATCAAAAGTAACATCACTGTTTTCATCGGAGATTTCAACAAATTTTATTTCATCACTTGTTTCATCACTGTTTTTTACATAGTTTTTGATGAAATATTTCATCATTAGCTTCATCGCATGTTTCATCACTGTTTTTCGTAATATATTACAACATTTTTTATTTCATCACTTGTTCATCACTCGTTTCATCACTGTTTTTATGACAAATTATAATTTATTATGTCATAATAAGCTTCATCATACGAAACATTACTGTTTTCATCGGAGATTTCAACAAATTTTATTTCATCACTTGTTTCATCACATGTTTCATCACTGTATTTTACATAGTTTTTGATGAAATAATTCATCATTAGCTTAATCGCATGTTTCATCACTGTTTTCGTAATATATTACAACATTTTTTATTTCATCACTTGTTTCATCACATGTTTCATCACTGTTTTTTACAAAGCTTTTGGTGAAATATTTCATCATAAGCTTCATCGCAGGTTTCATCACTGTTTTCGTAAGATATTACAAAATTTTTTATTTCATCACTTGTTTCATCACATGTTTCATCACTGTTTTTATCACAGTTTATACGTTATTATTTCATCATAATCTTCATCGCACGTAACATCACTGTTTTCATCAGAGATAACAACATTTATTAGTTCATCACTTGTTTCATCACATGTTTCATCACTGTTTTTATCATAGTTTTTGATGATTGTTTTCATCATTAGCTTCATCGCAGGTTTCATCACTGTTTTCGTAAGATATTACAACATTTTTTATTTCATCACTTGTTTCATCACATGTTTCATCACTGTTTTTATCACAGTTTATACGTTATTATTTCATCATAATCTTCATCGCATGTAACATCACGGTTTTTATCAGAGATAACAACATATATTATTTCATCACTTGTTTCATCACATGTTTCATCACTGTTTTTATCATAGTTTTTGATGATTTTTTTCATCATTAGCTTCATCGCATGTTTCATAACTGTTTTCGTAATATATTACAACATATTTTATTTCATCACTTGTTTCATCACATGTTTCATCACTGTTTTTATCACAGTTTATAATTTATTATTTCATAATAAGCTTCATCAAAAGTAACATCACTGTTTTCGTCGGAGATTTCAACAAATTTTATTTCATCACTTGTTTCATCACTGTTTTTTACATAGTTTTTGATGAAATATTTCATCATTAGCTTCATCGCATGTTTCATCACTGTTTTCGGAATATATTACAACATTTTTTATTTCATCACTTGTTTCATCACTCGTTTCATCACTGTTTTTATGACAAATTATAATTTATTATGTCATAATAAGCTCCATCATACGAAACATCACTGTTTTCCTCGGAGATTTCAACAAATTTTATTTCATCACTTGTTTCATCACATGTTTCATCACTGTTTTTTACATAGTTTTTGATGAAATAATTCATCATTAGCTTAATCGCATGTTTCATCACTGTTTTCGTAATATATTACAACATTTTTTATTTCATCACTTGTTTCATCACATGTTTCATCACTGTTTTTTACAAAGTTTTTGGTGAAATATTTCATCACTAGCTTCATTGCATGTTTCATCACTATTTTCGTAATATATTACAACATATTTTATTTCATCACTTGTTTCATCACTCGTTTCATCACTGTTTTTATGACAAATTATAATTTATTATGTCATAATAAGCTTCATCATACGAAACATCACTGTTTTCATCGGAGATTTCAACAAATTTTATTTCATCACTTGTTTCATCACATGTTTCATCACTGTTTTTTACATAGTTTTTGATGAAATAATTCATCATTAGCTTAATCGCATGTTTCATCACTGTTTTCTTTATATATTACAACATTTTTTATTTCATCACTTGTTTCATCACATGTTTCATCACTGTTTTTTACAAAGTTTTTGGTGAAATATTTCATCATTAGCTTCATCGCAGGTTTCATCACTGTTTTCGTAAGATATTACAACATATTTTATTTCATCACTTGTTTCATCACATGTTTCATCACTGTTTTTTACAAAGTTTTTGGTGAAATATTTCATCATTAGCTTCATCGCAGGTTTCATCACTTTTTTCGTAATATATTACAACATTTTTTATTTCATCACTTGTTTCGTCACATGTTTCATCACTTTTTTTTTATCACAGTTTACACGTTATTATTTCATCATAATCTTCATCGCACGTAACATCACTGTTTTCATCAGAGATAACAACATATATTATTTCCTCACTTGTTTCATCACATGTTCCATCACTGTTTTTATCATAGTTTTTGATGATTTTTTTCATCATTAGCTTCATCGCATGTTTCATAACTGTTTTCGTAATATATTACAACATATTTTATTTCATCACTTGTTTCATCACATGTTTCATCACTGTTTTTATCACAGTTTATAATTAATTATTTCATAATAAGCTTCATCAAAAGTAACATCACTGTTTTCATCTGAGATTTCAACAAATTTTATTTCATCACTTGTTTCATCACTGTTTTTTACATAGTTTTTGATGAAATATTTCATCATTAGCTTCATCGCATGTTTCATCACTGTTTTCGTAATATATTACAACATATTTTATTTCATCACTTGTATCATCACTCGTTTCATCACTGTTTTTATGACAAATTATAATTTATTATGTCATAATAAGCTTCATCATACGAAACATCACTGTTTTCATCGGAGATTTCAACAAATTTTATTTCATCACTTGTTTCATCACATGTTTCATCACTGTTTTTATGACAAATTATAATTAATTATTTCATAATAAGCTTCATCAAAAGTAACATCACTTTTTTCATCGGAGATTTCAACAAATTTTATTTCATCACTTGTTGCATCACTGTTTTTTACATAGTTTTTGATGAAATATTTCATCATTAGCTTCATCGCATGTTTCATCACTGTTTTCGTAATATATTACAACATATTTTATTTCATCACTTGTTTCATCACTCGTTTCATCACTGTTTTTATGACAAATTATAATTTATTATGTCATAATAAGCTTCATCATACGAAACATCACTGTTTTCATCGGAGATTTCAACAAATTTCATCACTTGTTTCATCACATGTTTCATCACTGTTTTTTACATAGTTTTTGATGAAATAATTCATCATTAGCTTAATCGCATGTTTCATCACTGTTTTCGTAATATATTACAACATTTTTTATTTCATCACTTGTTTCATCACATGTTTCATCACTGTTTTTTACAAAGTTTTTGGTGAAATATTTCATCATTAGCTTCATTGCATGTTTCATCACTATTTTTGTAATATATTACAACATATTTTATTTCATCACTTGTTTCATCACTCGTTTCATCACTGTTTTTATGACAAATTATAATTTATTATGTCATAATAAGCTTCATCATACGAAACATCACTGTTTTCATCGGAGATTTCAACAAATTTTATTTCATCACTTGTTTCATCACATGTTTCATCACTGTATTTTACATAGTTTTTGATGAAATAATTCATCATTAGCTTAATCGCATGTTTCATCACTGTTTTCGTAATATATTACAACATTTTTTATTTCATTACTTGTTTCATCACATGTTTCATCACTGTTTTTTACAAAGTTTTTGGTGAAATATTTCATCATTAGCTTCATCGCAGGTTTCATCACTGTTTTCGTAAGATATTACAAAAATTTTTATTTCATCACTTGTTTCATCACATGTTTCATCACTGTTTTTATCACAGTTTATACGTTATTATTTCATCATAATCTTCATCGCACGTAACATCACTGTTTTCATCAGAGATAACAACATTTATTAGTTCATCACTTGTTTCATCACATGTTTCATCACTGTTTTTATCATAGTTTTTGATGATTGTTTTCATCATTAGCTTCATCGCAGGTTTCATCACTGTTTTCGTAAGATATTACAACATTTTTTATTTCATCACTTGTTTCATCACATGTTTCATCACTGTTTTTATCACAGTTTATACGTTATTATTTCATCATAATCTTCATCGCATGTAACATCACGGTTTTTATCAGAGATAACAACTTATATTATTTCATCACTTGTTTCATCACATGTTTCATCACTGTTTTTATCATAGTTTTTGATGATTTTTTTCATCATTAGCTTCATCGCATGTTTCATAACTGTTTTCGTAATATATTACAACATATTTTATTTCATCACTTGTTTCATCACATGTTTCATCACTGTTTTTATCACAGTTTATAATTTATTATTTCATAATAAGCTTCATCAAAAGTAACATCACTGTTTTCGTCGGAGATTTCAACAAATTTTATTTCATCACTTGTTTCATCACTGTTTTTTACATAGTTTTTGATGAAATATTTCATCATTAGCTTCATCGCATGTTTCATCACTGTTTTCGGAATATATTACAACATTTTTTATTTCATCACTTGTTTCATCACTCGTTTCATCACTGTTTTTATGACAAATTATAATTTATTATGTCATAATAAGCTCCATCATACGAAACATCACTGTTTTCCTCGGAGATTTCAACAAATTTTATTTCATCACTTGTTTCATCACATGTTTCATCACTGTTTTTTACATAGTTTTTGATGAAATAATTCATCATTAGCTTAATCGCATGTTTCATCACTGTTTTCGTAATATATTACAACATTTTTTATTTCATCACTTGTTTCATCACATGTTTCATCACTGTTTTTTACAAAGTTTTTGGTGAAATATTTCATCACTAGCTTCATTGCATGTTTCATCACTATTTTCGTAATATATTACAACATATTTTATTTCATCACTTGTTTCATCACTCGTTTCATCACTGTTTTTATGACAAATTATAATTTATTATGTCATAATAAGCTTCATCATACGAAACATCACTGTTTTCATCGGAGATTTCAACAAATTTTATTTCATCACTTGTTTCATCACATGTTTCATCACTGTTTTTTACATAGTTTTTGATGAAATAATTCATCATTAGCTTAATCGCATGTTTCATCACTGTTTTCTTTATATATTACAACATTTTTTATTTCATCACTTGTTTCATCACATGTTTCATCACTGTTTTTTACAAAGTTTTTGGTGAAATATTTCATCATTAGCTTCATCGCAGGTTTCATCACTGTTTTCGTAAGATATTACAACATTTTTTATTTCATCACTTGTTCATCACTCGTTTCATCACTGTTTTTATGACAAATTATAATTTATTATGTCATAATAAGCTTCATCATACGAAACATTACTGTTTTCATCGGAGATTTCAACAAATTTTATTTCATCACTTGTTTCATCACATGTTTCATCACTGTTTTTTACAAAGCTTTTGGTGAAATATTTCATCATAAGCTTCATCGCAGGTTTCATCACTGTTTTCTTTATATATTACAACATTTTTTATTTCATCACTTGTTTCATCACATGTTTCATCACTGTTTTTTACAAAGTTTTTGGTGAAATATTTCATCATTAGCTTCATCGCAGGTTTCATCACTGTTTTCGTAAGATATTACAACATATTTTATTTCATCACTTGTTTCATCACATGTTTCATCACTGTTTTTTACAAAGTTTTTGGTGAAATATTTCATCATTAGCTTCATCGCAGGTTTCATCACTGTTTTCGTAAGATATTACAAAATTTTTTATTTCATCACTTGTTTCATCACATGTTTCATCACTGTTTTTATCACAGTTTATACGTTATTATTTCATCATAATCTTCATCGCACGTAACATCACTGTTTTCATCAGAGATAACAACATATATTATTTCATGACTTGTTTCATCACATGTTTCATCACTGTTTTTATCATAGTTTTTGATGATTTTATTCATCATTAGCTTCATCGCATGTTTCATAACTGTTTTCGTAATATATTACAACATATTTTATTTCATCACTTGTTTCATCACTCGTTTCATCACTGTTTTTATGACAAATTATAATTTATTATGTCATAATAAGCTTCATCATACGAAACATCACTGTTTTCATCGGAGATTTCAACAAATTTTATTTCATCACTTGTTTCATCACATGTTTCATCACTGTTTTTTACATAGTTTTTGATGAAATAATTCATCATTAGCTTAATCGCATGTTTCATCACTGTTTTCGTAATATATTACAACATTTTTTATTTCATCACTTGTTTCATCACATGTTTCATCACTGTTTTTTACAAAGTTTTTGGTGAAATATTTCATCATTAGCTTCATTGCATGTTTCATCACTATTTTTGTAATATATTACAACATATTTTATTTCATCACTTGTTTCATCACTCGTTTCATCACTGTTTTTATGACAAATTATAATTAATTATGTCATAATAAGCTTCATCATACGAAACATCACTGTTTTCATCGGAGATTTCAACAAATTTTATTTCATCACTTGTTTCATCACATGTTTCATCACTGTTTTTTACATAGTTTTTGATGAAATAATTCATCATTAGCTTAATCGCATGTTTCATCACTGTTTTCGTTATATATTACAACATTTTTTATTTCATCACTTGTTTCATCACATGTTTCATCACTGTTTTTATCACAGTTTATACGTTATTATTTCATCATAATCTTCATCGCACGTAACATCACGGTTTTCATCAGAGATAACAACATATATTATTTCATCACTTGTTTCATCACATGTTTCATCACTGTTTTTATCATAGTTTTTGATGATTTTTTTCATCATTAGCTTCATCGCATGTTTCATAACTGTTTTCGTAATATATTACAACATATTTTATTTCATCACTTGTTTTATCACATGTTTCATCACTGTTTTTATCACAGTTTATAATTAATTATTTCATAATAAGCTTCATCAAAAGTAACATCACTGTTTTCATCGGAGATTTCAACAAATTTTATTTCATCACTTGTTTCATCACTGTTTTTTACATAGTTTTTGATGAAATATTTCATCATTAGCTTCATCGCATGTTTCATCACTGTTTTTCGTAATATATTACAACATTTTTTATTTCATCACTTGTTCATCACTCGTTTCATCACTGTTTTTATGACAAATTATAATTTATTATGTCATAATAAGCTTCATCATACGAAACATTACTGTTTTCATCGGAGATTTCAACAAATTTTATTTCATCACTTGTTTCATCACATGTTTCATCACTGTATTTTACATAGTTTTTGATGAAATAATTCATCATTAGCTTAATCGCATGTTTCATCACTGTTTTCGTAATATATTACAACATTTTTTATTTCATCACTTGTTTCATCACATGTTTCATCACTGTTTTTTACAAAGCTTTTGGTGAAATATTTCATCATAAGCTTCATCGCAGGTTTCATCACTGTTTTCGTAAGATATTACAAAATTTTTTATTTCATCACTTGTTTCATCACATGTTTCATCACTGTTTTTATCACAGTTTATACGTTATTATTTCATCATAATCTTCATCGCACGTAACATCACTGTTTTCATCAGAGATAACAACATTTATTAGTTCATCACTTGTTTCATCACATGTTTCATCACTGTTTTTATCATAGTTTTTGATGATTGTTTTCATCATTAGCTTCATCGCAGGTTTCATCACTGTTTTCGTAAGATATTACAACATTTTTTATTTCATCACTTGTTTCATCACATGTTTCATCACTGTTTTTATCACAGTTTATACGTTATTATTTCATCATAATCTTCATCGCATGTAACATCACGGTTTTTATCAGAGATAACAACATATATTATTTCATCACTTGTTTCATCACATGTTTCATCACTGTTTTTATCATAGTTTTTGATGATTTTTTTCATCATTAGCTTCATCGCATGTTTCATAACTGTTTTCGTAATATATTACAACATATTTTATTTCATCACTTGTTTCATCACATGTTTCATCACTGTTTTTATCACAGTTTATAATTTATTATTTCATAATAAGCTTCATCAAAAGTAACATCACTGTTTTCGTCGGAGATTTCAACAAATTTTATTTCATCACTTGTTTCATCACTGTTTTTTACATAGTTTTTGATGAAATATTTCATCATTAGCTTCATCGCATGTTTCATCACTGTTTTCGGAATATATTACAACATTTTTTATTTCATCACTTGTTTCATCACTCGTTTCATCACTGTTTTTATGACAAATTATAATTTATTATGTCATAATAAGCTCCATCATACGAAACATCACTGTTTTCCTCGGAGATTTCAACAAATTTTATTTCATCACTTGTTTCATCACATGTTTCATCACTGTTTTTTACATAGTTTTTGATGAAATAATTCATCATTAGCTTAATCGCATGTTTCATCACTGTTTTCGTAATATATTACAACATTTTTTATTTCATCACTTGTTTCATCACATGTTTCATCACTGTTTTTTACAAAGTTTTTGGTGAAATATTTCATCACTAGCTTCATTGCATGTTTCATCACTATTTTCGTAATATATTACAACATATTTTATTTCATCACTTGTTTCATCACTCGTTTCATCACTGTTTTTATGACAAATTATAATTTATTATGTCATAATAAGCTTCATCATACGAAACATCACTGTTTTCATCGGAGATTTCAACAAATTTTATTTCATCACTTGTTTCATCACATGTTTCATCACTGTTTTTTACATAGTTTTTGATGAAATAATTCATCATTAGCTTAATCGCATGTTTCATCACTGTTTTCTTTATATATTACAACATTTTTTATTTCATCACTTGTTTCATCACATGTTTCATCACTGTTTTTTACAAAGTTTTTGGTGAAATATTTCATCATTAGCTTCATCGCAGGTTTCATCACTGTTTTCGTAAGATATTACAACATATTTTATTTCATCACTTGTTTCATCACATGTTTCATCACTGTTTTTTACAAAGTTTTTGGTGAAATATTTCATCATTAGCTTCATCGCAGGTTTCATCACTTTTTTCGTAATATATTACAACATTTTTTATTTCATCACTTGTTTCGTCACATGTTTCATCACTTTTTTTTATCACAGTTTACACGTTATTATTTCATCATAATCTTCATCGCACGTAACATCACTGTTTTCATCAGAGATAACAACATATATTATTTCATCACTTGTTTCATCACATGTTCCATCACTGTTTTTATCATAGTTTTTGATGATTTTTTTCATCATTAGCTTCATCGCATGTTTCATAACTGTTTTCGTAATATATTACAACATATTTTATTTCATCACTTGTTTCATCACATGTTTCATCACTGTTTTTATCACAGTTTATAATTAATTATTTCATAATAAGCTTCATCAAAAGTAACATCACTGTTTTCATCTGAGATTTCAACAAATTTTATTTCATCACTTGTTTCATCACTGTTTTTTACATAGTTTTTGATGAAATATTTCATCATTAGCTTCATCGCATGTTTCATCACTGTTTTCGTAATATATTACAACATATTTTATTTCATCACTTGTATCATCACTCGTTTCATCACTGTTTTTATGACAAATTATAATTTATTATGTCATAATAAGCTTCATCAAAAGTAACATCACTGTTTTCATCGGAGATTTCAACAAATTTTATTTCATCACTTGTTTCATCACATGTTTCATCACTGTTTTTATCACAGTTTATAATTAATTATTTCATAATAAGCTTCATCAAAAGTAACATCACTGTTTTCATCGGAGATTTCAACAAATTTTATTTCATCACTTGTTGCATCACTGTTTTTTACATAGTTTTTGATGAAATATTTCATCATTAGCTTCATCGCATGTTTCATCACTGTTTTCGTAATATATTACAACATATTTTATTTCATCACTTGTTTCATCACTCGTTTCATCACTGTTTTTATGACAAATTATAATTTATTATGTCATAATAAGCTTCATCATACGAAACATCACTGTTTTCATCGGAGATTTCAACAAATTTCATCACTTGTTTCATCACATGTTTCATCACTGTTTTTTACATAGTTTTTGATGAAATAATTCATCATTAGCTTAATCGCATGTTTCATCACTGTTTTCGTAATATATTACAACATTTTTTATTTCATCACTTGTTTCATCACATGTTTCATCACTGTTTTTTACAAAGTTTTTGGTGAAATATTTCATCATTAGCTTCATTGCATGTTTCATCACTATTTTTGTAATATATTACAACATATTTTATTTCATCACTTGTTTCATCACTCGTTTCATCACTGTTTTTATGACAAATTATAATTTATTATGTCATAATAAGCTTCATCATACGAAACATCACTGTTTTCATCGGAGATTTCAACAAATTTTATTTCATCACTTGTTTCATCACATGTTTCATCACTGTATTTTACATAGTTTTTGATGAAATAATTCATCATTAGCTTAATCGCATGTTTCATCACTGTTTTCGTAATATATTACAACATTTTTTATTTCATTACTTGTTTCATCACATGTTTCATCACTGTTTTTTACAAAGTTTTTGGTGAAATATTTCATCATTAGCTTCATCGCAGGTTTCATCACTGTTTTCGTAAGATATTACAAAAATTTTTATTTCATCACTTGTTTCATCACATGTTTCATCACTGTTTTTATCACAGTTTATACGTTATTATTTCATCATAATCTTCATCGCACGTAACATCACTGTTTTCATCAGAGATAACAACATTTATTAGTTCATCACTTGTTTCATCACATGTTTCATCACTGTTTTTATCATAGTTTTTGATGATTGTTTTCATCATTAGCTTCATCGCAGGTTTCATCACTGTTTTCGTAAGATATTACAACATTTTTTATTTCATCACTTGTTTCATCACATGTTTCATCACTGTTTTTATCACAGTTTATACGTTATTATTTCATCATAATCTTCATCGCATGTAACATCACGGTTTTTATCAGAGATAACAACTTATATTATTTCATCACTTGTTTCATCACATGTTTCATCACTGTTTTTATCATAGTTTTTGATGAATTTTTTCATCATTAGCTTCATCGCATGTTTCATAACTGTTTTCGTAATATATTACAACATATTTTATTTCATCACTTGTTTCATCACATGTTTCATCACTGTTTTTATCACAGTTTATAATTTATTATTTCATAATAAGCTTCATCAAAAGTAACATCACTGTTTTCGTCGGAGATTTCAACAAATTTTATTTCATCACTTGTTTCATCACTGTTTTTTACATAGTTTTTGATGAAATATTTCATCATTAGCTTCATCGCATGTTTCATCACTGTTTTCGGAATATATTACAACATTTTTTATTTCATCACTTGTTTCATCACTCGTTTCATCACTGTTTTTATGACAAATTATAATTTATTATGTCATAATAAGCTCCATCATACGAAACATCACTGTTTTCCTCGGAGATTTCAACAAATTTTATTTCATCACTTGTTTCATCACATGTTTCATCACTGTTTTTTACATAGTTTTTGATGAAATAATTCATCATTAGCTTAATCGCATGTTTCATCACTGTTTTCGTAATATATTACAACATTTTTTATTTCATCACTTGTTTCATCACATGTTTCATCACTGTTTTTTACAAAGTTTTTGGTGAAATATTTCATCACTAGCTTCATTGCATGTTTCATCACTATTTTCGTAATATATTACAACATATTTTATTTCATCACTTGTTTCATCACTCGTTTCATCACTGTTTTTATGACAAATTATAATTTATTATGTCATAATAAGCTTCATCATACGAAACATCACTGTTTTCATCGGAGATTTCAACAAATTTTATTTCATCACTTGTTTCATCACATGTTTCATCACTGTTTTTTACATAGTTTTTGATGAAATAATTCATCATTAGCTTAATCGCATGTTTCATCACTGTTTTCTTTATATATTACAACATTTTTTATTTCATCACTTGTTTCATCACATGTTTCATCACTGTTTTTTACAAAGTTTTTGGTGAAATATTTCATCATTAGCTTCATCGCAGGTTTCATCACTGTTTTCGTAAGATATTACAACATTTTTTATTTCATCACTTGTTCATCACTCGTTTCATCACTGTTTTTATGACAAATTATAATTTATTATGTCATAATAAGCTTCATCATACGAAACATTACTGTTTTCATCGGAGATTTCAACAAATTTTATTTCATCACTTGTTTCATCACATGTTTCATCACTGTATTTTACATAGTTTTTGATGAAATAATTCATCATTAGCTTAATCGCATGTTTCATCACTGTTTTCGTAATATATTACAACATTTTTTATTTCATCACTTGTTTCATCACATGTTTCATCACTGTTTTTTACAAAGTTTTTGGTGAAATATTTCATCATTAGCTTCATTGCATGTTTCATCACTATTTTCGTAATATATTACAACATATTTTATTTCATCACTTGTTTCATCACTCGTTTCATCACTGTTTTTATGACAAATTATAATTTATTATGTCATAATAAGCTTCATCATACGAAACATCACTGTTTTCATCTGAGATTTCAACAAATTTTATTTCATCACTTGTTTCATCACATGTTTCATCACTGTTTTTTACATAGTTTTTGATGAAATTATTCATCATTAGCTTAATCGCATGTTTCATCACTGTTTTCGTTATATATTACAACATTTTTTATTTCATCACTTGTTTCATCACATGTTTCATCACTGTTTTTATCACAGTTTATACGTTATTATTTCATCATAATCTTCATTGCACGTAACATCACGGTTTTCATCAGAGATAACAACATATATTATTTCATCACTTGTTTCATCACATGTTTCATCACTGTTTTTATCATAGTTTTTGATGATTTTTTTCATCATTAGCTTCATCGCATGTTTCATAACTGTTTTCGTAATATATTACAACATATTTTATTTCATCACTTGTTTTATCACATGTTTCATCACTGTTTTTATCACAGTTTATAATTAATTATTTCATAATAAGCTTCATCAAAAGTAACATCACTGTTTTCATCGGAGATTTCAACAAATTTTATTTCATCACTTGTTTCATCACTGTTTTTTACATAGTTTTTGATGAAATATTTCATCATTAGCTTCATCGCATGTTTCATCACTGTTTTTCGTAATATATTACAACATTTTTTATTTCATCACTTGTTCATCACTCGTTTCATCACTGTTTTTATGACAAATTATAATTTATTATGTCATAATAAGCTTCATCATACGAAACATTACTGTTTTCATCGGAGATTTCAACAAATTTTATTTCATCACTTGTTTCATCACATGTTTCATCACTGTATTTTACATAGTTTTTGATGAAATAATTCATCATTAGCTTAATCGCATGTTTCTTCACTGTTTTCGTAATATATTACAACATTTTTTATTTCATCACTTGTTTCATCACATGTTTCATCACTGTTTTTTACAAAGTTTTTGGTGAAATATTTCATCATTAGCTTCATCGCAGGTTTCATCACTGTTTTCGTAAGATATTACAAAATTTTTTATTTTATCACTTGTTTCATCACATGTTTCATCACTGTTTTTATCACAGTTTTTACGTTATTATTTCATCATAATCTTCATCGCACGTAACATCACTGTTTTCATCAGAGATAACAACATTTATTAGTTCATCACTTGTTTCATCACATGTTTCATCACTGTTTTTATCATAGTTTTTGATGATTGTTTTCATCATTAGCTTCATCGCAGGTTTCATCACTGTTTTCGTAAGATATTACAACATTTTTTATTTCATCACTTGTTTCATCACATGTTTCATCACTGTTTTTATCACAGTTTATACGTTATTATTTCATCATAATCTTCATCGCATGTAACATCACGGTTTTTATCAGAGATAACAACATATATTATTTCATCACTTGTTTCATCACATGTTTCATCACTGTTTTTATCATAGTTTTTGATGATTTTTTTCATCATTCGCTTCATCGCATGTTTCATAACTGTTTTCGTAATATATTACAACATATTTTATTTCATCACTTGTTTCATCACATGTTTCATCACTGTTTTTATCACAGTTTATAATTTATTATTTCATAATAAGCTTCATCAAAAGTAACATCACTGTTTTCGTCGGAGATTTCAACAAATTTTATTTCATCACTTGTTTCATCACTGTTTTTTACATAGTTTTTGATGAAATATTTCATCATTAGCTTCATCGCATGTTTCATCACTGTTTTCGGAATATATTACAACATTTTTTACTTCATCACTTGTTTCATCACTCGTTTCATCACTGTTTTTATGACAAATTATAATTTATTATGTCATAATAAGCTCCATCATACGAAACATCACTGTTTTCCTCGGAGATTTCAACAAATTTTATTTCATCACTTGTTTCATCACATGTTTCATCACTGTTTTTTACATAGTTTTTGATGAAATAATTCATCATTAGCTTAATCGCATGTTGCATCACTGTTTTCGTAATATATTACAACATTTTTTATTTCATCACTTGTTTCATCACATGTTTCATCACTGTTTTTTACAAAGTTTTTGGTGAAATATTTCATCACTAGCTTCATTGCATGTTTCATCACTATTTTCGTAATATATTACAACATATTTTATTTCATCACTTGTTTCATCACTCGTTTCATCACTGTTTTTATGACAAATTATAATTTATTATGTCATAATAAGCTTCATCATACGAAACATCACTGTTTTCATCGGAGATTTCAACAAATTTTATTTCATCACTTGTTTCATCACATGTTTCATCACTGTTTTTTACATAGTTTTTGATGAAATAATTCATCATTAGCTTAATCGCATGTTTCATCACTGTTTTCTTTATATATTACAACATTTTTTATTTCATCACTTGTTTCATCACATGTTTCATCACTGTTTTTTACAAAGTTTTTGGTGAAATATTTCATCATTAGCTTCATCGCAGGTTTCATCACTGTTTTTTACATAGTTTTTGATGAAATAATTCATCATTAGCTTAATCGCATGTTTCATCACTGTTTTCGTAATATATTACAACATTTTTTATTTCATCACTTGTTTCATCACATGTTTCATCACTGTTTTTTACAAATTTTTTGGTGAAATATTTCATCACTAGCTTCATTGCATGTTTCATCACTATTTTCGTAATATATTACAACATATTTTATTTCATCACTTGTTTCATCACTCGTTTCATCACTGTTTTTATGACAAATTATAATTTATTATGTCATAATAAGCTTCATCATACGAAACATCACTGTTTTCATCGGAGATTTCAACAAATTTTATTTCATCACTTGTTTCATCACATGTTTCATCACTGTTTTTTACATAGTTTTTGATGAAATAATTCATCATTAGCTTAATCGCATGTTTCATCACTGTTTTCTTTATATATTACAACATTTTTTATTTCATCACTTGTTTCATCACATGTTTCATCACTGTTTTTATCACAGTTTATACGTTATTATTTCATCATAATCTTCATCGCACGTAACATCACGGTTTTCATCAGAGATAACAACATATATTATTTCATCACTTGTTTCATCACATGTTCCATCACTGTTTTTATCATAGTTTTTGATGATTTTTTTCATCATTAGCTTCATCGCATGTTTCATAACTGTTTTCGTAATATATTACAACATATTTTATTTCATCACTTGTTTCATCACATGTTTCATCACTGTTTTTATCACAGTTTATAATTAATTATTTCATAATAAGCTTCATCAAAAGTAACATCACTGTTTTCATCGGAGATTTCAACAAATTTTATTTCATCACTTGTTTCATCACTGTTTTTTACATAGTTTTTGATGAAATATTTCATCATTAGCTTCATCGCATGTTTCATCACTGTTTTCGTAATATATTACAACATTTTTTATTTCATCACTTGTTTCATCACTCGTTTCATCACTGTTTTTATCATAGTTTTTGATGATTTTGTTCATCATTAGATTCATCGCATGTTTCATAACTGTTTTCGTAATATATTACAACATATTTTATTTCATCACTTGTTTCATCACTCGTTTCATCACTGTTTTTATGACAAATTATAATTAATTATGTCATAATAAGCTTCATCATACGAAACATCACTGTTTTCATCGGAGATTTCAACAAATTTTATTTCATCACTTGTTTCATCACATGTTTCATCACTGTTTTTTACATAGTTTTTGATGAAATAATTCATCATTAGCTTAATCGCATGTTTCATCACTGTTTTCGTAATATATTACAACATTTTTTATTTCATCACTTGTTTCATCACATGTTTCATCACTGTTTTTTACAAAGTTTTTGGTGAAATATTTCATCATTAGCTTCATTGCATGTTTCATCACTATTTTCGTAATATATTACAACATATTTTATTTCATCACTTGTTTCATCACTCGTTTCATCACTGTTTTTATGACAAATTATAATTTATTATTTCATAATAAGCTTCATCATACGAAACATCACTGTTTTCATCTGAGATTTCAACAAATTTTATTTCATCACTTGTTTCATCACATGTTTCATCACTGTTTTTTACATAGTTTTTGATGAAATTATTCATCATTAGCTTAATCGCATGTTTCATCACTGTTTTCGTTATATATTACAACATTTTTTATTTCATCACTTGTTTCATCACATGTTTCATCACTGTTTTTTACAAAGTTTTTGGTGAAATATTTCATCATTAGCTTCATCGCAGGTTTCATCACTGTTTTCGTAAGATATTACAACATTTTTTATTTCATCACTTGTTTCATCACATGTTTCATCACTGTTTTTATCACAGTTAATACGTTATTATTTCATCATAATCTTCATCGCACGTAACATCACTGTTTTCATCAGAGATAACAACATATATTATTTCATCACTTGTTTCATCACATGTTTCATCACTGTTTTTATCATAGTTTTTGATGATTTTGTTCATCATTAGATTCATCGCATGTTTCATAACTGTTTTCGTAATATATTACAACATATTTTATTTCATCACTTGTTTCATCACTCGTTTCATCACTGTTTTTATGACAAATTATAATTAATTATGTCATAATAAGCTTCATCATACGAAACATCACTGTTTTCATCGGAGATTTCAACAAATTTTATTTCATCACTTGTTTCATCACATGTTTCATCACTGTTTTTTACAAAGTTTTTGATGAAATAATTCATCATTAGCTTAATCGCATGTTTCATCACTGTTTTCGTAATATATTACAACATTTTTTATTTCATCACTTGTTTCATCACATGTTTCATCACTGTTTTTTACATAGTTTTTGATGAAATAATTCATCATTAGCTTCATTGCATGTTTCATCACTATTTTCGTAATATATTACAACATATTTTATTTCATCACTTGTTTCATCACTCGTTTCATCACTGTTTTTATGACAAATTATAATTTATTATGTCATAATAAGCTTCATCATACGAAACATCACTGTTTTCATCGGAGATTTCAACAAATTTTATTTCATTACTTGTTTCATCACTGTTTTTTACATAGTTTTTGATGAAATATTTCATCATTAGCTTCATCGCATGTTTCATCACTGTTTTCGTAATATATTACAACATATTTTATTTCATCACTTGTTTCATCACTCGTTTCATCACTGTTTTTATGACAAATTATAATTTATTATGTCATAATAAGCTTCATCATACGAAACATCACTGTTTTCATCGGAGATTTCAACAAATTTTATTTCATCACTTGTTTCATCACATGTTTCATCACTGTTTTTTACAAAGTTTTTGGTGAAATATTTCATCATTAGCTTCATTGCATATTTCATCACTATTTTCGTAATATATTACAACATATTTTATTTCATCACTTGTTTCATCACTCGTTTCATCACTGTTTTTATGACAAATTATAATTTATTATGTCATAATAAGCTTCATCATACGAAACATCACTGTTTTCATCGGAGATTTCAACAAATTTTATTTCATCACTTGCTTCATCACATGTTTCATCGCTGTTTTTTACATAGTTTTTGATGAAATAATTCATCATTAGCTTAATCGCATGTTTCATCACTGTTTTCGTAATATATTACAACATTTTTTATTTCATCACTTGTTTCATCACATGTTTCATCACTGTTTTTTACAAAGTTTTTGGTGAAATATTTCATCATTAGCTTCATCACAGGTTTCATCACTGTTTTCGTAAGATATTACAAAAATTTTTATTTCATCACTTGTTTCATCACATGTTTCATCACTGTTTTTATCACAGTTTTTACGTTATTTTTTCATCATAATCTTCATCGCACGTAACATCACTGTTTTCATCAGAGATAACAACATATATTATTTCCTCACTTGTTTCATCACATGTTTCATCACTGTTTTTATCATAGTTTTTGATAATTTTTTTCATCATTAGCTTCATCGCATGTTTCATAACTGTTTTCGTAATATATTACAACATATTTTATTTCATCACTTGTTTCATCACATGTTTCATCACTGTTTTTATCACAGTTTATAATAAATTATTTCATAATAAGCTTCATCAAAATTAACATCACTGTTTTCATCGGAGATTTAAACAAATTTTATTTCATCACTTGTTTCATCACTGTTTTTTACATAGTTTTTGATGAAATATTTCATCATTAGCTTCATCGCATGTTTCATCACTGTTTTCGTAATATATTACAACATATTTTATTTCATCACTTGTTTCATCACTCGTTTCATCACTGTTTTTATGACAAATTATAATTTATTATGTCATAATAAGCTTCATCATACGAAACATCACTGTTTTCATCGGAGATTACAACAAATTTTATTTCATCACTTGTTTCATCACATGTTTCATCACTGTTTTTTACATAGTTTTTGATGAAATATTTCATCATTAGCTTCATCGCATGTTTCATCACTGTTTTCGTAATATATTACAACATTTTTTATTTCATCACTTGTTTCATCACTCGTTTCATCATTGTTTTTATGACAAATTATAATTTATTATGTCATAATAAGCTTCATCATACGAAACATCACTGTTTTCATCGGAGATTTCAACAAATTTTATTTCATCACTTGTTTCATCACATGTTTCATCACTGTTTTTTACATAGTTTTTGATGAAATAATTCATCATTAGCTTAATCGCATGTTTCATCACTGTTTTCGTAATATATTACAACATATTTTATTTCATCACTTGTTTCATCACATGTTTCATCACTGTTTTTATCACAGTTTATAATAAATTATTTCATAATAAGCTTCATCAAAAGTAACATCACTGTTTTCATCGGAGATTTCAACAAATTTTATTTCATCACTTGTTTCATCACTTGTTTCATCACTGTTTTTTACATAGTTTTTGATGAAATATTTTATCATTAGCTTCATCGCATGTTTCATCACTGTTTTCGTAATATATTACAACATTTTTTATTTCATCACTTGTTTCATCACATGTTTCATCACTGTTTTTTACAAAGTTTTTGGTGAAATATTTCATCATTAGCTTCATTGCATATTTCATCACTATTTTCGTAATATATTACAACATATTTTATTTCATCACTTGTTTCATCACTCGTTTCATCACTGTTTTTATGACAAATTATAATTTATTATGTCATAATAAGCTTCATCATACGAAACATCACTGTTTTCATCGGAGATTTCAACAAATTTTATTTCATCACTTGTTTCATCACATGTTTCATCGCTGTTTTTTACATAGTTTTTGATGAAATAATTCATCATTAGCTTAATCGCATGTTTCATCACTGTTTTCGTAATATATTACAACATTTTTTATTTCATCACTTGTTTCATCACATGTTTCATCACTGTTTTTTACAAAGTTTTTGGTGAAATATTTCATCATTAGCTTCATTGCATATTTCATCACTATTTTCGTAATATATTACAACATATTTTATTTCATCACTTGTTTCATCACTCGTTTCATCACTGTTTTTATGACAAATTATAATTTATTATGTCATAATAAGCTTCATCATACGAAACATCAGTGTTTTCATCGGAGATTTCAACAAATTTTATTTCATCACTTGTTTCATCACATGTTTCATCACTGTTTTTTACATAGTTTTTGATGAAATAATTCATCATTAGCTTAATCGCATGTTTCATCACTGTTTTCGTAATATATTACAACATTTTTTATTTCATCACTTGTTTCATCACATGTTTCATCACTGTTTTTATCATAGTTTTTGATAATTTTTTTCATCATTAGCTTCATCGCATGTTTCATAACTGTTTTCGTAATATATTACAACATATTTTATTTCATCACTTGTTTCATCACATGTTTCATCACTGTTTTTATCACAGTTTATAATAAATTATTTCATAATAAGCTTCATCAAAAGTAACATCACTGTGTTCATTGGAGATTTCAACAAATTTTATTTCATCACTTGTTTCATCACTTGTTTCATCACTGTTTTTATCACAGTTTATAATAAATTATTTCATAATAAGCTTCATCAAAAGTAACATCACTGTTTTCATCGGAGATTTCAACAAATTTTATTTCATCACTTGTTTCATCACTTGTTTCATCACTGTTTTTTACATAGTTTTTGATGAAATATTTTATCATTAGCTTCATCGCATGTTTCATCACTGTTTTCGTAATATATTACAACATTTTTTATTTCATCACTTGTTTCATCACATGTTTCATCACTGTTTTTTACAAAGTTTTTGGTGAAATATTTCATCATTAGCTTCATTGCATATTTCATCACTATTTTCGTAATATATTACAACATATTTTATTTCATCACTTGTTTCATCACTCGTTTCATCACTGTTTTTATGACAAATTATAATTTATTATGTCATAATAAGCTTCATCATACGAAACATCACTGTTTTCATCGGAGATTTCAACAAATTTTATTTCATCACTTGTTTCATCACATGTTTCATCGCTGTTTTTTACATAGTTTTTGATGAAATAATTCATCATTAGCTTAATCGCATGTTTCATCACTGTTTTCGTAATATATTACAACATTTTTTATTTCATCACTTGTTTCATCACATGTTTCATCACTGTTTTTTACAAAGTTTTTGGTGAAATATTTCATCATTAGCTTCATCGCAGGTTTCATCACTGTTTTCGTAAGATATTACAAAAATTTTTATTTCATCACTTGTTTCATCACATGTTTCATCACTGTTTTTATCACAGTTTTTACGTTATTTTTTCATCATAATCTTCATCGCACGTAACATCACTGTTTTCATCAGAGATAACAACATATATTATTTCCTCACTTGTTTCATCACATGTTTCATCACTGTTTTTATCATAGTTTTTGATAATTTTTTTCATCATTAGCTTCATCGCATGTTTCATAACTGTTTTCGTAATATATTACAACATATTTTATTTCATCACTTGTTTCATCACATGTTTCATCACTGTTTTTATCACAGTTTATAATAAATTATTTCATAATAAGCTTCATCAAAAGTAACATCACTGTGTTCATTGGAGATTTCAACAAATTTTATTTCATCACTTGTTTCATCACTTGTTTCATCACTGTTTTTTACATAGTTTTTGATGAAATATTTCATCATTAGCTTCATCGCATGTTTCATCACTGTTTTCGTAATATATTACAACATATTTTATTTCATCACTTGTTTCATCACTCGTTTCATCACTGTTTTTATGACAAATTATAATTTATTATGTCATAATAAGCTTCATCATACGAAACATCACTGTTTTCATCTGAGATTTCAACAAATTTTATTTCATCACTTGTTTCATCACATGTTTCATCACTGTTTTTTACATAGTTTTTGATGAAATAATTCATCATTAGCTTATTCGCATGTTTCATCACTGTTTTCGTAATATATTACAACATTTTTTATTTCATCACTTGTTTCATCACATGTTTCATCACTGTTTTTTACAAAGTTTTTGGTGAAATATTTCATCATTAGCTTCATCGCAGGTTTCATCACTGTTTTCGTAAGATATTACAAAAATTTTTATTTCATCACTTGTTTCATCACATGTTTCATCACTGTTTTTATCACAGTTTTTACGTTATTTTTTCATCATAATCTTCATCGCACGTAACATCACTGTTTTCATCAGAGATAACAACATATATTATTTCCTCACTTGTTTCATCACATGTTTCATCACTGTTTTTATCATAGTTTTTGATAATTTTTTTCATCATTAGCTTCATCGCATGTTTCATAACTGTTTTCGTAATATATTACAACATATTTTATTTCATCACTTGTTTCATCACATGTTTCATCACTGTTTTTATCACAGTTTATAATAAATTATTTCATAATAAGCTTCATCAAAAGTAACATCACTGTTTTCATTGGAGATTTCAACAAATTTTATTTCATCACTTGTTTCATCACTTGTTTCATCACATGTTTTATCACTGTTTTTATAACAGTTTAAACGTTATTATTTCATCATAATCTTCATCGCACGTAACATCACTGTTTTCATCTGAGATAACAACATATATTATTTCCTCACTTGTTTCATCACATGTTTCATCACTGTTTTTATCATAGTTTTTGATAATTTTTTTCATCATTAGCTTCATCGCATGTTTCATAACATTTTTCGTAATATATTACAACATATTTTATTTCATCACTTGTTTCATCACATGTTTCATCACTGTTTTTATCACAGTTTATAATAAATTATTTCATAATAAGATTCATCAAAATTAACATCACTGTTTTCATCGGAGATTTAAACAAATTTTATTTCATCACTTGTTTCATCACTGTTTTTTACATAGTTTTTGATGAAATATTTCATCATTAGCTTCATCGCATGTTTCATCACTGTTTTCATAATATATTACAACATATTTTATTTCATCACTTGTTTCATCACTCGTTTCATCACTGTTTTTATGACAAATTATAATTTATTATGTCATAATAAGCTTCATCATACGAAACATCACTGTTTTCATCGGAGATTACAACAAATTTTATTTCATCACTTGTTTCATCACATGTTTCATCACTGTTTTTTACATAGTTTTTGATGAAATATTTCATCATTAGCTTCATCGCATGTTTCATCACTGTTTTCGTAATATATTACAACATATTTTATTTCATCACTTGTTTCATCACTCGTTTCATCATTGTTTTTATGACAAATTATAATTTATTATGTCATAATAAGCTTCATCATACGAAACATCACTGTTTTCATCGGAGATTTCAACAAATTTTATTTCATCACTTGTTTCATCACATGTTTCATCACTGTTTTTTACATAGTTTTTGATGAAATAATTCATCATTAGCTTAATCGCATGTTTCATCACTGTTTTCGTAATATATTACAACATATTTTATTTCATCACTTGTTTCATCACATGTTTCATCACTGTTTTTATCACAGTTTATAATAAATTATTTCATAATAAGCTTCATCAAAAGTAACATCACTGTTTTCATCGGAGATTTCAACAAATTTTATTTCATCACTTGTTTCATCACTTGTTTCATCACTGTTTTTTACATAGTTTTTGATGAAATATTTTATCATTAGCTTCATCGCATGTTTCATCACTGTTTGCGTAATATATTACAACATTTTTTATTTCATCACTTGTTTCATCACATGTTTCATCACTGTTTTTTACAAAGTTTTTGGTGAAATATTTCATCATTAGCTTCATTGCATATTTCATCACTATTTTCGTAATATATTACAACATATTTTATTTCATCACTTGTTTCATCACTCGTTTCATCACTGTTTTTATGACAAATTATAATTTATTATGTCATAATAAGCTTCATCATACGAAACATCAGTGTTTTCATCGGAGATTTCAACAAATTTTATTTCATCACTTGTTTCATCACATGTTTCATCACTGTTTTTTACATAGTTTTTGATGAAATAATTCATCATTAGCTTAATCGCATGTTTCATCACTGTTTTCGTAATATATTACAACATTTTTTATTTCATCACTTGTTTCATCACATGTTTCATCACTGTTTTTTACAAAGTTTTTGGTGAAATATTTCATCATTAGCTTCATCGCAGGTTTCATCACTGTTTTCGTAAGATATTACAAATTTTTTTATTTCATCACTTGTTTCATCATATGTTTCATCACTGTTTTTATCACAGTTTTTACGTTATTTTTTCATCATAATCTTCATCGCACGTAACATCACTGTTTTCATCAGAGATAACAACATATATTATTTCCTCACTTGTTTCATCACATGTTTCATCACTGTTTTTATCATAGTTTTTGATAATTTTTTTCATCATTAGCTTCATCGCATGTTTCATAACTGTTTTCGTAATATATTACAACATATTTTATTTCATCACTTGTTTCATCACATGTTTCATCACTGTTTTTATCACAGTTTATAATTAATTATTTCATAATAAGCTTCATCAAAAGTAACATCACTGTTTTCATCGGAGATTTCAACAAATTTTATTTCATTACTTGTTTCATCACTGTTTTTTACATAGTTTTTGATGAAATATTTCATCATTAGCTTCATCGCATGTTTCATCACTGTTTTCGTAATATATTACAACATATTTTATTTTATCACTTGTTTCATCACTCGTTTCATCACTGTTTTTATGACAAATTATAATTTATTATGTCATAATAAGCTTCATCATACGAAACATCACTGTTTTCATCGGAGATTTCAACAAATTTTATTTCATCACTTGTTTCATAACATGTTTCATCACTCTTTTTTACATAGTTTTTGATGAAATAATTCATCATTAGCTTAATCGCATGTTTCATCACTGTTTTCGTAATATATTACAACATTTTTTATTTCATCACTTGTTTCATCACATGTTTCATCACTGTTTTTTACAAAGTTTTTGGTGAAATATTTCATCATTAGCTTCATCGCAGGTTTCATCACTGTTTTCGTAAGATATTACAAAAATTTTTATTTCATCACTTGTTTCATCACATGTTTCATCACTGTTTTTATCACAGTTTTTACGTTATTATTTCATCATAATCTTCATCGCACGTAACATCACTGTTTTCATCAGAGATAACAACATATATTATTTCCTCACTTGTTTCATCACATGTTTCATCACTGTTTTTATCATAGTTTTTGATAATTTTTTTCATCATTAGCTTCATCGCATGTTTCATAACTGTTTTCGTAATATATTACAACATATTTTATTTCATCACTTGTTTCATCACATGTTTCATCACTGTTTTTATCACAGTTTATAATTAATTATTTCATAATAAGCTTCATCAAAAGTAACATCACAGTTTTCATCGGAGATTTCAACAAATTTTATTTCATCACTTGTTTCATCACTTGTTACATCACTGTTTTTTACATAGTTTTTGATGAAATATTCCATCATTAGCTTCATCGCATGTTTCATCACTGTTTTCGTAATATATTACAACATATTTAATTTCATCACTTGTTTCATCACTCGTTTCATCACTGTTTTTATGACAAATTCTAATTTATCATGTCATAATAAGCTTCATCATACGAAACATCACTGTTTTCATCGGAGATTTCAACAAATTTTATTTCATCACTTGTTTCATCACATGTTTCATCACTGTTTTTTACATAGTTTTTGATGAAATAATTCATCATTAGCTTAATCGCATGTTTCATCACTGTTTTCGTAATATATTACAACATTTTTTATTTCATCACTTGTTTCATCACATGTTTCATCACTGTTTTTTACAAAGTTTTTGGTGAAATATTTCATCATTAGCTTCATCGCAGGTTTCATCACTGTTTTCGTAAGATATTACAAAAATTTTTATTTCATCACTTGTTTCATCACATGTTTCATCACTGTTTTTATCACAGTTTTTACGTTATTATTTCATCATAATCTTCATCGCACGTAACATCACTGTTTTCATCAGAGATAACAACATATATTATTTCCTCACTTGTTTCATCACATGTTTCATCACTGTTTTTATCATAGTTTTTGATAATTTTTTTCATCATTAGCTTCATCGCATGTTTCATAACTGTTTTCGTAATATATTACAACATATTTTATTTCATCACTTGTTTCATCACATGTTTCATCACTGTTTTTATCACAGTTTATAATAAATTATTTCATAATAAGCTTCATCAAAAGTAACATCACTGTTTTCATCGGAGATTTCAACAAATTTTATTTCATCACTTGTTTCATCACTTGTTTCATCACTGTTTTTTACATAGTTTTTGATGAAATATTTTATCATTAGCTTCATCGCATGTTTCATCACTGTTTTCGTAATATATTACGACATTTTTTATTTCATCACTTGTTTCATCACATGTTTCATCACTGTTTTTTACAAAGTTTTTGGTGAAATATTTCATCATTAGCTTCATTGCATATTTCATCACAATTTTCGTAATATATTACAACATATTTTATTTCATCACTTGTTTCATCACTCGTTTCATCACTGTTTTTATGACAAATTATAATTTATTATGTCATAATAAGCTTCATCATACGAAACATCACTGTTTTCATCGGAGATTTCAACAAATTTTATTTCATCACTTGTTTCATCACATGTTTCATCACTGTTTTTTACATAGTTTTTGATGAAATAATTCATCATTAGCTTAATCGCATGTTTCATCACTGTTTTCGTAATATATTACAACATTTTTTATTTCATCACTTGTTTCATCACATGTTTCATCACTGTTTTTTACAAAGTTTTTGGTGAAATATTTCATCATTAGCTTCATCGCAGGTTTCATCACTGTTTTCGTAAGATATTACAAAAATTTTTATTTCATCACTTGTTTCATCACATGTTTCATCACTGTTTTTATCACAGTTTTTACGTTATTTTTTCATCATAATCTTCATCGCACGTAACATCACTGTTTTCATCAGAGATAACAACATATATTATTTCCTCACTTGTTTCATCACATGTTTCATCACTGTTTTTATCATAGTTTTTGATAATTTTTTTCATCATAAGCTTCATCGCATGTTTCATAACTGTTTTCGTAATATATTACAACATATTTTATTTCATCACTTGTTTCATCACATGTTTCATCACTGTTTTTATCACAGTTTATAATAAATTATTTCATAATAAGCTTCATCAAAAGTAACATCACTGTGTTCATTGGAGATTTCAACAAATTTTATTTCATCACTTGTTTCATCACTTGTTTCATCACTGTTTTTTACATAGTTTTTGATGAAATATTTCATCATTAGCTTCATCGCATGTTTCATCACTGTTTTCGTAATATATTACAACATATTTTATTTCATCACTTGTTTCATCACTCGTTTCATCACTGTTTTTATGACAAATTATAATTTATTATGTCATAATAAGCTTCATCATACGAAACATCACTGTTTTCATCTGAGATTTCAACAAATTTTATTTCATCACTTGTTTCATCACATGTTTCATCACTGTTTTTTACATAGTTTTTGATGAAATAATTCATCATTAGCTTATTCGCATGTTTCATCACTGTTTTCGTAATATATTACAACATTTTTTATTTCATCACTTGTTTCATCACATGTTTCATCACTGTTTTTTACAAAGTTTTTGGTGAAATATTTCATCATTAGCTTCATCGCAGGTTTCATCACTGTTTTCGTAATATATTACAAAAATTTTTATTTCATCACTTGTTTCATCACATGTTTCATCACTGTTTTTATCACAGTTTTTACGTTATTTTTTCATCATAATCTTCATCGCACGTAACATCACTGTTTTCATCAGAGATAACAACATATATTATTTCCTCACTTGTTTCATCACATGTTTCATCACTGTTTTTATCATAGTTTTTGATAATTTTTTTCATCATTAGCTTCATCGCATGTTTCATAACTGTTTTCGTAATATATTACAACATATTTTATTTCATCACTTGTTTCATCACATGTTTCATCACTGTTTTTATCACAGTTTATAATAAATTATTTCATAATAAGCTTCATCAAAAGTAACATCACTGTTTTCATTGGAGATTTCAACAAATTTTATTTCATCACTTGTTTCATCACTTGTTTCATCACATGTTTTATCACTGTTTTTATAACAGTTTTAACGTTATTATTTCATCATAATCTTCATCGCACGTAACATCACTGTTTTCATCTGAGATAACAACATATATTATTTCCTCACTTGTTTCATCACATGTTTCATCACTGTTTTTATCATAGTTTTTGATAATTTTTTTCATCATTAGCTTCATCGCATGTTTCATAACATTTTTCGTAATATATTACAACATATTTTATTTCATCACTTGTTTCATCACATGTTTCATCACTGTTTTTATCACAGTTTATAATAAATTATTTCATAATAAGCTTCATCAAAATTAACATCACTGTTTTCATCGGAGATTTAAACAAATTTTATTTCATCACTTGTTTCATCACTGTTTTTTACATAGTTTTTGATGAAATATTTCATCATTAGCTTCATCGCATGTTTCATCACTGTTTTCGTAATATATTACAACATATTTTATTTCATCACTTGTTTCATCACTCGTTTCATCACTGTTTTTATGACAAATTATAATTTATTATGTCATAATAAGCTTCATCATACGAAACATCACTGTTTTCATCGGAGATTACAACAAATTTTATTTCATCACTTGTTTCATCACATGTTTCATCACTGTTTTTTACATAGTTTTTGATGAAATATTTCATCATTAGCTTCATCGCATGTTTCATCACTGTTTTCGTAATATATTACAACATTTTTTATTTCATCACTTGTTTCATCACTCGTTTCATCATTGTTTTTATGACAAATTATAATTTATTATGTCATAATAAGCTTCATCATACGAAACATCACTGTTTTCATCGGAGATTTCAACAAATTTTATTTCATCACTTGTTTCATCACATGTTTCATCACTGTTTTTTACATAGTTTTTGATGAAATAATTCATCATTAGCTTAATCGCATGTTTCATCACTGTTTTCGTAATATATTACAACATATTTTATTTCATCACTTGTTTCATCACATGTTTCATCACTGTTTTTATCACAGTTTATAATAAATTATTTCATAATAAGCTTCATCAAAAGTAACATCACTGTTTTCATCGGAGATTTCAACAAATTTTATTTCATCACTTGTTTCATCACTTGTTTCATCACTGTTTTTTACATAGTTTTTGATGAAATATTTTATCATTAGCTTCATCGCATGTTTCATCACTGTTTTCGTAATATATTACAACATTTTTTATTTCATCACTTGTTTCATCACATGTTTCATCACTGTTTTTTACAAAGTTTTTGGTGAAATATTTCATCATTAGCTTCATTGCATATTTCATCACTATTTTCGTAATATATTACAACATATTTTATTTCATCACTTGTTTCATCACTCGTTTCATCACTGTTTTTATGACAAATTATAATTTATTATGTCATAATAAGCTTCATCATACGAAACATCACTGTTTTCATCGGAGATTTCAACAAATTTTATTTCATCACTTGTTTCATCACATGTTTCATCGCTGTTTTTTACATAGTTTTTGATGAAATAATTCATCATTAGCTTAATCGCATGTTTCATCACTGTTTTCGTAATATATTACAACATTTTTTATTTCATCACTTGTTTCATCACATGTTTCATCACTGTTTTTTACAAAGTTTTTGGTGAAATATTTCATCATTAGCTTCATCGCAGGTTTCATCACTGTTTTCGTAAGATATTACAAAAATTTTTATTTCATCACTTGTTTCATCACATGTTTCATCACTGTTTTTATCACAGTTTTTACGTTATTTTTTCATCATAATCTTCATCGCACGTAACATCACTGTTTTCATCAGAGATAACAACATATATTATTTCCTCACTTGTTTCATCACATGTTTCATCACTGTTTTTATCATAGTTTTTGATAATTTTTTTCATCATTAGCTTCATCGCATGTTTCATAACTGTTTTCGTAATATATTACAACATATTTTATTTCATCACTTGTTTCATCACATGTTTCATCACTGTTTTTATCACAGTTTATAATAAATTATTTCATAATAAGCTTCATCAAAAGTAACATCACTGTGTTCATTGGAGATTTCAACAAATTTTATTTCATCACTTGTTTCATCACTTGTTTCATCACTGTTTTTTACATAGTTTTTGATGAAATATTTCATCATTAGCTTCATCGCATGTTTCATCACTGTTTTCGTAATATATTACAACATATTTTATTTCATCACTTGTTTCATCACTCGTTTCATCACTGTTTTTATGACAAATTATAATTTATTATGTCATAATAAGCTTCATCATACGAAACATCACTGTTTTCATCTGAGATTTCAACAAATTTTATTTCATCACTTGTTTCATCACATGTTTCATCACTGTTTTTTACATAGTTTTTGATGAAATAATTCATCATTAGCTTATTCGCATGTTTCATCACTGTTTTCGTAATATATTACAACATTTTTTATTTCTTCACTTGTTTCATCACATGTTTCATCACTGTTTTTTACAAAGTTTTTGGTGAAATATTTCATCATTAGCTTCATCGCAGGTTTCATCACTGTTTTCGTAAGATATTACAAAATTTTTTATTTCATCACTTGTTTCATCACATGTTTCATCACTGTTTTTATCACAGTTTTTACGTTATTTTTTCATCATAATCTTCATCGCACGTAACATCACTGTTTTCATCAGAGATAACAACATATATTATTTCCTCACTTGCTTCATCACATGTTTCATCACTGTTTTTATCATAGTTTTTGATAATTTTTTTCATCATTAGCTTCATCGCATGTTTCATAACTGTTTTCGTAATATATTACAACATATTTTATTTCATCACTTGTTTCATCACATGTTTCATCACTGTTTTTATCACAGTTTATAATAAATTATTTCATAATAAGCTTCATCAAAAGTAACATCACTGTTTTCATTGGAGATTTCAACAAATTTTATTTCATCACTTGTTTCATCACTTGTTTCATCACATGTTTTATCACTGTTTTTATAACAGTTTAAACGTTATTATTTCATCATAATCTTCATCGCACGTAACATCACTGTTTTCATCTGAGATAACAACATATATTATTTCCTCACTTGTTTCATCACATGTTTCATCACTGTTTTTATCATAGTTTTTGATAATTTTTTTCATCATTAGCTTCATCGCATGTTTCATAACATTTTTCGTAATATATTACAACATATTTTATTTCATCACTTGTTTCATCACATGTTTCATCACTGTTTTTATCACAGTTTATAATAAATTATTTCATAATAAGCTTCATCAAAATTAACATCACTGTTTTCATCGGAGATTTAAACAAATTTTATTTCATCACTTGTTTCATCACTGTTTTTTACATAGTTTTTGATGAAATATTTCATCATTAGCTTCATCGCATGTTTCATCACTGTTTTCGTAATATATTACAACATATTTTATTTCATCACTTGTTTCATCACTCGTTTCATCACTGTTTTTATGACAAATTATAATTTATTATGTCATAATAAGCTTCATCATACGAAACATCACTGTTTTCATCGGAGATTACAACAAATTTTATTTCATCACTTGTTTCATCACATGTTTCATCACTGTTTTTTACATAGTTTTTGATGAAATATTTCATCATTAGCTTCATCGCATGTTTCATCACTGTTTTCGTAATATATTACAACATATTTTATTTCATCACTTGTTTCATCACTCGTTTCATCATTGTTTTTATGACAAATTATAATTTATTATGTCATAATAAGCTTCATCATACGAAACATCACTGTTTTCATCGGAGATTTCAACAAATTTTATTTCATCACTTGTTTCATCACATGTTTCATCACTGTTTTTTACATAGTTTTTGATGAAATAATTCATCATTAGCTTAATCGCATGTTTCATCACTGTTTTCGTAATATATTACAACATATTTTATTTCATCACTTGTTTCATCACATGTTTCATCACTGTTTTTATCACAGTTTATAATAAATTATTTCATAATAAGCTTCATCAAAAGTAACATCACTGTTTTCATCGGAGATTTCAACAAATTTTATTTCATCACTTGTTTCATCACTTGTTTCATCACTGTTTTTTACATAGTTTTTGATGAAATATTTTATCATTAGCTTCATCGCATGTTTCATCACTGTTTTCGTAATATATTACAACATTTTTTATTTCATCACTTGTTTCATCACATGTTTCATCACTGTTTTTTACAAAGTTTTTGGTGAAATATTTCATCATTAGCTTCATTGCATATTTCATCACTATTTTCGTAATATATTACAACATATTTTATTTCATCACTTGTTTCATCACTCGTTTCATCACTGTTTTTATGACAAATTATAATTTATTATGTCATAATAAGCTTCATCATACGAAACATCACTGTTTTCATCGGAGATTTCAACAAATTTTATTTCATCACTTGTTTCATCACATGTTTCATCACTGTTTTTTACATAGTTTTTGATGAAATAATTCATCATTAGCTTAATCGCATGTTTCATCACTGTTTTCGTAATATATTACAACATTTTTTATTTCATCACTTGTTTCATCACATGTTTCATCACTGTTTTTTACAAAGTTTTTGGTGAAATATTTCATCATTAGCTTCATCGCAGGTTTCATCACTGTTTTCGTAAGATATTACAAAAATTTTTATTTCATCACTTGTTTCATCACATGTTTCATCACTGTTTTTATCACAGTTTTTACGTTATTATTTCATCATAATCTTCATCGCACGTAACATCACTGTTTTCATCAGAGATAACAACATATATTATTTCCTCACTTGTTTCATCACATGTTTCATCACTGTTTTTATCATAGTTTTTGATAATTTTTTTCATCATTAGCTTCATCGCATGTTTCATAACTGTTTTCGTAATATATTACAACATATTTTATTTCATCACTTGTTTCATCACATGTTTCATCACTGTTTTTATCACAGTTTATAATTAATTATTTCATAATAAGCTTCATCAAAAGTAACATCACTGTTTTCATCGGAGATTTCAACAAATTTTATTTCATCACTTGTTTCATCACTTGTTTCATCACTGTTTTTTACATAGTTTTTGATGAAATATTTTATCATTAGCTTCATCGCATGTTTCATCACTGTTTTCGTAATATATTACAACATTTTTTATTTCATCACTTGTTTCATCACATGTTTCATCACTGTTTTTTACAAAGTTTTTGGTGAAATATTTCATCATTAGCTTCATTGCATATTTCATCACTATTTTCGTAATATATTACAACATATTTTATTTCATCACTTGTTTCATCACTCGTTTCATCACTGTTTTTATGACAAATTATAATTTATTATGTCATAATAAGCTTCATCATACGAAACATCACTGTTTTCATCGGAGATTTCAACAAATTTTATTTCATCACTTGTTTCATCACATGTTTCATCACTGTTTTTTACATAGTTTTTGATGAAATAATTCATCATTAGCTTAATCGCATGTTTCATCACTGTTTTCGTAATATATTACAACATTTTTTATTTCATCACTTGTTTCATCACATGTTTCATCACTGTTTTTTTACAAAGTTTTTGGTGAAATATTTCATCATTAGCTTCATCGCAGGTTTCATCACTGTTTTCGTAAGATATTACAAATTTTTTTATTTCATCACTTGTTTCATCATATGTTTCATCACTGTTTTTATCACAGTTTTTACGTTATTTTTTCATCATAATCTTCATCGCACGTAACATCACTGTTTTCATCAGAGATAACAACATATATTATTTCCTCACTTGTTTCATCACATGTTTCATCACTGTTTTTATCATAGTTTTTGATAATTTTTTTCATCATTAGCTTCATCGCATGTTTCATAACTGTTTTCGTAATATATTACAACATATTTTATTTCATCACTTGTTTCATCACATGTTTCATCACTGTTTTTATCACAGTTTATAATAAATTATTTCATAATAAGCTTCATCAAAAGTAACATCACTGTGTTCATTGGAGATTTCAACAAATTTTATTTTATCACTTGTTTCATCACTTGTTTCATCACTGTTTTTTACATAGTTTTTGATGAAATATTTCATCATTAGCTTCATCGCATGTTTCATCACTGTTTTCGTAATATATTACAACATATTTAATTTCATCACTTGTTTCATCACTCGTTTCATCACTGTTTTTATGACAAATTCTAATTTATCATGTCATAATAAGCTTCATCATACGAAACATCACTGTTTTCATCGGAGATTTCAACAAATTTTTTTTCATCACTTGTTTCATCACATGTTTCATCACTGTTTTTTACATAGTTTTTGATGAAATATTTCATCATTAGCTTCATCGCATGTTTCATCACTGTTTTCGTAATATATTACAACATTTTTTATTTCATCACTTGTTTCATCACATGTTTCATCACTGTTTTTTACAAAGTTTTTGGTGAAATATTTCATCATTAGCTTCATTGCATGTTTCAGCACTATTTTCGTAATATATTACAACATATTTTATTTCATCACTTGTTTCATCACTCGTTTCATCACTGTTTTTATGACAAATTATAATTTATTATGTCATAATAAGCTTCATCATACGAAACATCACTGTTTTCATCGGAGATTTCAACAAATTTTATTTCATCACTTGTTTCATCACATGTTTCATCACTGTTTTTTACATAGTTTTTGATGAAATAATTCATCATTAGCTTAATCGCATGTTTCATCACTGTTTTCGTAATATATTACAACATATTTTATTTCATCACTTGTTTCATCACATGTTTCATCACTGTTTTTATCACAGTTTATAATAAATTATTTCATAATAAGCTTCATCAAAAGTAACATCACTGTTTTCATCGGAGATTTCAACAAATTTTATTTCATCACTTGTTTCATCACTTGTTTCATCACTGTTTTTTACATAGTTTTTGATGAAATATTTTATCATTAGCTTCATCGCATGTTTCATCACTGTTTTCGTAATATATTACAACATTTTTTATTTCATCACTTGTTTCATCACATGTTTCATCACTGTTTTTTACAAAGTTTTTGGTGAAATATTTCATCATTAGCTTCATTGCATATTTCATCACTATTTTCGTAATATATTACAACATATTTTATTTCATCACTTGTTTCATCACTCGTTTCATCACTGTTTTTATGACAAATTATAATTTATTATGTCATAATAAGCTTCATCATACGAAACATCACTGTTTTCATCGGAGATTTCAACAAATTTTATTACATCACTTGTTTCATCACATGTTTCATCGCTGTTTTTTACATAGTTTTTGATGAAATAATTCATCATTAGCTTAATCGCATGTTTCATCACTGTTTTCGTAATATATTACAACATTTTTTATTTCATCACTTGTTTCATCACATGTTTCATCACTGTTTTTTACAAAGTTTTTGGTGAAATATTTCATCATTAGCTTCATCGCAGGTTTCATCACTGTTTTCGTAAGATATTACAAAAATTTTTATTTCATCACTTGTTTCATCACATGTTTCATCACTGTTTTTATCACAGTTTTTACGTTATTTTTTCATCATAATCTTCATCGCACGTAACATCACTGTTTTCATCAGAGATAACAACATATATTATTTCCTCACTTGTTTCATCACATGTTTCATCACTGTTTTTATCATAGTTTTTGATAATTTTTTTCATCATTAGCTTCATCGCATGTTTCATAACTGTTTTCGTAATATATTACAACATATTTTATTTCATCACTTGTTTCATCACATGTTTCATCACTGTTTTTATCACAGTTTATAATAAATTATTTCATAATAAGCTTCATCAAAAGTAACATCACTGTGTTCATTGGAGATTTCAACAAATTTTATTTCATCACTTGTTTCATCACTTGTTTCATCACTGTTTTTTACATAGTTTTTGATGAAATATTTCATCATTAGCTTCATCGCATGTTTCATCACTGTTTTCGTAATATATTACAACATATTTTATTTCATCACTTGTTTCATCACATGTTTCATCACTGTTTTTTACATAGTTTTTGATGAAATAATTCATCATTAGCTTAATCGCATGTTTCATCACTGTTTTCGTAATATATTACAACATATTTTATTTCATCACTTGTTTCATCACATGTTTCATCACTGTTTTTATCACAGTTTATAATAAATTATTTCATAATAAGCTTCATCAAAAGTAACATCACTGTTTTCATCGGAGATTTCAACAAATTTTATTTCATCACTTGTTTCATCACTTGTTTCATCACTGTTTTTTACATAGTTTTTGATGAAATATTTTATCATTAGCTTCATCGCATGTTTCATCACTGTTTTCGTAATATATTACAACATTTTTTATTTCATCACTTGTTTCATCACATGTTTCATCACTGTTTTTTACAAAGTTTTTGGTGAAATATTTCATCATTAGCTTCATTGCATATTTCATCACTATTTTCGTAATATATTACAACATATTTTATTTCATCACTTGTTTCATCACTCGTTTCATCACTGTTTTTATGACAAATTATAATTTATTATGTCATAATAAGCTTCATCATACGAAACATCACTGTTTTCATCGGAGATTTCAACAAATTTTATTTCATCACTTGTTTCATCACATGTTTCATCGCTGTTTTTTACATAGTTTTTGATGAAATAATTCATCATTAGCTTAATCGCATGTTTCATCACTGTTTTCGTAATATATTACAACATTTTTTATTTCATCACTTGTTTCATCACATGTTTCATCACTGTTTTTTACAAAGTTTTTGGTGAAATATTTCATCATTAGCTTCATCGCAGGTTTCATCACTGTTTTCGTAAGATATTACAAAAATTTTTATTTCATCACTTGTTTCATCACATGTTTCATCACTGTTTTTATCACAGTTTTTACGTTATTTTTTCATCATAATCTTCATCGCACGTAACATCACTGTTTTCATCAGAGATAACAACATATATTATTTCCTCACTTGTTTCATCACATGTTTCATCACTGTTTTTATCATAGTTTTTGATAATTTTTTTCATCATTAGCTTCATCGCATGTTTCATAACTGTTTTCGTAATATATTACAACATATTTTATTTCATCACTTGTTTCATCACATGTTTCATCACTGTTTTTATCACAGTTTATAATAAATTATTTCATAATAAGCTTCATCAAAAGTAACATCACTGTGTTCATTGGAGATTTCAACAAATTTTATTTCATCACTTGTTTCATCACTTGTTTCATCACTGTTTTTTACATAGTTTTTGATGAAATATTTCATCATTAGCTTCATCGCATGTTTCATCACTGTTTTCGTAATATATTACAACATATTTTATTTCATCACTTGTTTCATCACTCGTTTCATCACTGTTTTTATGACAAATTATAATTTATTATGTCATAATAAGCTTCATCATACGAAACATCACTGTTTTCATCTGAGATTTCAACAAATTTTATTTCATCACTTGTTTCATCACATGTTTCATCACTGTTTATTACATAGTTTTTGATGAAATAATTCATCATTAGCTTATTCGCATGTTTCATCACTGTTTTCGTAATATATTACAACATTTTTTATTTCATCACTTGTTTCATCACATGTTTCATCACTGTTTTTTACAAAGTTTTTGGTGAAATATTTCATCATTAGCTTCATCGCAGGTTTCATCACTGTTTTCGTAAGATATTACAAAATTTTTTATTTCATCACTTGTTTCATCACATGTTTCATCACTGTTTTTATCACAGTTTTTACGTTATTTTTTCATCATAATCTTCATCGCACGTAACATCACTGTTTTCATCAGAGATAACAACATATATTATTTCCTCACTTGTTTCATCACATGTTTCATCACTGTTTTTATCATAGTTTTTGATAATTTTTTTCATCATTAGCTTCATCGCATGTTTCATAACTGTTTTCGTAATATATTACAACATATTTTATTTCATCACTTGTTTCATCACATGTTTCATCATTGTTTTTATCACAGTTTATAATAAATTATTTCATAATAAGCTTCATCAAAAGTAACATCACTGTTTTCATTGGAGATTTCAACAAATTTTATTTCATCACTTGTTTCATCACTTGTTTCATCACATGTTTTATCACTGTTTTTATAACAGTTTAAACGTTATTATTTCATCATAATCTTCATCGCACGTAACATCACTGTTTTCATCTGAGATAACAACATATATTATTTCCTCACTTGTTTCATCACATGTTTCATCACTGTTTTTATCATAGTTTTTGATAATTTTTTTCATCATTAGCTTCATCGCATGTTTCATAACATTTTTCGTAATATATTACAACATATTTTATTTCATCACTTGTTTCATCACATGTTTCATCACTGTTTTTATCACAGTTTATAATAAATTATTTCATAATAAGCTTCATCAAAATTAACATCACTGTTTTCATCGGAGATTTAAACAAATTTTATTTCATCACTTGTTTCATCACTGTTTTTTACATAGTTTTTGATGAAATATTTCATCATTAGCTTCATCGCATGTTTCATCACTGTTTTCGTAATATATTACAACATATTTTATTTCATCACTTGTTTCATCACTCGTTTCATCACTGTTTTTATGACAAATTATAATTTATTATGTCATAATAAGCTTCATCATACGAAACATCACTGTTTTCATCGGAGATTACAACAAATTTTATTTCATCACTTGTTTCATCACATGTTTCATCACTGTTTTTTACATAGTTTTTGATGAAATATTTCATCATTAGCTTCATCGCATGTTTCATCACTGTTTTCGTAATATATTACAACATATTTTATTTCATCACTTGTTTCATCACTCGTTTCATCATTGTTTTTATGACAAATTATAATTTATTATGTCATAATAAGCTTCATCATACGAAACATCACTGTTTTCATCGGAGATTTCAACAAATTTTATTTCATCACTTGTTTCATCACATGTTTCATCACTGTTTTTTACATAGTTTTTGATGAAATAATTCATCATTAGCTTAATCGCATGTTTCATCACTGTTTTCGTAATATATTACAACATATTTTATTTCATCACTTGTTTCATCACATGTTTCATCACTGTTTTTATCACAGTTTATAATAAATTATTTCATAATAAGCTTCATCAAAAGTAACATCACTGTTTTCATCGGAGATTTCAACAAATTTTATTTCATCACTTGTTTCATCACTTGTTTCATCACTGTTTTTTACATAGTTTTTGATGAAATATTTTATCATTAGCTTCATCGCATGTTTCATCACTGTTTTCGTAATATATTACAACATTTTTTATTTCATCACTTGTTTCATCACATGTTTCATCACTGTTTTTTACAAAGTTTTTGGTGAAATATTTCATCATTAGCTTCATTGCATATTTCATCACTATTTTCGTAATATATTACAACATATTTTATTTCATCACTTGTTTCATCACTCGTTTCATCACTGTTTTTATGACAAATTATAATTTATTATGTCATAATAAGCTTCATCATACGAAACATCACTGTTTTCATCGGAGATTTCAACAAATTTTATTTCATCACTTGTTTCATCACATGTTTCATCACTGTTTTTTACATAGTTTTTGATGAAATAATTCATCATTAGCTTAATCGCATGTTTCATCACTGTTTTCGTAATATATTACAACATTTTTTATTTCATCACTTGTTTCATCACATGTTTCATCACTGTTTTTTACAAAGTTTTTGGTGAAATATTTCATCATTAGCTTCATCGCAGGTTTCATCACTGTTTTCGTAAGATATTACAAAATTTTTTATTTCATCACTTGTTTCATCATATGTTTCATCACTGTTTTTATCACAGTTTTTACGTTATTTTTTCATCATAATCTTCATCGCACGTAACATCACTGTTTTCATCAGAGATAACAACATATATTATTTCCTCACTTGTTTCATCACATGTTTCATCACTGTTTTTATCATAGTTTTTGATAATTTTTTTCATCATTAGCTTCATCGCATGTTTCATAACTGTTTTCGTAATATATTACAACATATTTTATTTCATCACTTGTTTCATCACATGTTTCATCACTGTTTTTATCACAGTTTATAATAAATTATTTCATAATAAGCTTCATCAAAAGTAACATCACTGTGTTCATTGGAGATTTCAACAAATTTTATTTTATCACTTGTTTCATCACTTGTTTCATCACTGTTTTTTACATAGTTTTTGATGAAATATTTCATCATTAGCTTCATCGCATGTTTCATCACTGTTTTCGTAATATATTACAACATATTTAATTTCATCACTTGTTTCATCACTCGTTTCATCACTGTTTTTATGACAAATTCTAATTTATCATGTCATAATAAGCTTCATCATACGAAACATCACTGTTTTCATCGGAGATTTCAACAAAATTTTTTTCATCACTTGTTTCATCACATGTTTCATCACTGTTTTTTACATAGTTTTTGATGAAATATTTCATCATTAGCTTCATCGCATGTTTCATCACTGTTTTCGTAATATATTACAACATTTTTTATTTCATCACTTATTTCATCACATGTTTCATCACTGTTTTTTACAAAGTTTTTGGTGAAATATTTCATCATTAGCTTCATTGCATGTTTCAGCACTATTTTCGTAATATATTACAACATATTTTATTTCATCACTTGTTTCATCACTCGTTTCATCACTGTTTTTATGACAAATTATAATTTATTATGTCATAATAAGCTTCATCATACGAAACATCACTGTTTTCATCGGAGATTTCAACAAATTTTATTTCATCACTTGTTTAATCACATGTTTCATCACTGTTTTTAACATAGTTTTTGATGAAATATTTCATCATTAGCTTCATCGCATGTTTCATCACTGTTTTCGTAATATATTACAACATATTTTATTTCATCACTTGTTTCATCACTCGTTTCATCATTGTTTTTATGACAAATTATAATTTATTATGTCATAATAAGCTTCATCATACGAAACATCACTGTTTTCATCGGAGATTTCAACAAATTTTATTTCATCACTTGTTTCATCACATGTTTCATCACTGTTTTTTACATAGTTTTTGATGAAATAATTCATCATTAGCCTTATTGCATGTTTCATCACTGTTTTCGTAATATATTACAACATATTTTATTTCATCACTTGTTTCATCACATGTTTCATCACTGTTTTTATCACAGTTTATAATAAATTATTTCATAATAAGCTTCATCAAAAGTAACATCACTGTTTTCATCGGAGATTTCAACAAATTTTATTTCATCACTTGTTTCATCACTTGTTTCATCACTGTTTTTTACATAGTTTTTGATGAAATATTTTATCATTAGCTTCATCGCATGTTTCATCACTGTTTTCGTAATATATTACAACATTTTTTATTTCATCACTTGTTTCATCACATGTTTCATCACTGTTTTTTACAAAGTTTTTGGTGAAATATTTCATCATTAGCTTCATTGCATATTTCATCACTATTTTCGTAATATATTACAACATATTTTATTTCATCACTTGTTTCATCACTCGTTTCATCACTGTTTTTATGACAAATTATAATTTATTATGTCATAATAAGCTTCATCATACGAAACATCACTGTTTTCATCGGAGATTTCAACAAATTTTATTTCATCACTTGTTTCATCACATGTTTCATCACTGTTTTTTACATAGTTTTTGATGAAATAATTCATCATTAGCCTAATCGCATGTTTCATCACTGTTTTCGTAATATATTACAACATTTTTTATTTCATCACTTGTTTCATCACATGTTTCATCACTGTTTTTATCACAGTTTATAATTAATTATTTCATAATAAGCTTCATCAAAAGTAACATCACTGTTTTCATCGGAGATTTCAACAAATTTTATTTCATTACTTGTTTCATCACTGTTTTTTACATAGTTTTTGATGAAATATTTCATCATTAGCTTCATCGCATGTTTCATCACTGTTTTCGTAATATATTACAACATATTTTATTTTATCACTTGTTTCATCACTCGTTTCATCACTGTTTTTATGACAAATTATAATTTATTATGTCATAATAAGCTTCATCATACGAAACATCACTGTTTTCATCGGAGATTTCAACAAATTTTATTTCATCACTTGTTTCATAACATGTTTCATCACTGTTTTTTACATAGTTTTTGATGAAATAATTCATCATTAGCTTAATCGCATGTTTCATCACTGTTTTCGTAATATATTACAACATTTTTTATTTCATCACTTGTTTCATCACATGTTTCATCACTGTTTTTTACAAAGTTTTTGGTGAAATATTTCATCATTAGCTTCATCGCAGGTTTCATCACTGTTTTCGTAAGATATTACAAAAATTTTTATTTCATCACTTGTTTCATCACATGTTTCATCACTGTTTTTATCACAGTTTTTACGTTATTATTTCATCATAATCTTCATCGCACGTAACATCACTGTTTTCATCAGAGATAACAACATATATTATTTCCTCACTTGTTTCATCACATGTTTCATCACTGTTTTTATCATAGTTTTTGATAATTTTTTTCATCATTAGCTTCATCGCATGTTTCATAACTGTTTTCGTAATATATTACAACATATTTTATTTCATCACTTGTTTCATCACATGTTTCATCACTGTTTTTATCACAGTTTATAATTAATTATTTCATAATAAGCTTCATCAAAAGTAACATCACAGTTTTCATCGGAGATTTCAACAAATTTTATTTCATCACTTGTTTCATCACTTGTTACATCACTGTTTTTTACATAGTTTTTGATGAAATATTCCATCATTAGCTTCATCGCATGTTTCATCACTGTTTTCGTAATATATTACAACATATTTAATTTCATCACTTGTTTCATCACTCGTTTCATCACTGTTTTTATGACAAATTCTAATTTATCATGTCATAATAAGCTTCATCATACGAAACATCACTGTTTTCATCGGAGATTTCAACAAATTTTATTTCATCACTTGTTTCATCACATGTTTCATCACTGTTTTTTACATAGTTTTTGATGAAATAATTCATCATTAGCTTAATCGCATGTTTCATCACTGTTTTCGTAATATATTACAACATTTTTTATTTCATCACTTGTTTCATCACATGTTTCATCACTGTTTTTTACAAAGTTTTTGGTGAAATATTTCATCATTAGCTTCATCGCAGGTTTCATCACTGTTTTCGTAAGATATTACAAAAATTTTTATTTCATCACTTGTTTCATCACATGTTTCATCACTGTTTTTATCACAGTTTTTACGTTATTATTTCATCATAATCTTCATCGCACGTAACATCACTGTTTTCATCAGAGATAACAACATATATTATTTCCTCACTTGTTTCATCACATGTTTCATCACTGTTTTTATCATAGTTTTTGATAATTTTTTTCATCATTAGCTTCATCGCATGTTTCATAACTGTTTTCGTAATATATTACAACATATTTTATTTCATCACTTGTTTCATCACATGTTTCATCACTGTTTTTATCACAGTTTATAATAAATTATTTCATAATAAGCTTCATCAAAAGTAACATCACTGTTTTCATCGGAGATTTCAACAAATTTTATTTCATCACTTGTTTCATCACTTGTTTCATCACTGTTTTTTACATAGTTTTTGATGAAATATTTTATCATTAGCTTCATCGCATGTTTCATCACTGTTTTCGTAATATATTACGACATTTTTTATTTCATCACTTGTTTCATCACATGTTTCATCACTGTTTTTTACAAAGTTTTTGGTGAAATATTTCATCATTAGCTTCATTGCATATTTCATCACAATTTTCGTAATATATTACAACATATTTTATTTCATCACTTGTTTCATCACTCGTTTCATCACTGTTTTTATGACAAATTATAATTTATTATGTCATAATAAGCTTCATCATACGAAACATCACTGTTTTCATCGGAGATTTCAACAAATTTTATTTCATCACTTGTTTCATCACATGTTTCATCACTGTTTTTTACATAGTTTTTGATGAAATAATTCATCATTAGCTTAATCGCATGTTTCATCACTGTTTTCGTAATATATTACAACATTTTTTATTTCATCACTTGTTTCATCACATGTTTCATCACTGTTTTTTACAAAGTTTTTGGTGAAATATTTCATCATTAGCTTCATCGCAGGTTTCATCACTGTTTTCGTAAGATATTACAAAAATTTTTATTTCATCACTTGTTTCATCACATGTTTCATCACTGTTTTTATCACAGTTTTTACGTTATTTTTTCATCATAATCTTCATCGCACGTAACATCACTGTTTTCATCAGAGATAACAACATATATTATTTCCTCACTTGTTTCATCACATGTTTCATCACTGTTTTTATCATAGTTTTTGATAATTTTTTTCATCATAAGCTTCATCGCATGTTTCATAACTGTTTTCGTAATATATTACAACATATTTTATTTCATCACTTGTTTCATCACATGTTTCATCACTGTTTTTATCACAGTTTATAATAAATTATTTCATAATAAGCTTCATCAAAAGTAACATCACTGTGTTCATTGGAGATTTCAACAAATTTTATTTCATCACTTGTTTCATCACTTGTTTCATCACTGTTTTTTACATAGTTTTTGATGAAATATTTCATCATTAGCTTCATCGCATGTTTCATCACTGTTTTCGTAATATATTACAACATATTTAATTTCATCACTTGTTTCATCACTCGTTTCATCACTGTTTTTATGACAAATTCTAATTTATCATGTCATAATAAGCTTCATCATACGAAACATCACTGTTTTCATCGTAGATTTCAACAAATTTTTTTTCATCACTTGTTTCATCACATGTTTCATCACTGTTTTTTACATAGTTTTTGATGAAATATTTCATCATTAGCTTCATCGCATGTTTCATCACTGTTTTCGTAATATATTACAACATTTTTTATTTCATCACTTGTTTCATCACATGTTTCATCACTGTTTTTTACAAAGTTTTTGGTGAAATATTTCATCATTAGCTTCATTGCATGTTTCAGCACTATTTTCGTAATATATTACAACATATTTTATTTCATCACTTGTTTCATCACTCGTTTCATCACTGTTTTTTTGACAAATTATAATTTATTATGTCATAATAAGCTTCATCATACGAAACATCACTGTTTTCATCGGAGATTTCAACAAATTTTATTTCATCACTTGTTTCATTACATGTTTCATCACTGTTTTTTACATAGTTTTTGATGAAATTATTCATCATTAGCTTAATCGCATGTTTCATCACTGTTTTCGTAATACATTACAACATTTTTTATTTCATCACTTGTTTCATCACATGTTTCATCACTGTTTTTTACAAAGTTTTTGGTGAAATATTTCATCATTAGCTTCATCGCAGGTTTCATCACTGTTTTCGTAAGATATTACAAAATTTTTTATTTCATCACTTGTTTCATCACATGTTTTATCACTGTTTTTATAACAGTTTTAACGTTATTATTTCATCATAATCTTCATCGCACGTAACATCACTGTTTTCATCTGAGATAACAACATATATTATTTCCTCACTTGTTTCATCACATGTTTCATCACTGTTTTTATCATAGTTTTTGATAATTTTTTTCATCATTAGCTTCATCGCATGTTTCATAACATTTTTCGTAATATATTACAACATATTTTATTTCATCACTTGTTTCATCACATGTTTCATCACTGTTTTTATCACAGTTTATAATTAATTATTTCATAATAAGCTTCATCAAAAGTAACATCACTGTTTTCATCGGAGATTTAAACAAATTTTATTTCATCACTTGTTTCATCACTGTTTTTTACATAGTTTTTGATGAAATATTTCATCATTAGCTTCATCGCATGTTTCATCACTGTTTTCGTAATATATTACAACATATTTTATTTCATCACTTGTTTCATCACTCGTTTCATCACTGTTTTTATGACAAATTATAATTTATTATGTCATAATAAGCTTCATCATACGAAACATCACTGTTTTCATCGGAGATTTCAACAAATTTTATTTCATCACTTGTTTCATCACATGTTTCATCACTGTTTTTTACATAGTTTTTGATGAAATATTTCATCATTAGCTTCATCGCATGTTTCATCACTGTTTTCGTAATATATTACAACATATTTTATTTCATCACTTGTTTCATCACTCGTTTCATCATTGTTTTTATGACAAATTATAATTTATTATGTCATAATAAGCTTCATCATACGAAACATCACTGTTTTCATCGGAGATTTCAACAAATTTTATTTCATCACTTGTTTCATCACATGTTTCATCACTGTTTTTTACATAGTTTTTGATGAAATAATTCATCATTAGCTTAATCGCATGTTTCATCACTGTTTTCGTAATATATTACAACATATTTTATTTCATCACTTGTTTCATCACATGTTTCATCACTGTTTTTATCACAGTTTATAATAAATTATTTCATAATAAGCTTCATCAAAAGTAACATCACTGTTTTCATCGGAGATTTCAACAAATTTTATTTCATCACTTGTTTCATCACTTGTTTCATCACTGTTTTTTACATAGTTTTTGATGAAATATTTTATCATTAGCTTCATCGCATGTTTCATCACTGTTTTCGTAATATATTACAACATTTTTTATTTCATCACTTGTTTCATCACATGTTTCATCACTGTTTTTTACAAAGTTTTTGGTGAAATATTTCATCATTAGCTTCATTGCATATTTCATCACTATTTTCGTAATATATTACAACATATTTTATTTCATCACTTGTTTCATCACTCGTTTCATCACTGTTTTTATGACAAATTATAATTTATTATGTCATAATAAGCTTCATCATACGAAACATCACTGTTTTCATCGGAGATTTCAACAAATTTTATTTCATCACTTGTTTCATCACATGTTTCATCACTGTTTTTTACATAGTTTTTGATGAAATAATTCATCATTAGCTTAATCGCATGTTTCATCACTGTTTTCGTAATATATTACAACATTTTTTATTTCATCACTTGTTTCATCACATGTTTCATCACTGTTTTTATCACAGTTTATAATTAATTATTTCATAATAAGCTTCATCAAAAGTAACATCACTGTTTTCATCGGAGATTTCAACAAATTTTATTTCATTACTTGTTTCATCACTGTTTTTTACATAGTTTTTGATGAAATATTTCATCATTAGCTTCATCGCATGTTTCATCACTGTTTTCGTAATATATTACAACATATTTTATTTTATCACTTGTTTCATCACTCGTTTCATCACTGTTTTTATGACAAATTATAATTTATTATGTCATAATAAGCTTCATCATACGAAACATCACTGTTTTCATCGGAGATTTCAACAAATTTTATTTCATCACTTGTTTCATCACATGTTTCATCACTGTTTTTTACATAGTTTTTGATGAAATAATTCATCATTAGCTTAATCGCATGTTTCATCACTGTTTTCGTAATATATTACAACATTTTTTATTTCATCACTTGTTTCATCACATGTTTCATCACTGTTTTTTACAAAGTTTTTGGTGAAATATTTCATCATTAGCTTCATCGCAGGTTTCATCACTGTTTTCGTAAGATATTACAAAAAATTTTATTTCATCACTTGTTTCATCACATGTTTCATCACTGTTTTTATCACAGTTTTTACGTTATTATTTCATCATAATCTTCATCGCACGTAACATCACTGTTTTCATCAGAGATAACAACATATATTATTTCCTCACTTGTTTCATCACATGTTTCATCACTGTTTTTATCATAGTTTTTGATAATTTTTTTCATCATTAGCTTCATCGCATGTTTCATAACTGTTTTCGTAATATATTACAACATATTTTATTTCATCACTTGTTTCATCACATGTTTCATCACTGTTTTTATCACAGTTTATAATTAATTATTTCATAATAAGCTTCATCAAAAGTAACATCACTGTTTTCATCGGAGATTTCAACAAATTTTATTTCATCACTTGTTTCATCACTTGTTACATCACTGTTTTTTACATAGTTTTTGATGAAATATTCCATCATTAGCTTCATCGCATGTTTCATCACTGTTTTCGTAATATATTACAACATATTTAATTTCATCACTTGTTTCATCACTCGTTTCATCACTGTTTTTATGACAAATTCTAATTTATCATGTCATAATAAGCTTCATCATACGAAACATCACTGTTTTCATCGGAGATTTCAACAAATTTTATTTCATCACTTGTTTCATCACATGTTTCATCACTGTTTTTTACATAGTTTTTGATGAAATAATTCATCATTAGCTTAATCGCATGTTTCATCACTGTTTTCGTAATATATTACAACATTTTTTATTTCATCACTTGTTTCATCACATGTTTCATCAATGTTTTTTACAAAGTTTTTGGTGAAATATTTCATCATTAGCTTCATCGCAGGTTTCATCACTGTTTTCGTAAGATATTACAAAAATTTTTATTTCATCACTTGTTTCATCACATGTTTCATCACTGTTTTTATCACAGTTTTTACGTTATTATTTCATCATAATCTTCATCGCACGTAACATCACTGTTTTCATCAGAGATAACAACATATATTATTTCCTCACTTGTTTCATCACATGTTTCATCACTGTTTTTATCATAGTTTTTGATAATTTTTTTCATCATTAGCTTCATCGCATGTTTCATAACTGTTTTCGTAATATATTACAACATATTTTATTTCATCACTTGTTTCATCACATGTTTCATCACTGTTTTTATCACAGTTTATAATTAATTATTTCATAATAAGCTTCATCAAAAGTAACATCACTGTTTTCATCGGAGATTTCAACAAATTTTATTTCATCACTTGTTTCATCACTTGTTTCATCACTGTTTTTTACATAGTTTTTGATGAAATATTTCATCATTAGCTTCATCGCATGTTTCATCACTGTTTTCGTAATATATTACAACATATTTAATTTCATCACTTGTTTCATCACTCGTTTCATCACTGTTTTTATGACAAATTCTAATTTATCATGTCATAATAAGCTTCATCATACGAAACATCACTGTTTTCATCGGAGATTTCAACAAATTTTATTTCATCACTTGTTTCATCACATGTTTCATCACTGTTTTTTACATAGTTTTTGATGAAATATTTCATCATTAGCTTCATCGCATGTGTCATCACTGTTTTCGTAATATATTACAACATTTTTTATTTCATCACTTGTTTCATCACTCGTTTCATCACTGTTTTTATGACAAATTATAATTTATTATGTCATAATAAGCTTCATCATACGAAACATCACTGTTTTCATCGGAGATTTCAACAAATTTTATTTCATCACTTGTTTCATCACATGTTTCATCACTGTTTTTTACATAGTTTTTGATGAAATAATTCATCATTAGCTTCATCGCATGTTTCATCACTGTTTTCGTAATATATTACAACATTTTTTATTTCATCACTTGTTTCATCACATGTTTCATCACTGTTTTTTACAAAGTTTTTGGTGAAATATTTCATCATTAGCTTCATTGCATATTTCATCACTATTTTCGTAATATATTACAACATATTTTATTTCATCACTTGTTTCATCACTCGTTTCATCACTGTTTTTATGACAAATTATAATTTATTATGTCATAATAAGCTTCATCATACGAAACATCACTGTTTTCATCGGAGATTTCAACAAATTTTATTTCATCACTTGTTTCATCACATGTTTCATCACTGTTTTTTACATAGTTTTTGATGAAATAATTCATCATTAGCTTAATCGCATGTTTCATCACTGTTTTCGTAATATATTACAACATTTTTTATTTCATCACTTGTTTCATCACATGTTTCATCACTGTTTTTTACAAAGTTTTTGGTGAAATATTTCATCATTAGCTTCATCGCAGGTTTCATCACTGTTTTCGTAAGATATTACAAAAATTTTTATTTCATCACTTGTTTCATCACATGTTTCATCACTGTTTTTATCACAGTTTTTACGTTATTTTTTCATCATAATCTTCATCGCACGTAACATCACTGTTTTCATCAGAGATAACAACATATATTATTTCCTCACTTGTTTCATCACATGTTTCATCACTGTTTTTATCATAGTTTTTGATAATTTTTTTCATCATAAGCTTCATCGCATGTTTCATAACTGTTTTCGTAATATATTACAACATATTTTATTTCATCACTTGTTTCATCACATGTTTCATCACTGTTTTTATCACAGTTTATAATAAATTATTTCATAATAAGCTTCATCAAAAGTAACATCACTGTGTTCATTGGAGATTTCAACAAATTTTATTTCATCACTTGTTTCATGACTTGTTTCATCACTGTTTTTTACATAGTTTTTGATGAAATATTTCATCATTAGCTTCATCGCATGTTTCATCACTGTTTTCGTAATATATTACAACATATTTTATTTCATCACTTGTTTCATCACTCGTTTCATCACTGTTTTTTTGACAAATTATAATTTATTATGTCATAATAAGCTTCATCATACGAAACATCACTGTTTTCATCGGAGATTTCAACAAATTTTATTTCATCACTTGTTTCATTACATGTTTCATCACTGTTTTTTACATAGTTTTTGATGAAATTATTCATCATTAGCTTAATCGCATGTTTCATCACTGTTTTCGTAATACATTACAACATTTTTTATTTCATCACTTGTTTCATCACATGTTTCATCACTGTTTTTTACAAAGTTTTTGGTGAAATATTTCATCATTAGCTTCATCGCAGGTTTCATCACTGTTTTCGTAAGATATTACAAAATTTTTTATTTCATCACTTGTTTCATCACATGTTTTATCACTGTTTTTATAACAGTTTTAACGTTATTATTTCATCATAATCTTCATCGCACGTAACATCACTGTTTTCATCTGAGATAACAACATATATTATTTCCTCACTTGTTTCATCACATGTTTCATCACTGTTTTTATCATAGTTTTTGATAATTTTTTTCATCATTAGCTTCATCGCATGTTTCATAACATTTTTCGTAATATATTACAACATATTTTATTTCATCACTTGTTTCATCACATGTTTCATCACTGTTTTTATCACAGTTTATAATTAATTATTTCATAATAAGCTTCATCAAAAGTAACATCACTGTTTTCATCGGAGATTTAAACAAATTTTATTTCATCACTTGTTTCATCACTGTTTTTTACATAGTTTTTGATGAAATATTTCATCATTAGCTTCATCGCATGTTTCATCACTGTTTTCGTAATATATTACAACATATTTTATTTCATCACTTGTTTCATCACTCGTTTCATCACTGTTTTTATGACAAATTATAATTTATTATGTCATAATAAGCTTCATCATACGAAACATCACTGTTTTCATCGGAGATTTCAACAAATTTTATTTCATCACTTGTTTCATCACATGTTTCATCACTGTTTTTTACATAGTTTTTGATGAAATATTTCATCATTAGCTTCATCGCATGTTTCATCACTGTTTTCGTAATATATTACAACATATTTTATTTCATCACTTGTTTCATCACTCGTTTCATCATTGTTTTTATGACAAATTATAATTTATTATGTCATAATAAGCTTCATCATACGAAACATCACTGTTTTCATCGGAGATTTCAACAAATTTTATTTCATCACTTGTTTCATCACATGTTTCATCACTGTTTTTTACATAGTTTTTGATGAAATAATTCATCATTAGCTTAATCGCATGTTTCATCACTGTTTTCGTAATATATTACAACATATTTTATTTCATCACTTGTTTCATCACATGTTTTATCACTGTTTTTATCACAGTTTATAATAAATTATTTCATAATAAGCTTCATCAAAAGTAACATCACTGTTTTCATCGGAGATTTCAACAAATTTTATTTCATCACTTGTTTCATCACTTGTTTCATCACTGTTTTTTACATAGTTTTTGATGAAATATTTTATCATTAGCTTCATCGCATGTTTCATCACTGTTTTCGTAATATATTACAACATTTTTTATTTCATCACTTGTTTCATCACATGTTTCATCACTGTTTTTTACAAAGTTTTTGGTGAAATATTTCATCATTAGCTTCATTGCATATTTCATCACTATTTTCGTAATATATTACAACATATTTTATTTCATCACTTGTTTCATCACTCGTTTCATCACTGTTTTTATGACAAATTATAATTTATTATGTCATAATAAGCTTCATCATACGAAACATCACTGTTTTCATCGGAGATTTCAACAAATTTTATTTCATCACTTGTTTCATCACATGTTTCATCACTGTTTTTTACATAGTTTTTGATGAAATAATTCATCATTAGCTTAATCGCATGTTTCATCACTGTTTTCGTAATATATTACAACATTTTTTATTTCATCACTTGTTTCATCACATGTTTCATCACTGTTTTTATCACAGTTTATAATTAATTATTTCATAATAAGCTTCATCAAAAGTAACATCACTGTTTTCATCGGAGATTTCAACAAATTTTATTTCATTACTTGTTTCATCACTGTTTTTTACATAGTTTTTGATGAAATATTTCATCATTAGCTTCATCGCATGTTTCATCACTGTTTTCGTAATATATTACAACATATTTTATTTTATCACTTGTTTCATCACTCGTTTCATCACTGTTTTTATGACAAATTATAATTTATTATGTCATAATAAGCTTCATCATACGAAACATCACTGTTTTCATCGGAGATTTCAACAAATTTTATTTCATCACTTGTTTCATCACATGTTTCATCACTGTTTTTTACATAGTTTTTGATGAAATAATTCATCATTAGCTTAATCGCATGTTTCATCACTGTTTTCGTAATATATTACAACATTTTTTATTTGATCACTTGTTTCATCACATGTTTCATCACTGTTTTTTACAAAGTTTTTGGTGAAATATTTCATCATTAGCTTCATCGCAGGTTTCATCACTGTTTTCGTAAGATATTACAAAAAATTTTATTTCATCACTTGTTTCATCACATGTTTCATCACTGTTTTTATCACAGTTTTTACGTTATTATTTCATCATAATCTTCATCGCACGTAACATCACTGTTTTCATCAGAGATAACAACATATATTATTTCCTCACTTGTTTCATCACATGTTTCATCACTGTTTTTATCATAGTTTTTGATAATTTTTTTCATCATTAGCTTCATCGCATGTTTCATAACTGTTTTCGTAATATATTACAACATATTTTATTTCATCACTTGTTTCATCACATGTTTCATCACTGTTTTTATCACAGTTTATAATTAATTATTTCATAATAAGCTTCATCAAAAGTAACATCACTGTTTTCATCGGAGATTTCAACAAATTTTATTTCATCACTTGTTTCATCACTTGTTACATCACTGTTTTTTACATAGTTTTTGATGAAATATTCCATCATTAGCTTCATCGCATGTTTCATCACTGTTTTCGTAATATATTACAACATATTTAATTTCATCACTTGTTTCATCACTCGTTTCATCACTGTTTTTATGACAAATTCTAATTTATCATGTCATAATAAGCTTCATCATACGAAACATCACTGTTTTCATCGGAGATTTCAACAAATTTTTTTTCATCACTTGTTTCATCACATGTTTCATCACTGTTTTTTACATAGTTTTTGATGAATTAATTCATCATTAGCTTAATCGCATGTTTCATCACTGTTTTCGTAATATATTACAACATTTTTTATTTCATCACTTGTTTCATCACATGTTTCATCACTGTTTTTTACAAAGTTTTTGGTGAAATATTTCATCATTAGCTTCATCGCAGGTTTCATCACTGTTTTCGTAAGATATTACAAAAATTTTTATTTCATCACTTGTTTCATCACATGTTTCATCACTGTTTTTATCACAGTTTTTACGTTATTATTTCATCATAATCTTCATCGCACGTAACATCACTGTTTTCATCAGAGATAACAACATATATTATTTCCTCACTTGTTTCATCACATGTTTCATCACTGTTTTTATCATAGTTTTTGATAATTTTTTTCATCATTAGCTTCATCGCATGTTTCATAACTGTTTTCGTAATATATTACAACATATTTTATTTCATCACTTGTTTCATCACATGTTTCATCACTGTTTTTATCACAGTTTATAATTAATTATTTCATAATAAGCTTCATCAAAAGTAACATCACTGTTTTCATCGGAGATTTCAACAAATTTTATTTCATCACTTGTTTCATCACTTGTTTCATCACTGTTTTTTACATAGTTTTTGATGAAATATTTCATCATTAGCTTCATCGCATGTTTCATCACTGTTTTCGTAATATATTACAACATATTTAATTTCATCACTTGTTTCATCACTCGTTTCATCACTGTTTTTATGACAAATTCTAATTTATCATGTCATAATAAGCTTCATCATACGAAACATCACTGTTTTCATCGGAGATTTCAACAAATTTTATTTCATCACTTGTTTCATCACATGTTTCATCACTGTTTTTTACATAGTTTTTGATGAAATATTTCATCATTAGCTTCATCGCATGTGTCATCACTGTTTTCGTAATATATTACAACATTTTTTATTTCATCACTTGTTTCATCACTCGTTTCATCACTGTTTTTATGACAAATTATAATTTATTATGTCATAATAAGCTTCATCATACGAAACATCACTGTTTTCATCGGAGATTTCAACAAATTTTATTTCATCACTTGTTTCATCACATGTTTCATCACTGTTTTTTACATAGTTTTTGATGAAATAATTCATCATTAGCTTAATCGCATGTTTCATCACTGTTTTCGTAATATATTACAACATATTTTATTTCATCACTTGTTTCATCACATGTTTCATCACTGTTTTTATCACAGTTTATAATTAATTATTTCATAATAAGCTTCATCAAAAGTAACATCACTGTTTTCATCGGAGATTTCAACAAATTTTATTTCATCACTTGTTTCATCACTTGTTTTATCACTGTTTTTTACATAGTTTTTGATGAAATATTTTATCATTAGCTTCATCGCATGTTTCATCACTGTTTTCGTAATATATTACAACATTTTTTATTTCATCACTTGTTTCATCACATGTTTCATCACCGTTTTTTACAAAGTTTTTGGTGAAATATTTCATCATAAGCTTCATTGCATGTTTCATCACTATTTTCGTAATATATTACAACATATTTTATTTCATCACTTGTTTCATCATACGAAACATCACTGTTTTCATCGGAGATTTCAACAAATTTTATTTCATCACTTGTTTCATCACTTGTTTCATCACTGTTTTTTACATAGTTTTTGATAAAATAATTCATCATTAGCTAAATCGCATGTTTTATCACTGTTTTCGTAATATATTTCAACATTTTTTATTTCATCACTTCTTTCATCACATGTTTCATCACTGTTTTTATCACAGTTTATACGTTATTATTTCATCATAATCTTCATCGCACGTAACATCACTGTTTTCATCAGAGATAACAACATATATTATTTCATCACTTGTTTCATCACATGTTTCATCACTGTTTTTTACATAGTTTTTGATGAAATAATTCATCATTAGCTTAATCGCATGTTTCATCACTGTTTTCGTAATATATTACAACATTTTTTATTTCATCACTTGTTTCATCACATGTTTCATCACTGTTTTTTACAAAGTTTTTGGTCAAATATTTCATCATTAGCTTGATCGCATGTTTGATAACTGTTTTCGTAATATATTACAACATATTTTATTTCATCACTTGTTTCATCACATGTTTCATCACTGTTTTTATCACAGTTTATAATTAATTATTTCATAATAAGCTTCATCAAAAGTAACATCACTGTTTTCATCGGAGATTTCAACAAATTTTATTTCATCACTTGTTTCATCACTTGTTTCATCACTGTTTTTTACATAGTTTTTGATGAAATATTTTATCATTAGCTTCATCGCATGTTTCATCACTGTTTTCGAATTATATTACAACATTTTTTATTTCATCACTTGTTTCATCACATGTTTCATCACTGTTTTTTACAAAGTTTTTGGTGAAATATTTCATCATTAGCTTTATTGCATGTTTCAGCACTATTTTCGTAATATAAAACAACATATTTTATTTCATCACTTGTTTCATCACTCGTTTCATCACTGTTTTTATGACAAATTATAATTTATTATGTCATAATAAGCTTCATCATACGAAACATCACTGTTTTCATCGGAGATTTCAACAAATTTTATTTCATCACTTGTTTCATCACATGTTTCATCACTGTTTTTTACATAGTTTTTGATGAAATTATTCATCATTAGCTTAATCGCATGTTTCATCACTGTTTTCGTAATATATTACAACATATTTTATTTCATCACTTGTTTCATCACATGTTTCATCACTGTTTTTATCACAGTTTATAATTAATTATTTCATAATAAGCTTCATCAAAAGTAACATCACTGTTTTCATCGGAGATTTCAACAAATTTTATTTCATCACTTGTTTCATCACTGTTTTTTACATAGTTTTTGATGAAATATTTCATCATTAGCTTCATCGCATGTTTCATCACTGTTTTCGTTATATATTACAACATATTTTATTTCATCACTTGTTTCATCACTCGTTTCATCACTGTTTTTATGACAAATTATAATTTATTATGTCATAATAAGCTTCATCATACGAAACATCACTGTTTTCATCGGAGATTTCAACAAATTTTATTTCATCACTTGTTTCATCACATGTTTCATCACTGTTTTTTACATAGTTTTTGATGAAATATTTCATCATTAGCTTAATCGCATGTTTCATCACTGTTTTCGTAATTTATTACAACATATTTTATTTCATCACTTGTTTCATCACTCGTTTCATCACTGTTTTTATGACAAATTATAATTTATTATGTCATAATAAGCTTCATCATACGAAACATCACTGTTTTCATCGGAGATTTCAACAAATTTTATTTCATCACTTGTTTCATCACATGTTTCATCACTGTTTTTTACATAGTTTTTGATGAAATAATTCATCATTAGCTTAATCGCATGTTTCATCACTGTTTTCGTAATATATTACAACATTTTTTATTTCATCACTTGTTTCATCACATGTTTCATCACTGTTTTTTACAAAGTTTTTGGTCAAATATTTCATCATTAGCTTGATCGCATGTTTGATAACTGTTTTCGTAATATATTACAACATATTTTATTTCATCACTTGTTTCATCACATGTTTCATCACTGTTTTTATCACAGTTTATAATTAATTATTTCATAATAAGCTTCATCAAAAGTAACATCACTGTTTTCATCGGAGATTTCAACAAATTTTATTTCATCACTTGTTTCATCACTTGTTTCATCACTGTTTTTTACATAGTTTTTGATGAAATATTTTATCATTAGCTTCATCGCATGTTTCATCACTGTTTTCGAATTATATTACAACATTTTTTATTTCATCACTTGTTTCATCACATGTTTCATCACTGTTTTTTACAAAGTTTTTGGTGAAATATTTCATCATTAGCTTCATTGCATGTTTCATCACTATTTTCGTAATATATTACAACATATTTTATTTCATCACTTGTTTCATCACTCGTTTCATCACTGTTTTTATGACAAATTATAATTTATTATGTCATAATAAGCTTCATCATACGAAACATCACTGTTTTCATCGGAGATTTCAACAAATTTTATTTCATCACTTGTTTCATCACATGTTTCATCACTGTTTTTTACATAGTTTTTGATGAAATATTTCATCATTAGCTTCATCGCATGTTTCATCACTGTTTTCGTAATATATTACAACATTTTTTATTTCATCACTTGTTTCATCACATGTTTCATCACTGTTTTTTACAAAGTTTTTGATGAAATATTTCATCATTAGCTTCATCGCATGTTTCAGCACTGTTTTCGTAATATATTACAACATTTTTTATTTCATCACTTGTTTCATCACATGTTTCATCACTGTTTTTTACAAAGTTTTTGGTGAAATATTTCATCATCAGCTTCATTGCATGTTTCAGCACTATTTTCGTAATATATTACAACATATTTTATTTCATCACTTGTTTCATCACTCGTTTCATCACTGTTTTTATGACAAATTATAATTTATTATGTCATAATAAGCTTCATCATACGAAACATCACTGTTTTCATCGGAGATTTCAACAAATTTTATTTCATCACTTGTTTCATCACATGTTTCATCACTGTTTTTTACATAGTTTTTGATGAAATTATTCATCATTAGCTTAATCGCACGTAACATCACTGTTTTCATCAGAGATAACAACATATATTATTTCATCACTTGTTTCATCACAAGTTTCATCACTGTTTTTATCATAGTTTTTGATGATTTTTTTCATCACTAGCTTCATCGCATGTTTCATAACTGTTTTCGTAATATATTACAACATATTTTATTTCATCACTTGTTTCATCACATGTTTCATCACTGTTTTTATCACAGTTTATAATTAATTATTTCATAATAAGCTTCATCAAAAGTAACATCACTGTTTTCATCGGAGATTTCAACAAATTTTATTTCATCACTTGTTTCATCACTTGTTTCATCACTGTTTTTTACATAGTTTTTGATGAAATATTTTATCATTAGCTTCATCGCATGTTTCATCACTGTTTTCGAATTATATTACAACATTTTTTATTTCATCACTTGTTTCATCACATGTTTCATCACTGTTTTTTACAAAGTTTTTGGTGAAATATTTCATCATTAGCTTTATTGCATGTTTCAGCACTATTTTCGTAATATAAAACAACATATTTTATTTCATCACTTGTTTCATCACTCGTTTCATCACTGTTTTTATGACAAATTATAATTTATTATGTCATAATAAGCTTCATCATACGAAACATCACTGTTTTCATCGGAGATTTCAACAAATTTTATTTCATCACTTGTTTCATCACATGTTTCATCACTGTTTTTTACATAGTTTTTGATGAAATTATTCATCATTAGCTTAATCGCATGTTTCATCACTGTTTTCGTTATATATTACAACATATTTTATTTCATCACTTGTTTCATCACATGTTTCATCACTGTTTTTATCACAGTTTATAATTAATTATTTCATAATAAGCTTCATCAAAAGTAACATCACTGTTTTCATCGGAGATTTCAACAAATTTTATTTCATCACTTGTTTCATCACTGTTTTTTACATAGTTTTTGATGAAATATTTCATCATTAGCTTCATCGCATGTTTCATCACTGTTTTCGTTATATATTACAACATATTTTATTTCATCACTTGTTTCATCACTCGTTTCATCACTGTTTTTATGACAAATTATAATTTATTATGTCATAATAAGCTTCATCATACGAAACATCACTGTTTTCATCGGAGATTTCAACAAATTTTATTTCATCACTTGTTTCATCACATGTTTCATCACTGTTTTTTACATAGTTTTTGATGAAATATTTCATCATTAGCTTAATCGCATGTTTCATCACTGTTTTCGTAATATATTACAACATATTTTATTTCATCACTTGTTTCATCACTCGTTTCATCACTGTTTTTATGACAAATTATAATTTATTATGTCATAATAAGCTTCATCATACGAAACATCACTGTTTTCATCGGAGATTTCAACAAATTTTATTTCATCACTTGTTTCATCACATGTTTCATCACTGTTTTTTACATAGTTTTTGATGAAATAATTCATCATTAGCTTAATCGCATGTTTCATCACTGTTTTCGTAATATATTACAACATTTTTTATTTCATCACTTGTTTCATCACATGTTTCATCACTGTTTTTTACAAAGTTTTTGGTCAAATATTTCATCATTAGCTTGATCGCATGTTTGATAACTGTTTTCGTAATATATTACAACATATTTTATTTCATCACTTGTTTCATCACATGTTTCATCACTGTTTTTATCACAGTTTATAATTAATTATTTCATAATAAGCTTCATCAAAAGTAACATCACTGTTTTCATCGGAGATTTCAACAAATTTTATTTCATCACTTGTTTCATCACTTGTTTCATCACTGTTTTTTACATAGTTTTTGATGAAATATTTTATCATTAGCTTCATCGCATGTTTCATCACTGTTTTCGAATTATATTACAACATTTTTTATTTCATCACTTGTTTCATCACATGTTTCATCACTGTTTTTTACAAAGTTTTTGGTGAAATATTTCATCATTAGCTTCATTGCATGTTTCATCACTATTTTCGTAATATATTACAACATATTTTATTTCATCACTTGTTTCATCACTCGTTTCATCACTGTTTTTATGACAAATTATAATTTATTATGTCATAATAAGCTTCATCATACGAAACATCACTGTTTTCATCGGAGATTTCAACAAATTTTATTTCATCACTTGTTTCATCACATGTTTCATCACTGTTTTTTACATAGTTTTTGATGAAATATTTCATCATTAGCTTCATCGCATGTTTCATCACTGTTTCCGTAATATATTACAACATTTTTTATTTCATCACTTGTTTCATCACATGTTTCATCACTGTTTTTTACAAAGTTTTTGATGAAATATTTCATCATTAGCTTCATCGCATGTTTCAGCACTGTTTTCGTAATATATTACAACATTTTTTATTTCATCACTTGTTTCATCACATGTTTCATCACTGTTTTTTACAAAGTTTTTGGTGAAATATTTCATCATCAGCTTCATTGCATGTTTCAGCACTATTTTCGTAATATATTACAACATATTTTATTTCATCACTTGTTTCATCACTCGTTTTATCACTGTTTTTATGACAAATTATAATTTATTATGTCATAATAAGCTTCATCATACGAAACATCACTGTTTTCATCGGAGATTTCAACAAATTTTATTTCATCACTTGTTTCATCACATGTTTCATCACTGTTTTTTACATAGTTTTTGATGAAATTATTCATCATTAGCTTAATCGCACGTAACATCACTGTTTTCATCAGAGATAACAACATATATTATTTCATCACTTGTTTCATCACAAGTTTCATCACTGTTTTTATCATAGTTTTTGATGATTTTTTTCATCACTAGCTTCATCGCATGTTTCATAACTGTTTTCGTAATATATTACAACATATTTTATTTCATCACTTGTTTCATCACATGTTTCATCACTGTTTTTATCACAGTTTATAATAAATTATTTCATAATAAGCTTCATCAAAAGTAACATCACTGTTTTCATCGGAGATTTCAATAAATTTTATTTCATCACTTGTTTCATCACTTGTTTCATCACTGTTTTTTACATAGTTTTTGATGAAATATTTCATCATTAGCTTCATCGCATGTTTCATCACTGTTTTCGTAATATATTACAACATTTTTTATTTCATCACTTGTTTCATCACATGTTTCATCACTGTTTTTACAAAGTTTTTGGTGAAATATTTCATCATTAGCTTCATTGCATGTTTCATCACTATTTTCGTAATATATTACAACATATTTTATTTCCGCACTTGTTTCATCACTCGTTTCATCACTGTTTTTATGACTTATAATAATTTCTTATGTCATAATAAGCTTCATCATACGAAACATCACTGTTTTCATCGGAGATTTCAACAAATTTTATTTTATCACTTGTTTCATCACATGTTTCATCACTGTTTTTTACATAGTTTTTGATGAAATAATTCATCATTAGCTTAATCGCATGTTTCATCACTGTTTTCGTAATATATTACAACATTTTTTATTTCATCACTTGTTTCATCACATGTTTCATCACTGTTTTTACAAAGTTTTTGGTGAAATATTTCATCATTAGCTTCATTGCATGTTTCATCACTATTTTCGTAATATATTACAACATATTTTATTTCCGCACTTGTTTCATCACTCGTTTCATCACTGTTTTTATGACTTATAATAATTTCTTATGTCATAATAAGCTTCATCATACGAAACATCACTGTTTTCATCGGAGATTTCAACAAATTTTATTTTATCACTTGTTTCATCACATGTTTCATCACTGTTTTTTACATAGTTTTTGATGAAATAATTCATCATTAGCTTAATCGCACGTAACATCACTGTTTTCATCAGAGATAACAACATATATTATTTCATCACTTGTTTCATCACATGTTTCATCACTGTTTTTATCATAGTTTTTGATGATTTTTTTCATCATTAGCTTCATCGCATGTTTCATAACTATTTTCGTAATATATAACCACATATTTTATTTCATCACTTGTTTCATCACATGTTTCATCACTGTTTTTATCACAGTTTATAATTAATTATTTCATAATAAGCTTCATCAAAAGTAACATCACTGTTTTAATCGGAGATTTCAACAAATTTTATTTCATCACTTGTTTCATCACATGTTTCATCACCGTATTTTACATAGTTTTTGATGAAATAATTCATCATTAGCTTAATCGCATGTTTCATCACTGTTTTCGTAATATATTACAACATTTTTAATTTCATCACTTGTTTCATCACATGTTTCATCACTGTTTTTTACATAGTTTTTGATGAAATAATTCATCATTAGCTTAATCGCATGTTTCATCACTGTTTTCGTAATATATTACAACATTTTTTATTTCATCACTTGTTTCATCACATGTTTTATCACTGTTTTTTACAAAGTTTTTGGTGAAATATTTCATCATTAGCTTCATCACAGGTTTCATCACTGTTTTCGTAAGATATTACAACATTTTTTATTTCATCACTTGTTTCATCACATGTTTCATCACTGTTTTTATCACAGTTTATACGTTATTATTTCATCATAATCTTCATCGCACGTAACATCACTGTTTTCATCGGAGATTTCAACAAATTTTATTTCATCACTTGTTTCATCACATGTTTCATCACTGTTTTTTACATAGTTTTTGATGAAATAATTCATCATTAGCGTAATCGCATGTTTCATCACTGTTTTCGTTATATATTACAACATTTTTTATTTCATCACTTGTTTCATCACATGTTTCATCACTGTTTTTTACAAAGTTTTTGGTGAAATATTTCATCATTAGCTTCATCGCAGGTTTCATCACTGTTTTCGTAAGATATTACAACCTTTTTTATTTCATCACTTGTTTCATCACATGTTTCATCACTGTTTTTATCACAGTTTATAATTAATTATTTCATAATAAGCTTCATCAAAAGTAACATCACTGTTTTCATCGGAGATTTCAACAAATTTTATTTCATCACTTGTTTCATCACTTGTTTCATCACTGTTTTTTACATAGTTTTTGATGAAATATTTCTTCATTAGCTTCATCGCATGTTTCATCACTGTTTTCGTAATATATTACAACATTTTTTATTTCATCACTTGTTTTATCACATGTTTCATCACTGTTTTTTACAAAGTTTTTGGTGAAATATTTCATCATTAGCTTCATTGCATGTTTCATCACTGTTTTCGTAATATATAACAACATTTTTTATTTCATCACTTGTTTCATCACATGTTTCATCACTGTTTTTTACAAAGTTTTTGGTGAAATATTTCATTATTTGCATCATTGCATGTTTCATCACTATTTTCGTAATATATTACAACATATTTTATTTCATCACTTGTTTCATCACTCGTTTCATCACTGTTTTTATGACAAATTATAATTTATTATGTCATAATAAGCTTCATCATACGAAACATCACTGTTTTCATCGGAGATTTCAACAAATTTTATTTCATCACTTGTTTCATCACATGTTTCATCACTGTTTTTTACATAGTTTTTGATGAAATATTTCATCATTTGCTTCATCGCATGTTTCATCACTGTTTTCGTAATATATTACAACATTTTTTATTTCATCACTTGTTTCATCACATGTTTCATCACTGTTTTTTACAAAGTTTTTGGTGAAATATTTCATCATTAGCTTCATTGCATGTTTCATCAATATTTTTGTAATATATTACAACATATTTTATTTCATCACTTGTTTCATCACTCGTTTCATCACTGTTTTTATGACAAATTATAATTTATTATGTCATAATAAGCTTCATCATACGAAACATCACTGTTTTCATCGGAGATTTCAACAAATTTTATTTCATCACTTGTTTCATCACATGTTTCATCACTGTTTTTTACATAGTTTTTGATGAAATAATTCATCATTAGCTTCATCGCATGTTTCATCACTGTTTTCGTAATATATTACAACATTTTTTATTTCATCACTTGTTTCATCACATGTTTCATCACTTTTTTTTACAAAGTTTTTGGTGAAATATTTCATCATTAGCTTCATCGCAGGTTTCATCACTGTTTTCGTAAGATATTACAACATTTTTTATTTCATCACTTGTTTCATCACATGTTTCATCACTGTTTTTATCACAGTTTATAATTAATTATTTCATAATAAGCTTTATCAAAAGTAACATCACTGTTTTCATCGGAGATTTCAACAAATTTTATTTCATCACTTGTTTCATCACTCGTTTCATCACTGTTTTTATGACAAATTATAATTTATTATGTCATAATAAGCTTCAACATACGAAACATCACTGTTTTCATCGGAGAATTCAACAAATTTTATTTCATCACTTGTTTCATCACATGTTTCATAACTGTTTTTTTATATAGTTTTTGATGAAATAATTCATCATTAGCTTAATCGCATGTTTCATCACTGTTTTCGTAATATATTACAACATTTTTTATTTCATCACTTGTTTCATCACATGTTTCATCACTGTTTTTTACAAAGTTTTTGGTGAAATATTTCATCATTAGCTTCATCGCAGGTTTCATCACTGTTTTCGTAAGATATTACAAAAAAATTTATTTCATCACTTGTTTCATCACATGTTTCATCACTGTTTTTATCACAGTTTATACGTTATAATTTCATCATAATCTTCATCGCACGTAACATCACTGTTTTCATCAGAGATAACAACAAATATTATTTCCTCACTTGTTTCATCACATGTTTCATCACTGTTTTTTACATAGTTTTTGATGAAATAATTCATCATTAGCTTAATCACATGTTTCATCACTGTTTTCGTAATATATTACAACATTTTTTAGTTCATCACTTGTTTCATCACATGTTTCATCACTGTTTTTTACAAAGTTTTGGGTGAAATATTTCATCATTAGCTTCATTGCATGTTTCATCACTATTTTCGTAATATATTACAACATATTTTATTTTATCACTTGTTACATCACTCGTTTCATCACTGTTTTTATGACAAATTATAATTTATTATGTCATAATAAGCTTCATCATACGAAACATCACTGTTTTCATCGGAGATTTCAACAAATTTTATTTCATCACTTGTTTCATCACATGTTTCATCACTTTTTTTTACATAGTTTTTGATGAAATAATTCATCATTAGCTTAATCGCATGTTTCATCACGGTTTTCGTAATATATTACAACATTTTTTATTTTATCACTTGTTTCATCACATGTTTCATCACTGTTTTTTACAAAGTTTTTGGTGAAATATTTCATCATTAGCTTCATCGCAGGTTTCATCACTGTTTTCGTAAGATATAACAACAACATTTTTTATTTCATCACTTGTTTCATCACATGTTTCATCACTGTTTTTATCACAGTTTACAATAAATTATTTCATAATAAGCTTCATCAAAAGTAACATCACTGTTTTCATCGGAGATTTCAACAAATTTTATTTCATCACTTGTTTCATCACTGTTTTTTTCATAGTTTTTGATGAAATATTTCATCATTAGCTTCATCGCATGTTTCATCACTGTTTTCGTAATATATTACAACATTTTTTATTTCATCACTTGTTTCATCACATGTTTCATCACTGTTTTTTACAAAGTTTTTGGTGAAATATTTCATCATTAGCTTCATTGCATGTTTCATCAATATTTTTGTAATATATTACAACATATTTTATTTCATCACTTGTTTCATCACTCGTTTCATCACTGTTTTTATGACAAATTATAATTTATTATGTCATAATAAGCTTCATCATACGAAACATCACTGTTTTCATCAGAGATAACAACATATATTATTTCATCACTTGTTTCATCACATGTTTCATCACTGTTTTTATCATAGTTTTTGATGATTTTTTTCATCATTAGCGTCATCGCATGTTTCATAACTATTTTCGTAATATATTACAACATATTTTATTTCATCACTTGTTTCATCACATGTTTCATCACTGTTTTTATCACAGTTTATTATTAATTATTTCATAATAAGCTTCATCAAAAGTAACATCACTGTTTTCATCGGAGATTTCAACAAATTTTTTTTCATCACTTGTTTCATCACATGTTTCATCACCGTATTTTACATAGTTTTTGATGAAATAATTCATCATTAGCTTAATCGCATGTTTCATCACTGTTTTCGTAATATATTACAACATTTTTTATTTCATCACTTGTTTCATTACATGTTTCATCACTGTTTTTTACAAAGTTTTTGGTGAAATATTTCATCATTAGCTTCATCGCAGGTTTCATCACTGTTTTCGTAAGATATTACAATATTTTTTATTTCATCACTTGTTTCATCACATGTTTCATCACTGTTCTTATCACAGTTTATACGTTATTATTTCATCATAATCTTCATCGCACGTAACATCACTGTTTTCATCAGAGATAACAACATATATTATTTCATCACTTGTTTTATCACATGTTTCATCACTGTTTTTATCATAGTTTTTGATGATTTTTTTCATCATTAGCTTCATCGCATGTTTCATAACTGTTTTCGTAATATATTACAACATATTTTATTTCATCACTTGTTCATCACATGTTTCATCACTGTTTTTATCACAGTTTATAATTATTTATTTCATAATAAGCTTCATCAAAAGTAACATCACTGTTTTCATCGGAGATTTCAACAAATTTTATTTCATCACTTGTTTCATCACTGTTTTTTACATAGTTTTTGATGAAATATTTCATCATTAGCTTCATCGCATGTTTCATCACTGTTTTCGTAATATGTTACAACATTTTTTATTTCATCACTTGTTTCATCACATGTTTCATCACTGTTTTTTACAAAGTTTTTGGTGAAATATTTCATCATTAGCTTCATTGCATGTTTCATCACTATTTTCGTAATATATTACAACATATTTTATTTCATCACTTGTTTCATCACTGTGTTTTACATAGTTTTTGATGAAATATTTCATCATTAGCTTCATTGCATGTTTCATCACTGTTTTCGTAATATATTACAACATATTTTATTTCATCACTTGTTTCATCACTCGTTTCATCACTGTTTTTATGACAAATTATAATTTATTATGTCATAATAAGCTTCATCATACGAAACATCACTGTGTTCATCGGAGATTTCAACAAATTTTATTTCATCACTTGTTTCATCACATGTTTCATCACTGTTTTTTTACATAGTTTTTGATGAAATAATTCATCATTAGCTTAATCGCATGTTTCATCACTGTTTTCGTAATATATTACAACATTTTTTATTTCATCACTTGTTTCATCACATGTTTCATCACTGTTTTTTACAAAGTTTTTGGTGAAATATTTCATCATTAGCTTCATCGCAGGTTTCATCACTGTTTTCGTAATATATTACAACATTTTTTATTTCATCACTTGTTTCATCACATGTTTCATCACTGTTTTTTACAAAGTTTTTGGTGAAATATTTCATCATTAGCTTCATCGCAGGTTTCATCACTGTTTTCGTAAGATATTACAAAAATTTTTATTTCATCACTTGTTTCATCACATGTTTCATCACTGTTTTTATCACAGTTTTTACGTTATTATTTCATCATAATCTTCATCGCACGTAACATCACTGTTTTCATCAGAGATAACAACATATATTATTTCCTCACTTGTTTCATCACATGTTTCATCACTGTTTTTATCATAGTTTTTGATAATTTTTTTCATCATTAGCTTCATCGCATGTTTCATAACTGTTTTCGTAATATATTACAACATATTTTATTTCATCACTTGTTTCATCACATGTTTCATCACTGTTTTTATCACAGTTTATAATTAATTATTTCATAATAAGCTTCATCAAAAGTAACATCACTGTTTTCATCGGAGATTTCAACAAATTTTATTTCATCACTTGTTTCATCACTTGTTTCATCACTGTTTTTTACATAGTTTTTGATGAAATATTTCATCATTAGCTTCATCGCATGTTTCATCACTGTTTTCGTAATATATTACAACATATTTAATTTCATCACTTGTTTCATCACTCGTTTCATCACTGTTTTTATGACAAATTCTAATTTATCATGTCATAATAAGCTTCATTATACGAAACATCACTGTTTTCATCGGAGATTTCAACATATTTTATTTCATCACTTGTTTCACCACTTGTTTCATCACTGTTTTTTACATAGTTTTTGATGAAATATTTCATCATTAGCTTTATTGCATGTTTCAGCACTATTTTCGTAATATAAAACAACATTTTTTATTTCATCACTTGTTTCATCACATGTTTCATCACTGTTTTTATCACAGTTTATAATTAATTATTTCATAATAAGCTTCATCAAAAGTAACATCACTGTTTTCATCGGAGATTTCAACAAATTTTATTTCATCACTTGTTTCATCACATGTTTCATCACTGTTTTTTACATAGTTTTTGATGAAATAATTCATCATTAGCTTAATCGCATGTTTCATCACTGTTTTCGTAATATATTACAACATATTTTATTTCATCACTTGTTTCATCACATGTTTCATCACTGTTTTTATCACAGTTTATAATTAATTATTTCATAATAAGCTTCATCAAAAGTAACATCACTGTTTTCATCGGAGATTTCAACAAATTTTATTTCATCACTTGTTTCATCACTTGTTTTATCACTGTTTTTTACATAGTTTTTGATGAAATATTTTATCATTAGCTTCATCGCATGTTTCATCACTGTTTTCGTAATATATTACAACATTTTTTATTTCATCACTTGTTTCATCACATGTTTCATCACCGTTTTTTACAAAGTTTTTGGTGAAATATTTCATCATTAGCTTCATTGCATGTTTCATCACTATTTTCGTAATATATTACAACATATTTTATTTCATCACTTGTTTCATCACTCGTTTCATCACTGTTTTTATGACAAATTATAATTTATTATGTCATAATAAGCTTCATCATACGAAACATCACTGTTTTCATCGGAGATTTCAACAAATTTTATTTCATCACTTGTTTCATCACATGTTTCATCACTGTTTTTTACATAGTTTTTGATGAAATTATTCATCATTAGCTTAATCGCATGTTTCGTCACTGTTTTCGTAATATATTACAACATTTTTTATTTCATCACTTGTTTCATCACATGTTTCATCATCGTTTTTTACAAAGTTTTTGGTGAAATATTTCATCATTAGCTTCATCGCAGGTTTCATCACTGTTTGCGTAAGATATTACAACATTTTTTATTTCATCACGTGTTTCATCACATGTTTCATCACTGATTTTATCACAGTTTATAATTAATTATTTCATAATAAGCTTCATCAAAAGTAACATCACTGTTTTCATCGGAGATTTCAACAAATTTTATTTCATCACTTGTTTCATCACTGTTTTTTACATAGTTTTTGATAAAATAATTCATCATTAGCTAAATCGCATGTTTTATCACTGTTTTCGTAATATATTTCAACATTTTTTATTTCATCACTTCTTTCATCACATGTTTCATCACTGTTTTTATCACAGTTTATACGTTATTATTTCATCATAATCTTCATCGCACGTAACATCACTGTTTTCATCAGAGATAACAACATATATTATTTCATCACTTGTTTCATCACATGTTTCATCACTGTTTTTATCATAGTTTTTGATGATTTTTTTCATCATAAGCTTCATCGCATGTTTCATAACTGTTTTCGTAATATATTACAACATATTTTATTTCATCACTTGTTTCATCACATGTTTCATCACTGTTTTTATCACAGTTTATAATTAATTATTTCATAATAAGCTCATCAAAAGTAACATCACTGTTTTCATCGGAGATTTCAACATATTTTATTTCATCACTTGTTTCACCACTTGTTTCATCACTGTTTTTTACTTAGTTTTTGATGAAATATTTCATCATTAGCTTTATTGCATGTTTCAGCACTATTTTCGTAATATAAAACAACATTTTTTATTTCATCACTTGTTTCATCACATGTTTCATCACTGTTTTTATCACAGTTTATAATTAATTATTTCATAATAAGCTTCATCAAAAGTAACATCACTGTTTTCATCGGAGATTTCAACAAATTTTATTTCATCACTTGTTTCATCACTGTTTTTTACATAGTTTTTGATGAAATATTTCATCATTAGCTTCATCGCATGTTTCATCACTGTTTTCGTAATATATTACAACATATTTTATTTCATCACTTGTTTCATCACTCGTTTCATCACTGTTTTTATGACAAATTATAATTTATTATGTCATAATAAGCTTCATCATACGAAACATCACTGTTTTCATCGGAGATTTCAACAAATTTTATTTCATCACTTGTTTCATCACATGTTTCATCACTGTTTTTTACATAGTTTTTGATGAAATATTTCATCATTAGCTTAATCGCATGTTTCATCACTGTTTTCGTAATATATTACAACATATTTTATTTCATCACTTGTTTCATCACTCGTTTCATCACTGTTTTTATGACAAATTATAATTTATTATGTCAAAATAAGCTTCATCATACGAAATATCACTGTTTTCATCGGAGATTTCAACAAATTTTATTTCATCACTTGTTTCATCACATGTTTCATCACTGTTTTTTACATAGTTTTTGATGAAATAATTCATCATTAGCTTAATCGCATGTTTCATCACTGTTTTCGTAATATATTACAACATTTTTTATTTCATCACTTGTTTCATCACATGTTTCATCACTGTTTTTTACAAAGTTTTTGGTCAAATATTTCATCATTAGCTTGATCGCATGTTTGATAACTGTTTTCGTAATATATTACAACATATTTTATTTCATCACTTGTTTCATCACATGTTTCGTCACTGTTTTTATCACAGTTTATAATTAATTATTTCATAATAAGCTTCATCAAAAGTAACATCACTGTTTTCATCGGAGATTTCAACAAATTTTATTTCATCACTTGTTTCATCACTTGTTTCATCACGGTTTTTTACATAGTTTTTGATGAAATATTTTATCATTAGCTTCATCGCATGTTTCATCACTGTTTTCGAATTATATTACAACATTTTTTATTTCATCACTTGTTTCATCACATGTTTCATCACTGTTTTTTACAAAGTTTTTGGTGAAATATTTCATCATTAGCTTCATTGCATGTTTCATCACTATTTTCGTAATATATTACAACATATTTTATTTCATCACTTGTTTCATCACTCGTTTCATCACTGTTTTTATGACAAATTATAATTTATTATGTCATAATAAGCTTCATCATACGAAACATCACTGTTTTCATCGGAGATTTCAACAAATTTTATTTCATCACTTGTTTCATCACATGTTTCATCACTGTTTTTTACATAGTTTTTGATGAAATATTTCATCATTAGCTTCATTGCATGTTTCATCACTGTTTTCGTAATATATTACAACATTTTTTATTTCATCACTTGTTTCATCACATGTTTCATCACTGTTTTTTACAAAGTTTTTGATGAAATATTTGATCATTAGCTTCATCGCATGTTTCAGCACTGTTTTCGTAATATATTACAACATTTTTTATTTCATCACTTGTTTCATCACATGTTTCATCACTGTTTTTTACAAAGTTTTTGGTGAAATATTTCATCATCAGCTTCATTGCATGTTTCAGCACTATTTTCGTAATATATTACAACATATTTTATTTCATCACTTGTTTCATCACTCGTTTCATCACTGTTTTTATGACAAATTATAATTTATTATGTCATAATAAGCTTCATCATACGAAATATCACTGTTTTCATCGGAGATTTCAACAAATTTTATTTCATCACTTGTTCTATCACATGTTTCATCACTGTTTTTTACATAGTTTTTGATGAAATTATTCATCATTAGCTTAATCGCACGTAACATCACTGTTTTCATCAGAGATAACAACATTTATTATTTCATCACTTGTTTCATCACAAGTTTCATCACTGTTTTTATCATAGTTTTTGATGATTTTTTTCATCACTAGCTTCATCGCATGTTTCATAACTGTTTTCGTAATATATTACAACATATTTTATTTCATCACTTGTTTCATCACATGTTTCATCACTGTTTTTATCACAGTTTATAATAAATTATTTCATAATAAGCTTCATCAAAAGTAACATCACTGTTTTCATCGGAGATTTCAATAAATTTTATTTCATCACTTGTTTCATCACTCGTTTCATCACTGTTTTTTACATAGTTTTTGATGAAATATTTCATCATTAGCTTCATCGCATGTTTCATCACTGTTTTCGTAATATATTACAACATTTTTTATTTCATCACTTGTTTCATCACATGTTTCATCACTGTTTTTACAAAGTTTTTGGTGAAATATTTCATCATTAGCTTCATTGCATGTTTCATCACTATTTTCGTAATATATTACAACATATTTTATTTCCGCACTTGTTTCATCACTCGTTTCATCACTGTTTTTATGACTTATAATAATTTCTTATGTCATAATAAGCTTCATCATACGAAATATCACGGTTTTCATCGGAGATTTCAACATATTTTATTTCATCACTTGTTTCATCACATGTTTCATCACTGTTTTTTACATAGTTTTTGATGAAATTATTCATCATTAGCTTAATCGCATGTTTCATCACTGTTTTCGTAATATATTACAACATTTTTTATTTCATCACTTGTTTCATCACATGTTTCATCACTGTTTTTATGACAAATTATAATTTATTATGTCATAATAAGCTTCATCATACGAAACATCACTGTTTTCATCGGAGATTTCAACAAATTTTATTTCATCCTTTGTTTCATCACTTGTTTCATCACTTGTTTCATCACTTGTTTCATCACTTGTTTCATCACTGTTTTTAACATAGTTTTTGATAAAATAATTCATCATTAGCTTAATCGCATGTTTTATCACTGTTTTCGTAATATATTTCAACATTTTTTATTTCATCACTTGTTTCATCACATGTTTCATCACTGTTTTTATCACAGTTTATGCGTTATTATTTCATCATAATCTTCATCGCACGTAACATCACTGTTTTCATAAGAGATAACAACATATATTATTTCATCACTTGTTTCATCACATGTTTCATCACTGTTTTTATCATAGTTTTTGATGATTTTTTTCATCATAAGCTTCATCGCATGTTTCATAACTGTTTTCGTAATATATTACAACATATTTTATTTCATCACTTGTTTCATCACATGTTTCATCACTGTTTTTATCACAGTTTATAATTAATTATTTCATAATAAGCTTCATCAAAAGTAACATCACTGTTTTCATCGGAGATTTCAACATATTTTATTTCATCACTTGTTTCACCACTTGTTTCATCACTGTTTTTTACATAGTTTTTGATGAAATATTTCATCATTAGCTTCATCGCATGTTTCATCACTGTTTTCGTAATAAATAACAACATTTTTTATTTCATCACTTGTTTCATCACATGTTTCATCACTGTTTTTTACAAAGTTTTTGGTGAAATATTTCATCATTAGCTTTATTGCATGTTTCAGCACTATTTTCGTAATAGATTACAACATATTTTATTTCATCACTTGTTTCATCACTCGTTTCATCACTGTTTTTATGACAAATTATAATTTATTATGTCATAATAAGCTTCATCATACGAAACATCACTGTTTTCATCGGAGATTTCAACAAATTTTATTTCATCACTTGTTTCATCACTGTTTTTTACATAGTTTTTGATGAAATATTTCATCATAAGCTTCATCGCATGTTTCATCACTGTTTTCGTAATATATTACAACATTTTTTATTTCATCACTTGTTTCATCACATGTTTCATCACTGTTTTTTACAATGTTTTTGGTGAAATATTTCATCATTTGCTTCATTGCATGTTTCATCACTATTTTCGTAATATATAATTCAACATATTTTATTTCATCACTTGTTTCATCACTCGTTTCATCACTGTTTTTATGACAAATTATAATTTATTATGTCATAATAAGCTTCATCATACGTAACATCACTGTTTTCATCGGAGATTTCAACAAATTTTATTTCATCACTTGTTTCATCACATGTTTCATCACTGTTTTTTACAAAGTTTTTGATGAAATTATTCATCATTAGCTTAATCGCATGTTTCATCACTGTTTTCGTAATATATTACAACATATTTTATTTCATCACTTGTTTCATCACATGTTTCATCACTGTTTTTATCACAGTTTATAATAAATTATTTCATAATAAGCTTCATCAAAAGTAACATCACTGTTTTCATCGGAGATTTCAATAAATTTTATTTCATCACTTGTTTCATCACTCGTTTCATCACTGTTTTTTACATAGTTTTTGATGAAATATTTCATCATTAGCTTCATCGCATGTTTCATCACTGTTTTCGTAATAAATTACAACATTTTTTATTTCATCACTTGTTTCATCACATGTTTCATCACTGTTTTTACAAAGTTTTTGGTGAAATATTTCATCATTAGCTTCATTGCATGTTTCATCACTATTTTCGTAATATATTACAACATATTTTATTTCCGCACTTGTTTCATCACTCGTTTCATCACTGTTTTTATGACTTATAATAATTTCTTATGTCATAATAAGCTTCATCATACGAAATATCACGGTTTTCATCGGAGATTTCAACATATTTTATTTCATCACTTGTTTCATCACATGTTTCATCACTGTTTTTTACATAGTTTTTGATGAAATTATTCATCATTAGCTTAATCGCATGTTTCATCACTGTTTTCGTAATATATTACAACATATTTTATTTCATCACTTGTTTCATCACATGTTTCATCACTGTTTTTATGACAAATTATAATTTATTATGTCATAATAAGCTTCATCATACGAAACATCACTGTTTTCATCGGAGATTTCAACAAATTTTATTTCATCCTTTGTTTCATCACTTGTTTCATCACTTGTTTCATCACTTGTTTCATCACTTGTTTCATCACTGTTTTTTACATAGTTTTTGATAAAATAATTCATCATTAGCTTAATCGCATGTTTTATCACTGTTTTCGTAATATATTTCAACATTTTTTATTTCATCACTTGTTTCATCACATGTTTCATCACTGTTTTTATCACAGTTTATGCGTTATTATTTCATCATAATCTTCATCGCACGTAACATCACTGTTTTCATAAGAGATAACAACATATATTATTTCATCACTTGTTTCATCACATGTTTCATCACTGTTTTTATCATAGTTTTTGATGATTTTTTTCATCATAAGCTTCATCGCATGTTTCATAACTGTTTTCGTAATATATTACAACATATTTTATTTCATCACTTGTTTCATCACATGTTTCATCACTGTTTTTATCACAGTTTATAATTAATTATTTCATAATAAGCTTCATCAAAAGTAACATCACTGTTTTCATCGGAGATTTCAACATATTTTATTTCATCACTTGTTTCACCACTTGTTTCATCACTGTTTTTTACATAGTTTTTGATGAAATATTTCATCATTAGCTTCATCGCATGTTTCATCACTGTTTTCGTAATAAATAACAACATTTTTTATTTCATCACTTGTTTCATCACATGTTTCATCACTGTTTTTTACAAAGTTTTTGGTGAAATATTTCATCATTAGCTTTATTGCATGTTTCAGCACTATTTTCGTAATAGATTACAACATATTTTATTTCATCACTTGTTTCATCACTCGTTTCTTCACTGTTTTTATGACAAATTATAATTTATTATGTCATAATAAGCTTCATCATACGAAACATCACTGTTTTCATCGGAGATTTCAACAAATTTTATTTCATCACTTGTTTCATCACATGTTTCATCACTGTTTTTTACAAAGTTTTTGATGAAATTATTCATCATTAGCTTAATCGCATGTTTCATCACTGTTTTCGTAATATATTACAACATATTTTATTTCATCACTTGTTTCATCACATGTTTCATCACTGTTTTTATCACAGTTTATAATTAATTATTTCATAATAAGCTTCATCAAAAGTAACATCACTGTTTTCATCGGAGATTTCAACATATTTTATTTCATCACTTGTTTCACCACTTGTTTCATCACTGTTTTTTACGTAGTTTTTGATGAAATATTTCATCATTAGCTTCATCGCATGTTTCATCACTGTTTTCGTAATAAATAACAACATTTTTTATTTCATCACTTGTTTCATCACATGTTTCATCACTGTTTTTTACAAAGTTTTTGGTGAAATATTTCATCATTAGCTTTATTGCATTTTTCAGCACTATTTTCGTAATAGATTACAACATATTTTATTTCATCACTTGTTTCATCACTCGTTTCATCACTGTTTTTATGACAAATTATAATTTATTATGTCATAATAAGCTTCATCATACGAAACATCACTGTTTTCATCGGAGATTTCAACAAATTTTTTTTCATCACTTGTTTCATCACATGTTTCATCACTGTTTTTTACATAGTTTTTGATGAAATTATTCATCATTAGCATAATCGCATGTTTCATCACTGTTTTCGTAATATATTACAACATTTTTTATTTCATCACTTGTTTCATCACATGTTTCATCACTGTTTTTTACAAAGTTTTTGGTGAAATATTTCATCATTAGCTTCATCGCAGGTTTCATCACTGTTTTCATAAGATATTACAAAAATTTTTATTTCATCACTTGTTTCATCACATGTTCCATCACTGTTTTTATCACAGTTTTTACGTTATTATTTCATCATAATCTTCATCGCACGTAACATCACTGTTTTCATCAGAGATAACAACATATATTATTTCCTCACTTGTTTCATCACATGTTTCATAACTGTTTTTATCATAGTTTTTGATAATTTTTTTCATCATTAGCTTCATCGCATGTTTCATAACTGTTTTCGTAATATATTACAACATATTTTATTTCATCACTTGTTTCATCACATGTTTCATCACTGTTTTTATCACAGCTTATAATTAATTATTTCATAATAAGCTTCATCAAAAGTAACATCACTGTTTTCATCGGAGATTTCAACAAATTTTATTTCATCACTTGTTTCATCACTTGTTTCATCACTGTTTTTTACATAGTTTTTGATGAAATATTCCATCATTAGCTTCATCACATGTTACATCACTGTTTTCGTAATATATTACAACATATTTAATTTCATCACTTGTTTCATCACTCGTTTCATCACTGTTTTTATGACAAATTCTAATTTATCATGTCATCATAAGCTTCATCATACGAAACATCACTGTTTTCAACGGAGATTTCACAAATTTTATTTCATCACTTGTTTCATCACATGTTTCATCACTGTTTTTTACATAGTTTTTGATGAAATAATTCATCATTAGCTTAATCGCATGTTTCATCACTGTTTTCGTAATATATTACAACATTTTTTATTTCATCACTTGTTTCATCACATGTTTCATCACTGTTTTTTACAAAGTTTTTTGTGAAATATTTCATCATTAGCTTCATCGCAGGTTTCATCACTGTTTTCGTAAGATATTACAAAAATTTTTATTTCATCACTTGTTTCATCACATGTTTCATCACTGTTTTTATCACAGTTTTTACGTTATTATTTCATCATAATCTTCATCGCACGTAACATCACTGTTTTCATCAGAGATAACAACATATATTATTTCCTCACTTGTTTCATCACATGTTTCATCACTGTTTTTATCATAGTTTTTGATAATTTTTTTCATCATTAGCTTCATCGCATGTTTCATAACTGTTTTCGTAATATATTACAACATATTTTATTTCATCACTTGTTTCATCACATGTTTCATCACTGTTTTTATCACAGTTTATAATTAATTATTTCATAATAAGCTTCATCAAAAGTAACATCACTGTTTTCATCGGAGATTTCAACAAATTTTATTTCATCACTTGTTTCATCACTTGTTTCATCACTGTTTTTTACATAGTTTTTGATGAAATATTTCATCATTAGCTTCATCGCATGTTTCATCACTGTTTTCGTAATATATTACAACATATTTAATTTCATCACTTGTTTCATCACTCGTTTCATCACTGTTTTTATGACAAATTCTAATTTATCATGTCATAATATGCTTCATCATACGAAACATCACTGTTTTCATCGGAGATTTCAACAAATTTTATTTCATCACTTGTTTCATCACATGTTTCATCACTGTTTTTTACATAGTTTTTGATGAAATATTTCATCATTAGCTTCATCGCATGTTTCATCACTGTTTTCGTAATATATTACAACATTTTTTATTTCATCACTTGTTTCATCACTCGTTTCATCACTGTTTTTATGACAAATTATAATTTATTATGTCATAATAAGCTTCATCATACGAAACATCACTGTTTTCATCGGAGATTTCAACAAATTTTATTTCATCACTTGTTTCATCACATGTTTCATCACTGTTTTTTACATAGTTTTTGATGAAATAATTCATCATTAGCTTAATCGCATGTTTCATCACTGTTTTCGTAATATATTAAACATATTTTATTTCATCACTTGTTTCATCACATGTTTCATCACTGTTTTTATCACAGTTTATAATTAATTATTTCATAATAAGCTTCATCAAAAGTAACATCACTGTTTTCATCGGAGATTTCAACAAATTTTATTTCATCACTTGTTTCATCACTTGTTTTATCACTGTTTTTTACATAGTTTTTGATGAAATATTTTATCATTAGCTTCATCGCATGTTTCATCACTGTTTTCGTAATATATTACAACATTTTTTATTTCATCACTTGTTTCATCACATGTTTCATCACCGTTTTTTACAAAGTTTTTGGTGAAATATTTCATCATTAGCTTCATTGCATGTTTCATCACTATTTTCGTAATATATTACAACATATTTTATTTCATCACTTGTTTCATCACTCGTTTCATCACTGTTTTTATGACAAATTATAATTTATTATGTCATAATAAGCTTCATCATACGAAACATCACTGTTTTCATCGGAGATTTCAACAAATTTTATTTCATCACTTGTTTCATCACATGTTTCATCACTGTTTTTTACATAGTTTTTGATGAAATAATTCATCATTAGCTTAATCGCATGTTTCATCACTGTTTTCGTAATATATTACAACATTTTTTATTTCATCACTTGTTTCATCACATGTTTCATCACCGTTTTTTACAAAGTTTTTGGTGAAATTTTTCATCATTAGCTTCATCGCAGGTTTCATCACTGTTTGCGTAAGATATTACAACATTTTTTATTTCATCACGTGTTTCATCACATGTTTCATCACTGATTTTATCACAGTTTATAATTAATTATTTCATAATAAGCTTCATCAAAAGTAACATCACTGTATTCATCGGAGATTTCAACAAATTTTATTTCATCACTTGTTTCATCACTTGTTTCATCACTGTTTTTTACATAGTTTTTGATAAAATAATTCATCATTAGCTAAATCGCATGTTTTATCACTGTTTTCGTAATATATTTCAACATTTTTTATTTCATCACTTCTTTCATCACATGTTTCATCACTGTTTTTATCACAGTTTATACGTTATTATTTCATCATAATCTTCATCGCACGTAACATCACTGTTTTCATCAGAGATAACAACATATATTATTTCATCACTTGTTTCATCACATGTTTCATCACTGTTTTTATCATAGTTTTTGATGATTTTTTTCATCATAAGCTTCATCGCATGTTTCATAACTGTTTTCGTAATATATTACAACATATTTTATTTCATCACTTGTTTCATCACATGTTTCATCACTGTTTTTATCACAGTTTATAATTAATTATTTCATAATAAGCTTCATCAAAAGTAACATCACTGTTTTCATCGGAGATTTCAACATATTTTATTTCATCACTTGTTTCACCACTTGTTTCATCACTGTTTTTTACATAGTTTTTGATGAAATATTTCATCATTAGCTTCATCGCATGTTTCATCACGGTTTTGTAATAAATTACAACATTTTTTATTTCATCACTTGTTTCATCACATGTTTCATCACTGTTTTTTACAAAGTTTTTGGTGAAATATTTCATCATTAGCTTAATTGCATGTTTCAGCACTATTTTCGTAATATATTACAACATATTTTATTTCATCACTTGTTTCATCACTCGTTTCATCACTGTTTTTATGACAAATTATAATTTATTATGTCATAATAAGCTTCATCATACGAAACATCACTGTTTTCATCGGAGATTTCAACAAATTTTATTTATTCACTTGTTTCATCACATGTTTCATCACTGTTTTTTACATAGTTTTTGATGAAATAATTCATCATTAGCTTAATCGCATGTTTCATCACTGTTTTCGTAATATATTACAACATATTTTATTTCATCACTTGTTTCATCACATGTTTCATCACTGTTTTTATCACAGTTTATAATTAATTATTTCATAATAAGCTTCATCAAAAGTAACATCACTGTTTTCATCGGAGATTTCAACAAATTTTATTTCATCACTTGTTTCATCACTTGTTTTATCACTGTTTTTTACATAGTTTTTGATGAAATATTTTATCATTAGCTTCATCGCATGTTTCATCACTGTTTTCGTAATATATTACAACATTTTTTATTTCATCACTTGTTTCATCACATGTTTCATCACCGTTTTTTACAAAGTTTTTGGTGAAATATTTCATCATTAGCTTCATCGCAGGTTTCATCACTGTTTTCGTAAGATATTACAACATTTTTTATTTCATCACTTGTTTCATCACATGTTTCATCACTGTTTTTATCACAGTTTATACGTTATTATTTTATCATAATCTTCATCGCACGTAACATCACTGTTTTCATCAGAGATAACAACATATATTATTTCATCACTTGTTTCATCACATGTTTCATCACTGTTTTTATCATAGTTTTTGATGATTTTTTTCATCATAAGCTTCATCGCATGTTTCATAACTGTTTTCGTAATATATTACAACATATTTTATTTCATCACTTGTTTCATCACATGTTTCATCACTGTTTTTTACATAGTTTTTGATGAAATATTTCATCATTAGCTTCATCGCATGTTTCATCACTGTTTTCGTAATAAATTACAACATTTTTTATTTCATCACTTGTTTCATCACATGTTTCATCAATGTTTTTTACAAAGTTTATGGTGAAATATTTCATCATTAGCTTTATTGCATGTTTCAGCACTATTTTCGTAATATATTACAACATATTTTATTTCATCACTTGTTTCATCACTCGTTTCATCACTGTTTTTATGACAAATTATAATTTATTATGTCATAATAAGCTTCATCATACGAAACATCACTGTTTTCATCGGAGATTTCAACAAATTTTATTTCATCACTTGTTTCATCACATGTTTCATCACTGTTTTTTACATAGTTTTTGATGAAATTATTCATCATTAGCTTAATCGCATGTTTCATCACTGTTTTCGTAATATATTACAATATATTTTATTTCATCACATGTTTCATCACTGTTTTTATCACAGTTTATAATTAATTATTTCATAATAAGCTTCATCAAAAGTAACATCACTGTTTTCATCGGAGATTTCAACAAATTTTATTTCATCACTTGTTTCATCACTTGTTTCATCACTGTTTTTTACATAGTTTTTGATGAAATATTTCATCATTAGCTTCATCGCATGTTTCATCACTGTTTTCGTAATATATTACAACATATTTTATTTCATCACTTGTTTCATCACTCGTTTCATCACTGTTTTTATGACAAATTATAATTTATTATGTCATAATAAGCTTCATCATACGAAACATCACTGTTTTCATCGGAGATTTTAACAAATTTTATTTCATTACTTGTTTCATCACATGTTTCATCACTGTTTTTTACATAGTTTTTGATGAAATATTTCATCATTGGCTTCATCGCATGTTTCATCACTGTTTTCGTAATATATTACAACATATTTTATTTCATCACTTGTTTCATCACTCGTTTCATCACTGTTTTTATGACAAATTATAATTTATTATGTCATAATAAGCTTCATCATACGAAACATCACTGTTTTCATCGGAGATTTCAACAAATTTTATTTCATCACTTGTTTCATCACATGTTTCATCACTGTTTTTTACATAGTTTTTGATGAAATAATTCATCATTAGCTTAATCGCATGTTTCATCACTGTTTTCGTAATATATTACAACATATTTTATTTCATCACTTGTTTCATCACTCGTTTCATCTCTGTTTTTATGACAAATTATAATTTATTATGTCATAATAAGCTTCATCATACGAAACATCACCGTTTTCATCGGAGATTTCAACAAATTTTATTTCATCACTTGTTTCATCACATGTTTCATCACTGTTTTTTACATAGTTTTTGATGAAATATTTCATCATTAGCTTCATCGCATGTTTCATCACTGTTTTCGTAATATATTACAACATATTTTATTTCATCACTTGTTTCATCACATGTTTCATCACTGTTTTTATCACAGTTTATAATTAATTATTTCATAATAAGCTTCATCAAAAGTAACATCACTGTTTTCATCGGAGATTTCAACAAATTTTATTTCATCACTTGTTTCATCACTTGTTTCATCACTGTTTTTTACATAGTTTTTGATGAAATATTTCATCATTAGCTTCATCGCATGTTTGATAACTGTTTTCGTAATATATTACAACATATTTTATTTCATCACTTGTTTCATCACATGTTTCATCACTGTTTTTATCACAGTTTATAATTAATTATTTCATAATAAGCTTCATCAAAAGTAACATTACTGTTTTCATCGGAGATTTCAACAAATTTTATTTCATCACTTGTTTCATCACTTGTTTCATCACTGTTTTTTACATAGTTTTTGATGAAATATTTCATCATTAGCTTCATCGCATGTTTCATCAGTGTTTTCGTAATATATTACAACATATTTTATTTCATCACTTGTTTCATCACTCGTTTCATCACTGTTTTTATGACAAATTATAATTTATTATGTCATAATAAGCTTCATCATACGAAACATCACTGTTTTCATCGGAGATTTCAACAAATTTTATTTCATCACTTGTTTCATCACATGTTTCATCACTGTTTTTTACATAGTTTTTGATGAAATAATTCATCATTAGCTTAATCGCATGTTTCATCACTGTTTTCGTAATATATTACAACATATTTTATTTCATCACTTGTTTCATCACTCGTTTCATCACTGTTTTTATGGCAAATTATAATTTATTATTTAATAATAAGCTTCATCATACGAAACATCACTGTTTTCATCGGAGATTTCAACAAATTTTATTTCATCACTTGTTTCATCACATGTTTCATCACTGTTTTTTACATAGTTTTTGATGAAATATTTCATCATTAGCTTCATCGCATGTTTCATCACTGTTTTCGTAATATATTACAACATTTCTTATTTCATCACTTGTTTCATCACATGTTTCATCACTGTTTTTTACAAAGTTTTTGGTGAAATATTTTATCATTAGCTTCATCGCATGTTTGATAACTGTTTTCGTAATATATTACAACATATTTTATTTCATCACTTGTTTCATCACATGTTTCATCACTGTTTTTATCACAGTTTATAATTAATTATTTCATAATAAGCTTCATCAAAAGTAACATTACTGTTTTCATCGGAGATTTCAACAAATTTTATTTCATCACTTGTTTCATCACTTGTTTCATCACTGTTTTTTACATAGTTTTTGATGAAATATTTCATCATTAGCTTCATCGCATGTTTCATCACTGTTTTCGTAATATATTACAACATATTTTATTTCATCACTTGTTTCATCACTCGTTTCATCACTGTTTTTATGACAAATTATAATTTATTATGTCATAATAAGCTTCATCATACGAAACATCACTGTTTTCATCGGAGATTTCAACAAATTTTATTTCATCACTTGTTTCATCACTCGTTTCATCACTGTTTTTATGACAAATTATAATTTATTATGTCATAATAAGCTTCATCATACGAAACATCACTGTTTTCATCGGAGATTTTAACAAATTTTATTTCATCACTTGTTTCATCACATGTTTCATCACTGTTTTTTACAAAGTTTTTGGTGAAATATTTCATCATTAGCTTCATCGCAGGTTTCATCACTGTTTTCGTAAGATATTACAACATTTTTTATTTCATCACTTGTTTCATCACATGTTTCATCACTGTTTTTATCACAGTTTATACGTTATTATTTCATCATAATCTTCATCGCACGTAACATCACTGTTTTCATCAGAGATAACAACATATATTATTTCATCACTTGTTTCATCACATGTTTCATCACTGTTTTTATCATAGTTTTTGATGATTTTTTTCATCCTAAGCTTCATCGCATGTTTCATAACTGTTTTCGTAATATATTACAACATATTTTATTTCATCACTTGTTTCATCACATGTTTCATCACTGTTTTTTACAAAGTTTTTGGTGAAATATTTTATCATTAGCTTCATCGCATGTTTGATAACTGTTTTCGTAATATATTACAACATATTTTATTTCATCACTTGTTTCATCACATGTTTCATCACTGTTTTTATCACAGTTTATTATTAATTATTTCATAATAAGCTTCATCAAAAGTAACATCACTGTTTTCATCGGAGATTTCAACAAATTTTATTTCATCACTTGTTTCATCACTTGTTTCATCACTGTTTTTTACATAGTTTTTGATAAAATAATTCATCATTAGCTTAATCGCATGTTTTATCACTGTTTTCGTAATATATTTCAACATTTTTTATTTCATCACTTGTTTCATCACATGTTTCATCACTGTTTTTATCACAGTTTATACGTTATTATTTCATCATAATCTTCATCGCACGTAACATCACTGTTTTCATCAGAGATAACAACATATATTATTTCATCACTTGTTTCATCACATGTTTCATCACTGTTTTTTACAAAGTTTTTGGTGAAATATTTCATCATTAGCTTTATTGCATGTTTCAGCACTATTTTCGTAATATATTACAACATATTTTATTTCATCACTTGTTTCATCACTCGTTTCATCACTGTTTTTATCACAAATTATAATTTATTATGTCATAATAAGCTTCATCATACGAAACATCACTGTTTTCATCGGAGATTTCAACAAATTTTATTTCATCACTTGTTTCATCACATGTTTCATCACTGTTTTTTACATAGTTTTTGATGAAATTATTCATCATTAGCTTAATCGCATGTTTCATTACTGTTTTCGTAATATATTACAACATATTTTATTTCATCACTTGTTTCATCACATGTTTCATCACTGTTTTTATCACAGTTTATAATTAATTATTTCATAATAAGCTTCATCAAAAGTAACATCACTGTTTTCATCGGAGATTTCAACAAATTTTATTTCATCACTTGTTTCATCACTTGTTTCATCACTGTTTTTTACATAGTTTTTGATGAAATATTTCATCATTAGCTTCATCGCATGTTTCATCACTGTTTTCGTAATATATTACAACATATTTTATTTCATCACTTGTTTCATCACTCGTTTCATCACTGTTTTTATGACAAATTATAATTTATTATGTCATAATAAGCTTCATCATACGACACATCACTGTTTTCATCGGAGATTTCAACAAATTTTATTTCATCACTTGTTTCATCACATGTTTCATCACTGTTTTGTACATAGTTTTTGATGAAATATTTCATCATTAGCTTCATCGCATGTTTCATCACTGTTTTCGTAATATATTACAACATATTTTATTTCATCACTTGTTTCATCACTCGTTTCATCACTGTTTTTATGACAAATTATAATGTATTATGTCATAAGAAGCTTCATCATACGAAACATCACTGTTTTCATCGGAGATTTCAACAAATTTTATTTCATCACTTGTTTCATCACATGTTTCATCACTGTTTTTTACATAGTTTTTGATGAAATAATTCATCATTAGCTTAATTGCATGTTTTATCACTGTTTTCGTAAAATATTACAACATTTTTTTATTTCATCACTTGTTTCATCACATGTTTCATCACTGTTTTTTACAAAGTTTTTGGTCAAATATTTCATCATTAGCTTCATCGCATGTTTGATAACTGTTTTCGTAATATATTACAACATATTTTATTTCATCACTTGTTTCATCACATGTTTCGTCACTGTTTTTATCACAGTTTATAATTAATTATTTCATCATAAGCTTCATCAAAAGAAACATCACTGTTTTCATCGGTGATTACAACAAATTTTATTTCATCACTTGTTTCATCACTTGTTTCATCACTGTTTTTTACATAGTTTTTGATGAAATATTTTATCATTAGCTTCATCGCATGTTTGATAACTGTTTTCGTAATATATTACAACATATTTTATTTCATCACTTGTTTCATCACATGTTTCATCACTGTTTTTATCACAGTTTATAATTAATTATTTCATAATAAGCTTCATCAAAAGTAACATAACTGTTTTCATCGGAGATTTCAACAAATTTTATTTCATCACTTGTTTCATCACTTGTTTCATCACTGTTTTTTACATAGTTTTTGATGAAATATTTCATCATTAGCTTCATCGCATGTTTCATCACTGTTTTCGTAATATATTACAACATATTTTATTTCATCACTTGTTTCATCACTCGTTTCGTCACTGTTTTTATGACAAATTATAATTTATTATGTCATAATAAGCTTCATCATACGAAACATCACTGTTTTCATCGGAGATTTCAACAAATTTTATTTCATCACTTGTTTCATCACTTGTTTCATCACTGTTTTTTACATAGTTTTTGATGAAATATTTCATCATTAGCTTCATCGCATGTTTCATCACTGTTTTCGTAATATATTACAACATATTTTATTTCATCACTTGTTTCATCACTCGTTTCGTCACTGTTTTTATGACAAATTATAATGTATTATGTCATAATAAGCTTCATCCGTATGATCACTGTTTTCATCGGAGATTTCAACAAATTTTATTTCATCACTTGTTTCATCACATGTTTCATCACTGTTTTTTACATAGTTTTTGATGAAATAATTCATCATTAGCTTAATTGCATGTTTTATCACTGTTTTCGTAATATATTACAACATATTTTATTTCATCACTTGTTTCATCACTCGTTTCATCACTGTTTTTATCACAGTTTATAATTAATTATTTCATAATAAGCTTCATCAAAAGTAACATAACTGTTTTCATCGGAGATTTCAACAAATTTTATTTCATCACTTGTTTCATCACATGTTTCATCACTGTTTTTTACATAGTTTTTGATGAAATAATTCATCATTAGCTTCATCGCATGTTTCATCACTGTTTTCGTAATATATTACAACATATTTTATTTCATCACTTGTTTCATCACTCGTTTCATCACTGTTTTTATCACAGTTTATAATTAATTATTTCATAATAAGCTTCATCAAAAGTAACATAACTGTTTTCATCGGAGATTTCAACAAATTTTATTTCCTCTAGTTTCATCACTTGTTTCATCACTGTTTTTTACATAGTTTTTGATGAAATATTTTATCATTAGCTTCATCGCATGTTTGATAACTGTTTTCGTAATATATTACAACATATTTTATTTCATCACTTGTTTCATCACATGTTTCATCACTGTTTTAATCACAGTTTATAATTAATTATTTCATAATAAGCTTCATCAAAAGTAACATAACTGTTTTCATCGGAGATTTCAACAAATTTTATTTCATCACTTGTTTCATCACTTGTTTCATCACTGTTTTTTACATAGTTTTTGATGAAATATTTCATCATTAGCTTCATCGCATGTTTCATCACTGTTTTCGTAATATATTACAACATATTTTATTTCATCACTTGTTTCATCACTCGTTTCGTCACTGTTTTTATGACAAATTATAATTTATTATGTCATAATAAGCTTCATCATACGAAACATCACTGTTTTCATCGGAGATTTCAACAAATTTTATTTCATCACTTGTTTCATCACTTGTTTCATCACTGTTTTTTTACATAGTTTTTGATGAAATATTTCATCATTAGCTTCATCGCATGTTTCATCACTGTTTTCGTAATATATTACAACATATTTTATTTCATCACTTGTTTCATCACTCGTTTCGTCACTGTTTTTATGACAAATTATAATGTATTATGTCATAATAAGCTTCATCCGTATGATCACTGTTTTCATCGGAGATTTCAACAAATTTTATTTCATCACTTGTTTCATCACATGTTTCATCACTGTTTTTTACATAGTTTTTGATGAAATAATTCATCATTAGCTTAATTGCATGTTTTATCACTGTTTTCGTAAAATATTACAACATTTTTTTATTTCATCACTTGTTTCATCACATGTTTCATCACTGTTTTTTACAAAGTTTTTGGTCAAATATTTCATCATTAGCTTCATCGCATGTTTGATAACTGTTTTCGTAATATATTACAACATATTTTATTTCATCACTTGTTTCATCACATGTTTCGTCACTGTTTTTATCACAGTTTATAATTAATTATTTCATCATAAGCTTCATCAAAAGAAACATCACTGTTTTCATCGGTGATTACAACAAATTTTATTTCATCACTTGTTTCATCACTTGTTTCATCACTGTTTTTTACATAGTTTTTGATGAAATATTTTATCATTAGCTTCATCGCATGTTTGATAACTGTTTTCGTAATATATTACAACATATTTTATTTCATCACTTGTTTCATCACATGTTTCATCACTGTTTTTATCACAGTTTATAATTAATTATTTCATAATAAGCTTCATCAAAAGTAACATAACTGTTTTCATCGGAGATTTCAACAAATTTTATTTCATCACTTGTTTCATCACTTGTTTCATCACTGTTTTTTACATAGTTTTTGATGAAATATTTCATCATTAGCTTCATCGCATGTTTCATCACTGTTTTCGTAATATATTACAACATATTTTATTTCATCACTTGTTTCATCACTCGTTTCGTCACTGTTTTTATGACAAATTATAATTTATTATGTCATAATAAGCTTCATCATACGAAACATCACTGTTTTCATCGGAGATTTCAACAAATTTTATTTCATCACTTGTTTCATCACTTGTTTCATCACTGTTTTTTACATAGTTTTTGATGAAATATTTCATCATTAGCTTCATCGCATGTTTCATCACTGTTTTCGTAATATATTACAACATATTTTATTTCATCACTTGTTTCATCACTCGTTTCGTCACTGTTTTTATGACAAATTATAATGTATTATGTCATAATAAGCTTCATCCGTATGATCACTGTTTTCATCGGAGATTTCAACAAATTTTATTTCATCACTTGTTTCATCACATGTTTCATCACTGTTTTTTACATAGTTTTTGATGAAATAATTCATCATTAGCTTAATTGCATGTTTTATCACTGTTTTCGTAATATATTACAACATATTTTATTTCATCACTTGTTTCATCACTCGTTTCATCACTGTTTTTATCACAGTTTATAATTAATTATTTCATAATAAGCTTCATCAAAAGTAACATAACTGTTTTCATCGGAGATTTCAACAAATTTTATTTCATCACTTGTTTCATCACATGTTTCATCACTGTTTTTTACATAGTTTTTGATGAAATAATTCATCATTAGCTTCATCGCATGTTTCATCACTGTTTTCGTAATATATTACAACATATTTTATTTCATCACTTGTTTCATCACTCGTTTCATCACTGTTTTTATCACAGTTTATAATTAATTATTTCATAATAAGCTTCATCAAAAGTAACATAACTGTTTTCATCGGAGATTTCAACAAATTTTATTTCCTCTAGTTTCATCACTTGTTTCATCACTGTTTTTTACATAGTTTTTGATGAAATATTTTATCATTAGCTTCATCGCATGTTTGATAACTGTTTTCGTAATATATTACAACATATTTTATTTCATCACTTGTTTCATCACATGTTTCATCACTGTTTTTATCACAGTTTATAATTAATTATTTCATAATAAGCTTCATCAAAAGTAACATAACTGTTTTCATCGGAGATTTCAACAAATTTTATTTCATCACTTGTTTCATCACTTGTTTCATCACTGTTTTTTACATAGTTTTTGATGAAATATTTCATCATTAGCTTCATCGCATGTTTCATCACTGTTTTCCTAATATATTACAACATATTTTATTTCATCACTTGTTTTATCACTCGTTTCATCACTGTTTTTATGACAAATTATAATTTATTATGTCATAATAAGCTTCATCATACGAAACATCACTGTTTTCATCGGAGATTTCTACAAATTTTATTTCATCACTTGTTTCATCACTCGTTTCATCACTGTTTTTATGACAAATTATAATTTATTATGTCATAATAAACTTCATCATACGAAACATCACTGTTTTCATCGGAGATTTTAACAAATTTTATTTCATCACTTGTTTCATCACATGTTTCATCACTGTTTTTTACATAGTTTTTGATGAAATAATTCATCATTAGCTTAATCGCATGTTTCATCACTGTTTTCGTAATATATTACAACATTTTTTATTTCATCACTTGTTTCATCACATGTTTCATCACCGTTTTTTACAAAGTTTTTGGTGAAATATTTCATCATTAGCTTCATCGCAGGTTTCATCACTGTTTGCGTAAGATATTACAACATTTTTTATTTCATCACGTGTTTCATCACATGTTTCATCACTGTTTTTATCACAGTTTATAATTAATTATTTCATAATAAGCTTCATCAAAAGTTACATCACTGTTTTCATCGGAGATTTCAACAAATTTTATTTCATCACTTGTTTCATCACTTGTTTCATCACTGTTTTTTACATAGTTTTTGATAAAATAATTCATCATTAGCTTAATCGCATGTTTTATCACTGTTTTCGTAATATATTTCAACATTTTTTATTTCATCACTTGTTTCATCACATGTTTCATCACTGTTTTTATCACAGTTTATACGTTATTATTTCATCATAATCTTCATCGCACGTAACATCACTGTTTTCATCAGAGATAACAACATATATTATTTCATCACTTGTTTCATCACATGTTTCATCACTGTTTTTTACAAAGTTTTTGGTGAAATATTTCATCATTAGCTTTATTGCATGTTTCATCACTGTTTTCGTAATATATTACAACATATTTTATTTCATCACTTGTTTCATCACTCGTTTCATCACTGTTTTTATCACAGTTTATAATTAATTATTTCATAATAAGCTTCATCAAAAGTAACATAACTGTTTTCATCGGAGATTTCAACAAATTTTATTTCCTCTAGTTTCATCACTTGTTTCATCACTGTTTTTTACATAGTTTTTGATGAAATATTTTATCATTAGCTTCATCGCATGTTTGATAACTGTTTTCGTAATATATTACAACATATTTTATTTCATCACTTGTTTCATCACATGTTTCATCACTGTTTTTATCACAGTTTATAATTAATTATTTCATAATAAGCTTCATCAAAAGTAACATAACTGTTTTCATCGGAGATTTCAACAAATTTTATTTCATCACTTGTTTCATCACATGTTTCATCACTGTTTTTTACATAGTTTTTGATGAAATAATTCATCATTAGCTTCATCGCATGTTTCATCACTGTTTTCGTAATATATTACAACATATTTTATTTCATCACTTGTTTCATCACTCGTTTCATCACTGTTTTTATCACAGTTTATAATTAATTATTTCATAATAAGCTTCATCAAAAGTAACATAACTGTTTTCATCGGAGATTTCAACAAATTTTATTTCCTCTAGTTTCATCACTTGTTTCATCACTGTTTTTTACATAGTTTTTGATGAAATATTTTATCATTAGCTTCATCGCATGTTTGATAACTGTTTTCGTAATATATTACAACATATTTTATTTCATCACTTGTTTCATCACATGTTTCATCACTGTTTTTATCACAGTTTATAATTAATTATTTCATAATAAGCTTCATCAAAAGTAACATAACTGTTTTCATCGGAGATTTCAACAAATTTTATTTCATCACTTGTTTCATCACTTGTTTCATCACTGTTTTTTACATAGTTTTTGATGAAATATTTCATCATTAGCTTCATCGCATGTTTCATCACTGTTTTCGTAATATATTACAACATATTTTATTTCATCACTTGTTTCATCACTCGTTTCGTCACTGTTTTTATGACAAATTATAATTTATTATGTCATAATAAGCTTCATCATACGAAACATCACTGTTTTCATCGGAGATTTCAACAAATTTTATTTCATCACTTGTTTCATCACTTGTTTCATCACTGTTTTTTTACATAGTTTTTGATGAAATATTTCATCATTAGCTTCATCGCATGTTTCATCACTGTTTTCGTAATATATTACAACATATTTTATTTCATCACTTGTTTCATCACTCGTTTCGTCACTGTTTTTATGACAAATTATAATGTATTATGTCATAATAAGCTTCATCCGTATGATCACTGTTTTCATCGGAGATTTCAACAAATTTTATTTCATCACTTGTTTCATCACATGTTTCATCACTGTTTTTTACATAGTTTTTGATGAAATAATTCATCATTAGCTTAATTGCATGTTTTATCACTGTTTTCGTAAAATATTACAACATTTTTTTATTTCATCACTTGTTTCATCACATGTTTCATCACTGTTTTTTACAAAGTTTTTGGTCAAATATTTCATCATTAGCTTCATCGCATGTTTGATAACTGTTTTCGTAATATATTACAACATATTTTATTTCATCACTTGTTTCATCACATGTTTCGTCACTGTTTTTATCACAGTTTATAATTAATTATTTCATCATAAGCTTCATCAAAAGAAACATCACTGTTTTCATCGGTGATTACAACAAATTTTATTTCATCACTTGTTTCATCACTTGTTTCATCACTGTTTTTTACATAGTTTTTGATGAAATATTTTATCATTAGCTTCATCGCATGTTTGATAACTGTTTTCGTAATATATTACAACATATTTTATTTCATCACTTGTTTCATCACATGTTTCATCACTGTTTTTATCACAGTTTATAATTAATTATTTCATAATAAGCTTCATCAAAAGTAACATAACTGTTTTCATCGGAGATTTCAACAAATTTTATTTCATCACTTGTTTCATCACTTGTTTCATCACTGTTTTTTACATAGTTTTTGATGAAATATTTCATCATTAGCTTCATCGCATGTTTCATCACTGTTTTCGTAATATATTACAACATATTTTATTTCATCACTTGTTTCATCACTCGTTTCGTCACTGTTTTTATGACAAATTATAATTTATTATGTCATAATAAGCTTCATCATACGAAACATCACTGTTTTCATCGGAGATTTCAACAAATTTTATTTCATCACTTGTTTCATCACTTGTTTCATCACTGTTTTTTACATAGTTTTTGATGAAATATTTCATCATTAGCTTCATCGCATGTTTCATCACTGTTTTCGTAATATATTACAACATATTTTATTTCATCACTTGTTTCATCACTCGTTTCGTCACTGTTTTTATGACAAATTATAATGTATTATGTCATAATAAGCTTCATCCGTATGATCACTGTTTTCATCGGAGATTTCAACAAATTTTATTTCATCACTTGTTTCATCACATGTTTCATCACTGTTTTTTACATAGTTTTTGATGAAATAATTCATCATTAGCTTAATTGCATGTTTTATCACTGTTTTCGTAATATATTACAACATATTTTATTTCATCACTTGTTTCATCACTCGTTTCATCACTGTTTTTATCACAGTTTATAATTAATTATTTCATAATAAGCTTCATCAAAAGTAACATAACTGTTTTCATCGGAGATTTCAACAAATTTTATTTCATCACTTGTTTCATCACATGTTTCATCACTGTTTTTTACATAGTTTTTGATGAAATAATTCATCATTAGCTTCATCGCATGTTTCATCACTGTTTTCGTAATATATTACAACATATTTTATTTCATCACTTGTTTCATCACTCGTTTCATCACTGTTTTTATCACAGTTTATAATTAATTATTTCATAATAAGCTTCATCAAAAGTAACATAACTGTTTTCATCGGAGATTTCAACAAATTTTATTTCCTCTAGTTTCATCACTTGTTTCATCACTGTTTTTTACATAGTTTTTGATGAAATATTTTATCATTAGCTTCATCGCATGTTTGATAACTGTTTTCGTAATATATTACAACATATTTTATTTCATCACTTGTTTCATCACATGTTTCATCACTGTTTTTATCACAGTTTATAATTAATTATTTCATAATAAGCTTCATCAAAAGTAACATAACTGTTTTCATCGGAGATTTCAACAAATTTTATTTCATCACTTGTTTCATCACTTGTTTCATCACTGTTTTTTACATAGTTTTTGATGAAATATTTCATCATTAGCTTCATCGCATGTTTCATCACTGTTTTCCTAATATATTACAACATATTTTATTTCATCACTTGTTTTATCACTCGTTTCATCACTGTTTTTATGACAAATTATAATTTATTATGTCATAATAAGCTTCATCATACGAAACATCACTGTTTTCATCGGAGATTTCAACAAATTTTATTTCATCACTTGTTTCATCACTCGTTTCATCACTGTTTTTATGACAAATTATAATTTATTATGTCATAATAAACTTCATCATACGAAACATCACTGTTTTCATCGGAGATTTCAACAAATTTTATTTCATCACTTGTTTCATCACATGTTTCATCACTGTTTTTTACATAGTTTTTGATGAAATAATTCATCATTAGCTTAATCGCATGTTTCATCACTGTTTTCGTAATATATTACAACATTTTTTATTTCATCACTTGTTTCATCACATGTTTCATCACCGTTTTTTACAAAGTTTTTGGTGAAATATTTCATCATTAGCTTCATCGCAGGTTTCATCACTGTTTGCGTAAGATATTACAACATTTTTTATTTCATCACGTGTTTCATCACATGTTTCATCACTGTTTTTATCACAGTTTATAATTAATTATTTCATAATAAGCTTCATCAAAAGTTACATCACTGTTTTCATCGGAGATTTCAACAAATTTTATTTCATCACTTGTTTCATCACTTGTTTCATCACTGTTTTTTACATAGTTTTTGATAAAATAATTCATCATTAGCTTAATCGCATGTTTTATCACTGTTTTCGTAATATATTTCAACATTTTTTATTTCATCACTTGTTTCATCACATGTTTCATCACTGTTTTTATCACAGTTTATACGTTATTATTTCATCATAATCTTCATCGCACGTAACATCACTGTTTTCATCAGAGATAACAACATATATTATTTCATCACTTGTTTCATCACATGTTTCATCACTGTTTTTTACAAAGTTTTTGGTGAAATATTTCATCATTAGCTTTATTGCATGTTTCATCACTGTTTTCGTAATATATTACAACATATTTTATTTCATCACTTGTTTCATCACTCGTTTCATCACTGTTTTTATCACAGTTTATAATTAATTATTTCATAATAAGCTTCATCAAAAGTAACATAACTGTTTTCATCGGAGATTTCAACAAATTTTATTTCCTCTAGTTTCATCACTTGTTTCATCACTGTTTTTTACATAGTTTTTGATGAAATATTTTATCATTAGCTTCATCGCATGTTTGATAACTGTTTTCGTAATATATTACAACATATTTTATTTCATCACTTGTTTCATCACATGTTTCATCACTGTTTTTATCACAGTTTATAATTAATTATTTCATAATAAGCTTCATCAAAAGTAACATAACTGTTTTCATCGGAGATTTCAACAAATTTTATTTCATCACTTGTTTCATCACATGTTTCATCACTGTTTTTTACATAGTTTTTGATGAAATAATTCATCATTAGCTTAATTGCATGTTTTATCACTGTTTTCGTAATATATTACAACATATTTTATTTCATCACTTGTTTCATCACTCGTTTCATCACTGTTTTTATCACAGTTTATAATTAATTATTTCATAATAAGCTTCATCAAAAGTAACATAACTGTTTTCATCGGAGATTTCAACAAATTTTATTTCATCACTTGTTTCATCACATGTTTCATCACTGTTTTTTACATAGTTTTTGATGAAATAATTCATCATTAGCTTCATCGCATGTTTCATCACTGTTTTCGTAATATATTACAACATATTTTATTTCATCACTTGTTTCATCACTCGTTTCATCACTGTTTTTATCACAGTTTATAATTAATTATTTCATAATAAGCTTCATCAAAAGTAACATAACTGTTTTCATCGGAGATTTCAACAAATTTTATTTCCTCTAGTTTCATCACTTGTTTCATCACTGTTTTTTACATAGTTTTTGATGAAATATTTTATCATTAGCTTCATCGCATGTTTGATAACTGTTTTCGTAATATATTACAACATATTTTATTTCACACTTGTTTCATCACATGTTTCATCACTGTTTTTATCACAGTTTATAATTAATTATTTCATAATAAGCTTCATCAAAAGTAACATAACTGTTTTCATCGGAGATTTCAACAAATTTTATTTCATCACTTGTTTCATCACATGTTTCATCACTGTTTTTTACATAGTTTTTGATGAAATATTTCATCATTAGCTTCATCGCATGTTTCATCACTGTTTTCGTAATATATTACAACATGTTTTATTTCATCACTTGTTTCATCACTCGTTTCGTCACTGTTTTTATGACAAATTATAATTTATTATGTCATAATAAGCTTCATCATACGAAACATCACTGTTTTCATCGGAGATTTCAACAAATTTTATTTCATCACTTGTTTCATCACTTGTTTCATCACTGTTTTTTACATAGTTTTTGATGAAATATTTCATCATTAGCTTCATCGCATGTTTCATCACTGTTTTCGTAATATATTACAACATATTTTATTTCATCACTTGTTTCATCACTCGTTTCGTCACTGTTTTTATGACAAATTATAATGTATTATGTCATAATAAGCTTCATCCGTATGATCACTGTTTTCATCGGAGATTTCAACAAATTTTATTTCATCACTTGTTTCATCACATGTTTCATCACTGTTTTTTACATAGTTTTTGATGAAATAATTCATCATTAGCTTTATTGCATGTTTTATCACTGTTTTCGTAATATATTACAACATATTTTATTTCATCACTTGTTTCATCACTCGTTTCATCACTGTTTTTATCACAGTTTATAATTAATTATTTCATAATAAGCTTCATCAAAAGTAACATAACTGTTTTCATCGGAGATTTCAACAAATTTTATTTCATCACTTGTTTCATCACATGTTTCATCACTGTTTTTTACATAGTTTTTGATGAAATAATTCATCATTAGCTTCATCGCATGTTTCATCACTGTTTTCGTAATATATTACAACATATTTTATTTCATCACTTGTTTCATCACTCGTTTCATCACTGTTTTTATCACAGTATATAATTAATTATTTCATAATAAGCTTCATCAAAAGTAACATAACTGTTTTCATCGGAGATTTCAACAAATTTTATTTCCTCTAGTTTCATCACTTGTTTCATCACTGTTTTTTACATAGTTTTTGATGAAATATTTTATCATTAGCTTCATCGCATGTTTGATAACTGTTTTCGTAATATATTACAACATATTTTATTTCATCACTTGTTTCATCACATGTTTCATCACTGTTTTTATCACAGTTTATAATTAATTATTTCATAATAAGCTTCATCAAAAGTAACATAACTGTTTTCATCGGAGATTTCAACAAATTTTATTTCATCACTTGTTTCATCACTTGTTTCATCACTGTTTTTTACATAGTTTTTGATGAAATATTTCATCATTAGCTTCATCGCATGTTTCATCACTGTTTTCCTAATATATTACAACATATTTTATTTCATCACTTGTTTTATCACTCGTTTCATCACTGTTTTTATGACAAATTATAATTTATTATGTCATAATAAGCTTCATCATACGAAACATCACTGTTTTCATCGGAGATTTCTACAAATTTTATTTCATCACTTGTTTCATCACTCGTTTCATCACTGTTTTTATGACAAATTATAATTTATTATGTCATAATAAACTTCATCATACGAAACATCACTGTTTTCATCGGAGATTTCAACAAATTTTATTTCATCACTTGTTTCATCACATGTTTCATCACTGTTTTTTACATAGTTTTTGATGAAATAATTCATCATTAGCTTAATCGCATGTTTCATCACTGTTTTCGTAATATATTACAACATTTTTTATTTCATCACTTGTTTCATCACATGTTTCATCACCGTTTTTTACAAAGTTTTTGATGAAATATTTCATCATTAGCTTCATCGCATGTTTCATCACTGTTTTCGTAATATATTACAACATATTTTATTTCATCACTTGTTTCATCACTCGTTTCGTCACTGTTTTTATGACAAATTATAATTTATTATGTCATAATAAGCTTCATCATACGAAACATCACTGTTTTCATCGGAGATTTCAACAAATTTTATTTCATCACTTGTTTCATCACTTGTTTCATCACTGTTTTTTACATAGTTTTTGATAAAATAATTCATCATTAGCTTAATCGCATGTTTTATCACTGTTTTCGTAATATATTTCAACATTTTTTATTTCATCACTTGTTTCATCACATGTTTCATCACTGTTTTTATCACAGTTTATACGTTATTATTTCATCATAATCTTCATCGCACGTAACATCACTGTTTTCATCAGAGATAACAACATATATTATTTCATCACTTGTTTCATCACATGTTTCATCACTGTTTTTTACAAAGTTTTTGGTGAAATATTTCATCATTAGCTTTATTGCATGTTTCAGCACTATTTTCGTAATATATTACAACATATTTTATTTCATCACTTGTTTCATCACTCGTTTCATCACTGTTTTTATGACAAATAATAATTTATTATGTCATAATAAGCTTCATCATACGAAACATCACTGTTTTCATCGGAGATTTCAACAAATTTTATTTCATCACTTGTTTCATCACATGTTTCATCACTGTTTTTTACATAGTTTTTGATGAAATTATTCATCATTAGCTTAATCGCATGTTTCATTACTGTTTTCGTAATATATTACAACATATTTTATTTCATCACTTGTTTCATCACATGTTTCATCACTGTTTTTATGACAAATTATAATTTATTATGTCATAATAAGCTTCATCATACGAAACATCACTGTTTTCATCGGAGATTTTAACAAATTTTATTTCATCACTTGTTTCATCACATGTTTCATCACTGTTTTTTACAAAGTTTTTGGTGAAATATTTCATCATTAGCTTCATCGCAGGTTTCATCACTGTTTTCGTAAGATATTACAACATTTTTTATTTCATCACTTGTTTCATCACATGTTTCATCACTGTTTTTATCACAGTTTATACGTTATTATTTCATCATAATCTTCATCGCACGTAACATCACTGTATTCATCAGAGATAACAACATATATTATTTCATCACTTGTTTCATCACATGTTTCATCACTGTTTTTATCATAGTTTTTGATGATTTTTTTCATCCTAAGCTTCATCGCATGTTTCATAACTGTTTTCGTAATATATTACAACATATTTTATTTCATCACTTGTTTCATCACATGTTTCATCACTGTTTTTTACAAAGTTTTTGGTGAAATATTTTATCATTAGCTTCATCGCATGTTTGATAACTGTTTTCGTAATATATTACAACATATTTTATTTTATCACTTGTTTCATCACATGTTTCATCACTGTTTTTATCACAGTTTATTATTAATTATTTCATAATAAGCTTCATCAAAAGTAACATCACTGTTTTCATCGGAGATTTCAACAAATTTTATTTCATCACTTGTTTCATCACTTGTTTCATCACTGTTTTTTACATAGTTTTTGATAAAATAATTCATCATTAGCTTAATCGCATGTTTTATCACTGTTTTCGTAATATATTTCAACATTTTTTATTTCATCACTTGTTTCATCACATGTTTCATCACTGTTTTTATCACAGTTTATACGTTATTATTTCATCATAATCTTCATCGCACGTAACATCACTGTTTTCATCAGAGATAACAACATATATTATTTCATCACTTGTTTCATCACATGTTTCATCACTGTTTTTTACAAAGTTTTTGGTGAAATATTTCATCATTAGCTTTATTGCATGTTTCAGCACTATTTTCGTAATATATTACAACATATTTTATTTCATCACTTGTTTCATCACTCGTTTCATCACTGTTTTTATCACAAATTATAATTTATTATGTCATAATAAGCTTCATCATACGAAACATCACTGTTTTCATCGGAGATTTCAACAAATTTTATTTCATCACTTGTTTCATCACATGTTTCATCACTGTTTTTTACATAGTTTTTGATGAAATTATTCATCATTAGCTTAATCGCATGTTTCATTACTGTTTTCGTAATATATTACAACATATTTTATTTCATCACTTGTTTCATCACATGTTTCATCACTGTTTTTATCACAGTTTATAATTAATTATTTCATAATAAGCTTCATCAAAAGTAACATCACTGTTTTCATCGGAGATTTCAACAAATTTTATTTCATCACTTATTTCATCACTTGTTTTATCACTGTTTTTTACATAGTTTTTGATGAAATATTTCATCATTAGCTTCATCGCATGTTTCATCACTGTTTTCGTAATATATTACAACATATTTTATTTCATCACTTGTTTCATCACTCGTTTCATCACTGTTTTTATGACAAATTATAATTTATTATGTCATAATAAGCTTCATCATACGACACATCACTGTTTTCATCGGAGATTTCAACAAATTTTATTTCATCACTTGTTTCATCACATGTTTCATCACTGTTTTGTACATAGTTTTTGATGAAATATTTCATCATTAGCTTCATCGCATGTTTCATCACTGTTTTCGTAATATATTACAACATATTTTATTTCATCACTTGTTTCATCACTCGTTTCATCACTGTTTTTATGACAAATTATAATGTATTATGTCATAAGAAGCTTCATCATACGAAACATCACTGTTTTCATCGGAGATTTCAACAAATTTTATTTCATCACTTGTTTCATCACATGTTTCATCACTGTTTTTTACATAGTTTTTGATGAAATAATTCATCATTAGCTTAATTGCATGTTTTATCACTGTTTTCGTAAAATATTACAACATTTTTTATTTCATCACTTGTTTCATCACATGTTTCATCACTGTTTTTTACAAAGTTTTTGGTCAAATATTTCATCATTAGCTTCATCGCATGTTTGATAACTGTTTTCGTAATATATTACAACATATTTTATTTCATCACTTGTTTCATCACATGTTTCGTCACTGTTTTTATCACAGTTTATAATTAATTATTTCATCATAAGCTTCATCAAAAGAAACATCACTGTTTTCATCGGTGATTACAACAAATTTTATTTCATCACTTGTTTCATCACTTGTTTCATCACTGTTTTTTACATAGTTTTTGATGAAATATTTTATCATTAGCTTCATCGCATGTTTGATAACTGTTTTCGTAATATATTACAACATATTTTATTTCATCACTTGTTTCATCACATGTTTCATCACTGTTTTTATCACAGTTTATAATTAATTATTTCATAATAAGCTTCATCAAAAGTAACATAACTGTTTTCATCGGAGATTTCAACAAATTTTATTTCATCACTTGTTTCATCACTTGTTTCATCACTGTTTTTTACATAGTTTTTGATGAAATATTTCATCATTAGCTTCATCGCATGTTTCATCACTGTTTTCGTAATATATTACAACATATTTTATTTCATCACTTGTTTCATCACTCGTTTCGTCACTGTTTTTATGACAAATTATAATTTATTATGTCATAATAAGCTTCATCATACGAAACATCACTGTTTTCATCGGAGATTTCAACAAATTTTATTTCATCACTTGTTTCATCACTTGTTTCATCACTGTTTTTTACATAGTTTTTGATGAAATATTTCATCATTAGCTTCATCGCATGTTTCATCACTGTTTTCGTAATATATTACAACATATTTTATTTCATCACTTGTTTCATCACTCGTTTCGTCACTGTTTTTATGACAAATTATAATGTATTATGTCATAATAAGCTTCATCCGTATGATCACTGTTTTCATCGGAGATTTCAACAAATTTTATTTCATCACTTGTTTCATCACATGTTTCATCACTGTTTTTTACATAGTTTTTGATGAAATAATTCATCATTAGCTTAATTGCATGTTTTATCACTGTTTTCGTAATATATTACAACATATTTTATTTCATCACTTGTTTCATCACTCGTTTCATCACTGTTTTTATCACAGTTTATAATTAATTATTTCATAATAAGCTTCATCAAAAGTAACATAACTGTTTTCATCGGAGATTTCAACAAATTTTATTTCATCACTTGTTTCATCACATGTTTCATCACTGTTTTTTACATAGTTTTTGATGAAATAATTCATCATTAGCTTCATCGCATGTTTCATCACTGTTTTCGTAATATATTACAACATATTTTATTTCATCACTTGTTTCATCACTCGTTTCATCACTGTTTTTATCACAGTTTATAATTAATTATTTCATAATAAGCTTCATCAAAAGTAACATAACTGTTTTCATCGGAGATTTCAACAAATTTTATTTCCTCTAGTTTCATCACTTGTTTCATCACTGTTTTTTACATAGTTTTTGATGAAATATTTTATCATTAGCTTCATCGCATGTTTGATAACTGTTTTCGTAATATATTACAACATATTTTATTTCATCACTTGTTTCATCACATGTTTCATCACTGTTTTTATCACAGTTTATAATTAATTATTTCATAATAAGCTTCATCAAAAGTAACATAACTGTTTTCATCGGAGATTTCAACAAATTTTATTTCATCACTTGTTTCATCACTTGTTTCATCACTGTTTTTTACATAGTTTTTGATGAAATATTTCATCATTAGCTTCATCGCATGTTTCATCACTGTTTTCGTAATATATTACAACATATTTTATTTCATCACTTGTTTTATCACTCGTTTCGTCACTGTTTTTATGACAAATTATAATTTATTATGTCATAATAAGCTTCATCATACGAAACATCACTGTTTTCATCGGAGATTTCAACAAATTTTATTTCATCACTTGTTTCATCACTTGTTTCATCACTGTTTTTTACATAGTTTTTGATGAAATATTTCATCATTAGCTTCATCGCATGTTTCATCACTGTTTTCGTAATATATTACAACATATTTTATTTCATCACTTGTTTCATCACTCGTTTCGTCACTGTTTTTATGACAAATTATAATGTATTATGTCATAATAAGCTTCATCCGTATGATCACTGTTTTCATCGGAGATTTCAACAAATTTTATTTCATCACTTGTTTCATCACATGTTTCATCACTGTTTTTTACATAGTTTTTGATGAAATAATTCATCATTAGCTTTATTGCATGTTTTATCACTGTTTTCGTAATATATTACAACATATTTTATTTCATCACTTGTTTCATCACTCGTTTCATCACTGTTTTTATCACAGTTTATAATTAATTATTTCATAATAAGCTTCATCAAAAGTAACATAACTGTTTTCATCGGAGATTTCAACAAATTTTATTTCATCACTTGTTTCATCACATGTTTCATCACTGTTTTTTACATAGTTTTTGATGAAATAATTCATCATTAGCTTCATCGCATGTTTCATCACTGTTTTCGTAATATATTACAACATATTTTATTTCATCACTTGTTTCATCACTCGTTTCATCACTGTTTTTATCACAGTTTATAATTAATTATTTCATAATAAGCTTCATCAAAAGTAACATAACTGTTTTCATCGGAGATTTCAACAAATTTTATTTCCTCTAGTTTCATCACTTGTTTCATCACTGTTTTTTACATAGTTTTTGATGAAATATTTTATCATTAGCTTCATCGCATGTTTGATAACTGTTTTCGTAATATATTACAACATATTTTATTTCATCACTTGTTTCATCACATGTTTCATCACTGTTTTTATCACAGTTTATAATTAATTATTTCATAATAAGCTTCATCAAAAGTAACATAACTGTTTTCATCGGAGATTTCAACAAATTTTATTTCATCACTTGTTTCATCACTTGTTTCATCACTGTTTTTTACATAGTTTTTGATGAAATATTTCATCATTAGCTTCATCGCATGTTTCATCACTGTTTTCCTAATATATTACAACATATTTTATTTCATCACTTGTTTTATCACTCGTTTCATCACTGTTTTTATGACAAATTATAATTTATTTTGTCATAATAAGCTTCATCATACGAAACATCACTGTTTTCATCGGAGATTTCTACAAATTTTATTTCATCACTTGTTTCATCACTCGTTTCATCACTGTTTTTATGACAAATTATAATTTATTATGTCATAATAAACTTCATCATACGAAACATCACTGTTTTCATCGGAGATTTCAACAAATTTTATTTCATCACTTGTTTCATCACATGTTTCATCACTGTTTTTTACATAGTTTTTGATGAAATAATTCATCATTAGCTTAATCGCATGTTTCATCACTGTTTTCGTAATATATTACAACATTTTTTATTTCATCACTTGTTTCATCACATGTTTCATCACCGTTTTTTACAAAGTTTTTGGTGAAATATTTCATCATTAGCTTCATCGCAGGTTTCATCACTGTTTGCGTAAGATATTACAACATTTTTTATTTCATCACGTGTTTCATCACATGTTTCATCACTGTTTTTATCACAGTTTATAATTAATTATTTCATAATAAGCTTCATCAAAAGTTACATCACTGTTTTCATCGGAGATTTCAACAAATTTTATTTCATCACTTGTTTCATCACTTGTTTCATCACTGTTTTTTACATAGTTTTTGATGAAATATTTCATCATTAGCTTCATCGCATGTTTTATCACTGTTTTCGTAATATATTTCAACATTTTTTATTTCATCACTTGTTTCATCACATGTTTCATCACTGTTTTTATCACAGTTTATACGTTATTATTTCATCATAATCTTCATCGCACGTAACATCACTGTTTTCATCAGAGATAACAACATATATTATTTCATCACTTGTTTCATCACATGTTTCATCACTGTTTTTTACAAAGTTTTTGGTGAAATATTTCATCATTAGCTTTATTGCATGTTTCAGCACTATTTTCGTAATATATTACAACATATTTTATTTCATCACTTGTTTCATCACTCGTTTCATCACTCTTTTTATGACAAATAATAATTTATTATGTCATAATAAGCTTCATCATACGAAACATCACTGTTTTCATCGGAGATTTCAACAAATTTTATTTCATCACTTGTTTCATCACATGTTTCATCACTGTTTTTTACATAGTTTTTGATGAAATTATTCATCATTAGCTTAATCGCATGTTTCATTACTGTTTTCGTAATATATTACAACATATTTTATTTCATCACTTGTTTCATCACATGTTTCATCACTGTTTTTATCACAGTTTATAATTAATTATTTCATAATAAGCTTCATCAAAAGTAACATCACTGTTTTCATCGGAGATTTCAACAAATTTTATTTCATCACTTGTTTCATCACTTGTTTCATCACTGTTTTTTACATAGTTTTTGATGAAATATTTCATCATTAGCTTCATCGCATGTTTCATCACTGTTTTCGTAATATATTACAACATATTTTATATCATCACTTGTTTCATCACTCGTTTCATCACTGTTTTTATGACAAATTATAATTTATTATGTCATAATAAGCTTCATCATACGAAACATCACTGTTTTCATCGGAGATTTCAACAAATTTAATTTCATCACTTGTTTCATCACATGTTTCATCACTGTTTTGTACATAGTTTTTGATGAAATATTTCATCATTAGCTTCATCGCATGTTTCATCACTGTTTTCGTAATATATTACAACATATTTTATTTCATCACTTGTTTCATCACTTGTTTCATCACTGTTTTTATGACAAATTATAATGTATTATGTCATAATAAGCTTCATCATACGAAACATCGCTGTTTTCATCGGAGATTTCAACAAATTTTATTTCATCACTTGTTTCATCACATGTTTCATCACTGTTTTTTACATAGTTTTTGATGAAATAATTCATCATTAGCTTAATTGCATGTTTTATCACTGTTTTCGTAAAATATTACAACATTTTTTATTTCATCACTTGTTTCATCACATGTTTCATCACTGTTTTTTACAAAGTTTTTGGTCAAATATTTCATCATTAGCTTCATCGCATGTTTGATAACTGTTTTCGTAATATATTACAACATATTTTATTTCATCACTTGTTTCATCACATGTTTCATCACTGTTTTTATCACAGTTTATAATTAATTATTTCATAATAAGCTTCATCAAAAGAAACATCACTGTTTTCATCGGAGATTTCAACAAATTTTATTTCATCACTTGTTTCATCACATGTTTCATCACTGTTTTGTACATAGTTTTTGATGAAATATTTCATCATTAGCTTCATCGCATGTTTCATCACTGTTTTCGTAATATATTACAACATATTTTATTTCATCACTTGTTTCATCACTCGTTTCATCACTGTTTTTATGACAAATTATAATGTATTATGTCATAATAAGCTTCATCATACGAAACATCACTGTTTTCATCGGAGATTTCAACAAATTTTATTTCATCACTTGTTTCATCACATGTTTCATCACTGTTTTTTACATAGTTTTTGATGAAATAATTCATCATTAGCTTCATCGCATGTTTCATCACTGTTTTCGTAATATATTACAACATTTTTTATTTCATCACTTGTTTCATCACATGTTTCATCACTGTTTTTATCACAGTTTACAATTAATTATTTCATAATAAGCTTCATCAAAAGTAACATCACTGTTTTCATCGGAGAATTCAACAAATTTTATTTCATCACTTGTTTTATCACTTGTTTCATCACTGTTTTTTACATAGTTTTTGATGAAATATTCCATCATTAGCTTCATCGCATGTTTCATCACTGTTTTCGTAATATATTACAACATTTTTTATTTCATCACTTGTTTCATCACATGTTTCATCACTGTTTTTATCACAGTTTACAATTAATTATTTCATAATAAGCTTCATCAAAAGTAACATCACTGTTTTCATCGGAGATTTCAACAAATTTTATTTCATCACTTGTTTCATCACTTGTTTCATCATTGTTTTTTACATAGTTTTTGATGAAATATTTCATCATTAGCTTCATCGCATGTTTCATCACTGTTTTCGTAATATATTACAACATTTTTTATTTCATCACTTGTTTCATCACATGTTTCATCACTGTTTTTTACAAAGTTTTTGGTGAAATATTTCATCATTAGCTTCATTGCATGTTTCATCACTATTTTCGTAATATATTATAACATATTTTATTTCATCACTTGTTTCATCACTCGTTTCATCACTGTTTTTATGACAAATTATAATTTATTATGTCATAATAAGCTTCATCGTACGAAACATCACTGTTTTCATCGGAGATTTCAACAAATTTTATTTCATCACTTGTTTCATCACATGTTTCATCACTGTTTTTTACATAGTTTTTGATGAAATAATTCATCATTAGCTTAATCGCATGTTTCATCACTGTTTTCGTAATATATTACAACATTTTTTATTTCATCACTTGTTTCATCACATGTTTCATCACTTTTTTTTACAAAGTTTGTGGTGAAATATTACATCACTAGCTTCATCGCAGGTTTCATCACTGTTTTCGTAAGATATTACAACATTTTTTATTTCATCACTTGTTTCATCACATGTTTCATCACTGTTTTTATCACAGTTTATACGTTATTATTTCATCATAATCTTCATCGCACGTAACATCACTGTTTTCATCGGAGATTTCAAAAAAATTTATTTCATCACTTGTTTCATCACTTGTTTCATCACTTGTTTCATCACTGTTTTTTACATAGTTTTTGATGAAATAATTCATCATTAGCTTAATCGCATGTTTCATCACTGTTTTCGTAATATATTACAACATTTTTTATTTCATCACTTGTTTCATCACATGTTTCATCACTGTTTTTTACATAGTTTTTGATGAAATAATTCATCATTAGCTTAATCGCATGTTTCATCACTGTTTTCGTAATATATTACAACATTTTTTATTTCATCACTTGTTTCATCACATGTTTCATCATTTTTTTTTTCAATGTTTTTAGTGAAATATTTCATCATTAGCTTCATTGCATGTTTCATCACTATTTTTGTAATATATTACAACATATTTTATTTCATCACTTGTTTCATCACTCGTTTCATCACTGTTTTTATGACAAATTATAATTTATTATGTCATAATAAGCTTCATCATACGAAACATCACTGTTTTCATCGGAGATTTGAACAAATTTTATTTCATCACTTGTTTCATCACATGTTTCATCACTGTTTTTTACATAGTTTTTGATGAAATAATTCATCATAAGCTTAATCGCATGTTTCATCACTGTTTTCGTAATATATTACAACATTTTTTATTTCATCACTTGTTTCATCACATATTTCATCACTTTTTTTTACAAAGTTTTTGGTGAAATATTTCATCACTAGCTTCATCGCAGGTTTCATCACTGTTTTCGTAAGATATTACAACATTTTTTATTTCATCACTTGTTTCATCACATGTTTCATCACTGTTTTTATCACAGTTTATACGTTATTATTTCATCATAATCTTCATCGCACGTAACATCACTGTTTTCATCGGAGATTTCAACAAATTTTATTTCATCACTTGTTTCATCACTGTTTTTTACATAGTTTTTGATGAAATAATTCATCATTAGCTTAATCGCATGTTTCATCACTGTTTTCGTAATATATTACAACATTTTTTATTTCATCACTTGTTTCATCACATGTTTCATCACTGTTTTTTACATAGTTTTTGATGAAATAATTCATCATTAGCTTAATCGCATGTTTCATCACTGTTTTCGTAATATATTACAACATTTTTTATTTCATCACTTGTTTCATCACATGGTTCATCACTTTTTTTTACAAAGTTTTTGGTGAAATATTTCATCATTAGCTTCATCGCAGGTTTCATCACTGTTTTCATCGGAGATTTCAACAAATTTTATTTCATCACTTGTTTCATCACTGTTTTTTACATAGATTTTGATGAAATATTTCATCATTAGCTTCATCGCAGGTTTCATCACTGTTTTCGTAAGATATTACAACAGTTTTTATTTCATCACTTGTTTCATCACATGTTTCATCACTGTTTTTATCACAGTTTATAATTAATTATTTCATAATAAGCTTCATCAAAAGTAACATCACTGTTTTCATCGGAGATTTCAACAAATTTTATTTCATCACTTGTTTCATCACTTGTTTCATCACTGTTTTTTACATAGTTTTTGATGAAATATTTCTTCATTAGCTTCATCGCATGTTTCATCACTGTTTTCGTAATATATTACAACATTTTTTATTTCATCACTTGTTTCATCACATGTTTCATCACTGTTTTTTACATAGTTTTTGATGAAATAATTCATCATTAGCTTAATCGCATGTTTCATCACTGTTTTCGTAATATATTACAACATTTTTTATTTCATCACTTGTTTCATCACATGTTTCATCACTGTTTTTTACAAAGTTTTTGGTGAAATATTTCATCATTAGCTTCATTGCATGTTTCATCACTGTTTTCGTAATATATAACAACATTTTTTATTTCATCACTTGTTTCATCACATGTTTCATCACTGTTTTTTACAAAGTTTTTGGTGAAATATTTCATTATTTGCATCATTGCATGTTTCATCACTATTTTCGTAATATATTACAACATATTTTATTTCATCACTTGTTTCATCACTCGTTTCATCACTGTTTTTATGACAAATTATAATTTATTATGTCATAATAAGCTTCATCATACGAAACATCACTGTTTTCATCGGAGATTTCAACAAATTTTATTTCATCACTTGTTTCATCACATGTTTCATCACTGTTTTTTACATAGTTTTTGATGAAATATTTCATCATTTGCTTCATCGCATGTTTCATCACTGTTTTCGTAATATATTACAACATTTTTTATTTCATCACTTGTTTTATCACATGTTTCATCACTGTTTTTTACAAAGTTTTTGGTGAAATATTTCATCATTAGCTTCATTGCATGTTTCATCACTATTTTTGTAATATATTACAACATATTTTATTTCATCACTTGTTTCATCACTCGTTTCATCACTGTTTTTATGAGAAATTATAATTTATTATGTCATAATAAGCTTCATCATACGAAACATCACTGTTTTCATCGGAGATTTCAACAAATTTTATTTCATCACTTGTTTCATCACATGTTTCATCACTGTTTTTTACATAGTTTTTGATGAAATAATTCATCATTAGCTTCATCGCATGTTTCATCACTGTTTTCGTAATATATTACAACATTTTTTATTTCATCACTTGTTTCATCACATGTTTCATCACTTTTTTTATCACAGTTTATAATTAATTATTTCATAATAAGCTTCATCAAAAGTAACATCACTGTTTTCATCGGAGATTTCAACAAATTTTATTTCATCACTTGTTTCATCACTCGTTTCATCACTGTTTTTATGACAAATTATAATTTATTATGTCATAATAAGCTTCATCATACGAAACATCACTGTTTTCATCGGAGAATTCAACAAATTTTATTTCATCACTTGTTTCATCACATGTTTCATCACTGTTTTTTTACATAGTTTTTGATGAAATAATTCATCATTAGCATAATCGCATGTTTCATCACTGTTTTCGTAATATATTACAACATTTTTTATTTCATCACTTGTTTCATCACATGTTTCATCACTGTTTTTTACAAAGTTTTTGGTGAAATATTTCATCATTAGCTTCATCGCAGGTTTCATCACTGTTTTCGTAAGATATTACAAAAAAAATTATTTCATCACTTGTTTCATCACATGTTTCATCACTGTTTTATCACAGTTTATACGTTTTAATTTCATCATAATCTTCATCGCACGTAACATCACTGTTTTTATCAGAGATAACAACAAATATTATTTCCTTACTTGTTTCATCACATGTTTCATCACTGTTTTTTACATAGTTTTTGATGAAATAATTCATCATTAGCTTAATCACATGTTTCATCACTGTTTTCGTTATATATTACAACATTTTTTATTTCATCACTTGTTTCATCACATGTTTCATCACTGTTTTTTACAAAGTTTTGGGTGAAATATTTCATCATTAGCTTCATTGCATGTTTCATCACTATTTTCGTAATATATTACAACATATTTTATTTTATCACTTGTTACATCACTCGTTTCATCACTGTTTTTATGACAAATTATAATTTATTATGTCATAATAAGCTTCATCATACGAAACATCACTGTTTTCATCGGAGATTTCAACAAATTTTATTTCATCACTTGTTTCATCACTTGTTTCATCACTGTTTTTTACATAGTTTTTGATGAAATATTTCATCATTAGCTTCATCGCATGTTTCATCACTGTTTTCGTAATATATTACAAAATATTTTATTTCACCACTTGTTTCATCACTCGTTTCATCACTGTTTTTTATGACAAATTATAATTTATTATGTCATAATAAGCTTCATCATACGAAACATCACTGTTTTCATCGGAGATTTCAACAAATTTTATTTTATCACTTGTTTCATCACATGTTTCATCACTGTTTTTTACAAAGTTTTTGATGAAATAATTCATCATTAGCTTAATCGCATGTTTCATCACTGTTTTCGTAATATATTACAAAATATTTTATTTCATCACTTGTTTCATCACTCGTTTCATCACTGTTTTTATGACAAATTATAATTTATTATGTCATAATAAGCTTCATCATACGAAACATCACTGTTTTCATCGGAGATTTCAACAAATTTTATTTTATCACTTGTTTCATCACTTGTTTCATCACTGTTTTTTACATAGTTTTTGATGAAATATTTCATCATTAGCTTCATCGCATGTTTCATCACTGTTTTCGTAATATATTACAAAATATTTTATTTCATCACTTGTTTCATCACTCGTTTCATCACTGTTTTTATGACAAATTATAATTTATTATGTCATAATAAGCTTCATCATACGAAACATCACTGTTTTCATCGGAGATTTCAGCAAATTTTATTTTATCACTTGTTTCATCACATGTTTCATCGCTGTTTTTTACATAGTTTTTGATGAAATAATTCATCATTAGCTTAATCGCATGTTTCATCACTGTTTTCGCAATATATTACAACATTTTTTATTTCATCACTTGTTTCATCACATGTTTCATCACTGTTTTGTACATAGTTTTTGATGAAATATTTCATCATTAGCTTCATCGCATGTTTCATCACTGTTTTCGTAATATATTACAACATTTTTTATTTCATCACTTGTTTCATCACATGTTTCATCACTGTTTTTATCACAGTTTACAATTAATTATTTCATAATAAGCTTCATCAAAAGTAACATCACTGTTTTCATCGGAGATTTCAACAAATTTTATTTCATCACTTGTTTCATCACTTGTTTCATCACTGTTTTTTACATAGTTTTTGATGAAATATTTCATCATTAGCTTCATCGCATGTTTCATCACTGTTTTCGTAATAAATTACAACATTTTTTATTTCATCACTTGTTTCATCACATGTTTCATCACTGTTTTTATCACAGTTTACAATTAATTATTTCATAATAAGCTTCATCAAAAGTAACATCACTGTTTTCATCGGAGATTTCAACAAATTTTATTTCATCACTTGTTTCATCACTTGTTTCATCACTGTTTTTTACATAGTTTTTGATGAAATATTTCATCATTAGCTTCGTCGCATGTTTCATCACTGTTTTCGTAATAAATTACAACATTTTTTATTTCATCACTTGTTTCATCACATGTTTCATCACTGTTTTTTACAAAGTTTTTGGTGAAATATTTCATCATTAGCTTCATTGCATGTTTCATCACTATTTTCGTAATATATTATAACATATTTTATTTCATCACTTGTTTCATCACTCGTTTCATCACTGTTTTTATGACAAATTATAATTTATTATGTCATAATAAGCTTCATCATACGAAACATCACTGTTTTCATCGGAGATTTCAACAAATTTTATTTCATCACTTGTTTCATCACATGTTTCATCACTGTTTTTTACATAGTTTTTGATGAAATAATTCATCATTAGCTTAATCGCATGTTTCATCACTGTTTTCGTAATATATTACAACATTTTTTATTTCATCACTTGTTTCATCACATGTTTCATCACTTTTTTTTACAAAGTTTTTGGTGAAATATTACATCACTAGCTTCATCGCAGGTTTCATCACTGTTTTCGTAAGATATTACAACATTTTTTATTTCATCACTTGTTTCATCACATGTTTCATCACTGTTTTTATCACAGTTTATACGTTATTATTTCATCATAATCTTCATCGCACGTAACATCACTGTTTTCATCGGAGATTTCAACAAATTTTATTTCATCACTTGTTTCATCACTTGTTTCATCACTGTTTTTTACATAGTTTTTGATGAAATAATTCATCATTAGCTTAATCGCATGTTTCATCACTGTTTTCGTAATATATTACAACATTTTTTATTTCATCACTTGTTTCATCACATGTTTCATCACTGTTTTTTACATAGTTTTTGATGAAATAATTCATCATTAGCTTAATCGCATGTTTCATCACTGTTTTCGTAATATATTACAACATTTTTTATTTCATCACTTGTTTCATCACATGTTTCATCATTTTTTTTTTCAATGTTTTTAGTGAAATATTTCATCATTAGCTTCATTGCATGTTTCATCACTATTTTTGTAATATATTACAACATATTTTATTTCATCACTTGTTTCATCACTCGTTTCATCACTGTTTTTATGACAAATTATAATTTATTATGTCATAATAAGCTTCATCATACGAAACATCACTGTTTTCATCGGAGATTTCAACAAATTTTATTTCATCACTTGTTTCATCACATGTTTCATCACTGTTTTTTACATAGTTTTTGATGAAATAATTCATCATTAGCTTAATCGCATGTTTCATCACTGTTTTCGTAATATATTACAACATTTTTTATTTCATCACTTGTTTCATCACATGTTTCATCACTTTTTTTTACAAAGTTTTTGGTGAAATATTTCATCACTAGCTTCATCGCAGGTTTCATCACTGTTTTCGTAAGATATTACAACATTTTTTATTTCATCACTTGTTTCATCACATGTTTCATCACTGTTTTTATCACAGTTTATACGTTATTATTTCATCATAATCTTCATCGCACGTAACATCACTGTTTTCATCGGAGATTTCAACAAATTTTATTTCATCACTTGTTTCATCACTTGTTTCATCACTGTTTTTTACATAGTTTTTGATGAAATAATTCATCATTAGCTTAATCGCATGTTTCATCACTGTTTTCGTAATATATTACAACATTTTTTATTTCATCACTTGTTTCATCACATGTTTCATCACTGTTTTTTACAAAGTTTTTGGTCAAATATTTCATCATTAGCTTCATCGCATGTTTGATAACTGTTTTCGTAATATATTACAACATATTTTATTTCATCACTTGTTTCATCACATGTTTCATCACTGTTTTTATCACAGTTTATAATTAATTATTTCATAATAAGCTTCATCAAAAGAAACATCACTGTTTTCATCGGAGATTTCAACAAATTTTATTTCATCACTTGTTTCATCACATGTTTCATCACTGTTTTGTACATAGTTTTTGATGAAATATTTCATCATTAGCTTCATCGCATGTTTCATCACTGTTTTCGTAATATATTACAACATATTTTATTTCATCACTTGTTTCATCACTCGTTTCATCACTGTTTTTATGACAAATTATAATGTATTATGTCATAAAAAGCTTCATCATACGAAACATCACTGTTTTCATCGGAGATTTCAACAAATTTTATTTCATCACTTGTTTCATCACATGTTTCATCACTGTTTTTTACATAGTTTTTGATGAAATAATTCATCATTAGCTTAATTGCATGTTTTATCACTGTTTTCGTAAAATATTACAACATTTTTTATTTCATCACTTGTTTCATCACATGTTTCATCACTGTTTTTTACAAAGTTTTTGGTCAAATATTTCATCATTAGCTTCATCGCATGTTTGATAACTGTTTTCGTAATATATTACAACATATTTTATTTCATCACTTGTTTCATCACATGTTTCATCACTGTTTTTATCACAGTTTATAATTAATTATTTCATAATAAGCTTCATCAAAAGAAACATCACTGTTTTCATCGGAGATTTCAACAAATTTTATTTCATCACTTGTTTCATCACATGTTTCATCACTGTTTTGTACATAGTTTTTGATGAAATATTTCATCATTAGCTTCATCGCATGTTTCATCACTGTTTTCGTAATATATTACAACATATTTTATTTCATCACTTGTTTCATCACTCGTTTCATCACTGTTTTTTATGACAAATTATAATTTATTATGTCATAATAAGCTTCATCATACGAAACATCACTGTTTTCATCGGAGATTTCAACAAATTTTATTTCATCACTTGTTTCATCACATGTTTCATCACTGTTTTTTACATAGTTTTTGATGAAATAATTCATCATTAGCTTAATCGCATGTTTCATCACTGTTTTCGTAATATATTACAACATTTTTTATTTCATCACTTGTTTCGTCACATGTTTCGTCACTGTTTTTTACAAAGTTTTTGGTGAAATATTTCATCATTAGCTTCATTGCATGTTTCATCACTATTTTCGTAATATATTACAACATATTTTATTTCATCACTTGTTTCATCACTCGTTTCATCACTGTTTTTATGACAAATTATAATTTATTATGTCATAATAAGCTTCATCATACGAAACATCACTGTTTTCATCGGAGATTTCAAAAAATTTTATTTCATCACTTGTTTCATCACATGTTTCATCACTGTTTTTTACATAGTTTTTGATGAAATAATTCATCATTAGCTTCATCGCATGTTTCATCACTGTTTTCGTAATATATTACAACATTTTTTATTTCATCACTTGTTTCATCACATGTTTCATCACTGTTTTTTACAAAGTTTTTGGTGAAATATTTCATCATTAGCTTCATCGCAAGTTTCATCACTGTTTTCGTAAGATATTACAACATTTTTTATTTCATCACTTGTTTCATCACATGTTTCATCACTGTTTTTATCACAGTTTATACGTTATTATTTCATCATAATCTTCATCGCACGTAACATCACTGTTTTCATCGGAGATTTCAACAAATTTTATTTCATCACTTGTTTCATCACATGTTTCATCACTGTTTTTTACATAGTTTTTGATGAAATAATTCATCATTAGCGTAATCGCATGTTTCATCACTGTTTTCGTTATATATTACAACATTTTTTATTTCATCACTTGTTTCATCACATGTTTCATCACTGTTTTTTACAAAGTTTTTCGTGAAATATTTCATCATTAGCTTCATCGCAGGTTTCATCACTGTTTTCGTAAGATATTACAACATTTTTTATTTCATCACTTGTTTCATCACATGTTTCATCACTGTTTTTATCAAAGTTTATAATTAATTATTTCATAATAAGCTTCATCAAAAGTAACATCACTGTTTTCATTGGAGATTTCAACAAATTTTATTTCATCACTTGTTTCATCACTTGTTTCATCACTGTTTTTTACATAGTTTTTGATGAAATATTTCTTCATTAGCTTCATCGCATGTTTCATCACTGTTTTCGTAATATATTACAACATTTTTTATTTCATCACTTGTTTTATCACATGTTTCATCACTGTTTTTTACAAAGTTTTTGGTGAAATATTTCATCATTAGCTTCATTGCATGTTTCATCACTATTTTTGTAATATATTACAACATATTTTATTTCATCACTTGTTTCATCACTCGTTTCATCACTGTTTTTATGAGAAATTATAATTTATTATGTCATAATAAGCTTCATCATACGAAACATCACTGTTTTCATCGGAGATTTCAACAAATTTTATTTCATCACTTGTTTCATCACATGTTTCATCACTGTTTTTTACATAGTTTTTGATGAAATAATTCATCATTAGCTTCATCGCATGTTTCATCACTGTTTTCGTAATATATTACAACATTTTTTATTTCATCACTTGTTTCATCACATGTTTCATCACTTTTTTTATCACAGTTTATAATTAATTATTTCATAATAAGCTTCATCAAAAGTAACATCACTGTTTTCATCGGAGATTTCAACAAATTTTATTTCATCACTTGTTTCATCACTCGTTTCATCACTGTTTTTATGACAAATTATAATTTATTATGTCATAATAAGCTTCATCATACGAAACATCACTGTTTTCATCGGAGAATTCAACAAATTTTATTTCATCACTTGTTTCATCACATGTTTCATCACTGTTTTTTTACATAGTTTTTGATGAAATAATTCATCATTAGCATAATCGCATGTTTCATCACTGTTTTCGTAATATATTACAACATTTTTTATTTCATCACTTGTTTCATCACATGTTTCATCACTGTTTTTTACAAAGTTTTTGGTGAAATATTTCATCATTAGCTTCATCGCAGGTTTCATCACTGTTTTCGTAAGATATTACAAAAAAAATTATTTCATCACTTGTTTCATCACATGTTTCATCACTGTTTTATCACAGTTTATACGTTTTAATTTCATCATAATCTTCATCGCACGTAACATCACTGTTTTTATCAGAGATAACAACAAATATTATTTCCTTACTTGTTTCATCACATGTTTCATCACTGTTTTTTACATAGTTTTTGATGAAATAATTCATCATTAGCTTAATCACATGTTTCATCACTGTTTTCGTTATATATTACAACATTTTTTATTTCATCACTTGTTTCATCACATGTTTCATCACTGTTTTTTACAAAGTTTTGGGTGAAATATTTCATCATTAGCTTCATTGCATGTTTCATCACTATTTTCGTAATATATTACAACATATTTTATTTTATCACTTGTTACATCACTCGTTTCATCACTGTTTTTATGACAAATTATAATTTATTATGTCATAATAAGCTTCATCATACGAAACATCACTGTTTTCATCGGAGATTTCAACAAATTTTATTTCATCACTTGTTTCATCACTTGTTTCATCACTGTTTTTTACATAGTTTTTGATGAAATATTTCATCATTAGCTTCATCGCATGTTTCATCACTGTTTTCGTAATATATTACAAAATATTTTATTTCATCACTTGTTTCATCACTCGTTTCATCACTGTTTTTATGACAAATTATAATTTATTATGTCATAATAAGCTTCATCATACGAAACATCACTGTTTTCATCGGAGATTTCAACAAATTTTATTTTATCACTTGTTTCATCACATGTTTCATCACTGTTTTTTACAAAGTTTTTGATGAAATAATTCATCATTAGCTTAATCGCATGTTTCATCACTGTTTTCGTAATATATTACAAAATATTTTATTTCATCACTTGTTTCATCACTCGTTTCATCACTGTTTTTATGACAAATTATAATTTATTATGTCATAATAAGCTTCATCATACGAAACATCACTGTTTTCATCGGAGATTTCAACAAATTTTATTTTATCACTTGTTTCATCACTTGTTTCATCACTGTTTTTTACATAGTTTTTGATGAAATATTTCATCATTAGCTTCATCGCATGTTTCATCACTGTTTTCGTAATATATTACAAAATATTTTATTTCATCACTTGTTTCATCACTCGTTTCATCACTGTTTTTATGACAAATTATAATTTATTATGTCATAATAAGCTTCATCATACGAAACATCACTGTTTTCATCGGAGATTTCAGCAAATTTTATTTTATCACTTGTTTCATCACATGTTTCATCGCTGTTTTTTACATAGTTTTTGATGAAATAATTCATCATTAGCTTAATCGCATGTTTCATCACTGTTTTCGCAATATATTACAACATTTTTTATTTCATCACTTGTTTCATCACATGTTTCATCACTGTTTTGTACATAGTTTTTGATGAAATATTTCATCATTAGCTTCATCGCATGTTTCATCACTGTTTTCGTAATATATTACAACATTTTTTATTTCATCACTTGTTTCATCACATGTTTCATCACTGTTTTTATCACAGTTTACAATTAATTATTTCATAATAAGCTTCATCAAAAGTAACATCACTGTTTTCATCGGAGATTTCAACAAATTTTATTTCATCACTTGTTTCATCACTTGTTTCATCACTGTTTTTTACATAGTTTTTGATGAAATATTTCATCATTAGCTTCATCGCATGTTTCATCACTGTTTTCGTAATAAATTACAACATTTTTTATTTCATCACTTGTTTCATCACATGTTTCATCACTGTTTTTATCACAGTTTACAATTAATTATTTCATAATAAGCTTCATCAAAAGTAACATCACTGTTTTCATCGGAGATTTCAACAAATTTTATTTCATCACTTGTTTCATCACTTGTTTCATCACTGTTTTTTACATAGTTTTTGATGAAATATTTCATCATTAGCTTCGTCGCATGTTTCATCACTGTTTTCGTAATAAATTACAACATTTTTTATTTCATCACTTGTTTCATCACATGTTTCATCACTGTTTTTTACAAAGTTTTTGGTGAAATATTTCATCATTAGCTTCATTGCATGTTTCATCACTATTTTCGTAATATATTATAACATATTTTATTTCATCACTTGTTTCATCACTCGTTTCATCACTGTTTTTATGACAAATTATAATTTATTATGTCATAATAAGCTTCATCATACGAAACATCACTGTTTTCATCGGAGATTTCAACAAATTTTATTTCATCACTTGTTTCATCACATGTTTCATCACTGTTTTTTACATAGTTTTTGATGAAATAATTCATCATTAGCTTAATCGCATGTTTCATCACTGTTTTCGTAATATATTACAACATTTTTTATTTCATCACTTGTTTCATCACATGTTTCATCACTTTTTTTTACAAAGTTTTTGGTGAAATATTACATCACTAGCTTCATCGCAGGTTTCATCACTGTTTTCGTAAGATATTACAACATTTTTTATTTCATCACTTGTTTCATCACATGTTTCATCACTGTTTTTATCACAGTTTATACGTTATTATTTCATCATAATCTTCATCGCACGTAACATCACTGTTTTCATCGGAGATTTCAACAAATTTTATTTCATCACTTGTTTCATCACTTGTTTCATCACTGTTTTTTACATAGTTTTTGATGAAATAATTCATCATTAGCTTAATCGCATGTTTCATCACTGTTTTCGTAATATATTACAACATTTTTTATTTCATCACTTGTTTCATCACATGTTTCATCACTGTTTTTTACATAGTTTTTGATGAAATAATTCATCATTAGCTTAATCGCATGTTTCATCACTGTTTTCGTAATATATTACAACATTTTTTATTTCATCACTTGTTTCATCACATGTTTCATCATTTTTTTTTTCAATGTTTTTAGTGAAATATTTCATCATTAGCTTCATTGCATGTTTCATCACTATTTTTGTAATATATTACAACATATTTTATTTCATCACTTGTTTCATCACTCGTTTCATCACTGTTTTTATGACAAATTATAATTTATTATGTCATAATAAGCTTCATCATACGAAACATCACTGTTTTCATCGGAGATTTCAACAAATTTTATTTCATCACTTGTTTCATCACATGTTTCATCACTGTTTTTTACATAGTTTTTGATGAAATAATTCATCATTAGCTTAATCGCATGTTTCATCACTGTTTTCGTAATATATTACAACATTTTTTATTTCATCACTTGTTTCATCACATGTTTCATCACTTTTTTTTACAAAGTTTTTGGTGAAATATTTCATCACTAGCTTCATCGCAGGTTTCATCACTGTTTTCGTAAGATATTACAACATTTTTTATTTCATCACTTGTTTCATCACATGTTTCATCACTGTTTTTATCACAGTTTATACGTTATTATTTCATCATAATCTTCATCGCACGTAACATCACTGTTTTCATCGGAGATTTCAACAAATTTTATTTCATCACTTGTTTCATCACTTGTTTCATCACTGTTTTTTACATAGTTTTTGATGAAATAATTCATCATTAGCTTAATCGCATGTTTCATCACTGTTTTCGTAATATATTACAACATTTTTTATTTCATCACTTGTTTCATCACATGTTTCATCACTGTTTTTTACAAAGTTTTTGGTCAAATATTTCATCATTAGCTTCATCGCATGTTTGATAACTGTTTTCGTAATATATTACAACATATTTTATTTCATCACTTGTTTCATCACATGTTTCATCACTGTTTTTATCACAGTTTATAATTAATTATTTCATAATAAGCTTCATCAAAAGAAACATCACTGTTTTCATCGGAGATTTCAACAAATTTTATTTCATCACTTGTTTCATCACATGTTTCATCACTGTTTTGTACATAGTTTTTGATGAAATATTTCATCATTAGCTTCATCGCATGTTTCATCACTGTTTTCGTAATATATTACAACATATTTTATTTCATCACTTGTTTCATCACTCGTTTCATCACTGTTTTTATGACAAATTATAATGTATTATGTCATAAAAAGCTTCATCATACGAAACATCACTGTTTTCATCGGAGATTTCAACAAATTTTATTTCATCACTTGTTTCATCACATGTTTCATCACTGTTTTTTACATAGTTTTTGATGAAATAATTCATCATTAGCTTAATTGCATGTTTTATCACTGTTTTCGTAAAATATTACAACATTTTTTATTTCATCACTTGTTTCATCACATGTTTCATCACTGTTTTTTACAAAGTTTTTGGTCAAATATTTCATCATTAGCTTCATCGCATGTTTGATAACTGTTTTCGTAATATATTACAACATATTTTATTTCATCACTTGTTTCATCACATGTTTCATCACTGTTTTTATCACAGTTTATAATTAATTATTTCATAATAAGCTTCATCAAAAGAAACATCACTGTTTTCATCGGAGATTTCAACAAATTTTATTTCATCACTTGTTTCATCACATGTTTCATCACTGTTTTGTACATAGTTTTTGATGAAATATTTCATCATTAGCTTCATCGCATGTTTCATCACTGTTTTCGTAATATATTACAACATATTTTATTTCATCACTTGTTTCATCACTCGTTTCATCACTGTTTTTTATGACAAATTATAATGTATTATGTCATAATAAGCTTCATCATACGAAACATCACTGTTTTCATCGGAGATTTCAACAAATTTTATTTCATCACTTGTTTCATCACATGTTTCATCACTGTTTTTTACATAGTTTTTGATGAAATAATTCATCATTAGCTTAATCGCATGTTTCATCACTGTTTTCGTAATATATTACAACATTTTTTATTTCATCACTTGTTTCGTCACATGTTTCGTCACTGTTTTTTACAAAGTTTTTGGTGAAATATTTCATCATTAGCTTCATTGCATGTTTCATCACTATTTTCGTAATATATTACAACATATTTTATTTCATCACTTGTTTCATCACTCGTTTCATCACTGTTTTTATGACAAATTATAATTTATTATGTCATAATAAGCTTCATCATACGAAACATCACTGTTTTCATCGGAGATTTCAAAAAATTTTATTTCATCACTTGTTTCATCACATGTTTCATCACTGTTTTTTACATAGTTTTTGATGAAATAATTCATCATTAGCTTCATCGCATGTTTCATCACTGTTTTCGTAATATATTACAACATTTTTTATTTCATCACTTGTTTCATCACATGTTTCATCACTGTTTTTTACAAAGTTTTTGGTGAAATATTTCATCATTAGCTTCATCGCAAGTTTCATCACTGTTTTCGTAAGATATTACAACATTTTTTATTTCATCACTTGTTTCATCACATGTTTCATCACTGTTTTTATCACAGTTTATACGTTATTATTTCATCATAATCTTCATCGCACGTAACATCACTGTTTTCATCGGAGATTTCAACAAATTTTATTTCATCACTTGTTTCATCACATGTTTCATCACTGTTTTTTACATAGTTTTTGATGAAATAATTCATCATTAGCGTAATCGCATGTTTCATCACTGTTTTCGTTATATATTACAACATTTTTTATTTCATCACTTGTTTCATCACATGTTTCATCACTGTTTTTTACAAAGTTTTTCGTGAAATATTTCATCATTAGCTTCATCGCAGGTTTCATCACTGTTTTCGTAAGATATTACAACATTTTTTATTTCATCACTTGTTTCATCACATGTTTCATCACTGTTTTTATCAAAGTTTATAATTAATTATTTCATAATAAGCTTCATCAAAAGTAACATCACTGTTTTCATTGGAGATTTCAACAAATTTTATTTCATCACTTGTTTCATCACTTGTTTCATCACTGTTTTTTACATAGTTTTTGATGAAATATTTCTTCATTAGCTTCATCGCATGTTTCATCACTGTTTTCGTAATATATTACAACATTTTTTATTTCATCACTTGTTTCATCACTTGTTTCATCACTGTTTTTGACATAGTTTTTGATGAAATATTTCATCATTAGCTTCATCGCATGTTTCATCACTGTTTTCGTAATATATTACATTTTTTATTTCATCACTTGTTTCATCACATGTTTCATCACTGTTTTTTACAAAGTTTTTGGTGAAATATTTCATCATTAGCTTCATTGCATGTTTCATTACTATTTTCGTAATATATTACAACATATTTTATTTCATCACTTGTTTCATCACTCGTTTCATCACTGTTTTTATGACAAATTATAATTTATTTTGTCATAATAAGCTTCATCATACGAAACATCACTGTTTTCATCGGAGATTTCAACAAATTTTATTTCATCACTTGTTTCATCACATGTTTCATCACTGTTTTTTACAAAGTTTTTGGTGAAATATTTCATCATTAGCTTCATTGCATGTTTCATCACTATTTTCGTAATATATTACAACATATTTTATTTCATCACTTGTTTCATCACATGTTTCATCACTGTTTTTATGACAGTTTATAATTAATTATTTCATAAGAAGCTTCATCAAAAGTAACATCACTGTTTTCATCGGAGTTTTCAACAAATTTTATTTCATCACTTGTTTCATCACTTGTTTCATCACTGTTTTTTACATTGTTTTTGAGGAAATATTTCATCATTAGCTTCATCGCATGTTTCATCACTGTTTTCGTAATATATTACAACATATTTTATTTCATCACTTGTTTCATCACATGTTTCATCACTGTTTTTATCACAGTTTATAATTAATTATTTCATAATAAGCTTCATCAAAAGTAACATCACTGTTTTCATCGGAGAATTCAACAAATTTTATTTCATCACTTGTTTCATCACATGTTTCATCACTGTTTTATCACAGTTTATAATTAATTATTTCATAATAAGCTTCATCAAAAGTTACATCACTGTTTTCATCGGAGATTTCGACAAATTTTATTTCATCACTTGTTTCATCACTTGTTTCATCACTGTTTTTTACATAGTTTTTGATGAAATATTTCATCATTAGCTTCATCGCATGTTTCATCACTGTTTTCGTAATATATTACATTTTTTATTTCATCACTTGTTTCATCACATGTTTCATCACTGTTTTTTACAAAGTTTTTGGTGAAATATTTCATCATTAGCTTCATTGCATGTTTCATCACTATTTTCGTAATATATTACAACATATTTTATTTCATCACTTGTTTCATCACTCGTTTCATCACTGTTTTTATGACAAATTATAATTTATTTTGTCATAATAAGCTTCATCATACGAAACATCACTGTTTTCATCGGAGATTTCAACAAATTTTATTTCATCACTTGTTTCATCACATGTTTCATCACTGTTTTTTACAAAATTTTTGGTGAAATATTTCATCATTAGCTTCATTGCATGTTTCATCACTATTTTCGTAATATATTACAACATATTTTATTTCATCACTTGTTTCATCACTCGTTTCATCACTGTTTTTATGACAAAATACAATATATTTTGTCATAATAAGCTTCATCATACGAAACATCACTGTTTTCATCGGAGATTTCAACAAATTTTATTTCATTACTTGTTTCATCACATGTTTCATCACTGTTTTTTACATAGTTTTTGATAAAATAATGCATCATTAGCTTAATCGCATGTTTCATCACTGTATTCGTAATATATTACAACAAATTTTATTTCATCACTTGTTTCATCACTGTTTTTTACAAAATTTTTGGTGAAATATTTCATCATTAGCTTCATCGCATGTTTCATCACTATTTTCGTAATATATTACAACATATTTTATTTCATCACTTGTTTCATCACATGTTTCATCACTGTTTTTTACAAAGTTTTTGGTGAAATATTTCATCATTAGCTTCATTGCATGTTTCATCACTATTTTCGTAATATATTACAACATATTTTATTTCATCACTTGTTTCATCACTCGTTTCATCACTGTTTTTATGACAAATTATAATTTATTATGTCATAATAAGCTTCATCATACGAAATATCACTGTTTTCATCGGAGATTTCAACATATTTTATTTCATCACTTGTTTCATCACATGTTTCATCACTGTTTTATCACAGTTTATAAATTATTATTTCATAATAAGCTTCATCAAAGTAACATCACTGTTTTCATCGGAGATTTCAACAAATTTTATTTCATCACTTGTTTCATCACATGTTTCATCACTGTTTTTTACATAGTTTTTGATGAAATAATTCATCATTAGCTTCATCGCATGTTTCATCACTGTTTTCGTAATATATTACAACATTTTTTATTTCATCACTTGTTTCATCACATGTTTCATCACTGTTTTTATCACAGTTTACAATTAATTATTTCATAATAAGCTTCATCAAAAGTAACATCACTGTTTTCATCGGAGAATTCAACAAATTTTATTTCATCACTTGTTTTATCACTTGTTTCATCACTGTTTTTTACATAGTTTTTGATGAAATATTTCATCATTAGCTTCATCGCATGTTTCATCACTGTTTTCGTAATATATTACATTTTTTATTTCATCACTTGTTTCATCACATGTTTCATCACTGTTTTTTACAAAGTTTTTGGTGAAATATTTCATCATTAGCTTCATTGCATGTTTCATCACTATTTTCGTAATATATTACAACATATTTTATTTCATCACTTGTTTCATCACTCGTTTCATCACTGTTTTTATGACAAATTATAATTTATTTTGTCATAATAAGCTTCATCATACGAAACATCACTGTTTTCATCGGAGATTTCAACAAATTTTATTTCATCACTTGTTTCATCACATGTTTCATCACTGTTTTTTACAAAATTTTTGGTGAAATATTTCATCATTAGCTTCATTGCATGTTTCATCACTATTTTCGTAATATATTACAACATATTTTATTTCATCACTTGTTTCATCACTCGTTTCATCACTGTTTTTATGACAAAATATAATATATTTTGTCATAATAAGCTTCATCATACGAAACATCACTGTTTTCATCGGAGATTTCAACAAATTTTATTTCATTACTTGTTTCATCACATGTTTCATCACTGTTTTATACATAGTTTTTGATAAAATAATTCATCATTAGCTTAATCGCATGTTTCATCACTGTATTCGTAATATATTACAACAAATTTTAATTCATCACTTGTTTCATCACTTGTTTCATCACTGTTTTTATCACAGTTTATAATTAATTATTTCATAATAAGCTTCATCAAAAGTAACATCACTGTTTTCATCGGAGAATTCAACAAATTTTATTTCATCACTTGTTTCATCACTTGTTTCATCAATGTTTTTTTACATAGTTTTTGATGAAATATTTCATCATTAGCTTCATCGCATGTTTCATCACTGTTTTCGTAATATATTACAACATTTTTTATTTCATCACTTGTTTCATCACATGTTTCATCACTGTTTTTTACAAAGTTTTTGGTGAAATATTTCATCATTAGCTTCATTGCATGTTTCATCACTATTTTCGTAATATATTACAACATATTTTATTTCATCACTTGTTTCATCACTCGTTTCATCACTGTTTTTATGACATAATAAATTATAATTTGTCATAAAAAGCTTCATCATACGAAACATCACTGTTTTCATCGGAGATTTCAACAAATTTTATTTCATTACTTGTTTCATCACATGTTTCATCACTGTTTTATACATAGTTTTTGATAAAATAATTCATCATTAGCTTAATCGCATGTTTCATCACTGTATTCGTAATATATTACAACAAATTTTATTTCATCACTTGTTTCATCACTGTTTTTTACAAAATTTTTGGTGAAATATTTCATCATTAGCTTCATCGCATGTTTCATCACTGTTTTCGTAATATATTACAACATATTTTATTTCATCACTTGTTTCATCACATGTTTCATCACTGTTTTTTACAAAGTTTTTGGTGAAATATTTCATCATTAGCTTCATTGCATGTTTCATCACTATTTTCGTAATATATTACAACATATTTTATTTCATCACTTGTTTCATCACTCGTTTCATCACTGTTTTTATGACAAATTATAATTTATTATGTCATAATAAGCTTCATCATACGAAATATCACTGTTTTCATCGGAGATTTCAACATATTTTATTTCATCACTTGTTTCATCACATGTTTCATCACTGTTTTATCACAGTTTATAAATTATTATTTCATAATAAGCTTCATCAAAGTAACATCACTGTTTTCATCGGAGATTTCAACAAATTTTATTTCATCACTTGTTTCATCACATGTTTCATCACTGTTTTTTACATAGTTTTTGATGAAATAATTCATCATTAGCTTCATCGCATGTTTCATCACTGTTTTCGTAATATATTACATTTTTTATTTCATCACTTGTTTCATCACATGTTTCATCACTGTTTTTTACAAAGTTTTTGGTGAAATATTTCATCATTAGCTTCATTGCATGTTTCATCACTATTTTCGTAATATATTACAACATATTTTATTTCATCACTTGTTTCATCACTCGTTTCATCACTGTTTTTATGACAAATTATAATTTATTTTGTCATAATAAGCTTCATCATACGAAACATCACTGTTTTCATCGGAGATTTCAACAAATTTTATTTCATCACTTGTTTCATCACATGTTTCATCACTGTTTTTTACAAAATTTTTGGTGAAATATTTCATCATTAGCTTCATTGCATGTTTCATCACTATTTTCGTAATATATTACAACATATTTTATTTCATCACTTGTTTCATCACTCGTTTCATCACTGTTTTTATGACAAAATATAATATATTTTGTCATAATAAGCTTCATCATACGAAACATCACTGTTTTCATCGGAGATTTCAACAAATTTTATTTCATTACTTGTTTCATCACATGTTTCATCACTGTTTTATACATAGTTTTTGATAAAATAATTCATCATTAGCTTAATCGCATGTTTCATCACTGTATTCGTAATATATTACAACAAATTTTAATTCATCACCTGTTTCATCACATGTTTCATCACTGTTTTTATCACAGTTTATAATTAATTATTTCATAATAAGCTTCATCAAAAGTAACATCACTGTTTTCATCGGAGAATTCAACAAATTTTATTTCATCACTTGTTTCATCACTTGTTTCATCACTGTTTTTTACATAGTTTTTGATGAAATATTTCATCATTAGCTTCATCGCATGTTTCATCACTGTTTTCGTAATATATTACAACATTTTTTATTTCATCACTTGTTTCATCACATGTTTCATCACTGTTTTTTACAAAGTTTTTGGTGAAATATTTCATCATTAGCTTCATTGCATGTTTCATCACTATTTTCGTAATATATTACAACATATTTTATTTCATCACTTGTTTCATCACTCGTTTCATCACTGTTTTTATGACAAATTATAATTTATTTTGTCATAATAAGCTTCATCATACGAAACATCACTGTTTTCATCGGAGATTTCAACAAATTTTATTTCATCACTTGTTTCATCACATGTTTCATCACTGTTTTTTACAAAATTTTTGGTGAAATATTTCATCATTAGCTTCATTGCATGTTTCATCACTATTTTCGTAATATATTACAACATATTTTATTTCATCACTTGTTTCATCACTCGTTTCATCACTGTTTTTATGACAAAATACAATATATTTTGTCATAATAAGCTTCATCATACGAAACATCACTGTTTTCATCGGAGATTTCAACAAATTTTATTTCATTACTTGTTTCATCACATGTTTCATCACTGTTTTTTACATAGTTTTTGATAAAATAATGCATCATTAGCTTAATCGCATGTTTCATCACTGTATTCGTAATATATTACAACAAATTTTATTTCATCACTTGTTTCATCACTGTTTTTTACAAAATTTTTGGTGAAATATTTCATCATTAGCTTCATCGCATGTTTCATCACTGTTTTCGTAATATATTACAACATATTTTATTTCATCACTTGTTTCATCACATGTTTCATCACTGTTTTTTACAAAGTTTTTGGTGAAATATTTCATCATTAGCTTCATTGCATGTTTCATCACTATTTTCGTAATATATTACAACATATTTTATTTCATCACTTGTTTCATCACTCGTTTCATCACTGTTTTTATGACAAATTATAATTTATTATGTCATAATAAGCTTCATCATACGAAATATCACTGTTTTCATCGGAGATTTCAACATATTTTATTTCATCACTTGTTTCATCACATGTTTCATCACTGTTTTATCACAGTTTATAAATTATTATTTCATAATAAGCTTCATCAAAGTAACATCACTGTTTTCATCGGAGATTTCAACAAATTTTATTTCATCACTTGTTTCATCACATGTTTCATCACTGTTTTTTACATAGTTTTTGATGAAATAATTCATCATTAGCTTCATCGCATGTTTCATCACTGTTTTCGTAATATATTACAACATTTTTTATTTCATCACTTGTTTCATCACATGTTTCATCACTGTTTTTATCACAGTTTACAATTAATTATTTCATAATAAGCTTCATCAAAAGTAACATCACTGTTTTCATCGGAGAATTCAACAAATTTTATTTCATCACTTGTTTTATCACTTGTTTCATCACTGTTTTTTACATAGTTTTTGATGAAATATTTCATCATTAGCTTCATCGCATGTTTCATCACTGTTTTCGTAATATATTACATTTTTTATTTCATCACTTGTTTCATCACATGTTTCATCACTGTTTTTTACAAAGTTTTTGGTGAAATATTTCATCATTAGCTTCATTGCATGTTTCATCACTATTTTCGTAATATATTACAACATATTTTATTTCATCACTTGTTTCATCACTCGTTTCATCACTGTTTTTATGACAAATTATAATTTATTTTGTCATAATAAGCTTCATCATACGAAACATCACTGTTTTCATCGGAGATTTCAACAAATTTTATTTCATCACTTGTTTCATCACATGTTTCATCACTGTTTTTTACAAAATTTTTGGTGAAATATTTCATCATTAGCTTCATTGCATGTTTCATCACTATTTTCGTAATATATTACAACATATTTTATTTCATCACTTGTTTCATCACTCGTTTCATCACTGTTTTTATGACAAAATATAATATATTTTGTCATAATAAGCTTCATCATACGAAACATCACTGTTTTCATCGGAGATTTCAACAAATTTTATTTCATTACTTGTTTCATCACATGTTTCATCACTGTTTTATACATAGTTTTTGATAAAATAATTCATCATTAGCTTAATCGCATGTTTCATCACTGTATTCGTAATATATTACAACAAATTTTAATTCATCACTTGTTTCATCACATGTTTCATCACTGTTTTTATCACAGTTTATAATTAATTATTTCATAATAAGCTTCATCAAAAGTAACATCACTGTTTTCATCGGAGAATTCAACAAATTTTATTTCATCACTTGTTTCATCACTTGTTTCATCACTGTTTTTTACATAGTTTTTGATGAAATATTTCATCATTAGCTTCATCGCATGTTTCATCACTGTTTTCGTAATATATTACAACATTTTTTATTTCATCACTTGTTTCATCACATGTTTCATCACTGTTTTTTACAAAGTTTTTGGTGAAATATTTCATCATTAGCTTCATTGCATGTTTCATCACTATTTTCGTAATATATTACAACATATTTTATTTCATCACTTGTTTCATCACTCGTTTCATCACTGTTTTTATGACAAAATATAATATATTTTGTCATAATAAGCTTCATCATACGAAACATCACTGTTTTCATCGGAGATTTCAACAAATTTTATTTCATTACTTGTTTCATCACATGTTTCATCACTGTTTTATACATAGTTTTTGATAAAATAATTCATCATTAGCTTAATCGCATGTTTCATCACTGTATTCGTAATATATTACAACAAATTTTATTTCATCACTTGTTTCATCACTGTTTTTTACAAAATTTTTGGTGAAATATTTCATCATTAGCTTCATCGCATGTTTCATCACTGTTTTCGTAATATATTACAACATATTTTATTTCATCACTTGTTTCATCACATGTTTCATCACTGTTTTTTACAAAGTTTTTGGTGAAATATTTCATCATTAGCTTCATTGCATGTTTCATCACTATTTTCGTAATATATTACAACATATTTTATTTCATCACTTGTTTCATCACTCGTTTCATCACTGTTTTTATGACAAATTATAATTTATTATGTCATAATAAGCTTCATCATACGAAATATCACTGTTTTCATCGGAGATTTCAACATATTTTATTTCATCACTTGTTTCATCACATGTTTCATCACTGTTTTATCACAGTTTATAAATTATTATTTCATAATAAGCTTCATCAAAGTAACATCACTGTTTTCATCGGAGATTTCAACAAATTTTATTTCATCACTTGTTTCATCACATGTTTCATCACTGTTTTTTACATAGTTTTTGATGAAATAATTCATCATTAGCTTCATCGCATGTTTCATCACTGTTTTCGTAATATATTACATTTTTTATTTCATCACTTGTTTCATCACATGTTTCATCACTGTTTTTTACAAAGTTTTTGGTGAAATATTTCATCATTAGCTTCATTGCATGTTTCATCACTATTTTCGTAATATATTACAACATATTTTATTTCATCACTTGTTTCATCACTCGTTTCATCACTGTTTTTATGACAAATTATAATTTATTTTGTCATAATAAGCTTCATCATACGAAACATCACTGTTTTCATCGGAGATTTCAACAAATTTTATTTCATCACTTGTTTCATCACATGTTTCATCACTGTTTTTTACAAAATTTTTGGTGAAATATTTCATCATTAGCTTCATTGCATGTTTCATCACTATTTTCGTAATATATTACAACATATTTTATTTCATCACTTGTTTCATCACTCGTTTCATCACTGTTTTTATGACATAATAAATTATAATTTGTCATAATAAGCTTCATCATACGAAACATCACTGTTTTCATCGGAGATTTCAACAAATTTTATTTCATTACTTGTTTCATCACATGTTTCATCACTGTTTTATACATAGTTTTTGATAAAATAATTCATCATTAGCTTAATCGCATGTTTCATCACTGTATTCGTAATATATTACAACAAATTTTAATTCATCACCTGTTTCATCACATGTTTCATCACTGTTTTTATCACAGTTTATAATTAATTATTTCATAATAAGCTTCATCAAAAGTAACATCACTGTTTTCATCGGAGAATTCAACAAATTTTATTTCATCACTTGTTTCATCACTTGTTTCATCACTGTTTTTTACATAGTTTTTGATGAAATATTTCATCATTAGCTTCATCGCATGTTTCATCACTGTTTTCGTAATATATTACAACATTTTTTATTTCATCACTTGTTTCATCACATGTTTCATCACTGTTTTTTACAAAGTTTTTGGTGAAATATTTCATCATTAGCTTCATTGCATGTTTCATCACTATTTTCGTAATATATTACAACATATTTTATTTCATCACTTGTTTCATCACTCGTTTCATCACTGTTTTTATGACATAATAAATTATAATTTGTCATAATAAGCTTCATCATACGAAACATCACTGTTTTCATCGGAGATTTCAACAAATTTTATTTCATTACTTGTTTCATCACATGTTTCATCACTGTTTTATACATAGTTTTTGATAAAATAATTCATCATTAGCTTAATCGCATGTTTCATCACTGTATTCGTAATATATTACAACAAATTTTATTTCATCACTTGTTTCATCACATGTTTCATCACTGTTTTTATCACAGTTTATAATTAATTATTTCATAATAAGCTTCATCAAAAGTAACATCACTGTTTTCATCGGAGAATTCAACAAATTTTATTTCATCACTTGTTTCATCACTTGTTTCATCACTGTTTTTTACATAGTTTTTAATGAAATATTTCATCATTAGCTTCATCGCATGTTTCATCACTGTTTTCGTAATATATTACAACATCTTTTATTTCATCACTTGTTTCATCACTCGTTTCATCACTGTTTTTATGACAAATTATAATTTATTATGTCATAATAAGCTTCATCATACGAAATATCACTGTTTTCATCGGAGATTTCAACATATTTTATTTCATCACTTGTTTCATCACATGTTTCATCACTGTTTTATCACAGTTTATAATTAATTATTTCATAATAAGCTTCATCAAAAGTAACATCACTGTTTTCATCGGAGATTTCAACAAATTTTATTTCATCACTTGTTTCATCACTTGTTTCATCACTGTTTTTTACATAGTTTTTGATGAAATATTTCATCATTAGCTTCATCGCATGTTTCATCACTATTTTCGTAATATATTACATTTTTTATTTCATCACTTGTTTCATCACATGTTTCATCACTGTTTTTTACAAAGTTTTTGGTGAAATATTTCATCATTAGCTTCATTGCATGTTTCATCACTATTTTCGTAATATATTACAACATATTTTATTTCATCACTTGTTTCATCACATGTTTCATCACTGTTTTTATCACAGTTTATAATTAATTATTTCACAATAAGCTTCATCAAAAGTAACATCACTGTTTTCATCGGAGATTTCAACAAATTTTATTTCATCACTTGTTTCATCACTTGTTTCATCACTGTTTTTTACATAGTTTTTGATGAAATATTTCATCATTAGCTTCATCGCATGTTTCATCACTGTTTTCGTAATATATTACATTTTTTATTTCATCACTTGTTTCATCACATGTTTCCTCACTGTTTTTTACATAGTTTTTGATAAAATAATTCATCATTAGCTTAATCGCATGTTTCATCACTGTTTTCGTAATATATTACAACATATTTTATTTCATCACTTGTTTCATCACATGTTTCATCACTGTTTTTATGACAGTTTATAATTAATTATTTCATAATAAGCTTCATCAAAAGTAACATCACTGTTTTCATCGGAGATTTCAACAAATTTTATTTCATCACTTGTTTCGTCACTTGTTTCATCACTGTTTTTTACATAGTTTTTGATGAAATATTTCATCATTAGCTTCATCGCATGTTTCATCACTGTTTTCGTAATATATTACAACATTTTTTATTACATCACTTGTTTCATCACATGTTTCATCACTGTTTTTTACAAAGTTTTTGGTGAAATATTTCATCATTAGCTTCATTGCATGTTTCATCACTATTTTCGTAATATATTACAACATATTTTATTTCATCACTTGTTTCATCACTCGTTTCATCACTGTTTTTATGACAAATTATAATTTATTATGTCATAATAAGCTTCATCATACGAAATATTACTGTTTTCATCGGAGATTTCAACATATTTTATTTCATCACTTGTTTCATCACATGTTTCATCACTGTTTTATCACAGTTTATAATTTATTATTTCATAATAAGCTTCATCAAAAGTAACATCACTGTTTTCATCGGAGATTTCAACAAATTTTATTTCATCACTTGTTTCATCACTTGTTTCATCACTGTTTTTTACATAGTTTTTGATGAAATATTTCATCATTAGCTTCATCGCATGTTTCATCACTGTTTTCGTAATATATTACATTTTTTATTTCATCACTTGTTTCATCACATGTTTCATCACTGTTTTTTACAAAATTTTTGGTGAAATATTTCATCATTAGCTTCATTGCATGTTTAATCACTATTTTCGTAATATATTACAACATATTTTATTTAATCACTTGTTTCATCACTCGTTTCATCACTGTTTTAATGACAAATTATAATTTATTTTGTCATAATAAGCTTCATCATACGAAACATCACTGTTTTCATCGGAGATTTCAACAAATTTTATTTCATCACTTGTTTCATCACATGTTTCATCACTGTGTTTTACATTGTTTTTGATGAAATAATTCATCATTAACTTAATCGCATGTTTCATCACTGTTTTCGTAATATATTCCAACATTTTTTATTTCATCACTTGTTTCATCACATGTTTCATCACTGTTTTTTACAAAGTTTTTGGTGAAATATTTCATCATTAGCTTCATCGCAGGTTTCATCACTGTTTTCGTAAGATATTACAACATTTTTTATTTCATCACTTGTTTCATCACATGTTTCATTACTGTTTTTATCACAGTTTATACGTTATTATTTCATCATAATCTTCATCGCACGTAACATCACTGTTTTCATCAGAGATAACAACATATATTATTTCATCACTTGTTTCATCACACATGTTTCATCACTGTTTTTATCATAGTTTTTGAAGATTTTTTTCATCATTAGCTTCATCGCATGTTTCATAACTGTTTTCGTAATATATTACAACATATTTTATTTCATCACTTGTTTCATCACATGTTTCATCACTGTATTTATCACAGTTTATAATTAATTATTTCATAATAAGCTTCATCAAAAGTAACATCACTGTTTTCATCGGAGATTTCAACAAATTTTATTTCATCACTTGTTTCATCACTGTTTTTTACATAGTTTTTGATGAAATATTTGATCATTAGCTTCATCGCATGTTTCATCACTGTTTTCGTAATATATTACAACATTTTTAATTTCATCACTTGTTTCATCACATGTTTCATCACTGTTTTTTACAAAGTTTTTGGTGAAATATTTCATCATTAGCTTCATTGCATGTTTCATCACTATTTTCATAATATATGACAACATATTTTATTTCATCACTTGTTTCATCACTGTTTTTTACAAAGTTTTTGGTGAAATATTTCATCATTAGCTTCATCGCAGGTTTCATCTCTGTTTTCGTAAGATATTACAAAATTTTTTATTTCATCACTTGTTTCATCACTCGTTTCATCACTGTTTTTATCACGGTTTATACGTTATTATTTCATCATAATCTTCATCGCACGTAACATCACTGTTTTCATCAGAGATAACAACATATATTATTTCATCACTTGTTTCATCACACATGTTTCATCACTGTTTTTATCATAGTTTTTGATGATTTTTTTCATCATAAGCTTCATCGCATGTTTCATAACTGTTTTCGTAATATATTACAACATATTTTAGTTCATCACTTGTTTCATCACATGTTTCATCACTGTTTTTTACATAGTTTTTGATGAAATAATTCATCATTAGCTTAATCGCATGTTTCATCACTGTTTTCGTAATATATTACAACATTTTTTATTTCATCACTTGTTTCATCACATGTTTCATCACTGTTTTTTACAAAGTTTTTGGTGAAATATTTCATCATTAGCTTCATCGCAGGTTCCATCACTGTTTTCGTTAGATATTACAAAAGTTTTTATTTCATCACTTGTTTCATCACATGTTTCATCACTGTTTTTATCACAGTTTATACGTTATTATTTCATCATAATCTTCATCGCACGTAACATCACTGTTTTCATCAGAGATAACAATATATATTATTTCATCACTTGTTTCATCACATATTTCATCACTGTTTTTATCATAGTTTTTGATGATTTTTTTCATCATTAGCTTCATCGCATGTTTCATAACTGTTTTCGTAATATATTACAACATATTTTATTTCATCACTTGTTTCATCACATGTTTCATCACTGTTTTTATCACAGTTTATAATTAATAATTTCATAATAAGCTTTATCAAAAGTAACATTATTGTTTTCATCGGAGATTTCAACAAATTTTATTTCATCACTTGTTTCTTCACTTGTTTCATCACTGTTTTTTACATAGTTTTTGATGAAATATTTCATGATAAGCTTCATCGCATGTTTCATCACTGTTTTCGTAATATATTACAACATTTTTTATTTCATCACTTGTTTCATCACATGTTTCATCACTGTTTTTTACAAAGTTTTTGGTGAAATATTTCATCATTAGCTTCATTGCATGTTTCATCACTATTTTCGAAATATATTACAACAAATTTTATTTCATCACTTGTTTCATCACTCGTTTCATCACTGTTTTTATGACAAATATAATTTATTATGTCATAATAAGCTTCATCACACGAAACATCACTGTTTTCATCGGAGATTTCAACAAATTTTATTTCATCACTTGTTTCATCACATGTTTCATCACTGTTTTTTACATAGTTTTTGATGAAATAATTCATCATTAGCTTAATCGCATGTTTCATCACTGTTTTCGTAATATATTACAACATTTTTTATTTCATCACTTGTTTCATCACATGTTTCATCACTGTTTTTTACAAAGTTTTTCGTGAAATATTTCATCATTAGCTTCATCGCAGGTTTCATCATTGTTTTCATAAGATATTACAACATTTTTTATTTCATCACTTGTTTCATCACATGTTTCATCACTGTTTTTATCACAGTTTATACGTTATTATTTCATCATAATCTTCATCGCACGTAACATCACTGTTTTCATCAGAGATAACAACATATATTATTTCATCACTTGTTTCATCACATGTTTCATCACTATTTTTATCATAGTTTTTGATGATTTTTTTCATCATTAGCTTCATCGCATGTTTCATAACTGTTTTCGTAATATATTACAACATCTTTTATTTCATCACTTGTTTCATCACATGTTTCATCACTGTTTTTATCACAGTTTATAATTAATAATTTCATAATAAGCTTCATCAAAAGTAACATCACTGTTTTCATCGGAGATTCCAACAAATTTTATTTCATCACTTGTTTCATCACTGTTTTTTACATAGTTTTTGATGAAATATTTCATCATTAGCTTCATCGCATGTTTCATCACTGTTTTCGTAATATATTACAACATCTTTTATTTCATCACTTGTTTCATCACATGTTTCATCACTGTTTTTTACAAAGTTTTTGGTGAAATATTTCATCATTAGCTTCATTGCATGTTTCATCACTATTTTCGTAATAAATTACAACATATTTTATTTCATCACTTGTTTCATCACTCGTTTCATCACTGTTTTTATGACAAATTATAATTAATTATGTCATAATAAGCTTCATCATACGAAATATCACTGTTTTCATCGGAGATTTCAACATATTTTTTTTCATCACTTGTTTCATCACATGTTTCATCACTGTTTTTATCACAGTTTATAATTAATTATTTCATAATAAGCTTCATCAAAAGTAACATCACTGTTTTCATCGTAGATTTCAACAAATTTTATTTCATCACTTGTTTCATCACTTGTTTCATCACTGTTTTTTACATAGTTTTTGATGAAATATTTCATCATTAGCTTCATCGCATGTTTCATCACTGTTTTCGTTAAATATTACAACATTTTTTATTTTATCACTTGTTTCATCACATGTTTCATCACTGTTTTTTACAAAGTTTTTGGTGAAATATTTCATCATTAGCTTCATTGCATGTTTCATCACTATTTTCGTAATATATTACAACATATTTTATTTCATCACTTGTTTCATCACTCGTTTCATCACTGTTTTTATGACAAATTATAATTTATTATGTCATAATAAGCTTCATCATACGAAACATCACTGTTTTCATCGGAGATTTCAACAAATTTTATTTCATCACTTGTTTCATCACTGTTTTTTACATAGTTTTTGATGAAATATTTCATCATTAGCTTCATCGCATGTTTCATCACTGTTTTCGTAATATATTACAACATATTTTTTTTCATCACTTGTTTCATCACTCGTTTCATCACTGTTTTTATGACAAATTATAATTTATTATGTCATAATAAGCTTCATCATACGAAACATCACTGTTTTCATCGGAGATTTCAACAAATTTTATTTCATCACTTGTTTCATCACATGTTTCATCACTGTTTTTTACATAGTTTTTGATTAATTTTTTCATAATAAGTTTATAATTAATTATTTCATAATAAGCTTCATCAAAAGTAACATCACTGTTTTCATCGGAGATTTCAACAAATTTTATTTCATCACTTGTTTCATCACTTGTTTCATCACTTGTTTCATCACTGTTTTTTACATAGTTTTTGATGAAATATTTCATCATTAGCTTCATCGCATGTTTCATCACTATTTTCGTAATATATTACAACATTTTTTATTTCATCACTTGTTTCATCACATGTTTCATCACTGTTTTTTACAAAGTTTTTGGTGAAATATTTCATCATTAGCTTCATTGCATGTTTCATCACTATTTTCGTAATATATTACACTATATTTTATTTCATCACTTGTTTCATCACTCGTTTCATCACTGTTTTTATGACAAATTATAATTTTTTATGTCATAATAAGCTTCATCATACGAAACATCACTGTTTTCATCGGAGATTTCAACAAATTTTATTTCATCACTTGTTTCATCACATGTTTCATCACTGTTTTTTACATAGTTTTTGATGAAATAATTCATCATTAGCTTAATCGCATGTTTCATCACTGTTTTCGTAATATATTACAACATTTTTTTTTCATCACTTGTTTCATCACATGAAAACGCAAATAAGTGCACATCCATTGTCAAAGAATGGCTAAACCAAAACCTCCTAACTCTGAACTGTGAAAAAACTATGTATATTCCATTCTATAATAACAAAAGGGCGGCACCCTTAACTCACCTAAATATAAGATTTCACAACAATTCTTGCAACCCTGTTTTGTGTTCTAACTGTATAGAAATGAATTCGGGGAACACAGTTAAATACTTAGGAATTATTATAGACAGCCAACTAAAATGGACAAATCACGTAGAAAACCTTGTAAATAAACTTAGGTATTTGACTTACATTTTTAAACGATTAAATAACATAGTTGATATTAAAAGAATGAAACTGGTATATCATGCATTGGTGCAACCATCAATATCTTATGGAATAATTGGATGGGGGGGTATTTATGATACCCATATTAAGCAACTAGAAATTACTCAAAAATTAATAATAAAAATTATGTTGCATAAAGATGTTACCTACCCCTCCTTGCAATTATTCCAAGAAGCTGAACTCTTAGATATAAGAAAAATCTACTGTATGCAATGTCTGAAATATATATTTTCACGAAATGTATATTTTACAAAAAACGAAAATCGCTCCAGCAGTAGAGTAAATAATGCATTTGAGGTTCCCCTATGCAAAACTAGGCTTGCGCAGAGACATGCTTTTTCCATTGCACCAAAAATCTATGATGCACTGTATCAGACTATAGAAATTAAATCTAAAAACATATCCTCTTACAGCATATACAAAAAATTAATAAAGACTTGGGTAACTACAAATGACACAAATACATACCTGCTATAACATCATACCTGTTATAACTTTACAAATCCTAATTTTTATTTAACCTTTTTTGTTTTTCATATATATATATTTTTTTTTCTTCTTTTCTTAACTTTAGTTTTGTAAATACTGAATTATTTGTTCTATAAATATGTTAAACCATAATTATGTTTTAATTTACTAATTTAAAGTTTAATTTGCCATGTTGTAACTTAACTGCATTAAAAAAAACTTAAATGTACCCACGAACTGGCGATGCCTATGTGGGATTTTTTTTTTGTTATCATACAAGTATGTATGCTATTGTAATATCTTTTGTTTTTGTTAAATTGTAATATTGTTTATCTTTAAGCTACATATTTAATTTTATAGTTCCTTTTTTTTACTTCTTATCAAAAGAAATGTTTTTTGTAATATTTTTATGTATGTAACAAAAAAAAAATTATTAATAAAAAAAAAAAAAAAAAAAAATGTTTCATCACTGTTTTTTACAAAGTTTTTGGTGAAATATTTCATCATTAGCTTCATCGCAGGTTTCATCACTGTTTTCGTAAGATATTACAAAATTTTTTATTTCATCACTTGTTTCATCACATGTTTCATCACTGTTTTTATCACAGTTTATACGTTATTATGTCATCATAATCTTCATCGCACGTAACATCACTGTTTTCATCACAGATAACAACATATATTATTTCATCACTTGTTTCATCACATGTTTCATCACTGTTTTTATCATAGTTTTTGATGATTTTTTTCATCATTAGCTTCATCGCATGTTTCATAACTGTTTTCGTAATATGATACAACATATTTTATTTCATCACTTGTTTCATCACATGTTTCATCACTGTTTTTATCACAGTTTATAATTAATTATTTCATAATAAGCTTCATCAAAAGTAACATCACTGTTTTCATCGGAGATTTCAACAAATTTTATTTCATCACTTGTTTCATCACTGTTTTTTACATAGTTTTTGATGAAATATTTCATCATTAGCTTCATCGCATGTTTCATCACTGTTTTCGTAATATATTACAACATATTTTATTTCATCACTTGTTTCATCACTCGTTTCATCACTGTTTTTATGACAAATTATAATTTATTATGTCATAATAAGCTTCATCATACGAAACATCACTGTTTTCATCGGAGATTTCAACAAATTTTATTTCATCACTTGTTTCATCACATGTTTCATCACTGTTTTTTACATAGTTTTTGATTAATTTTTTCATAATAAGTTTATAATTAATTATTTCATAATAAGCTTCATCAAAAGTAACATCACTGTTTTCATCGGAGATTTCAACAAATTTTATTTCATCACTTGTTTCATCACTTGTTTCATCACTGTTTTTTACATAGTTTTTGATGAAATATTTCATCATTAGCTTCATCGCATGTTTCATCACTGTTTTCGTAAGATATTACAACATTGTTTATTTCATCACTTGTTTCATCACATGTTTCATCACTGTTTTTATCACAGTTTATACGTTATTATTTCATCATAATCTTCATCGCACGTAACATCACTGTTTTCATCAGAGATAACAACATATATTATTTCATCACTTGTTTCATCACATGTTTCATCACTGTTTTTATCATAGTTTTTGATGATTATTTTCATCATTAGCTTCATCGCATGTTTCATAACTGTTTTCGTAATATATTACAAGATATTTTATTTCATCACTTGTTTGATCACATGTTTCAACACTGTTTATATCACAGTTTATAATTAATTATTTCATCATAAGCTTCATCGCACGTTACCTCACTGCTTTCATCAGAGATAACAACATATTTTATTTCATCACTTGTTTCATCGCATGTTTCATCACGGTTTTCATCAATGTTTATAACGTTTTATATCATCATTAGGCTTATCGCATGTTACATCGCTGTTTGAACAATGCATGACAAAATATTTATTTCATCACTTTCTTCATCACTCGTTTCACCACTGTTTTTATGACAGTTTATAATGAATTATTTCATAATAAGCTTCATCAGACGTAACATCACTGTTTCCATCAGATATAAAACATATTTTATTTCATCACTTGTTTCATCGCATGTTTCATCACTGTTGTTTACATAGTTTTTGAAGAAATATTTCATCATTAGCTTCATGGCATGTTTCATCACTGATTTTGTAACATATTACAACTTATTTTTTTTCATCACTTGTTTCATCACAGGTTTCATTACTGTTTTTATCATAGTTTTTGATGAATTTTATTCATCATTAGCTTCAACTCATGTTTCATAACTGTTTTCGTAATATATTACAACATATTTTATTTCATCACTTGTTTCATCACATGTTTCATCACTGTTTCTATCACAGTTTATAATAAATTATCTCATCGTAAGCTTCATCGCATGTTACATCACTGCTTTCATCAGACATTACAAAATATTTTATTTCATCACTTGTTTCATCGCATGTTTCATCACTGTTTTCATCAATGTTTTATCACTGTTTCATCACTGTTTTAAACATAGTTTTTGATGAAATATTTCATCATTAGCTTCATCGCATGTTTCATCAATGTTTTCGTAATATATTACAACATTTTTTATTTTATCACTTGTTTCATCACAGGTTTCATTACTGTTTTTATCATAGTTTTTGATGAATTTTTTCATCATTAGCTTCAACGCATGTTTCATAACTATTTTCGTAATATATTACAACTTATTTTATTTCATCACTTGTTTCATCACATGTTTCATCACTGTTTTTATCACAGTTTATACGTTATTATTTCATCATAATCTTCATCGCACGTAACATCACTGTTTTCATCAGAGATAACAACATATATTATTTCATCACTTGTTTCATCCCATGTTTCATCACTGTTTTTATCATAGTTTTAGAAGATTTTTTTCATCTTTAGCTTCATCGCATGATTCATAACTGTTTTCGTAATATATTACAACATATTTTATTTCATTACTTGTTTCATCACATGTTTCATCACTGTTTTTATCACAGTTTATAATTAATTATTTCATAACAAGCTTCATCATACGTAACTTCACTGTTTTCATCGGAGATTTCAACATATTTTATTTCATCACTTGTTTCATCACATGTTTTATCACTGTTTTTAACATAGTTTTTGATGAAATAATTCATCATTAGCTTAATCGCATGTTTCATCACTGTTTTCGTAATATATTACAACATTTTTTATTTCATCACTTGTTTCATCACATGTTTCATCACTGTTTTTTACAAAGTTTTTGGTGAAATATTTCATCATTAGCTTCATTGCATGTTTCATCACTATTTTCGTAATATATAACAATATATTTTATTTCATCACTTGTTTCATCACATGTTTTATCACCGATTTTATCACAGTTTATAATTAATTATTTCATCATACGCTTCATCGCACGTTACATCACTGTTTTCATCAGAGATTACAATATTTTTTATTCCATCCCTTGTTTCATCACATGTATCACTGTTTTCACATAGTTTTTGATGAAATATTTCATCATTAACTTCATCGCATGTTTCATCACTGTTTTCGTAATATATTACAACATATTTGATTTCATCACTTGTTTCATCACATGTTTCATCACTGTTTTTTACATAGTTTTTGATGAAATATTTCATCATAAGCTTCATCGCACGTTACCTCACTGCTTTCATCAGAGATGACAACATATTCTATTTCATCACTTGTTTCATCGCATGTTTCATCACGGTTTTCATCAATGTTTATAACGTTTTATATCATCATTAGGCTTATCGCATGTTACATCGCTGTTTGAACAATGCATGACAAAATATTTATTTCATCACTTTCTTCATCACTCGTTTCATCACTGCTTTTATGACAGTTTATAATTAATTATTTCATAATAAGCTTCATCAGACGTAACATCACTGTTTCCAACAGATATAACAAAATATTTTATTCATCACTTTCTTCATCACACGTTTCATCACTGTTTTTTTGACAGTTTATAATTAATTATTTCAAAATAAGCTTCATCATACGTAGTAACATCACTGTTTTCATCAGAGATAACAACATATTTTATTTCATCACTTGTTTCATCACATGTTTCATCACTGTTTTTATCATAGTTTTTGATGATTTTTTTCATCATTAGCTTCATCGCATGTTTCATAACTGTTTTCGTAATATATTACAACATATTTTATTTCATCACTTGTTTCATCACATGTTTCATCAATGTTTTTATCACAGATTATAATTAATTATTTCATAATAAGCTTCATCAAAAGTAACATCACTGCTTTCATCGGAGATTTCAACAAATTTTATTTCATCACTTGTTTCATCACTGTTTTTTACATAGTTTTTGATGAAATATTTCATCATAAGCTTCATCGCATGTTTCATCACTGTTTTCGTAATATATTACAACATTTTTTATTTCATCACTTGTTTCATCACATGTTTCATCACTGTTTTTTACAATGTTTTTGGTGAAATATTTCATCATTTGCTTCATTGCATGTTTCATCACTATTTTCGTAATATATAATTCAACATATTTTATTTCATCACTTGTTTCATCACTCGTTTCATCACTGTTTTTATGACAAATTATAATTTATTATGTCATAATAAGCTTCATCATACGAAACATCACTGTTTTCATCGGAGATTTCAACAAATTTTATTTCATCACTTGTTTCATCACATGTTTCATCACTGTTTTTATCACAGTTTATACGTTATTATTTCATCATAATCTTCATCGCACGTAACATCACTGTTTTCATCGGAGATTTCAACAAATTTTATTTCATCACTTGTTTCATTACTTGTTTCATCACTGTTTTTTACATAGTTTTTGATGAAATATTTCATCATTAGCTTCATCGCATGTTTCATCACTGTTTTCGTAATATATTACAACATTTTTTATTTCATCACTTGTTTCATCACATGTTTCATCACTGTTTTTTACAAAGTTTTTGGTGAAATATTTCATCATTAGCTTCATTGCATGTTTCATCACTATTTTCGTAATATATTACAACATATTTTATTTCATCACTTGTTTCATCACTCGTTTCATCACTGTTTTTATGACAAATTATAATTTTTTATGTCATAATAAGCTTCATCATACGAAACATCACAGTTTATACGTTATTATTTCATCATAATCTTCATCGCACGTAACATCACTGTTTTCATCGGAGATTTCAACAAATTTTATTTCATCACTTGTTTCATCACATGTTTCATCACTGTTTTTTACATAGTTTTTGATGAAATAATTCATCATTAGCTTCATCGCATGTTTCATCACTGTTTTCGAAATATATTACAACATTTTTTATTTCATCACTTGTTTCATCACATGTTTCATCACTGTTTTTTACAAAGTTTTTGGTGAAATATTTCATCATTAGCTTCATTGCATGTTTCATCACTATTTTTGTAATATATCACAACATATTTTATTTCATCACTTGTTTCATCACTCGTTTCATCACTGTTTTTATGACAAATTATAATTTATTATGTCATAATAAGCTTCATCATACGAAACATCACTGTTTTCATCGGAGATTTCAACAAATTTTATTTCATCACTTGTTTCATCACTTGTTTCATCACTGTTTTTTACATAGTTTTTGATGAAATATTTCATCATAAGCTTCATCGCATGTTTCATCACTGTTTTCGTAATATATTACAACATTTTTTATTTCATCACTTGTTTCATCACATGTTTCATCACTGTTTTTTACAATGTTTTTGGTGAAATATTTCATCATTAGCTTCATTGCATGTTTCATCACTATTTTCGTAATATATAATTCAACATATTTTATTTCATCACTTGTTTCATCACTCGTTTCATCACTGTTTTTATGACAAATTATAATTTATTATGTCATAATAAGCTTCATCATACGAAACATCACTGTTTTCATCGGAGATTTCAACAAATTTTATTTCATCACTTGTTTCATCACATGTTTCATCACTGTTTTTTACATAGTTTTTGATAAAATAATTCATCATTAGCTTAATCGCATGTTTCATCACTGTTTTCGTAATATATTACAACATTTTTGTTTCATCACTTGTTTCATCACATGTTTCATCACAGTTTTTAGCACAGTTTATAATTTATTATTTCATAATAAGCTTCATCAAAAGTAACATCACTGTTTTCATCGGAGATTTCAACAAATTTTATTTCATCACTTGTTTCATCACTTGTTTCATCACTGTTTTTTACATAGTTTTTGATGAAATATTTCATCATTAACTTCATCGCATGTTTAATCACTGTTTTCGTAATATATTACAACATTTTTTATTTCATCACTTGTTTCATCACATGTTTCATCACTGTTTTTTACAATGTTTTTGGTGAAATATTTCATCATTAGCTTCATTGCATGTTTCATCACTATTTTCGTAATATATAATTCAACATATTTTATTTCATCACTTGTTTCATCACTCGTTTCATCACTGTTTTTATGACAAATTATAATTTATTATGTCATAATAAGCTTCATCATACGAAACATCACTGTTTTCATCGGAGATTTCAACAAATTTTATTTTATCACTTGTTTCATTACTTGTTTCATCACTGTTTTTTACATAGTTTTTGATGAAATATTTCATCATTAGCTTCATCGCATGTTTCATCACTGTTTTCGTAATATATTACAACATTTTTTATTTCATCACTTGTTTCATCACATGTTTCATCACTGTTTTTTACAAAGTTTTTGGTGAAATATTTCATCATTATCTGCATTGCATGTTTCATCACTGTTTTCGTAATATATTACAACATATTTTATTTCATCACTTGTTTCATCACATGTTTCATCACTGTTGTTTACATAGTTTTTGAAGAAATATTTCATCATTAGCTTCATCGCATGTTTCATCACTGATTTTGTAACATATTACAACTTATTTTATTTCATCACTTGTTTCATCACAGGTTTCATTGCTGTTTTTATCATAGTTTTTGATGAATTTTTTCATCATTAGCTTCAACACATTTTTCATAACTGTTTTCGTAATATATTACAAAATTTTTTATTTCATCACTTGTTTCATCACATGTTTCATCACTGTTTTTATCACAGTTTATAGGTTATTATTTCATCATAATCTTCATCGCACGTAACATCACTGTTTTCATCAGAGATAACAACATATATTATTTCATCACTTGTTTCATCACATGTTTCATCACTGATGATTTTTTTCATCATTAGCTTCAACGCATTTTTCATAACTGTTTTCGTAATATATTACAAAATTTTTTATTTCATCACTTGTTTCATCACATGTTTCATCACTGTTTTTATCACAATTTATACTTATTTATTTCATCATAATCTTCATCGCACGTTACCTCACTGCTTTCATCAGAGATTACAACATATTTTATTTCATCACTTGTTTCATCGCATGTTTCATAACGGTTTTCATCAATGTTTATAACGTTTTATATCATCATTAGGCTTATCGCACGTTACATCGCTGTTTGAACAATGCATGACAAAATATTTATTTCCTCACTTTCTTCATCACTCGTATCATCACTGTTTTTATGACAGTTTATAATTAATTATTTCAAAATAATCTTCATCAGACGTAACATCACTGTTTTCATCAGATATAACAACATATTTTATTTCATCACTTGTTTCATCACATGTTTCATCACTGTTGTTTACATCGTTTTTGAAGAAGCATTTCATCATAAGCTTCATCGCATGTTTCATCACTGATTTTGTAATATATTACAACTTATTTTATTTCATCATTTGTTTCATCACAGATTTCATTACTGTTTTTATCATAGTTTTTGATGAATTTTTTCATCATAAGCTTCAACGCATGTTTCATAAGTGTTTTCGTCATATATTACAACTTATTTTATTTCATCACTTGTTTCATCACGTGTTTCATCACTGTTTTTATCACAGTTTATACTTAATTATTTCATCATAAGATTCATCGCACGTAACATCACTGTTTTCATCAGAGATAACAACATATATTATTTCATCACTTGTTTCATCACTAGTTTCATCACTGTTTTAATCATAGTTTTTGATGATTTTTTTTCATCATTAGCTTCATCGCATGTTTCATAACTGTTTTCGTAATATATTACAACATATTTTATTTCATCACTTGTTTCATCGCATGTTTCATCACTGTTTTCGTAATATATTACAACATATTTTAATTCATCACTTGTTTCATTACATGTTTCATCAATGTTTTTATCACAGGTTATAATTAATTATTTCATCATAAGCTTCATCGCACGTTACATCACTGTTTTCATCAGAGATTACAACATTTTTTATTCCATCCCTTGTTTCATCACATGTTTCATCACTGTTTTCTAATAGTTTTTGATGAAATATTTCATCATTTACTTCATCGCATGTTTCATCACTGTTTTCGTAATATATTATAACATATTTTATTTCATCACTTGTTTCATCACATGTTTCATCACCGTTTTTATCACTGTTTATAATTAATTATATCATCATACGCTTCATCGCACGTTACATCACTGTTTTCATCAGAGATTACAACATTTTTTATTTCATCCCTTGTTTCATCACATGTTTCATCACTGTTTTCACATAGTTTTTGATGAAATATTTCATCATTTACTTCATCGCATGTTTCATCACTGTTTTCGTAATATATTACAACATATTTGATTTCATCACTTGTTTCATCACATGTTTCATCACTGTTTTTATCATAGTTTTTGATGATTTTTTTTCATCATTAGCTTCATCGCATGTTAATAACTGTTTTTGTAATATATTACAACATATTTTATTTCATCACTTGTTTCATCACATGTTTCATCACTGTTTTTATAACAGTTTATACGTAATTATTTCATCATAATCTTCATCGCACGTAACATCACTGTTTTCATCAGAGATAACAACATATATTATTTCATCACTTGTTTCATCACATGTTTCCTCACTGTTTTTATCATAGTTTTTGATGATTTTTTTCATCATTAGCTTCATCGCATGTTTTATAACTGTTTTCGTAATATATTACAACATATTATATTTCATCACTTGTTTCATCACATGTTTCATCACTGTTTTTATCACAGTTTATACGTTATTATTTCATCATAATCTTCATCGCACGTAACATCACTGTTTTCATCAGAGATAACAACATATATTATTTCATCACTTGTTTCATCACTGTTTTTATCATAGTTTTTGATGATTTTTTTCATCATTAGCTTCATCGTATGTTTCATAACTGTTTTCGTAATATATTACAACATATTTTATTTCATCACTTCTTTCATGACATGTTTCATCATTGTTTTTATCACAATTTTTAATTAATTATTTCATAATAAGCTTCATCATACGTAACATCACTCTTTTCATCGGATTTTTCAACATATTTAATTTCATCACTTGTTTCATCACATGTTTCATCACTGTTTTTTACAAAAATTTTGGTGAAATATTTCATCATTAGCTTCATTGCATGTTTCATCACTATTTTCGTAATATATTACAACATATTTTATTTCATCACAATTTATACTTATTTATTTCATCATAATCTTCATCGCACGTTACCTCACTGCTTTCATCAGAGATTACAACATATTTTATTTCATCACTTGTTTCATCGCATGTTTCATAACGGTTTTCATCAATGTTTATAACGTTTTATATCATCATTAGGCTTATCGCACGTTACATCGCTGTTTGAACAATGCATGACAAAATATTTATTTCATCACTTTCTTCATCACTCGTTTCATCACTGTTTGTATGACAGTTTATAATTAATTATTTCATAATAAGCTTCATCAGAAGTAACATCACTGTTTCCATCAGATATTACAAAATATATTTTCATCACTTTCTTCATCACACGTTTCATCACTGTTTTTTGGACAGTTTATAATTAATTATTTCATAATAAGCTTCATCATACGTAGTAACATCATTGTTTTCATCAGAGATAACAACATATTTTATTTCATCACTTGTTTCATCACATGTTTCATCACTGTTTTTATCATAGTTTTTGTTGATTTTTTTTATCATAAGCTTCATCGCATGTTTCATAACTGTTTTCGTAATATATTACAACATATTTTATTTCATCACTTGTTTCATCACATGTTTCATCACTGTTTTTATCACAGTTTATAATAAATTATGTCATAATAAGCTTCATCATACGTAACATCACTGTTTTCATCGGAGATTACAACATATTTTAAAATAAAAAATGTTGTAATATATTACGAAAACAGTGATGAAACATGCGATTAAGCTAATGATGAATTATTTCATCAAAAACTATTTTAAAAACAGTGATAAAACATGTGATGAAACAAGTGATGAAATAAAATATGTTGAAATCTCCGATGAAAACAGTGATGTTACGTATGATGAAGCTTATTATGAAATAATTAATTATAAACTGTGATAAAAACAGTGATGAAACATGTGATGAAACAAGAAATGAAATAAAATATGTTGTAATATATTACGAAAACAGTTATGAAACATGCGATGAAGCTAATGATGAAAAAAATCTTCAAAAACTATAATAAAAACAGTGATGAAACATGTGATGAAACAAGTGATGATATAATTTATGTTGTTATCTCTGATGAGAACAGTGATGTAACGTGCGATGAAGATTATGATGAAATAATTACGTATAAACTGTGATAAAAACAGTGATGAAACATGTGATGAAACAAGTGATGAAATAAAATATGTTTTAATATATTACGAAAATAGTGATGAAACATGCGATAAAGCTAATGATGAAATATTTCTTCAAAAACTATGTAAAAAACAGTGATGAAACATGTGATGAAACAAGTGAAGAAATCAAATATGTTGTAATATATTACGAAAATAGTGATGAAACATGCGATGAAGCTTAAGATGAAATATTTTATCAAAAACTATGTACAAAACAGTGATGAAACATGTGATGAAACAAGTGATGAAATCAAATATGTTGTAATATATAACGAAAGCAGAGATGAAACTTGCTATGAAGCTAATGATGAAATATTTCATTAAAAACTATGCTAAAAACATTGATGAAACATGTGATGAAACAAGTGATGAAATAAAATATGTTGTAATCTCCGATGAAAACAGTGAAGTTACGTATGATGAAGCTTATTTTGACATAATAAATTATAATTTTTCATAAAAACAGTGATGAAACGAGTGATGAAACAAGTGATGAAATAAAATATGTTGCAATAATGCATGAAGCTAATGATGAAAAAAATCATCAAAAACTATGATAAAAACAGTGATGAAACATGTGATGAAACAAGTGATGAAATAATATATGTTGTTATCTCTGATGAAAACAGTGATGTTTCGTGCGATGATTATGATGAAATAATAACGTATAAACTTTGATAAAAACAGTGATGAAACATGTGATGAAACAAGTGATGAAATAAAATATGTTTTAATATATAACGAAAATAGTGATGAAATATGCGATGAAGCTAATGATAAAATATTTCTTCAAAAACTTTGTAAAAAACAGTGATGAAACATGTGATGAAACAAGTGATGAAATCAAATATGTTGAAATCTCCGATGAAAACAGTGATGTTACGTATGATGAGGCTTATTATTAAATAATTAATTATAAACTGTGATAAAAACAGTGATGAAACATGTGATGAAACAAGTGATGAAATAAAATATGTTGTATTATATTACGAAAACAGTTATGAAACATGCGATGAAGCTAATGATGAAAAAAATCATCAAAAACTATGATAAAAACAGTCATGAAACATGTGATGAAACAAGTGATGAAATAATATATGTTGTTATCTCTGATGATAACAGTGATGTTACGTGCGATGAAGATTATGATGAAATCATAACGTATAAACTGTGATAAAAACAGTGATGAAACAAGTGATGAAATAAAATATGTTGTAATATATTACGAAAATAGTGATGAAACATGCGATAAAGCTAATGATGTAATATTTCATCAAAAACTATGTAAAAAACAGTGATGAAACATGTGATGAAACAAGTGATGAAATAAATTATGTTGTAATATATTACGAAAACAGTGATGAAACATGCGATGAATTTAATGATGAAAAATTTCATCAAAAACTATGTGAAAACAGTGATGAAACATGTGATGAAACAAGGGATGGAATAAAAAATGTTGTTATCTCTGATGAAAACAATGATGTTACGTGTGATGAAGATTATGATGAAATAATAACGTATAAACTGTGATAAAAACAGTGATGAAACATGTGATGAAACAAGTGATGAAATAAAAAATGTTGTAATATCTTACGAAAACAGTGATGAAACCTGCGATGAAGCTAATGATGAAATATTTCACCAAATTTTTTTTAAAAAAACAGTGATGAAACATGTGATGAAACAAGTGATGAAATAAAAAATGTTGTAATATATTACGAAAACAGTGATGAAACATGCGATGAAGCTAATGATGAAATATTTCATCAAAAACTATGTAAAACACAGTGATGAAACAAGTGATGAAACTAGTGATGAAATAAATTTTTTTGAAATCTCCGATGAAAACAGTGATGTTACTTTTGATGAAGCTTATTATGAAATAATTAATTATAAATTGTGATAAAAACAGTGATGAAACATGTGATGAAACAAGTGATGAAATAAAAAATGTTGTAATATATTACGAAAACAGTGATGAAACATGCGATGAAGCTAATGATGAAATATTTCATCAAAAACTATGTAAAAAACAGTGATGAAACAAGTGATGAAACAAGTGATGAAATAAAATATGTTGAAATATATTACGAAAATAGTGATGAAACATGCAATGAAGCTAATGATGAAATATTTCACCAAAAACTTTGTAAAAAACAGTGATGAAACATGTGATGAAACAAGTGATGAAATAAAAAATGTTGTAATATATTACGAAAACAGTGATGAAACATGCGATTAAGCTAATGATGAATTATTTCATCAAAAACTATGTAAAAAACTGTGATGAAACATGTGATGAAACAAGTGATGAAATAAAATTTGTTGAAATCTCCGATGAAAACAGTGATGTTTCGTATGATGAAGCTTATAACGACATAATAAATTATAATTTGTCATAAAAAAAGTGATGAAACATGTGATGAAACAAGTGATGAAATAAAATATGTTGTAATATATTACGAAAACAGTTATGAAACATGCGATGAAGCTAATGATGAAAAAAATCATCAAAAACTATGATAAAAACAGTGATGAAACATGTGATGAAACAAGTGATGAAATAATATATGTTGTTATCTCTGATTAAAACAATGATGTGACGTGCGATGAAGATTATGATGAAATAATAACGAATAAACTGTGATAAAAACAGTGATGAAACATGTGATGAAACAAGTGATGAAATAAAAAATGTTGTAATATCTTACGAAAACAGTGATGAAACCTGCGATGAAGCTAATGATGAAATATTTCACCAAAAATTTTGTAAAAAACAGTGATGAAACATGTGATTAAACAAGTGATGAAATAAAAAATGTTGTAATATATTACGAAAACAGTGATGAAACATGCGATTAAGCTAATGATGAATTATTTCATCAAAAACAATGTAAAAAACAGTGATGAAACATGTGATGAAACAAGTGATGAAATAAAATTTGTTGAAATCTCCGATGAAAACAGTGATGTTTCGTATGATGAAGCTTATTATGACATAATAAATTATAATTTGTCATAAAAACAGTGATGAAACGAGTGATGAAACAAGTGATGAAATAAAATATGTTGAAATCTCCGATGAAAACAGTGATGTTACTTTTGATGAAGCTTATTATGAAATAATTAATTATAAACTGTGATAAAAACAGTTATGAAACATGTGATGAAACAAGTGATGAATTAAAATACGTTGTAACATATTACGAAAACAGTTATTAACATGCGATGAAGCTAATGATGAAAAAAATCATCAAAAACTATGATAAAAATAGTGATGAAACATGTGATGAAACAAGTGATGAAATAATATATGTTGTTTTATCTGATGAAAACAGTGATGTTACGTGCGATGAAGATTATGATGAAATAATAACGTATAACTGTGATAAAAACAGTGATGAAACATGTGATGAAGCTAATGATGAAATATTTCACCAAAAACTTTGTAAAAAACAGTGATGATGAAACATGTGATGAAACAAGTGATGAAATAAAAAATGTTGTAATATATTACGAAAACAGTGATGAAACATGCGATTAAGCTAATGATGAATTATTTCATCAAAAACTATGATAAAAACAGTGATGAAACATGTGATGAAACAAGTGATGAAATAAAATTTGTTGAAATCTCCGATGAAAACAGTGATGTTTCGTATAATGAAGCTTATTATGACATAATAAATTATAATTTGTCATAAAAACAGTGATGAAACGAGTGATGAAACAAGTAATGAAATAAAATATGTTGTAATATATTACGAAAATTGTGATGAAACATGCAATGAAGCTAATGATGAAATATTTTACCAAAAACTTTGTAAAAAACAGTGATGAAACATGTGATGAAACAAGTGATGAAATAAAAAATGTTGTAATATATTACGAAAACAGTGATGAACCATGCGATGAAGCTAATGATGAAATATTTCATCAAAAACTATGTAAAAAACAGTGATGAAACAAGTGATGAAATAAAATTTGTTAAAATCTCCGATGAAAACAGTGATGTTACTTTTGATGAAGCTTATTATGTAATAATTACTTATAAACTGTGATAAAAACAGTGATGAAACATGTGATGAAACAAGTGATGAAATAAAATATGTTGTAATATATTACGAAAACAGTTATGAAACATGCGATGACGCTAATGATGAAAAAAATCATCAAAAACTATGATCAAAACAGTGATGAAACATGTGATGAAACAAGTGATGAAATAATATATGTTGTTATCTCTGATGAAAACAGTGATGTTACGTGCGATGAAGATTATGATTAAATAATAACGTATAAACTGTGATAAAAACAGTGATGAAACATGTGATGAAACAAGTGATGAAATAAAAAATGTTGTAATATCTTACGATAACAGTGATGAAACCTGCGATGAAGCTAATGATGAAATATTTCACCAAAAACCTTGTAAAAAACAGTGATGAAACATGTGATGAAACAAGTGATGAAATAAAATATGTTGTAATATATTACGAAAACAGTTATGAAACATGCGATGAAGCTAATGATGAAAAAAATCATCAAAATCTATGATAAAAACAGTGATGAAACATGTGATGAAACAAGTGATAAAATAATATATGTTGTTATCTCTGATGAAAACAGTGATGTTACGTGCGATGAAGAATATGATGAAATAATAACGTATAAACTGTGATAAAAACAGTGATGAAACATGTGATGAAACAAGTGAAGAAATAAAAATTTTTGTAATATCTTACGAAAACAGTGATGAAACCTGCGATGAAGCTAATGATGAAATATTTCAACAAAAACTTTGTTAATAACAGTGATGAAACATGTGATGAAACAAGTGATGAAATAAAAAATGTTGTAATATATTACGAAAACAGTGATGAAACATGCGATTAAGCTAATGATGAATTATTTCATCAAAAACTATGTAAAAAACAGTGATGAAACTTGTGATGAAACAAGTGATGAAATAAAATTTGTTGAAATCTCCGATGAAAACAGTGATGTTTAGTATGATGAAGCTTATTATGACATAATAAATTATAATTTGTCATAAAAACAGTGATGAAACGAGTGATGAAACAAGTGATGAAATAAAATATGTTGTAATATCTTACGAAAACAGTGATGAAACCTGCGATAAAGCTAATGATGAAATATTTCACCAAAAACTTTGTAAAAAACAGTGATGAAACATGTGATGAAACAAGTGATGAAATAAAAAATGTTGTAATATATAACGAAAACAGTGATGAAACATGCGATTAAGCTAATGATGAATTATTTCATCAAAAACTATGTAAAAAACAGTGATGAAACATGTGATGAAACAAGTGATGAAATAAAATTTGATGAAATTTCCGATGAAAACAGTGATGTTTTGTATGATGAAGCTTATTATGACATAATAAATTATTATTTGTCATAAAAACAGTGATGAAACGAGTGATGAAACAAGTGATAAAATACAAAATGTTGTAATATATTACGAAAAGAGTGATGAAACATGCGATGAAGCTAATGGTGAAATATTTCATCAAAAACTATGTAAAAAACAGTGATGAAACAAGTGATGAAATAAAATTTGTTGAAATCTCCGATGAAAACAGTGGTGTTACTTTTGGTGAAGCTTATTATGTAGTAATTACTTGTAAACTGTGATTAAAACAGTGATGAAACATGTGATGAAACAAGTGATGAAATAAAATATGTTGATATATATTACGAAAACAGTTATGAAACATGCGATGACGCTAATGATGAAAAAAATCATCAAAAACTATGATCAAAACAGTGATGAAACATGTGATGAAACAAGTGATGAAATAATATATGTTGTTATCTCTGATGAAAACAGTGATGTTACGTGCGATGAAGATTATGATGAAATAATAACGTATAAACTGTGATAAAAACAGTGATGAAACATGTGATGAAACAAGTGATGAAATAAAAAATGATATAATATCTTACGAAAACAGTGATGAAATCTGCGATGAAGCTAATGATGAAATATTTCACCAAAAACCTTGTAAAAAACAGTCATGAAACATGTGATGAAACAAGTGATGAAATAAAAAATGTTGTAATATATTACGAAAACAGTGATGAAACATGCGATTAAGCTAATGATGAATTATTTCATCAAAAACTATGTAAAAAACAGTGATGAAACATGTGATGAAACAAGTGATGAAATAAAATTTGTTGAAATCTCCGATGAAAACAGTGATGTTTCGTATGATGAAGCTTATTCTGACATAATAAATTATTATTTGTCATAAAAACAGTGATGAAACGAGTGATGAAACAAGTGATAAAATACAAAATGTTGATATATATTACGAAAAGAGTGATCAAACATGCGATGAAGCTAATGATGAAATATTTCATCAAAAACTATGTAAAAAACAGTGATGAAACAAGTGATGAAATAAAATTTGTTGAAATCTCCGATGAAAACAGTGATGTTACTTTTGGTGAAGCTTATTATGTAATAATTACTTATAAACTGTGATAAAAACAGTGATGAAACATGTGATGAAACAAGTGATGAAATAAAATATGTTGTAATATATTACGAAAACAGTTATGAAACATGCGATGACGCTAATGATGAAAAAAATCATCAAAAACTATGATCAAAACAGTGATGAAACATGTGATGAAACAAGTGATGAAATAATATATGTTGTTATCTCTGATGAAAACAGTTATGTTACGTGCGATGAAGATTATGATGAAATAATAACGTATAAACTGTGATAAAAACAGTGATGAAACATGTGATGAAACAAGTGATGAAATAAAAAATGTTGTAATATCTTACGAAAACAGTGATGAAACCTGCGATGAAGCTAATGATGAAATATTTCACCAAAAACTTTGTAAAAAACAGTGATGAAACATGTGATGAAACAAGTGATGAAATAAAAAATGTTGTAATATATTACGAAAACAGTGATGAAACATGCGATTAAGCTAATGATGAATTATTTCATCAAAAACTTTGTAAAAAACAGTGATGAAACATGTGATGAAACAAGTGATGATATCAAATATGTTGTAATATATTACGAAAACAGTTATGAAACATGCGATGAAGCTAATGATGAAAAAAATCATCAAAAACTATGATAAAAACAGTGATGAAACATGTGATGAAACAAGTGATGAAATAATATAAGTTGTAATATGTTACAATATCAGTGATAAAACATGCAATGAAGCTAATGATGAAATATTTCTTCAAAAACTATGTAAACTACAGTGATGAAACATGTGATGAAACAAGTGATGAAATAAAATATGTTTTTATATCTGATGGAAACAGTGATTTTACGTCTGATGAAGCTTATTATGAAATAATTAATTATAAACTGTCATAAAAACAGGGATGAAACGAGTGATGAAGAAAGTGATGAAATAAATATTTTGTCATGCATTGTTCAAACAGCGATGTAACATGCGTTAAGCCTAATGATGATATAAAACGTTATAAACATTGATGAAAACCGTGATGAAACATGCGATGAAACAAGTGATAAAATAAAATATGTTGTTATCTCTGATGAAAGCAGTGAGGTAACGTGCGATGAAGCTTTTGATGAAATAATTAATTATAAACTGTGATAAAAACCCGTGATGAAACATGTGATCAAACAAGTGATGAAATAAAATATGTTGTAATATATTACCAAAACAGTTATGAAACTTGCGATGAAGCTAATGATGAAAATAATCATCAAAAACTATGATTAAAACAGTGATGAAACATGTGATGAAACAAGTGATGAAATAATATATGTTGTTATCTCTGATGAAAACAGTGATGTTACGTGCGATGAAGCTTATAATGAAATAATTAAGTATAAACTGTGATAAAAACCGTGATGAAACATAAGATGAAACAAGTGATGAAATAAAATATGTTGTAATATATTAAGAAAACAGTGGTGAATCATGCGTTGAAGTTAATGATGAAATATTTCATCAAAAACTATGTGAAAACAGTGATGAAACATGTGGTGAAACAAGGGATGGAATAAAAAATGTTGTAATCTCTGATGAAAACAGTGATGTAACGTGCGATGAAGCGTATGATGAAATAATTAATTATAAACTGTGATTAAAACAGTGATGAAACATGTGATGAAACAAGTGATGAAATAAAATATGTTGTAATATATTACGAAAATAGTCATGAAACATGCGATGAAGCAAATGATGAAATATTTCATCAAAAACTATGTAAAAAACAGTGATGAAACATGTGATGAAACAAGTGATGAAATGTAAAATGTTGATATATATTACAAAAACAGTGATGAAACATGCGATGAAGCTAATGATGAAATATTTCATCAAAAACTATGTTAAAAACAATGATGAAACATGTGATGAAACAACTGATGAAATAAAATATGTTGTAATCTCCGATGAAAACAGTGATGTTACGTATGATGAAGCTAATTATGAAATAATTAATTATAAACTGTCAAAAAAACAGTGATGAAACGTGTGATGAAGAAAGTGATGAAATAAAATATTTTGTCATGCATTGTTCAAACACCGATGTAACATGCTATTAGCCTAATGATGATATAAAACGTTATAAACATTGATGAAAACAGTGATGAAACATGCGATGAAACAAGTGATGAAATAAAATATGTTGTAATGTCTGATGAAAGCAGTGATGTAACATGCGATGAAGCTTACGATGAGATAATTTATTATAAACTGTGATAAAAACAGTGATGAAACATGTGATGAAACAAGTGATGAAATAAAATATGTTGTAATATATTACGAAAACAGTTATGAAACATGCGTTGAAGCTAATGATGAAAAAATTCATCAAAAACTATGATTAAAACAGTAATGAAACCTGTGATGAAACAAGTGATGAAATAAAATAAGTTGTAATATGTTACAATATCAGTGATAAAACATGCAATGAAGCTAATGATGAAATATTTCTTCAAAAACTATGTAAACAACAGTGATGAAACATGTGATGAAACAAGTGATGAAATAAAATATGTTTTTATATCTGATGGAAACAGTGATTTTACGTCTGATGAAGCTTATTATGAAATAATTAATTATAAACTGTCATAAAAACAGGGATGAAACGAGTGATGAAGAAAGTGATGAAATAAATATTTTGTCATGCATTGTTCAAACAGCGATGTAACATGCGTTAAGCCTAATGATGATATAAAACGTTATAAACATTGATGAAAACCGTGATGAAACATGCGATGAAACAAGTGATGAAATAAAATATGTTGTTATCTCTGATGAAAGCAGTGAGGTAACGTGCGATGAAGCTTATGATGAAATAATTAATTATAAACTGTGATATAAACAGTGATGAAACACGTGATCAAACAAGTGATGAAATAAAATATGTTGTAATATATTACGAAAACAGTTATGAAACATGCGATGAAGCTAATGATGAAAATAATCATCAAAAACTATGATAAAAACAATGATGAAACATGTGATGAAACAAGGGATGGAATAAAAAATGTTGTAATCTCTGATGAAAACAGTGATGTAACGTGCGATGAAGCGTATGATAAAATAATTTATTATAAACTGTGATAAAAACAGTGATGAAACATGTTATGAAACAAGTGATGAAATAAAATATGTTGTAATATATTACGAAAACAGTTATGAAACATGCGATGAAGCTAATGATGAAAATAATCATCAAAAACTATGATAAAAACAGTGAAACAAGTGATGAAATAATATATGTTGTTATCTCTGATGAAAACAGTGATGTTACGTATGATGAAGCTTATTACGAAATAATTAATTATAAACTGTCAAAAAAACAGTGATGAAAGGTGTGATGAAGAAAGTGATGAAACTATATTTAAACTATAAAAAACTATAAACTATATACTATAAACTATATAAAACAGTATTTTATAATAAAAATCCTTTTAAGTACAAAATTAAACGAAACCATGTTAGTTTCAAATGTTTATTTATTTATAGATGTAAAATTTCTTCGTTATAAAAGTTGTAAGTAATAAGTATATGTATAATAAGTCAGTAATTATATTTAATTAGCTGATTTATGCGGGTCGATGACGCGAAACCTAATCTGCCATCTTATTATGACAAGTAGTAATATGAAAACAATGTACCTACATCAAATTAAAAGTACATTATACAATGGTTCTTGCCGAGGAAAACCATTTATGCATTTCACGTGTCTTACATTACATTTCACTATTAGTGAACCACTATAGTTCCTTGGTTCTTTTGGTTCTGCTTGGAGGTACCAATAACTAGTATCCAAAACGCAGACTCGTCAAAATATCGTTAATTCTGTTGTATTCCTACAGAACACATGCATTTCTCATTTGGACTACAATGACCCTAAAACAAGAATCATAATGTATTTGTAATATTTTAGCAGTTTATAAATAAAACAGGCAAACTTATTATATCAAACATTTAATTATTTCACACAATAGCACTAAGAACACTTCGGAGCGCGCCACGCCGCGCGCCGGCCGCCGCGCCGCGAAGTAAACAATAGCACTCCCTATAAGAATACTTCGAAGCGCGCCACGCCGGCCGCCGCGCAGTGAAGTAAAGACCGAAAGTAATAGGGGTATGAAACGACAACTTTTTTCATCGTTTTTGTAGATTCGGGCTGAAAACCGGGGAAATGGTCTGGGTCTGCGTCAAACCATCCCGAAAACGAGTCCGTCTAAAGAAACCCCCCCCCCCCACCTTCGCTCTCATTCCAAAATACCAAGCAGTTCCTTCCCAAACTAGTAAAACGACCCCTCAAAAACACCTCCTTCAAGCTCAAGCCCCACCCCTCAGTTTACCACTCCCCTCACCCCTCGACATGCCACCGCCCCCCCCAAGCCTTCCTGCCCACCCCCCGAGCCCCGACATCTCTCTTTCTACCCCCCCCCCCCAGCTCTCTTACTACCTTCCCACCCTACCCCTTCTCATCCTCCCCAAAAATTAATTAACAAACACTAAATACCATTTTCTACAACCATATCAAACACACGATGAAAGAGAAACGGGCCTCATTGTCCCGGTGCTCTGAAAGACAGTACATCGCAAAAGTCGGGCTGAAAAAGGAGGTGTGCGCTATTTTCGGTTGGTTATGCTGATTTTCGTACAGATTGGTGGCGGTACTTTTGACATCTGTCATTTACGTGTTGTAACATTTTTAAGGATTGGTTTATTTATGCATTTTTATAAGACGGATAGAAACGAGGCTTTGAAAGCTATTGCTTTGGCATCTGTGGCAGTTTTACCGGCGCTGCAGTGATTTAAAAAAGGCGAGTGACTCACGAATAGATCGGAAGTTGTAGAGAGAATCGTGGCTTCTCCGGCGTAACGAACATGGCGCACTAAATATGCTCGAAACAATGAACTTCGTCTAAAAAATCGTCCGGTTTCTTTAAAAATATGTATTTGAGAATGCCAGACGCGGTGTTCGCTGGAGATCGCCAAAAAAAATCAATTAAAATTGAATTTCTCAAGCTGTCTGGTTGCTCTAGATGGGAAGCACATTGTCTTCAGGGCCAAAAGATGTGATGGCTCTTACTTTTTTATAATAAAGGCCAACACAGCATTGTTTTAATGGCGCCTAGTAATTTACTTTTATTTATTTTATTTTTATTTATTTTTGCACCAATGCAAGACTGTTGGTGAGGTATACCGTCAATGCTCACTGAATCTCGCTACAACAATTGTCTAACTATTATGAAACAACAGGCGCAGAGGGGTTTGCCCCCTGAAAGCGGATTTTCAATTACCATCTAGGCAGACCAAGACACGTGCTTGAAAATGCCTGGGATTGGGATTTTGGCAAACAGGTTAGAATCCTAGCTCCAATCAACTTCGGCATGGGTAAGTTGAATCCATTACGTGGACAGTGTGTGCGCTTCACAACTTTCTTATTAGAGGAGAAAATAGCAGCATGTGTGGAAATTGATGGAGCGAGAGCACCAAACTAATTTTGATTCGTTGTTGAACGTTGGGCAGCAGGCAGCAACAGACTCCAGCAAGTGCTTCACACTTATGGGATCTTTTCATAGATTTCTTCACACTGTTCCCTGGCAGATGTTGAATAATGTCTATGTACCTATAAGTCTGTAAGCACTGCTTATTTTAGTTGTAATCAATGTAGGAGGCCGATATGGGTACCGCTGCCCCGGGAACTATTTATTGGATAACAACACCTTTGCCATAGGTCAGCCCAAGTGGTTATCTACGTTTGGTAACTTAACAGGGGTGCCCGGGTTCATGGGGCAATGTTAGTCCGGGTCTTGGCAGTGAATGCATCTGCTCACTGGCTGCCTGGCAGGGCGGATTGAGAGAAAATGATTGAGGGAGTCCCTTTGACATCTCCAACCATACTCTCTCGGAACATTGCCTTGCACCGCAGTAGGAGGGATGAATTCACAAGTCTGTCACTCCTGGACACACTGATACCCAGATTCCTACCCACCCCTAATACCCTTTTCCTTCCCAGAACTTTCTCTCCTTCCTTTCTGTTATGTCTGCCCTTTCCTCGGCAGACAGTAATTATTAAATACGGTTCTTTGAATATAAAAGTGTTTATTTACTGGAATAACCTAGCTGGATAGCTACGACTGTTTACTATTCGGGGGTAGGTAAATCTCTGCCGCCTTGCCAGTGGAGCTCGTCAAGTCTCACACTGAGACTCCTTCTTGTACGCCAATGCCATCTGGCGAGCTATGGTGCAAGCTACATGCTTACCGCCATCTATCGTATTCTTTCCATATGAAATACTTAATTACTCTACATCACACTTTCCTAAAAAGACCCTCCATACAGCATCCCCAAAGATGATATAGGCCCTGAGGACAATTATTTTCCTCGGGACCTCCAGTGTGGAGCTAATGTAAAAAAAGTATATGTTGTGGGTAAGATATAATAATTTTCAAAGCTCCTTTGCCACATTAATCCAAATACAAATAGTTAGTCAGCATCCTTGAGTAAAGTTATAGTATTGATACAGGGATGGGATACTGTCAGGATTCACATTCCAGGTGTTAAAGGATAAATGGCTAAAGCGCCAAGCAGCTGGAAAGGAAGAGTGACTCAAGAAACGTACAGCTGTATGGCGCTTGAGTCATTTTTACCTATGCAACTGTGCGACGCTTTAGCCATTTGTCCTTTCCAGCGTCAATATTATAAAATAAAGTCCTCCGCCGATATTTTTAAAACATTTTTCATTGAACATAACAATTCTGTGAAATTCTTATTTTAATTAATTATTACAGTAATTAATTAATTATCACATTAATCACAGTAATTTCACACAGAGTGCACGCCAAAACACAGCCCCTCAGAGATCGTTTAAATTTATAGCGAATAATATTGAAAAAGTTATAATTCTATCGGAAATTGTTTGCGTTAAGATCTATTCAGCGAAAGAACTACATTAATGATCTATGTGCGGTCTTATAAAGTGATTAAATCATTTTGATCAATCTTTATAAAGTGACAGTTAAGGGAATATTGTTGCCCAAATAAATATCCGCTTATTACAAGTACCTGTCAACTAACACTGAGCCCAAGTCAACAAATATTGCACTAATCTCACACTACGTCATATGTGGTCAATAGTGTAGTGGCTAACGCGATCGCTCAGGGACACCTAACGGACCGAGATCGAATCCTACCTAATCCAGAAGAACTTTGATATTTTTATTTTTCCTAAATAAATACCCGAGCTCCAAACCTTCCCAAGATGAATAGGCAGAAGAAATCGCAAAAAAGTGACATCTAGCGATTCAGAAGAGGATAATCACAATATAAATAAGACGACCAAATCTGCAGGAAAAAATGCACCTGAATTAGGCGATATTAATATGGAACAAATTATCGTACACATCGCCAAAAATATGGAAAATATTAAAAAAGAAATTATATCCAAAATGGTAAAAATCACAGCTGAAACACAAAAAAGCATAGAATTTATAAGCAATCAATATGACGAGCTAATAAAAAAGATAGACCTAACTCTTAGTCAAAACAAAAAAATTGAAGATGAAATAGCAATCATCAAAAAAGATCAACAAGACAAAAATATCACTATAAAACATCTGGAAATAAAACTATCTGAAATTGAAACAAAATTGGGCGGCTGAAATAGTTATGAGAGTTGCTGCAGCGGCTGGCGTAGAAATCAAATATAATGAAATAACCGAAGCTAAAATAATACCGGACCGACGTACTGATGCCCCCCCCCCCAAACTGCTGGTTCAGTTCAAGAACAAAACTGCACGTGACAACCTCATCGCCGCGAAAAGAATCATAAACTACGCTTCCATCAAAGGACTTACAGAAGACAAGATTTACATTGGAGAAGAACTCTCCCCATATCACAAAGAACTTTTATGGCATACAAAAAAATTTGCTAAAGAAAAAAACTATGCCTATGTCTGGTACAAAGAAGGGAGAATCATGATGAGGCGCATCACGAACGATAAAATTATTTATATTAAACATGTAGATGATTTTAAAAAAAATACATAAAATATCGGGTAATTACCCTTACATATTTCCACATAATCTACACATCATACAAAATGGATAATACTACCACAACATCTAACAAAACAAATTTATCAATATACCATCAAAAGATTAGATCTATAAACAAAAACTTTGACCAATTCTTCATCGAACTCGACCTTACTAAAATCAAATATGACATAATTATCCTGACAGAATGTTGGCTAACACCTTATTATACTCCTAAAAACATCCCCAATTATACTCACCATCAAACCTCAAATCACCACAGACAAAACGATGGCATAGTAGCATATACATTAAACAACACTCTTAACTCATTTAATGTCAAAGAAATTTATATTACTAACTCAAACTGTCTTCAAATAACGTACAATGTCAACACATGTATCATTGCACTTTACCGCTCTCCTTCTCAACCTAACATCTCCTCATTTTTGCGCGACATAAACTGCTATCTCACGGATCTACACAAAATAAAGAACTTAATTCTAATGGGGGATCTTAACATTAACATTTTAAAAAACAACGAACATCCCCAATGCCAAGACTATCTAAACACACTGATGTTCCACGGAATGGAAAGCACAATCAATTCAGCAACACGATGTACGCCAAACTCCTCCTCCTGCATCGACCATATTATGGTTAAATCAACCAACCAATACACCTCCGAAATCCACATGTCATCAGTTACAGATCACTACGCCACCTCTTTCACAATGAGTTCCAAACACAACGTACAAAGCAAACCTGTTCAACTAAAATAACGAAGAAAACAATTAACTATGACAATCTTAACAAAACTATTAACTCCAAATCGTGGGACACACTCTATAACAAAACTAACATAGAGGAGGCCTGGAACTACTTCTCTACCTACCTACAAGACATCCTTGTCCAAAACACCAAAATCACTACTAACACCATTCCTAAAGCGATCAAACCTCTCAAACCTTGGATAAACCATACTATAATCAGCTGCATTCGGAAACGCAATTCCATTCACAAAAAATGTGCCACAAACCCATATGATATCACACTCCATAATTTCTACAAAAGATACCGTAATATCTGCACACAAGTCATTAGGAAAGCCAAAAATCTATATTACAACAAAAAATGACCCTAAAAAAATATGGAAAGTCCTCAAGGAAGCTACCAATTCAAATAAAGCCACCGACACCTTAAACTCTCTCAATATCAAAGATATCACTGTAGACTTTACATCGAACCCCAACACAATTGTCAATTACATAAACCAGTACTTTACAAACATAGGTCCGGAACTAGCAAAAAAAAATCCAAATAAATAACGATACGCTTGGTCCAAGTGACCACGCGACCAATGATGATTACCCAACCCGCTTTGTTCTTAAAACGATTACAGAGAAAGAAGTTTCTATAGTAATAATCTCGCTCAAAAACTCTTCATCAACCGGCATTGATGAAATATCTAACAATGTTCTTAAAAAAATTGCCCCTGGTATACTTCAACCATTAACGCATCTACTTAATATTAGCATCCGCCAAGGGCTATTTCCCACCATTCTAAAACAAGGTCTCATTATCCCTATTTTTAAAACTGGCTCCAAACTTGATATTAGTAATTATCGTCCTATTACGTTGCTAAATTCCCTCTCAAAAGTATTCGAAAAGATCGTCAATAATAGTCTCATGGAATATCTGGAAACCCATAACTTAATATCGCCGCGGCAATTTGGATTCAGAAAACATAAAAGCACCAATGATGCTATAGCCACGGTGACTGACCATATTTCTGGCCACCTGGATAAGGGCATGAAATGTCTATCGGTATTTCTCGACCTATGTAAAGCATTTGATACAATCTCACACAGCAAACTAAAACGCAAAATGTTTAATATAAGTATTAGGAATAAAGAATTAGGCCTCCTCTCCAGCTTCTTATCTGACAGATCCCAATGCGTTAAACTCAATACCATAAAGAGCCAGAATTTGCCCATTAGTTACGGTGTCCCTCAAGGCAGTGTTATAGGTCCAACGCTCTCCCTAATATATATTAACGAGTTATGCAACCTAGATATCGATGCCACTATTGTCAGTTTCGCCGATGACACTGTCCTACTTTTCCAAGCAAAAGATTGGCTTACCGCATACTCCAAAGCGGAGGAAGGAATTCAACAGGTAAAATATTGGCTTGACTCGAACATATTAACTCTAAATGTACAGAAAACCAAATACTTACTGTCTAGTCTCACCAATATCCCAAATTCAAACCCAGCCCCGCCATTAAAAATACACACATGTAAAAATTCATCTCTAAACCAGAACTGTGACTGCCCATGCCTAGAGCAAGTAAACATTATCAAATATTTAGGAGTAACCTTCGATACACACCTGAATTGAAAGCAACATATACATAATACTACAAACAAAATCCGAAAATCTATATACTTTTTCAAACAAACACGCAATTTCCTTAACCTAAAACTTTTAAAAACAGTATATTAATCATTGTGCCAATCTCACATCGAATACGGAATTCTAGCCTGGGGTAATGCATATTCCAATGCCCTTGATCCCATCATGAAAGCACAAAAACTAATCATAAAAATAATTCTTTAAATGCCGCTTACTACCAGCACTGATACTATCTTCAATTCCTTCAACGTTATGGACATAAAACAACTCTACTCAAGATCCATATTACTTAATTTACACAAAAACAACAAAACACCATACAAAGCTACACAAACAATACACAATACCCGAGCCAAAAACAACGAACTTCTCCAAACTCCTTAGGGCAAAACCACCTTCGGGCAAAGACACTCTAAATACATAGCTTGCAAACTACGAGTATATAATATACTACCAACTACGATCAGACAAAGTGACTCCTTTACAAAATTCAAACAAGATATTAAAAAATGGATTATAAGTATTGGACGCCACACTATCACAAATATCTGTAAAATAAATCATACATAGACAGAAATAACTATTCACATACAACCTAACCCATATAAAACAAATGAAAATAATGGAATCCTGTCAAATTTAACCCTTAAATAGATTAGGCAGAATTTATTTCATTACTCCATCTCCAACTTTTATAAAATAACTCTCTTTAAAAGATTTACTACCCTTCCAATCACCCTTCTGTTTTAATTCTATTCATAATATGTATTTTACCTGAAATATCCTTGTAACTACTATATTCATTTATATACCTGTACGCCTGTCTCGACACAGGTATATCCTAGTGAGACAGGCATACAAATAAAACCATTGTAAATATATTTTATTATAGATAAATAAATAAAATAAAAATAAAAAAATTTATCATAATTTGGAAGGTATATCAACTGTTTTCATCAAATTCATAATGAATACCAACATACTTAATTTTTCTATACTTTATCAATTATCAATATTAAACAATCAATACAATACAATAAGTACATATATTATATATTTAAATACATATTAGGAATAGTCAACATTTTCAGAAGTCTTGCCAATGCAGTATTGATATGAAATCTTTAGGCAACTGGAGCGGCGAATCCTTCCTTTAGCTCCTCCACATATAATTTTCGACCTCCTTCCGGCCGGGCTGTTGTGGGGAATCCACACCCCCTCTGCCGCAAAAAAATATTTTAGCAACTATGAAATTCTGAAACAAAGAAGATACCCTTTATGTTTCAGGCACTTAATGGCTGTATTAAAAATCACAATATGTATTATCATAAAGTATTTAAGTGTTTTTTCATAGGGAAGTTCTTGGAGATTTCATTCCTGCCAGTGAAGTATAGTTTTTTTTTACATTTAGTTAGAAAGATTATTCCATATTAAACAATATTAGGTAGAAACCAGGTTATCCTTGAAGTTCCTGTCTTCCTGAACAGATTTTTTAAAAATGAGACTTCACTAGTAATTTTTTTTTTATTGGTTTTTATATACATACACATGTAACATAATCATGAGTAATTAAACATGCAACATTGATTAAAAAACTGTAAAAATACATATATAATTTCATTACATTAATAATTTTTTTTTACAATAGCTCCACACAGGAGGCCCTGAGGAAAATAATTCCCCTCAGTGCCTATGTCATCTTTGAGGATGCTGTGTGAGGGTCTTTTTAGGAAAAGGAAGGAGAGAAAGTTCTTAGAAGGAAAGAAGGTAGGAATCTGGGGTCGGTGTATCCAATAGCGGCAGACATATGAATCTATTCTTACCACTGTAGTGCAAGGTTGATAGACAAACGCATCCGCCGCCAAGATCCGGACAAACCTCACCCCATGAACCCGGGCACCCCTGCTATGTCCCCAAATGTAGCGAACCACTTGTTGGTCATCCAATAAATGGGACAGTACTCATACCCGCCTCCCAAATTGAATATAGAAGGAAACCATTCGTAGAAGCATGCACTCACTTGAAAAAATGAATGGTTACTTACGTTTGTGTCAAGAGTAAAGCGTTGATAGATTCCACTTAGTAATATTCATGTCTCCGGCAACCACCTCAATCCTGATCCAGTCATCCTTTCCATATCTCACATCAAAGTAGACTGATCCATCCAAGACAAAATGGATCTCTGCATCCGTGTGCAAATGTTCTTTGAAGAATGACTTCTCCTGGTAATTTGGCAGACACTCCTTGGAGCAAGTTATGATCCTTATATGTATACCCTCGATCACTCTCATCTTTTATCAAGAACTCCATCAGTTTTGTAAGTATCGCAGTTGATTTGTGGAGAAAATGTGGTGACAGATTTAAATTGGAAAAGAATAATGTTAAAATATTATATTTTAGGTACAAAATAATACAAGCTATTGTATTACCTTGAAATATTCAACAGTCTGTTTGAAAAGTTCATCAAGGTTGAGGAATTCAGGAGGGTTCCTCTGGCGTTCCAACTGCTTGGAGTTTACAAAACTATCTGTCAACCAAGCGTGCCCAATTTTTGCTTTTTATAATAACTCAATTACCTCATTTGACCAAGTTTTAGAGCAAGACATTATGATAATGGTTCAAAAAACCAACGATTCGCGATATAAAGACAACAAACTGCGCACAGAAACTGCAAATTATGATGTTATTTATCGCTATAACAATATTTTGATTTTGAGTGTTTGACACGGATGACATTTCTAAAAGGTGTTGCCATTTTTTGACGTTTTAACGTCTCAAAATATTATTACTTTTTCTCTAACGGCAACTAGCTGCATGATGAAAATGTAGACGAAAATGTAGTGCGGAATTTCGTATTTTTTTTCATCCCGAAGGCATAGACAAACTATGAATATCATAGAACTACCCAACCACCAATGGTTGGCACGTTGGTAGTGCTGATTTTCGTACTGTTTGGTATTTATATTTCTTCGGTATTTTTGAAATCCGACATCTGATTCGTATTGTACTAACTTGTAACGCAAAATTATTAAAAAATTATTATCTAAAATTATTCAAGGCAATAAGAAATATTGCCGTATATTGTCCAATTACTTGTTCAAACTTTTTACATGGTGTCAAGATAATAGCTTACAATACAACATAAACAAATGTCACATTATGAGATTTTGCTGAATAATGAATCGATTTTCATTATTCCATTAGTAATATTTCGTTATTAAAGGAATGAACGAGCACTGGACGTTTTAGAAAGGAAAATTTTGAGGCGTATCTTCGGACTGGGTTTCGAAAATGGATTTTGGCGCAGACGTTACAACAATGAGCTATATACTCTGTGGAGCTAAACGTCTCAAAATTTATAAAACTAGGAAGACTTTGGTGGCTGGGTCATGTGGAGAGAATGACCGAGCATCAAGCACCAAGTCCCATCTGAACTCTAGACAGAAGGCGACGGAGTCTGGGAAGACCAAGATTAAGATGGAGCGACAACGTCCTCAAAGATATATCTACCTTAGGGATTCTAAGCTGGAGAGAGGTGGCACAAAACCGAGATGAGTGGAGGAAGACTCTTGAGGATGCCAAGACCCACCAGGGGTTGTAGAGCCAAGAATGATGATGATAAATATTTCGTTAGTTTCTGTATTGGAAATTAATGAGTTGGGCGTATGGTTTTGTTTCAACAATAGTTCAGCTATACGTTCAGGTCAACAATATTACAATACAAGCTGGCTTCTTTACGTTTTCGTCATCGAATACAGCTGATTTATATGGAGAAAATGTTTAACTCAGTATGTGCAAAAGAGCGTTGATAAAATTTGATTAAAAGGCTGATAAATGTTTTTAAATTCTGTCTTTCTTTTTCGCTATTTTCATGAATATATTGTATTCTTATGTATATTTGTAAAAGCCCTAATTCCAAGAGATTTCTTATCAGTGGTGAAACAAAGTCAAATACTTTTCTGAAATGAACGAGTTTTCCACCCAGTAGTATTGAACCTATAGAACTATAAATTTCTAAAATTTTGCTCTAAATTACATTTTATTTTAACCTTTTTGAACAAATATATTGCACAAACATTTTTGTTGGGTAATTTAATTTGCTAATCTCCGAAAAGCAAGTAATTCCAATCGGATGTGCCAATTATTAGATAAGGTCAGTAGTTTTCTCCTGTTTTAAAATCTTGTCTCATAAATAACACATTATGTTATGTTATTTATGAGTCTATATTATGTTATTTATGAGTCGATATCGTCTAGGTTGGTGGACTTTTTATTGTAAAACACTTTTTTTTACTGAAGAGTCGTTTTATTTACAAACACTTTTGAGTAACAATGAAATCAACACTTTTTGAAGCTAATTTTGGCCCGAACCTCGCCTGGGCAATACGGGGTCTATACTCTAAGTATCGGTTAATGCGATAGAAGGAAATATTTGAGTAACACCCCTTTTATACTGCTAAAAACTGTAAAAATAGCGTCTTTTAGACTGTTAAAAAGACAAGAATAATAAATAATGGCACTAAACAAATACTGGGTCACGTGCTCTAATTTAGTTAGTCGGTAATACTAGCTTCTATAAAATTCCTACAGAGGTCTCTAATATGCATACTCTTTTAATAAACTAAGAATAATTAAACCAATGGTATTAACTACAGTATTTATCTCATAGATGTCACTATTCTTAACAGACCCCCGGGAAAGGGATTAATATTAAAGAAAATTAAAACATTTCTTAATCTAACCCTAATGGTAAATTTAAACATAATTTTCAGACAGATCAACAAACAAAAATATATACATGAACTGAAATGAAATTGATTTAAAAAGCTAAATAATTCGTTATGTATAATGTAGAGCACTACTTAAGTATTTAACATTTACCTTAACATTTAACATTTTCTACGTTTTTTTTTTAAATCTACTAAATAAATGCTAATACTGACATTATATAATTAAAGAATACTCCATATTATCAAAAAACAACACAAAAATAAATTCATAGATCAAAATATCGTAGAATCAATAACCTGCACCTAAAATAAACTAATTAATAAAATTGAACCTTTATAAATTATTCAACTAAAATAACATGCAAATAATAAATTCATAATAACGACATTTAACAATACAAACACTTAAGTCTTGAAGTCCGAGATTAGTCATCTGCTTGATCCATCTTTTTTTTTCTGCACCGAGGACCTCCCATTTTCTTTTCATCATTGGGGGGACAGAATCATCTAGCTGGTCAAGGGTAGAGACCAAGGAGAGCATTTCAAATCCCAAGATTGTAGGGTTGAGTCATTATGTTTCTTCCTGTTTTGTGGTAACTTTTTTCTTCAATTTATTGGGAGCTTCCTTTTTCTTCTTATGGGAGCTTCCTTCTTCTTCTTCTTATGGGGGCCTCTTTCTTCTTACGGGGGCTTCCTTCTTCTTCTTATGGGGGCGGGTTCATCTGGCCGGTTCCAGATCGCCATCCAGGAGCAGCAAACATATTTGATTGTAAGCCGCACGAATGTCCCTTGAAGTTTTAGAGTGGTTACTCTCACCGTTCCATCAGCGGGAAGAGAGGATAGAACGTGGGCCATCTTCTATACAGTAGGTAGTAGATTACTCCTTCAGGGGTAGTAAACAGAATTTGGTTATGGGAAGCCCAAAAGTTCCTTGTGAAGTCTTGAGGGTGACCACCCTCACAATGCCATCAGACCCAAGATGAGAGGATAGAACGTGAGCCATCCGCCACAATGCAGGCGGCAGATTGTCTTCTTTTAAGATTGCCAAGTCATCCTTCTGTAAAGACCTCTGACTACTGGTTTGCCATTTATTTCCTCTCTGAAGTTCACTGAGGTAATCCTTTTTTCACCTGGACCAAAAAACATTGTATTAGTTCTGAATTTATATTGATTCAGTCAAGTAATCAGCGTCTCCCATTCATCTTCTTCAAGCATACCAAGTTAGTGTCCAAGGAGAGGGTAAGGAAATGAGAGGGTTGATTAATAGGATCATTGGATGCAAGTATTAAGTGTTTAACAAACAAACTTGATCTTTCATAAAGCATCCTACACAATTACATTTTTATATAATAAAAATAAAAGTACACTTTTATAATAAACATAAAATTTCACTTTTTTATAATAAACAATATAACTCATAACAAATTGCTAAATTTTTTAACCTTGTCAACATTTTCCTTCAAACTGCTAAAGGACTCCTCGAGTCGGTTTAATTTTTAATTCCATTGTCAGAAATTCTTATCTGAGCTTACACCCTTATGTGTAGCGAACCATTTATAATTTAATACTTTTTTTTTGGTAAACACTAGATACAGTGCGCCATTTGTTAACAAATAAAAAATAAAAATACAACTAAACAATGTGTAAAAAACTGATTTCACCGAGTGTTGTCTTCAATTATTAATACCTATTTCATCATGATAGGTCTTATTATCCGCTGGCAAGTAACAGCAGTCCAAAATCGTGAATATATTTTAATAACAATTGTTTTTAAAACATTTTTAAAAATAACCTTTAATTTTAGGGTCAGCTAGTAGAACCATTTTAAATAAACTGAATTGACTTTAAATTTAAATAAGTTAAGTTAAATTGAAAACTGAGATTACAAATTGAAAATTTAAATAAGTTTTTTATGAAATTTAAATAAATTGTCAGTGAATTAAAAATCAATTCGATCTCTACTAGTAGAACCTTGGCTTATATTTAAAATTACGTTGATGCGCAATTATTTTCCTCACGTTATGCCTTGCTGGATGATTTTGTATATTCCCGAAGTGTTCTAGCTCAGCTATACCTAACGAGTTATTATTCGGTATTTTTAAACATTTGTTTTTGCGGACCGCAATATTATTTTTTGTAAGTGTCAATACACTTTTCAAAATTGAATCTCGGTCAACATTCTTAAAATTCCTAAGGACATTATTTTTAAATTTAAATTTCCTACAGTTGTTTAAAACTTGCGATAAATTATTTGTTATATTTTATTTAAATTTACATTTGACCCCCGGTGGGTCTAAAACCGAAATTTTTGAAGGGGTACAAGTGCTGGTCTTTTTTTTAACCAACCCAGTCGATTCATGTCCCCGTATAGTTGAGTCCGACAACTTTTTTGTCGAAACTTTCTTTATTATGTCGGAACCTGACATGTTATTGCATCCCTCCGGATGTTTTTTTTATTTCTAGCGCCTCTTTGCGCCGAGGTGCTTCTACACGCTGTTTTATTTACTTGCTCCCTTCCACGGGATGTATTGAAGCTTGGCCCGCTAGCATTTTCTGAAAAACCCGAAGGTTTTGTAGAAAATACTTTGCTTAGCCCACGGCTAGCATGCGGATGACATTCTCTACCTAAAGATAAACCACAAAGAACGGATACAGGCCTTATTTCGGAATGGGGTTCTACTGATCCGCACACGATCCACCCCAGCTGTGTACGCTGAATGGTTATGCCGGCGGAGACCTTCATTCTATCATTCATCAAGATATCCCAAAACACTTCAGCCCCCAAGAGCATGTCAATGGGTGCGGATACGTTGAATTTTGGGTTGGCTAGTTCCAATCCAGAAGGCAGTTTTAATTCGCTCCTGGGTATGGTCGCCTGCGGTATATTCGCTGTTGTATCCTGTAAAATTAAGCAAGAGATGTTCTTTTTATAATCCGATTTCAAAGAATTCAATTCTACCAACATACTTTTTCTTAAATAGGTGACATTATTGTGAATTCCCGATACTGTATTGTTTACTTGATCAAATTCCAAATTTAATCGTTTTGCAAAACCTTCCCTCAGGAAGGTAGCTTGGGATCCCTGGTCGATCAGGACCCGGGCTGTATATATATTGTTATCTGCTCCAGTGACGCCAACCATCGCTGTAGACAACAACACAATTTTTTTAGCTCTGCCCACCGCAGAGTAATTGTTGATAGATACTTCTTCAGCATCCGTCTCTGTATTCGAGGGTTCCCACTCGAATACTTTTTTATGCAGTAACGTATTGTGCTTTTCACTGTTACATAGCCTGCATTTAAAGGTTATTTTGCAAGCACTTGCAAAATGACCCGGTTTCAAGCATTTAAAACATGCTTGGCTCTCTTTTATTGCATTAACTCGATCCTGTGCCTTTAAATTTAAGAATTTTTTACAATAATATACTAAGTGATCCTTATCGCAAAAAATACATTTCCCATTTTTTACTGTTAAAAATGCTACGGATTCCCTTTTTGGGTTATTAAATAGTATCTGAGGTTTAATCCCAACCGAAGGCCTTTTATCCGTCGTTTCTAAATTCTAAAGTTTGTGCTCGTAACGATAAACATTTTAGAAATTCTTTTAGAGTAGGTAGTTTTCCCTCAATGGGCGATTGTTCCCAAAATTTTCTCGTATTGGAATCTAATTTTTTTGAAATCACGTAAATTATTATCGCGTCCCACTGCTATACTGGAACTTCAAGGTTCTGTAAGGCTTTCAGATTGACGTTGGTAGCGTCGATTAATCTTCGTAATCCGACCTGATCTTCCATCTTCATATCTTTTAACTGAAACAATGTTTGGATATGTTTGTGTACCGTAGTTCTGAGATTAGTAAAGCGTTCATGCAACAATTTCCAAGAAGTTTGATAACTTAATTCTGATATTTCCAAATTAGCTATTATTTTGGCTGCGTCACCCTTTAAACACGATTGCAAATAATAATATTTTTAAATGTCATTCAGCGAATGGTTATTGTGAAGTAATGCTTTGAAAGTTTCTACAAAATTATTCCAAGTTTTTTGATCACCTTGGAATTCTTGAAACCTTAAATTGGGTAATTTAATTTCACACTTAGTTTGTTCCACCGAGTCTATCGCGCATCTGGCAGTCGCCAGGATCGTAAAAAACTGGTTCTCGAAGGTTTCTCGCTGAATTTCGTTCTCCTCTACATTTGAGTCGTCGATGCTTTCTATTTGGCATTGGATTATTTCGAATTCGCCTAATCAATCTTTAATTTTGTCGTACCTCAACTTAATCTCGTTTGCTGACAGCGTATTTAGAACCTGACTAAATCTTGTTAATTTCCCTTTTAAAACCGACCGTTTATTGATTAAACCTTTTAATTTCTCCATTTCAACTTCTTATCTGTTGCGACAATAATTCCAAAAACAAGCGATTAAAAAACAAACTATATCGTAGTTTATAAGTACTGGCGACAATACTAAATAACAAAAACAAACAACAACGCAAAAAATACGATCGTTACTTTGTTGCTCAAAGAAAACGATAGAATAAATATATCGTAGTGCTGTGCGCTGGCGCTAATTCCTATAGAAACATCAAGAACGTATATACTCCGATATGCTTCGTCGCTATTGTTTTACTTGCAACGGGATTAAAAAATGACATATACGATACGATAACAGTTTTGCCGGTCGATGTTTAAAAGATTCAAATAATAATTCCACCTATTCAATGGTTTTTCATTACTTTCAAGTTGGGACTACAACTGTGATTTATTTTAATTATACTATGACTTGCAGTTTTTAATTGTATTGAATATGGGTGATAACAATAAAAAAGAACTGATTCTAGAAATTAATTATTGAGATTGTTCTTTAGGATTGGAATCAGGAAGTGGTAGGTCATAAGGATTATGGACACTTAGCTCTGTTTCTTGTTGACTGGATTGCTCTGGTTTTTTGCTCTTCGGTTTTTGGCCGCTGGTTTTTAATATTTGTTATTATTTTGTCCAATTTTATATCCGGTTAGAAGGACCATGTCAAAGTCACTTCGATATCGTCTAGGTTGGTGGACTTTTTATTGTAAAACACTTTTTTTACTGAAGAGTCGTTTTATTTACAAACACTTTTGAGTAACAATGAAATCAACACTTTTTGAAGCTTATTTTGGCCCGAACCTCGCCTGGGCAATACGGGGTCTATACTCTAAGTATCGGTTAATGCGATAGAAGGAAATATTTGAGTAACACCCCTTTTATACTGCTAAAAACTGTAAAAATACCGTCTTTTAGACTGTTAAAAAGACAAGAATAATAAATAATGGCACTAAACAAATACTGGGTCACGTGCTCTAATTTAGTTAGTCGGTAATACTAGCTTCTATAAAATTCCTACAGAGGTCTCTAATATGCATACTCTTTTAATAAACTAAGAATAATTAAACCAATGGTATTAACTACAGTATTTATCTCATAGATGTCACTATTCTTAACATTATGTATGATACAGTTTTTACCACATGAATGAACATTGTAGGCTTATAAGTTCCTATTAACTTGCTTTTGTCTATTATAGTTGGTATTAACTAGTTCAGATCTTATTATTTAAAATCAATACCCATCACAGTTTTATTATTTTTCTTATTTGTTAAGAGTTTTATTAGAGGTACTTATCTGCTGTAACGCAATGTATCTTTTCATACTTGATATACTGTTATTATACTTACATACTGTAAATATATAAATGTGGAATTCCGTGTAAAAGCGTGATAGGGTGGTAATAAATTAATAAGTGTTATGATATATTACATTGATGGGAATAACCTTCAAATGTTATAAAAAGAGAATTTTTCTTATAATTTTTTTTTTATAAGTTTTAGAGATAAAGATAAAGCATATTTTAAAGTCCCCTTGAGGTGATAAATGGCCCTATGGAATTTGATTGTACTTTGCGTCCTTCAGTGAAGTTGTTGCATTGATACAGAGATATCGTCATGAATTGCAGTGTTGTGAATGTTGTTTGTATTGTTAATTTATTACATTGAATGTTATTTGTAATGTAAAAAAATAAAAGAAAAAGTTTGTAATCAACCAGGCTATAATAATTAGAAAATTTGTAAAGATGCATAAATGTACCAAAGTAATAACTTATTACTGTTATTACGCTGCTGTGTTTGGCCGCAGCTGGTCTAGGATTATGTTATATGGCATCTGATAATCTACATTCCACCTGATTCCTAAAAAAAAGATTACAAATTACAAACATTATAATGTTATGTGTATAAACCATAGTTGAAGAGGGCCTTAATAGGCTGAAACCGTTTACAGTCAGAAATAAATTAAGTGGAAAAAAGTTTTAAATTGTTTTAACATAATATTATTGTGATAATAGTATGCAATTTAAGAATTCAATTTAAAATACCAGAATATGTACATATGTTGCTGTGTGGCTGCCTGGCTTCAGCTGGTTTAGGATTGTGATGGTCCATTGCAACCTATTGCTGATGACTTAATGGCCTATGTTCCACTGAATCCAGAAAAAAAGATTAAAAGTTTTGGCATGACTAGAGTAACTAACCATCACCGTTTCGCCGAGAGGCAGAGAGGATAGACCGCCAAACAACTTGGTCTTGAAACACACTCCTTGCTTCACGGTAGTGCCATGTCTTCCTCGGGCATCCCCGACCTCTTCTACCATTCACATTTGCGCCATATATTCTTCTTAAACTCCTAACCTCGTTATTCACTCTACATGCTATAATAATTATATATACTATACTATACTTATAATCTTACTCATAATATTACAATAAAAACACATTAATTTGTTTAAGACCACTTTTATTTTTATCATAATATTACACTTACTCTCCACATTTCTTACACAATCATACATGGTTTTTACACACATTCGCAGGATTCTCATTTTTACAGCGTTTAGTCTACTTGCATCCTTCCTCTGCCAGTTCCATGCCTCTGCCAGGTACAAGTAATCTCCACAGGGCAGGTACCAGCACTCCATTGTGCACTGCCAGCTTCGCTTCTTTGGAGTTGTTTGTTAGCGCCAACGGTGTTCAGTCCTCCATTAATGGAGCTACCTGCATTTACCCATCTCCCGTAAACAAACTTCCCAGATGCACAAACTCATCCACCTACTATATTAAACACTGTTTTTTTACTCTCTCTTTCAAACACCATCACTTTAGACTTATAATCATCATTATTATTATCATTAACTCGTTCTTCATACATATTTGTTCATCCTAGACACGAGAGACTGTAGATCTTCCATTTAAACCAGCAAGGCATCATCAGCATACGACGGGCAACATACTTTCAGATTACTCAATTAGAGTAGATCGTGACAATACTGTTTAACCAACTCAGCCCAAAGTAGATTGTGATAATATTGTTGAAATGCATGTAATTAATTTCATTAAACATATAATAATAATTTAAATTACAAGTATTTTCCCAGATAATCTCACTATCAGCGTAAATCAAGCACTGCGAATTTGCCTGAATTTCCATTTCTATGTTGGAGGTAGTCACCCTAAATTATATAGGTTTGAAGTAGAAGTTGGTAGCAGGTGTGACCACAGCCTCCTAAAATATATACAATAAAGATTTATGAAACAGTTTTTAAATTATGTAATTACATAGAATGTATTTCCAACATAATTGTTTATACACAGTCAAAAGTGAGAATAGATGTTTAGGTACTGGTTTGTCTTCTAAATTTCTATTATAATTAATAAATATTGCACTCGTAATTAAAATGTTTAATATTTTCACTCACGTTTGACGTGGAAGCTCTTGAATATTTTCTTTCAATGTTCTGTTGTGCGAACAGACCGCAAATATTACATTTTTCTTCACTTGAGCTGCGCATTGTATTTCCGATGTTATTTGAGCACTGTACGAATTTTTCATTGTCTGAGAACTGACGCGTCTCAAGTCTATTGCCTCATTTCAGCATGCATTCATCCATTCATCATTATGAGGGTTCAAATGCAGACGAACAACAACTGACAACATAAATAAACCAATTCCTCCCAATGGTTCGCGATATAAAATCCTCGTGACAGGTGACAGCTGATCATGTGTGTTGTTTGCAGTGATGCCAACTGAAATATTGATGAAAATAGAGATCGTGTATTGCGAAAAATTTGGTCCCTGGTCTCGATACGGGAATCGGGCTGAAAAAAGATGTCGTGTCATACCGTCATAAGACTGCGAGACTTTCCTGCGCGGCGGTCTGAAGCGGGCGGCGCTCCGAACAACCCAATTTTGATTTGACAAAAATCAACGGAATGATTGCGTTACATTTGAAAAATCAAGAAGAATCTGAACGATTTTTCAGGTTTTCCGAAACAACTGGCCCTAAGCGGAAAACAACTGGCCCTAAGTTGTTTCGGAAAACCTGAACAATCGTTCAGATTCTTCTTGATTTTTCAAATGTAACGCAATCATTCCGTTGATTTTTGTCAAATCAAAATTGGGTTGTTTCAAATTAAATTTAACATTCGTTACATTTGAAAATTTCACACAATGTTCCCCGCCAAATCGGACTAATTATTCCAGAGAAATCGATAGGAATATTTTTTTACGCTTGCAACACTCACAAGTTGTTTATAAAATTCGTCGCCTATCAGAGCTTATGGACTTGTATTTTTAGCCGTGCGTGATGTTTATCTACAAATAAAACGTAAACGCTTAAGAGTAAGAGCTTTTTATTAGTATTCAATTAATTACATGTACAGTAAAGTTAGTATGGTAAAATGCAATCGTATTATTTAAATATTCTTCCTTTTTTGATCAATTTTACGAGTCTCCAGAACAGTTACAGTTGAAATGCTCAAAAATGTCGCCAGAACCATATAGGAAATGAATTAAATTAAAGCTATAATTAAAGCTCACTATCTGACTGTCAAAGATAAACATGCTATGCTTGACCACATAACACGTCTTGAAATACAGGTTAGTTGTGTATATACTTGACGTTTTTGCGAATAAAATATCTTATCTTAAACAACGTCTGATGCGATTGTTTCGCATCAGACGTTGTTTAAGATAAGTGTGTTTCTATGGTTGAATCAGATTTAGACTATCTGTGCACGGCCTTTGGTCTCTCACAGTGTAATGACATTCTAAATTCCAATTCCAGAATCCTCGACTTTGTTCTGTGTAATGCCAATCTTGAGGTAAGACGCTGTGAATTTCCACTTGTACCCGAGGACAGTTTTCATCCGGCTATTGAATTTCAGTGCAGCCTGATGAGAAAACCTTTAAAAAGTAATAGAGTCCCGACCCTTGAACGTGACACTTCAAAGGGATGGAATTTCAACAAGGGAAATGTCATCAACTTGTATGAATCAATGAGCCGGATGAACTGGCAAAACCTCAGTACTTTCTGTACAGTAGATGAGGCGGTGCAATATTTTAACAGTTGTATTTATGACGTATTTGATTCTTGTTTTCCCAAAAAGTTTGCAGGCAGTGGTGGTCGCAAATATCCGAAATGGTTCTCGAGAGAAGTCATCTCGAATATAGAGATCAAACACGCCCATCATAAGCGTTGGAAAGCTGGAGGCCTTCAGGGTGAATACGATCTGTTTAGTTTTTACCGAGCGTTAGTTAGGCGCGAGATTCGAGTGGCCTATCGAGCCTACGTGTCTACAATCGAGGAAAACATCACACATGATCCCAAGATGTTTTGACACTACATAAAATCCGTTCGGAAGGATGGTGGTCTTGAAGACACCATGATTATTTATTTATTTATTTATTAATTTACGGACAACAGTCCATTAAAAACATATTAATAACACGAATAAAAATAAAAAAAACAGAGATGACAGTGAAGGGAGAGCACATAAAAATTAATAGCAATGACAATATAAAATATAAAAAGTACATATAGAGACACTACAAGTCAAAGCATGAAGAAGCATTTAAATATTGCGTAACGACTGCCGAAAGTCATTTAGTTTTACACCAAAAAAATCAATGCTTTGACTTGCGTTGACAAGTCTCGACATTCTGGATAAGGGAGAATGGTATCCGTAATTAGTAGAATGTTGATTGAGGAACAGCAATTCATTATTTCGAAGCCTACGGGAAGGGATGTTAAACTGGATGAGTTGTAACAATGCAGGTGTATCTGTAATACTGTTGATAATTTTAAATATGCAAATTAGATCAGAGTCCTTTCTACGTTTTTCTAAAGAAGGCATGTTTAAAATGTGTTCAATTTCATCATATGAGTACTTGCCTCTTTCAAGACCCAACCTCCAAGCAATTCCTCTTAGGAAACGATGTTGTACGGATTCGATGTGACAAATGTGGACAGCGTAGAAAGGAGACCAAATGACACTAGCATATTCAAGGTGAGGGCGAACCAGCGAACAGTAAAGAGTTTTAAGTGTACTTATATGTTTGAAGTCAGAGGTAATTCTATGAATGAAGCCGAGTAGTTTAAGTGATTTATTTACGATATTATTTATGTGATCACGGAAAGAAAGTTTGCAGTCTAGAGTGACCCCAAGGTCCTTGATAGATGTGACAGTAGATAGACAAACACTATTTAGTTTATAATCAAACTGAATAGGTTTTTTGGTTCTATAAAAGGACAAAATTTTGCATTTATCAACATTAAGTTCCATGCAGTTAATTTTGCACCAATCGTTAAATGAATCAATATCAAGTTGAAATAGTAAACAGTCAAGGTGGGATTTAATAATCTTAAGAATCTTATTATCATCAGCAATGATGAAAGGTAATCAGGAATTTCGTGGCTTGGGTGTGGCTAACGCATTTGCTGATCATTTTCTATCGGTCTACAATAAAGACCCTCCACTACTAGACATTAATAATGCGGCCACATTTAATACCAGAGGAGCTACAAACGTCGATTTAGGTTTATTTACCGAATCTGACGTGATAACTAACTAACTAACCATCACGCCGTTTCCCCGCAGGGGTAGGCAGAGAGGACGGACCGCCAAACAACTCGGTCTTGGCACACACTCTTTGCCTCACTCACATTCATACATCGTCTCATACATACTCTTCTATTATTCTGACTTTTGACATGGCCCGTCTCAAGTATCTGATTTACTTGATCGTGCCATGTCTTCCTCGGGCGTCCCCGACTTCTTCTACCATTCACATTTGCATCATATATTCTTTTAACACTACTTTCTTCGTTCATTCGCTCTACGTGCCCAAACCATCTGAGGGTCCCTTTCTTAATTTTGCTCATTATACTTACATCAGCCTTACATTCTTTGCGGATATCCACATTTCTAACACGATCATACATGGTTTTACAACACATACGTCTCAGGGATCTCATTTCAACAGCATTCAGTTTACTTTCATCCTTCCTCTGCCAGTTCCATGCCTCACTGCCATACATCAGTTCCATGCCTCACTGCCATGTACCAGGACTCCATTGTGGACTGCTAGTTTCGCTTTTATTGAAAGTTTTTTATTAGCTCCAACGGCATTCAGTCCTCCATTAATGGAGTTACCGGATGATTGCCATAAAACATAATCTGACGTGATGATTGCCATAAAACTCATGAAGAACTCCCACTCTATCGGACCAGACTTCGTTCCCGTATTTTTTATTAAAGGGTGCGCCGAGTTCCTAAAAACACCATTATGTTTTATCTTTAACTTAGCTATTAGCACTTCCACTTTTCCTGAAGTATGGAAAACTTCCAACATATGTCCTATTTTTAAGAATGGTTCTAGAAAGTTAATCGAAAACTATCGACCAGTTGCCATACTATCAGCTCCTGCTAAACTATTTGAAAAAATAATTTATAAACTCATTCTGCCTCAGATAGACGCATACATTATCCCAGAACAGCATGGTTTCAGGAAAGGAAGATCCACTGAAACCAATCTGATGGTTTTCACCGACTATGTTGCTAGGTCCCTAGACAGTGGATACCAAGTAGACTGTTCGTATCACGACTTCTCCAAAGCCTTTGATACTGTGAATCATGATATCTTACTCATAAAACTTGCCCAAATAGGTTTTTCCCTTCGGATGTTAAAGTTTTTCATAAGTTACCTCAAGAACAGGAAGCAATTTGTCACCCATGGAATCTTCCAATCTGCTGTGTTTCTTGTTTTTTCAGGGGTTCCCCAAGGATCGATCTTAGGGCCTCTTCTCTTTTCTATTTTCATTAATGACATTGCTGGAGTCATTCGTTTTTCTCGCTTTCTGTTGTTCGCTGACGATCTAAAATTATTTCTTCTAATAATAAATATTGAGGACTGCCTGCGCCTTCAAGCTGATGTTGATAACATTTCAGAATGGAGTCAACAAAACCAGCTTCATTTCAATGTCTCGAAATGCGTTGTTCTGACTTTTACCAGAGCATTTAGTCTCACCTACCACAGGTACACTATGCTCGGTCATAATCTCAACCGAGTTTCAAATATAAAGGATCTTGGGATTATGTATGAAAATAAGCTGACATTTCGTCCTCATATCGAAGGGGTTTGCCAGTCGGCCTTAAAAATATTAGGGTTTGTTCTCCGAACCGTCAGAGTTTTTCGGGATACCCGTGCTCTGAGGATTTTATACTTCTCCCTAGTCCGCAGTAGGCTGGAGAGTGGTTCGCTTATCTGGAATCCTCATGAGGTGGGATGCTCCCTCATGTTGGAGAGGATTCAAAAAAAGTTTCTAAGATTTCTCTACATGAGGGAGTACGGCCACTATCCATGGCTCTACCCTACGAACTTTCTTCTGGGCATGCTGGGACTCCACTCCCTGCAGCTCAGAAGGGAGGGGTACGCTACTACCCACTTATTCAGACTGCTGCGTGGCTATATTGAGAATTCAGCCATTCTGGAGCGCGTGAGTCTCTATGTTCCGGATGACTATCTTAGACAACGCCAGCATAGATTATTCTATCTTCCTGCCTGTAGAACTAACCTGCCAATGGTTCTCCCGGTAGGAAGGAGTATATTGCTCCTGAACCAAATCTCCTCCGAGATTGATATGTTTGGCGTCAGTGAGGAGAGGTTCAAAAGTGAAATTCTTTTGATTCTTGAAAGAGTCTCTCCACATTGACGAGATCTTTCACCACTGCCTGAAATTTTTTTTGAAATTGATTTATTTCTTGATGTTTCTTTTTTATGTATAAATATTTATAAAAATTTATTTTTTTTGTATACTATTTATATGTACAACGTAATTTCTTATATGTATTAAAACTAAATTTGTAATGTGTAAGAAATTAATTTTTTAATAATTTTACGCAAATTATTAAAAAATTATTATTATTATTATTATTATTGTTTAAAGTGTATAATTAATTAATACAATTAATAACTATGCAGACAATACGATAATACCGTTCGGTCGGTTTGTTGTCGGTATTATTGATAAATCAACACTTGATATGTCAGCTATCAGCACTCTCCACACGGACACTTCGGAGCGCCGCTTCAGACCGCCGCGCAGGAAAGTTTCGCAGTCTTACTTTCGGTCTTTACTTCACTGCGCGGCGGCCGGCGTGGCGCGCTCCGAAGTGTACTTATAGGGAGTGCTATTGTTTACTTCGCGGCGCGGCGGCCGGCGTGGTGCGCTCCGAAGTGTTCTTATAGGGAGTGCTATTGTTTGAAATAATAAGTTTGCCTGTTTCATTTATAAAATGCTAACGTATTACAAATACATTATGATTCTTGTTTTAGGGTCATTGCAGTCCAAATGAGAAATGCATATGTTCTGGAGGAATTTATTTATTTATTTATTTACATATGCATAAATATTAACAATACATTACAATGTGAACATTTGCCTGTCCAACTGGGCAGAATACCCGTTTCAGGACTGCCAAATTGTATATTTAGTTCATAATATTCTTAACAAAGGAATAGTTTCGTTCAAGATATCAAGGGAATTTGCTTCTGTCAAGACAACGTTTGAGAACACTAAGAATTGTATATAATTAAGGGATGGTTTCTTTTTGTCTTTAAAAGAATCGCAAAGATGTGATTTTTTTCAAGGTCAATTTGGAGAACGTAAATAAATGCATTCAGAGTGAATGCATTTATTAATGTTCTATGAGTGTTTTCTTTAGTGAGATCACAAGTAGGAGATTCTTTCCAGGCCATTTTAGAGAACATTTACAATTGCATAATCAGAATTTACACATTTATAAACCAATATTTGACATATGAATTCACAATGTATTTATAACTGTTTAATTTTAAAGTACTATAATTTTTAGAATTTCTTAAATAGTAGAAATTACACAATTATAATCCAAATATATGACAAATGATTTTTCAACCTCGTTTTGGAGAACATTAATTTATTTAGTTGTTTATTTATTTCTTTTATTTTACGCGCAGAGGGCTTATACATAAATAATAAATAATAAAGGCAGTACCTCCATATTTAACATGAGAAAACAAATAGTTTAGATAAAGTTACGATGTGAATAAAAAGTATATAAATTAAATAAAAAAATGCAACAAAAATTTTGTACAGTGAGATATATAATATCAATTTGTTACGTTTAAAAAATACGTACATAATATAAAAATCCAACCAACAAATTTAAAAGTGAACCAAAGTTTGCAAAATTGCAACATTAACCGTGTCTTTACACCTATAAGTATGTTTCGCTGTGTCAAGCCGATGCGATGTATCGATGGTACCAACCTCCTGTACCTCTCTATGGAGTTGCAGGAGTTTGAAACCATCGGACCTATCCAATTTCGATCTCAATATTTTAGGTAAAAAGTTAACCAAATTACAAAGGCATTACATTTAATTACATTAATAATTGCATTCCGAATAAGTTAATGGTTTCTTTCGGGAGATCACAATTATGATATTTTTCTGGGTTAATTTGGAGAACATTTGCAGTTGCATTATTAGAATTTACACATTTATACACCATTATTTGACATATGAATCACCAATGCATTTATGACCATTTAATTTTAATAAATGTACTATTATTTTTAGATTTTCCTAAGTAAAAGAAATTACCCATTTATAAACCCGACTAAATGAATATGAATTTCCAATGTATTTATATAGAAATTTTCAAAAATTATTTTTTTAAATGTCTAGTTGTTATTTAACAAGAGTCAAAGACCAGTCCTTATTTTACACGGATCAAAAAACAGAGTAAAAGTTTTATTTTTATGCAATAATATAAACTTTTTAGTACATATTAGGTATGTGAGATTGTGTAAGCATATGTTCGCTCTCGACTCTCCCCATATCCAGAAGCCAATTGCTAACCAATTTCCGTAAAAAGCTTGTACTTTTCAGTTTCCAAGCATCGGGTATGAAGTTGAACAATTTAGGCCCTAAGTAGGAGTATTGTCTTTGGGCATGTGAGGTGTTTGTAGTAGGCGGAATTACTGGATTCCTCCCTGCATGACGGGTGTTGTGGAGATGATCGATGGATGGATAGTGGTGTCGGTGTTTTTGTGTATGTAAAATAATTTTTCTTATGTATAGTTGCCGTACATCAAGAACTCGTATCTCTTTAAATAATAGCTCACTGGGATACCTAAATGGTTTCTTAAGGATGACCCTTAAAAGTGATTTTTGTGCTTTTGCTAGGGGATCAATTATTGTTTTGGAACAGCCGCCCCATCCCAAGGATGCATATTCTAGCAGTGAGTTACACAAGGCATGGTACATTTGTTTCAAATCTTTTACGCAAAGAATATTTCTAACAGACATGAATAGATGAGTAAGTTTTCTAATCTTTGTGGAAGTCGAGACAATATGTTCGTCCCATCTCAGAGACTTATCTATGATAATTCCTAGATATTTTATACTATCGACACATTCTAAGTTTAAGCATTTACATGAGGTCCGGTCAATACAATGGTGAATAATGATGTTGTGTATTTCTTTTGGTTCTCCTGCTTGTGTTGATCTGAAACGGATGTATTTGGTTTTATCTAGGTTAAGTGTGAGGAGATTATTGTCTAACTATTGTTTGACCTTGTTTAACCCTACTTCTGCTTTACTGTGAACAACATTCCAGCTTTTGTCTTCAAATAGTAAGACTGTATCATCAGCAAAGGTGATAATGTGGTCGGCAAGGGAACTGTTACATAGATCATTTATTTATATATATATATATATATATTGAATAGAAGTGGTCCTAAATTAATTCCTTGGGGTACACCGAATTTAATATTATCTGAATCGCTTATAGTGTCGTTGATGAACACTCTTTAGCTCCTGTTATCTAAATAGCTACACAACCAATTAAAGAGCTGACCTTGTATACCGATGCGCTGTAGTTTAATCTTCAGAATTTTGTGAGAGATAGTGTCGAATGCTTTTGCTAGATCCAGGAAGAGCGCAATGCATTTTGTACCCCTATCTATGTTATTAGAGATAATTTTTGTCAAATTGGCAATGGCATTTTCAGTGCCTAAACCTGGTCGGAAACTGTATTGGCTATTGGAAAGGATGTTGTTGTTTTCTAGGTACAGGCTGAGCCGATTCTTAACAATCTTCTCAATAATTTTAGACACAGAGTTGATCAAAGAAACTGGTCGGTAGTTGTTAATCTGTGATTTATCCCCATTTTTGTGAAGTAGAATAACAATTGATTGTTTTAAATGATTGATGAATTTTCCAGAGTTAAAGCTTAGATTAGAAATGAACGATATCGGTGATGCTATGGCGGATTTTATATTTTTTAACAGATATGAAGAGATCTTATCTGGGCCACACGCATTGGACGACTTAAGCTCGTCAATTATTTTCATCACTTCTTGTGATGTAGTTCGAATGTTATCTATTTTATGACTGAGATTACAGTCAGTTATCTTAGCAAGATCAGTTTCAGTTGTGTTATATTTATCAAGAATTTTTTTTAATACAACAGAATTTACGATATTTTGACGAGTCTGCGTTTTGGATACTGGTTGTTGGTACCTCCAAGCAGAACCAAAAGAACCAAGGAACTATAATAGTGGTTCACCAATAGTGAAATGTAATGTAAGACACGTGAAATGCATAAATGGTTTTCCTCGGCAAGAACCATTGTATAATGTACTTTTAATTTGATGTAGGTATATTGTTTTCATATTACTACTTGTCATAATAAGATGGCAGATTAGGTTTCGCGTCACCAACCCGCATAAATCTGCTAATTAAATATAATTACTGACTTATTATACATATACTTATTACTTACAACTTTTATAACGAAGAAGTTTTACTTATATAAATAAATAAGCATTTGAAACTGACATGGTTTCGTTTTATTTTGTACTTAAAAGGATTTTTATTATAAAATACTGTTCATATTAGGTATGACTTTGTACATTTAATAAAGCTATGATTAGAGGTAATTAACTCAAGATTCCTTTACACAACATATTTTAAATGTCTTATAAAGACATGCGTTTTAATCGCCTTATTAATATCAGGTAAACGTTTATGTTAATATGCTAGGTCATGACTCCAGTTCCCAAACTGCAATTTTCTTTGTAAGGGGTTGAACCAGTTATATATAGAATATTGTGACGGCGCCAGTACTTTATTCTGTATTTATGAACTCTACTGTGGCCCGAAGCGCTGTTTTTAATTTAGGTACTTGGCCAAAAATCATGTAAGTATACAATTCTTTTTAATTGCAATTCATTAACACACTCAACTTCTTTTATATCTTGTATGAAATCGGAAGTTGACAGAAATCAGAAGGAACCTGTTCTTTTGCCATCCTGAAGTTTTGATCGTTATGTTTTATTTGCGTTTTATGCAAAAACAGTCCAGCCATAATCGCTAGTTTCGGTAGTGCAGAGTGCCACAGAGCTGCACAAGCTGTCAGATAGCTAAGTTTCACACGATTGCGCATGCGCCTTCCATCAATTCACCACTAACCGGCGGAATTTGAGCGGTTACAATTTCGTCAAATTTTCCCTGAAATTTCACTTGACGAACGGTGAAACAACCCAAATTTCGTTGATTGACGATTCATTTGCGATTTGACGGTTCATCAGACGTGATTTTTTTCGAAACAAATGGCCCTTAATGTATGAGGGAATGAATTTTCATCATAACTTTCTTTTTCGTGTATTTTTGCGATGTTTTAGTAGTTATTATCCTCTCCGGGGCGGAGACAAATCCAACAAATCAAAGATCATCAAAATAGGTTCAGCCGTTCTCGAGTTATAAATAGTGTAACTAACCCGACTTTGTTATACATATTAAGATTAATAGAAAGGAATTAAACCTCTCAACTTATTATAAAACGTCTTTTCGTTTTAAACCAAAAATGGAGAAACTTCAATTCGAATTTACGTTATTACCTGGAGGCGATGGCAGGTCAAATATTATTAGCATTACAAAAATAGTTACAAGTGATGAAAAGGTGTTTACAATACCAGAAATGCTACAATCCGCCAGCCATCACGGGGAGATAATGAAAAATGATGCTTTTGGAAAAATAAAAAATAGTTTGAAAAAAAGATACCAGGTTAGAAGAATCTGGGTAACCATGACAGAAGAACTAAAAAAAACATATGTAGACGAAGATAGAAACCTACAGTTCGGAGACCAATACCTTGCAGAATTGGACGAAAAAAGTACATCAAAAAGAAAATACATTAGGAAAATTGATTGAAAAGTTAATGGAAGATAAGCAACAGAGCTTAAAAACATTGCTGAGAAGTTTGTTATAGAAAAATCTGTACTGAAAATACAAATGCAAGTCAAGTTTTATGCATCCCGAATAATTATTGGTAACTAAAATAACCTAGTTCCTGTTCACTCTATATATTTTTTTTACATTAGCTCCACACTGCAGGCCCTGAGGAAAACAATTTCCCCCAAGGCCTATGTCATCTTTGGGGATGCTGTGTGGAGGGTATTTTTGGGTAAAGGAAGAAGAGGAAGTTTTGGGAAAGAAAAAAGTATGAAGGGTGGTTAGGAATCTGGGGGTCAATGTGTCCAGGAGTGACATACATATGAATCCATCCCTCCCACTGTGATATAAGGCGGGGATCGAGAGTCCGGTTGGAGAGTTGAAAAGGTCTCCCTCAACCAGTCTCTCCCGATCTGGCCCGCCATGTAGTAGGTGGGCAAATGCATAGGCTGCCAAGACCTAGACACAGCTCACCCCGTGAACCCGGGCACCCCCGCTAAGACACCAAACATATCTAACCACTTGGTGTGACCTATGGCAGGGCTGTTAGTTATCCTGTAAATGGTTCCCGGGGCGGCGGTACCCACACCTGCCTCCCAAATTTTTAATTTGATTGATGTTGCCTCCCAAATATAAAATGATATAATAACAGTCTACCGTTTTGACTTCTTCGGATTCTGTTTTGGTTTCCTTCAAAATAATATTTATGTAACCAATCATTATGTACCTACGATAGATACACCGTTGGCAAATCGAGAACGAATTCAAAGGATTCTGAAAATATCGTAATATAAACGTACTGCATACAGGAATATGCGGAGGTCGTCAAATGTTCGTAATTAACGGACGCCCTAAATATGGAATGAAGTGTGATATACGTACCATATACGCGGTTGCCAAAACGGCGGCAATATGAAAGGACGCCCAAAAGACTCTAAAGTATACGTACCTATCAAAAATTTGAATACCCTCAAAACACAATTTCTGGATAATTCTTTTACTATCACTCATTTGTCAACCTAAAAACATGTGAACATTCACAGCAATTTTATTAAAAAACCTACCGTAAGCAGTGGTAGTCAAAAGGATGCGAAGTGAAAGGACGCCAAATCTGTAGCGGGATGTATATATATATATATATATATATACATCCCGCATATATATATATAGAAACATCTGTATATATATATATATATATATATATACATAACACCGTCTATTTGGCGACCAGCATGGGCAAATATGCATCTAAAGTGGCGACCACCGACATTTGGCGACCGATATACGGTCGCCACTTTATTTTTCGAAATTTTTACACAGTTCATAGTACATGTCGTCACAAGCATTTTGGCAAAAATTGTCCTGGTAGCCAAATTGGGCGTGAAGTGGATGATTTCGAATATTAAAGTTCCGCCATCTGTCGCTACGCAGCTAGGCGCTAGGAGATATACACGGCCATGTATACTGCCCTTCATCCTACCGACATTTAGGCGACCGGTGTGACATAACATGCCGCCTTTCATTCCTAGCATTTACACGCCACCGATGGCGATGCAAATGTGTTGGGAAACAACGTTGCCGGTTAATTTTAACTCCCGTAATCTCACTCCCGTGAGGTGCACGTGGCGGTGGCGTGTTTTGCGACGTTGCCGCCGCGCTTATTTAGCCTCGGTTGCCTCGAATGTTTTGCCTTGTAAAATGTTATCGTGATCAATCGTATTATCGTATACCGAGCATTAACGTACATGTGATTTGGAGTGTAGGTATTTGGCGACCGACCATTTTAGTGTCTTAATTACAATACATTATTGATTACGGTTGACTCAATGAAACGGAATAAAATAATCGAAAGAATAACAGAAATGCAATATCAAGATGATTCTTTAGAGTCATCACATAGAATTCGGATAATCTGAGGTACTTGCCTTCAATTAATAATTCTTCTTTTCGGTCATTTATACGGTCAAATTTACTTCTTTAAAATTCCCTATTCTTATTTTACAGGAGTTCACTTACTCTGACGGTGATGGTGGGATACGACCCAAATCCCATGTGTGAAACAAAAGGCGAGCTCACCAATTAATTTTAATCGAAAAAATAAAAATATTGCATGGATGATTCATCTAATCAAAACGACCCACGAACATTGTTTCCACAAAACTTCGACGTGTTGACCAAATCGAAGAAGAAAATTGATATAGAAATAACGAAAAATAAATTCAGTGCGCAGATCACATGCCGTAGAAATGAAACCTTCAGAAAACTAAAGTAGCCAAGAGTGGGTAGGCTACGAAGTACCGCACAAAGAGGAGACCGATTATTCTATCTTAGGGGCATACATTAATTGAGCTCAAAATGGGGGGTAAAATCTCACCAAATCTTGAACAGTTTTTCAGCATATTGTCGCGATCATATTTACCACAACGGGGGGGGGGGGCGTAACGGGGTAGCATTGGGCGGGATGGGATAGGGTGGGACCCCAGATACACAACTGATGTCTCGTGAGGGGAGAGGGGGGGGGCACCAAATCTCACCAAAGGGGGGGGGGGGTAAAATTGGAAAATTAACTGCTCACGTTATTAATGTATGCCCTTATTCTCTCGCAGTCTAAATCCTATAGATGTATGTGTTGGCCTCTTTTTAGTGTCGCTAATTTTCGTTTCATCGAGTGTCAAATCACAACGGTGTTAAAGATGTTTTTGCTTCAAAATAGTACTGCCAGATTTTTGTTTTTATTTCGAAAAGGACTTAGGACAGGTGGTTTTAAAAATTTGAAGGAGTCATCAAAAATTAAAAATTTTAAGTTAATTTTCACGTTCTGTGTTAGTTCTATTCAAGTTCTGTTGTTATAACAATGAACTTGAATACAACTTACACAGATTGTGAAAATTAACTTCAAATATTTGAAGAATCTGTCATTTTTTTTTAACAACCCGTTAATTATAATTTTAATTGTTCGAGGCGTGTTTTCAGAAACATTGTATTCGAGGAAACAACATCGAAAACAATGCGACTAAATTTAATATAAATGTTTTTGTTTTTTACTTTAGTTTCACACAGGAGGCCCTGAAGAAAATAATTACCTCAGGGCCTATGTCATCTTTGTGGACGCTGCGTATAGGAAAGGAAGGGGAGGAAGCTATGGGAAGGAAAAGGATTTTAGGGGTGGGTAAGAATCTAGGGTTCAGTTTGTCAAGGAGTGACGGACGTATGAATCCATCCCTCCCACTGCGGTGCAAGGCAATGTTCCGAGAGAGTGCGGCTGGAGAAGTTAAAGGGACTTCCTTAACCACTCTCACCCGATCCGACCTGTCGTGCTGCTGGTTGGCAGACGCATTCGCCACCAAGACCCGAACAAACCACACCCCATGAATCATTAGATGACTAAGTCGTAGGTGAAAATATTGAAATGAACCAGAACCTACCACATCAAATGCATCACAACCATATAAAAGTTTCTTAAATTCTTATCAGACAGTCGCGAGTAAACATACTACAGTAAAAAATTTTAGAGTGTGCAATTCACACGCGGTAGAAGTGAAACCTCCAGAAAAACTAAAGTAGACAAGAGCGGGAAGGCTACGAAGAAGTGCACAAAGAGGAGACCGATTATACTATCTCATTCTCTTGCAGGCTAAATTCTATAGGTGTATGTGTTTGACTCCTTTTATTGTCGCTATTTTTCGTTTCATCGAGTTTCAAATCCAAAACGGTGCTAAAGAAGTTTTCACTTCAAAATACAAATGTGCAGTTCACATGCAGTAGAAGTGAAACCTCAGAAAACTCTAGACAAGGGTGGGGAGACGACAACGAAGCACCGCGCGAAGAGGAGACTGAATAGCTACGAAGCACCGTACAAAGAAGAGACCGATTAGTCTATCGCATTCTCTTGCAAACTTAATCCTATGGATGTATGTCTTTATCTCTTTTTAATGTTGCTATTTTTCGTTTTATCGAATTTCAAATCACAACGGTGCTAAAGAAGTTTACACGTACTCGAGTTTAATTTATGTACCTACATCATCTCTAAATATTTAAATTTTTAAAATTAGTAAGATATACATAATAAAAAAATGCTCGTACATCTATGGAATTTAGCCAACGAGAGAATAAGAGTATAATCGGTCTCCTCTTTGTGCGGTGCTTCGTAGCCACTCCTCCCACTGTATTCTAATTTATTTTCTGAAGGTTTCACTTTTAATTGCGTACTCGGATTTTTTAAAATTGTTTCGGATACCTATTTAGCTACCTTTTATTATATTTTTTTTATTTTTTTTAAACGTTTTATATCTTTTCATGTACATAAGAAGATGAACAATCATTATAAGTGATAATTAAATCCTTTTTTTACTTTGGTAGAAAGCAGTCACTTTGTGGTTTGACAAAGATATTAATTGAAATAAAACAATCACTTAGTTTGTAACCACGATTCATCCATTAACCTTTTTTATACCGACCGGTTTCGCTTAACCTGCGCATCAGCATTATTTCATTATATCTACTTTATCGCGTTGACACCAAGCTCACGCACACTAACGAAATTCAAAACAATAAGCGCACACAAACTTAGCTGTTGCCGGCCGAATTCCCTATCCCCCCGCTTGACCAAGATTCGTAGCCGTGTAGCCGGTAGCGTCTAGCGCATCTTGTGTTCGGAACTCGGAAGTGCGTGCCGTAAGCCGTGCATATAGGTAGGTACCTATAGACTACACAATAGAGGTTCAAACTGAGGCTAACCCAAACATTAATTGAACGTAGTTATGCAGAAAGCAGCCAGGCCACAGTTTTGGCAAAAATAAGATATTGTTGTAATCCGACGGAGAAACGTCCATTCTATGTTCTATTAAAACCAGCCAGGTCGCTTTCATACAAAAATTCGTAGTAATCGCCTTCTTAAATATTTGCTGATCACGAAAACACCGTTTAACAATCTGCAGAAAGCGCCCACGGCACTCATATTCAGCAGAAAACAGCCAGAGACAACTGGTCGATTTTGTCAGTGCAACTAACATTTTGTTTATAGATAAGAGATTTGTTTTTTATTTCTATTGTTGCCGGGAAAATTCCTCCCTCCAATTTTTGATCACGAAGTGTCTTTATATTGGTGTTAGCTTTATTTAATCAAAAGATCCAACATTTTTTTCTTTTGGAACATGCTTTTTTGATATCAGTCAAAAATATCGCTCCGGAAAAATCCTCCGTCCAATTTTTTAAGTCAAATTGATAGGATAGCTATTGTTAAAATGATTTCTGCAAAGATCCAACACAATTTTCAACGGCAACCTATTTTTTTAAATTGATTTCGATTGCACGCAGATTCCACGTGACTTTTGTATGAACAGGAGCCCGCGGGGTAAGGGAAGGGATGGGGCTAGTCGCATTCGGGACTACTCTACGCGACACGCGACTACCGCGAAGTCTGCGTCTGTGTAAAATTAAGAGGGAATGCGGGCTGCGTTTTTTCCTTACAAACGTATTCCCCGTTTATCTCTCTGGATTTTGACCCTAGAGCAATTTTTTTACATAATATAGATATCGACCACTAGCGTATCGGTACGTTTTGCTTTTTTTGATAATTTACTTCTTAGGACCTTCCAAAAATGAATAAAATTGCCTGGTTTAAATGCCGTCAAAGACGTTCAGTATACAAACTAAACAATGTATTTGAAAAAAAAGCAAAACGTACCAACATAGAATATTTTCTTCTAATACAGTTAAGGAAAAAAAATTAAAATCGGCCCAGTTTTGGAGAAGAGAAATGGGGAATACAAAACATCGATTTTGACGATTTTATTTAGGTATTTTCGGCCCGATATGCAGTTGTCCCTTTCGCTCAGTTCCCCTGAGGGAAGTGCGGAGTGGAACAGAAGACATTCGTTATAATACCTATCGACGATATTTTTAAATGACCGGCATAGCTCTTTTAACGAAGGGCATTGTTTGCATGGTTGATTGACAATGCGGCCAGTGCGATTAGCGATCCGCGATCGGTATTATTCCGGTAGTCCCAATTTTTTTTACATGTTTTACAGACTCATCTCTTGATGTAAAATCTGAGTTTTCTAACTTGGGTCACTTGAGCTTTCGCCGCCATTTTGAAAAAACCAGCCGAAATCGCGCCAAAATCTAGTTTTTTCCCAAATATCTCGTTTTCAATAAAAAATTCGGCTTAAGTATTTTCACAAGTTTAGTAGAATATAAAATTACCTACAATTTTTATGTAAATAATTTTCTTCTATCTCTAATAAATATCGAGTTATGCAGTCGTAAAAATGTGTATAAGTTTATAAAACCAGGTAAATTGCTCGACTTGGTTAGGTTTTTTGTCCGTATCTCGTTTCCAGTACAATTATGTGAAAAAATTATAAATATCAATTTTGTAGAAAACAAAATTTTATAAAAGACTTAGGTATATGTTTAATGTTTTTATCGCAATTAGGTATCCAGGTTCTATTACAAAAATTAGGTCAAAAATTGAATCAGTAGAATAGTGTTTGATCTTGGCATACCTTGATTATTCGTTTTTTTAAACATTTATTGTTGAAATAACATGTAACATACGTGACAGTAATGTTGCTGTCACCTAACATACGTGACAGCAACATTATCCATCAATATAATCACAAAATATAAATGAAATTATTAATTAAGGTACATACATGTGGTTAAAAAAAAAGTACGAGTAAAAACGGTGACTTAACGTATGCATGGACGTGGATTAACAGATGGTGTGCTGGCTATGCAAACTCTTAAAATTTCGTCAGCAATCGAGGAGTTCTCTGGGGTTTGTTCTTCATCTAGCGAGCAACATGTCGACAATCGCACTTCGCGAATAATTCGCGATTCAAAGGATATCGAAACATTTGAAACCTGGTTTGAAAGTCATGGTCCGATTCCTTATTTGAATAAACTAATGTCTTTGGGTACAGGTATAACGGGAGGTAATGATATCAACTGTCATGACGCTCAGGATATTGGTATACATATTATGCAAAATACTGAAGGTAAAAATTTTCATGAAGTTTCATACTCAAGAAAGGATAGAGTTTTATCCATCGCAGCTGTAAATTCATCCCTAAAAGTTAGGAGAACTAGAGTAGCAGCACATTTTTTGTGGGGCATGCTATTTGTTTTATCTAGATTCTAGATCAGGGTTTCCCAACCAGTGGTCCGCAAGAGGGTAGAAGGTGGTCCGCGATTGTCCGCCGGTCAATAAACGAGCCAACGCGCGGGCGGTTCCTGGTCGAGAAGTCTGAATAAAAAAAATCGGGAGAGTATTCAGTTTATCATTATTGTACTTTGTGGTCAGTGGCCATTATAGTATCCCGTTTCGCCCCACCCCATCCTTCCCAGTTCTACACCCTCCGCTGTGGTAAATATTCTGCTGGAACCCGTCCCACCCTATCCCATTCCGCCCTCTCCGTTGTGGTAAATATTCTGCTAGAACCCGTCCCACCCTATCCAATTCCGTCCCCTCCGTTATGGTAAATATTCTGCTAGAACCCGTCCTACCCTATCCCATTACGCCTATCCGTCCCGGGTGCCACCCATGCTAGCCTACGCCACTGACCAGTGGCTTAGGCTAGCATGGGTGGCACCAGGAATGAATAGGGCGGATAACGTGGAGTTACCCTTTTCCCCCGTAGTTGACAAAACACAAATTTCGAATTCAACAAGTGGTCCCGGATCAGAAAAAGGTTGGGAACCACTGTTCTAGATAGTTTAAAAATATTTATTATGATCTTATTGTGAAAAAAAATGTAGTTCTATTTCTATATTTTTTTCTATCTTCTACTTTGATAATAAAAAAAATTATACCTTATTTTATTGTATTTTTGTTTTATTTTTATGGTCAGTTGGTAAATGATCTTGTTAGTTTCGAAAAGTAATGTTAAAAGTGTAATACTTTTTTTCATATTATAATAGACTAGCTGGTACCCGGCATGCGTTGTTATGCCATTTAATAACGAAATTATTTCTCCCTTTCCCATTCGTCCCGTTCACCTTCCTCCTCCCATAATCAACTCCTTCCTCCCGCAGATCCCCCTCCCGATATCCCCTCCCCCCTCCTGAGTTCCCCTCCGCCCTCCCAGGTTCCCCTTCTGCTTTCTGCATTCCATACATTCATTCCCGATACATTCAGTATTCAAAGAGCTCGTGTGCCACTTATTGCAATTTTTTTATACAAATTTCATGATGCCAGAGCAAAGTGTCCTTTCCCATTCGCCCCGTTCCCCTTCCGCCTCCCCTTCCTCTCCCGCGTCCCCTTCCCCTCTTGCGTTCCCACTCCGCCTTTTCCGCCTTCCCTCTCCTCACTTCCCTCGCCCGCTTCCCCTATCCCTTAAACCCCCCACCCGTACTCTTCTCCCCCCTCCCGAGTTCCCCTCCCCCCTCTCGGGGTTCCCTTCCCCACCCCTCCCGCGGACACCCTTCCCCGAGTTCCCCTCCCTTGTTCCCATCCCATCCCCTCCCTCATCCTTCACCCCTTTCCCATCCGCCACCCCCTCCCACATTCCATATATTCAGTCCTGGTACATTCAGTTTTCCAACAGTTCGCGTGGCACCAATTGCAATTTTATATACAAATTTCATAATTCCAGAGCTCATCAGTATATACGGAAACCTTTGCGGGCGTGCTCACAACAACTCACCAAAGTTTCATAGCAATCGGATGAGCGGTTAGCAATTCACAGGAAAGTACTAGCTTATACGGGAAAATGAAATTGTTGTTTTTACTATCTTCTTCGCCATTTTTCCATATTTTCTCACTGTTTAAATCTTCCCTCGACTACGACAAACATTTCAAAATCATCTAAATCGGCCCGGCCGTTCTCGAGTTTTAGCGACACAAATGAACAACAATTGATTTTTATATATGTAGATTTTGATTCAACAATAAAACGATAAAAATAAAAATTGATCCCAATTGTTGTCATTTGTAGGTACCTATAATGTCTTATAATTAATATTATTATTCAACTACAGTAAGTACACCCATTTAATTTTCGGTCACATAAAAAGGCATTATTTGTCAAAATAATTAATTGGTTAAAATAACATTGTATTATGCAAGTATTTTAAAATTAAAATGAATATAGAAGCTTTAGGTCTATTTCATTGATTTTAACAACGCTTTCGGAATTGCCTGTTTGTGTTGCTTTTTATTGAGAATTTGAGTAACGAAACAACCTCATTTACAATGCTACAATAATTAAAAAATATAGGTATATTGAGTTAGTTTATATTGCACTTCGCATATAAACCTTTAGTAAAATTATAATTCTATGGTTATTATAAACCACTTTTACAGTAATCAAAGTAATTTTTGTTTAAAACATTCATTCTTTCATTGAGGTATAATATTCAATGCTTCTGCAATTCTTCGCACTTTCGGACATCCCATAAAACACAAAAAAAAATCAAGTCGGCTTCCCACCCCTCCCCGCCCCCGCCACGGCCGCGCTTACTTCGCTATATCCCGCGCCGATCGGCTCGCTTGCCCCCCGTGCGACTAGCCCCACCGCTTCCCTTACCCCGCAGACTCCTGTTCATACAAAAGTCTCGTGGAATCTGCGTGCAATCGAAATCAATTTAAAAAAATAGGTTGCCGTTGAAAATTTAGTTGGATCTTTGCAGAAATCATTTTTACATAGCTATCCTATCAATTTGACTTAAAAAAATTGGACGGAGGATTTTTCCGGAGCGATATTTTTGACTGATATCAAAAAAGCATGTACCAAAAGAAAAAAATGTTGGATCTTTTGATTAAATAAAGCTAACACCAATATAAACACACTTCGTGATCAAAAATTGGAGGGAGGAATTTTCCCGGCAAGAATAGAAATAAAAAAACAAATCTCTTTTTAAAAACACACTTTCCCAACAATAATATTGTTGAATTTCTATTTAATCAGGTGGATATTAATTACCTAATACTAACAAGATGTGAAGAGTTTTCGAAAGATATACTTTTCTAGCGAGAGTTATAATTTTTTTTTCAGTTTTTGCTAAAAATAACTAGGTAACTTCCCGTTAAATATTTTGTTGGATCTTTTGTCATTCGTCATCCCTAAATGATACTCCACGTGACTGCAAAGGTTTCATCGACGGAGGAATTTTTGCGTACCTTAAACTCTTTATTGATTGGCCTACTACCTACCCAAGCAATAGGCCACTTGCATGGATTTCATAACGACTTGGAAAAAATCGTGTGGATAGATATTTTTACCAAGATTACGAAAATGTTAGTAAAAATTTTTAGAAATGTAGTTTTTTTAAATTTATTTTTAAATAAATAAATCCATTATTTAGGCCCGTGACGTCACTACATGAAAATGTCCCATCGCCGAAAATGTTAATTATTATTTTTAATTTATAAACTCACGTTTAGACAAGATTTTTATGCATAGCACAAAGGGTAACAATAAAGGGATTTTTCAATGTTGATGAGTGTTTCAGGCTGATAATTATTGCTTACAATAATTGCCGAAAATGTTCCTATTAATTTTGTAAAATTCCACACTGATTTATTTTTTTTATATGGCAGCACTTTGATTTCAGGCGAATTTTTGAAATTGACATTTAACGTTCAGTAGAATTATTGTTTGTTCTCTGCGAACTTATCATTTGGTTTCTTTTTGACATATGTTATGAAGAGAACCCCGTTCATTTTACGATGTCTGCACGTGTTTAGAGGTATAATGGTAGTGGTGCTGATCTTAACAAAATCAAATTTTATAATATTCTTCTTATTATTATAATTTACAAGTACAAGTATATTTCATTGGATTTAGTAATATAGACGTTGAACATTATAATGATTTATGATCAATAAGATGGATCAAGGAAAAAAAATATTTATGAGATGTAATATTTTTGGAATGCCTCGCTATTCTCCTGTGCCCTTTCTTGTGGAACATGTTCTTTTTTTAAATGATTTTCGGCTATGTAATTATCGTTTTTTCGCACCCATAAAATTATGTCCCGTCTTTCCGGTTTATAAAAAATGGTCTGATTTTTCGGATTGAAATTTTCAAAAAATCGCCAGGGTTTCAAAAATACGATTAAAAAAAAATGCCGAATGTCTTAGAATATTTACCTAAACCGGATTTTTTTTTTAAATGCGATGCAAGTGGCCTATCCGCAAAATAATTATTTGTTCTTTGTAGCATTTTGATCTCGCCTGACTTATAGGACAGTGCAATTAGTGCAAAAAAGGGGGTCGCGATCGGAATTATTTCGGTAGCCCCAATTTTTTTATATGTTTTATACACTCATCTCCTGATGAAAAATCTGAGTTTTCGACCTTGGGTCACTTGAGCTTTCGCCGCCGTTTTGAAAAAACCTGCCGAAATCGCGCCAAAATCTAGTTTTTCTCAAATATTTCGTTCCCAATGAAAATTTTGGCTAAGGTAACTTCACAAGTTTTGTAGAACATAAAATTACCTACAATTTTTATTTAAAAAAATGTCTTCTACCTCTAATAAGTATTGAGATACACAGCCGTAAAAATGTGTATAAGTTTATAAAAACAAGTAAATTGCACGACTTGGTTTGGTTTTCTGAACGTACCTCTTTTTCAGTACAGTTTTGTAGAGAATAAAATTTCTAAAACGATTTTTATGTTTTTTGTATTGTTTTTACTGATTTAAAGTATGAATAAACAAATATCGGTAGGTGAAAACATAAAAATTTATCACGATATTACCACGTCTTTAATATAGAAATAACGAAAAATAAATACAGTGCGCAGTTCACATGCCGTAGAAATGAAACCTTCAAAAAACTAAAGTAGGCAAGAGTGGGTTGGCTACGAAGCACCGCACAAAGAAAAGCCCGATTATTATCTCATTCTCTCGCAGTCCTATAGATGTATGCTTTTGCCTCTTTTTAGTGTCGCTATTTTTAGTTTCATCGAGTTTCAAATCACAACGGTACTAGGCGATTTTCAGGTGCTAGAAGTTTACACTTCAAAGTGCAGTTCACGCGGTAGAAGTGAAACCTCAGAAAACTAAAGTAGACAAGAGCGAAGAAGCTACGAAGCACCGCACGAAGGGGAGATCGAATAGCTACGAAGCACCGCACAATGAGGAGACCGATTAGTCTATCTAATCTCTTATACTTATCACTCAGAAGTGATAAGTAAATAAGTACTTTTTTTCATTTTTTTTATTTTTTCATTCATAGTCTAATAATAAATTTTGTTAATTATTTTAAGTTTTAGATACTTACTTACTAGCGACTTGAAATTCAAATGAAACAGAAATGCGTCACGAAAATTTATTATTATTTTAATATATTATTATTATTATATTATATTTATTATTATTTTATCACATTATTACTCACCAATCAGTCGATTACACATTTTGGGAAATAAATATGCTAACATCGGCGACATTTATTGAACATTATATTATATAAACATGCACTCAAAAATTATTTTTCCATAATGTAACTTTATATACGCAATATGGACATGTTGAAAAGAAATGTGATATTTCTCATTGTTCTTTTTTGTTATTTTTTGTTGTGATACACAAAATAATTGTATGTTATTTTAAAGTTTAAAACTACTATTATGTAATGATATTATTTTTCTTACTTTTGTACTCTATTATATGTTTATTTATAAAAGGCAGTATAGCCGTTTATGTATTTAAAATAAATAAAATAATAGTTAATTAGTTCTAATATAATAGGTACGGTAAATCCTCGCTCTCACTCAAGGCTCCCATAGTCCAGCGGCGTAAAGCGCCTCACGAATTTAGTGGCCAGACAATTCAGACCGCGTGGGTTCGAGTCTTATAAAATAAAATAAAAAACGTTTTAATTTTTGCAAAATTAATATTCAATCTTCAAACCACACAAAATGAAAATGAATCACACCAAGAAGAAACCATAATTATTAATATGATGACCCAATGTATAGCAAAAGGTGCACCAGAATTCGACGTCAAAAATATGTATAAAATCATCCTTCACTAACTAACTAACCATAACACCGTTTCTCCGCAGGGGTAGGCAGAGAGGACGGGCCGCCAAACAACTCGGTCTTGGCACATACTCCTTGCCTCGTTTACATTCATACATCGTCTCACACATCCTCTTCTATTATTTTGACTCTTGATGCAGCCCGAATCAAGTATCTGATTCACTTGGTCTTGCCATTTTTTATATTAGCTCCACTCAGAAGGCCATGAGAAAAATAATTTCCCTCAGGCCCTATGTCATCTTAGGGGATGCAGTGAGGAGGGTCTTTCAACATCATTTTACAACTCATCGTATTTCTACGTAATGTGTTTATTTATTAAATTGATAAAATTGAGCACAATCTTTAAATTAAATTATAATTAATTATCAATCTAACAATTAACAATGTATTACGGCCAAATAAACGCATTGTTCCCACCCGCCAGTTACGGCGGCTACCCTCTAGGAGCGAGGAACCGAGGTAGGTACAATGCCAAACCGCGCGCCAGAGCTAAGCGCCCCGTTATTTGAATGATGCTCGTAGTAAAAAAAAACGTCAGAAACATGTCACTAAAAATCAGCTGACCGCGTGCCGCATGGCCGACCCGAAGAGCTTCGGCATTCTTCGCAAATATTCCGAAGCTTTGGTTCCAGCGGTAGTACGGTTTGAACAAGATAATATTAAGTAATAATATTTCTCTTCTAAAATGTAACCATTAGTCAAAGGGTCAGCTATGCGTCTCGTGTGACATTATCTTGTTCGAGCCCTTGGGATGTACCTTTTTGACATTATTATTTGTTTGTCACCCATTGATCGAAGTTGTCACGACAGTAAATGGCGATATTGGCGATCCACGCCGCAGAGTGTTTCTTGTGTGTTAATTATTATTATTGGATTATTGCGTTATTATTATTATCTTTGGAAGGTTGAGTATTTTTAAATGGATATCACACCCACCCTTTCCACTAATCTTCTAATAGATGTAATATCAATAGTAATGGAGTGTAAAATGCTTCTAAAAATATTGATACCAGAATAATTCTATAATAATTGGATAATTACTAGAGCGCCGTTTTAGTTATGTTGCGTTGTACAATTTATTATGAGTTCCTAGGCTATATGTATTTTTATTATTTGAATTTACAAACAGATACATAAAACATACCTACTTACCTGGCAGGTCAATTGACTATATTAAACTCTAGACATCAGCATGTTTTTACATCGCACGATATTTTTACTATTACAGTTACATGATATTTTTAGATACTTAGCAAATAATGTAAAATTATGCATGATGTCTAGATTTTTTTTTAAAATATAATATCAACCTTTCGTTTTTTATGAATGGCTTGGTGAACCACCTATAACTTGAGGCACCGGCCGCGCCTGGTAGGAATCAGAGGTTTAGTGTATCCAGGAGTGACGGACGTATGAGTCCATCCCTCCAATAGCTGTGCAAAGCGATGGGTCGAGAGAGTCCTGCTGAAAAGGTCGAAAGGCCTCCCTCAACCAGTCTCTCTCCGCCACGCAGTAGGTGGGCAGGCGCATCCGCTGCCAAGACCTCACCCAATGAGTTCGGGCACCCCTGCTAAGTCACCAAACGTAGTGAACCTCTTGGGGGTGACCTATGGCAGAGGTGTTGGTTATCCAATAAATGGTTCCCGGGCCGGCGGTACCCATACCCGCCTCCCAAATTGAAATGCCACACGTCTTCTCGTTCATTCGCTCTACAATCCATCCGAGCGTTTCTTTCGTAATTTTACTCATTACGTTTACATTGGCCTTGCATTCTTCGCGGATCTCCACGTTTCTCCCAAGATTGTACATGGTTTTACCATACTCACGCCTCAGGAATCGCAATTCTACAGCATTCAGCCTACTTTCCTTCCTTTGCTTCCTTCCTCTTCCTTCCTCTACCAGTTCCATGCCTCACAGCCATACATGGGGGTCGGTTCCAGCACTCTATTATGGATAGCTGGCTTCGCTTCTTTGGACAGTTTTTTTGTTGGCGCCACTGGCGTTCTATCCTCCGTTAATGGAGTTACCTACATTTAACCTTGTTTCACATATCTCTATTAGCCTTCCCATCTAACGTAAACACACTTCCCAAATATACTTCACAATACATACTTCAAAAACTTATCCACCTGCTCCAAGTATTCATCATTCACAACTAAGTTTCACATTGTTTTCGTATCAAACACCACGATTTTAGACTTACTTACATTCATCATTAACTCATTCTTCATACATATTAAATTATCTGTCTAGGTACATTTAAATTAAATATCTAAGCATAGTTTTCTATTTTTTCATATTGTTTAATCGAAAAAATCCCAAGCATTTGGGGCATGGCAAATAATCATTAAATGAGGAATGGTATTTTCTTGTAAAGGGTTTTTTGTATTCCTGATAATTTTGTACATAATCTCCCGTTTTATGCAATTTAGCAGAAGACCTTTTCTTTCCTTGCCATTCATTATTGTCAGGATATTTTGAATTTCACATTCTATCTCGTGGTTTCTAAAAATATGCCTCGAGTCCTTTTCGAAATAAAAACAAAAATCCGGCATTCGACCTCTTTTGAAGTGAAAACTTTTGTAGCACCGTTGTGATTTGAAACTCGATGAAACTAAAAATAGCGACACTAAAAAGAGGCTAAAACATACATCTATAGGACTACAAGAGAATAAGATAATAATCGGGCTTCTCTTTGTGCGGTGCTTCGTAGCCTATCCACTCTTGTCTACTTTCGTTTTCTGAAGGTTTCATTTCTACGGCGTGTGAACTGCGCCCTGTATTTTTTTTGTTATTTCTTTATCAATTTTCTTCTTGGATTTGGTCAAGACGTTAAAGTTTTGTGGAAACGACGAACGAAGGTCGTTTTCAGAATGGGGGGTGAGGTTTGTCTAGGTCTTGGAGGCGGATGACCGGGACACACTGAACCCCAGATTCCTACCCACCCTTTAAACCCCTTTCCTTAAAATAATTTTCCTCTCCTTCCTTTCCTTCAAAAGCTCTCCGCACAACATACCCAAAGATGAATAATTTCCCTCAGGGTCTTCTGTGTGGAGCTCATGTAAAAAAAAAGAAAAAAAAAATACGAGATTTTAAATTAGTGACTGGTTATTCGTAACCCAATAATGATTGTCTTTCTTAAAAAAAATTGTGCCTTTATTGCACTTGTCAATTGCTACCTATCGCAATAAGGAGCCAATTTTATGCATCCCGAATAATTATTGCTAACTAAAATAACCTAGTTCCTGTTCACTCTATATATTTTTTTTTCATTAGCTCCACACTGCAGGCCCTGAGGAAAACAATTTCCCTCAAGGCCTATGTCATCTTTGGGGATGTTGTGTGGAGGGTATTTTTGGGGAAAGGAAGGAGAGGAAGTTTTGGGAAAGAAAAAAGTATGAAGGGTAGTTAGGAATCTGGGGGTCAATGTGTCCAGGAGTGACAGACATATGAATCCATCCCTCCCACTGTGATATAAGGCGTGGATCGAGAGTCCGGTTGGAGAGATGAAAAGGTCTCCCTCAACCAGTCTCTCCTGGTCCGGCCCGCCATGTAGTAGGTGGGCAAATGCATAGGCTGCCAAGACCTAGACACAGCTCACTCCGTGAACCCGGGCACCCCCGCTAAAACACCAAACATATCTAACCACTTGGTGTGACCTATGGCAGGGCTGTTAGTTATCTTGTAAATGGTTCCCGGGGCGGCGGTACCCACACCTGCCTCCCAAATTTTTAATTTGATTGTTGTTTTTCCTCCCAAATATAAAATGATATAATAACAGTCTACCGTTTTGACTTCTTGGGATTCTGTTTTGGTTTCCTTCAAAATAATATTTATGTAACCAATCATTATGTACCTACGATAGATAGACCGTTGGCAAATCGAGAACGAATTAAAAGGATTCTGAAAGCATCGTAATTTAAACGTACTGCATTCAGGAATATACGGAGGTCGTCAAATGTTCGTAATGAACGGACGCCCTAAATATGGAATGAAGTGTGATATACGTACGATATACGCGGTTGCCAAAACGGCGGCAATATGAAAGGACGCCCAAAAGACTCTAAAGTATACGTACCTATCAAAAATTTGAATACCCTCAAAACACAATTTCTGGATAATTCTTTTACTATCACTCTTTTGTCAACCTAAAAACATGTGAACATTCACAGCAATTTTATTTAAAAACCTACCGTAAGCAGTGGTAGCCAAAAGGATGCGAAGTGAAAGGACGCCAAATCTGTAGCGGGATGTATATATATATATATAAATATATATATATAGGTTTATGTTACGGCATTTAGTGGCTCAAAGCGTCCTTTAATTACCGGAACTTCTTGATCATTTCGACTTACTGGCTCATTTGGGCACTTAGTGGCTCATCGTTTTTTTTTTTTTAAGTCCATCTTATCAAACTCGATGAGACGAGTCGAACGGTGTAAAAAAAATTTTTGAGTGAATAAATGACATTTTTACGTGGACCGTTAATGCTCCGGAATGCGTTTTTTATCAGTAAATATTCATCCATACTTAGAACATCAATTGGGTACACTTTTTATCGCATCTATAACATCACGGCATGCGACGTTGCCGGACTTTCTCGTCATACAATATCATTCAAACTCCAAGTCGTTTATCAATGCTTTGCGATATTGAACTCAATAGTTAAATTCCTCAGAATCTATTATCGCATGACATTGCTATGTCAGATTGAATCTTTTTGCGATATGTTATATGTTAGCCGGCATGTTACATGTTGTATTCCATCTACATAGGTAGCCAGACTGTCAAGCGCTCGCTGTGGGATGTTAGAAGAACAGACATTATATTATAATATTTCGCGCGCTTTTTTAAAATTGAAGATTGATTTACGAATTGCTTTTTTAATATCGTTATTAATTTTGTGTTAATTGTTTTTGTTTTTATTACAAGGTTTATATTATTACGTATTTTAATACACATTTATGTAGTTTTTTCTTTAATAAATAAAATATTTGCTACGTAATTATGTATTTGTCTTTTGCGTTCCGAAAGCATAGTTAGTTGTAATGTAATGATATCTATATAGGGTTTTCTAAAAATTTCAGAAATATATTAGGTACTCATGTAATATGTTTTTTCATGTTTACATACAGTTATATTAATTTTTTTAAATGTTTTTTTAGTAGAACGTAATTTTTATAATGGATTATATTATCTTATTTAAGAAATCTAACAAGTTTATCATTTTTAAAAATGCTCTGTACCTAGGTAATTACTTTACGCGTGACTATTTTTCAAAAGCATTGTCTCTAGTTGTATTGTAGTAATAAAAAGGTGTTTTATTGTTGTTTTGGTGTATTTTATAAAAAAAATTATGAACAAAAATAAACAATAATTTAAAAATAAATTACAATATACGGCCTACATAGTCCAGGAGTAAGACCCTTGACTCGCAATCCGCAGGTCTTAAATTTTATTTGATTAATCTGTGGTATTTCACAATTAATTCATTTAAAATAATATATAGTATATTTGCGGCACGTTCCAGAGTGGAAGATACCATCAGTATCGCCCTGGTGTAAGTAAGACCACCATTCAGAATTGAAACGTTGCTTGAAAATGGCTTTGGCCGTGTTTGGTGACCAGATCTGAATCGCCAGGTACTTCTCAACCTTCCTCTTCCCCACCTCCTTCCCCTCCCCACTACCTTCAGCCTCACAACATACCCCAATTGGGGATTCCATGGTGTCACTGGCTCCAGACGGGAGCAGTTGAGATTCTTGTGCGGTATTCACTGTAAAAAAAAACTCCACACAGGAGGCCCTTAAGAAAACGATTTCCTTCAAGGCCTATGTCATCTAAGATGCTGTGTGGAGGGTCTTTTTGAGGAGAAGAGGGAGTTAACATTGGTCTTGAAGAGACCCATGTTGTAGGAAGGGGAAAACCCAAAGGCCGGCAAATCGTTCCATAGCCGAGCCGTTGAGCAGAAGAACGAGTCGAAGAAGCGACCAGTTCTCATGATTTTGAATTTGATTTTGAATTTGATTTTGGATTTGATTTTGGATTTAGGGTAGGGTTCAAAAATCTTGATTATTTTGTTTTTACATGAATACCGCACAAGGTAGTGGATAGGGGAAGGAGATAGGGAAGAGGAAGGTTGGGAAGTTCCTGGCTATTCAGATCTGGTCACCAAACACGGCTAAAGCCATTTCAAGCAACATTTCAATTCTGAAAGGTGGTCTTACACCAGGGCGATACTGAGAGTATCTTCCACTCTGGAACGTGTTGCAAATATAATATATATGTATAATTTTTAATAAATAAATTGTCAAATAACACAAATTATAATCCCGCGACCTTCGGAGTGCGAGTCAAGAGCCTTACCGCTGGACTACGCCGATAAATATAAAATAGACTAATCATACCTAATCGAGATGACTTGAGTAAGGACTAATTGAATTATTATAAACGAGGTATTCCAATTTGGGAAGCGGGTATGGGTACCACCGCCCCGGGAACCATTACTGTATAACCAACACCCCTGCAAGCAGTTTGCTACGTTTGGTGACTAAGCCCGGGTTTATGGTATCAGGTTTGTCCAGGACATGGCGGCGGATAGGTCTGCCCTGCTGCGTGGCGGGCCGGATAAGAGAGTTTGGTTAAGGGAGGCCTTTTGTCCTTTCCAGCCGGACTCTCTCGACCCATCGCATTGCACCGCATTTGGAGGGATGGAATTTTAGGTCCGTCACTCCTAGACACATTGACCCCAGATTCCTATCCACCCCACATACCTTATTCCTTCCCAGAACTTCCTATCCTTCCCTTCCTTAAAAAGACCCTCCACACAGCATCCCCTTAGATGACATAGGCCCTGAGGGAAATTATTTTTCTCAGGTCCTTCTATGTGGAGCTACTGTAAAAAAAATGAGATTGCGAACTTCGACTACGAATCCGGAGGTCGCGGGTGAGAGACATATGAATCCATCTCTCCCACTGCATTGCAAGGCGATGGGTTGAAAGAGATTACACATCTGCCCTGATGATAGACACTGCAACGCTGTCCGAAACTTTGGCTAAAGAGGGAGGTAGCGTAACACGGCATAATACCCCAAAAACTAATAACAAAAATACTTGTGGCCGTGAAAATCTAAAATCACCTCTGCGATAGGTCACCCCAAGTCGTTCGCTACGTTTGGTGACTTAGCAGGGGTGCCCGGGTTCATGGGGTGAGGATTATCCGGGTCTTGGCGGCGGATGCATCTCTGCCCACCAGCTGCATGGCAGGATGGATTGGGAGAAAGTGTTGAGGGAGTCCCTTTGACATCTCCAGCCGTACTCTCTCGGAACATAGCCTTTCACCGCAGTGGGAGGGATAGATTCCTGGACACACTGACTCCCAGATTCTTACCTACCCTTCATCCCTCTTCCTTTTCAGAACTTCCTCTCCTTCCTTTCTTAAAAAGACCCTTCACACAGCATCCCCAAAGATGACATAGGCCCTGTGGGAAATTATTTTCCTCAGGGCCTCCTGTGTTGACCTAATGTAAAAAAACAGTCTCTCCCGATCCGTCCTGCCATGTAGCAGGTGGGTAGACGCATCCGCCAACAAGACCCGGACACACCTCACCCCATGAACCCGGACACCCCTGCTAAGTCACCAAACATAGCTTACCACTTAGGGTGACCTATGGCAAAGGTGTTGGTTATCCAATAATGGTTCTCGGGACGGCGGTACACATATCCGCCTCCCAGATTAATATTACCAAATAATCTAAACAAGTTGGCAATTAAAACTAAAACCGAAAACCCAATTTAAGACTATTTATTCAATGTAGTAACCACCTGTACAATGTTGGAGTTCATTTTTACAAATTCCTTCAACCAATTAAACAATAATAATTGTCTCTTTCTGATATATTTGTATTTCACACGACAAACAGAGACGGGTATAATTTGACTGATGATTCTAAAAAATGTAAATTCAATATTTTACCGGAAATGTCCCAGACGGAATCATCTAGAACCGGCACGCAAATATTTAAGCATTGTAAAAAGGTCATATGAGATGCGAAGTGTAAGCGAACGGGATGTAGTCCTTTCCAATAATAACTTAGAAATTGCTTACTATTGCTTGAATTGTCAAGTTACCCTACTTTCTTCCTCTTGTATACCAGCATACATCCTAGCATTTCTTATAAAATCTCGGAAAGAATACTTTTGAAGTAATATTTTGTGCATTTATTTTGAACTATCGTTTATATTTTATGTACCGAAACACATTTCTTGAACAATAAACTATCGATAAAAACACCATTACTTGTGTTTATTTGATGAATTGACAGGTTTTAAAAAGTTTTTGTGACCGATCATCGACTGACTTTAACATGCTTTGACAGGGATTAGTATATTAGAATATTAATTTAAAAACATACTGTCGCTTCCAGGTGAATGAAACTTTGAGCGGTATCAAGAATACTAATGGCGCAAGCGATTCTGACCTTGTTTTTGATATAGTTTCTTCACACATAAGGGTCAAAATGGCATAGATATTTTAACATATTATTTTATTCAAATTGATATTTTGGCGTTTGGGCTACTTAAGGCTACTGCAACTAAAATTCGGCTACATTAGGCTACTTTATGTATGAGTAACGGCGATATTAGGCCAAGCGCTGTTGGCAACACTGCGGGGCAACGCTAGACGATGTTTTTACATCAGTCTATACGTATATCCACATTTCTCACACGATCATAATATATGGTTTTACCACACATCGCCTGAGGGATCTCATTTTCGACAGCATTTAGTTTATTTTCATTCTTCCTCTGCCAGTTTCATGCCTCACTACCATACATCAAGGTAGGCACCAGGACTCCATTGTGGACTGCTAGAACGGCATTCAGTCCTTCGTTAATGGAGTTACCTGCAATTACCCTTCTTTCAATATATCTATCAGCCTTCCCATCTCTCGTAAACATACTACCCAGATTCACAAAACTCATCCACCTGCTGAGGAATTTTTTATCAAGTGTAGTGCTAATGCGAGAAAAAATACAATTTAACCAATTAATATTATTACATACCAAACTCTCCCGATCCGGCCAGCCACGCAGTAGATGGGCGAATGCATTCGCTGAAAAGAACTAAACAAACTTCACCCGTTGAACCCAGGCACCCATATGTAATTCAGGTTAGTTCTCCCTCAATCAGTCCTGATCCGGCCCGCCACGAAGTAGATGGGCGAATGCATTCACCGAAAGACCTAGACTAACCTCACCGGATGAACCCGGGCACCCCTGCTAAGTCACCAACAGTAGCGAACCACTTGGGGTGACGTATGACAGAGGTGTCGGTTATCCAAAAATGGTTCCCGGGGCGGCGGTACCCATACCCGCCTCCCAACCTTTAGGTATAGGTTAAGTGGTTCGCTACATTTGGTGACATAGCCGGGGTGCCCAGGTTTTTGAGGTGAGGTTTGTGCGGGTCTTGACAGCGGATGCGTCTGCCCACTAGCTGCATGGCAGGCCGGATCGGGAGAGAATGATTGTGGGAGTCCATTGACTTCTTCAGCTGCACTCTCTCGAAACGTCGCCTTGCATCGCAGTGGGAGGGATGGATTCATACGTCCGTCACTTCTGGACACACTGACCCCCAGATTCCTACCCACCCCTTATACCTTTTGCTTCTCGGAACTTCCTTTCTTTCCTCTCCCAAAAAGACCGTCGTTATTACGCGAGGCTCTAAAGGGGGGGGGGGGGGGTCGGAAAAATACGAAATATCACAAGGGGGGGGGGGGATATAAATGATATCACGTGTATTTATTTTTCGTCGAATGCATGATAATATTCTGAAAATTCACCATACCGTGTACTAAAAGAATACATGTGATTTTGGGTATGGGGGGGGGGGGGGTTGTCTTAAATCTCACCACACATCACCGGGGGGGAGGGGGTTAAAAAGTTGCTAAAAAACATCACGTGATTATTGGACGACCCCAAAGGAAAATGGATAAAGGGTGGGTAGGAATCTGGAGGTCGGTGTGTCCAGGAATCTATCACTTCCACTGCGGTGCAAGGCTATTTTACGAGAGAGTACGGCTGGAAAAAGTCAAAGGGACTCCTCAACACTCTCTCCCAATCCGGCCTGCTATGCAGCTGGTGGGCTGATACATCCGCCGCCAATACGCGGACAATCCTCACCCCCCCATGAACCTGGGCACCCCTGCTAAGTCACCAAACGTAGCGAACCACTTGGGGTGACCTATGACAGAGGTATTGGTTATCCAAAAAACGGTTCCCGGGGCGGCGGTACCCATACCCACCTCCCAAATCTTAATCTTGAAGGCCACCTTTTGATATTTCCAGATGGATTTTCTCAAAATAACGCCATGCACCGCAGTGGGAGGGATGGATTCAACCGTCCATCACTCCTGGACACACTGACCCCCAGATTCCTACCCACCCTTCATACCCCTTTCCTTCCCCGGACTTCCTTTTCTTCTTTTCATAAAAAGAAGCCCCCCACACAGCATCCCCAAAGATGACAAAGGTAGGTACTGAGAGATTTTTTCTCAGGTGGACACCCGTGGAAGTAATGGCACGATCAAGTGAATCAGATAATTGAGTCGGGCCGTGTCAAAAGTCAGAATAATAGAAGAGAATGTATGATACGATGTATGAATGTGAGTGAGGCAAAGAGTGTGTGCCAAGACCGAGTTGTTTGGCGGTCCGTCCTCTCTACCTACCCCTGCGGGGAAATGGCGTGATGGTTAGTTAGTTAGTTTCTTTTACGTTACGAATCAATGAACAAAGTAAATTATGTAATATATTTCTAATAAGTTTATTCATAATTTTTCGAAAACACTAATAAAACTAAGATAAAATAATTATGTAGCAAATAAAAGAAACTACACCAATATGTATTTAAATATCTAATTTTATTATGATAATAATAAAATAAACCTTAACACAAAAAAAAAACAACCGTAAACACCAAATAAATAACAATATTAATTACCAAATCATACTTCAATTTAAAAAAAACGCGCCAATAATCAAAAACAGCCGCTAGAAATAATAAATGTGTGAATAATCAACAAAGCAACATCCGACCTGTTCCGTCAACCTACCTACATATGTGACTATATTGGTATGTATATGTAGCATTAAACTTGGCAACGTAGCGTGATGCGGTAAGTGTGTTCTTAAAATAGATCAACGAATGCACGTTATTTAAAGATATATTTTTTTAATAAATAAAAATTATTTTTGATTACATATAATAGCTGACCATATTTTAAACAAAATTTAAGAGACAGCATGTTGGTACTTCATCTACGTAAGTATATATTACATGCGAAAGAATGAGCTACTAAAGTGGGTTCTTCTAAGATGAGCCACAAAATGTGGTATGACATAAATATATATATATACATATACAGATGTTTCTCTAGAAGATGTTAGAGCTATTTTAAAACAGACACAAACTGATGGAAAAGAAAAACCTGTTGCTTACTTTCCGAAAAAACTAAATGGCGCCCAGAAAAAGAAAAAAAGCAATTTACTTAGAATGCTTAGCTATAAAAGAAGCAGATACTGGCAATATTGGTTGATAGGTAAACCATTTACAGTTTATTCAGTTCACAAACCACTGGAAAATATGAATCTCAAATCTAGAACCGATGAAGATCTGGGTGACTTAACATATTACCTATCCCAATATGATTTTCAAATTAAATATTCTCCAGGAAAATATAATATTGAATCCGATTGTCTAAGCAGAAACCCAGTCTTGGAACCAGATGAGAACCAAAATGAGCAATTAAAAGATGTCAACTTAATAAAATTAGAAGATATATTAAAAGATCAGGTCAATAATTAGAAGATACAGTGCAGAAGAGATAACTTGATATCGAAGAATAATGTGTATTACAAGAAAGTAAAAAAAAAGAAAAAAATAATTCTATCAGAAAAATTCAGCATAGACTTCATCAAAAATGTTCATACAGACCTAGGTCACATAGGAATTAATCAAATGCCAAAAATGATAAGCTCATGGTACACATCAGAAATCTTGACAAATAATATAAAGAGAACCTGCGACAGTTGTGCAGTATGTTTAAGCCTCGGTTCTCCCAATTTCTACCGATTTCTTACAAATATCCCTTAAACACATAGCATCCCTCACATGTGCTATCCAAAATTGACTATTATCATCCTCCCATTGAATTTGATTTTTTAATGTCCAAATACAGACCCCTACCCACCAATCCAGATCACATCAAATATAACTTCAAAAAAACGGATTACATTAAATGCAATGAAATGTTGTCACTTAATAACTGGGACGATCTTGACACCCTGAATTGTAATGACTCCTTAATACATTTTTATAACTTGTTATGCCTATCAATTGAAAAATACACTCCGCGCTTAAGAATCAGGAATAATAAGTTTCCAATTTGGTTTAGCAGTGTTCTCATCCACCAACTCAGAGAAAAAGAAAAGTTTAGAAAGAAATGGAAAAAATACAAAAATCAATGTGACTATGACAGTTTTTCTATCTTGAGGGCCAGAGTAAAAGTATCCATACGCACATGCCTTAAAGCCTATGTAGATTCAATAGAAAATTCTCTCTCTAACAGTATAAAAAATCTTTCAACTCTCATTAATTCGAAAAGAATTTCTAATTCTCTCCCCAAAATCATGCATCTCCACGACAAATCAGCAACAAATGGAGAAGATACTTGTGAACTGTTATCTACTTACTTCTCTTCTGTTTTTACCCCACCATCCAATTCTAAAAGTGACTCTAAACTTTCATCTCCACTCTATAATTATCCACTGTCTCATATCAATATAACGTTAGATGAGGTCAAAGTGAAATTAAACACTGTTGATATCAATAAGGGTTCCGGCCCAGATGGAATTCCTCCACTATTTATTTGAAATTGTGCAGATCAGCTTGCAACACCATTACACAAAATATTCATCAAAAGTCTAAACGATGGGGTATTTCCGGATCTGTGGAAGGTTGCCCACGTAATTCCGATCCACAAATCTGGCAGTAAAAATGATGTAACTAACTACCGTCCTATCAGCCTTTTATCTTGTTTTGGCAAAATATTCGAGTCCATTGTATATAAAACCATTTTTAACCATGTAACACATATACTTAGTCCTTTCCAACATGGATTTGTAGCTAAAAGATCCACAAATACTAATTTACTCGAATATATGGACTTTCTGTGTAAATCGATGAATAATAAAACACAAGTAGATGCCGTGTACACCGACTTCAGTAAGGCCTTTGACAAAGTTAATCACTCTATCTTAATGAATAAACTCGATAAAATCGGCATTCACGGAAACTTGCTTCGTTGGTTAGAATCATATTTATCACATAGAAGTCAATTAGTTACTGTTAACGGATTTAACTCTTCCCCAATATTAGTTACGTCGGGCGTACCACAAGGATCTCACCTTGGACCCTTACTTTTCTTAATCTTTATTAACGACCTTACACAACTCCGCTGTAATTTTTCTCTATATGCCGATGACCTCAAATTATATAAAGCATTAAAATCTATGAAAGATTGTGAACTCTTACAACAAGACCTTAACACAATATCTACCTGGTGTGTTGACAATGAAATGGAACTGAATATTGCTAAGTGCAAAGTTATAAACTTCACCAAGAACACCAACAAAATTCTATATTCATATAGCATATGTGGTCACAATCTCGAAACAGTTGAATTAATAAAAGATTTAGGAATTATATTTGACAACAAACTGACATTCAATCAACACATTGAATACATTGTGAGTAAATCAAATAAATTACTAGGTTTTATTGTAAGATCAACCAAACTGTTAAAGAATTCTAATAGCCTAATAATTCTATTCAATTCCTTAATCCGAAGTGTTCTTGAGTACGGGTCAACAGTCTGGAATCCACATTATATTACACAGGTATCTAGACTCGAATCAGTCCAAAGAAAATTTACACGGATTTTGTCTTACCGATCAGGTGTCCACCATCTTCTAGACGGGTACGAACAAAGACTTACATATTTCAAATTAGAGAGTCTAGTTAAAAGACGAAACATAAATGACCTCTTAATGGTCTATAAAATTGTGAATAATCGTGTAGACAGTAACTTAGTCAACCAAATTAAGTTATACGCCAGGCTCAAATCTACAAGAACCCTTAACATATTTTGGACTGAAATTTTTACGAATAATACTGGATATTTTAATCCTATATCTAGAATGTCTCGGTCATACAACGATCTTGCTAAAATACACAGTTCCATAGATATTTTTGCAAATAATATAACATATTTCAAGAAATATCTCCACAAATTGTGCACTTAAAAAAAAAAAAAAAAAATTGTTGTATTAGTTTTCAGTAAATACTTTATAAATATTGTATACTTGTTATTATTATGTATTTCAATTTTGTATTTAAGTTTTCAAGTTATGTATAAATAACACTTGCATTGTTTTTCAAGAGTTTGCTTCTGTGAAAATGCATATGTGATTAATGCAGACACATTAATCTAGGGATACTTATATTTGTATTTTAATTTATTATATACTACCCACAAAAATGTTGTATAAATATCCTGTTTGTGTCTCAAATGAATAAATTTAAAAAAATAAAAAAAACATTTGAAGTTTTTAAGCTCTTAAAAAAATATATGTTATTTTTGAAGATAATATCTAGACATTTATCGCGCCGAAATGCAAATTATAGAAAATTCCCTCGATAGAAAATCACAAAGTATGCTCCAAAAATTATTATTAACACGTTTGTTTCAGTTATTTTACAAGTTATATGTATGAAAAAATTCACAGCGTTTCTTTAAATAAAGACAAATAAAGACAATTATCGCGAGATTTTTGCTCTTTTTTCAATAAACCGTGATTAATTAAATATTTTAACAACAGGCGCTTACGTTTTTTAATTCTGAAGATAATATTTACAGGCCATCTCTATCTAACGTGCGTGTAACCTATGTGCCTTTCAAATATTCGTCATTCGCTGTCCAGACAGCTCGCCACACAGACGTGTAGTCCTACGTTTCATGATTTGTTTAATATACACGTGCGTAAATAATAATATTATTTTGCGAAAATGGTAAGACAACAACAAAAAAGTCGTATTTCTAAGCGTAAAAATTATCTCCAAAATCGAGAACGTATGATGGAATGTGTAAGGTAAGAAGAAAAAAATTAAATTTTGATTTTATTAATATAATACATACTCGTATTATTTAATATTATGAAATATTTATTATAAAAATAAATTTTCAATTTATTTGTGTATTATAAATATAACAAAGGCGACAGTTATTGTTTTATTTTTTACAGAATGCGTACTTTGGGAAATAAATCTATTTCCAATGCTTCGGAAACTGAAATTTCCGGGCAAGTTTTTTTAAATTAAATTACGTTTTTTTTAAATGACCATTGAATGCAAAAGCTTTTATTTTCCTCATTTATTAAAATTATAGGACATAATAATAAATAATACATTTTTACGGATCAAACTGCTAACAAAAATCTGTATTCAAAAATTACCTTGTTTTTTTACAGTAACTCCACACAGGCCCTGAGGATTTTTTTCCCTCAGAGCATATGTCATCTTTGGATATGCTGTGTGGAGGGTGTTTTAATGGAAAGGAAGGAGAGGAAGTTCTGGAAAGGATAAGGTTATAGGGGTGGGTAGGAATTTGAGGGTCAGTGGGTTTGGGTGTGACGGCCTTTTGAATCCATCCCTCCCAATGCGTTGCAAGGCGATGTTCCCAAAAAGTTCTGCCTGAGAGGTCACAAGATCTCCCTCAACTAGTCTCTCCCGATCTGGCCTACCACGCAGCTGGTGGGCAGACACATCCGCCACCAAGATCCAAACCCGGGCACCCCTGCTAAGTCACCAAACGTAGCGAACAGCTTGGGGTTATCCAATAAATAGTTTCCGGGGCGGCGGTACCCTTACCCGCGTCCCAAATTGTTACGAACAAGGAAATATGTAATTATCATCATACGTATTATTTTATTACTACCTATTATTAGATGTTCGTTGGATAATAAATCTGTAATTATCATCATACGTATTATTACTACCTATTTTTAGATGTTCGTTGGATAATAAAACCAAAATGCGTTACGTAAATGTAAGTAAATAAAAGTTTCGCTTGTTTACTAAAACCGACTATATTGTTATAAGTAATTACTTTGACCTTTTTATAAATGTTTATTAATTTAGATTCCATCGGTTAACTAGTCCTAGCAAAGCTGTAGTTTGCTGATAGCTTTTAGGGCTGCCACTTCATAAATTTCTACATAAACTTCGGGAGGTACATGATGGTGAATGTAAAAAAGACAAATAACTTTTTTCTAAATTCAATTTTTTCCCCATACAAAATTATTTTTCCACAGAAGAATATTATTTTTTTCATTCAACCAACAAAACTTTTTTACCCGTAACTACCTTAGAACGTTTTGAAAAAAGTTTCGTATCTTTTTTTACGTGTACTGTCGTGCAGAATTACCTCCCGAAGTTTGTGCACTTTACCCCCGGATATAAATAAAGAGCGAAAAGGTGCATGTAGGCAAAAACAGGTTGTGCCAAACTCAGTCAGTGGTTTGATGCACATCTTCCCTTCCCACAAACCAGTGAAATAATGTCAATTTTTTGGAGTGGAGTCGTCGGAGACACCACAATAACTTGCTAAGATGCTGTTCAAGTTGGTGACGATTAATTAAACTAATTGTTTTAGGAACTAAATGATGAAATAATAAATGAAATCCAAGTCCCACAATCTGTTACAAACAAACGTGGTGCGTCAGTAATAAGATTAAAAAAATTACGACATTTACTAAAATTACGTAAAGAATAAAAGTTGTAGATAATTTTATGAGCTTTCACTTATTCTAAAATAAAATCTTTTGAAATGCACGGTTTCCGAGATATAAGCGTAAATCCAAAAATTTGAACCTTCTCCCCCCCCCCCCCCCCCCCTCCCTCCCCTAGCTCACCACCTAGACGTCATAACTTTTAGTATGTTCACACCCTAAGCACCCTGACCAAGTTTCTGAAGGAATCGCTTAGGTGCACTCTACACCTTTTGGACCATTCATTTTTTTACATGAGCTCCACACAGGAGGCCCTGAGGAACATAATTTCCCTCAGGGCCTATGTCATCTTTATGCTGACCTATGATGCTGTGTGGAGGGTTTTTTAAGGAAAGGAAGAAGAGGAGAGTTCTGGGAAGGAAAAGGGTTTAAGGGGTGGGTAGGAATCTCGGGTTCAGTATGTCCTGGTCATCCGCCTCCAAGACATGGACAAACTCTTAAGGGCTCTACAGTATATTTCCAATAATCTTGCTGATTATTCCTTTGAGTTATCCTTTATAATCATATCCCTAACCTCCTCTTGATTTGAGCATAGCGACGACAAAATTAATCGCCACTTTTTTCAGCGGATGTTAGAATAGCAGATAGTTGCTTCTTGATTAATAAGCAACCTTCTTCACCAATGTCGCCAGCTATTAAGCCATCCATGTAAAAGTTTTTTTTAAGAAGTTGACTGACCTTGTGTTTTGTGTTTTGATTTTCATTTCCTAGCTGCTCCAAAAATCTGGTGGCTAAGAATGATGATGGTCCCAGACCGTAAGTGACTGTATTCAGCTGATAATGTTGAATCTCCTCACTGGGCGAGTCTCTCCAAAGGATACATTGTAAGTCCCTATCCTCTGGCTGCACTAATATCTGCCGGTACATTTTTTCTATGTCGGCCGTTAACGCGTACTGATGCTTTCTGAAATTCAATAGATGTGCACATAAATCCTTTTGAAATATCGACCCAATCATGAGGGCATCATTTAGGGTAATTCCAGTTGAGGATTTAGCCGATCCATCGAATACGACTCTGGTCGTAGTAGTTGTACTAGATTCTTTGATCACTGCATGGTGAGGCAGATAGTAGTGTATTTGATTTTGTGACGGTGGTTCACATTGCGTGATATGACCTAAGTCTTTGTACTTCTGCATAAAATTCTTGTAATCTTTCATTAATTCTGGGTTTGAGGATAATTTTTTCTCCAAATTATACAATCTCTTCTCCGCCATAGGGAGAGTTTCGCCTAGCTGTTTCGCAGAGGGGCGTTGTGGTAAACTTACTATCAAACGGCCTCTGCCATCTCTTTTATGAGCAGCTGTGAATGCTCGCTCCTCGTGATTCCTATGTTTAATAGGACTTAGCTCCTCTAATTTCCAAAAATTTTCAATTTGCTTGTGAATTAAGTTGAGTGAAAGATTACAAATTTTTACTGGCCTTTTTTTTTAAGTGAAGATGAGTCCGGATACAAGCCATCCAAATTCAGTTCGTTGCAATATTGGTCCGGAATCTTGAGTCTTCATCCGGTCAGAGTGCAGAGTATCCCAGAAGGTGTCAGCCCCGATCAACTTGTCTATCGGGCTGGTTTCATTAAAGTTAGGATCTGCCATCTACAATCCTTGGGGAATGCCGATGTCTTTTTTCTGAAATGAGATTTGCGGCAGATTACTGGTCACCTCCGACAATACTAGGCATTCAATCCGCTTTGAATATGATGAATAATTTCAAGATATTTTCAACTCCACAATGTTTTTAATATGCTGTATTTTATTATGAATCCCGTTTAAAGGGATATCAGTTTTTTTTTAATTTTTAATTGTAATTTATAAGCGAATTCCTGGCTAATGAAATTAGATTGGGCTCCGGAGTCCAGCAATATTCTAGTTTTAATTCAATTTCCTTTATTATTTCTCACGTTAATGACCACCGTTGATAATAAAATGAAATTGTTGGATGTTTTCGATGCATGATTGTTAACAAGAGGTTTTCTTAAAGAAGTATCGCTTCCCTGATGATTATGCATTTTATCTTCATTTTGTAAATGTAACAAAGTGTTGTGTGAGCTCGTACCACATTTGCGACAATTATATTTACTTCTACAATCTTGAAATTTATGTCCTACCGACAAACATATCAGACAAGCCTTCAAACGACGTATTGTTGTCAATCTATCCTTTATTCCTAAGTTTAAAAACTTTTGGCAATTATAAATTCTATGATTTTGATTACAATTAATACATTTTAAATGTTGCGATGATAACGAAACAAAGGCTTCTTTTTTAAAATTAGAAGGAACTCCTTTGGCATGATTCTGTCGCTTGTCGTTTGGTGCTTAGAATTCTAAAACTTGCACTCGTTCGTATAGACATTTCATGAAGTCTTCATAAGTGGGAATTTTATTTTATTATTGGATAATAATTTTCTTTCAATTTAAACAATGCCTTAACATGTTTATTTATTATTACCCTGTCATTCTGAAACCTATCCGTGATCATTTCTCACGCTATGAAATAATTATCTCGAGTTATAGGTAAGGACGCAATCAGCCTTGCCGCGTCATCATACAAACAAGATTTCAAATAATAGAATTTCTGTATAACTGTTATGAAAATATATAACATTCAATAACAATTGTAATCAAGTACTGATAATTAATTTAATTATTGTCAATGGGTTTTTTTTTGACAGCCATATATCGGCGCGAATAGGTAGAATAACATTATTCTTGCCGGCGGGATTACTTACCCACAGGGCCTAGTTGGGCGCAGACCCGGTGGGAACGTCACAGTGCCTAGTTTGAAACGATGTGAGTTTCTTTTATTTAAAGTCGAGCGGAACAAATGTTCCCTTAATATTGATTGAGGCATATTATCCTGAAAATGTCGGATAATCATATAGTGGCCGATTCAAGTAATACGTGTAATCGTGATTTATAATCGCGATATTATTAAAAAAATGCGTGTCGATGTGCACACGGAAGTGGACTTCCGTATTGAGAGTAATCGAGGCTAACGGCCGGCAATCCTCGCTCGCTTTGAACCTGGTTAATGTCGGGAACAAGCTGTGACATATATTTAATCGGATGAATTCCGTATTTGAGGGAAGGACCCTTTACTTACTTTGCCGCGCGCGCCGTGGTACACGCGTTAGCGCACGGATGGATGGACACCGGTGGTGATCGGTGAGGAACTGAACGATCCTCGGCCGTGGTTTGACCGAGAGACGGGGCTGGCAGGCTGGCAGCCCGCGCTGCAGCAGACACGGACCCGTGGAGGGAGGCGTTTCCATTCCTCCGCAGAAAACTAGCTAGGTAGTTTAGGTATTTCGAAAACGGTCAATGATGGGGGTAAGTGAGTTGTATATGTAATCCTATTAATGAAATAGATGACCTTGTTATTTCGAAAGAACTTGACTTTCATTTATGTAGAGCTACTTGTGAATAAGCACTATATGCCCACCTCTGAGGACGAGTACTCAGGCCACCGCGGAGCTCAGCATACCCTGTCGTCCGACAGGGTTTGGCGCCCTTAAGTTTCCCCAGGAAACTAAGCTGACCACTGCGATGGTTTACACTGTACGAATCTCAATCTTACTCTCAATATTAATGGCATTCTCAAGCACCCTAACAGAAGTAGCAGATTGCTACATATCATAACATCCAATTCGTCGATGCTGTCAATTAATGAAATGAATGCATCCCTGAGAGTTAACCAATCTTCATTATTTCCGTTGAACTTGGGTAGTTCTAAAATTGGAAGCTTGACGCTTCTAGAATGGATGATTTTATCGGTTTCATTGAATTTTCTCCTTGGCTTTAGCCAAAACACTAAAATATGCATTTTCAAACATTTCTCGTTCGGTCCCTTTTTCGAATTCATCCTGCGATAATATTTCAATTTTATCTTGCAACGCTTCAAAGATATCTAGTAATGGTTCGATTTTGTTTATGCGTATTTTGACCTCAGAAAGTAGTAACTCAGTATTTTCTTAGTAATCTTTGAATGTTTTAAAAGAACTCGAGTTCTAGCAGTAGGTCCCAGGTCTGAGTTCTTGAATACTGACCGAGTACTGGGTGCTGTTGAGGTGCACCTAACCGGGACGCACGGATTTGACCAAGAACTCGGATCCGACGAGGATAAAACCCGCACAATTACTCGGGCACGGGACCTGCTCCCTAGAACCCGCACAAGAACTTGGACCCGGGATTTTTGAGATTATTGATTTCGAGGAATGGTTGCCTCTTATTGAACACGGAAAAGGAAATACGCGGACCGGCTCCTAGAACCCGAATACATGCAAGGAATCGCACGCGGAATCAGGCCCGTCACACCCGAGCGCGAGTTGTGCAATCTAATTATGGGGAAGTTCAACGAAATTGTTGGATTTAAATTTCTTGCCCTTTTGCTGTCAGCTCTAACTTGACCTTGTTGGTACCCACTATTTATGGTAACCATGGTAACAATAGGATGTATTCATACCTACAGTCTAGTGTATTTCTGTGCCTGCTTCAAATTATCAAAGATTCTTTAATGCGCGCAGTTTCAACAAGTGCCGATACAGGCACTGCGCTTTAGTTCGCGAACTTCGACAAGTATGTTGTTTACGGCCTTGTTATGGCCATTGAAGTACCCACAACTGTCCCACCCCGGTATAGGCAATTTATGGTTGCCCCTTCGGAGTTCTCGAAAGAATCTAATTTTTTTGAATAAACGGCTCTACATTTAATGTAACGAATCTAGACCTTCAATCTCCCCTCATACTGTGTTAGGTGGCAGTATACGGGTGCGCCTACAGGACTGTACTGTAATGGTCAATCTCTACAATTCTAAAGCCCATGGAGGTGTCAATGCAAAAGTAGTGAGCATCATGGACAGTCAAAAAAGTAGTTAGTGACATGAACAAGAAAAAAAAAATAAACAAAAGTAAACAGCAACCGTCATGAGTAATCAGCTAATGATAGAGAAAGACCACACACAATCCGGGGGGCGGCATCGGGCGCTGTACAGAAAAAAAGAGAGAAAAAAAAGGAAAATAAGAGATATGTACAGAATAGAAATGGTGTCACCTCATCCTGACTACCGGCAGTCCCCGAGATTATGAAGGAGGCTGATTGTCCAACCCCCCGACACCCACCAGCGTCGTCCTTAAGCCAGCTAGCCGGTGGTACCTAGACGAAAGTAAATGGAAGACATGAAAGAAAACCCTAGGGAGAAAAGCGTCGGGTAGCTGGAGGCGGGACGGACAGCTATCGGATACCGTTCAGCCTTCCCCCCAGCCTTTTCACGTCACGGGAGGTAGCGCGGTCGACAGGTGCTGCTTCACCAGATCGGACCGGCCATGATTCGTAGGCGGGGACACGGTCCATGATCCAACCCCTTATATGGGAAAAAGGACGGAAGGCAAATAGGTAAAGAAAAGAAAAATAACGAAGAAAAAAGAAAAAAAGAAAAACATAATGTATACAGTGAAAGAAAAACACAATTAACATTGTTGTTGCGCAGTGTGAATTCTGCTAAATCCTGCAGTGTAAAGCATAAAGAAATAAAATATATATACAAGGAAGTTCTGCTGGTGACAAAATCCAGAAATTCAATATATGTGCTATGAAGAAAAGAGGGATATGTACAGTAGTAAATAACAAAAAGGAAAGAAAAACCAAAACATACAGAAAACCAAACAACATGAAAATAATGATAATGGGTGATATGATAAAGGTAAATAAAGATAAAAGTGATAATGGGTGCATTGTCCTCATTTGCTGATGCAAGGTTTATCCTTCTGGTGTACTTTTTGTTGAATAGTAACGCATAGGCTCTCATAGCAGATTTTGACTTGTTCCGTGGAAAAGTCCTCTGTTTTTTAAAGCAGCTAGGAGGCGAGTCTTTGATAGGCTGTGCACATTGGGAATAATACCCAGGTCCAATGACGACAAGAATTTGAAAAAAATTGCGCAGGGATTCCCCTAGATAACGCATAATTGAATTTTTTGTAGGCACTTTATTCACTTTGTAACACTTTGCACCGAAAAAACGAGGTAAAACACTTCAAAGCAGCACTTTCGGAGGAAAAACACACTTTCCAAAGAAAAAATTATTTGAATGTGGATTTAATTGAGTTAATTGTTTATAAAATTGTATTAATAATTTATGAACTTAATCACGAACTTTATTGTTGAGTTTTTAAACACTTTTCCCTTTTTTTGGAAGGATTCACTTGAATAAATTAGAATTTGTTGACTTATTATCACAGCTGTCAAACGAAACACTTTTTCACTGATAACACGGTACCTGTATACATAATGGACAGAAAATGTTATTATTTGACAAGGAGGTATCATTGTTAATGATAAGAATAAAAGGAAACATTCCAAACGGGCGTTTGAGTAAATTGTGCTGTAAGAAAAAGGAACAGCACAATATTATTTCACCCATTTCGGTGGTTAACAAAAAAAAACTTGTTTCAATTGTTCCTTATCAGAACGATGTGGCTAACATTTCAGCTACGGTCGGCGTATTGTTATATGCCGGCGGAACGGGTTTTACAGAGGTTGACTCACTGCATAATTAATGTGCTACAAAGGTATAAGTTTGGGGAAATCAACAAGGCATTGAAATATTCAAGTAGTCCCTCATTTGAGTGGATTCTCACGGCAGCTTGGCTGTGGGTTTGGCAGAGATAGAAAAAAAAATTTGGGCCCAGTGTTGGCACCAAAACGCAGATGAGAAAGGCCCCACGTTGTAGCCAGTTTCGCGGTCCCAGGGGGGGGGGAGGCCACCTACCTTTTGCTCTCGGCCAGCTCAATGTCGTCGGCCGGCAGGAAACCACTCCTCACCAATGTCGTAGGTAGCTAGGGGGTAAAGGGTACACAGGTAATTTGCCAAAGCCCACCCACGTGATTCCATCAAATGAAAGAGGTAATTAGGTGGAACATATCTGTATTGTCTAAATACAACATCTAGCAAAACATAATTATTCGTCACAAATCAACAACAATGTCTAGCTAGGTATTTTCTACGAAGGGGTCTCTCAAATCCCTTTGGGATGTGGTCATATCAACCGAGTATGGCTAGGGGACACATTTAATTAAGGGGGAAATCGTGGTTCAACTCACAGCTGTTGGACTGGTGCAGGAAGCCAGGGGACAGTAATCTGGGGTTGGTGCAGGTAGCGGTGATCTCCAAGTAGAGCGGCCATGTCCGCGACCACTACCACTACCACCTACTTTTGAGATCGGCTTTAATTTGAACGCCATTAAAATCGGCGATTCCACGGGAGTTTTACGGAGTGTACCGCGTTAAGCGCGGCCTATCGGAACGACCGCCGGTTGGTTTCTGCGGGGCGGGCAGCGGGCTCCTGCCGGCGGGACTGTGTGGGGGAGGGGTGCGGTATGTCCTTTCTTGCAAGGGGGACGAGGGAATTGCACTCGCCGCGCGGCTTACGGGAATGTGGGCGAGGGGTGCGGCATGTCCTTTCTTGCAAGGGGAAATCGGGCGTTTACTCGTAGGGCGTATCGTAACAAACTGTAAAAAAAATTAAAATTCGAGTGTTCTTTAAGTATTGTATTTTTCTTGTAATCTATTTCTCTACGCAACTAGTGTTAAAACCATTCAATCTGGTATTAACTTAGATCAGCAAACATAAAAAGCTCTTTACGATAAAGTATTTTTTGTAAATGTATTAAAAAAATTAGAGTAGGTCGGTGTCAGCCCTTACTAGTACCTAGCGCATTCGACATGTGGCTTTCTAAAACAATAGTGCTATTCTGGAGGCTAACGTGACCCAAGCCGGTCGCTGTCACAGCCGCCCGCCTTGTTGGGCGCTTAAAATAATATTTGTTTATTTATTATGAATGATTTTTTTTTTAATATTTCAGTTTTAGGGCACAAATCAATATTTTTTTCTTACAATAAATTAATATAAGCCAAACAAAAAATATTCACAACAATATTTTTACAAAAAACCCGAAATAATTTCCATATCCCATAGAGTAACGCTGTGTAACAAGACGGTTTGTCGAGGGTATTTTTAGCATGGTATGGGAAAGGTTAAGAGTCCAATGAAGTCTTTTTGTAAAAGATCTATACAAGTTTGCAAATCACTGCTAGAAATAACTAAAGCAGTATCATCCGCGTTTACAAAGTACTTTACATGTCTAAAAATGAATTTAATAAAAGATACATATATAATATACAGGATTGGACCTAATATGGAACCTGGAGGAACGCCGGCAAAAAACTTCTTTTTTTTACTTAAAGATTTTAAGAGTTTTAATTTCATGCATCGGTTGTTTAAGTTATTTTCAAAAAGTTTTAGTAGTTTTCCTCTTATTCCTATAACTTCTAGTATTTTAAGTAATTTACCATGATCAAGAGTATCAAAAGGTTTCGAATAATCTATAAATAAGACTAATGTATGTTTTTTACAGTTTAATTCATTACTTATCATGTTGGAAAATTTTTGAAGCAGCAATTTGGTACTCTTTTTTTTGGAAACCGTATTGATTAGTATCTATTATAGAAAAATCTTCTTAATATTTTATTAATTTTATTTGAATATATTTTTCAAGAATTTTTTCTAGAGATGGCAAGATACTAATTGGTCTGTAGTTACCCAATACAGTGTGGTCACCTCCCTTATATATAGTCTTATAATACTACATTTTAAATCATCGGGGATTTTTGCTTGAAATAAGATTCTGTTTATAAAATGGATTATAATTGGACCTAGGATTAAAATATGTTTTTTAATATCTTTCATCCTGATATTATCAATTCCTGGGGAAGAAATCTTCATTTGTCTAACAATACTTTATATATCCGCCGCTTTTGCCCTCGGTAGGTACATGCTTTGAGGCATCGCCTCTGGTTCAAATTCAGTTGTCTTATGATTGCACCTATGTAACATATTGTAAACACTTTCAGAGAAATAATCAACAAAATCATTAATTAAAACTTCTTTTTTTCGATCTTTCATCAGATATTTAGAAGCATTTTCATCACAGTCACTTTTACATTTAGTTCCTAAAATTTTATTACACTCCTCCCATGTTTTTTTTTAATCTTGAAAATAATTTTTCAATTTATCATTAAAGTAAGAAGTTTAAATAATAATTTATTTAACACATTTCTGAAACATTTATATTCTTTCACATAATATTTGTTTGTCGGAGCATTTTTCCAAGGTTTATATAAATTATCTCTTTTTTTAATTTTACATAAAACATCGGAAGATATCCAATCGTTTTTCGCAAAAGGCCGGGTTTTGGATTTTTTACTTATCATAATTGTGCTATTATTATACAAGTCATGAAAATAATTTTGAAATTTTGAGTAAATAAAAGTATAGTAATTTTCTTCTAGAAGTGATTTCCAATCATAATTTTGAATATTGTTATCGATATGTCTCTGCAAAAGAATCGTAATATTTTCAGTTTTGTTTAAGTTTATTTGTTCTATAGAATCTAACCGAACATTTAAAGCCGTGGTGTGGTGATCTGCAATTTTATAATCACATACGCATGAGGAGATTGAACTCACACCTGTAAAAGCTCCATCGGATTGTCTTCCGCTAATCCTTACAAAAAAATGATCGATACACGAGCTGTTTATTTTCTGTTGTACTATCACTTCTCTTGTTATGTCATCTAAACATATTATTAAATAATTATTAGCAAGGATATTTTCATAAGTTATTATGACTGAATCATTTCTATTTAATAAATTTAAATTGATGTCACCAAAATATATGACACTTTCATTTGGGTCAGTATTATTTTTAAACACAGAAGATATTTCAGACAAAAATGCTTGTTTATTGAGATTTGGAGGTCGGTATATAGCTAAAAGATTTAAATTTTTATTATTTTTAAGTGTCAATTTTCCGAAAACGTTTTCAAAATATTTTGTGTCTATAAATATTTGCGAGAAGGTAAGATTATTTTTTACATTTAACAAAATACCTCCACCGGATTTTTAACTTCTGCAATAGTGATATGAATTAAATCCGGGAATTTCATAGAAACCAACATGTTCTGAACGTATTGCTGTTTCACAAAACATAAGTGTGTCAATGTGATTTATACAGTTTTTAAAATAAGCACGAAAGAGGTCCCAATACTTGCAAATTGACCTAATCTTTAGTTCTACACAAGGTAGATTATTTGTTTCACATTTTCTTGTAGTCTGCATTTGAATCCAATTATGCAAATTATTAATTTTACAATAATTTACATCTCTTTCATCATCAATATAACTAAAAGACATTTTTTATTTGAAAATATTCACCTGAAATCCTACCATCAGTTTGCTTAGAATGTAATAGGAGCAAAAATAAAAATAAACAATTATTTTGATGAGAAGGTAACAAATCACAATGATTTCAATATAAAGTGAATTTGTTTTAGTTATGAAGTTTGATATATACCTTAAAAGCCTTACATTCATTTGCTGCCAACAACAGTATAGTGAGAGTTTACATATCACATATACATATAAATTAAATTGATTATCTTCATTAATTTTAATTATCAAAGTACTAAAATATAACAAAAATATATTGTTGCATTTTTTTTATATATGATAAAATTAATATTCAATATTTTGTTCAGCAATTGCGAGCATTTTTTTTTTATATACCTTACAGTTGGTTTTGTCATTTGCTCTATGATTAACTGGAAATGTCAATTTATATTTTTCATTTTGAATACAACAGTTTTTGAAATTTGGTTGTTTGTCCTTGTTCCCGCAATCGCTGTGTGTGTGATCGAGACCGCAGTAACTGCAAATAGGCTTTTCGTTCTTCCCTCTCTGCAGACATCTTGCAGTACCATTTCCTAAGCGTAAACAGTGGTAACATTGCATAACTGGATTTGCGTCTTCAAAAAAGATTCTTAGGTATCCGATTTTAATTTTATCTTTGTTTAAGAGTTTTCTCCGGGTTTCACTATCTACTTCGACCACATAGTTAGATGTATCATTGAATTTATTTTTAATTATTTTCTTAATTTTGAGGTTTATGTTCATTATTTTCCGACATAATTTTAATTTCTTCATTTTGTTCGATGATGTCACAAGTGAAAGCTTCTTTATCATAATCATAAAATATTCCCTTGAAGAGTAAAGTAGGTTTCTTTTTTCATAATTTTTTAGTATCGATAACATTTATTACTTTTGAGATCTCCATTTGTAATTTCTCCGCGTCCTCTTTTTTTAAACACTCAATGCTGATTCTGTTTGGGGATATTTTTTTGATGCCTTCAAAACATATTCCCTGTTTACTAATTTTAAAATGTTTTTGTATTTTTTTTAGTATTGAGTCAGAAGTGTCACTGCTTGTTTTAGGACTAATCATTAGACAATATTTATTTTTTATATTTTTTTGTTTATTTTGAGGGTAATCGTATGTTTTATCTCAATTAGCGATTTCTGTTTTATTTTTATCTTCTGACATTTCAATTGCCAGGTGACCTAATAACGATAGTATATTTGTGGCTTTATTCGTCACAATAATTTGTGGTTTTTACTGAATTTTTTGCTGGGATCTTGCATTGCAAGTAGTTCACTAACTACCTCCTTTGCTTCTTCCATAAATTTGTGAAGATTTGCCATATTTATTTTTTCGCAAAACTTACTCCACTTTACACTTTTAAATCAGTAGTACTGCATAGTACTGCACAAATATTATTATCACCAGTTTGACAGATTCAGAATGTTCAAATATTTATTTTTTTAATTATCTTTTGTAGAAGATATTTTTAATGCCAATCAATAGTGCGCACTTTGTTTCATTTAAATATCAGCTTCACTGTTTGTTTTCGCCAAATCTATCTACTTTTCGGAGCACTTGCATTGGGAGCAGAAAAATTTGCAGTCTGTCACTTGTCACCTTAATTTGTACCTTTTTGTTGTTGTATATAAAATCACTCCTTTCATCCTCGCCTCATCTTCACATGTATACACCTTTTTCGAATTTGATCACTTCGAAGAAGATACACTTCCCTACGTTTCGGTTTGTATTTTTCGATTACGCGTGCCCAGAAATGCTCTCCACTCCTCGTACCCCACTCAATAAGCCATCATCGGGCTTGCTCATCTCGTCACTGTGTTTTGTATCGATTTAATAACTATGTATTTTAGCTTTTGGTGGGCCGCGGAATTCTAGGAAGAATTTTGGTGTGTCGTAGGTGAGAAAAGGTTGCGGAGCACTGAGCTAGAGGATGCAAAATTTGTTCAGAGGTTCAACCATATCAACCAAAGAGCGAATTGACTCCGTGGCCTATAACTGATGAAATTTTTAGAAGGGTGCATATGGATTATGTATTATGCAAATAAGTATTTTTTTGTGATTATTGACTCAACCTCAAAATGGTTGGACTGTGTGGAGGTAAATTCGCCAAATTCGTATAACACTATTAAAATATTAAAGAGTTTATTTAGTTATTTCGGGAGTGTACAGACATTAGTGTCAGCAGATAATGGAGCCGCTTTTATGTCAGCGGACTTCAAAGAGTTTTGTGAGATGTATAACATCAAACATTTGACTTTTTTTTTACATGCCATATGAGCCAGTGGGACTATGGCATCCCCAATTGGGGTATGTTGTAAGGCTAAATGTAGTGGGGAGGGGAAGGAGACAGGGAAGAGGAAGGAGGGGAAGTACCTAGCTATTCAGATCTGGTCACCAAACACGGCTAAAGCCATTTCAAGCAACGTTTCAATTCTGAATGGTGGTCTTACACTAGGGCGATACTGAGAATATCTTCCACTCTGACTACGCCAATAAATCATCCACAATCGAACGGTTTAGCTGAAAACGCAGTGAAAACTTGTAAAAATTTTAAAAAAATGATGATAGGAAATAAGTTTCAATCCGGTTATTAGAAAAAAATTAGAAAGTTTTATAGTTGATTGCACCACACTCTACGACTGGTTTAGAATCTGCAGTCGTAATGTTTGGAAGGAAATTAAGATCAAATTTAAACAATTTTGAACCGAGAGGGGGGAGAGATAAGGACAATGGAATCAATAAAGTAACTAAAAGTAAAATGTGTAAATGTCAGGAAAATCCGAAATATTATTATAAGAGAAATAATAAACAATCCAAGGGTTTTTCAATTAATCAAAATGTAATGGTAAGGGATTTTAGGGATCAAAATAAGGATAAATGGGTACCAGGGAAAGTACACAAACAATTAGGTATAGTTTGGCAATTAAGTGTAGAAATTAAGTAAATTGGAACTAAACGTTTTCATTACTATGGCAGCACCCAATTACTCGCTTTCCTATGGCTGTCATGTTATTGCATTGTGATATTCTGTCTTTTATCGTTCTATTTTATTTTATCCTTATATAACTCTCCTGGTCATCGGCAAGACAGTTGTAATGTTCTCTCTTCCTTACTCGTATATTTGTCTGTATTTTATTTACTCTTGGGCACTTGGCACCAGTCGTAAATTTTTCGTTTTCTCTTGGCTCTGATCGATATTTAAATTCTTAAGGCTTTGCATATGTGTGGTAGGGATGGAAAATTCCTCCCCTACGTCACACAAGCCTTTATGAAAATTGGACCCTTATTTCCTCTGATAACTACAGAAAGCTACTTAAAGCTCCCTTGTACTACATACCTTTAGAGATATATGTACTTAACTAATAAATACGTTATTTACGACTTTGAACGTAAATATTTTCGTATTTAGGTTGTAATTAAACTCCATCAAACGTTGTGTAATTTTTTGATTTATGATATAGGACTTTAATTACTTTCATTTTTGTGGTAACCCTTTTGATTCTAAACGGAGCGTTGAATTTCAAACTGTATTGGTCTCTCTCTTGCAAATCTAACCTTAAGTAATTTCTCTAAATGAGCTAACTTCCCTTTGACGTTTATTATGATTCCCTACACCCTAATGAATTCATGAATAAACAATACTAATCGAAACTACACATGACTAATTGAACAGATAATTAAATATAACTCAAATGGTTAAATGTTAGTAAATTTGATTATGATTGTATCTTGTATCTGCTGGGCGCCCCTCCATTTTGATTCAGCTTCTATAAGGTACATATAAAGATGGGTTTAGTAGGTTAATGTAATTAGTTAATTGCATATTTGACGAACTCAGAATAACCCTTTTCTGGCAAAATTTGGCTCCTGCCTCCATCAAGTAAGCAAGGTGATCAGGTGTCAACCCAAAATTCGCACAGTCTTTTGGCACGGTTCGATTGATTGATACCTAAGTTATCGCGTCCCAACCGAACCTTCCTTTCGCCATCATGCACTGCCTTCAGGTCTTCCCCCGAGCCCAGATACCCCCAAATTCCTACTCCTCCAAAGTTTACTATTTACTTAGGGCGAACCGGTTTCGTCCTATATGCAATCATATACTCACGGGTTTGTGTGGAGTTACGGGTCGTGAATCCTCCCTCCACGTTCAAGAAATGAGACGAGAGTGACCCGACAGGTCTAAAGCACTAATTGTAAGTGATTTCGTTTCATTCAATGAACAGTACATAAAAAGATATATATGTAAACATACGTTTTGGGAAGGTTTATAACTTGCAATACGAAACTACTTGCATCGCATTCCAAGCTCGGATCTCGCCCATCAAATTCTGCGAAATTCTCAGATTGATACCGAATACATACGTAAGAATAGTGGGAAATATAAATACATACTAGTAAATTAAGATCTTATTTGGCGATGTGTTCTGGAGATTCGCCAAAACTCCAAGCTTTTGTTTGGTTTTGTTGACGGTTTTGTTTGAGAGATCCGTCATCTCTGTGGTTTGGTTTTGTTATAGAGGCGACCACTGCCTTCTATTGGTTGAACTGTATTTTTTTTTCTTTCCCTCCCCTCCAATGTTCAACTTTTGATAAATTCTTACTATCCCGTGATTCTCAATTGATTCATGTAAATCCTCATTACCCCTTATTAAGCTATCCCGTGATTTACCAACTGTTTCATGTAAATTTTCAATACACCTTTTTATTTGATTTGCTATAATAAATCTGTTTATTTTCAATTGTTTAGGTCTGTAGATACCTCTTTACGTTCAAATTAAAGATAGTGTTTAATTTTTTTTTTTTGTTTCTAATAATTGCGCAATATAATAATTTTATCCGGTTCCTAGAAGTTAATACCTAAGTACGATATCCACTAATCAAGGTCATTTTTTTTCTCCTTTTTACCGTATTCGAACTAGTGCCCCAGTGACCGACTTATTTTGTAAACAATTTGAGTTGTAAACATTCCCGACGGCCTCGTGACCTAGATTCAAAGCGTATGATGTGTTTACTTTAGACATTCCCGACGACGTGTGAGATGGCCCTAATTTTTTTTTCTTTGTTTGATAATGATGTACTTAGCGCAATTGTCTAGTCTGAAACCCGATTACGTATACATATTTATTCATTTATATATACTTTGTCTCAATAAATAATTTATAATATTGGTATGTATAATTATATTATGATTGAAATAATTTCTAATATCATAACTTATTTCAAATGCTTTGGATTTTCTGAAGTTATATTAATACATATATAAAATTAAATATAAAATATTGATTTGTAAATTTATCACACATAACTACTTTTAATAGCTATTGATGAATTCAGAGGTAGGAATCGATACCTTTTTTTTCCTCTTTTTATATAAGTGTTTTCTTTTTGATTAAAATTTTTCTTGGGAACAATAAATTTACATATATACATATATATATATATATATAAAATATACCTATTATGTTTATAATATTTTAATATAGTTACATATCACATATTAAGCGAGTAATATTTTTTTATAATAATTAATTCAAATACCAACGTTTGCTGAATTCCGCTTTCTCCTTGGAATCTGTAAAATTTTATAACGGGAAAAGCTTACCCCTACCAGGTTTTTCCGACCGGGAAATACACGGTAAAACCTTGCTGCAATTTTCCTAAATTAATTTTTATTTTCCTAATTTTAAATAAAAAAAATTTTGACTTCAAATTTTTTTTTTTTTCGTTTAATCTAATAAATTTAAATGATGTATAAACTCTATCGTTCTAAACTGTATTTTATTTCAAAACTCGTTGGTTAAATAACACTTTAAATGATAGTTACTTCACGATTAAATTCGAGATGGTAAATTGTTGTTAAATTAAATCTTTATCCCTCCGAACTCTTATGTATTAATAAACTATTATTTTGTTTTATTATTATTATTTAAGATAATTAATTTAAATATTTATTATTTGTTAGAACACTTTCCATTTAGGTTGGATACACGTATTTAATTATAACTTCTTCACACTTAATTATCACATCACTTCAGTTATTTATTTCACTGATATTAGACGCAAAATTTCTAAGTTTAAAAATACGATATTTAGTGATTATAAAATCCGAATTTTCCACTAATACAAATTGTATTTATCACGAGCACTTTTATTTTTCACAAGTAATTAATGCGTTGACTTTATTTTTATTTTCACTGACTCTAACTGCAAAGTATTTTCTTTGTTGATCACTGGCTAGAATGTGAAAATTTTCCTAAGTATCATAATAATTATCACTTAGAATTTTTCAACTTTAAATTAACAAACGTTTTGTCACGTCTCGCGAACTTTCAACTCTTTCGACCACGACCGTAGACTGTCTCCAACTGGCATTTGTCTCGTCTTTTATACCCCTCTCAGGTCCAAAAGAGCGTATCTGAATTTCCTGTAATAAACCAATCTAATTTCTATCAACTCGTAATTTCTTGAAACCTCCTCATTATTGTCGAATGCGGTCGATTAATCCCTTCCGCGTTTGATCCTTTAATTTCTGTCTCGTACTTCCATACTTACAAGATCCGGATTTAGTAAGATCCATGTTTAATCGCCCAACTTCCTTTGTCCTGGTGTTCATAAAAAATTAGCTTGAATTTAATAATTTTAAAGTTCTATTTTCATCTATTTCGTAACATGTTCATGCGTACGGCATCTACCATATGTTCCAAATCTGTCCCCAAATTCGCCTATCAGAGATATCTTCATGTCGAAGTCTTTCTCGCAAATTATTCATTTTTATTTTATTATTTTTCCTCGAGTTTTTCTGTATTCTATATGAACCTTTCCATTTAAAACCGAATTTTCTCTATTTACGTCGTATATTTGAATTTTCCATTTTTTCTCGAATTTTCTTTTATTCACGACACTCTTTCCATGAATTTCCTTATTTATTCTTACGCTATTGTTCATATCTCTATAGATTTTTATATTTCAAGCCGTATTTATTTTATTCACTGTTAATCTAAGATTTCCTTTGTTTTTCTCTGTCGTATCTTCTCTCCCCTCGCTTCCCTGTACTCCCCTGATATAACCATATCGTTTTTTGATGTTTGCTGCCTTTTGGAAAATTTCATTTTCTATTTGTTATTAATTAATATATCACTTTTAACATTTTTTATAGGAGATACCCCCACTTCGGCCCTTCAATTCCTGTCATTTTTATTGCTTCATAGAGATCGTCCCACAATTTTCGTCCCGTTCTTACCCAAAATCCCATAAACCATATGCTTTGACAGTTGTATACGTTAATTTCTGTACCCACCTGGCAATAAATCCTTTTTTATTTCAGTGTCGTTAACTTTTATGTGAATTCTATAATCTAAATATTTCGTAAGACCCATGATAATTTTTATAGCTCTTTTAACGACTAATTGCCCTTATCTAAACAATTTTCATGTTCGAATATTCCTTGTTTATCACAACAAAATACATCTGAGATCGACAACCATTGTAATGTCTCCTTTTTCCCTACAATCGCGTACTATGTTACACTATAATCTCCATTTTAAGTACGTAAAATGACTCCTTTTCCTGAGTTTTTCTATCGCAATGTTTTCAGCATTTTCCACTCCCCTCTGTACTGTACTCTATTTTCCTCTCTAACACTTGTTACTGCACTAAACCTCTGAAATGTACCCTCGTACTCTCTTTAAAACTCTCATTTTTTTTTGACGTTTTCTCCCTAAATCTTTCATCGTAATATCCTCGCTCCGTCTAGAATTGATAACAATAATTTTCCATTGTTTTTTCAACATTTCCATTCCCTTTAGCACGTTTTCCCTCGAATCGATCATCTCCGGTCGTCACAAACAATCGTATGATAGATGGAAATCTCCCGCAGACGTGCCTCTCGATCCCTGCGTTTTCTACTCAATATATTATTGCTAAAATTTTTCCATCGTTATCCAAGTGTTTTTTTTGCACCTAATATGCTTTAATGCATTCGATAACTAAGGTTAACGATCTCTGAAATTTACTTGTTATCCATAACATTTCTCGGGTTCATCGTACTTACGTCCCTGAATCGACTATTTTTTCCCATGGAGTTTATTCACCTCTCGGTCCGATGAAAACGAAAGGATAATTAATTACATTCTTAATTGCCGAGTCCAAAGGTCGATCCTTTGTTCTAAAAATGGGCTCGGCCCTCTTCTTGTTGATAGGCTGACTTGGTTTTTAATCGCTTTTGCTGCAATCCAATTGGCTGTCAAGATATCACGGCCTAAAATATATTGGGAAGTCCCTGCCTCTGATTATTTGTTGATACCATCTGTGATTTTTAATCAATACTCGTCTCACTTTGTCTAATTATAGATCCCTACCGTAAATATGAATTCACTTTACTCTAATCCGATAGATGTCGTAGATGTGTCTGTTATATAAGTAATTGATATTTTCTTTTTAAATTAGAGTGGGAAGCTACGATATTTTCTTATTTTCACTGTTGATCAATGCAATTCATCACAGTTATTGCATGTTACGTTTGATTTATTGTCTTAAATCTGAGTAGAAGATCGCTGATTTGATAATATATTTTTTTAATTGTTTGCCTGAATTTAATTAAAATGAATAAACCATTACATAATGATGCAAGAGGGGTTATATTCTGTGTTTTTTAACACTGCCTAGCCGAATATCACGCGAAGAAGCTTCTGTCTAATTTAGAAGATGTTTACAAACGAACTGCACAAATGACTGATACGTAGTATAGTTTGTTTAATAAATTTCATTAGTATTACAAGTTTTTTGAAAATTTTAGAGCAACTATAACCATGACAGTTGAGGTTATGTTTAAAAAATCGAATTTGACAGTCCCATTTGACAGTTCATGTGAAGCCACAAGAAAAAAGGAATAACTCAATTTAATTAAAATAATTCAAGTTTTTTCAACTCATGGAAAAGCAACTATTTTCTTAATTTTCTATTTCTTTCTTAAGGAATATTATCTACTGTGTTTTTTTTAAATACCTTCTATAATAATATTTTTTATGATGTTTTTCACACACAGGTAAATAAATCTCAATCAACGGTAAAGCGAATCAACAAGGAAGGGGAAAAAGCAGATGGAAAATTTGAAATACCGGAAAAACGGAAAATGGGGCGCCCTAAAAAAGAGTTGGATGATTTTGATATTTGTGCCATTTGTCAAAAAATTCATTTTTTTACATAGTACGTATAGAAGTCCCAACTTTAAGAACTTTACTAACCGTACTCAAAGAAGACATTGGATTTGATGGTAGCCGGGAATATTTACGAAAAAAATTGCATTTCATCGGCTTTGTTTATAAACTTTGACACTTTATTTTGAATTTTATCTTTATAACTTTGTAATGTTGCATGATAAAAGTATAATGCACTTAATTTTATAACCTTAAATTGTTTGAATAAAATTTCTGAGGAATATGAGTACGTTTTTTTTAAAATTGTTTTAATTATTAGTTTTTGTGATTTGTAAATTGTTTGTGTTTGATTTAATATTATGTATCGCCCCATCCTATAATGCCGCATTAACATTATTATTATTACCTTATAACGAAATAAACGCCTACTCAAAATTTGTTTTGTTTTATTTTAGTTATATCAAATTACAATTTTACTTCTATTAAATTATAGTTTTTTGTGCAAAATTTTCGAAAATTTTCGAAAGTTATGAAATATGCATTTTGACCGAAGTGTTTTTTTAAACATATATTCATTGTCTTATGAACCATCTTGGTGTTTTCATTTAAAACCTAAAAATGATCGCAGCGCCATAATTTATTTTCTACACTTAATTGCCAAACTGTAAAAAACTTTATTTAATTGAGGTAAATTTGAATGGTAAAATTATGTACTGGAAAAGACATTTGATCAGTTTTCAAAGCTATGTGTAGCTAGGGAAAATGACCATAATAATTCCGTTGCGTCTGAGACAAAGAGACTGTCGTATGATGCCTACGATGTGTCCAGCCTTGTGCCGGATGAAAATCTAATGGGTACTTCTCCTTTTACTTCCAGCTCCAGTGAACCGGTGGCTTCCACGTCGGAAAACTGGAAAGACTGATTACGACCACGGATACATAGATGAGTCAATGGAGACAGGACTCAGCTCTCGACTCAATATGATAATATTGTAAATAATAGATTGTATGTATCTTTATATATAAAAATCAATTGCTGTTCGTTTATTTGTCTCGCTAAAACTCGAAAACGGCTGGGCCAATTTAACTGATTTTGGTTTTGAAATGTTTGGCGTAGTCGATAACGAAATTGAAAATTTGCGAGGAAGATAGTTAAAACAACAATTTCATTTTCTCATATAAACTGTTCTACCTACTTTCCTCGAGTCCACTCGAATTGAAACACGTATTAAATTAAGGGTTTTGAATCGACAACATAGGATCCGCGGGAGGGGTGAGGCGAATATGGGAGGGTGGAGGGGAACTCGGGAGGGGGGTTTGCGGGACGTGGGAAGGGGGGAGTAGAGTGAGGAGAGGGAAGGTGGAGGAGGAGGAGTGGGAATGCGAGAGGGAAAGGGGACGCGGGAGAGGAAGGGGAGGAGGAAGGTGAATGGGACGAATGTGAAAGGACGCGCAGGGAGAAACAATTTATTTATTAAATGGCATAGCAACGCATGCCGGGTACAAGCTAGTTGTAAATATTATTTCATCATTATGTTCTATAACTGTCTTCAGATTTAAGTGTGGAGGGATGTGGTGAACGTATGTCTCGCAGTATGAAAGAGAAATGCGTGCATGAATGAGACAGCATGAGGAACATATAAAAGAGTGTGATTGCAGTCCATTGTCCTTTTTGGCTTTAGACTTCCTACGAAGCACCACTGTACTGAGATCACAATCAAGAGGAATCTGGATCCATACAACGGAGTCCAGAAGAAATGTTGATAACCGGCCACGGTCATTACACATACATCCCGACCAAAATTAATATTACTAAAAATAGTGGAATCGCAATATTCGTTCACACCAAATTCGGTACTGTCACGATTTTAGAACACCCCATATTACTGACTAACTGTATTCAAGTGGAAATCTCAATAAATATATATACCACATTATTGCCATTTACAGAACACACGAATCAAATATTTCTTATTTTATAAATCAACTGAAAAATATTTACTAGCGCTTAAAAAAAACCTGTTTTATTGTTGGCGATTTTAACATTAACATCAACGAAAAGTCCGAAAATGTTTTCAAAAATCAGTACCTAAATTATATGACTGAATTAGATTTTAAATCATGCATAAACAAAAATACTCGAGAAATCCACGGACAAAAATCGTCTTGTTTAGATCATATTTGGTGTTCGCGCATTTTTATATGGGATTGATTGGGTATTGCATTCGCAGATTTGGTGGGTAGATATGTCAAAATCCTGAATTTATCCCCCCTACCTAATCTTTCCTTCCAAAATGTCACCATAAAAGTTGTTGCAAGAAAGTACTCAACTTTGGAGAGGTGACAGTGTGCTTTGCTTGTCAGTGCAAATTACATCTCAGACAGGGCGCATGTATCGTAACCTCTTGTTATAAGAATATTGTGAATTTTAAATTAAACAGTTGAAAGTGTACACCACAAACTGGAGATCAGCGAGGCCCCATCTGCAACGGTGAGTCCTATTTTCCTTATTCCAGTCTGGGCTTATCTAATTTTCCAAAAACCCAGATCTGAACTATCGACTGACTATCCATCAGGTTTGCGAGTGTATGCTATTTAGTCGTCCCATATAGCTTAGCGTTCACGTAGTTTCGGGACTGGTCCTTCGAGAGCTGCATAGGCCTTGCTCTGTAGTGGAGTCGCAGTTTCGCTAACATAAAATTACAAAACCTTTTTAAAATTAAAACAATGGTTTGGCAAACGAATATTACTGACCACCATACTTGCCTATTAATATATGATAACGATATGAAATCAGAAATAAATGTTCCAAATGAGACTAAAAAAACCACAAATATTGCCATGTTAGACGAAAAATTGAAAACAGAAACTTGGTATACAATATAACAATCTAACGATGTTGAAAAACGTTCAAATATGTTAAAAAAACTTATGGATCATATTGAAATCTCCACAATAGAGGTCTCATTATACATGAATTCAAAATTCAGAAGTATAAAACCTTGGATCACTGTGGCCATTGTCGTATGATGTACCTAGACAGGCCTTATAAAAATCATCATGGCTCCTAAAACTCACGAAACCAGAATAAAATTGGCTCACGGCCCATTTATGAAAAAGTATATGCATCGTATTGTAGCGTTTAGATCGCACAGTTCTTAAGTGTTGTATCTTTTATCGAACTGTATGGTCTACACTGAAACTAATTTGCATTGCCAGCCGTCCAGACGGGGGTAAATTTTTTCAAACACAAAAATATACCACTACCGAATATTTTACAAGGTACACGCCGCGGACTTTATTTTTGTAAACGTAGTCAGCTATCAGAATACAGAAGAAAATATATGTGTTACAGATCGCATTTACACACCGCATTCATATAAGTGAATAAAATGATAATTTGTCAAGCAATATTTCTGACGTCATTCGCGCTTCGGTTAGTTCACTAATACATTGACATACACGGACAAAACAAAACATAACGGATTCTCGTTTCCTGTGACGGCACGCGGCTCGTGTGTTGGTCATTAGTCATTATAAAATGCCTAAATGTATCATTAATAGTTGCCACAATTCGCAAAACAGCAAAAGGAAAAATGATGGCTTATCATTCCATCGGTAAGTTTATACAAATATAATTTATTTTAATAAAATTATCGTGTTGACGCGACGTCACTTCTTGATCGCGTGATAGGTTATCGATGTATTCAGCTCAGTTCACAATACTGACACACGTGTTGGTATGGGCCACGGCCTGCCTTCGTGTTACTTCTGAGCAAGTGTGCGTTTTTTTCGGCTGACTTTGGCTGATTCGCTAAACAGGGTTGTATTATGTCGATATTGCCCAGTTGGAATCGTTTAGATCATTTTAGATCATTTTTGAAATCAATAATTATGAATGAAAATATTAAAATTACATATTAGTACGATAATCACAATCAGAATAATAATCTTAAAATCTTCTAAACGTGTTTAACGGTATTCATAGTTTGCGAAAACCCCCATTGTGATTACTATTGCTATAGCGGACATGCTGTATATGAAAAGGCAAGTTCAAGTAGGTTTACAATATTTTTAATGCAATAAGTTAGGTATAGGGATAAATATTTTCTGTATACATCCTGATAATTGTTCATGAAATGACTTATTTTTTCTTAGGTTTCCCAAAAAAACGGAAAAATTGGAGAAATGGATAAAAGCAATTCGAATTCAACAGTGTGATAGCAAGTGGATACCGTCAGCAGGAAACCGTGTGTGTTCCAATCATTTCCATCCTAAACAAATACACATTACTACAAGCGGCCTTCGACGATTAGATTGCAAAGCTTTGCCTGTTTATCCGGTAATTATTTTGTTTGTTTTTTATGTGAAAACTTAAGCAAATTTATCGAGGGTTGGTCAAGTGTTGATTGATAATGTTGTTTTCAGGCTGATTTCGGGCGATCGTTATCCGCCACGGCCACAGAGCATGCGAAGAGAACTACTGTAATTGTTTCTCCTCCAACAATAGTGGTTCACGATCCTGTTGAAACTTCCACCGTAATCGACGACCCGGCTCCAATACCAGAATTGCAAGAACCGATGTGCGTAAGTGATTCTTTTTCTCATTTTTCTTGTGTACCTTTCATTCAAGCTCATAGATCAGATTTAAAACAAGCAAAAGAAGAATCCGATAATGTCAACGAATCAATTATTTCTATACCACCATTAATTGAAACACTAAGAGAAAAACAACTCGCATATAAGTTGGAAGAATTGCAAGAACCGATGTGCGTAAGTGATTCTTTTTCTCATTTTTCTTGTGTACCTTTCATTCAAGCTCATAGATCAGATTTAAAACAAGCAAAAGGAGAATCCGATAATGTCAACGAATCAATTATTTCTATACCACCATTAATTGAAACACTAAGAGAAAAACAACTCGCATATAAGTTGGAAAGAAAGTGTGTTTTATTAAAAAAAGCAATGTAAAATAAAATTATTGCAGCGACAAAACGCAAGATTAAAAAAAAAGTATCATCATTTAAAAACATTGTCTTGGAAAAAAGGGTTAGTCCTTCTAAAGAAATAATATCACAAATATCACCAAATACTGAAACTGCTGAAGTATTTCAGAGCTTATACCTAAAAAACGTTAAAAATAAAATCAAACCATTTAAACAATACCCTCCTGCACTCCGTAAGCTGGCATTAACACTTAATTTTTATTCCCCTGCTGCGTACAAATACACGCGAAAAGTGTTTGATTCATGTCTTCCCCATCCTCGGACACTTTCTAAATGGTACGGAAATTTCAACGGTAATCCCGGTTTTACAGCTGAAGCATTTAGTGCACTTAAAAAAAAAAACAGATAATACAGATTTAAAATTAATATGTAATTTAACGGTTGATGAAATGGCTATCAGGCACCAAAAAATATGGGACGGTAAAAAGTATCAAGGTTTTCTAGACATGGGAATGGGAGTAAACGATAAAGAGAAAGTCTTGGCTAAGGAGGCATATGTCCTGCTGTTAGTGTGCATTAATCAAAATTGGCAACTTCCTCTAGGTTATTTTCTTATAAATGGATTAGTTGCAAAGCAAAGAGCACGCATAATTAGACTATGTTTGCAAAAATGTCACGAGGTAGGAATCGAAACCGTTTCCGCGACTTTTGATGGGTGTAGAGCCAATATTTTGACAATGAAAGTGCTTGGTTGTAAAATTGATGATACCAAAAATTTTAAAACTACCTTCCCCCACCCATCTACTGGAAAAGAGGTTGCTATATTTTTAGATGCTTGCCATATGATAAAGTTAGTCAGAAATACATTTGAAAAAAAATAAATAATTATCGACAAAGAGGGCAAGGAGGCGCGATGGGAATTTTTCGTAAAACTTAATAGGACCCAAGAGGAGCAAGGCCTTCATTTCGCCACTAAAATAACTTACCAACACATTTTTTTCAGAAGTCAAATAATGAAAGTCAAACTGGCAACTCAATTACTAAGCCGAAGTGTTGCCAAAGCAATAGAATTTTGTAGAGAAGATTTAAAAATGCCGTCTTATAAAGATTCAGCCACATGCAAATTTGTTAAAATCTTTAATGACCTCTTCGACGTTTTAAACTCACGAAATCTTAAAAAAATTGGATTCCAGCAACCTTTGTCTCCCTTAAATAAAGAAACTGTATTTAATTTTTTAGATGAAGCCACTGATTATCTTAACACTTTAAAAATCATTGTAGTAACTAAAAGGATGAATAAACAAAGCAAAACATTTGAAATGACAAAAACCGAAAAACTCCTCATAAACAGTTTAAACAAAACCGGCTTCTTAGGATTTGTGGTATGCATACAAAGTCTGAAACATTTATATAAAAATTTAATTGAGGAACATTATTTAAAATTTTTACCTTCTTACAAATTAAGCCAAGATCATATAGAGTTATTTTTCGGCAATATAAGATCACATGGAGGCCACAACAATAACCCGAATGCTCGACAGTTTAAAAGCATTTATAAAAAACTCCTCGGCCATCTTGAGCTAACATCAGCATTTAGCGGTAATTGCATTCCCCTTGAAAATATAACACTACTAAACTGTTCAAGTAGTACACCCATTCAAAATATAAATGTAACAACAACCGGTATGTCTTCCGATGAAGAATTTATTGAAAACTTAGATGTGATAGATTTTATTGATTTAGACGAAACCGTTTTGAGATTACCTGGCAATAGTCGCCAAATAGTAGGTTATATTTCGGGATTTGTGGCGAGAGGATTAACAAAAAAATAAAATGTAAAGAATGCATCGATAGTCTCACTGCCAAAACCAAGATGTGGTTTCACAAATTTATAATAGTCCGAGACAAAGGAGGGTTATGCTATCCATCTTTGGATGTGTTTGAAACCTGCCTTAAATGTGAATCGGTAATTAGGAAACTTCTAAATGAAAACGATGGAAAAACTATAATGCCTAAATATACAAGTTCTTATATAGCAACCAAAATTTTACAAAATTTTTTAGAGTCAAACATTTTTGATTCCCTCAATATTCATTCAATGGACCAACCTGCTACACATAATCATAGATTACATTTAATACGAGCAATAATTGAAAGATATGTCAATATTAGACTTCATTATATAGCCAAAATGAGCAACATTGCCAACAAGCTTGCTAGCAAAAGGCAAGTGTTCAATAAGACTATACTTTTTCAAGGCGGGTAATTAAAATTTACGTTAAAGGTGATATTCCAAAGAATTAGAAATCTACTCTTTCACAGTATAAACAACACGGGACAACCGAAAAACAACACAAACACCATAAAAATACACGAATGTTTAAATAACAACATCTGCAATTGCCCTTCTCTAGAAAAAACAGAACAAATAAAGTATCTAGGAATCGTAATTGACCATAACCTAAAATGGACGCATCATATCAAACAAATCACAAATAAACTCCCCAAAACAATACACATTTTCCTAAACATAAGGAACATACATATCCTCCCATAAACACGAACTCCTAGAGCTCAACTTATGGAGTAGTAGAATAAAACATGAATTATTTTGTAATCTTGCATATATTATAATTGTAATGTATAAACAAAAATCTTGAAATAAATAAATAAAATTAAAAAAAAAATATATATATATAAAATAAAACAAATGAAAATAATATACTTTGCACTTTGTCAATCACGTCCATGTGCGTATATATATTATTTTTCCACTTTAAGTCTGGTTTGTTTTTCAATTTTTTTTGTTTTTTTTTTGTTTTATAAATATTTTTTTTATTTAAATAGCCATAAAACTGGCACACATTTTACTACTGTTTTGTGAGTACTATCACTTTACTTTTATCTTACTTTCACCTGTTTTTTTTTCTTAATGTACATATTATTTCTCGATCCTACATCTAGTGCTTTTCAGTTTTCATCATTATTATTATATATTTATTTTTTCTACTTTCATTGTTTTTTATCTTATCTTATCTGTATCTTTTATGTATCACACAGTATTAGACAGTATATATAGACTATGTTTAGATTGTTTATCTAGTTCCTATCTCTGTAATATTAGGCAAAAAATTTAATAATTATTGACTTTTTATTTATTATTTGGGCAAGATGTGAACTTTTGTTATTGGGTTGTAACCTAATTATTATAATTTATTGTTTTGTTTAATGCATGTAACGTTATAAACCTGTAAATGTTCCTAGTAAAATAAAAAAATATATAATAAATAAAACTCTACTAAACTACATTTTCGACCAAAAAAACAAATTTCAACAATCTCAAAATATCACTAACAGACCAGTAAGACAATCGTACGAAAATAAAATAAAAACTCCGACAGTAAATACAAGCTTTGGAAAAAGGCACTATAAATATCATGCTATAAAAGCATTCAACAGTCTTACCCTTGAAAATAAAATTGAAGAAAACAAAAATAAATTCATACTCAAAATTAAAAATTGGATTAAAGAACAAAAAAGACAATTTTCCCAAAATCTCATTACATAATAAGAATAAAACACAAACACGTAACACACAAAAATAAATATAAAACACATCATTAAAAAAATACATTTTACCTAAATTATAAATTTATATTTTGAGTTTAATTTTAGCTTTTTTTATGCAGCATTATTTTTATATTATTTTTAATGTAATATGTATAATTTTTTGTTTTATAAAATGGAGGCCTCAGCGCAGGTGAGCTACCCAGTGAGGCCGACATTGCTGAATTGTATTTAAAAATGTTAGATATTATGTCAAATAAATAAATTATCGGAAAGTAGTGTTAAGAAACGAATTTTGTCATTTGATGCTTGTGGTTCATTGATCACTGTTTATTTTTCCTTAGCCGACTTAACAGCCTAATGAATCCCTTTTATTTGTACTTTTTTAAACTTCTATTATTTTGCTTTCATGTTGTCGCTCCTCTCGAGTCGTTTGCCGGGGACCCCCACTCCAAATGCCCCGACGAACAAGGGTCATCTCTCCTCGCACTTCTTTACGACATAGAGAGCTGAGAAAACCAACATTCCGGGTGCCTTGGCGGTGTATTGGCGTTGCTGCTGATGCTTCTGTTAAGATTATGTTTATGCACTGTATTTTTGTAAACTATAAACTGAGTTCTATTATTTGTGTGAACTGCGTAACTTTTGCCTAGGTTTTTAATGTTTAATCTCTATGCGGACGACGTTTTTTTTTGTAGATTTAAAGAAGATGTGCTTTGAAGAATGTTGATCCTAAAAAACCTACATGGCTGTTTCAATGTATTTTAAAAAAGGATCAAAGTCAAATTTCGCCGTCCCTTGCCCAGGCTGCGATGCAACAACGCGATGGGTAACGTAAATTTAATTCTTGTTACAAGCTTTGGTTTGTTCAAAAATCTGCTTCCGATAAACCAAATTTTAAAATCAGTAAATAAGCTTCCAGATCCGTCCATAAAGAGATTAAAACTTTTCCTAGAAGCGTCAGAAAATCATTTGCTGCAATGTCTCTAAAGGGGCATTTGTATATCAAAAGACATGGTTTTATTAATAAACATTTCTTTATTTTATGTACCAATCTTTTCATTTTCCAACCTTGTTTGGTGGTTTCCCTAATCGATCATCAACAAACTGAAAACACCGCAAATAACTCTCCGATTGAGCTAGTGGGAGAAGACTAAGGATCAACTATTTTTTAGCTGAAAACTTACTTTGAAAAAAAAAACGTTTCTGGTAGATTTCTGCCTCGAAGTTTCGAAGGAATATCCCACAATTAGTCCAGTCAATGAAAGGTCCAAAAGGTGTTGTAGAGTGCGTGAGCAGGAACCTAAGCGATTACTACAGAAACTTCACGCTCCACAAATGTAGACATTTTCGAAAAAAATCATTTTACCTCACATTTTGAATCAAACATTCCTTCATATCGTCTAAAATATTCATCAATGAAAGAAATTTATTTGAAAGAAGTTGTAAAGAATTTAATTCCCTTTTAGAATAAACATATGCAAATTAATCTCTAACCAGTAAATATTTACAGCAATTTCAAGTTTTTTAGTAAAATGTCGTCATTTTCAGAAAAAGCTGTTTTTATCTTATTACTGACACATCACTTTTGTTTGTAACAGATTGTGGGACTTAGACTTGGATTTAATTTATTTTCAGCTAGGATTTAGAAAATTACGTATAGAATAAAAGTTGTACATAATTTTATGAGCTTTTACTTATTATAAGAAAATTGTCCTCTGCGACGCACCGTTTTCGAGATATAAGCGCATATCTGAAAGTTGGGACCCCCCCCCCCCCGCCCTTCCTCCCCTAGCTCACCACCTAGACGTCAGGACTATTAGTATGTTCACACCCTAAGCACCCTGAACAAGTTTCTGAAGGAATCGCTTAGGTTCCTGCTCACGCACTCTACACCTCCTTCCTTGACTGGACTAAATAGAAATCGGCTGCTCTAACCCATCTCCTTCCCCTCCCCACTACAATCAGCCTCACTGGTTCCAGGCGGTTGGGAGAAACCCATAACCACCATTTATTGGGTAACTAACACCCCTGCAATGGGTCTTTCCAAGTGGTTATTTACTATTTATTTACCAAATATTTTTCACTAAGATAAAACCTTTGCCCAATAATAAAAATGTAGGTTTACCTACCGTTTTTGGTTCTAGAGGACCTGTTCAGAATGTAAAAACTAAAAATGAAAACTAAAATGTTTCATATTATTTATTAATCCTCTCCCAATTCAGCCCTTTCTTTGGTTTCGTGACGTTTTTTCTCGACGTTTGTTTAAAATTAAAAGAACACCTCTTGTCACACAATGAACGCTCTCGGGTTATTTTCTTTACGAGCGTGTACGGCTAGTTTATACCAAGTAGGATTGATAAATTCATCTCCATAATACGTCACGCGCGACATGTGATTGGTTCATCAATGATGAAACTACATAATGAGATTTGAGAATGAACTTTGTGATCGGATTTACGAACTTCGAGGCGAGGCGCTGGAATACGTACAAGAGTTGTATTGTTAACATTTACCTACACGGCGTCAATTTTACTGGCTCGCTACTAAGATAGGGCATATCTAGATAATACTTGATCGAAGCCTGTGGCCTAATAAAATCTATTAGAGAAAAAGAAAAGCTGTATAACAATATAATTAAAAATCCAAACGATGAAAATGCTAAGATAGTTCTCCAAAAACATAGAATTAAATTAACAACTTTAATATTAAATAAAGCAAAGACAACTACCTCAAAAAAGTAATCTTTACTTCAGAAAATAATCTGAAAGGTTTTTGGAAAACGATAAATTATGCGTTAATAATAATTCCATAAAATACATACAACATTAAAATAACATAATAGATGTATTCAAAGACCCAAAAATAACAGCAAACAATTTAATTCTTATTTCTCTAAAGTAGGAAAACATCTGGCTGAAAAAATGTCTACACCTTTACACACGCCAAAACCTATAACTAGTAATAAACAAAAACGAAATACACTATCCACTTTAAAAAAAACTGCTGAAACTGAAATACAACTTATAATAGAAAACATGAAAGACGGATCCTCTCAAGGTTTTGACCACAATTCTGTGAAAATTCTTAAAACAATGAAAAAATTTTCTACTGAAACCTCTTAACCACCTTATTAATCCTTAGGAATCTTTAAGTTGCGCCATTGTGACTAGTTCGTAATATTTTTGCTCTGCTTTAAAGTGATTACTAAGTAATAAAAACACATAAATCGGAAAGTTAATTGAGTGATTGCTGTTTGTAACACAAATACCTAAAATCCATAAAATTCGTATAAGCGATTTACCGCTACTACTGAGGATAATCAGAAAAAGAAAAATATATTTTAATACTACTAAAGTGTTTAACGCAGGTAGTAAGTAAATTTATTTACAAAATGCATTGTAATATCTGCCCGGATCCTGTTATAACAGAGGAATCAATTTTTGTGTGCTCTGCGTGCAAAGGCACAGTTCATCTAGCATGTGGGGGAATCACGGAGATCAGTTACCGTAGACTTTCTCAGGAACGGCGGGCATTACTGAAATGCAAACAGTGCAAAAATACGAAGACCAATGTAGCGGGCGCTTCGAGTGCAACGGAGACAATCAGCGGTAACGAACATTTGGAGTCAGGCAAAAAAATTAGCAATAAAGGACCGACGACCACCACACAGGCCAGACTTTTCAGAGTTTTCGGTAGTGGTTTTACGGTACGCTTCATTGCGGCCCGAAAATCGATCTCGGCTTGAATGTTTTTCAAAAATCTAATACAGTAGAGAATTTCGCAACTTTTGATACCAAAAATAGATGCCCATCCCATATAAGAAAGTTCAGGAGATGCTGACAAAACTCGACATTTTCCGAAAAAAAATCACCAAAACACGCGCTTAAATATTCCATATCTGGCCATATGAAATTAAAAACATATTCATACAGGGTAGGTACCTACTTATTTCGGTATTATTACAAATATGATAAGAAAGCAAAGAGATTGCCGGAATTTTTGAAATGTGCAGGTACCTATCTGAATGGGTACCTACACAACGAATTAGGTTTTAATGCAATAAATACTAAGGTAAGGTTGTTTCGATGATATATTGAGTAATTCAACTTTTTTAAGTTAATTTTCACGTTCTGTATCGGTTCTATTTAAGTTCTGTTTTTTTTTTAATCATTAAAGGCCGTTGCATCACAAAACTGAAATAATTACAAAACTTACGTGAACTGAAAATTGACAAGAAAAATTTTATAATTGTCAATTTTTTTTTTAAACAACCCAGCCTTATTATTTTTAAATGTTATTCTATTTGAATATTGTGAAATAACAAAAAAATATATATTACGCTGTTCTAGGTAGGTACTTACTTGCAGGGGCTTTTTTCTTTAAAAATCAGAACATGAATTAAATAAAATTATTTGTGCTGAAAAGAAGTTTTTATAAAATTATTTAATGCTCAACAACATAATGGTGTCGTTTTGGTGAAATATTTCAACAAAGTACCTACTTACTACTTACAATACAACTACAATAGTGCGCTCTGGCATTATGAATTTATTCATTGCTAAACCGTTCATCCGATTGCGATGAAACTTTGGGGGAGCGATCGACTACCCGTTCCCTTTGTAGGCGCTCATTCCTCGCTTCATCCGCATTCAGACATCGTTTTTTCTTCATATATTTAATTTGACACACACTCCTGCTCGCTTCGTCTTTTAGAGAAACGAAAAAGAGTAGAGTTCTGGGAAGGAAAAAGGTTTAAGGGGTGGGTTGGAATCTGGGCTTCAGTGTGTCCTGATCATCAGACCTAGACACACCTCATCCCATGAACCCGGGCACCCTTGCTAAATCACTAAACTTAGCGAATCACCTAAGGTGACCTATGGCAGAGGTGTTGGTTATCCAATAAAGGTTCCCGGGGCGGCGGTTCCCATTCCCGCCTCCCAAATTGAACCTCAGATCTGGTAAGTAAACACGGCCAAAGCCATTTCAAACAAATTTTCGATTCTGAATGGTGGTTTTACACCAGAACTTATACTTTATAAGTTAATTAGTGTTAATGAGAAATAACACAAACTTATCGATCAAAAATTATTTGCACACATCGAGCTCTAACCCGCAATCTTCGGATTGCGAGTCGAGAGTCTTACCTCTCGACCAAGGGGGCCCTAAATTATATTACGTTTTTTTGATAACCAATTTCAAAATAAAGAGGGAATGTGTGTTTTATGTGTGTAAAGGGTGTGATTAATGGAATAAGTAGAATGTCGGTACATTACTTACAGGTTTATTAACAATTTACAACGTATGCACAAATTCTCTATATTTAAATATTTTACAATAATAATAATGTGAAGGGCGAACAAACACGCTTTGCAAGTAAGTCTTGACCGGGAGTCTAAAACAGAATGTGCGGCAGATTGTTGATGCGCCGCGGAGAAAGTTCTTGTGACTTATAGTGGATTGGATTGGTTCCTTGGGAACCAATCGAATAGCCAGCCGACTGTGATTCCGTGTCCTTTGTTCGACCTCCACATCAGCCCCCTTCCCGAAGACTCCTACACCATTACAACCCCTAGTGAGAAGGCTCCGGGGGTTGGTCAACGTCGGGAACTGTGGGCATAGAAAGTGAATGTTGGAGAATTCAAAAAAATGTACCTAATATCGTAATATATTTTTCTCTTATATTGGCTGAGATATGAAAAAAATTGAATTGAACTTAGTATAAACTTATAATTTTTTTTTAAAAAAGGTTTGTAAAATTTGAAAATTTATTTTATCAGTCCTATTTGGTTTAATAAATTAAATGATAAAGAGGATAATATTAAAGAAAGTTTATAAACTGTATTTGAAATTAATAACAACCTTAGTTTTTTTTAAATAAGAAACTGTTAATGACTCATTGCTAGGTATGAAAGTAGGTAAGTACTTCGTTTTGGCCAAGCGCATTGCATTAAGACTGCGGTAAGTACTTGCATTGTTTTTTTTTTGTATTTAGGCAATTCACCCTGAAAAGAGTGCTTTGTGCCGGTAATAGTTAAAGTGGATAAAAAAATTCAGTTAATCTATTGGGAAAATAAAAAAACAAATTGAATATTTGACTCATTTAGATCACTAAAACAAATTAAATATTGAATTCATTCAGGTTAATAAACTTACATAAAGCTGTATGAACACGAGAATTGTTCAGAGATAAAAGGTATGAGATGTTAAGGGGGGACTGGTGTGTGATTTTAATAAGCCGGCGGTATATGTTCTTGAAAGATGAATGGTTTTTACAGTTAAAGAAAACGTGGTCGAGGGTTTCCTCTTCCACACCGCACTGGCAGACCGGATCATCTAAAACTCTAATTCTAAACAAGTGAGATACAATTGAACAGTGACCAATTCTCATTCTCGAAATACATGAAATGAATCGTTTTGAAAGTTTTTTACCGTGAAACCATGGCTTAGCAGGGATATGGTTTTGAATTCCAGCATAGAAAGATCCAGTTCTTATTTTGGAGACTGCCCAATTTTCTTCCCAGGCACGAGTCATGTTGGATTTAAGAATCGGGAAGACATCGGAGATAGGAATTCTAAAATTTAGTGGGATAGTTCCAGAATCTGAACCAGATTTGGCGAGAAAATCGGCCATCTCATTACCCTCGATACCCAAATGGGCAGGGACCCAGGCCAATTTCGTCTCAAACCCAGATTCACTTAGAGAATTGAGAAGATATATATACAATAAAATGAATAAACCAACATGCAAGCACTGTTCAGAAGATCATCCCATCTCCGAGTGTAAATCCCTGGAACTGCCGCCCAAATGCGCTAACTGTCACTCAGCTAACAAGAAGAAAGAAATAAACTCCTTCAACAGTAAAATGAACGAAATAGACCACCGAACAAACAGCGAAACATGTAAGTTTCGTTCTTACATGCTTAAATTAGCCAAAGAAAGAATAAACTACGACATTGAATAAAAAAACTTATATATAATATAGCAAAATACAACCAAAAATGCATTAATTAAATGGATGATTTCTTAAATAGCGAATTAGAATTAAATATTAAAATTCAAGAATATGAATGTATTTGTACTGATTCATGTAACAAAATTATTTCTAAAAACATCAATGATATAATTATTATGCACATAAACATCCGTAGCATTCAGAAAAATTTAGATGAACTAATTCTAAAAATAAATAATTTAATTAAAAAGCCGGACTTCATAGTGTTAACCGAAATATTTACGAACGCTGAGTCACCGTCTTATCACTTACCTGAGTACAATTATATTTCTACCAAAGTAGATATGAACAAAAATTCGGGAATAATAATATTTGCAAATAATAAATTTAGTATTGTTAACATTATAGAACACCCAATACATTTGGTAAACTGCATCGAAGTACATTTCAAACTCGGCAAATCAATATATCATTTAATAGCTATCAATAAAACGCATGGCTCGAGTATTATTACGTTTATTAATGACCTCAAATACATATTATTAAAATTAAAAAATAAACTCTGCTTCGTGGTGGGTGATTTTAATGTGAACATTAATGAAAAAATAGAAAATAATAACAAAACTGAATACATTAATTGTATGACTGAACAAAATTTCATATCTTGCATAAATAAAAATACTAGAGAAATAAAAGAACATACTCCATCTTGTTTAGATCACATTTGGACAAACGTAAACATTAAAGATCTTCACAAACTAAAATCAATTGTTTGGAAAACTAACATAACTGATCATCATTCATGCTTACTTCTGTATTATAATAATATTAAACAAAAAAAACATAATTTAATACCCAAAAAATCAACAATAGACATGACTATTCTCTCTGAAAAACTAAAAAAGGAAGATTGGAACAATGTTTTAAAGAGTGATGATACTGAAATATGTTCGATTAACTTTGAAAAAATCCTGTCACAACACATTAAAAATTCGACAACTGAAATAATAATACACATAAAATCAAAATTAAGATGTTTAAAACCTTGGATTACCAAAGGACTTATAATATCTATCAGAAACAAAGAAAAACTTTATAAAACAACTTTAAAAAATCCCCATGAGGAAAAAGCATATATTTTTTATAAAAAATATAAAAATAAATTAACATCTTATATTAAAAAAAGTAAGGAAGAGTTTTTTAAAAATAAAATATTATCTTCAGAAAATAACCATAAACAAATGTGGAAAACTGTGAATTTGGCCATAGACAATACAAAAAAAACACAAAATATTAAGTACATCGAACATGATAAAAAAATTATAGATGCCAATTTACAGCCTAAACAATGTGCAAACATATTTAATTCCTTCTTTGCAAATGTTGGAAAAAATCTTGCGAAAAATATTCATAAACCTTCTAACCCGGAAAAACATAAAAATAAAAATTTACAGAAACGTAATATACTTTCAACATTTGAAATAACAACAGAATGTGAAATCTTAAAAATAATAGAAAATATGAAAGGAGGTTCGTCTCCCGGTTTTGATTCTATTACGGCACACATGTTAAAATCTATGAAATCTTACTTAATAAAACCCATCACTCATTTAATAAACTTGAGTTTAACGAAAGGAATATTTCCAATGAACTACAAAAACACAATAATCTCACCTATTTACAAATCTGGTGATCCACACCAAGTAACGAATTATCGCCCAATTTGTCTAATTTCTAACATAGGAAAGATCTTTGAAAAAATAGTAAAATAACAATTGGTAAATTTCCTAGATAGTAATAAAATACTACACAAAAACCAGTTTGGTTTTATTAAATCACTCAGCACACAAGATGCAATTGCTAACGTAACTTCATACATTTACGAATCTTTAGATAAAGGTAAAAAATGTGCGGGCATATTTATTGACCTCAGAAAGGCTTTCGATAGCATATCCCATGAGATACTATTAAAAAAATTAAATGATATTGGCATAAAAGGCAACGCGATTAAATGTATCACCAACTACTTAAAAAACCGCCCTCAAGTGGTAAAAATCAATCGTATTAATAGTGATCAAGAGATTTCAAGCTTTGGAATCCCCCAAGGTGCAGTGCTTGGACCAATCCTTTTTACCATATATGTAAACGATATTTTTTTTCAACACCTACATGGTCAAATTACATCATACGCCGACGATACAGTTTTAATAATAAGTGAAAATACTTGGGAAAATGTAGAATTACAGGCCACAGAAGACATCAATACGCTTAAGAATTTTTTCGACACTAATTTACTATCACTAAATAGTGAAAAGACATTTGTAATTCCATTTGCAATCCATCCAAACGACGCTTCCAAAAATTTTAACATTGTCATACACGATAACACTAAAATTCACAGCCAACATTATTGCAAATCAAACTGCACAATATTAAAAACAACGAATAAAATTAAATATCTCGGCGTAATTATCGATAAAAATCTGAAATGGAAGGAACAAATATGTCAAGTAGTAAACAAAATCAGGAAATTAATATATATATTTTTAAGAATTAGAAATTTTCTGTCGATAAAAAATCTATATTTAATGTACTATGCCTTAGTTCAATCCACTCTACAATACGCTATTATTAGTTGGGGATCCGCGTATAAATGTAACCTTCTTCCAATAGAAATTGTACAAAGAACAATTATTAAAATTATATTAAAAAAATCCTTAGACTACCCAACAGAACGCCTGTTTGAAGAATTTCAAGTACCCACATTTAAAGATTTATATATTAAAAATTCAGTAATTCAAATAATAAAAGAAAAGATTAATATCCATTTTTAAATGAAAACAGAACTCGACTTAAACATGTTTTTCTATGCCCAAAACTAAATACGTCTTTTGCACAGCATCATTATACTTATCAGGGAAGAACTTTTTTCAATCATCTACCAGAGGAAATCAGAAGCATCAATGATAAGGCCCGAATGCTGCTCTCTGTCAAGAGACATTTTAAAGATGTTCTTAAGAAAAGAACTACTGTCAACTAATCTTACAAATATCTTAGTTCTCCATAACATTCTTTCTTTGAAAAAAAAAAAAAACACACCATTATCAAATAAATACTGCAGCTCACATATATTTATGTACAATTAATTATTTAAGTACTAACTTATACGTAACTAATAACTAATAGCATTTATGTACACTCCCCTTCCATACACAAGCAAATGCTTTTAATGGAAGGGTAGTAAAAAAAAAAACCTGTAAAAAAAATATTTTGTTGTAAAATTGTAATTAAGTATAATAAATGTTTCAATAAATAATTTAAAAAAAAACTAATAATAATTATTTTACATATAATATTGTCTTCCGGATAACATAGAATATTTGACCTAATTTTAGTTAGAGCACTTAGCGAATCAGTACATAGTAAGGCTCGATGAATGTTGAGAACCAGGATTTGATTTAGCGCTTGTTCAATTGCAAAGCATTCAGCTGTAAATATGGAAGCTTCTTTCGGTAATTTATAAGTGAGATTGATGTTGAATTCTGGACTATATATCGATGCTCCACATCTTTTATTTTCAAATTTGGAACCATCAGTGTAAAGGATGGAAAATCCAGGGAATTTTGAAGCCACAATGCTTTTAAAACAATCATCCACATTTTGAAATCTATTTGGGGAGGATAAAATATTCTTCTGAAAGACTGATGTTATTGTGTTCGGCATAAAAATGATTGCCTTAAATGGAATATTGTATATAGGGAGATTGGGAACTTCTTGAAGATATTGGAGTTTAAGAGTGGTAGGATGAGATCCCCACCATACTCTGGAAACTGCTCGCATCATATTCACACTTTGTAGAAATTATCTGAATGTGTGGAAGCCAGGAAAGTTTATGGTAAGGAATTTGATTTGAGTAGCGGTTTGTAGAGGCACATTATCAAAAGAGATTGAGAATTGGGGAATTTTTCTTTTGCGCGTGAAAGCCACGACCCTTGTTTTAGATGCCGCCAGATTCATCCCATTTATTGACAACCAGCTTTTAATATATTGTAAAGCCAATTTTTTATTTTTTTTTTATTTTTTTTATTTTTTTTTTATTTTTTTCTATTTTTTTTGTTCATATGAAGCGTATACTTTGTGATGTGACATTATTGTTTTATTCCAAATTTATTTCCTTAGCTGCAAGAATAATATTTTTTATGTAAGAAATATATAAGGATATCATTCGCAAAGTAAAGTCGCTTGATAGAAAAAGGAATTACTGAGTCTAGGTCGCTTATATAAATATTAAACAACAGAGGACTAATAACAGAACCCTGGGGCAAACCTCTCCATAGTTTGCGCCTTAAGCATTTAGAGGAAGACTCAATAATAATGGACCTATCTGAGAGCAAATTAATAATAGATTGGACCAATTTCGGGGGGATTTGTTTTTTAATTAGCTTTTCTTTCAAAACATTCAGTAAAACATCATCGTAAGCTGATTAAAGGTCAAGGTATGTGGCCAATGTATAAAAATTTAGGGATTGAGAAACTCGGATATCAGTTGTGAACAAACTTAAATTATCCATTGTAGATTTCTTTTTCCGAAAACCATATTGATTTGGTGAGATAATATCTTGACTTTCAACAAACCATTCTAATCTGTTTTTGATCAAACGCTCCGCTACTTTCATCAAACATGATGAAAGAGCAATAGGCCGATAAGACGAAATTTCAGATGGATTTTTTCCAGGTTTTAAAACGGGAATGATTTTTGGAGTTTTCCAACCATCCGGAATTAGTCCTGTTTCAAACATATTATTAATAAGAGATAAGAAATAATCAACCGCCATATCAGAAAATGATTTAATGAAACTATTAAATATTCCATCGGGACCCGGAGCAGAGTCAGAAAGGGCTAGTATTACTCGTTTCATCTCATCAATGGAGAAAGGAGCATCTAGCCAGTTAGAATGAGATGGAGATGGCTTAATAGAAGGCTATTTTATCCGCAAATCCTATAAAAATTTCTTCTGATATATGTTTGATTCTCGGCGGAGAATACGATGACCCGATTTTTTTTAAGCTAGACCAAACTGAAGACTGGGGAGTTTCCGGAGACAGGTTCTCACAGAACTTCCGCCATCCAGCGCGTTTTTTATTTTTCAAAATTCGTTTTGTTTCTGCCTGGGCTTTTCTAACTGATAAAAAATTTTCTAGTAACATACACTTACGAAAAGAGGAAATTGCTTTTTTACGAGAGTTGACGGAGCGAGTGCATTCCTCGTCCCACCACGGAGTAGAGTGTTTTATTTTAATGTTCGCATTGTGTTTCGGGATGGATTTTTCTGCTGCATATATAACCATAGAGGGAAATGTCTCACATTGCATTCTGATGTCTTCCGGGGATGATTTTGTTAAATTAATAAGGTTATCTAGTTCAGCAGAGAAAGTGCTCCAATTCATATCTTTTGTTCTAAATTTGAGATTATTTTTAACTGGGGGGGGATAAGTGTTAGATTGATGGTGGAATTGGATTATAATTGGGAAATGATCACTAGAGAGGGGATCGTTTAGGATGTCCCAAGAGCATTTAGATGCTAACGAATACGAACAAAGAGATAAATCAACAGCACTTTTCCGTTGATGAGGGGGGGTGAATCTGGTTGGAGATCCGTCATTTAAAAAACATAGGTTATGGGTATCAATAAAATCTAAAAGATTGCGGCCAGAACGATTTGTTATTTTGCTACCCCAAGAAGGGGAATGTGCATTAAAATCTCCAAGGATCATATAAGGGGAACAAATCTGGGTTAAGATTGGTGCCCATTCATTTTCAATAAAAGTCGTAGAGGGAGGAATATATATATTGATAATATTGTGATATCAGATAAGACAGCTGCTATTATCTGGATATCGTCGGAGGGAGTATGAATATTAATTTGTTTAAACGGGATAAAATTATGGATTATCAGAGCCGTGCCGCCTTTACCATCCGGTCTGTCGTGTCTGAGACAATAATAACCTGGAATTCTTAAGTGAAAGGAGGGTTTTCACCACGTTTCAGAAATGGCGGCTACTGAAACGTAATGTTCGTCGAGTAATTGAATTAGGTCAGATTTGTTAGCGAAGAGGCTTCTACTGTTCCACTGAAGAATTTTGTGCAGTTTCGAAGTCATTGGGGAGGCAAGATAATAAAGACTTTATGTAATCGGCAGCGTTGGACGGTACAGTATTGCTGTTTGTAAGGATAGAAATTAAAAGGGTAATTAAGGTTTGTATAAAAGAATTATTATTCATTATTTCGGGGAGAGCAGGAGGGGAAGTATTACCATTAATGGCACACCCATTGGGGGTCTGGGATTTGGCATTCCCATTCGGGCTGGCCAAAATATTATTCAATTGTTTTTTATCAAGGTAAGGAGTATATTTTGGGTTGTGTTCTTGAGAATGGTTTCTCTGTGAGAAGATGACGTTGAATTTAAAAAGGTGGTTGTTTGGAAAGGAGCTGAGGACGATTTGATCTCTGCGAATGATTTTTTCGCAGGAGAGAATATTTTTGAGGCCTGGAAGTACGAAATGTTGTCGGTACCCATTTTATGTTTTATGTTCTTCTGCCTTGATAATTCCGGACAGGCTAGACTGACCGCGGTATGTGCACCCGAACAGTTAATGCAAATGGGGTCATTGGAAGATTTCGGACATTGATCAAATGGGTGACCTTCTCCGCAAAAGTAACAACGTGGAGGGGAGCGGCATATGGGTTTTGAATGTCCAAACCGGCAGCAATTGAAGCATTGAATAGTTGGGAATTTATAAACTTCGACGAGAAGCGAGGTATAATAAATAAACATACGAGACGGTAGGGATTGTCCTTCAAATGTAATAACAACAGATTGGGAAGGTTTCCAGATCGTGTTTCCATCAGTAGAATCCTTGTAGTTCAGTTGGCGTGCTTTTAATACTTTCGGGGTTCCAATTATTCAAAGCATCAACAATTTCAGCCTCTGGGATCTCCGCTGGAATTTCTCGCACAAGACCCATTCTCGTAAGGTTAAATGTCGGGATGATTGATTTATATTTATGGTTTGAGAGCGAGTCAATTTTTTTTACAAATCTATTTGCGGAAGCGGCAGTATTAAACTCGATAGATAATTTATATCGCCCCTCCGGTTTAATTGAACCGTTAACAATACCAAGGTTATTATTTTTTCAGTCAAATAAGAATTTTCCGAAATCTAAAGGATGAATAAGTTTTCCTTGTTCAGTTCTCTGAACCATAACGATAAAAGGACCGGAAGCGGAAGCAGGATAAAGTAAGTCAGTATTTTTTGTATTATCGCTAGTTAAAGTCCTTGTCTGGGTGTTACTATTGGTGTTAAGGTCGTTAGAGGTCGAGGTTTGTTAAATCGGCGGTATAGATTTAACTTTCGATGGAATGTGAAGGCTATGCGATGGTCGTCGCTTACGAGATGGGAGTGCAATAGAAACATGGCTAGTATTAGATTCCGAATCAGAAAAATCTAATATCGACCCTAGGTCGGGAGGCCTATCTTCGTCTTCCTCCATTATATAAAAAAACTTAACCTTTAAAAATTAAACTGAAAAAATAATACGCAGTCTATTTCATTGACTGTACAAACAAAAACGGATTAGCCGTAAGCAGGAATGCAAACAAATAGGTATACGATAAACAAAATTAAATAGAATGTAACAATAATCTCTTATCTGTATGAGGTACAGGAACGAGCGAACGGCACTAAGCAATAGGTTAGGTACACACAACCACTGTTGACCGTGGCTCGAATCGGACTCCAACTAGCATTGTTTATATTGAACTGAGCCAGTATTTAATAATAAGCAGTAATAATAATATTGCTTGACTAATGTTGAATTTCAGTAAATAATATTTATGTTTAAGTCAGTATCTGTGTCGCTCGCTAGTTAATTGATAATAGGTTATTATTATTATGCGATAAGCGAATTCAAAGGCAATGAATAAATAATAAAAATAGCTACCAGTTAGAAATGCAATAAATTTGGCTATTTAAAAATGAATGCAAGATGTTATTGCAGTAAAGTAATGGATCGAAATACTATTAAAATATTTTGTTTGTTTTATAATTGTTTTGAAGTGCACAAGAAATTTTTGTTGATTATTACTGTTGTTTGTTTTGTTGAAAAAAAATTTTTTTTTTCTATCTTCTTTCTTGAGTAACATGGCGGTGCGATTGTTTGCTGGTTGCTGTCGGCAATTACGGGCAATGGTTTTGGACATGTTTTTGCAGGAGCTGTGTAATGTTGTTTGCTCTAGGAGTAGTCGAGCCGTAGTTGCAAGGTTTGTTTTTTCTGGGGTCTCCAAGTGACGGTACGTTGTTACGTGCAGAACCGAAAAATTATGCTGTGTCCAGCACTGCTGCGATGTGCAGTTATCAGTGGTGGTATTGGTTTGCGGGGGCTAGTTGCTGCCGCGAAACCGGTTTGGCTGCTTGTTCTAGTTGAACAGAGGCAAGGCCCTCTGCCTTTTCTAGTTGAACAGGGTAGAGTTAGCTAGACTAGTTGTCGTAGCGTGTTACTTCTGTGAGTGGAAACAGCGACATTCTTCAAACTGCGAGTCCAGTTGTCAAATTGTGATTCTTGTGCCAAAGTAGTTGAAGTTTTTTTTTGAAGTACCGCAATTAGGGCGGTGATTTTTCGAAATTATTCGAATTGAATGTGCACGGCACTATACATTTGTAGGCTTTCTTTCCAAATTGATTGTGGAAAAAACAATATTGGTTAGTAATTCCATTGTGTTGAGACGAGTTCCGTCTAGTTGAGTAGTTTGCACATAATTATTGTCGCCTGATTTCTGGCGAGAAAATGTTTGTGAGACTGATGTTGCGTGCCTCGACCGTGTTGCGACTTGAGATACTCGATTACGCTGGTTAAATATGTGATTTGTTTTCGGAGCATGATGAGGAGTTTCTCGGTAGGGTAGAAGTGTTGAGAAATCCTTGATGAGAGCTGTCGACACTGCATGTTTCGGGTTTGTTGTAAACATCGAGGATTTTGTCAGCTTTTTCTGCCATGATGGAGAGTTGTTCCCCCGGAAATATGGAAAGGATTGCTTGAATATTTTGCGGGAGTCGTTGCACCCCGATTGCGCGTGTAATTGCGTTGTCTGCGAGACCCGGACCAGCCAACAGGGAGGTAGTTTGACGCCAATACGATGTTGTTCAGGAGCATCTTGGGGTTTGCTTGAGGAATTTGAGGAGTTTGCTTCGTCGGTACACATGTTGCCGAGGATTGAGGTTACTGAATACCATTGGAAAATATTTTGCGAAAATAAAATACTAATTTAAAAACCTGTAATACAAATTATAAAAGGACACTATATTTTGCGACAGTAAAATTCTAATTTAAAAACCTTTTATACAAATTATAAAAGGACACTTTATTTTGGGGTCAGATACAGTACCTTATACAAGAATACCAGTTTAAAAAGGATACTTTTTTAAATATATTCCGTTGTGCGGCGACAAAGGTCCGTGATAATAACTAGCTACCGTGAGGCTGCTAATTACCGGCTGTGAGCTGCAGGCTGTCAGTAGGTATTTGACTGAAGATTCCTCGATGATGAATTTCCTGAAATGAGAATTTAGGCAAGCTTAATCCATTGCAAAAAAAGTTTTTATTATGGGTTGACATGCATTTATTATTTGAAAACAGCGTAGGTAATACTGTGTTAATGGTTGTAGGTATTATTAATTTTAATTTTTGATTACCGGGCGATAATTTATTGCAACAAAATTTTAACAATATATTTGGCAAGCAAGAATAAATCGTAATTTACGATATGAATGTTTAAGATATTTCACGATAATATAAATTATTGTAGCAGTGATAAATGACACAAAGATACTCACAGAGTTAATTTGCCCGGGATTTTGGTTCAAACTCACCGGCCAAGAGACTTGTTTGAGGTTCACTTTATTTTAAATTTGTGTTAATCACGATTGCAAATTAGATATTATTTCGCGTAATTCATTTATTCACAGGGATCACCAATTATAGAGGGAATGATGTGTTTTATGTGTGTAAAGGGTGTGATAAATGAAATAAGTAGAATGTCGGTACATTATGATGGAAGTATGAACGCCCTCTAGCTTTTGTTTCTGTGCACTGTCAGTTCTATCTACATTGTTTGTGCACTGTCATTGTTGTCTAATTATAAAATAAATAGTTCTAAAGTCTTAACTGCCTTTTCTTACATTTCATCAGGTTATGGGCCGCCTCAAGCCTGCCGTTTACAGTTATTTTTGTGTTTTGAGTGGTAATTACAAAGAAAAAATAGTGAAAACTGCGAGGATAACCTCACTTTGGTAACCGCGCTCGCGAGTGATTTTTTTCATTTCAGACATCTATTACTTACTGTTGAATGTTTAAATATAAATATGGCTGGAAATAATTCAATGATGTCGATTGAAAAGTTGACTGGTCGTGACAATTGGGCAAGTTGGAGTTTTGCGGTCAAAGCATACCTACAACATGAAGATTTATATTGTTGTATTTTGAAAGAACCAGTGGCTACAGATTCTAATTCAGTTAACAAGACATCAAAGCCAAGTCAAAGTTAATACTATTAGTAGACCCGATTTTATATGTACACATTAAGGATGAGGAACTTAGATGAATATCATTTCCATCATTATTTTGACATCTCATTCTCCTCGGCAGCGATCTCAGAGTCATATTAGATTCCAGTGGAGAGTCAACTGTCCTGTCTGGTACGTATGTGTCATCATTAAAGTCCTCATATTGATCAGAATCATCTGACATTTTGACATTCAAGAAGCCGAAAATGCAAAATAGGTATGGGAAAATTTGGCAAAGGCATTCGAGGACAGTGGATTCACTCGAAAAGTGGGTTTATTAAAAGAACTCATTAACACCAATTTAGAAAGTAGCATTTCAGTCGAAGACTACGTAAACAAAATTATGACAGCCGCGCACAAGTTAAGGAATATAAAATTCCATGTGGACGATGAGTGGTTGGGCACATTAATGCTGGCAGGTTTGCCAGAAATATATAGGCCCATGATAATGGGCTTAGAAAGTTCCGGTATAATGATTAGTGCTGATTTAGTAAAAAACAAATTACTACAGGAAGTAAAGACATCAGACACTACCGTACTTTATACAAACCCAAAAAATAATCAGCCCAAAAGTATTAAGAAAGGCCCAAGATGTTTTAATTGTAACAAGTACGGACATCTCAGTAAAAATTGTTGGCATAAGAAGACAAGTGATAATAATAAAAAAACAGATAAAAATACAGGGTATGTTGCAGCCTTTTCAGCATCTATAACAAACGACTCTCATTCTTGGCATTTTGATTCAGGGGCATCTATGCATATGACCATGCACCGTGACTGGCTCACTGATATCACTCCCTCGTCTGTACCGAGCATCAGAATTGCTAATAACAAAGTATTAAAGGTTGAATGCTGCGGTAATATATGTATCAAAATAAATGCAAACAATGGCAGCACCGATTCAATACAGGTGAGGAATGTTTTATATGTACCAGAATTAAAAACAAATTTGTTGTCAGTTAGCAAAATAATTAAAGGTGGATGCAGAGTAATATTTACCGAACATGGCTGTCAAATTTACAATCCGAGTAACAAGTCAAAGGCCGAATTAATTAATGACACATATCTGTTAAATACTTGTGATAATCAAAATATGCAAGTCATGATGACTAAGACTGATGATGATACTTATCTATGGCACCAGAGGATGGGTCACTTAAATTTCATTAGCCTTAATAAAATACCTAACTGTACAGATGGTGTAAAACTGTCACCAAGAACAGAAAATTCTATTTGTGTTACCTGTCTTGAAGGCAAGCAAACGAGAAAACCGTTCCCCAGTGAAGGCTCCCGTGCAACCAGCCTGCTACAGCTTATTCACAGTGACGTGTGTGGACCTATGAAGCATACTTCAATTGGAGGGGCAAGGTATTTTGTTACCTTTATTGATGATTTTTCTCGGAGAGTACATGTATATTTTATTAAGAATAAGAATGAAGTATTTGAAAAATTTGTGGAATTTAAGAATAGAGTAGAAAATGAGTTAAGTACAAAAATGAAAATTTTGAGAAGCGATAATGGAACTGAATACAAAAATAAAACTTTTGAAGCCTACTTAAAAAAACATGGAATACTGCACCAGACATCTAATTCATACACATCAGAGCAAAACGGCCTCAGTGAAAGAATGAATAGAACTTTAATAGAGCGAGCTAAATGCATGATTTTAAATGCTGAGTTGCAGGTCACATTCTGGGCAGAAGCGGTAGCTTCAGCAGCATATATCGTGAACCGTTCTCCCACCTGTACCTTATCCGATGTGATGCCCTATGAAGTATGGACTGGTAAGAAACCAAATCTAAGTCACATGAGAATCTTTGGATGTCCTGCAATGGTGCATATTCCTAAAGAAAAAAGAACTAAGCTTGATGTGAAGTCACGTAAGTTAATTTTTGTTGGCTACAGCGACAATACCAAAGGTTACCGATTTATAGATCCTGAAACAAAAAAAGGAGTCTTGAGTAGAGATTTTGTATTCCTAGAAGCTTCTATTAAAAGAAATAAAGTGGACAATGTACCTGAAAAAGAAAAAGAAATTTGTAAAAAGGACATAGAGATAGAAGAAAATTCAAAGGAAAGGTATGATGAAGTAAAAGAAAAGAATTCTGTTTATTTACCTTTGTATGATGAACTCGAAGAATCCGTGGAAAGAAATATTGATGATGAAATTAATGACAGAAGAGAAACACAGGCTGAATCACAAAGTATTTATATTTCAGATGATTCTGATCGATATGAGGACGTTAATGATGACACATACGTACCAGACAGGACAGTTGACTCTCCACTGGAATCTAATATGACTCTGAGATCGCTGCCGAGGAGAATGAGATGTCAAAATAATGATGGAAATGATATTCATCCAAGTTCCTCATCCTTAATGTGTCAAAATTCTGAGTCAACTATTAATTTACTAAACAGTGATCCACAAAGTCTACAAGAAGCTCTTAACAGTGAAAAGGCTGATGATTGGAAGAGAGCTATGGCGGAAGAATATCAGTCATTAATAAAAAATAATACATGGACACTGGTTGACTTACCAGAAGGAAAATCAGTAATTCCCAGCAGATGGGTATATAAAACTAAGATGGATGGCAATGGATCTATTACACGCTATAAAGCACGATATAAACAAGTGAAGGGTATTGATTACAATGAGGTATATGCTCCAGTGGTCCGTTATACTTCCATAAGATACTTGATTGGTCTTGCTGTCAAATATCGACTTAAAATACACCAAATGGACGCAGTCACAGCATTTCTACAGGGTGACATTGATGAAGAAATTTACATGTCCTTACCACCTGGCTATGAAGATGAAAATAAAGTATGTAGACTGAACAAGTCAATATACGGACTTAAATAAGCGAGCAGACAGTGGAATAAAAAATTAAACACTGCTCCGTTAGAAATTGGAATGACTCGTTCAAACATAGATCCATGTGTTTACTACCGTATTTTGAATGAAAATGATATGCTTTTTATAGCAGTATATGTAGATGATATAATTTACTTATTTAATAATGAAGAAACCTCACGTATCATAAAATTGAAGTTAAAAGAAAAATTCTGCATGAAGGATTTAGGAACAGCCAAACATTGCATTGGTTTTAGAATTTCACAAGATGAAAATGTTGATGAGATCTCTATTGATCAATCCATTTACATAAAGATGATACTTACACGATTTGGAATGAACGATTGTAAGCCAAAGTGGACTCCCGCTGATGCTAATGTTAAAATGAAGAAGGCTGAAAGTCAACAAGAAATTTTAAATAACATTCCATATCAAGAAATAATTGGCTGCTTGTTGTACTTGTCACAGGGAACTCGTCCAGACATTACCTATGTAATAAATTATCTGAGTAGATATAATAGTCAACCTACTAATGAACATTGGATGGCTCTGAAACGAGTCATGAAATACCTGAAAGCTACAATGAATATGAAACTGGTTTATAAACGGAATGTTAATGAAAAAATTTCAGGCTTTTGCGATTCAGATTGGGCAAATGACATTGAAGATAGAAAATCCTGCACAGGATATATATTTTTATTTCAGGGTGCCGCAATAAGCTGGAATTCCAAGAAACAGCAGACCATAGCCCTTTCTACAACTGAGGCTGAATATATGGCTCTATCGTCGGCTATTCAGGAAGCTCTTTGGTTGAAACAACTGGCAGACGAGTTTCAACCTGAACTTAAAGGTACACCTATAACCCTTTACTGTGATAATCAGAGTGCGATTAGTCTTTCAGGAAATGCTGTTTACCAAGCGCGCAGTAAACATATAGACGTCCGCTATCACTTCGTGCGCGAGAAAGTTGCTGCCAAACAAATCATGGTTCAATATAGATGCACTGGAGATATGGTCGCAGATATTTTGACGAAAGCACTCCACCGACCGAAGCATGAAAACTTCACCTCATCAATGGGTTTAATTTTAAAGCGTGTGCGTTCAGGAGAGGATGATGGAAGTATGAACACCCTCTAGCTTTTGTTTCTGTGCACTGTCAGTTCTACCTACATTGTTTGTGCACTGTCATTTACGATCTTTTACGTTGTCTAATTATAAAATAAATAGTTCTAAAGTCTTAACTGCCTTTTCTTACATTTCATCACATTACTTACAGGTTTATTAACAATTTACAACGTATGCACAAATCCTCTATATTTAAATATTTTACAATAATAATAATGTGAAGGGCGAACAAACACGCTTTGCAAGTAAGTCTTGACCGGGAGTCTAAAACAGAATGAGCGGCAGATTTTTGATGCGCCGCGGAGAAAGTTCTTGTGACTTATAGTGGATTGGCTTTGGTTGCTTGGGAACCAATCGAATAGCCAGACGACTGCGATTCCGTGTCCTTTGTTCGACCTCCACAAAAATAATTTTTCATTTCAAAATGCAAAAAATTTTAAATTTCAAAAAAATTTAAAATAAAAAATTAGAATCTAAAAAATTTTAAATTCGAAAAAAATTTCAAAATCTAAAAAATTTCAAAATCCAAAAAATTTTAAAATTGAAAAAATTTTAAAATCCAAAAAGTTTCAAAATCGAAAAAAACCTAAAAATCCAAAAAAATTTAAAATCCAAAAATTTTAAAATAAAAAAATTGTAAATCAAAAAAATTTTAAAATACAAAAAATTTTAAATCCAAAAAATTTAAAATCCAAAAAATTTCAAAATCGAAAAATATTTTAATATCCAAAAAATTTCAAAATCCAAAACATTTTAAAATCTGAAAAAAATTTAAGATCCATAAAATTTCAATATTATAAAAATTCCAAAAAAAATTATTGTAAAATAACTTTTAGGCCCATACTGAACTCCTTGAACCAGTTGACCGAAGTGGCCCTATAGTAGGTGTACCAAAGTGAGCCGCTCACTTTGGTACACCTACTATAGGGCCACTTTGAGTGCCTGTGCCCTCTATGTGGCGCACACACCTCGCTTCGTCTACATTCAAACATCGTTTTTTTCTTCAAATACTTATTGAACACACATTTCTCGCATCATCCACGTTCACACGTCAAATCGCATAGTGTTTTAACCCGTTAGTTGCTTTTGCAACGGGCCCAGCTAGTCATTATAGTATTAACCAAAATTTAAAACGATTAGCGTTAATTTCATATTTCACTACATCAAGAACACCTTGATGAAGTGAAATATGGTGTCCTCATGTGAATGAGGACACCCCGTTCCGTCCATTTGCATTTAATATGTTGTTAGGTAGCGGAACTCAGCCCTACGAACCACCACACTACACCACTGGCGGACGCTAATAGCTTCCCTCACCTCCCGCGCAGCTCCACCCCCACCTCCTTTCCGCAACGCCGGGCGGCCACCTGCATTCGCTTCCGCAATCAAACCCCCACCTTCTTAGGTGAAGGCCGCGTCACTTAAACGTGCCATTCTAGAATATTCCGTTCGGACTCGATACAAAACGGGCGGATTTTCGCGGCGATCCGAGAAGGATGCACGAGACTCCCGCCTAGGAGGGCACACCCTGTGCTCCCCCGAGCCCATCATGGCTTACCTGCTAAGCATAGCCCGCCCTGCAGCCTGGCTAGCACGTTCCTGGGACCGCTCCACGATGGGCCCGGCTCCTGTGAGTACTGACCAAGTAATTCCTCTTTTGCCGTGTGTCCCTATAAATACGCGTACCTGTGATCGATCCTAGAGTCGGCACGATTGAGAGAGATTTTGTTAGATTTCCACTAGAATGGTTAGGCAATTAACTTACCTGTGCTAGATTATTTACTGTGAATGAACCCATGTTGTATTTAAACAATCCCCTACAATACAAACCATGTTTACCGCAGCTGGTGTTTTATTGCCCTGACAAGGTACATTTAGGATGGCTTTATTTTAGGTATTCCACACTTGCTCCTTAGAAAACCTACCACCCTGGTGTTGGGAGACTCTACCTGCTCTGCCGGACGAATAACCTGAGCTAGTTCTGTGGCAAAAAGTAGACACTTCCAGCGAGGTGTGCTTACACTGGTCCCAACGTGGAGCATTGTTTTTTTTAACAGCATTTTGTACTCATCTTCTCCCCCACGTTACACTGACGTCACAATGTAGAGCTTTTTTTTCACAGCATTTTGTTTTCATCCTCATCCCTACGCCACACTGGACACCAAGCAAGGGGCAATTTTTTCTTTCGATGTTCTGTAGCCAACACTATTCTAGTAATTTGTCGCTTCTCTTCTGTACCTACACGCTTATGTTACAAATCAGCGATATGCCAAGGTACCGCAAAAAAAAAAACGGTCACCGTTGCCCGCGTATTCCTGCGTGACCAAATTGGCGCGAAACGATCCGGGAATGTTCCACGAATTACGTAAGCCATATCTACCACATTTGGGCGGCAAATAATAACACGTCTTCCCTCCAAACATACAGGTTCCAGTTACCATGCAGATATTTTTTATGAATAATGAAAGGTTGATTTCTGTTCTTTTCCCCCCATGAATAAATAGGTAAAGTATTTATGTGTATTTGCCTAGGAAGTGAAAATCAGTGCGTTTGTTCCCCGTGTCGTTTCAACAAGGATTCTCCCCTCGCAAGGGAGAATCCTTGTTGATAAAGTGAAATTCGTCAGGTGACGAGCAGTGAATTTGTTTAAATTAACTAAAAAACGAGTGCTTTTCTAAAAACTCCACCTTAGCATTTTTTTTTTGCCAAAAAAAGAAAGAAACATTTGCAACTTTCACCGTGGTTCCAAAAGTGCTCAGTGAAAATCGAAACTAGCTGACCTTACAGTGGAGTTTATGGCCTTTTTTCCGACCTTGTGTTTTCCTTCTTTTCAAGTGTCTTGTGCTTCGACAAATGTTGTTTTTTCCAAAAGTGCTTTGTGAAAACTAGAATATTCATCCCGAAAAGGACACCGCTGGCCATTTTTTCTTAAAAATTAAAACTTTCAAAAATGTACGACAATTTTTCAAAAGTGCTTATTTAAAACACAAAAAGGCAATCCTGTAAGGACTCCCCCTGGCCGATTTTTTTCCAACCCCCAAAAAACTTCAAAACAAAAATACCGGCGAATTTTTTTAATTTTTTTTTCTAAACATCGTTCCTTGAACACATTTAAGTTGTCAATTCGACTTGTCATCTTCACCAAAATGGATTTACAAAGGGTGATTATCGAAGCCCTCGGGCATAATCACGGTCATCTTCAACCTTCAACGGCATCGGTAACATCATACCCGATGCACTGTCAACATGGAAGCCATCAACAAATACATTGGTCGCAAGCTGCAGGCACTGTCAAGCCCGAAAATATGTACTCCAAGAATGCTAATACCGCACAGGGCGTGCCACCCAAGAGGGCCAAGGCCAACAGCAATGACTCTCTTGGCAAAATCAACCACTGCTATGTATTACAAATCTCGCCAAGCAACAAGGATTTGTTCACGACGTTTTTTAATCACACATGCCGGCCTCAAGTTAGTGCCATGGCCTTGTTTGGTATTATTAACCCCTTGGCGACGATTACAAAAAAGGACTGTACTGCACAGGATCATTTCTGTAGTACCTACTCCCTCGCAGCGTGTACTCTCCACCTGAGTTACACCCAAAGATAAAGAGATGTGGCGTAATTCCTCGAGCGTGAGGCAGGTCTCGGGTTAGCTTTCGAGTGAATTCTTGACCATGTTTGTAAAAAAATGCATATTCTTATAGTTGGTGTGTAAAGTGTCATTTACACGTCCAGCCCTCCATAAATAAAGCAAGCCCCTTTATTTATTCTTTTTTGAAAATAAATGTATATTCATAATAGGTACATCCAAATGTTGCGTTTGTACCAACTTTCTCTTTCTCACGGCAACTTGCCGGCATCGTTCTTTTTTCTCTTTCGTTTATTTTCTCACCTGTTCTGAGGCTGATCACTTTAGAACAGAGACACCCTTCGAGTTACGATGTTCTGGGAGTCATGAACCCAAACTATCGTTTCTCACCCCCACACTATGCAATGCTCATGTCTGTCTTGCTTGGTCTCGTCATGTCATGTTAATTGCTTTGTTTTGTTTTGTTTTGTTTATGGCCCCAGCCTTGGCCGCCTTTGTACATTTTTTTCTCTCCTTTCTACAATCACCACATTTTACCTACCATGGTAAAATCCCTTTTTCTTCCCCCTTGATTTTCAGCTCACCTTGAGTACGTAAAACCCAATAATGGTCTCAGGCATGAAAGTCGGAAATGGTTACTTTACCTTTCTTAAACATATAAGTTTTTCAATTTTTTCCTTAAATCAAAAATTGATGGCGTCCTTTTCACCCGTGCTCATGTTGTTCCCAAAATCGGATATTGACACGTCCATTTTTGGAAATTGTAATTTATAAAACCAAAAGTTGGCCTTTATAAGTCATACACAAATCCTTTGGATCGTTTCGACTAAAGTAGGTAAAACCGAATCATCCGGTCTTTGGCGGCTATAACGAAATCATTGATTTGTTTCTCCTCTAAATATCACGTCACGTATGTTTTATACTACACGTTTCAACACATCGGGACAGGTTAATAAAACCTAACGGTCATCCGTATTCTCGAACTCAAATAATTGTAATTTTTAACGTAAATCAGCATTCCCTTGTTCGATCATCGTTTTGCAATTATTAAGTCTTGTTTTCTGCACCAAAACTGGTTACTTGGACAGTATGTAAAACCCCTCTAGGTCTGTCTCCCTTTATTACGCGGTGTAAGCAGAATGTACTCTGCCATCACCTTATGCCTTATGACTTATGAAGTAACATTAAATTGCCTACCTCCTGTGTTATTCTATCGTATGCCCCGGGGCTACGGGGTTAGTCAATCTAACGAATCTTTATAAACAATATTAAAACAAATATTGTAAACTTTTATTTTGCTGTACTTAAGCGCAACCTGTACGCAATAGGAGAGATCCTTAAAATACCCGCCATGATACTAGAAGTTCGTTATAATCACTTTATACTCTTGTCTTCGTTTTGGTCGTGTGTCATTAATTTGTCATGAAAACCGCCCCTTTTCGGTCATGTGTCATTAATTTGTCATGAGAACCGCCCCTTTTTGGTAATGTGTCATTAATTTGTCATAAGAACCAACTTGATTATAATTGTGTACCCGTATAATCTATACACCATACGTGAAGACGTTACAATACTCACCACGAATCGTGCGAACGAAATAATATCAAATCCTTATGTGCGTACTACACAAAGTAGTCCACAACCTTTTTAAATTGTTCAACAACAATGCCCGCGCACTTTCTGTTTTGCCACTTCTTTCACAAAGGAGAGAAACCCAGGAATATCTACGATCTCAAAAGGACTAGTTTGTCAGCTTCACTGTCAGCTATGGGGCATAGTGCCGTAGGAGTTAATCGAATGGGCACAAAACCACCAAACTCGTTGTCTGGGAAACGAATAAGAAAAATCCCAGGGTTGTGAAATTGGAGCGAGGGTCTATCTTTTCTCACAATCAAGGAGAAGTTTTTAAGTGACCTAATTTTTCGTAAAATACACGCGAAGGACTAGCCTCTTTGGTATAATGTGTATTCATTCTCATCTCATTGTTTTTTCTAATGTAAAGAGTCAGGAAACATGCTGGTGGATTACGTTTCATCCTCACATACAGTTTGAATTGGAAATAAGTCCAGTCCGTAGCAAGTTTCGTCACTCAACTCCTTCCCGTCCCTTTTCCTCTTCCCTCCCTCATGTTTTCAAACATGCTATGAAGTGGAAAATCCGTTGTTGTCCATATTTCGCCCTCACTTGGAGTTCGAGTCGGTACCTAACCAGGCACAACGGGCCTTCTGCTTCACTCTCTTCATATGTCTCATCTTCTTTATCCCGGTTTCAATGAGGCAGATTCATGAATATTGGACACGTATGTTATGCATTAGACGTACCATCTGTCTTTTCGACAACATTTATTCATGAATCAGTTTCGCCGCCTTGCCGTGACTCGTTCAAGACCTTTTGTCTTGTTCTCTGAAATTCTTCGAAAATGTTACCATCTTATGTTAACATAGGCCATGGAAGGCCGGTTGCTTTTCAACCAAGGTATTTTGTCACCCGGCAAAAAGCCAGGTATCCTTACAAAGGATAATTAAAAAAAAAAAAATGTAATTGTATGCTAGCTAGGAATCTCTCTCTCTCTCTCTCTCGTGTTCTCTCTGGGTCGTCGATTAAACCTCGTTTCTTTATTCTCTGGACATACTTTGTTTCTCTCCAAACTTTTCTTCATTGGTCTCTAGGCAGGTCAACTTCAAGAATTTTGCTTTAATAATAATTTCTCCCGGATTTAAAAAGAAGCCCAGAAGGATGTCTTCATCGGCAGCCAAGCTGAGCTTCACTTCCTGGCAGCCCTCGCTGTGGTTACGGAGGTCCCCGCCGCCATTTTCTACATATTTGTTCCTGAAAGCACGGACCATACCGCCCTTATGTGTGTTGTTTTGTTGCGCCACTGCGAGCCGAGTTGTCCCGCCATACATATAATGACACTCTGGACTACCTTTCGGGCACGCTAGCCCCTGGGTTTTGTTCCTGCTCTCGCTACCAAGCCAGTTTTGCCGTATCTTGCTCTGTCATGCAGCGACGCATGTTATGTGTAAACCTTTATTACCTTGACTCTCCAGTACTCGCTGAATGCGTACCCTCACAAGTTATTCTGAGCTACATTATGCTTTGATAACCATTAAATATGATCCATGCCCACCATAATGGCACAATAGGATTCGTACTGGCACGTCTGCAGATCCTGGATCCTCCTCTTCAACGACCTCTGTAACCATAGCCTCCGCACTGCAACCACATTCTCCACTCCACAACCTTCGACGCCTACGACGAAACAAAGTGTTTTTCTCCAAGGCCCTAGTGTACTCTTGAGTGTTATCTCAAATGGGTCAGATTACAGTGATAATGTAATCCCTTTAGAGTCTACGAAAGCACGTCTCTTCGTAATCCTTCAAAACTCTTCGAACCTCGTCGAAATCATAAACAATCTACGCACCGCAAACTTAGCTTCCAGACCAATGAAACCCTAGAGCCACATTTTTTTTTCCTTTGTTTTTTGTTTTCTCAATTGCATAACTTTGTCTTTTGTTTTCTCAATTGCATAACCCTGTATTTTGTTCTTTCAATTGCATAAATATGTATGTTGTTTCACCCCTCCATGTGTTAACTGCTTGTTCCTTATATTACATGTACCTCCTCCCTACCCTGACAAACATTGTTACCTAGCCCATGGCATAAGCTAGTTTTAAGATGTTAGTCAGCTCTCTCTCTGGTCAACAAATCTCTCTCGATTCCCGTTGGTGGCGTAGAGGGTTTTCTGCCCATTACCACGTCGCTTTTTTTCCGAGCACGGGGGGAGGTGTAATTAGCGGAACTCAGCCCTACGAACCACCACACTACACCACTGGCGGACGCTAACGGCTTCCCTCACCTCCCGCGCAGCTCCACCCCCACCTCCTTTCCCCAAGGCCGGGCGGCCGACTGCATTCGCTTCCGCAGTCAAACCCCCACCTCCCTAGGCGAAGGCCGCGTCACTCAAACGCGTGCATACGCGCCATTCTAGAATATTCCGTTCGGACTCGATACAAAACGGGCGGATTTTTGCGGCGATCCGAGAAGGATGCACGAGACTCCCGCCTAGGAGGGCACACCCTGTGCTCCCCCAAGCCCATCATAGCTTACCTGCTAAGCATAGCCCGCCCTGCAGCCTGGCTAGCATGTTCCTGGGACCTCTCCACGATGGGCTCGGCTCCTGTGAGTACTGACCAAGTAATTCCTCTTTTGCCGTGTGTCCCTATAAATACGTGTTCCTGTGATCGATCCTAGAGTCGGCACAATTGAGAGAGATTTTGTAAGATTTTCCCCTAGAATGGTTAGGCAATTAAATTACCTGTGCGCGATTATTTACTGTGAATGAACCCATGTTGCATTTAAACAATCCCCTATAATACAAACCATGTTTACCGCAGCTGGTGTTTTATTGCCCTGACAAGGTACATTTAGGATAGCTTTATTTTAGGTTTTCCACACTTGCTCCTTAGAAAACCTACCACCATGGTGTTGGGAGACTCTACCTGCTCTGCCGGACGAATAACCTGAGCTAGTTCTGTGGCAGAAAGTAGACACTTCCAGCGAGGTGTGCTTACAATTTTGATATCATCTTCATATAATATGTTGTTTCTACAGCATTTCAGAAACTTTAAATATTTTACATTATATTTTCAAATCATTGTCAATATATTTCCGTACACACCTATTGACGCAAGTACACTGGAAATAGATTTAATTAATATATTATTGAAACACCATTCACTTTTCATCATACAGATAATATTTAATTATGATTGATTTACCTTGTGATATTGATAACAATTCAGGTATATTCTGTAACTGTAATATAATTAAGGACCTGAATAACATAAAAAACACTAACTGGGGCTCTTACAGTCTAAAAAATATACATCAGAATATAAGGAGCATATCTAAACTTGACGATTTCCTAATTTTTCTACACCAATTTAATTGCGCATTCGATGTCATAATTTTAACGGAATGCTGGATAAATAAAGAATACACCTCTAAAATGATTCACAATTACTCGGAACATCACACAAATATAAATTTAAATAAATCCAGTGGAATTGTAATTTACATCAGAAACGGTCTACAAGCACAAGTCGACGAGATTTTACTACCACAAGCAAACTGTATGAAAATCGTATTGAACAATAACTTATGTATTTTCGCAATCTATAGATCACCCTCATTCCAAAATATTGACACTTTTTTGAATTCTTTACAATCAATCATCAACAGTTGAAAACAATTAGAACGGCAAATCATTTTAGGCGATTTAAATATTTATACGATTCCTGAGTACCACCGTCAATCCGAAGATAATCTATGTCTGCTTATGGAAAATGGGTTCATACAGACAATTAACAGCCCTACCCGAGAACAGGGTACAAGTAAATCTTGTCTAGACCACATTAACATTAAAAAAATTAAACATATCGAATCATTTGTTATCCACACCACAATTTCCGACCACTACACTACAGCTCTCTGCCTTAAAAATTAACCTCCCACTACAGCTAAAATTAAATACATACCTCGAATAAACTACTTCAACCTACTTGAGAACTTAAATTCAGAAAAATTGGAAAACGTTTTAGACCAAAGGGATACTGATTTAGCAATGACGAAATTCATCACCAAGTTACACTATTACATATCTAAACACACTAGTAACAAACTCATATCTAACAAACAATTAAAACTCACGCCATGGATCACCCCGGGTCTTGTCAAATCAATACACAGGAGGAATCAACTCCACAAAAAGACGAATAGGAACCCAGAGAATATTATACTACAAACAAGATATAAAAAGTATAGGAACTTGTGTAAAAATTTAATTACATCAACTAAAGAAAACTACTTTAAAAAAAATATTTACGAAACCAACTGTACGTCAAAAACGCTATGGGAAGCATTTCGTAACATAACTAAAACCAAAATCAATAAATCATCTGAAATTGGCAAATAAATGGCCTAAAACAGGATCCATTCCTAGTTGGCTAGTCAAAGTTTCCGTATATGTTTCATTGTATAATTTTATGTGAAATAAATATTATTATTATTATTATAATTAAATCATTGAACATTGATAAGACTATCACGTCAGATCCAAAAAGGATGGTAGATTTTGCAAATAACTACTTCGCGTCAGTGGAAACCACACTGTCAAAAAAATTCTTGATAAAAATAACACAACTGAAACTGATCTTGCTAAGATAACTGGCTGTAATCTCAGTCATAAAATAGATAACATTCGAACTACATCACAAGAAGTGATGAAAATAATTGACGAGCTTAAGTCATCCAATGCGTGTGGCCCAGATAAGATCTCTTCAAATCTGTTAAAAAATATAAAATCCGCCATAGCATCACCGATATCGTTCATGTGTTATCTAAGCTTTAACTCTGGTAAATTCCCCAATCATTTAAAACAATCAATTGTTATTCTACTTCACAAAAATGGGGATAAATCACATATTAACAACTACCGACCAGTTTCTTTGATCAACTCTGTGTCTAAAATTATTGAGAAGATTGTTAAGAATCGGCTCAGCCTGTACCTAGAAAACAATAACATCCTTTCCAATAGCCAATTCGGTTTCCGTCCAGGTTTAGGCACTGAAAATGCCATTGCTAAATTGACAAAAATTATCTCTAATAACATAGATAGAGGTACAAAATGCATTGCGCTCTTCCAACACTATCTCTCACAAAATTCTGAAGAATAAACTACAACGCATCGGTATACAAGGTCAGCTCTTCAATTGGTTGTGTAGCTATTTAGATAACAGGAGTCAAAGAGTGCTCATCAATGACACTATAAGCGATTCAGCTTATATTAAATTCGGTGTATCCCACGGAAGTACTTTAGGACCACTTCTATTCAATATATATATAAATGATCTATGTAACAGTTCACTTGCCGACCACATTATCACCTTTGCTGATGATACAGTCTTACTATTTGAAGACAAAAGCTGGAATATTGTTCACAGCAAAGCAGAAGTAGGGTTAAACAAGGTCAAACAATGGTTAGACAATAATCTTCTAACACTTAACCTAGATAAAACCAAATTCATCCCTTTTGCAAAAGGCAACTATTTGCATTGGGGGAAGTGGAAAATATTTCATTCTAAATTTCGATTACGTAAAATTAAAATTAGCTTTCGTCTTGTGAGATTGTACGCAAGAATCACAAACCATGTTACACAAACCTAGCGTAGCCGCTAAACTACTTGAAAACTGGGATGTTTTTCTTGCCTTGACGCGAGTAGGCGTTATAAAGGGGCACTTTCTTTTGTATCACAAACCATGTTACACAAACCTAGCGTAGCCGCTAAACTACTTGACAACTGGGATGTTTTTCTTGCCTTGACGCGAGTAGGCGTTATAAAGGGGCACTTTCTTTTGTATCACAAACCATGTTACACAAACCTAGCGTAGCCGCTAAACTACTTGAAAACTGGGATGTTTTTCTTGCCTTGACGCGAGTAGGCGTTATAAAGGGGCACTTTCTTTTGTATCACAAACCATGTTACACAAACCTAGCGTAGCCGCTAAACTACTTGAAAACTGGGATGTTTTTCTTGCCTTGACGCGAGCAGGCGGTATAAAGGGGGCACTTTCTTTAATGTGTGCAAATTATTTTACCATGAATTTATTTTGTATGGTTGGCACTACTGATATACATCACTATGTGTTTTTTATGGATAAGCTTCAATATGGCGTCGGCGTCAAAACAGAAAATTACGTGAATAAAAGTTTTTACGAATATAAATTTAAATGCACGTTTTTCCGCCGTTCTCGACTGAAACAGATGATTCTTGTGGTAATTAAGTTTAGGGGTAGTTTATGTTTTTAAATATACGCCTATTAAAAGTGTAGTGGCATGCGGCGTCTAGTCGTAAATTTACCAAATCATTAAATTTAAAACGTCTATATTATAAACCATTATAATTTTCAACATCTGTATTACTAAATCCAGTGTTATATACTTGTACTTGTAAATCTTACATATAAAAATGAATCGCTAAATGTATTGCTAAGCGCAAATCTCGAGAGCAGCAGAACCGATTTCGCTAATTATTTTGTTAGAATATTCCTTGAAGTACGAGGACAGTTTTTACGGAGAGAAAAATTAAGAAAACAGTGCAGAAAATTGGATAATTTCAGAAAACCTAACGACTCTCACACGTTTGACAGTTCGCGTGTTTGAGAATGACATTTTGCAAAATGTTAAATCAGGATTCTATTTTTGAAAATCTTTAAATTGATTATTTTATTTAAAGTAGGTACTCCCCTAATAGTTTGAACCGAATCAAGAATTTTAGATATTTTAAATGGGTACCTTTGTTAGGTACCAAATTTAAAATACATGAAAAATGGAAATTTGAATAAAAATTGTAAAAGGTGGCACGCGGACTGTTTAAAACCTGAATGTACTGGGATTGAATACATGGAAAGCGGGAGGGATGGAGAGATGGTAGAGGGGGGGGGGGAGATGGAGGAGGTGGAGTGGGAACCCCTTACACCATGCGAGCGAAGCCGTGGGAAAAAGCTAGTTATATTAATAATAAGAATATTATAAAATTTGATTTCGTTAAAATCAACACCATTACCATTATAACTATAAAACACATGCAGACAGCATAAATGTACGGAGTTCTCTTCACAACATCTAAGTCAAACCAAAAATGATAAGTTCGTAGAGAATAAACAATAAATCTAGTGAACGTTAAATGTCAAATTCAAAAATTCGTATGAAATCAAAGTGTTGCCATATAAAAAAAATAAATCAGTGTGGAATTTTACAAAATTAATAGGAACATTTTCGGAGACGGGACATTTTCATGTAGTGACGTCACGAGCCCAAATAATGGATTTATTTATTTAAAAAGAAAAAAAAACTGTACATTTCTAAAAATTTTTAACAACATTTTTATAATCGACCTCCGTAGTCCAGTAGGTAAGACTCTTGACTCACAATCCGGAGGTCGCGGGTTCGAACCCGGCATGCGCAAATAAATTTTATTTGATTAATTTGTGTTATTTCACAATTAATTCATTTAAAATAATATATAGTATATTTGCGGCATGTTCCAGAGTGGAAGATACTATCAGTATCGCCCTGGTGTAAGACCACCATTCAGAATTGAAACGTTGCTTGAAAATGGCTTTAGCCGTGTTTGGTGACCAGATCTGAATAGCCAGGTACTTTCCAACCTTCCTCTTCCCCACCTCCTTCCCCTCCCCACTACCTTCAGCCTCACAACATACCCCAATTGGGGATGCCATAGTCTCACTGGCTCCAGACGGGAGCAGTTGAGATTCTTGTGCGGTATTCACTGTAAAAAAAAAAAAAATAATAATAATCTTAGTAAAAAATTCTATCCAGACGATTTTTTCCAAGTCGTTATGAAATCCATGCAAGTGGCCTATTGTCGAAGACTAATGCGTATCCGAAACAGTTTTAACATGGTTTAAAAATAATTTTACCACACGCATAAGCAGTAATAAATCACATATTTATGGTAATGTAAATTTGGATTGTCGTTGAGAATTTGTCGCTATTATAACCTCCCTCATATGAAACTCAGTCGAGGGTTTTAAAAGGGAGGTCGGGGAGACGTTAGGTATTTACACATTGACCAGGCCCCCTAGCATGGTCGATCGATATATGTTTTATCGAAAAAGTCGGTAACTTGCGATCGTCCCCGAGCACGACTGCAGGCCGCTAACGAATAAACAACAGTTTACGTCAAATATATTAGGAACCCCTAGTCATTATGAACTATTGTTTGTTCGTTAGCGGTCTGCAGTCGTGCTCGGAAGCGATGGCAAGTTACCGACATTTTTGATAAAACCTATATCGATCGACCATGCTAGGACCCCTGGAGTACCTAATCAATAGTAATTTTGTTTTAAAATCTATTTTATCAAGTCCATTTTTTACTTTTACGTTACATTACAATACTTTTTAACATTAGCTCTACACAAGAGACCCTGAGGAAAATAATTTCCCTCAGGGCCTATGTCATCTTAGGGGATGTTGTGTGGAGAGTCTTTTTAAGGAAGGGAAGGGTAAGAAGGTCTGGGAAGGAAAAAGGTATGAGGGGTGAGAAGGAATCTGGGGGTCAGCATGTCCAGGAGTGACAGACGTGTGAATCCATCCCTCCTACTGCGGTGCAAGGCGATGGGTCGAGAGAGTCCGACTGGAAAAGTTAAAATATATCTTTAACCAGTCTCTCTCGATCCGACCCGCCACGCAACATTTTAAAAGACGCATCCCCCCTGAACCTCACTCCAAGAACCCGGGCACCCCTGCTTAATCGCCAAACGTGGTGAACGAATTGGGGAGACCTATGGCAGAGGTGTTGGCTACAAACAAACTTTTCCGTGCATATCCACTTTGTACAATATATTGTAACGATATTACTGTAGGATTTGTGAAGCTGAGAGTATTTAAAAAATACACTTGCCTCAGGATCATTGCCTTTGAACAAAAAACGTTGTCAATTTTATAGACGAACAGAAATGATATGGTTAACAAAATATCGAATGAACACTAGTAAAGATGAAAATTTACGACACACGTCAAAAATTTTAATAAAAGAAATGCGTGTTTTAAATAAAAAATTATTAATTTATAATTTTTTTTTATACCTAATTGGCTTGTCTGTACCACAATATCCAATTTTGATACCTAATTGGCTTGTCTGTACCACAATATCCAATTTTCATACCTAATTGGCTTGTCTGTACCACAATATCCAATTTTGAAAATTAAAGCAAATTCCAGTTCTAGAGTTCATTGGCGGAAACATTCTTAATAAGAATTATGAACTGAAAATTAAAAAAAAAACTTTTGATACAATATAGAAGGTACATATCTAGCAAATAGAAGGTACATATGTTCGCAAAAGCGTCAATGATTTTTTTTGTTAAAAACCTATCAATTTGGAGGCGGGAATGGGTACCGCCGCCCCGGGAACCTTTATTGGATAACCAACACCTCTGCCATAGGTCACCCCAAGTGGTTCGCTACGTTTGGTGATGGTGGCCCGGGTTCATGGGGTGAGGATTGTCTAGGTCTTGGAGGCGGATGACCAGGACACACTGAACCCCTGATTCCTACCCACCCCTTAAACCCTTTTCCTTCCCAGAACTCTCCCCTCCTTCCTTTCCATAAAAAACCCCCCACACAGCATCCCCAAAGATGACATAGGCCCTGAGGGAAATTATTTTCCTCAGGGCCTCCTGTGTGGAGCTCATGTAAAAAAAAACGAAAAATTAAATTTACGAACAAATAGTTAAAAGAATTAGCAATATCTCAAAATGACCACCTTGTGAATTTTAAACCAGTTTATAAAATATCATAAGAACTGAACATGAAATAGTATATCCGTAAGTATTTTTTTAAATTCCTAATCGGAAAATAGTGGTTGGTATAGCAGTCAAAAGAATCATAATTATCTCAAATTAAATATTTAGGCCAAGTGTAATCATTTATTAATTTAAAAAAATGATAATTTTATTACGCAAATTGATAAGCATAAAGTTTATGAAAAATATTTTTTACACATTTTAAAAATTTGCATAGGCTTTGAACCAAATCAGAAATTCGACCTTATTCTGACCGATTTTCGTAAATTTTACAAAATATTTTTAACTGGTGAATATCATCAAAGTATACCTTTAAGGGTTTTCTTTAAAACCACGAAAAAAATTTTAAATTTATAAATAAATAAGTTTTTATTTAAATTTTTTCATAAACACCAATTTTCGCGTTTTTTTAAATGCTGAATACAAAACTTTGGAATCGTTTATTTACAAAAACGTTACGATAAATTGTTGGTATTATATTTCTCTATTTTTTAAAGACAATTATATAATTTTAATCTTCAAATTAAGAATGAAATACAGGATTTTTAATTACTAACAAAAGCCCTACGTCGGTCGTGTGGCGCCCATTTATCTTTCTCTATATGGTACAATTTTGAGCTAAAACCTATTTTCAAAATATTTCAAAAGATGGCAGTAATCAATCACTGTGAGAATCTAAGATATTATTATATTTATTTTAGGAAACGTTGATATATCATCTATCTACCTATACATGTAGGTACCTATTCGTTTAAAATAGAATAACCTGACTAATATTTTATAATCGACGTCAAGCTAGTAGAGTGCAGTTTTTTAAATGATTATTAAGGGAGTATTCTAGTCTAGAAGCCCGAATTTCGGACGTTTTTGACGATCGATAAAAAGTATAACACATTAACATTTTAACTATACATTTTTTTTAAATTCATTTATTTCCATTTTAATAAATCACAAAAAATTAAAATATATATACATATACATATATTTTTAGTACAGGGGGAAAAAAAGAGAGTGTCCATCTTGTCGCGATCTCCACCCTTCTGGTAATCTGAAAAATGAAAAAGGTAGGTAAAAAATAAATTCTTTATCAGTATAAATGTTTCTATGGTATGAGCCAAGAAAAATGAAAAAAAAAAATTCTCGCAAAATGGCAGCTAATCAAAAAAAAATCTGTTTCTCAGTTATTTTTTGAGTTTTATGATTTAAAAAAATAGGAAAAATTGAAAACTTCGTTCCATTGAAAAATATGTAATGAAAATTCATGCTAATTTTCAAGAAAATCGGTCAATAAGATCAAGATTTTTTGACAAAAGTTTCGAAAAACGTGGATTTGCTCAATTTAGGTTCTAGTAAGATTCCGTCTGAACTGGTAGAACTACAATGGCTATAACTTTTAAAATAAGTCGAATTTGGAAAAATCCTTGAATATGTGATATTCTTGAATATCCAAATTATCAAAAAAAAAAAAAATTTCCATGCTAGAATACCCCCTTAAGTGAATCAAAATGAATCGCATTCATTCATTCAAGAAAAAAAGATGGGTTTATAAGTGCACTTTTGAATTAATCTCGAACGATGACGTAATGGGGGTATTACGAGAAAGACAGTGCGAAGGGATTTTTTTTTTAAGTTCAAAGCTATTATTTTCAATTCTGGAAAAAATGAAGACCACTTTTGAAGTTACCCAACTTCTCGGAAATTTATTTCAGAGAGTGTTAACGGGATATTGTTTTTAGATATGGGAACTAATAATGCGCACTTAAATCAAATTACTTTTCTTAACGACCCTGAATCAGCTGATTACACCCAGTTTCCAGTATGCAATACATTAACGGCAAAATATTAATTTCGAAAATAATTGCCAATCAAGGAAACACGTGTATTTAATGCCTAGAAGTTATGACACAATTAAAAAAGTTGTAATTGTGGCTATTATATTCGTTGAACCAATGTATTCGTTTTCAGATTGTTTTACTTGATTGCTCGGTGGTTTTAATATATATATATATTTGTAATTTTATTTTTTTTATTGAAAATTTTTGATACAATACATATAATAGATACATAAAATAATGAAAAGTATACAAACAAGCTTAATATTATAAATGTATGAACAAAAAAATCCCTCAAAGGCAATGCCTGTTCGTGGGAATAACATCGATTTTTTACTTTTTTTTATTTCTATGATTAAAGATTTCTACAATAGATGTCTTGATTCTTTGAATTATGTTTTATTACAATAAGATACACATTTGACATGCTAACTCACCAGCTGATGTTAAGAGAGAGAAACCGGCGTAGACCGGAAACCTGACATAGACAACATTTAATAGACAATAAAATATTATCGGAAACACAGTATGGTTTTAGGGAGAACTTAAGTACTAGTGACGCCATAGAAAAAATTACAGATATGATCACTAAAAGTTTAGACAGTGGAGAAAAAACTTTGGCAATCTTCATAGACTTACAAAAGGCTTTTGATACAATAGACCACAAAATACTTTTTGCTAAACTTACAAAAATTGGTATGACAAATACAACACTAAACTTGCTAAAAAGCTATATGATGGAGCGTACACAGAGCGTTCAAATTAATAAGAGAAAAAGCGAACCTCTCCTAATCAACCATGGCGTACCGCAAGGAAGTGTACTAGGACCAATATTGTTTTTGATATACATCAATGATATCTGTAACCTAGAAACAAGAGGAAAAATTATTAGTTTTGCTGATGACACAGTAATTTTATTTAACGAAAAAGATTGGATAAATACTTACAAAGAAGCGGAACACGGGCTTAGTCTCCTGCAAACCTGGCTTAAAAGAAATTCCCTCACGCTTAATGTTAATAAAACAAAATATCTTACATTTTCTATAACAGCCAGAGGGCAGCCGTCGGAGGACTTAAATCTCAAATTACACACATGCCAAGGAATTTATCAACAAAATCTAGGCTTATCATGCCTCTGTCCCACTATAGCACACTCCAAGAGCATCAAATATCTTGGAATTGAGATTGATGATAATCTCCGATGGAACTCACAAATTGACGTAATTACAAAAAAACTAACCAGGTACATATACTTCTTTAGAAACATTCGTAATATCCTCAACATAAACGATATTAAAAAAGTATACTATGCTTTGTGTCAATCACAAATAGAGTACGGTATAACTGGATGGGGGTCTGCCTTGAGCACTCACACAGAGCGACTCAATATAGCCCAAAAAGGAGTACTAAAGACAATACTGAAAGTTCCGCTTAGAACTCCGACGGAAGAAATATTTAATAACTTTCAAGTCTTCAATGTACAGAAACTTTATTCAAAAAATATTTTATTTAAACTGAAAAAAAACATATATGTATACTCCACTGCCCAACATAAATACTCAACCAGGGCAGTAAGCAATAACATCCTGGTTACTCCCAGTTTGAACACATCTTTTGGACAGAGAAATAATAAATTCCATGCTATGAAATTATACAATGCTCTACCAGATCAAATCAAAAATATAAAGGAAATGAATATATTTAAAACAAAAGTAAAAACATGGCTGAGAGATCAAAGTGATAATAAAATTACAAACATCGTGAAGACGATATAAAGACAATCCATAACCAAATACAAATATTTAAAAAAAACTACAGGCCACCTCAGAACAGGAAATCCTAGTGAGGAGGTCTGTGAAAAAAAAAAGAATCTATACTTATACTATACATTATACATACATGTACAAACCTTGCTATTGAAACTAATAATAAATAAAAATAAATAAATAGACAATTGGAATCCTAACACAGGCAAAAGTGAAACCAATTATAGACAATGTAACAACCTCCCTTTTTTATAACATAATATGACACATATTATTCGTGAAACTTATTTCATGCAAACACTTCTGTAAATGGCTTTATATAAAAAGAGAAGAATAAATTTACAACAAACAAAATTTAAAATAAAAGAAATACAACAATCAAAAATAATAACAATAACAAACCTAAAAACTGAGTCAGCACCAGGTTTTGATGGGATCAGTGTTGAAAATCTACAAACAATAGTCTTAAAAGGGGAATCTTTCCATCAATATATAAAAAAAAAACTATTATTTCACCGATTTATAAATCAGGCAACTCTAAAGAAATCAATAACTACCTGCCTACATCAGTATTATCAAATATCTCAAAAAATTTGAAAAGGTTGCTAAAAAGGAAAAAAAATATTACTGGAAATAATAACATTTTGAGTGACCAACAATTTGTATTTCGCGCAAAAATAACCACACAGGACGCAATCATAGATTTAACACCAAATGTAATAGGTATAAAAAATATAAGTATAAAACTGCATCAGAAAACTCTAGCGGTCAGAACGGTCTCTATTGGTCATTTTGAGATTATTTTGTGTTCAAAAAGTTTCGTTTAAATCCGAAAGATGCCACTAGAAAAATAAATATTATATTTATTTCAACATGTCACACATCCTGTCACCGAGTGGTCACGTCACAGCAGGATTCGGGCGGCTAGGGTTGCTACGGGTTGCTACCAGATGCTACAGCGCACGTGTCCTACTACCTGAACTCCATGAAGTTATGTTTTTTCGTTAATTTTATCACCATAGCAAAAGTTGGACGTGGTGGTCCTTTACAACGACATGTATTTTATATATTTTAGCGGCAAGGAGGAAGAGGATGGGGCACAGAAAAATACAAAAAGATAACGGTCACAAATGGGACTTTTTCTGTGTCTTTTTCTCTTTCATATTTTCGTTGTAAGGGTGTTGTTTATCCGGGTCTTGGCGACGGATGCGTCTGCATACCCGCCTCCCAGATTATACCTTGACCGTTTTTTAGATTAAAAAAAACATTTATGTGAATATCGCACAAGAGTGCCAACTGCTCCCGTCTGGAGTCAGTGAGACTATGGCATCCCCAATGTTGTGAGGCTGAAGGTAGTGGGAAGGAGAAGGAGATGGGGAAGAGGAAGGTGGGGAAGTACCTGACTATTCAGATCTGGTCACCAAACACGTCTAAGGCCATTTCAAGTAACGCTTCAATTCTGTTCAGTGGTCTTACACCAGGGCGATACTGGTATCTTCCACTCTGGAACGTGCCGTAAGTATGGTATTAGTACTTAGCATGACGTAGACCTATTTGACGTAGGTACTATAAATACTTCAGAATTCTTTTTTTTTTACAACACAAACAAACATCAATGAGAATTCTCTTTTTGAAAAACGCAGTCTTAGACTCAAACATTTGAAAGCTCACGACCAAGTGGCAATGGCATTATTTGTGCACGGTATGTTACCTAAATGACCCTGTTGAAAGACCACGTTTCCGAATTCAGATTGTTATATATATATAGACCTCATAAATACCTAGCGATAGGCCTACATAACGAAAATAAATAAAGGAACTTTTTTTATTTTCATTGTGAATACCTCATAAGGGGCCATCTACAAATTACGTAACATGAATTGTATGATTTTTTGACCCCCCCCCCCCCTTCCGTCCCTGTCACGCATCGTCACATTTGGCATTTGTCATTTGACGGCTGGCGTGGTCTAGCGGTCAGGCTCTTCACTCGCAATCTGAAAGTAGCGGGTTCGAATCCCGGCATGGCAAATTAATTTTATTCGATTAGTTTGGGTTATTTCAAAATTAATTCATTGAAAATAATATATAGTATATTTGCGGCACGTTCCAGAGTGGGTGATACTCTCAGTATCGACCTGGTGTAAGACCATCATTCAGAATTGAAACGTTGCTCGAAATGGCTTTTAGCCGTGTTTGCTGCATGACCTGAATAACTAGGTACTTACCCACCTTCCTCTTCCCCATTTCCTTCCACTCCCCGCTACCTTCAACCTCACAACATACCCCAATCGGGGATGCCATAATCTCACTGGCTCCAGACGGGAGCAGACTCAATGGCACTCTTGTGCGGTATTCATATAAAAAAAATTGTGGGACCCCCTTCCCTCTAGTGTCACGTCACAAACAAGTCAAGAAACGTAGTGAACCTCTTGTTGCTGGTTATCCAATAAATTTGGGAGGTGGGTGTGGGTGCCGCTGCCCCGGCACCATTTATTGGATAACCAACACCTATGCCATAAGTCACCCCAAGCCCCAACTGCTCCCGTCTGGAGCCAATGAGAATATGGAATCCCCAGATTGGGGTATATTGTGAGGCTGAAGGTAGTTGGGTGGGGAAGGAGATGGGGAAGCGGAAGGTGGGGAAGTAGCTAGCTATTTAGATCTGGTCACCAAACACGGCTAAAACCATTTCAAATAACGTTTCAATTCTGTTTGGTGGTCTTACACCAGGGCGATACTGAGAGCAGTGGCGGCTCGTGACTTTTGGGTGAGCTAGGGTGCTAATATTAAAAAAATGGCATCATGGATGTTGTTGTATGCGAAAAATATGTTTTTTTTTTTGAAAAATCGGTGTTTTGTGTGAAGATTTTCAGGAAATCGGTGCGGCGCACCGCCAAACTGAAACTTTCTGAAATTTTTCATACAAAAAACTGATTTTCAAAAAAAAAAAAAATTGTTTTCGGCTACAACAACATCAATAATGCCATTTTTTTAATATCAGCAATCTAGCACACCCAAAAGTCACGAGCCATCACTGACTGAGAGTAACTACCTACTACGTCCTGTTCTTCACTATTTTCATTATTTTTATAATACAAAAAGCAAATAAAATTAGGAGGAAATGTGAATAAATTTAACTTTAATTTACCGACATGTGTGATTGATTCAAATTTAAAAAAATGTTTTAAACATAATGTAGGTACATAGAAATAAGGATTGTATTAGGACAATAGGTACTTAACTATGAACCTATTTGATAAAACCACAAACAAAAATATAAATATGTACATTTATAACTTTTTATCGTACTAAGCCATTACACATCAAGAAACTTTAAAAAATCAGTCCACCAAAAACTTTTTTTTCTATAATCCATCTATTTCAAAATGTCTTTTGAAACCTACAAAAAACCCATAAAAAACTAACAACGGATCATGATCACATTTTATGTTTCCGTCGAATTGGTCAGAATTAATTGTTAGCACGGAGTTATGTGTCAAGACAGAGATCCTATACCTACTGATTTATTATCGTTTATGATGGTCATACACCATTGACCATGCACAATTATTCTCAAATGGTAAAACACCATGCACAAATCATACCATAAAACGAATAGGTACCTGCATGTATAGGCAGATGGATGAAATTGTCTCTCCAAAAATGAACATAATAATATCTTAGATTCTCACCGCGATTGATTACTGCCATCTTTTGAAATAATTTGAAAAAAGCTTTAAGTTTCAAATCTTACCGTAAACAGAAAGATAAATGGGCGCCACACGACAGAGGGCTTTTGCTAGTAATTAAAGTTCTCGGTTTTCATTGTTAAATTGAAGTTTCAAATTATAAAAGTGTTTTTAAAAAATGGAAACATATAATACCAACAATTTATCGTAACGTTTTTTTAAATAAACGAATCCGAAGATTTGGTATCAGCGTTTAAAAAACACACGAAAATTGGTGTTTATGAAAAAAAATTATTAAAAACATTATTTTTTGTCTCAAAGTCACAAAAAAAATACTATACAAGCTTAACGAAATCTTTATTATAGATAACGCTAACACGTGGATAGAAAGTTTCCTGAACTCTAGAAATCAAAATGTAAAAATAAAAAAATAAAAATCTTAGTGAACCGAGTTTGGAATACCACAAGGCACGATTTTGGGCTCTCTTCAATGCATCTTGTATGTTAATAATATCTTCGAATTACCAATAACAGGAAAACTTATTTCATACGCAGATGATACTGCAATTACATTCCAAGCAAATTCATGGAATGAACTTGAAACAACTGCTAATCATGATATCAATACCTTAAAATAATGCTCGACAAAAAATTTTAACATTTAACATTGAAAAAACCTATTATTCACTTTTTAGTATAAATAACCATAAAATACAATAAAAACACATATAAATTTGTTGTAGACCACTTTATTTTATAAAAGCACCCTACCTTCGTCGGAAGGAAGGGTGCTTCTGAAACCGGTAGAGTGTTTATAAAATAAAGTGGTCTACAACAAATTTATACGTGTTTTTATTGTAAATTATGGCGAGCCACAATGCTAATGCTTTATTCAAATATTATAACAAAAAAATAAAAACAAAAAAATACCTCCTATTGCCTTAAATATAAAAATTCATTAAAAAAAATCCGCCACAGAAATATTAAAATGCCAAAATATTGACTGTCTATGCATAGCAAATAAAAAAGAAATTATATATTTGGGTGTAAATAATAGATTATAAACTTAATTGGAAGACTCAAATTACCAATAATATAAATCGATTAAAAAAAATTATAATAATAATAATAATTGGATAATTTCTAGAGCGCCGCTTTTGTGAAAAATCACCTCAAGGGCGCTTTACAATTATTTATTATGAATCTTAGGCTCTATCTAATTTTATTATTTACAAATAGATACAGAAACATGCTTACTTGCAGGACACTTCCGATAAAACACACTTTATTAGAAAGTTTATGCTTGGGGAACATACGACTTTGCACGTGGAGGACATTATATTCAAACACTGGAAATTGTATGACTTTACCTTTGTTACTCTCATCACTGTAGGTTTTACATATATATTCATTAGAAGATTAATGCCAAAGTTGAGTAAATATTTATTTTGAAAGTCTGGAGAATTTAAAGAATATGCTTTATTTTTAAACTTATGGATACGACTGTCTGAAAATATGAGTTTTAAGTTTGGCTCTAAATTCCAATGAATCTGTGATCATTCTTAACTCGTGTGGCAGTCCATTCCAGACTTTAGGCCTGACACTCCGAAAGCGTATGTACGGATATATACGTACGTTATGTACGAATATATTAATTTAAGAAATATACTTAACTTAAAAGTTCTTAAAAACATATACTACGCTCTAGCCCATTCAATAATACAATACGATGTCGTTGCGTGGGGAGGAGCTTACAAAATCTCAATTTTGCCACTCGAAATTACTCAAATAATCAAATTATTACTAAGAAACCATCAGATTATTCAACCTCTCAACTTTTTCAAGACTTTCAAGTCCCACCTCTAAAAATACATACATAAAAAATATGCTGCTTCAAATACACAAAAAATATAAAAAAATACACAAAATCTATGAAGTCGCACCACGCCATGGTACGCATTGAGAGCAATAGGCAAAACACGGTGGGTCGCTTATGTACGCCATTAATGCATTCCAGTTTTGCACAACACAACTACATTATACAATGAAGTGATGTGGTTTAATCAACTGGCAATGTAGCTGAGATTGGAACCCGACTACGACAAATTCCAAAATAGACTAAACAATGGTATCTTAAATAGTTTGGCAACCTAGAGTCGCATTGGCAGTTGATTAACAATACTTAATTGACAGTCTTTTAATTTATTTTTTTATTTTATGTATATAAATATTAATATTTTTTATACATTTCATTTATGCACGTATATGTATGTGTTATAATTTTTAATTTTAATTTTTAAATTTCTTTTTTTTTCTTCCCTTTACACACTAAGTAATAGTAATTGCACTCTCGCAAAGGTTATATATTGTATACATATTTGTGTTTTTACAGTTGCAAGTTTAATTACGCATGATTATGTTACATGTGCATGTACATAAAAAACCAATCAAAAAAATAACCTATAGATATAAAAATTTCAATCACATTCGAAAAATTTAAACGTTTTTGGTTTATTTATTTGTCTTCCAGACTTTGTTTGGTGTCGGATGCCTGCCTCACTTGTCGCAGACACCGGGACAATTTTTTTATCTGGAGCATTGGACGAAGTTGGTAGTTGTTCGATGCAGTGGCGGCCGGTGACAAAATTTGCGAGCAGTGCATTTCACAAAAAAATGTTAACATTAACATGGGAAAATAAAGTGATTCAAAGGGTGTGACATACCTAGTACAAACGTTCACTTGTAGAGAAAATCCATTCGTTGCTCTTTCATTTGTGAAAACACTTCAATGACACGATTATTAAAGTCTGGTATCGAAGATATCAAACTTTTTTCGATGCTCATCATTGATAAAGCATTAAGCCGATCTTGGGACATAGTGTTCCTCGGAAATGTTTTTACACGTTTTAACGTAGAAAAACACCGTTCGCACTCAACAGTTGTCATTGGAATAGTACAAATTATTTTTAAAAGTTTAATCATTTCACTAAAACACTCCACTAAGTTACATTTATAAAATAACTGTAAAATTGATATTGCTCCGGTCAATGACGGTCACATCCACAAAGCCAAGATGCTTTCAAATATACTTCTTTTTTAACACTCTATTCACAGTTTTTTCCTTAACTTTACAACTTGTTTTATGTTCCATGGTTTTGGAGGTCCATTATTTTTCAAAAAAAAATTATTCTCAAATGAACTTCGGTTACTTTTGATAAGATCGACGTTGATCGCAATCTTTTCAGTAGTTCTCATGTTTAAATAAGTTATTTTACAGAATAAAAATTGTTAAAACCGTTAAAATGCTGCCAAAACCGAAACAGTACTGAAGTTTATGCGCTGCGCCAATGACCGATAGCGTTAAAACATAACATTTTTAATAAGTTCAAAATTCGTTAACAAAATTATTTCATTTCAACGGTTCGGGACCACATTACGTTTAATGTTTTGTCATTTGCTCTCCACATGTCATCTCTGCTCTCGCACGTCAATCTTCCTTATGGGTCTATACCTGTCTTGCTCATTTCACGCGTCCAACATCTGGAGATGATCTCAATCTTCACCAAGTATCGTCAATGATCCCAGTAGAAATATTACTTCATGTGACGTCACGCCTCGGCACAACAAAATGTGCACGAATTCCTTTTCCTCATGGGAGGGAGTCTAGTCAATTGTATAGGATTTTAAAACAAATTAGCGGGAATTCTTCATGAGAGGGTTACTATTTTACACTTCTGACGTATATAAATTTTTTAAAGTGCAGTGCACCAATGCACTAAGGAAGAGGCCGCCTCTGGTTCGATGTCATTATCGCCATTTTGTGTTAAAATACTTTCATAGGGTTTTAAATTATATTTTAAATTATTTCTACTTAATCTCGATTAATCTAATATGATATGCTTCCTATTTCTACGGTATGTTGCATCATCTAAGGTTTTCATAACATATGAACGCGGGCAGTTAGTTAATATTTCGACAACAGTTGCTGGAATCCAATGACTTTGAGGAGTCTTTTTAAATAAAATTGGATCACTAGTTTTCAATAGCAGTAACTCCTTCGTATGAGAGCTGTACGATTTTTTCATTTTATTTTGATTTTTTCTCGTGCCCTGTTGGTGTTCTCGGAAACTAACTGTCCTAGGTTTTAAATGACTTGACTTTATTAGAATACTAAGTTGTCTTGACATAAGAAGTTGTGAAGGTGACGGTAAATTATCTTTTGGGGTTTTTCGATAATGTAACAATGCAATATGTCAGATTCGTGACATTTTTTTAAATATTTTCTTTACAATTTTAACTCCATTCTGAGCTTGACTATTGCTCTGCAGAAAGTTAGGACTTTACTATACATTTTTTTTAAATACAGCTGAAATGAACGGAGGACCTTTATGGCTGACAAGTTGAAATGGTATCCCGTGGCGAGCAAATATCGCTTTTAAATGCGTGACGACAAGGTTACAGTGAAACTAAAACTAAATCAACGGTCAAAGTCCAAAGTCAGTAATAAAATGTACCTACAGGTAAAGCAACACGAGAACGTTCACGACTTAAATTAATTTTATTAAACAAAATGTTTTTATTATCTTCGTGACTTAATTTAAGGAGTGAATAAAAATGCGTAGGTGTTTAAAAATACCTACAAGGTGTCCGGTAACTCATATTACATACATATTTTAGAATCATGAAAATTCTTAGACAGTTTTTATCTGATTCTAATTAATAAAGCAGTAACCAATTTATGAGACATTTAAATTTAAATAATATTTGATTTTTACCCCCGGCTAGGATTTTACAAATTTATTTTTTTAAAGGTCACCATGAAACAGGCAGCCGCCTAGTATGGTGATTCAATATATCTAGTTTATGTAAATGCCACAATTATGTAACATGTATTATATAAATAAATAAATAAAAGATAAAAATACCTAACTGTGTACATCAACATAAAACAACATACTTTTTACAATGCAGTATACATGTTAAATCGGTAAATTTTTATTTGTAATTAAAAAAATATATATTTTACATTACAATTACCAAGGGTTCTTCGAGGAATGTCACAAACTGATTTTCAAACCAATTTTTGATGACTTTGGAATTCAATGAGTCTAGTTTTTGAACTGTTAATTCGTGGTGGAATTCCATTGTATTAGAATTTGAAATTAAAACACTTTTGTACTTTCTTCCACTTATTTATATTTCACCAGGACCGGTTTTATCCTAATGAAATAACATAGTAATAGGATGAAACCGGTCCTGGTGAAATATAAATAAGTGGAAGAAAGTACAAAAGTGTTTTAATTTCAAATTCTAACTTTGGAATTCATTTCAGAATGGTAATCTGCATTCGACATAACCTTTTTCATACGGAATATTTATTTACTCCCCGTGATAAAACCCGTTTTTGCTGAACCACAATGAAAAATGCTCAGCCGGCTTCTTTTTCCAACTGGCACCCTTAAACCCCCATTGCCCTCACTATTTTGCCACATGTGTGTAATAGAGTGATTTTTATTTTGAAGTCTTGTCCGAGTAGACTATTTGCCGTCCGTTGCTCGGTGATCTTATTTGATTCATTTTTCTCGAAAAGTCTATACGAGCTGTAGCAAAGTCTAATCTTCCCATTAAATACTTTTTTTTCCATCTTTGCGTATTTTGAATTGGAAACCAATATCATGCAAAATACATCGCAATGACTCATAAAATCCAGAAAAAATATTTTGTCGACCAGAATCTTGTTGTGGGATATTGGCCATTGTCATAAAAGTCCATCACACTGCGACGCACAACATCATTTTTAAAATCTTCCAATCCCGTTACCGTTTTAGGTTTTTTATAATTTTTACGAGGCTGATGGAACATTTTTACTTCTTCTGCGTACGGAAAATGAGAAGCTTTCGTGACACTCTTCTAATGTTTGACTTGAGGCCGCAAGCCTATTCTGCCAATAAATGTACTTGCTTGAAGTTCAACGTTGTGCTCTATATGTGAAGAATTTGAAGACATTGAACACACTCTCACAAAGTGCATTAAATTTGAACAACAGAGAGTAACAATATTGATGACCTCAAACCCATCGGAAATTCATAATTTGATAGCTTCAACCGACTACTATGCCATTTCAAGACTCATGAAATTCATTAGATGGTGCAACATGGAAAATATATGATACATTGTTTTATAAAGATACATACATATATTAATATTGCAACATTAATATATAGGATATATTTAAAAAAAAAAAAAAAAATGAAACCTTAAAATAAATAAAACAGATGAGGCAAAAAATGACAGCAGTATGCGAGTCAGAAGCCTCGATTAAATATTATAATATAAAAAAAAAGAAGTTCAACGTTTTGATGTATTCTGGATTGCCACGGATTTTTGGAAAAACTTGATAACATTATAAACTATCGCTTTTTCATCTACCTGCAATTCTTATGGTTGATTTACATCCACCATATTAAATATCTAGGTAATATCTTCTAAATGCATCTGATATTAGATCACATAATATGTAATCAATCACATCGATTAAATAAACGGAGTCTAAATGACATTAATAAAGTAGATTATATCGAAAATAAAGAAATGGACTGGTTTTTGATCTTATGAAGTCAATACACTACTTATTACTAAATGTAGAATCATTAATTGTTTGCTTTTATGGTAACTTGATATAAAAAAAAATTGGAATTTTCAAAGGATTTCGTCGCCAATTGATTCAATTCCAAAGATTGTTGTTGAATGTTGTGTGTTGTGATTGTCCTATTTTATATTTAACTTCATTTAGCACTGAACACTTTTAATTCTAATTTATCTAATCTCGATGTGTAGAGCCTGTTACCTTAAACTTTCCAGTCTATGCCATATTTTATTCAAACATTACCTTAATTTCTATGTCCATGCTCTATTTTGCCTGTGGCCGCGTCAAACATTCTCTTTCAATGTTATAAAATGGAGTGTTTTGATTTCGCTTGTCCTTTCTTTCTCCTAATTTCTTCTTGTTTTCTCTTGAACTCAATTAGTCTTTCGCTTCTGCTAGACTTTAAATTATACTCATTATTGTCGCTCTATAAATTAAATTATACTGATTCTGGTCTGAATACTCAGTCAAATATTCAGACCAGAATCTTTGTAAATTATTCACCAGAATAATAAAGAATCAAATATCCAGTACAAACACAAGTGTTTTTACTAACAAAGGATTACCTCAAACCTCAAAACTCTATCATCTCTACTTACGGTTCCTCGGTGTGGAACAGAAGGATGTCTACAAAAGCAGCTCAACTTACACCCTGGCTGCAGACTAACTGAAGATCACATACCAGGAATTTGCGCTTGGTCCTTCCACCGGATTGAATCGGCATCATCACAGCAACCAAGGTCAAGCCATCCATTATTTTCCCTCCTTACTGTGTAAAATTGTTGCCTTTTTTCTTAATTTTTGCACTCTTTACGGATCTTTGATTATCTGACAATGGCAGATAATCTGAAAGCAATCATTGCTAGAAGGGGCCAGATTAAAGCGCTGATCACCAAGTTTCAGTCGTTATTAGATGAGAATCAAACAGATCCGTCAATCGTTCAAGCCCGATTAGCTAAAGTCGAACCTTTACATGACTTATTCATGGAAATTCAACTCCGAATTAGCAAGTGTGACGAAGGTTCAGATTTCGCTTCGGATGATGAAACAGATCGCTTCGAAGTAATGTATTTCAAAGCGATCACCGAAGCGAAATCGCGTCTGACGAACGATTTCAAACCAGTCACAACAATCTCAATTAAATATTAATTCTAAAATTCAGCTACCAATTTTAAAGCTACCTACATTCTCAGGTTCATTGTCTGACTGGACTTGCTTTGAAGAATCCTTCAAATCATTAATTGAAACAAACAACGAATTATCTGAAATACAAAAATTCCAATTTCTCAAACCTTCATTAACAGGTTCGCTGCCGGCGACTCCGATCGGAGCCATTCGGCGTCTTGCACTGGGTGCCGGCGGCTCCGGCCGGAGCCATGAGTAGTATGTCTGCACAAACATCATTTTCCTGCCAGCACTCGCGGCGGATGGTTATTTTTGTAGCTGGCATTGTTGTTGACAATTGTATCAATATTTTACAGCGATCGGTTTTCAAAGAAAAAATAGTTTATTGTTGTAAAGGACCATTAAAAAAATACACGATAAGTGAAAAAATGAGTCAAATTTACTATCCAGACAGAGAACTCTCCCTTGATGAGAGTATGATATTGTGGCGTAGGCAATTGTCGTCCAGACAATACATAAGTAATTAACGCCAAAAGTACGATGTGAATTTTGAAATTTCATGTGTACGGGGGATCGGCTGATGCAGATGTAGGTGGAAAGAGTCATGCAAGCAAAGCAGTCATGAAATTGATCGAAGGTAATCTGAATTGTGGTTACACGTTGCACATGGATATGTTGCTATTTTTGTTTGATTTTTATCAAAATAAAGAGTATAAAGTAAAAAGAGTGCGACTAAACTGACGAAACCGCCGGCACCTGCTAAGTGATTTTCGACCATGGTGCCGCCGGCTCCGGCCGGAGTCGTGATTTTTTTTTTGCTTTTTTTTTACATTTCCACTGAAAAAACTTTTGCAACGATATATTATTCTTGTAAGTATATTTAAAAACTAAAAAAAAAACTAAAAAATATTTGGCACCTAAGTTCAGTTATATTGTGCATAGGCGGCAGCGAACCTGTTAACCGGAGATGCTTCCAATTTACTAACATCTCTTGAAATCTCTTCTAACAATTATAATATTGCAAGGAACTTATTAACAGATCGATACGCAAATAAACGTCTAATCATTCAAAATCACATTCAATCTATATTTGACATTGCAACAATTAAAATTGAATCTGCCGAAGAAATTCAATCTTTTTTAGATAAAATTTTAATTAATTTACGGGCTCTTATAAACTTAAATTTACCTACAGAACATTGGGATGCTTAACTCATTTATTATTCAACTTGATCCTATATTATCTCGAGAGTGGGAAAGAATTCCTATTGCAGAACCAAATTCTTATGTACATTCCATGGATAGATTAAAGAAGTTTTTAACTGATAAATCTCATATGCTTCAATCTATTCCAAAGTCATCTGTAACATCTCATAAATCTGATAATAATAATAGCAAAAAAAAAATTTAATATTTGTAACATCTCAAAATTATTGTTGCAAGATTTGTTCTGGAAATCATAGTGTGTATCAATGCCCTAAGTTTAAAAAAATGACTATTCAAGATTTAAAAAAAAAACACGTCTAAGAGTTTACGTTTGTGTTACAACTGTCTAGGACGAGGTCATGCTTACGAACAATGTCAAAACAAAACACTGCAAAATTTGCAACGAAAAACATCACACTCTGTTTCACAAGGAAGTTCAAAGTGAATCTGATCAAAGTCCAATCATCTCCGCTACATCCATGGCAAATGAATCTCATGCATTACTATCTACTGTCATCCTCAATGTGAAGAATGCGCTAGGACATTTCGTCCAGGCTCGCGCCTTACTGGACTCAGGGAGTCAGTCTAATTTTATTACTAAAAAATTAGCTACTCAGTTAGGCGTTCAGCCAACAAAGTCTAATAGTCCAATTATTGGAATAACCAGTGCTATATTTAAAAGTTATTCCAAAACTAATATTACCACTGCTTCAAGAATTAACAAACGTTTAAATGAAATTACTCCAAACATTCCAGTACACAAGATCACAGCAAGGCCGCAGCTACGCTTCCATCCCACATGAAGCTAGCAGACCCACCTATCATCAACTCGACAGTTACCACAGGATCAGTCGACATCCTTCTTGGCTGCGACATGTTCTGGAGTTGCCTAGAATGCAAGCGAACAAATGTACTCGGAACGCAACTTCAACAAAACCGATTCGGCTGGGTAATTACACACACCGACACACACACACACACACCCTCACCCACCCTCGCACCAGCTAACAAAGGTATTTCATTATTTTACATTAAAGACAACAATGCCCTTCATGATCTCGTGACTAAATTCTGGCATTTGGAAGAAAACCCTTCTCATCCACTTCAGTCTTTGGAAGAAAAAGCTGCCGAATCACACTTCTTGCATACATGTTCCAGAAATGAAGATAGTAGATTCGTTGTGGAGCTTCCGCTCAAACCACAAGACTTGGGTTCGTCGCTAAACGCAGCTACAAAACGATGGCTCTCCGTTGAACGGAAGCTCTCAAAATCACCTCCATTACAATTGCAATATTCTGATTTCCTGAATGAATATATTCAACTAAACCACATGTCTGAAATATCTATTGATGACAACAATTCATCCACTAATCATAATTTCTACTTACCTCGCCATTGTATTCTACGTGAATTCAGCAAAACCACAAAACAAAGGGTTGTGTTTAATGGATCTCCGAAAACATCCTCAGTGTTCTCTCTAAATGACATTTTCATGGTTGGACCGACCATTCAATATGATCTACTCTCAATAATTCTACTTTTCAGAACTCACAGAAATGTAATATCTGCGGACATAGAAAAAATGTACCGTCAGATCTTAATAACACCTAAACATCGTGATTTGCAAAGAATTGTTTGGTCAAACCCTTCTTCAAACAAATTATCTCATTTCAGACTCAACACAGTTACGTGCGGTACGGTATTAGCTCTGTATTTAGCGACAAGATGTCTACTGCAACTTGCCCTGGATACCCAAGAATCTTCGCCAGACGCAAGTCAGCGCATCATGCATGACTTCTATGTAGATGATCTCCTCGCAGGAAGTAATGATTTTGAGACAACGCTAAAACTCAAGTATAGTATAAATTCTATATTTAAATCTGCCTGTATGAATCTACGAAAATGGAAATCCAATGACGCTAATATCTTCTCGCATGAAACCTCCCTCAATCAGTCTATCGATTCGACATTATTGGGAAAATCCGAAACTACCAAAACACTTGGTCTGAGTTGGAATTCTACTATGGATACATTTAGATATCAACATACTACAACATCCGTCTATTCATCTATTACCAAAAGAAATCTTTTGTCAATTGTTATGATGCAGTACAAATCCGTATTACTTTAAATATAATTATTAACGTCTTTATTATTCGTACTGCATCCTAACAACTCTACCCGTCGAAATCGTAATTAGGTAGGAACTTGTTATTAATTATTAGAGTGCCAGGTCTGACTTTATCGACGGCCCGGGGCGACCTCTGGAGCAGTTCCGCGGCAATACGTCACTTTTTGCGTGGGTAGGTTACGGAGAGTCGGGGCCCGGAACCTAGCGACGCGACAGTCAATGGAGTTTTTGTGAGATTCTGGAAAAAAATCCTTTTTACTTTAGATAATGCCGGGCGGTAAAAGTGATAACGAGTACGTATTGTGTGATCGATAGTTTGAATTCCCCTTGGTGGGATTAGCTGTGATTCCTGCAACCCTAAGGAAACTTGTACGGCGGCCAAGCGTTGTTGGAGCCTGAAAGATTCAATCCATGATAAATACGTCCGATCACACTAGGACAGAGCCCCGATTTGATGGATGATCGGTGTATCGTTAGCCCGCGATGATATTCGATGTTCTTTGTGGCGGGAAAGTAATTTTACGCCGACCCTGACTCTCGTCTGGGCCGAGGGCGACCTACCTACATGCCAAACCTTCTTGAACGTAAAACACCCCCATTGGCGGCGGGGTGACTTGCTAATTTTGGACGCGGCGAAAGGCCGCTTGATGTTCTCCCTTTGGCGGCGGGGTTACTTGCTAAATTTGGTCGCGGCGAAAGGCCGCTTGACGAACTCCCTTTGACGGCGGAACTGACTCCAGATCTCGGCTTCGGTGATGGCTTTCCGGATCATGCACGAGGAAATGCTGCCTGTGCCTTGCAACTACTAGACGGACATTTTATTAGTTAGCTAGCGATAGAATTCATAGTAAAAAAGAGGTCGGTTCCATGGGGGTAAGTGAAATGCAATATTTAAAACCTTGTCGAGTGAGGCCTCGACCCATGTTTGCCATTTGTTTTAAAATTATATGTTTGATCTCACAATTCCGCCTTTAAATTATGTACCTTGCAATAACCATCCCTTTGGAGAACGACACATATCGTGGTTTAAGATCCACACCCTGAGCATATTTGGGAACCACAGGTATTCTTGACGGGTTCCATAACCCGTCCAGAATTGGCGCTTCCTACGGGATAAAATCTGTGGGATCCTGACCAGCACTACAACACTAAAGTTGTTTTACGAAAAGTATACTTGGCTTTGCCACTTGGCGAATAACCCGCGTAGCAATTGGCTACCCACTAAAAAATGGCTGGATATGTGTCGCGCTTTTTTTTTTTTTTTTTTTTTTATTGAAATAATAGATAATACATAATATAATCAACAAACAAGTCCTGCTAAGCCAATTGAATCGGCTTGTCAACAGGTGCTTATATTTTAGTTACATATTTATACATATTTAAAATTTACATCTTATATCTACAGATACAACATTTTTTCATACATATCAAAATCAATATAAATCTTTTTTTTCCGATAGCCAATTTTTCACCATATATTTAACCTTATTCATAGAATTACATTGCTTTATAGTGTCAGGTAATAAATTAAATATCTTCGGTATGATATATTCAAACGTTCTCTGTCCGTACTTATTGTTAAATTTCGGAACTATTAACCCGTCGTTACGCGTGAATCTAGTGCTGTATTTATGTTCTAATTTCTCTTTATGCTGCGGGGTAAATATATGTTGAATTATAATTTTGTGCCAAAGTATTGCCTTAACAGGTAAAATTTTGGCACTCTGAAACAGCAACGGTTTATTTTGTCTCTGTTTGAAAATATTAGGGACGACCAATAATTTTACAATTGCGTTTTGTACAACTTGCACTTGTTTCAGATTGGTTATAGAAGTATTTCCCCATATTGTTAATCCATATCTTATAATAGATTCTGCTAGTGACATATAAATTATTTTAAGTGTTTCAATTGATAGGAAAAAATTTAATGTGTACATTCTGCCAGCAATCGATCTGAGTCTTTTACAGGTTTTTTTTATATGTTTGTCCCATTTAAAAAAACAATCTACAGTAACACCAAGATACACGTATTCCGAAACTAATTCTAAGCTTTCACATTTACAATTAGTTGGAATATTTTTATGAATGCAATTAAAATTATGAGATATAATATTAGGATTAAATTGAAATTTGGCATTAGGTGATCTTATATGCATTACTTTGGTTTTTTTAGCATTTATTAATAGTCCTGCATCATGTGACCATTTACAGAGTTGATTAAAGTCAATTTGCATGAGTTCAATTGCAATTTTTAGATCTTTATGTGATATGACCAATGCCGTATCATCTGCGAATACAAAATGTTTCACAAAAGAGAAAAGTTTTTTCATTATGGTTACATAAATTATATATAGTGTAGGTCCTAATATGGAACCTTGTGGAACTCCTGCAGATACATTTTTTGTTTTACTAAAAGTATTATTTATTTTGATACATATTTTTCTATCTGTAAGATAATCTTTAAATAAATTTAACACATTTCCTCTTATTCCAATTTTTTCTAGTGTTTTAAGCAGTTTTTTGGAGTTAATTGTGTCAAAAGCTTTAGAGTTATCAATAAATAAAACAATAACATGTAATTTATTATTCAATTGGTTATTTACGTAATTGGAAAAATCTTGCAGTAGTTTTTCAGTATTTTTTTTTCTTTGGAAACCATATTGACTTGGATCAATGATAGAGAATTTTTCAATATAATTATTTAATTTATTTGATAAAAATTTTTCAAGAATTTTTTCTAATGCTGGTAGAATACTAATAGGCCTATAATTTCCCAGTTCAATGTGTTTTCCACCTTTAAATATTGGTCTAGTAATGCTACATTTAAATTCTTGTGGAATTTTTGATTGATTTATTATCAAATTTATTAAATGAGTAATTATTGGCCCAAGAGTTTTTATATTTCTTTTTAAATCAAACATTCTTATATTGTCAATACCTGTGCTTTTAGAGTTTTTCATTTTTTTAACAATGTTTTCAATATCGGTTATAGTAGCTCTTGGTATAAATAAACTGTGAGGTAGTTCTTCCAGTACTATATTAGTAGCTTTGTGATTGCATTTATGTAACATGTTGCTGATGCTATCCGAGAAGTAATTCACAAAATCATTTGACACAGAATCCTCAGTTCTATCTTTTAACATATATCGTGTTATAGTTTGATCACAATCGTTTTTGGGTTTACGTCCTAAAATATTATTTATCTCGTCCCAGGTTTTTTTTGTATCATTAAAACAGTTTTTAAATTTATTATTATAGTAGTTCGTTTTATCTTTATTTATGAGTTTATTGACAAGGTTTCGTGTTTTTTTATATTCTGTTTCATATGTTTTGTTTGTTGGTGTACTTTTCCATTTTTTATAAAGTTTATCCCTTTTATTTATATGACATAATAATTCACTGCTTACCCATTCATTTATTGCATAAGGTCGTGTATTCGGTTTTTGCACTATCGTTTTAGAACTACTCTTGTAAAAATTGTTAAATAAAGATTTTATTTTTTCATATAATGAAATACAATCCCTCTCCTCTATAAGTTTACTCCAGTTATAATCTTTGATATACCGATCAATAACCTTTTGTGAGATGATTTGAATATACTTATTTGAAAAGTCTACCTGACGTTTATGAGATTTTATATTAATAGCAGTGATATAATGATCGGCAATATTATTTTCACAGACGCAAGCTGTTATTTTTTTGCCTCTAAATTTGGCAAATATATGGTCAATACACGTGCGACTAATTTGTCCATTTAATACAGCTTCTCTGGTTACTACATTAATGCATTTAGTTAAATAATGATTAGTAAGTAACTTTTCATATGAAGTTATGATATAATCTTGGTCATTAAGCAAATTTAAATTTATGTCTCCAAGTAAGATCATATTTTCCTTACTATTAATTGTATCAAGATACGATGATAATTCCGTTAAAAAAGAAGATTTACTCAAATTAGGAGGTCTATAGATAGCTACTATATTAACTTTAGTTTTGTCCTGGAGTATGAGCTTTCCCGTTATATTTTCAAAATGAAGTGATTGGAACGATGTTGGTCTAAATTCAAATTTATTTCTTATATATAATATAATCCCTCCTCCTGACTTATCAGTCCTGCATTAGTTATATGCATTATATCCGGGAATATTGTATAAACACGTACTTTCAGTTTGAATAGATGTTTCACATAGCATTATAATGTCAATATGCTTCAAACAATTAAGTAAATATATATGCAATATATTCCAATATTTTTGTATAGATCTTATATTTAATTGAATACAAACAAGATTGTCAGACGCATTTATGTTTTGTTTTTTTATCCAATCTTCTAAATTATTTACTGTACTACATTCTATTTCGTTATCATTATCTATATACGAGAAATTATTCTGAGCCATTTAATTCATATTTAAATTTGATGCAACACAATAAGATTGTGATACGAAGTTTGGTTGATTTTATATATTGAAATATTTCTATAAGAAATAACTCTATATCATAATTAAGTGTAAGCTTCAATTTAATAGTTGATATAATTACATACATATTTTTTCTGATATCCGTGTTTATACTTAGCGTAATACAGCAATGATTAATATAAAATATGATAAAGCATTTATTTTTATCAAAGATACCACAATTCTTTTTCTTAAAGTAACAGCCCTTAGTATAATATAATGATACAAAATGGTTTTCCATGCTTTTAACCTTACATAATATTACAAATATTTTATTTTTAGATAAAACAATAAAATTTAATATTATTGTTAGGTTGGTTAAATCCCATACATAAATAAATAATTTAACACATATTTTTATTATCTGTCCGGTAAACATGAAAAAAGAGCGAAATAGAATAACTTCATTTATTATTATTTTTATTATTTATTTGATGCAATATTATTTACATTTTTTACATAATTCAATGATGTTGGCCTCACTGGGTGGTTTACCCGTGCTGAGGCCTCCATTTCATATACAGAATTATACACAATACATATAAATATATATATACATAATATTGGTGAAAAAAAGGAAAAAAGTAAATAAAAAAACATACGATTAAGATAAATTAAACTTAAAAATTAGAGATTTAGAATTAACGTAAAATTAAGAATAAATAATATTATATAAGGTTAAAAACGATATTTTTAATACGTGTTGTGTGTTTGTGGGTGATTGTGTTTTATATTGGTTTTGTGTGTTACTTATATGTTTTGTTATTTTATGCTATGATATTTTGGTAGTATTGTCTATTTTGGTCTTTAATCCATTTTGTAATTTTGTGTCGGAATTTATTTTTGTTTTCCTCAATTTTATTTTCAAGTGTTAGACTGTTGAATGCTTTTATAGCGTGATATTGGTAATGTCTTTGTCCAAAGCTTGTATTTACCGTCGGAGTTTTTAAGTTTTCTTTGTATGCTTGTCTAACTGGTCTGTTTGTGATATTTTGTGTTTGTTGAAGGTTGTTTTTTTGGTCAAAAATGTAATTTAGTAGCGATTTAACATATAATTGTCGTATGTCTAGTACGTCACAACGGTTGAATATTTGGTCTGTATCAGTAAGTCTATGTTTTTTAAGTATTACCTTTAAGATCGTTTTCTGCGCAATTTCCAGGTGTTCGATAGCTGAGTTTGTTGCTCCTCCCCAAGCAATTATTCCATATTCTATTATAGACTGACATAGAGCAAAATATATTGTTTTCATTTGTTGTATTTTGTATATGTTTCTTATGTTTAGGAAAATGTGTATCGTTTTGAGGAGTTTATTTGTGACTTGTTGGATGTGATGTGTCCATCTAAGGTTATGGTCAATTATGATTCCTAGATACTTTATTTGTTCTTTTTTTTCTAGAGGAGGGCAAACGCAAATGTTGGTGTTTAAACATTCGTGTATTTTTATGGTGTTTGTGTTATTTTTTGGCTGTCCTGTGCTATTTATACTGTACGTTGTGAATTTTGTTTTCGATATGTTCAGTGTAAGTATGTTTGAGTCTAGCCATGATTTCACTCGCGTGATTCCTAAATTCGCTATGTTGTATGCATTTTTCCAATCCTTAGATTTAAAGAGTAAAACTGTGTCGTCTGCATAACTAACTATTTCACCGTCTATTTTCATGCTGCAAAGTTCATTAATGTAAATAGTGAAAAGAACGGGCCCTAGTATGCTTCCTTGTGGAACTCCATATGTAATTGGCAGTGGCTTGCTAATATGGTTGTTAATTTTTACTTGCTGTGTTCTGTTACTCATATAACTTTTTAATAGTTGGAGTTCCTTGCCTTTGATGCCCATGTTTTCTAATTTTTTAAAAAGCGTTTGGTGGCAGATTGAATCGAAAGCTTTAGCTAAATCTAGGTATATCGCTATGCATTTATACCCTTGATCTAAATTGCTATGTATATAGTCTATTGTACACGCCAAAGCTTCTTTTGTGCCTATTTTTTCTCTAAATCCATATTGTTTTTCCGAGATTAATTTATTTTCTTCCAGGTATATTATAATTTGGTTTTTTATTACTCTTTCGAAAATTTTTGAAAGCGAGTTTAACAAAGTGATAGGTCTATAGTTAGTTATTTGCATTTTGTCTCCGGATTTGTAAATAGGGATCACCAGTCCTTTTTTGAGAGTACTAGGGAAGCAGGAGTGTGTTATACTTAGATTGATTAAGTGTGTTATGGGTTTTAAAATTTCTGTTTTTATTATCTTAATGCAATCCGTCGTTATCTCATCTAATCCAGGAGCAATACGGTTTTTTAATGTGTTTATTATTTTGTCAATTTCCTCTTCCGAAGTTGTTTTTATTGCAAATCTGTGTTGTGTCGGTTGTGTATTGATGTTTGAACTGTTTGTTTGTGTTGTCGTGTTTGTGTTGAGAATTTTACGGTTCGCTAAGACTTTTCCTATACTTGCGAAGAAGTTATTTACATGATTTGCTATAGTTTCTTTATTTGTATTGGCGTCTACTTTTTTTGAGTTAATGTTTAGATGTTCGATTGTATTTTCTTGTTTGAATTTTTGTGTGTATGTAACTTCCTTTAATATTTTCCATATTTCCTTTGGGTTATTGTTTTCTTCTTTTTTAAGTTTTTCTCTAAAATACAACTCCTTAGCTACTCTAATAATTTTCGTGCAGATGTTTCTATATCTTTTGTAGTAATTAAGTTGTTGTATGTCATATGGCGTATGTTTAATTTGTTTGTGAATTCTGTCTCGTTTACGAATACAGTTTAATATTCCCTGCGTTATCCATAGTTTAATTTTTTTTGCTTTGTGCGTAAGTTTTACTTGTTTTAGAGTAGTGTTATTATTTATTTCTTGCGCTAAAATTGTTGTAAATTTGTCCCAGGCCTCTTCGACCTTCTCTATTTGGTATATTGTACTCCAGTCTATTTTTTTGAGTTTTTCTTTTAAGTTTGTGTAGTCAATTATTTTTTTTGTGAATATTTTATGTTGGTTAGGTTTTGTGTTTTCGGTATCTATTGCTATCATATTCATGTAGTGATCTGTAATAGTGCTTTCAAATACTATGGTTTTGGTTTTTAGTTTTGTTTTGATCATTATATGATCTATACAACTTTTTGTGTTGTGTGTGACTCGTGTTGGAACATTTATCGTTGGCTCCAGTCCATGCTGTGCTAATATTGTTAGGTATTCTAAGTTTTGTGGGTGTCCGTTTTGTAGAGTGTTTATGTTTAGGTCTCCAATGACGATGATATTTTTGTATTTGTTGAGATCATTTAATGTATTATTAAATGCAGTTAGGAAATTTGTAATATTGTTTTTGGATGGAGATCTGTACATTGCAAGAATACACGTTTCTTTTTCATATGTTATTTGTATGCAGTTGGAGTCTACGATATGTATTTCTTGGATGAATGTGTTTATTTTATCATTAGTGTATACGACTATGCCATCATTTTGATTTTTGTGTTTTTTTGTGTGGTGTGTGTTGTAGTGTTCAATTGTTTTTGGAATATATTTTTCATTCAACCAGCATTCTGTCAGCACAATTATATCGAAGTTATTATCTAGTTGTTCTAGGTACATAGTGAATTCATCAAAATTTTTATTAATCGATCTGATGTTTTGGTGCAATATTTTGATTTTATTTTTTTCTTTTGTGATATTGGTCCATAGATTAATGTCGTTTGTACTTATACAGTAGTGTTGGTTGTCCGAGTCTATATGTTCCATGTTTTCAGCCATGTTGGTGAGTATTTGTGTAAGTGTGTAATATAAGCATTAAATTAATTAAAATTAAATTGAGTCAATGAACAAAGATAAATTAAGGGAATGTAAATGATAGATTATATGTTTTATAAAAGGAAAAATAATTTCATTAGATATAGGAATAAATAGAAATGTAGAAATTGAAAATTTTAAAAGGATTGCATACTTAGAGTGATTGGAAGGCTTATAATAAGACATTAAAAATTTATGGATGAAGTTGGTTGAAATAAGTGAATGTACTGAAACGATTAGGAGAATAAATACTAAGATGACAAATAAAATTGAAATATTACGATTTTTAAAATATAAGAAACGATTATAATAGTTTGGAGTAAAAAAACAAATTGAGCAATAAAATTTGTTGTTAAAATAAATAAAATAATTTAGGTAATAAAAACAATTTGAACAATAAGATTTGTTGGTAAAGTAGTTAAAATAATTTGGGTAGTAAAAACATTTAGAACAATAAAATTTGATGTTAAAATAATTAAAATAATTTGGGTAATAAATACATGTAGTATAATAACATTTGAATGTAAAATACTTGGTATAAAAAAGTAATTTAGATAAATAGGTGTAAATAAGATCATGAAAGTTAATTTGAGAAATGAGAATTTTAGGGGAATCACATAATTGCAAAATTTTAAGAATTAAAATAAGTAAAATTAAGTGTAGTAAGTTAATATAGATAAGTATAGAAAATATAATTAAATGATCAATATGATTTACAATTTTAGTTAAATATTGTATGTAGATTGAATAAGCTTTTCTAATTGAACAAAGTAAATTATTTTTATCGAGTAAAATTGTATAATATAAGTTTATAATAAAAGTGTAATAGAGGTGTATAATATAATATATGATAAAAGTGTATAATATAAGTATTAAAAGAATTAAAATTAAATTGAGTAAATGAAAATAGATAGATTTAGGAAATATAGATAATAGATCAGTTCGATTAATGATTTGGATAAATGTTATCGGTACTAAATTATTTAAAATAACTACAATAATTAAGAGAATTAAGAATAGTGCAATTTGAAGAGAGAATAGGTTATTTTGTACAATTTTTTTATAGAATTTAGAATTTGAGGTTCTATAGTTAGTTTTAGCATCCATTTTTACATATCAAGTTTAAGAACAGTTTGACACCCGTAACCATCGGTTGAAACTATTTTTAGATAATTGGTAGTATTATAGTACTTATTGACTTTTTAGATAACTGACAACCGGTGGTGCGAGTGCCATGTACCGTCTAGATAAGTTTATTTAGATCGTCTGAATGCTTAACATAGATTATTTTTTCATTTGGTGATTTACGGACCAGTATTTTGTTTTCCCTAAACCAGACATACATATACTTAGTTTCTTTTGCTTTCTGTTTAGTTTTCCAGAGTAGTTCTTTAAAGTATGGACAAATGATTTCTCCTATGTAGATTTTTTCGCTGCCCAGGGTTGTCACGGTTTTAGCGTCGATATTCTTCCGCATTTTTAATATTTGGTCTCGTTTGTTGTTATCGTGGAATTTAACTTGGATTCTCGGGTAGGCTCCTGGTCGTCTGTCCTGGATACGTTTCACCTCCTTCAGGTCGTGTAGCTGAATCACCATCCCAGCTGCCGCAGCCACCTGTTGTACTAGTGAGACTGGCTGCTCCTCATTTGATTGTGGGATTCCACATATTTCTATGCAATCTTCTTTCGAGGCTTGTTCTAGTTCCGCGATTCTAACTTCAAAGCTTTTTATAATCTTGTTTTTATCATTTACTTCTCTCCGAAGCATCTCAACTTCAGATACCAGCTTGGTAATATTTTCTATTTTAATATTTATGTCATCATATTGGTTACTAATGAAATTACGTGAGTTTCGAGATTCAGCATTTTCTTCGTCCATTTTCTTGAAGAATTCTTTTTTCATTTCTTCAAATTTATTGTTGACAACTGTTAAGACAATGTCAAGAATCTCTTTATGTTCTGGGAGTAAAGATTTCAGCTTCAGATCACTCTGGTTTGTATTTTTGCTTCTTGTTTGTTTATCCATTATTAGAGAAAGATTATTAAATTGAGTGGATAAATAACAGTTATTTAATTTGAATTTGAATTTTACTTATAAACAATATCACTTTTTCTTTGGCTTGGTTAGTTTTGATTTTGTTTTGTATAATGGGAGTAAAACCTTATGGTTTTGACTGTACATAAGACACTTAAAACACAGAACTAAAATACTAGCAGCAGTTAGTGCACTTATTCAATGATTTCTGTCACTTTTTATGTATTTTTTTATTAATTTTGCGGGAGTAAACAAAACAGACAGTTGTCACTTTGAAACCAATACAATAATTAAAATCTTTTGTAGGTTTCAACCAGTAAGAAATTTTTTTGTTTTTGTTTTGTTTAACAAGAGAAGTATTTTGAGTATAGATTGAGGAATTTAATGTTAAATATTTAACAATATAAAAGTGATTGTATCTAGAGCTAATTGGTACAAGTACTTTTTGATAAAGACTTAATAAATATAAAATAAGTATGTTCACATCTAGTGTTATTTTAGAATATTTATGATCTTTTAAGATTTTTATAAAATCTGTTATATTTATGAATGTGAAATATAGTAGTAGCTTCGATTGTATGGTGTGTTTTGTACTTGAATTCATTTGTTCACACTGAAGTTTATGAACATTTATTGATGGCATAACCTGTACGCGTTATATTGCAAAGAAAAGATGCCACAAGTATGTGCTATTTTAATAATCCTTGAAGATTATAAAATTATTTTGTAACTGTACTTTTGCTTGCTTAAGTCTTGAATTAAAACAAATATTAATACCGGATATTAATTATGGTGAACAATAATATGTCTAGTCTAGTCTATTACAAAGCTATCGACATTAACTCCACCTGTGGCCTTTACGAAAAATTCAGGTCCGCCTAGCTTTGGTTTGCGTCTCCGCTACAATAAAGGTACTACTCTTGTGAAATTAATGGGCCACATACACATTCATTTAAATGGGTTTAAAAAAAAAAAATGTATTTTCATGTTAATGGGCTACTTACATATTCATTTAATTGGAATTGAAAAAATATATTTTCATGTAAATAGGGAACATACATATGCTAATAAAATTTAAAATTTTTAATTTTTAAATGAAAGCGGGAATAACAAATGAAATATTTTATGTTTTAATTTTAAATACAGGGTTATTTTTTTTTAGTTTTTATGATTGACTTAGTACATTTTATGTTAGTTCAGACGGATTTCAGTAATTACGGTCATCTTCCTTTTCTTTTTTTTTTGTCAAGTTTAATTATCCGAATTCATCATGTCTACTCCAATCCCTAATGTGAATAATGCTTCCAAAGAGGAGTTAATTAAGGAACTAACATTGCGGTCCGTGGATCCTGCAACTACATTCGAGGCGTTACGCAAACAAGCGCGCGCTTTTAATAAAACACTAAAACAATCTTCAAGCGCGCAGTCTGAGGAAGACAATTCAGTTTGTGATTCCGAGGATGATACATCGGGAAGTAATTCGGATGACGTATTAAATAACGAAACAAAAGGGAAGGTCACCTTAATTAAGAAAACCAAAATAATTTATAAAAAATCTTCGGCGCACGGGCTAGGTAATTGGGATTACAAGAACGACGGAAAGACCTATGTTCGGGACTTCCTGTTTTTAGTGGATGAACGTTGCAGATCACGCGGTATTTCGCACAATGAATTAGTGAAGTCTTTTACGGAAATTTTAGATGGAATTGCATTACTGTGGTATAGGTCCATTTATCATCCGGATTTGAAGTGGGAAGACCTTTCCAACCTATTGATCAAACAATTTGAGGGAGAGGGAAAACAACTCGATTTAAAAGCGGAATTGTTTAATTTAAGGCAGCCCAAGGGAATGTCTGTATTCGAATTTTCATTGAGAATGAAGGCACTCAATAATAAACTTGATGCCAAACTGCCCGAACCAGAGCTGTTGCAGTTGGCAATGAAGGCTTTGCTTCCAACTTATGCAAACCTACTGGCAGCTAGGGATTTTATCTCTTTTGAGGATCTTACAAGGGCATCTGCTAGGCTTGAATCACTGTCTGAAGCCTCTACGTCTTCTTCTTCTAATTTCAAAGTCGTTGAATTTCCGGAAAAATCTACTAACTATAGGAAGTTTTTTTCTTCCGATAATAAATATAGTTTCAATAAGCAACACAATAATTCGTACTCTCATCAAAAACAACAACGTCTTCCGAATACTTATAATAATGTTGTTTATACACGCAATCAACAATCTCCTCCAAATAATAGGATTATTTGTGATTTTTGTAAAAAGAGTGGACATAAAGTAACGGAATGCTGGAAAAAAGCCTCCGGTACAAAAAATGCTAAGATTGGCACCGTACATAGTGGTACAAAGCCTAATAATAAAAAAAACTAGCTTGGAGTCGCTCTGGACACGCCCCTCCCTGTGCGCAAAGGGAACGGGAGTGGCAGAGTTGGCTCCGACTGGTTAGACAGTTTCTGTCAACACCGTCTTCTGGGGTGGTGGGTCCGCTACCACAGAAGCCGGATGTCGCGGGTGACAATCGTCCATTTGTTAATGTATATATTATTAATAATAATTTTTCTGCTCTCTTAGATAGTGGAGCAACAGTCTCTTGTTTAGGAGGAGATAGTTTTAAGCAATTTTTAGATTTAGGCATAGAATTAACGAAAGTAGACTTTAACGTTACAACAGCTGACGGCTCGAGTCAGTCTGTTCTGGGTACTCTAACTTTGCCGGTGACGTACAATACAATCACAAGGGAGGTTGTCTTTTACGTCATTCCATCATTATCACCTAATTTTATTTTGGGGGTCAACTTTTGGAAGCAGTTTCGAATCGCACCGGAACTGTTTCCAGATGTGCATGAACCTCACCATTCGGGTCACATTAATGAATTACGAGCAATTCGCCCTGCTTCTTCATTATCGGTTTCCGAAAGCAGAGCTCTTTCGAAAATAATTAGTAAATTTGACTCTATTTCCTATGAAAAAAAAGGTTTGAGTTTAACGCATTTAGTGAAGCATAAAATCATTACAACTGGTCCTCCGATTAAGCAGCGCTACTATCCTCTGTCTCCTGCTAGACAACGTCAACTCGACGCGGAAGTGGACGAGATGCTCAGTTTAGGAGTAATCCGCCCCTCTCGATCGCCTTGGTCTAGTCCCGTGATTATAGTACAAAAGAAGGATGGTACGGGGAGATTTTGCCTCGACTCCAGAAAATTAAATAACGTAACGATCAGAGACAGTTACCCATTACCTCATATCGCACGTATCTTAGACAAATTGGGTGGCGCAAGATACGTATCTTCAATAGATTTGAGTAAGGCGTTTTGACAGGTAGCGCGGGATAAAGACTCCTGCGAGAAAAAAGCATTCGTCGTTCCGGGCCGTGGACTCTTCGAATTTACTCGTATGCCGTTTGGGTTAAAAAATGCACCCAGTGAACTCCAAAGACTGGCTGCGCTCTGTTTGGACCAGAATTTGATGATAACGCCTTCTGTTATCTAGACGATTTAATTTTAATTTCGGAGGATTTTGATTCTCACATTAAACTACTAAACAAAGTTTTTGAAATACTGAAAGATGCGGGCCTCACTATAAATCAAAAAAAGTCTGAGTTCTGTAGATCAGAGCTTAAGTACTTGGGATACATAGTAGATTCACAGGGACTTCGCACAGACCCGGTGAAAATTGAAAGCATTAAGGATTTTCCAATTCCAAAAAACGCGAAAGGAATCCGAGCTTTGCTTGGCCTTTCAGGGTATTTTAGACGTTTTATCAAAGGCTTCTCGAGTATAGCCGCTCCATTGACGAAGCTTACTGGTTCAAAGAACGGTGTCAGTTACTTCAAGTGGACACCGGAAGCAGAAAAAGCTTTTAACGATTTAAAACAAGCCCTTATAAGTGCTCCGGTTTTAAGCTGCCCAAACTTTTCAGAACCGTTCGCGATACATTGCGACGCAAGCTCCGTAGGAGTGGGGGGTGTCCTAATTCAGAATATAGACGGTGCCGAACACCCGATTGCGTACTATTCACGTTGTCTTAACACTCACGAACGCAACTACGGAATTACGGAGCGTGAACTCTTAGCAGTGCTGGATTCAGTAACGCACTTTAGACCCTATATTGAAGGAGCGCATTTCACAGTTGTTACTGACCATTCGAGTTTAAAATGGTTAGGTTCACTATCCAATCCTAGTGGCCGTCTTGCTCGATGGAGCTCACGGTTATCGCAATTTTCCTTTGATGTTGTTCACCGTAAGGGAACTCAACATATTGTACCGGACGTCCTCTCGCGTATGGATGTAGCCCTCGTATCGGGATCTGATCTTGTTGATACCACTGATAAATGGTATTTAAATGTTTGGAAAGGTTGTCGGGAATTCCCACAACGATTTCAGAACTTCCAAGTTCGCGATAACGAATTGTTTCGTCATACGAAAACTAAGTTAGCTCTCTGTGAGGATACAGCGTGGAAGAAGGTAGTTCCTCATGAACTCAGACAAAAGATTTTGTCAAATGAACATGAATCCTCTCGAGCTTGCCATCCCGGAGTTTTTAAAACATACAAAAAATTGCAATTACGTTATTACTGGCCGAACATGTATAAAGATGCCAAAGAATTTGTAAATCGTTGCCAAACTTGTAAAGCCCATAAGATAAGCACGGCACCTCCTAATGGTTTATCCTCAAACCCTAAACGTGTCACTAGACCTATGCAAATGCTGTCATTAGATTTGGTAGGTCTCTTACCTCGGAGTTACTCCGGCTTTACGATAATATTAACATGCGTTGACGTTTTTTCTAAATTCACTTGGTTATTTCCGCTGCGCAACGGCTCCGCAAAAAGCATAGTTAAAAATTTGGAAGAGAACATTTTCCTTGTTCACGGGGTGCCTCGTACGATAGTGTGCGATAACGGTCGCCAGTTCATCTCACGAGAGTTTAAAGAACTGCTACAAAGTTACAATATACCACCTCCTTTTTATAACTCGTATTATACTCCTCAAAACAATGTTGTTGAGAGATACAACCAAACACTAGGAACAGCATTGTCAATCCTGACCGAATCTGACCACCGTAACTGGTCCAAATTTCTGCCACAAATTCAGTCCGCAATGAATAACACCGTTAATTGTGCGACAAACTATACTCCGTACTTCCTAATGCATGTTAGGGAGCAAATTCTCGACGGAGATTTGCACCGCATTCCTATAGATAATGGGGACCCTCACTCGGAAAGAGGAACTCTGCCTTCCACTTATGCTCAAAGGTTACAGAGTTTGGCAAACATATATGAACAGGTGTCGGACGCTTTACTCAAAGCTTACCAGACAGGAGCGAATCGTTACAACTTACGCAGAAGAAACGTCACATATCAAGTTGGTGACGTCGTGTGGAGACGGAACTTTGTTCAGTCTAACGCGTTAAATTATTTTTCTCAAAAATTGTCCCCACATTTCGTGCAAAATGTTATAATAAAGAAAAAATCGGACTTGGTATATACCTTGGCAGATCTTAAAGGTAAGGTATCAGGGGATTTTCATATAAAGGATATCGTCAAATCAGACAAAGTTCCAGTGTTAATTCTTTTCGCACATCAATTTCTCAGAAGGTCTGGCCATCTTTCTTGAGGACTGATATTTTCACTAATATATAACTTTGGTTATTTACTTTAATTTTTTACGCACGGAAACTTCACCGGCCTGATCAACCTTTTCTGTTCTGACAGTCTTTTCTCCTGTCCTAGGTTCATTTTGGGGAATTTTTTTTTCTCTTCGTGTTAACTACTCCGCGTGGGCGTATTTATAAATCTAATATTTTTATTTCATAAGTTACTCCCTTAAAACATAACCATCAACTCCGGTAATAGTACTCGAATTGAATGGATTAGAAAAACCCTTTTTAGCATTAGTTTTAGTTATAAACGGATTATGTGTATAATAGGCTTCAGGTGAACAAATGAATGGTCAGTTAAATGCTCTTCTGAATCGTGTATGTTGTTTTACACGAGCATAACAGCATTTCTCTCTAAATAAGTGCCTTATGTTAATTTGTCGTATTATGTATTATTTATTTGTATACATTTTGAAATGCAAGAACTTACAACCCGACTGTCTCCTTCGTTTCAAGATGGGCAAAATAAGGAAGCCTTGTTTTCCACTATATGTGTACAAACGCTGATTGTTCTTGTTTCATCATTAATATTAATATGCATATAGTGACATGACTTTACAAAAGATGTCTCGACAGGTCCAAGATTCAAATAAAAGCCCGCATCAAACGGTGCACATAAATATTAAATTTAGTAATTAAATTAGACCTTCAATAATAATAATAAAAAAAAAATCGCTTTCCTGCTGATGAAACAAGATATATCGTCCGTATTTTTACTTTTTAGTCTAAGACAAGCTTATAATGTGTAACGAGGTGCCAACTCCGTTCCTTCCACATTTTAAGTCACTTCAGTCATATTATTATAATATTTGTTTTTTGTATCTAATTTTATTAAAGAGTCCAGAGCATATGTAGATGTTGCGAAACCTTTCCTTGTGTTCTGAGTTTTTTTTCTCTTCTCTTTTCAAAATAATGTAAATTTGTATTTGTTGCTTACTTATTGACCTCTTGATAGTCATTTTGGTGAACACACTAGTTGTTCTTGATATAAATAATATTTAAAATTGCAAAGATTTTCATTGTATTTAGTTATAAGTAAGTTTGGTTATGGTTGGATTGACCCTTAGATTAATCAAATTTCATTATTCATTTTGTTACTCTTCTTTATAGTTTATTTATATAATTAATTATTTTATAACGTAGAGAGTTTCCTTAAAATAATGCGTCAAACCTATTAACAGTTCTGATACTGATGATAGTTGCATATCACTTGACCCGATTGCACCTTCTATATTGATGGATGTATACATTATTACATTGGCACCATTCTTATGCGATGGTTGTTGACAATTTAAAACTCTGTATTAACTACTCTATTTCTCTGGTATGCACCCCCATACGACCTAGTTAGATAGGATAGTTAGGTAATCAACGAAGTGTTTTTCTTATCTCCTATGGAGAAGTAGAGGCAGTGTTAAGTGAGGATTGGTTTTCCATCCTAAAAAGTGATGCCTATGTGGCTTCTTTAAAAACCTATTTAAGGAAAGTGTTGCCTTAAGGCATTTAAGTGTCGTTGTTGGTTCAGAAGGTGTTAGATTTTAATTATTTCTTATGTTTACTGTTAAGTCCTTATTTACTTAAGTTGTATTGTTTTATTGCAGTTGTAACGCTAACGGCAGTTCGTGACTTAGTTCGGTTTTCAACACTCATTGTACTTCATACGGCGAGTGCTTGAGGACTCCGTTCGCGTTACACCGTTTCTTTCTATGCTTCCCAGCATCATTATTCGTAAGCCTATCATAATAAAGAATGGTTGTTTCGTGGACCTGGCCATCCGGCCTTAAGCTTGATGGAGTGCGACTGGAGTTGCGAAACACCCATTCGAAATAAGTTGTTGACTAATCTAATGTTTTTTTTTGTCATTTTCTTTTCCAAATTTTACTGCTCACTGCTTGCTTGTATTTTATAATTTTGTTTTACTGTTTTAGAAATCCCGTGGACCGACCTAGACAGCATAGGATCAGGTTGTTTTGAATGAATTACATGTTTGAGGGCAAACATTTGGTGGCGAGGGGGGTAATGTTATGATGCAGTACAAATCCGTATTACTTTAAATATAATTATTAACATCTTTATTATTTGTACTGCATCCTAACAACTCTACCCGTCGAAATCGTAATTAGGTAGGAACTTGTTATTAATTATTAGAGTGCCAGCTCTGACTTTATCGACGGCCCGGGGCGACCTCTGGAGCAGTTCCGCGGCAATATGTCACTTTTTGCGTGGGTAGGTTTCGGAGAGTCGGGGCCCGGAACCTAGCGACGCGACAGTCAATGGAGTTTTTGTGAGATTTGAGTTTTGAACGGGAAAAAAATCCTTTTTACTTTAGATAATGCCGGGCGGTAAAAGTGATAACGAGTACGTATTGTGTGATCAATAGTTTGAATTCCCCTTGGTGGGATTAGCTGTGATTCCTGCAACCCTAAGGAAACTTGTACGGCGGCCAAGCGTTGTTGGAGCCTGAAAGATTCAATCCATGATAAATACGTCCGATCACACTAGGACAGAGCCCCGATTTGATGGATGATCGGTGTATCGTTAGCCCGCGATGATATTCGCTGTTCTTTGTGGCGGGAAAGTAATTTTACGCCGACCCTGACTCTCGTCTGGGCCGAGGGCGGCCTACCTACATGCCAAACCTTCTTGAACGTAAAACACCCCCATTGGTGGCGGGGTGACTTTCTTATTTTGGACGTGGCGAAAGGCCGCTTGATGTTCTCCCTTTGGCGGCGGGGTTACTTGCTAAATTTGGTCGCGGCGAAAGGCCGCTTGACGAACTCCCTTTGACGGCGGAACTGACTCCAGATCTCGGCTTCGGTGATGGCTTTCCGGATCATGCACGAGGAAATGCTGCCTGTGCCTTGAAACTACTAGACGGACATTTTATTAGTTAGCTAGCGAAAGAATTCATAGTAAAAAAGAGGTCGGTTCCATGGGGGTAAGTGAAATGCAATATTTAAAACCTTGTCGAGTGAGGCCTCGACCCATGTTTGCCATTTGTTTTAAAATTATATGTTTGATCTCACAATTCCGCCTTTAAATTATGTACCTTGTAATAACCATCCCTTTGGAGAACGACACATATCGTGGTTTAAGATCCACACCCTGAGCATATTTGGGAACCACAGGTATTCTTGACGGGTTCCATAACCCGTCCAGAATTGGCGCTTCCTACGGGATAAAATCTGTGGGATCCTGACCAGCACTACAACACTAAAGTTGTTTTACGAAATAATAATAATAATTGGCGAATAACCCACGTAGCACAATAGCAAAACTATTTGACCCTCTAGGTCTTATTGCTCCAATAAATATCACTGCAAAATTGTTCATTCAGGATCTATGGCAATTAAAAATTGACTGGGGCTCCGACGTTCCAAGTCATATTCAACACTCATGGCTCAACTTTCAACATCAGTTGAAAGATATTAATCTACTCTCTGTACCTAGATATGTAGCTACAATTAAAGAATATTCAGAATTATACGGATTCCGAGATTCTTCGAAACGCGCATACGGAGCATGCATCTTACGTGCGAACTCTTGAGAATGGCATCTGGATCTGCAGATTGCTATGCGCACGCTGAAAAGTAGCGCCTCTCAAAACAATCTCCTTACCCAGGTTAGAACTATCGGGAGCGCTGTTATCACAACTCATGAAGAAGGTAACAGAAAGGATCCTCAACGTACTGGTCGAGGATCCTTTCTGTTATCTTAACTATTCTATTCTGTGATCCTTAACCTTTGTCGCCAAGATATGTCTGAGATTTAGGACAAAACCTCGCACGGACAATGTAGATATATTTCAATCAAACAAAACCCCGCTGATCTCATATCTAGAGGAGTGTCTCCAAATGATCTCGCATCTTGCAACCTCTGGTGGAATGGTCCTTTGTGGCTATCTGATATCTCAAGATGAAACACATTGGCCAACTACTGTTATCACAGATTCTCCAGAACTTCCGGCACAAAAAATCACTACTCAAGTTCATAACGCAAGTACATGACACTGATATCTTTGATCGCTATTCTACTTGACACAAATTGCAAAGAGTAGTAGCTTATTGTAATCGTTTCAAAATAAATTCTCTCCGCAAGTTTGAATCTCAAACAAACGCACCAACCCTACTTGAACTCAATGCTGCAATGATAACTCTTATTAAAATAGTTCAAGGGCAATGCTTCGCATCAGATATAAAGGCATTACAGTCAAAATCAAAATGTCTTTCATCAACTAGTAAACTTCTCTCATTTAATCCATTTTTAGACTCTGAAAACGTACTTCGCGTTGGCGGACGTCTATCAAATGCAAACCTTACCTATAGTCAAAAACATCCTGTAGTTTTATCTTCCAATCACAAGTCTACTAAATTAATTATAAATCATTTTCATCGTCATGCTGGACCGCAAGCGTTACTAGCATCCATTTGCTTACAATTTTGACCGCTTTGTGGACGATGGACAATACGCAGTGTGCTTAGTAAATGTATAGTTTGTTTTAGGTCAAAACCCACAATAATTCAACCATTAATGAGAAATCAACCGCATTCTAGACTGCAACCAACACGCCCATTTCTTACATGCGGTGTTGATTTTGCAGGATCATATTAAATCAGGAAAGACCCTATCATATTTAGTAGTAAAACAACAATAAAGGTTTAGGTCACACATCTACCGGATCTGCCGGATCTGCCCTGATGATGGACACTGCAACGATGTCCGAAACGTTGGCTAAAGAAGGAAGTAGCGCAACACGGCATAACGCCCCAAAACAAATAACGAAAAAGGTTTATTTGTGTATGTGTGCTTTTCTACAAAGGCAGTTCATCTTGAGCTAGCCATTGATTTATCTACTACTGGTTTCATCAAATATTTCAGTCGCTTTATTGCACGATGTGGAAAATGTGCTCATATCTACTCAGACAATGCTGGGAACTTTATAGGAGCTTCAAACGAACTCAAATCCTTAACAAGTTTTTTACAGAATTCTACGACTCAGAATGAATTTTCTGATATTTTAGGTTCTCACTCTATTCAATGGCATTTTATTCCAGGTAGATCTCCTGATTTTGGCGGATTATGGGAAAGCGCAGTGAAGTCAGCCAAGCATCATTTGACCAGAGTTCTCCGTAACTTTTCATTGACATTCGAGGAACTGTATACGGTTTTAACGTTGGTCGAGGCTTGCCTCAATTCTCGTCCCCTTACTTCCCTGTCCTCCGATCCATCTGACCTCACTCCTCTCACCCCTGGTCACTTTCTTATTGGCGACTCTCGCGACCTGACCGCAACGAATTCTGGAAGGCTGTCCAGATTTGAACAGGCAACTCAACTCGTTCAACATTTCTGGCAAAGGTGGTCTAAGGAGTACCTCTCTATTTTGCAGGAACGAGCTAAATCGAGGACAAATATCCCAGATGTGCTGCAACCAGACTCTTTGGTGATGCTTTCCGAGAATAACCTTCCTCCTACCAAGTGGGCGCTCGGTCGTATTCTGATCTTAAACCCTGGAGCAGATGGCATCACACGAGCGGCTACTGTCGCTACCGCTAAATCGATGGTGACGAGGGGTTGTCAACCGTCTCTGTCTGCTACCCAATAAACAGACATCATCATCTCAATTACCATTGTGACATTCTCTACACAATTACTTTCTCCAGTGACATTCCCTACAGTGACTTTCCCCAGCGACAATGAAAACAGTGACATTTCCCAGTGATCTCACCAAACGGTCATTTCTGAGCCAATAGTGACTTTCATCGAAACTAAACATGAGCATTTTTATTAATAAACTTAGTTTGTCAAAGCCTATTGGATGGGAAAGGGTCCCAGTATTTGACGCATTTGACATTAAACGGTGCTACGAATGCTAGGGGTTTAATCATAAAGGAAGTGATTGCAAAAAAAACTCCGTTGTATGCCCTAAATGTACAGGGGGGCACAGAAGTGAAGCATGTACTTCTCTTAGAGGAACAGAAAGATGCATAAATTGTATCAATACCAAAAGCAAATTAAAGATAAACATAGTGTCAAATCATCCTGCGTGGAGCTTTGAATGTCCAGTATATAAAAGAAAATTAGAATTGGAAAAGACAAAGGTCATTTTTTTATAAAAATCAACCAACTGCAAGGAATTCTATGTTTAAATATTCAAAGTTTGATATCTAATAGTGAGGAGGTCCAGATACTGATCGAACGAAATAATCCCACAATGGTAATGTGAAGCGAGACTCACGTAACATCCGACATTGAAGACAGCGAAATTACATTTCAGGGATATACTACAGTACATTGTGATTCCTTAAGTAGACATACAGGGGGAGTAGTGATAATTATTAGAAAAGACATACTATATGAAGTAATTTCCAACACACAGTACGAAAAGAACTGCTGGATTCGTGCAATAAGGATAACTTCGGGATATAAAATATATTGGATTCATATCAAATAGATTGGATTTGAACGTAAAAGTACTTGATGAACCAAAAATAACCGATCATAACCTAATCCACATAACAGATAACATAAAAAGAAATAAGACGAAAACCAGCAAAATAATAAAACACAGAAACTATAAAAAATATAGCAGTGAAAGATTAATTGAACTTCTGGGTGATATAGATGAAATTCATCAAATGGAATACAATGAAAAGTCTAAATCATTAATAAATAATCTACAAGAAGTAATTGATAAGTTAACAGCAATCCAAGCTACTAAAATAAGAGTAACAAATAAATGGTATAATATAGAACTACAAACAAAACAACATGAAAGAGATAGATTGTACAAAATTGCAAAAATCTCAAGAAACTCTGAAGACAGGAAAGCATTAAAAAATATGAGAATTTTTTATTTTTTTATTTTTTTTTTTTTTTATTTTGGTACAGTACATACAATAGATACATAAATATAATGAAAGTATATAAAAAAAACTTATTACAATATTTTAAATACAAATACACATATTTTTTTTTAAATGTTCTCCCATAATAAGCAAATGCTTGTGTGTACGGGAGGAAGTATTATTTGTTAGGTTATTTTGATATATATTTTTTTTAAATTTAGTTTATATTAAGAATAATAGAAACATATTTGTGTATATGTATATATTTTTTTAATTATTATTTATTTTTTATTTTTTTTAGTTAAGGTTTTCAGTATATTTTTTTAATTGTGTTTTGAAATTTTTGAAACTGTCCTTAAGGGATCTTATATTTTCTGGTAATTTATTAAAGAAATTTGTTCCTAAGTATTTATAGTTTTGTTGACCCAAAGTTTTTTTACAAATGGGAATTGGTAACATGTATTTTTGCCTGAGATTTACTGTGTTTTTGAAGGGTATGGATTTGTTTAGGATATCCTCTTTATAAACTTGTAAGGTTGAATGATACAGGAAGAGAGTATTTAATTTTCTGACTTTAAATTCTTTGAATATGAGTTCAGATGGATATAGAAAAGATTTTTTTAATATTATTTTAATTATTAGTTTTTGCGCAATGTAAAGAGATTGTGTGTGAGTTTTATAGGCGCCACCCCATCCTATTATACCATATTGGATTATGGATTGACAGAATGCGAAGTATGTCATTCTCAGTAGTTCTTTACTTAGAATGTGTCTCAAACAGCTAAAAATATATGTCAATTTTTGTACTCTGTTTTTAAGAATGGTTATACGCGGTATCCATTTTAGACATTGGTCAATAGTGATTCCTAGATATTTGGTTGAAGTTTTCATTTCAATATTAGTACACAATAAGTTACAGTGGTGTTGTTGAGTGTGTGGTGCAGAATGGATCCTTATGTTTATTTCATACGGCGTGTTTGGTTTTTTTATGAAAAATGGTATGTAATGTGTTTTTTTAGAGTTTAATGTTAGTAGGTTATTGTCAAACCATGTTTTTAATTCATTTATGTCTATGTTAGCCTTTTTATTCAGTTCTAACCATGTGTTTGCTTTTAGAAGAAGCACTGTGTCATCTGCATATGAGATAATTTCCCCGTATTTAGCAACTTCAAATATATCATTTACATATAATATGAACAAAAGTGGTCCCAGAACTGTGCCTTGTGGTATTGAGAAGTTACTACTTTCGGAATCACTTAGTTCATTTAATAATTTTACTTGTTGTGGTCTATTTTCCAAAAAGCTTATAATTCAGGATAGCACCAGTCCATTTATTCCAATTGATTTGATTTTTTTTATTAAGTTAGTATGAGATATACTATCAAATGCTTTTTTTAGGTCAATAAATATTCCAATGCATTTTTCATTTGAGTCTAGGGCGGTATATATATATAGTTTGTTATTTTCACAATGGCATCATGGGTGCTGGTGTTTTTTTTTGAAACCATACTGTTTAGAATTTATAATGTGATGTTGTTCTAAGAAGGCCCAGATTTGGTTTTTTACAATTTTTTCGAATATTTTTGATATATTAGATAAAAGGGAAATAGGGCGGTAATTTTGTGGGTCTTTTGGGCAGTCTGCTTTATATATTGGTGTTATTATTGTTCTTTTGTAATTATTTGGAAATACACCTTTTATAAGGCTTGTATTTATTATATGAGTTAATGGGCAAATTAGATATTGTTTCATTGTTTTTAATATGTTTACATCTACGTTGTCATAACCGGGAGAAGAGCCCCCCTTTAAATCATCGATAACTTTTCCAACATCAGTTTCTGTTATTTTGTTGAAATTATTATATTGGTGTTGGGTAGTGTGGGGATTATTTTTATTATTGTTGGGAGGTGTTTGTATAGCGTTTGCCAGATTTTTTCCAACACTTACAAAATAGTTGTTTAAAATATTACAGCATTTTTTAGTGTCGAGTTGGACATTGTACGTTTTTTTCCCATCTGAAATTTCGGATATACAACTTCTCTTTTTATTTTTATTTATTATTTCGTTTATTGTAGTCCAAATTTTTTTATTATTATTTTTGGCCTCTATAATTTGTTGGGAGTAGTAACCTGTGTTTTTTATTCAAACTAACTACCAAGTTCACACACCTATAAATCTACGGCATAATCTAGATTATAAAATTGTCGATATATTTGGGGATTCCGTATTAGTAATGAAACGAACTCTTCACAAACACCTCATTGAAAAATAAGAGAATATCACTCCTTAGTAAATAATAATAAATTAGCGCAATATAAACATGCACTCAAAAATTATTTTTCCATAATGTAACTTTATATACGCAATATGGACATGTTGAAATGAAATGTGATATTTCTCATTGTTCTTTTTTGTTATTTTTTGTTGTGATACACAAAATAATTGTATGTTATTTTAAAGTTTAAAACAACTTTTATGTAATGATATTATTTTTCTTACTCTATTATATATTATATATTATTTTGTACTCTATTATATGTTTATTTATAAAAGGCAGTATAGCCGTTTATGTATTTAAAATAAAAATAAAAATAAAATAAATATATTTTTCCTTTTCAAAATGTTGATCTGTATGTCTGAAATTTTGGAGTGGCACGAAAATTCTGATTTCCAATGCATATATTAAATAAGAGTTACATCACAATATTTGCCCTTGAGATTATAGCCTACGAAACTACAAAAATATTCATATTATATTCCATAGTTCTCATTAAAAACTTGCGGCAGGCAGGAATGTGAACTAACATTTTTCAATATGAAATAGCACAATTTGTTGGTTATTCACATTTGGTAGTTTTAATTATTGCTACAAGGTTTGTTAGATTCGTACTGGGAGATATATGTGGTGAGGATCGTTTCGTGTTATTATGAAACTTTTTCCCTACTATTCTCAATTATTATCTTTTGTTCACTAAAAAATACTAATAATATGTCTGCAAAGTGAACAATACTGTATTTATCTTTATCTTTACCTAATTTATGTAAAAGCACAGTAGGACGTAAATAAATAAAACTAGGAATACAAAAATACGGGTAAAGGGGCACTCTAAACCATTCTATGCCGCTGGTTGCAAACAGGCGGCCGCGAAATGGAAGTTCTAGTAAAAAAGTCAACTTGGTTCTGAAATAAAACACAATAACATAACGACTAACCTTTAGTGTGACCCCTTTTCTTATGTGCCTACACATTTACGTATTTATTTTTTGTAAAATTTGACGTGCTTTCACTCTGAAATCATCTCGCATACTGACTGGAAATAACTTGTGTCTTGGTTTATATAATGGCGTGAGACAAAATAACAATATCGTGATATTGAAAAACTGTTTTTATTTATTTAAGCATTGTTGTAATGCTTTTTAAAATAATTTTATTATTCAGTCGTTTAGACAACATTGATGTGGTGATAATGTATATTTTTTATAATTCTCCTGTATTTAGAATTAAAAGATATAATCGAACTTTAAGCTATTTTTAGAGGTTTTGTAAATATTTTTTCACGCAATTGTTTTAAACATTTTAACAAGTTTTTTTAACGCACCATTTAAAAGAATAGTTTATTTTTTCAAAACATAATATTTTTTTCTAATAAATAACATAGAAATGTTCTTAAAACTGCATCAAAAATCCAGAAAAGAAAACATGTAACGAAAATTGAAAGCTCAGAATCAGAACCAATAGAAAACAATCTTGTTGTTCCGCAAGGGTCGGTATTAGGTCCAATTCTATTTATAATTTACATAAATGATATTATCAAAACTACTAAACATTGCAAAATTAGACTATTTGCAGACGATACCTTAATCTATATTTCGTGAGAAGATTACATAGAAGAAATTAACAAAATAAACGAAGACCTGCAAAATATACCAAAATGGCTGAAATTAAACAAGTTGAAACTGAACAAAACAAAATATATGGAAATAGGCAATAAAACACGTAACACAGGCTTAAATTTGACAATTAATGGTGAAAAAATTGGAAAAGTAAATTAAATCAAATACCTGGGTGTAATACTCGACTCAAAACTGACTTTCACAGCAAACTTTGAATATGTGCTAAAAAATGTATCAAAAAAGGTAAATTTTCTTAGAAGACTTAGACGTAAATTAAATAGAAACACTACGGAGCTTATTTATAAAACTATCGTTGTTCCACATTTGGACTACTGCTCTACGATGTTATATTTGGCCAATGAAGGAAATTTGAACAAACTAGAAGTTATACAAAACAAAGCTATGAGATGTATACTGGGGAAAGGTAAATATGCAAGGATTAATCAAATGAGAGAGGAGCTAAATTGGATTCCAATTAAAAAGAGACTACTATTTAATGTGTTAATTTTTGTGCATAAAATTATGAAAAACCAAATGCCCAAATACTTAAGGGTGAAATTGTTTTTAATAGAGACATTCATAATTACGAAACAAGAAATACAAACAGAGTTCGATTGTAATGTACAGAGGACTAAAGATGTATGATGAAATGCCTGAAAGTATGAAGAATGAAGAAAGAATGAATGAATTTAAAAAAAAATGTTATGCTTACTGTAAAAATATTTAAATTTATCAAATGAAATGTTACATTGTGCTTATTAGTTTATATTCATGTAGTATAAACTAACTCTATAAATAAATAAAAACACAGCCGGGAGTATGTTGGATGTTGTGTGTTGTGATTGTTCTATTTTATATTTAACTTCATTTAACACTTTTAATTCTCATTTATCTAATCTCGATGTGTAGAGCCTCTTACCTTAAACTTTCCTGTCTGTGCCACGTTTTATTCAAACATTACCCTAATTTCTATGTCCATGCTCTATTTTGTCTATGGCCGCGTCAAACTTTCTCTTTCAATGTTATAAAATGGAGTGTTCTGATATCGCTCATCATTCTTTCTCCTAAATTCTTCTTGTTTTCTCTTGAACTAAATTAGTCTTTCGCTTCCGCTAGACTTTAAATTATACTCATTATTGTCGCCAATCAAGTGTTCAGACCAGAATCTCCCTGGTCATGGGGCTTCCCCCATGTGTAGGTAGTCGATTTGTATACCTGTGCCTAGTAATTGATTGTAAATAATGTACTGCCCTGCTATATTTGTGTGTGATCCCGACAATACAAGAAATGTTTACCTAGACGATCTTTTATTTGACGAGGCGTAACGAGTGTTGACATATATTATGTACCCCCCCCCCCCCCTTTTAGCTACCTACGACCCTTGATGATGAGGGCCCCGCCAGTTCTGCCGACCTACCTGAGCTAGCTTTGGAGGCAGAACGTGGGTGCTACGCCCGTGGCACGCAACACTGGCCGTACAACGTGGGGCATTTTTTTTTCCTTTTTCCTCAGCACTGTGTACCCACCTTTTCCCCCACGTCCAACACTGTCGCCAACGTGGGGCCCTTTTTAGCGTTTTGATACCAAACACCGGGTCAAAAATTTTTTTTCTTCCCGCCAATTTTCAGTCATCCTCCGCGTGTATTCAGTCAAATGAGAGATCGTTTAAATCCTTCGATGCTATGTTAATTACCCCCTCACTCATATGTTACAAAGCTAATCATATACTGAGTTTGCGGCCACCAAAACGGTCATTTGTAGTCCAAAAACTGCAGGTACTATCCTAACCAGCCGGGAATGCGTTCCCGCGTATTTTTGTGTGATCTGGAAGATTACGCGGGACTCTAACGAATCCTCCAGAATGTTCTTGTGGAATTTGAAACAACAAAAGCATATACCTACCACAATATGGTTATAAATAATACATTTTTCTCCTCATGAATGATATTGGAACCCAATATTACGCGATACTCGTATGAATAATGTAATGTTTACTTTTTTCTTTTCCTCCTTTGCGTACAATAGGTACCGTGACTATTAAACACATGTGGTTACGTTTTTACCCGTGAAGGAAGTGAAATGCAATCGTTCAGAATAATAAACCGTGAAGTGTCACATCTTTTTTGAGATGCGAAAGTGTTTATTACCTTACAAAAGTGTCATTTTTACAAAAGTGCTCTGTGAAAATTAAACTAGCTGCCCTTACAGGGAAATCTATGGCCAATTTTTCCTTTGCCTAGTGTTTTCTTTCATCTCAGTGTTTGTGCTTCTACAAAAGTGTCATTTTTACAAAAGTGCTTTGTGAAAACTAAAATATGCACCCCGAGAAGATGACCGTTGGCCAAATTTTCAAGAAATTAAAACACTCTGAAAAAATTTCCGACAATTTTCAAAAATGCTTATTTGAAATATAAAAAGGCAATTTTGTAAGGACTCCCCCTGGCCGATTTTTTTTCCAGCCCCAAAAAACACTTCAAAACAAAAATACGGTGAAATTTTTTAATTTCGGACTTTTAAAAATTTTTTTTTTTGTTTTCTTTCCCGCTCCTCGCCCAGCAAAATTTAAGTTGTCACGCCATCCATCACCTGCACCAAAATGGAGTCACAAAGAGTGATTATCAAAGTCTTCGGACATAATCACGGACACCTTCAACCTACAAAGGCATCGGCAAGATCATACCCGATGCACTGTCAACATGGAAGCCATCAACAAATACATTGGTCGCAAGCTATAGGAGCTGTCAAGCCCGAAAATATGTACACCAAGAATGCTAATACCGCACAGAGTGTGCCACCCAGGAAAACAAAGGCCGACGGTGATGCTTCTCCCGGCAGAATCAACCACTGCCGGACATTACAAAACTTGCCTAGCAACAAGAATTTGCTTACGTCATCCCCAATTGTACACGCCGGCCACATCCAAATGTCTGTTAACCCCATGGAGACACATACGAAAATTATTATGTGAAAAATACATCGTAAACGAAACATTGGCGACATTTACACAAAGGATTGTACTCCACAGGATCATTTCTGTAATACCTACTCCCTCGCAGCGTGTACACTACACAAGAGTTACACCCCGAAATAAGGAGATGCGGCATAAGTCCTCAAGCATGAGGCAGGTCTCGGGTGAGCTTTCGGGCGAACCCTTGACAATATTTTGTAAATAAATAAACATGCATATAACTGGCGTGTAAAGTGTCAATTACACGTCCAGACCCCCATAAATAAAGCAAGCTCTTTATTTATACCTGTTTGTAAATAATTGTACATTCATAATAGGTACACCCAAATGTTACGGTTGTACCAATTTCTCTTTTCCCCATCACGGCAAATTGCCAGCATTGTCTTTTTACCTATTGTTTTTTTTCTCACCTGTTCTGAGGCTGATCACTTCGGAGCAGAGACACCCTTCGAGTCACGATGTTTGGGAAGTCATGAACCCAATCGTCGCCTCTCAACCCTTACACTACGCAATGCTCATGTCTGTCTTGCTTGGTCTTGACATGTCACGTCACTTGTTTTATTGTTTTGTTTGTTTTTGCCTCGTTTAATCTATGGCCTCAGTTTCGGCCGCCCCTGTACCTTTTCTCTCATCCTCACAATCACCACATTTTACCTACCATGGTAAAACCCTTTTCCTACCCCTCGATTCTCAGCTCACCTTGAGTACGTAAAACCCAATATTGGTCTCAAGCACGAAAGTCAGAAATGGTTACTTTACCTTTTCTTGTACACACAAGTCTTTTTCAATTTTTTCCAAAAAAAAAAAACAAAAATTGATGGCGTCCTTTTTTTCACCCGTGCTCTGGTTTTCCCCAAAATTGGATATTGACACGTCCATTTTGGAAATTGTATATTATTAAAAAAAAAAAACCCTAAAGTTGGCCCTTATAAGTCATACACAAATCCTTTGGCTCGTTCGACTAAAGTATGTAAAACCGAATCATCCGGTCTTTGGCTGCTACAACGAAACCATTGAGTTGTTTCTCCTCTAATGCCACGTCACGCATTTTTTGTATAACACGTTTCAACACGAGACAGGTTAATAAAACCTAACGGTCATCCTGATTCTCGAATTCAAATAATTGTAACGTTTAACGTAAATCAGCATTGATTTGTTCGATCATCGTTTTGCAATTATCACCCCTTGTTTTCTACAAGGACAGTATGTAAAACCCTCCAGGTCTGTCTTCCTTTTATTGCTCGGTGTAAGCAGAATACACTCTGCCATCACTTTATAGCTCGTGACATATAAAGCAACATTAAATTGTCTATCTTCTTTGCCATTCTATCGTACGCCCCCGGGCTACGGGGTTAGTTAATCTAACGAATCTTTATAAACAACATTAAAACAAATGTTGTCAGCATTCATTTTGCTGTACTTAAGCATAACCTGTACGCAATAGGAGAGATCCTTACAACATTCACCATCATAGGTGAGATCCTTAAAACATCCGCCATGATACGAGAAGTTCGTTATAATTACTTTAGACTCTTAACTAAATGTTAATGAGCTGGTCGTCTGTCATTAAATTTGTCATGAGAACCGCCTTGTTTATAATTATGTACCTATATAACCTGTACACGAGACGTGAAGACGTAATAATACTCACCATGAATCATGTGAACGACATAATATCGGCCTTGTTATCTTCTTTAAGATGCATTGTGCAAACCCTTTTTGTGCGTACTACACAAAGTAGTCCACAACCTTTTTCAAATTATTCAACGACAATGCCCGTGGACTTCCTGTTTTTCTACTTCTCTCCCAAAAGGAAAGAAGCCCAGGAATATCTACTATCTCAAAAGGACTAGCTTGTCAGCTTCACTGTCAGCTATGGGGCATAGTGCCGTGGAAGTTAATCGGATGGGCACAAAACCACCCAACTCGACGTCTGGGAAGCGAATAAAAGAAATCCCGGGATTGTGAAATTGGAGCAAGGGTCTACCATTTCTCACAATCAAGGAGAAGTTTTTAAGTGACCCCTTACCTTTCGTCAAATACACGCGAAAGATTGGCCTTTTGGTATAATGTGTATTCTTTCTCATCTCATTGTTTTTTTTCTAATGTAAAGAGTCAGGAAACGTGCTGGTGGATTACGTTTCATCCTCACATAGAGTTTGAATTGGAAATTAGTCCATTCCCCAGCAAGTTTCGTCACTCACCTCCCCTCCATCCCTTTTCCCCTTCCCTCCCTCATGTTCTCATCATGCTATGAAGTGAAAGATCCGTTGTTGCCCACATTTCGCCCTCACTTGAGTTCGAATCGGTACCTAACCAGGCACAACGGGCCTTCTATTTCACTCTCGTCATATGTTTCATCTTTTTTTCACCCTGGTTTCAATGAAGCAGATTCATGAACATTGGACACGTATGTTATGCACTCGGCGTACCATCTGTCTCTTCTCGACAACCTTTGTCCACGAATCAGCCCCACCGTGACTCGGTCACAACCTTTTGTCTTGTTCTTTGAAATTCTCCGAAAATGCTACCATTTTATGTTAACATAGGCCATGGAAGGCCGGTTGCTTTTCAACCAAGGCATTTTGTCACCCGGCAAAAGCCAGGCTATCCTAACAAAGGATATTCTCCTTTTTTTCAAAATACAATTGTATACTAGCCAGGAATCTCTCTCTCTCTCTCGTTGTTCTCTCTGGGTCGTTGGTCAAAACCTGTTTGTTTATTCTCTGGACACATTTTGTTTCCCTCCAAACTTTTCTTCATTGGTCTCTAGGCAGGTAAACTTTAAGAATTTTGCTTTAATAATAATTTCTCCCGGATTTAAAAAGAAGCCCGAAAGGATGTCTTCATCGGCAGCCAAGCTGAGCTTCACTTCCTGGCAGCCTCCGCTGTGGTTACGGTGGTTCTCCCGCCGCCATTTTTCTACACTTTGTTCCCGAAAGCACGGACCATACCGCCCTTATGTATGTTGTCTTGTTGCGCCACTGCGAGCCGAGTTGTCCCGCTATACATAATGACACTCTGGACTACCTTTTGGGCACGCTAGCCCCTGGGTTTTGTTCCTGCTCTCGCTACCAAGCCAGCTTTGCCGTCTCTTGCTCTGTCATGCAGCGACGCACACCATTTCATGTGTAAATCATCACTACTCTGACTCTCCAGTATTCGCTGAATGCGTACCCTCACAAGTTATTCCGGGCTACTTTAGGCTCCGATAACCATTATACACGATCCGTGCCCACCATAACGGCACATTAGGATTCGTACTGGCACGTCTGCAGATCCTGGATTCTCCTCTCCATCGACCCCCGTAACCATAGCCTCCGCACTGCAACCACAGTCTCCACTTCGTAACCTTCGACGTCTACGACGAAACAAAGTGTTTTCTCCAAGGCCCTAGTGTACTCTTGAGTGTCATCTCAATTGGGTCAGATTACAGTGATAATGTTATCCTTCTAGAGTCTATGAAATCACGTCTCTTCGTAATTCGTCGAAACTCTTCGCACCTCGTCAAAATCATAAACAAATCTACGCACCACAAACTTAGCTTCCAGACCAATGAAACCTAGAGCCTCAATTGTCATAATTTTGTCCTTGTTTTCACATTTTCATAATTTTGTCCTTGTTTTCACATTTTCATAACCTTGTCTTTGTCCTTTCAATTGCATAAATACCTATGTTGTTTCACCCCTCCATGTGCTAATTGCCTGTTCCTCATATGTTATGTACCCCCTCCCTACCCTGACAAACATTGTACCTAGCCCTTGGCATAAGCTAGCCTTAAGATGTTAGTCAGCTATCTCTCTCTGGTCAACAAATCTCTCTTTCAACTCCCGTGGGTAACGTAGAGGGTTTTTGCCCTATTGCTCCATTGCCACGTCGCCTTTTTTCCGAGCGCGGGGGGAGGTGTTACGTAGCGCCCAGGCACCACCCTACGCCAGTGAGCGGCACAACGCCCGTCCCCCCCGGGCAATCGTACCCCTTCTCCCCACGCCCCACGCTCTCGCGACCCGGCAACGCGCACTCAATCACGCCGAGACCCCGCTAGCCGCAACCCGTGCTCGTCGCTGCGACAGCACCACGGTTCCGGAACATTCCACAGAATTCACGGAGCCCAAACGTGAGACGTGCCCGTCCACCATGTTCCGAGTCGACCGGCTCCCCTGCCACGCTACCTGCTTGCAAGGAATTCCCTGTTGAGCGTAGCCGGCCATACTCGCCGTGAATGCTCTCCTGCCGCCACCTGGTACCAGTGAGTAACGCCACTTTCCCCATTTTGTTGTGTCCTTACTTGCCCCGCGAACAGCGACCGACCCTCAGGGAGGACGCGATTTGAGAGAGATTTGATAGGCTTCCCCCATGTGTAGGTAGTCGATTTGTCTACCTGTGCCTAGTAATTGATTGTAAATGTACTGCCCTGCTATATTTGTGTGTGATCCCGACAATACAAGAAATTTTTACCTAGACGATCTTTTTTTGACGAGGCGTAACGAGTGTTGACATATACTATGTACCCCCCCCCCCTTTTAGCTACCTACGACCCTTGATGATGAGGGCCCCGCCAGTTCTGCCGACCTACCTGAGCTAGCTTTGGAGGCAGAACGTGGGTGCTACGCCCGTGGCACGCAACACATGATATAAAAATCAATGGAATTTCCAAAGGATTTCGTCGCCTAATTCACGGGAATAACCGCCATTGGAATTTCAAAATTTTGTTTTGCAGCATATAATGTTTAGGTATCGTCTGAAATATTGTTTTATAATCCAATTTAATGTATTTGGGAAAATCGAAATTTTTGATGGTCGAATAAATAACAAATTAAAAATATTAATATTAATAATATAATGGTAGAGTGCCTTAGAGTTTCGGTTTTTCGAACTTTTGACTGTTCGTTAATCTCCGTGTGAAATTTTGGGAGTGCATTTGGTATCTGTTCGACTTTAGCTGTATAAACTGAATGCAAGGAGACTATTACTATATATTTAGAATAATAATGCAAGACGACTAAGTAGATAAATGGTATTATTAAATTGAAGCAAATCTATACCTCTTTCCCTAGGGTTAAGTGGTTATTTGATGTTATTCGACTTAAATTTATTACAAATACTTCATTGATCTACTTTATTCTGTATATCTGAAAACATATTTGGCCAGTAAATAATTTTTCTAGCTAAATATTTTGACTTTGAGATGCCTTGATGACTCTCATGAATTTTACTAAGCATGACAGGACGTAATATATTTGGAATGACAATACTAGAACCGTTGAAAACTAAGTCATTGACCACCTTGCATGTTTCAGTAAGGTTTTGTTGATAAGTTAAAACAATACATGAAATAATCCTAAACGCATCCAACAACATACACATATAGCAGCATATTAACTATACACATATATACAATAAACATTGTGATATGCAATGTTGATATAATACAGAGACAGTATTTTATGGTGAAAAAATGTGGATTAAGAATTTTTTTTGTTAAATTTCAATAGACGGTTGAGTTTATAATACATTAGTAATAAATAACATAATTGCAAATTAGTGCATGGTGAGAGTGAGCAAAATATAATCTCAATACATAAGGTTCCTCCCTAATAGCCATGATTTTAACATCAGTGAGAATTTCGTTATAGAGCATTTTACTAACAAAGTAAAATGCTTTGTTTTTACAGTAAGCATAACATTTCTTTTTAAATACATTCATTCTTTCTTCATTCTTCATACTTTCAGGCATTTCGTCATACATCTTTAGTCGTTTGATAATATAAAAAATGATACCAAAAAAACGTGGAATATTATTAATGAAATATAAACAAAAATATGACATCAACTGATATGAAAGAGATTAAAATAAATAACAATATTTTAACTGACAAATTGGCCATTGCAGAAAACTTTAACAACTTCTCCACAAATGTAGTAGATCAAGTACTTGAATCTTCTAGTAAAATTGATAATACAACACCCGTAGACTCATATCATCAAAAAAATATAACTACCTTACAGTACTGTTCACACGCATAATATTCTGTCTTGTCAAAAAACAAAATTTAAAGAGATTTACCGAAAGTTGTAGTGTAAATTCCGTTCCTTGAAGTATTAAAGCATTAAAGTCAACGTAGCGCATTGTTTAGTCCACGATTAACCATCACATAATAATCCAAAACGAATAATCAAAAACGTCAAGTGCTATTATCAAATTTGTGACATTGTTTTACGCTACGTTGTGGGTACCAGTCGCTCTCCGCAAAAACAGTGCATAGTGTATTGGCCAGAGGTACGAGTACCTACTCGCTACCATTCAAAGCGGTTACTACAAGCGCAGCAAAAACAAGGCAGTCCCACCAGCCACATCAACTGCAAGTAACATTTTACAACTTTTTAATAAATATGGATGCTCAGGCATACATATCTTTAGCGAAGGACGCAGTCAACGTACTGACCAATATGATAATGGAGCCTAATAATAAATTTACTAAAGAGCAGATCGCGAAAATAATACCGCGAACTAACGACATATTAGGAACCATCGCCCAAATGGCAGTAAAAATGGCAAACCTTGAGGGCGAGTTAACGGTTCTTAAAAATGCAACTCCAAATGTGTGCTCCCCACAAGCCCAAACCCAAACTGTCTGTGAAATTCTCGCAGAAATGAAAGAACAGAGTTACAGAGACAAAAATCTGATAATTCTCAACATTCCAGAGAATACGTCAACATCTCAAACTGAATCATTAAATAGTGAGATCGCATCAGTTAAAAAAATTATCTTCGATATGGATATCTCAACAACAAACCTCGACTTAAAAATCTACAGATTGGGTAATAGGAAAACCGACAAGCCGAGAGGTATAAAAGTTGAATTTCCGGAAGCAAAATGGCCGAAAATACTACTAAAAAAGAAAAATACATTGAAAAACAATATCCGAATGTACCAAGATCAGACTTTTCTACAACGCAAACAATTAACTGACTTAAGAGATGAATTAAAAAAAAATAAAGTCTTCTGGTGAAGCGGACATCACAATTAAATACCTAAACAACAATCCTACAATTGTTAAAACACACTCAAAAAACTAAACACTAAAAATTTTGTATATTATCAAAATGTACGAGGACTACAAACACAATTCCAGGACCTGATTGACACAGAAGTGGGAATCTTTAATCATACCCAGAATCTTTCTGATCATAAAAATATTGCAGAAAAACTACAAAAACACATTAGAATAAAAAATATATCACGTCACAAACATCCGAGCACGTCAAAAGGAAAAACCTCAATGTCCTTTATGTACCTAAATGTGAGAAGCTTGAAAGGTAAACTAGATGATATCAAATGCCTACTAAAATCCACGATATCGAACTTCAACATTATCCTCCTGTGTGAGACCTGGCTCAAAGAAGCGGACCTAAAATACGTCAACCTAGAAGGATACAAACACGAAGCATCTTGCCAGCCGCAGGGAGCTGGTGGCGGAGTCTCTATATTTATAAAAGATTCTCTGGAATACAATGTGATTAATAACACTAGTGACCCCGACAACAACTTTCTATGGCTTCATGTAAACAAACTCAATTTAAAAATAGGTTTAGTGTATAAAAAAACCAAATACTGTTTTCAAAGACTTCCTGGAAATACTGTCCTCTCATCTCGAATCGTTTAAAAGAGGTATTGTATTTGGAGACTTCAACATAAACCTGCTTGACTCAACCAACGCACATACTTGTAAATATACGAATACAATTAGATTTAATAATTACACTATTTTGAACAAAATAAACAAAAAACATGCCACACGCATCACAGAAAATACAAACACAATCATAGATCATATACTTACAGATACAAAACTATCATATTCACTTACGAATTGTGATAATTCCATATCTGATCGCAATATACTACTCCTTGATGTAATTCACACATATGTTAAAAACACATCTTTAAAATCGTTTCAAAAATACACACATATTAATCTTGATAATCTAAAGAATGATGTCATGCAAAATCCCTTTCATTTAAATTTGAATGACAACTCGATATTAAATTATGATAATCTTGTAAACTACCTGACAACAAAAATTAATTCTAATAGTACCACAAAAATTAAAACCAAAAACATAAATAACCCAGACTGGATAACCAAAGACCTTATAAAATTAATCAATAAAAGAAATAAATTACATCTGAAACTAAAAAAAACAACCAAATAACACATTACTAAAAGCAGAATTTTTTAAAATAAGAAATAATATCACAACAAAAAAACGAAACTTAAAACAAACACACTACAGTAATCTCTTTAAAAAATGCGAAAATAACAGTAAAAAATCTTGGAACTTAATTAATAATATTCTTAAGAACCAATCTTACACCTCAAGAAGTTTTTGTAATAAATTAATCAATAATGATGAAATAATCACTAACAATGTAGAGATATGCGACCAATTTAATAATTTCTTTTGCAACATTGGCTCCTCCCTAGCCGATAATATACGTGGTAAAGTCAAATACAATCCAGCCAATGAAATAACGTTAGTGCATGACAGCATTGAATCTTTATATCTTCAGCCCACTACGGAGTTAGAAATAAGTCAAATTTTAAAATCTCTAAAACCATATGCAAGTGCAGGTTACGATTCACTCACATATAAAACAGTGCTAAGTAACTCCAAGAAAAAGAATTGATTCCTACTCTAACAAAATTAATCAATGTTTCAAAGAAGGAACTTTTCCCGATAGCTGTAAAATTGCTAAGGTGATACCAATTCACAAAGGTGGGTCCAAAACAAATACCTCAAACTACAGACCCATCTCAATCTTACCAATTTTATCTAAAATTTTTGAACGTGTAATTTACGAAAGATTAAACAATTTTCTGCTAAAAAAATCATTCTTATATAAAAAACAATACGGCTTTAGGAAAAAATCGAACACACTAAGAGTAATAAATGACTTAATCAGTAAACTTAGAAGCGGCATTGATGGTGGAAATTATATTTAATCTATATTAGTTGACCTTCAAAAAGCCTTTGATACAGTTAGTCACGACATACTTCTCAAGAAACTCAAGAAAATTGGTGTAGTTGGTCCTGCTCTTAATCTACTCAAATCATATCTTAGCAATAGAAAACAATTTGTTAGCATTAACAATCAAAATAGCAAATACGTTCCAATAAACTATGGAGTTCCGCAGGGGTCCATACTAGGTCCACTACTGTTCCAAATTTACATAAATGATATTTCGCAATTAATTTTAAATGGTGAAATCTTTTTATATGCAGATGATACAGCAATTTTTTACTTTGATTTAGATATTTTACTAGAAAATGCACAGATCTAGAAAAAATCAACAGTTGGCTCCAATCAAATATGTTAACAATGAATGTTAAAAAAACAGGATACATGATCTTAAACTCACCCCGTAAAATAGTTCCTCCTCATGTACCCTTAAAAATTGAAAACAACGAACTTCAAATCCTGATCCAGGAAAAATATCTTGGGCTTTGCATTGATCAGCATTTGACATTTAAACAACATATACAAGGTATTAAAGATAAAATCATCCCCTTAATTAGCGTATTTAGCCGGATATCATATCTGTTGCCAAATAAATTTAAAAAAGGTTTATATTATAGTCTCGTACACTCACATTTAAATTACTTGATTGAAATCTGGGGAAACGCATGTGAAACATAAATAAATGAATTACAGGTAATACAAAACAAGGTAATCAAAAAACTATATAACTACAAGCCCACAACACCCACAAAAAAAATTTATGGAAACAAAACTACTAACATAAAGAAAACTATATGAATACAATACATGTCTCCTTATATACAAAATAAACAATAAACTCGTACACACAAACACAGAATTCATTAAAACGTCCCAAGTACACAAACACTTTACGAGACAACACGATAACATACATTTAAACACCATCCACACTAACTATGGTAAACAATCCATTGGTTACGAGGGAGGCAATTATATAAGTTGCCTCCCTCGTAACCAATGGATTATATTATATATAATTGCCTCCCAAACGACATTAAAAACGAAAAGAAGCTGGGTAAATTTAAAAAAAAAAATTTTAATATTTATTCTTGATAAACAAAATAATGATGTTGAATAGCGCTGTATTGAAATATTTACTTTATTTTAATTTGTATAATTATTTCTAGTTAAATGAGTGAAAAAGTAATTTTCTTTTAACTGGAATAAAAAAAAATATGAAAATCTTTGCAATTAGTCACAACTTACGATTCAATTAACTCCTTAGAATATTTTTCACCTCTCACGACAAACGAAATTGTAAAACACATTAACAGTCTAAAATCAACAAATTCTACAGAAATTGATTGTTTATCAGGAAACACACAAGAAAAATAAAACATTTTATTTTAACAATTGTTATTAGCAAAAATTTTCAGCCTGAAACACTCATCTACATTGAAAAAATCTTCCTTATCTTTTCTCGGAAGATTTTTTCAATGTAAATGAGTGTTTCAGGCTGATAATTATTGCTTAAAATAATTGTTACCCTTTTATGATATGCATAAAAATCTTGTCTTAAGCATTAGTTTATCAATTAAAAAATAATAATCATTATTTTTTAATTCCATTGCTAAATCACTAAAATATCACTAAAAGAGGGACATTTTCCAGAACAATTTAAAATCTCCACCAAATTCCAATGCGTTTCTTCCAATTCACAAATCGGGAGAAACGCACATATTAGACAATTACAGATCTGTGTCCTTAGTTTCAAACCTCTCAAAAATATTTGAAAAATTTATCAAAAATAGAGTAATGAATTACCTAGAAAAATCAAAATTCTGTCCAAAATCAATATGACTTCAGTAATAAACCAAGCATTGACGATGCAATATTCGATCTGACAAAAAAATTATACACATCTTTTGATAAAAAAAAGTCTAGCTATATTTTTAGACCTAAAAAAAGCTTTTCATACGGTAAATCACAATACACTTATAAAAAAATTTAATCAAATAGGTTTCAAAAAAGATACACTAAAAATTCTCACTAACTATCTCAAAGACAGAAAAAAAAACAAAAAGAGGGAATTTTTATAGTATTGAAACAAGGATAAACAATGGAGTACCACGGGGTACAGTGCTTGGCCCAGTCCTGTTTTTAATATACTGTTAGCAATTAATAAAACGCTAAGTTAATATTCACGATGACATATATTGTCTCCACGTTAATTGACAATAACAACATTCAAGAATCGGCAAGATTATATTCCGCCATTTGTATTTCCCAGCCGTTCGCTCTCCGTGCTGTTGGTGTGTTAGTAGTTCTCCTCCAGTCCTGCCAACCAGGAATAGTTAGTAGTTCCCTCCTTTACCGACCGCCGTAGCTGGTGTAGTTTCCTTGTTGGCCGCCAGAGGCGATAGCAGTACATCTGGCGGCGGATGAGCAAACCAAACGTGTGAAGCGGCAATATTTAAATATGCTGCTAACACGGCCATACTGACCACTGCTTTGACCTCAAAGCAGGAAGCTGAAATAAAAAAAATTATAATTGACGGGTTGAATTTTTTTTCAAACCCACAATGGTACTGACAAATGAATCACACTGTTCGCCCTTCCTGACCATTGCAGAAATTTGTTCATCCGGTCAATTCCTCATATTTTCATAAATACGTTACCGTTAATCTTTTACAAGTGCTGCCTTTGGGTAGCCAATACTTTGAACGATATTTCGGCAAAACTTCACCCACTTTATAAGACAAGCTCCGAATCCGATCTTTCAACCTTTTTGCATCCAGGAGCCAATACGATACGAGTGTTTCGTGAATAGTTTAGAATGGAAACATTTCATCTCACACCTTCGATATTCATCAAACAGTTCCCATGACTCAACATGAATGACGTTGAAATCCTGCCTCTCACCAGCCGTGAGATTATTATTCATACCGTGCTTTAGCACAAACATATAGCCCGGAGGCTCTGCCTCTCACCAGCCGACGTGAGATTTATCTACACCGTGCTTCAGCACGCATAACCCGGAGGTTCTGCCTCTTACCAGCCGACGTGAGATTTATCTACACCGTGCTTCAGCACGCATAACCCAGAGGTTCTGCCTCTTACCAGCCTATGTGAGATTTATCAACACCATGCGTTAGCACGCAAAACCGTGAAGATTCTGCCTCTCACCAGCCTATGTGAGATTATTTAACAACATTGTGTCTCAATGTGTCTTGCCACTCACCAACTTACGTGAGTTTATCAATCGGTTCGAGTTGAACCGTTTCATCTGCCGCCTTTGATATTCATCAAAAGCACCCGTGTCTCAACACGTACGACCATAAGGTCCTGCCACTCACCAGCCTGTGAGTTTATGAATCGGTTCAAGTTGAACCGTTTCATCTGCCGCCTTTGATATTCATCAAAAGAACCCGTGTCTCAACACGTACGACCATAAGGTCCTGCCACTCACCAGCCTGAGTTTATGAATCGGTTCGAGGTGAACCGTTTCATCTGCCGCCTTTGATATTCATCAAAAGCACCCGTGTCTCAAAAAGGTACGCCATCGCCAAAATTGCCTTGATGCCAACTCTCGTGATTGTTTCTGCCTCCGCCTCTAATCGGCAGTATTTCATGAAGCCGTCCTGAAGAGCAATAACACGCAGCATTCCGTCCACGCTCTTCACGAAAATTCATAATAAATTGATCTATCCACATGCTCAACGCAACAGCAAAAGGTATCTCCATTTTCTAAAAACCCCGGGCTTACATATCACATCGCCCAGTATCTCATTTTCCAACAAACATTTAAAATAGTTTTTCACATATTTTGTGATAACATTCCTCATCCATGGAAACCAATGTTTGTCCCGGACGGCAGCCAGTGTTTGATAAACACCTTGATGTTCACTCTCATCATGAAGAATCCAAAGCCACACCTGATATTTCTAGGTGTACACCATTTCGAATATCTTCGAACCATTTTAACATCGAATCATTTCGATATCTCCTAATCATTTCAAACTCGAATAACTTCGATTATCTCCGAACCATTTCAAACAAGTTCGAACCATAATACAGGGTTTCGACTCAACTCATCGCCACACATAAACGGGCTAATTTTCCCAAATATATTTTATTTCAGTTATTGTGTCATCTGCGATGTCCATACTTATAGCAAATCACCAAATCGATCCCCCTTTTGTCAGCTAGACGGCTACCAGGATCAGACTTTGTCATCGCCGCGTGAACTTTCAGCATCGTAATTTCGAAACATTTTGAGGTTCCGAACATTTCGCCAATTGCCATCAAGAGATCATATCCATCTGCTTTCTTCTGGCCCTAAAGTCAGCTTTCATGAGTCCCTTTGGATTTCAGTTATCTGGGCGCATAACATATTGCTAGGTAGCGACTTTATTTGACATTTTTGACAAATGTCTTCAATCATCAAATTAGGCTCACGATGATAAACATGAAAGGGAAAGGTCGTTTTGACGAATCCGTTGAACCACAAATGAGTTTTCAAGCACCAAATAAAATTTTTTAACGCGTCCTTTCGGCGGTAACACGATCTTCGCATTCCTCAGACATCGGGCATCAATACATCTGTCATGTCATCACTGTAATTACGCGGCATTTGTACGTAAATTTACAACAGACGTCCAAAAATTTCACAAGAAAGCCGATACACAGATTGTCACTAAGGCCGAAGGCGTAAAAAAATCGCCGGCATCAAAAATAAACAAACTCGAGAGACGCCGTGATGGCCGCCGGTTGTTTACAAAGCACGAGTTTTTAAGTCAGGTGAACGAAACAAAAGCCAAAAGACACTTGCTTTTACGAATCCCACTTCTGATGTTATCAATTAAAAAAACGCTAAGTTAATATTCACGATGAAATATATTGTCTCCACGTTAATTGACAATAACAACATTCAAGAATCGGCAAGATTATATTCCGCCATTTGTATTTCCCAGCCATTCGCTCTCCGTGCTGTTGGTGTGTTGGTAGTTCTCCTCCAGTCCTGCCAACCAGGAATAGTTAGTAGTTCCCTCCTTTACCGACCGCCGTAGCTGGTGTAGTTTCCTTGTTGGCCGCCAGAGGCGATAGCAGTACATCTGGCGGCGGATGAGCAAACCAAACGTGTGAAGCGGCAATATTTAAATGTGCTGCTAACAATACATATATAAAATATTTATGAAATTTTATAATCCCTGGTAATATAGTATCTTACGCGGTTGATACAGTGATAATAGTGATCGGAAAATCTTGGCTTAAAACTTATTTAAATGCATCAAAATATATTGCACATGTCTCATCACGGCTAAATAGTAATGGACTCTTTCTAAACTACAATAAAACATTTTACCTACCTTTTTATAAAAATAGTAATAACAAACCCCCCAATAACCTTAAAATTAGAATTCATAATGCTAACTGCATTAAAGTAACATGCTCATCTTGCTCTGAACCTGGAAAAGTTGAAAAGATAAAATATTTGGATATATATATTTGCCTTTTCCCGTAGTATGTTGATCCCGTAAGAAGTTATTTGACAATGTTGATCCACCTTTAACACCGTATAACTTGGCTTTCATGGAATACATCTGTATGAATTGGCAACAACGTTACTACAAATACCAAGGTTGCCAGTTTCTCGGTAAAAGTATTTGATGTATTGCAAATAAAATTTTCAAACTTTAATCCGTCCAATTCTCCATATGTTGTTGATCCGCTCAAATTGCCATACGTTTTTGATCCACCTAATCGTATATCTTATGTACCTATATCTGGTTTTACTATAACATTGTTGATCTGACCATGATCAATGAGAGATGGCTTAAAAACGAAGCCTTCTGATTGGTCAAACGAAGCCTTCTCATTGGTTGAGCAGATATGGAAGGCATCTACTAAAAAAAGATATCCAATTATTCAGCTTAATTTTTACAACGGTTATGAAGAATATATATTCTTCTATATTCTCCACAAAATATTATTGAAATTTCTTGTTTACGCCCCTACACGGAGAAAAATGTTTTGAAAATTTGTTCTTAATTCTTGTCTTTTTATTCGGAATTACTGTTAAAAAAGGGACTGCTGTTGTTACGAATGAATTAACAGGAAACGGAGTCCTAATAGATTTTCTGACCTGTCAAAAACTTTTTGTTAGCTTTTTGGGCTGAGCCGAACTCAATAATCCGCCTGAGTTCCTTCCTTGGTGAAGTCAGTTTTGTATAATGTCCAGCATCCTCACTCTGTAGTCTGTAAATAAAAGACATTTGGAAATATTAAAACTTGATAGAAGCAAGGCTCCCATCTCCTGTCTTATTAAATAATTACTTCCAGAGCCTTAAAAACATTCACTCGGTACATAAAGTTTTTTACTTTTAAAAGCGTCGGAATAAATATTTTTACGCACCAGATTTAAATGTCCGGGTTTAATTTTCCCCACAGGAAAAAATAAACCCTTTCACACACTTCCCAAATGATCATCTGGTCAATCTACGCTGTGCAATTGCACTATATAAGTATTATAAATACAAAACAATACAATAACAACATGTCAACCTACCAGAGACCAAATGCGAAAATAATTCACCGACTCCAGATATTTTCATTCAGAGGGTTCGGCTCTATGGAATTCCTAATTGAACCTATAAATCCTACTGATCCCTCAATGTAAATATTTAAAAAATCTTTTGTAATCCTACATGTATTTAAAATGACTGATTTTTGCATTTTTATATATAAATTCTTTGACAAATCTAATATATGCCTAAATTTTGAATGAGAGACCTTGGTATAATGCCAGTAGCCGAAATAACAAATGGTAATATATATATATATATATTTTTTACAAAAGCTCCACACAGGATGCCCCGAGGAAAATACTTTCCCTCAAGGCCTATGCCATCATTGGGCATGCTGTGTGGAGGGTTTTTTAAGGAAAGGAAGGAGAGGAGAGTTTTGGAAAAGAAAAGGGGTTTAAGGGGTGGGTAGGAATCCGGGGTTAAGTGTGTCCTGGTCATCCGCCTCCAAGACCTAGACAAAATCTCACCCATGAACCCGGGCACCCCTGTTAAATCACCAAACGTAGCGAACCACTTGCGGTGACCTATGGCAGAGGTGTTGGTTATCCAATAAAGGTTCCCGGGGCGGCGGTACCCATTCACGCCTTTCAAATTTAAAATATAGTCTGAGAATGTTAATAATAGTCTTAATATTATAGTCTGAGAATGCCAAATTCTTTTGGTCTCGTTTTCCAAATATGTGTATTTTCTTATTTTTTCAGAAACAGTTTTTTGAATATTATAAGAATTTGGAATAGCTACATTATAAGTAGGAGGCGGCAAAGTGGAGGCTTTTACAGAGCCGAACTCTAGGGAAGACATAACTTAATTTTTAAACACGCAAAAAACGCGTAGGTACCTATTAAATAGTTGTTTTAAATTACTTCACAGTTTTAGCAAGTTGAGTACGTTGTCGGAAATAAAAGTTTATTGACTTATAATAAATACATGACGTGCAAAGTTTTCTTAGAACGGTTTGTTTTGCAGATATACTTTAACTGCTGACCCTGTATAAATCACAAGTGCGCCCAACTGTTCAATTTGGCAGCCACCTCTGGTCTGGAGTCCCAAAATAATTTTAAAAAAAGACCATGACTCTGCGCAAAAACGGGCGGTCCGTTTGATAGCTTCCCCGATTACAACTGGATCTCTTCATCTTTAGAGCACTGGCATCAGTTAGGAATGCTGTACGTGTTCTACCGGTATTTCAATGGAAGATGCTCCAAGGAACTAGCGTTTGTGATCCCTTCGGCACCGTTGCATATTTGGGAAACACCAATCGGGCACCCAACATTTGTGCATGGTTGACTTTTATGTCGCATGAGAATATCTTTTCTACGGCTTGTTCAAGTTCTCGAGTTCTTGAGCTCAGCTGTCGAATGATTGCTGGCTTCTGTGTTTCCTCCCTTCTTCAACATAGATCTCTTCAAGGCCCTTCTTCTCCCTAAAAAACACCATCCACACAACATCACCATAGATGACATAGACTCTGAAGAAAAATTATTTTCCTCGGGACCTTCTGTGTGGAGTGAAAGTACAACAATAAAAAATTAAAAACATTTGTTTATGTGAATACCGCACAAGAATCCCAATTGCTGGGGCTGGAAGTTGGAAGAGGAAGGTTGGGAATTACATGGCCATTCAGATCAGGTCACCAAACACGGCCAAAGTCATTTCAAGCAACGCTTGAATTCTGAATGGTTGTCTCACACCAGGGTGATGCTGAGAGTCTCTTCCACTCTGAAACGCGCCGCAAATATGTCATATATTATTTAAAATAATTTTAAAATTTACGCGCCCGACATTTGTCGAGTGAGAACGAGTTATGAGAACGAGTCGAGTCACATGAGAACGGTTCGTTCCTACGACTCGTTCTTGAGTTCAACAGCTCGGCTATGGAATGATTTGCTGGCCTCTTTGTCTCCTCCCTCTTTGTTTCCAATGGGTCTCTTTAAAAAAAAACTCCACACAGCAACCCTAAAGACTTAGTGTTGGGTAGGACACGACATCAGGATGAGTTTGTAGTTGAGGTGAGGTGTTACAAAATATTTTCGCTTACAGGGTGGGGGTGGGGGGGGGGGGGGGTGGCTAGATAATTCCAGCTCTACACCAGGGGCCCTGAGGAAAATTCCCCTCAGACCCTATGTCATCAGCTGTGGACGTATAAGTCAAAAGGACTCCCTCAACCACTCTCTCCGGATCCGGCCTGGACAAACTTCACCCCATGAGCCCAGGTACCCCCTGCTAAGTCACCAAACGTAGCGAACCACTTGGGGTGACCTATGGCAGATGTGTTGGTTATCTAATAATGGTTCCTGGGGCGGCGGTACCCATACCCGCCTCCCGTGTTTATTCCCCCCCCCCCCCCTCTCTGACCCCCTTCCACCTCCTCCCCCCACCACCACCTCTGATCCACCCCCTCTGCACCCACCCTCTGATCCCCCCTCAGCAACCCCCTACACCTCATCTCAACACTCCCTCAACCTTCCTCCCTTGGGAGCTGTTGGGACTCTTGTGCGGTATTCACATAACACATAACAATAATTAAAAAAAAAAATTTTTTTTGAGCAGTTGGAACTCTTGTGCGGTATTCACATAATAATAATTTACAATAAAAATATATTTAAAAAAATTAAAAAAAACATTTTGGAGCAGTTGGGACGTTTGTGCGGTAATTTACAATAAATTTTGAAAAATATTTTTTTTTTGGAGCAGCTGGTACTCTTGTGCGGTATTTACTTAACAATAAAAAAATATTTAGAAAAAAAAATTTTTGAGCAGTTGGGACTCTTGTGCGGTATTCACATAACAATAATTTACAATAAAAAATATTTTTAAAAAAAAAATTGGAGCAGTTGGTACTCTTGTGCGGTATTATTATATGAATGGCTCACCCCAACACCACCTCCCGGTTCTTATAAAAAAATCTCATTCACACTCCTCACGCCTCACCACCTCTTGCATTTGACCCATATGATACGTGACATGACATGTAGCCCAATACACCAATCACCTCACACCTCACCGACAAACCTCATCCCATAAACCCTAGCACCTCTGCTAAGTCACCAAACGTAGCGAACCACTTGGGGTGACCTATGGCAGAGGTGTTGGTTATCCATTAAATGGTTCCCGGGGCTGCGGTACCCATACCCGCCTCCCAAATTGAGTCGACTATACCTAAATAAAAACAAATCTGTTCACATCATATTTCAAGTGGATTTCTAAAAAATACTGTCGAAAAATAAAATTATATTGTCAATACTGTTTCGTAATATTCAAAGTATTAAAAACATTTCACGTCCTGCTGTAGATTTGGAAAGATTGTTTTCTTAGAAAACAAGGCGATAATATATCTCTTTTCGTTTCCTTATATTTTCTATTGAAGAGAAAGAGACGAAAATAATATTATATACATATGTTTATAATATTCCAAATAAAGATATCATATTTCATTTTGCCCGACTCGCGGCTGAGGGAAACCGCAGCTAGCAAGTCAAGTAAAGTGATTTTTATCACAAAAAGGACAAAGAGAAGTATAAGATGTAATGTTATTTTATTGAAATCGATTTATACCTTTCCATTTGAACTCAACCTTTTGCATGTCGTAATATTTTGTCTGCTATATCACAGTAGTTCGCTCTGCACCTGCATGCTAATGCCAGCGACAAAACTGGAATATCGTTATTATTAAATTTTCTATTTATTTCCTACAAACTTGGTATAATATTTCATTAAAATAACACAATTGATATCACACAACTCCAAACTGAAAATCCAATATATTTGTATGTGCAAAAGTGTTGTTTGTACGAATTCACTGTTTGAAAATCTATTTCGTAAAAAATAATAAAAAATTGAGAATTTGTTCACACCAAACCTCTCGTGGTATTCGCTAGCCACGTGCATGAGCTACACTCTGTTTAAAACAAATTTGACCGGTTAAATAACGATAATTTAATTGTTTTGCCTTTAATAATGAGCGGCTCTGGAATTTTACATTTTGCCGCCACTATCCGCCTCATAATTATAAGTTATTTTTTTAATTTTGTCATGTAAAACTATATCAGGTCTATTATGTCTGTTAGTACAGTTTTATCATAATATATTTTATAAAATTCATTTTCTAAAAATGAATTTGGTTCATATTCATTATATGGTACTATATTACGGCAGTCAATCAAGTTACGTTTAATTACCAAACTTTGGTGAATTATTTTTAAAACCTGATTGTGCCTAAATGTATACTCGGACGACGCTAATATAGAATATCCTGATATAACATGTTCTATAGTTTCCGGAAAAGCCAAATATTTTCTACATAAATCATCAATTTGATTTATATCTTTGATTATATGCTTCCTTTAATTTTGAGTATTAATGACTCTATCTTGAATGGCAAGCATAAATCCTTCTATTCTTGCGCTCAACTCTCCAATACTCAACCATTTGTTTGACGAAAGTTTGTCAACATACGTTTGGTTGAGATAATTGAAGTGTTTTGCATGAATAATTTTATTTGACCAGGAATCTAATAATTCCTGGTTAGTATTTATAAGAATGTTGGCATTCTCGTCATATAAATTTAAACGTGTAATGTTTATATCTGCCTTGCAAATTATTTTGTGCATTTCTGAGCTATTAGTTTTCCTATGGAAAAAATTTCTAAGCATTTCTACCTGATTGTGTTTCAAAGATGTTATTTTGACTACACCTCTACCTCCTAAATTTCTAGGTAAATTAATTAGTTCTATAGCTGAATTTAGATGATGGCAATTAAACTTTGTTAACGTAGTTCTAATTAATCATTCTAAACTATCTAAATCTGTATTGGACCATTTTATTATGCCAAATGAGTACGTTTATAGAGGTATTGCCCCCAAGTATTTATTCCTTTTACTAAATTTTTAGCAGATAGATTGCATTCAAAAAAAATTCTGATCCTAGTTTGAAATTTAATCCTAATACCATTTTTAATACTAGTGTGATCTAATTTATTTGATTGCGGGTATCCTAAATATTTATAAACCTCATCCCCTTTCATACTTTTAATTTTGAAATTTCTAAATATACCCTGGTCTCCATCCACAATTTTGCCTTTCTCTATATGGATCGTTTTTCATTTATCTAAACCAAAAGTCATTTTAATATCATCTGAAAATTTTTTAACTACCTTAATCATTTTCTCTTAATTTGATTCAGAATTTGAAAATCATTTTATAACATTTCAACAGCATTCAGTTTACTTTCATCCTTCCTCTGCCAGTTCCATGCCTCACTGCCATACATCAGGGTAGGTACCAGGACTCCATTGTGGACTGCTAGCTTCGCTTTTTTTGACAGTTTTTTATTAGCGCCAACGGCATTCAGTCCACCATTAATGGAGTTACCGGCATTCACCCTTCTTTCAATATCTCTTTCAGCCTTCCCATCTCCCTGAGACGTATGTGTGGTAAAACAATGTATGATCGTGTGAGAAATGTGGATATCCGCAAAGAATGTAAGGCTGATGTAAGCATAATGAGTAAGATTAAGAAAGGGACCCTCAGATGGTTTGGGCATGTAGAGCGAATGAACGAAGGAAGTAGTGTAAGAAGAATATACGACGCGAATGTGAATGGTAGAAGAAGTCGGGGACGCCCGAGGAAGACATGGCACGATCAAGTGAATCAGATACTTGAGTCGGGTTATGTCAAAAGTCAGAATAATAGAAGAGAATGTATGAGACGATGTATGAATGTGAGTGAGGCAAAGAGTGTGTGCCAAGACCGAGTTGTTTGGCGGTCCGTCCTCTCTGCCTACCCCTGCGGGGAAACGGCGTGATGGTTAGTTAGTTAGTTTTATTTTATAACATCCATATATAATAGATGTGAAACTATACTACTCTCTCTTGTATTACCCTTCATTTTTATTCCAAACTTGCTTTTAATTAATAGTTTAGACAGAGGATTTATTGCTAAGCAAAACCAAAGAGGACTCAATGAGTCTCGTTGAAAAATCCCTTTTTTATTGAAAAGCCCGGCACCACTAATTTCTAACCTTTTAAATTTACTAGTAAATCTGTATTCCAAAAGGACATAATATTTTTCAAAAAGTTAATTATAATTGGGTTAACTTTAAATATTTTGATTAGCCACGAGTGCGGGACACTATCAAAAGCTTTTTGATAATCTATATAACCAGTATGTAAATTACGCTTTTGATTTTGAATTTGTTTCAAAATTACAGAATCAATAACTAATTGTTCTTTACATCCCATATGTTTTCTACGACAACCTTTTTGTTGTTCAGATAAAATATTTTTTTCACCCAAATGAGTATATATGAAATCTGTCAAGCAAGAGGTTGAAATTTTGTATTTTGTCGGTAGACATGTAATGGGTCTATATTGAGAGGGATTATTAATGTTTTCGCTTTTAGGTAACATATAAGTAATGCCCTTAGTTAGAAAATTAGGAAATTTTTGAGGTTGTTTGACAAGTTTTGAAAGATTTTTTGCAAAAAGAGGATGTAAAGTAGTTAGACGTTTGTACAAAAAATTATATATCCAATCGCAACCCGTGGCTTTCCAATAATGAGAATTTTTATAATTTTGGCTAACAATTCAACCGATATAGTATATATTCACAGACTTTTTAATAAGAGGGTTGCAAACGATGACGTCAAGGTTCATCATTTATGTTAATGTTCAACATATTATGAGTAGTTATTTTAGTTACAGTCATTTCGATATGTATTTTTACATAAGTAATTTTTTAGCAAAATTTTAAATTCGATTTTTGACGTTGGCTAGATGACACTGTTTTCGCTGTATTAGATAACAATTTTGTGTTGAACAAACCTAAAAACATTTTTACACGTTATTCACCTTTCCACAATCTCAGCACCCCTCAACAAAATTACTGGCATCCGTAAAGGCGTCAGCAACTTTCGTTGGTCTGATGAAACTGAAGAAGCTTTTATAACTTTAAAAATGCTCTTCAGACAGCTCCCGTCCTAAATTGTCCGGACTTTGCACTTTCTTTTACCCTCCATACGGACGCCTCAAATGTTGGAATCGGTGGAGTTTTCACGCAAGAATTCCCCGACGGCGAACACCCAGTGGCTTACTTTTCCCGCTCCTTAAATAAGCACGAAAAGAATTACGGTATCACCGAGAAAGAGTTACTGGCTGTACTGGAATCGGTTCACCATTTCCGCGGTTACATAGACGGTAGCAAATTTACTGTGATCACTGACCAAAGTAGTTTGAAATGGTTAATCTCCTTAAATAATCCCTCCGGCAGGCTCGCTCGCTCGGCCTCCCGCCTGTCGCAATACACCTTTGACGTCGTACACCGTAAAGGTGCGGACAATATTGTCCCAGACGCCCTTTCAAGAATTGAGTTAGCCACTTTAAATACCGATGCAATTGCCACCATCCACAAAGGATGAATGGTACCTCAAAATTTTTGCAGGTTGCCAAAATAATCAACAAAAGTTTCCCAATTTTATCATAAAAGAAGGACAACTATTCCGCAATTGTAAGGCCCCCCTATCTATCCTTGAGGATCACTCCTGGAGATTTGTTGTTCCCCTCGAAAAGAGAGAACAAATAATTATCAACAACCATAGCGCGCCCGACTCTATACACCCAGGAACTTTCAAGACCTATAAAAAGGTTTCCTTGAAATATTACTGGCCCGGCCTCTATAAGCAAGTTCGCAATTATATCTCTAAATGTGAAACATGTAAAACTTACAAACATAGTGCGACATCACCCGCCGGTTTAATGGGCAAACCCAAACGCGCTGATAGACCCCTGCAATCGTTGTCTATGGACCTTATAGGACCTTTTCCCCGAAGCTATGCCGGACATATGCACATACTCAGCGTAGTGGATATTTTCACTAAATTTTGTTGGATCTTCCCTTTAAAAAGAGCCAACGCTGTCGCCATTGTCAAACTTCTGGAAAAGCACATCTTCATACCTTACGGAACGCCCAGAACGGTGATAGTTGACAATAGAAAACAATTTATAGCACAGGAATTCAAAGATTTTCTTTGCTAAATATGGGATTAGGGATACCTATTACAACACCTTGTATACCCCCCCAAAATAACACCGTTGAACGGTACAACCAAACCATCAACACAGCTCTGGCCATTTTGGTTGATAAAGACCAACGTACTTGGTGCAAAAACTTGGATAAAATCCAAGCCGCCATGAACAACACGGTCAACTTAGCCACCGCTTACACCCCCTTTTTTCTAAAACACGGCATGGAACAGGTTGTCCATGGTTCACTACATTGGGACAAAAATTTCCCTACGTCTACCACCCCCAAAAATAATCCTACCACCGACTATGCCCATCGTTTGTAGGAATTGTCTGCCATTTATAGTGAGGTTACTGATGCTCTACTACTGGCCCACCAAAAGAGTGCGGACAGATATAACTTACGTAGGAAACACGTCACCTTTAACGTAGGCGGTGTTGTCTGGAGAAGGAATAATACCCTTTCCCAAGGAACTCTGTACTTCTCTGCAAAAATGGCTCCCCGTTTTGTCAAAGCCAAGGTCGTAAAGAAAATATCGGACTTGTTTACTCTTTGTCCGACGCCTTTGGCAAACATGTCGGTAATTACCATATTAAGGACATTTTAAAGTCTGGAAGTGAGGAGACAGCCGAAACCACTCCCACTATCGCAGGAATCATAAATTGATTCACTATGTATCACCACAACCCTTTTGGTAAACTCACCAAGTCTTACCTTAATTGGCGTGTTAAGTGTCAATTACACGTCCAGCCCTCCATAAATAAAGCACGCCCCTTTATTTATTCTTGTTTATAAATAAATGTACATGTTATAAATGGGTAGTTGAGCAGAAGGACTTCAATAAAAACATGGTTTTACGTAGGAAATCTTCTAGTTTTATTTTACGGCACATTTCACAATAAATATGTTCCCGACCCGAACAAAACACTTAAATTGGCCACTTTGACCACTAGCTAGATAATGCTAGCTGTTTACAGGAGATCCACGTTATTAAGAGAGCATTTTTAACTAGAAACGCAGGCTATTTATAAATAACATTTTCCAACACATAAACAAAACAACCACCATTGTTTAATCTACATAATATACAGACTCCAGAAATCTGCTTTATCCTCTATCCTTAAAAAATAGTGCGACCCTATGGACGTAACCTGTAATCTGTAATTCAAACAGTCAAGTTACAAAATATACCGCTAGGTGGCAATAACCTTCACTTTTTGAACAGTACATTCATATTAGGTACATCCAAAATGTTGCGTTTGTACCAGTTTCTCTTTCTCTTTCTCACGGCAACTTTCCGGCATTGTTCGTTTATTTTTTTTCTCACCTGTTTTGAGGCTGATCACTTCAGAACAGAGACACCCTTCGAGTCACGATGTTTGGGGAGTCATGAACCCAAACTGTCACTTCTCACCCCCACACTATGCAACGCTCATGTCTGTCCTGCTTGGTCTCGTCATGTCATGTTACTTTTTCGTTTTGTTTTGTTTATGGCCCCAGCCCTGGCTGCCCTTTTATCTTTTTTCCTTTTTTACAATCACAACATTTTACCTACCATGGAAAAATCCTTTTTTCTCCCCCCTCGATTTTCAGTTTACCTTGAGTACGTAAAACCCAATAGTGGTCTCAGGCATGAAAGTCGGAAATGGTTACTTTACCTTCCTTATACATATAAGTTTTTAAATTTTTTCCTTAAATCAAAAAATTCATGGCGTCCTTTTCACCCGTGCTCATGTTTTCCCCAAAATTGGATATTGACACGTCCATTTTGGAAATTGTAATTTATAAAACCAAAAGTTGGCCTTTATAAGTCATACACAAATCCTTTGGCTCGTTTCGACTAAAGTATGTAAAACCGAATCATCCGGTCTTTGGCGGCTATAACGAAACCATTGATTTGGTTCTCCTCTAATATCACGTCACGTATGTTTCGTACTACACGTTTCAACACATCGGGACAGGTTAATAAAACCTCACGGTCATCCTGATCCTCGAACCCAAATAGTTGTAATCTTAACGTAAATCAGCATTGCCTTGTTCGATCATCGTTTTGCAATTATCACCTCTTGTTTCCTGCACCAAAACTGGTTATTTAGACAGTAAGTAAAACCACTCTAGGTCTGTTCCGTTTTGTTGCTCGGTGTAAGCAGAATGTACTCTGCCATCACTTTATGCCTCGTAACATATGAAGTAACATTAAATTGCCTGTTATTCTATCGTACGCCCCCGGACTACAATTTTAGTCAATCTTACGAATCTTTAAACCAATATTAAAACAAATATTGTTAACCTCATTTTGCTGTACTTAAGCGTAACCTGTACGCAATAGGAGAGATCCTTACAACATCCACCATCATAGGAGAGATTCTTAAAATACCCACCGTGATACGAGAAGGTCGTTATAATCACTTTATACTCTTGTCATTGTTTTGGTCGTGTGACATTAATTTGTCATAAGAACCGCCCCTTTTTGGTCGTGTGCCATTAATTTGTCATGAGAACTGCCCCTTTTTGGTCGTGTGTCATTAATTTGTCATGAGAGCCACCTTGTTTATAATTGTGTACTTGTATAACCTGTACACCACACGTCAAGACGTTACAATACTCACCATGAATCGTGCGAACGAAATAATATCAAGCCTTTGTGTGCGTACTAGACAATGTAGTCCAAACCCCCTTTTTGAATTGTTCAACAACAATGCCCGTGGACTTCCTGTTTTTTTACTTCTTTCCAAAAAGAAAAGAAGCCCAGGAATATCTACTATCTCAAAAGGACTAGTTTGTCAGCTTCACTGTCAGCTATGGGGCATAGTGCCGTGGGAGTTAATTGAATGGGCACAAAACCACCAAACTCGTCGTCTGGGAAACGAATAAGAAAAGTCCCAGGTTTGTGGAATTGGAGCGAGGCTCTATCTTTTCTCACAATCAAGGAGAAGTTTTTAAGTGACCCCTAATCCTTCATCAAATACACGCGAAAGATTAGTCTCTTGGTATAATGTGTATTCATTCTCATCTCATTGTTTTTCTAAATATTACCCACTTTGGTTAATGTCGTCAGGAAACATGCTGGTGGATTACGTTTCATCCTCACATAGAGTTTGAATTGGAAATCAGTCCAGTCCCTAGGAAGTTTCTTCACTCAACTCCTTTCCGTCCCTTCCCCTTTTCCCACCCTCATGTTCTCAAATATGCTATGAAGTGGAAAATCCGTTGTTTACCATATTTCGCCCTCACTTGGAGTTCAAATCGGTACCTAGCTAGGCTCAACGGGCCTTCTGCTTCACCCTCTTCATATGTCTCATCTTCTTCATCCTGGTTTCAATGAAGCAATTCATGAATATTGGACATGTATGTTATGCACTTTTATATGCACCATTTGTCTCTTCGACAACCTTTATTCATGAATCAGTTTCGCTGCCTTGCCGTGACTCGTTCACGACTTTTTGTCTTGTCCTTTGAAATTCTTCGGAAATGTTACGATCTTATGTTAACATAGGCCATGGAAGGCCGGTTGCTTTTCAACCAAGGTATTTTGTCACCCGGCAAAAGCCAGGTCATCCTAACAAAGGATAATGTTTAAAAAAAATGTAATTGTATGCTAATTAGGAATCACTCTCTCTCTCTCTCTCTCTCTCTCGTTGTTCTCTCTGGGTCGTCGGTTAAACCTCGTTTATTTATTCTCTGGACACACCTTGTTTCTCTCCAAACTTTTCTTCATTGGTCTCTAGGCAGGTAAACTTTAAGAATTTTAGCCTTTATAATAATTTCTCCCGGATATAAAAAGAAGCCCTGAAGGATGTCTTCACCGGCAGCCAAGCTGAGCTTCACTTCCTGGCAGCCCTCGCTGTGGTTACGGAGGTACCCTTGCCGCTTTTCTCTACATATTTGTTCCTGAAAGCACGGACCATACCGTACATCTGTATGTTGCCTTGTTGTGCTGCTGCGAGCCGAGTTGTCCCGCTATATATATAACGACACTCTGGACTACCTTTTGGGCACGCTAGCCCCTGGGTTTTGTTCCTGCTCTCGCTTCCAAGCCAGTTTTGCCGTCTCTTGCTCTGTTAGGCAGTGACGCACACCATGTCATGTGTAAACCATTATTACCTTGACTCCCTAGTATTCGCTGAATGCGTACCTTCACAAGTTATTCCGAGCTCTACTATGCTTCGATAACCATTTTTTTTTATTTTTTTATTTATTTATCTATAATAAAATATGTTTACAATGGTTTTATTTGTATGCCTGTCTCACTAGGGTATACCTGTGTCGAGACAGGCGTACAGGTATATAAATGAATATAGTAATTACAAGGATATTTCAGGTAAAATACATATTATGAATAGAATTAAAACAGAAGGGTGATTGGAAGGGTAATAAATCTTTTAAAGAGAGTTATTTTATAAATGTTGGAGATGGAGTAATGAAATCAATTCTGCCTAGTCTATTTATAGGTTAAATTTGACAGGATTCCATTATTTTCATTTGTTTTATATGGGTTAGGTTGTATGTGAATAGTTATTTATGTCTATGTGTGATTTATTTTACAGATATTTGTGATAGTGTGGCGTCCAATACTTATAATCCATTTTTTAATATCTTGTTTGAATTTTGTAAAGGAGTCACTTTGTCTGATCGTAGTTGTTCACTTTGTCTGATCGTAGTCACTTTGTCTGATCGTAGTCATTAAATACGATCCATGCCTACCATAATGGCACAATAGAATTTGTACTGGCATGCCTGCAGATCCTGGATCCTCCTCTTCAACGACCTCTGTAACCATAGCCTCCGCTCTGCATCCACAGCCTCCACTCCGCATCCTTCGACGTCTACGACGAAACAAAGTGTATTTCTCCAAGGCCCTAGTGTACTCTTGAGTGTTATCTCAAACGGGTCAGATTACAGTGAAAATGTAATCCCTTTAGAGTCTATGAAATCACGTCTCTTCGTAATCGTCGAAATCATAAACAAATCTACGCACCGCAAACTTAGCTTCCAGACCAATGAAACCTAGAGCCACATTTTTTTTCTTTGTCTTTTGTTCTTTCAATTGCATAATCTTGTCTTTTGTTCTTTCAATTGCATAACCCTGTATATTGTTTCACCCCTCCATGTGTTAACCGTTTGTTCCTCATATTACATGTACCCTCTCCCTACCCTGACAAACATTGTTACCTAGCCTATGGCATATGCTAGTTTTTTTTAAAGATGTTAGTCAGCTCTTTCTCTCTGGTCAACAAATCTCTCTCAAATTCCCTTTGGTGGCGTAGAGGGTTTCTGCCCTATTGCTCCATTACCACGTCGCCTTTATTTCCGAGCGCGGGGGGAGGTGTTAGGTAGCAGAACTCCCAGCTCTACGAATTCCCAGCTCTACACTACAAAACCGCCCCGCGCCATTCTACTCCGACCGCGCTAGCGAGAAGCTGTGTCGCCCGACGAATAATTGCGCCTTTCCCAGAACAATCGTTACAAAGCGCGATGTTTTGGGGTGTTTCGAGGAGCACGCCCGAGGCCCCTGCAGCATGGGGACCCTACCTGTGGTGACCCCAAGCACATCTTGGCCCCCCGGCCAGGCCTAGCCTGCCCTGAGGCCAGGGTAGCCCCTTCCTGGGACCTCCCAACGATCACCCCCCTTGACACCTGTGGGTAAATAACCCTCCATTTTGCTGTGTGTCTTCTCCTAAATTTTCGCGTGCCTTCGATTGACGCCCAGAGATGGCACGAGTAAGAGAGAGATTTGGTAGGCTTCCCCATGTGTAGATAGACAATTAGTGTACCTGTGCATAATTATTGATTGTGAATGTACTCTTGGGTTGTATTTACCAAATCACCGACAAAACAAGTAATGTTTACCCAAGACAGTGTTTTATTGCCCTGACGAGGTACGTGCAGTGATGGCTTTATTTTAGGTATTCTCACTTGTTCCCTCTAGGAGACCTACAACCCTGGTGTAGAGAGATCTCACCAGGTTGCCGGACCAAACCTGAGCTAGATCTGGTGTAGAATGTAGGCACTTCCACCCGAGGCGCATGACACTATGTCAAAAATAATGAAAAATTAAGAGTAACAAAAGAGCAGCTTTTGAGTCTGGAGGAAATTGGTAACTGTATGATTATTGAGATCTAGGCAATACACGAAGCAGATAATGTTAATAAATTGATGAGATCCCTTTGGTATCGGTTCACCAGCAAGAAATTTGCCAGACAAGAGCGGAACATCCATCCACAGTAGACAGCAGCATTCGACTTGTTCTCATGCAATATTTCCCTATATACCAGGAATATTTCCCTCTCCTCCCTTATTTAATAGTGGTCTTTTCAAGAACTTTATAAAAATTCATTCTTTTAAGGCCCTTCCTTAAATTGCCGGTGAAAAACCACCATTTAGAAGCGATGCATTGCTTGAAATGGCAATAGTTGTGTTAGGTGACCAGGTGTGAATAGCCAGGCATTTCCCAGCCTCCACATTTCCCATATTCTTTCCTCCCCCCTTCAGTTCAGCCTCACAACATACCCTGATTGGGGGTGCCATAGTACCACGTACTTAAAATTAATCACATTTAAAAGACCGGTTAAATCCCTGGTTAAAGTATTAGAGGTATAATAAAATCCATATCTTACATTCAACGTATGGTTTGAAGGGCAGAACCGGCGCTACGATAAGGAGTACATCGTCGTTGAGAGCCTGCTTAGCGTCGAGGCCGTTGAGCAGCATGGTCTGTGGCTCAGAGCAGCATCTTACTTTTTGTGCATTTTACTTACAAATCGAGCAAACTAGGTTTGGCTAAACTTGTCGGAAAACAAAATGCAAATAGCTATCGAAATGACAGATCAATCATTGAACGACGTCAGTGCGTCAGTCCATAGATTTGGTCCACAGATTAGATGACAGGAGGACCGCTAAACACCGTGCTGCCATCTCGTAGGCATTTCGGAATTACTCAGAAAATGGCCCATTATCGACCGTAATGGCAGGTATTTCCCCACCTCCCTCTTTCTCACCTCATTCCTCTCCCAATTACCTATAGCCTCAAAAGTATACATCACGATGTGATAGTCTCACTAGCTCCAGTTGAGACTCTATTGCTGTATCCACATAAAAATATGAAATTTTTTTTCTTAGTATTTTTTTAATTATTTTTTTTTTGTCGACTAACTAATTTCTGCATAACTTTATTCTAACTGTTTACTTATCTCCTTATCAGCATTGCGGGACTATATAAAGTGCGAAAAATCAATTTATGACCACAATCAATTGAAGTGAAACTCGCCAGCATAATAAGAAGTCGGAAGAACAGAAGGCTGAAGCAGCAAAATGTATATTTTCTCCCTTGGATTTGGTAAGACGTTTTGACTTTTAAACCCAATCCCAACGGCATGTGAAATTTCGTGCTTTTTCGTAATTCTTCGGAGGTATTTTTTAATGTGCTAGCTGTTTGAATTGGAAATAAAAAATGACCTTTCCTAATTATAAAAAATATTATTTCACATTTACAAAAATACCAATCAAAACATTTTCACACAAAACTTTGCGATTTTGAAAACAAAATCGATATTTAGAAAACACTTATTTTACAGGGAATTACTAAGAAAACCATAATTTTACATTTTTATGCCGTTTTTACAATTCGAATTTCAACGAAACAAAGTTTGTACAATATAACTTACAACAAAACTAACAAATTACTCGTATAGGTAAACAATTTTACTGTAAACGAAAAATCTTGCCAACTTATAATCATACGCTTTGACTTTTTTTGGTTTTATCCATGAAATGTTGAATAAATATTTGAAGCAAACTGAGAAAAACGTTTATTCTTTTTCCAACGATAAACAAATCACATATCTGCGCATTATAAAAAAAAAGATAAAATACTTTTATAAAGTCGGTCAGACCTATCCTTCGGAGGCTCTATTATTATATGATATTTATGGCTAGTAGTGTCCTTCCAAGGGTTGGGCATTCGAACCTCAGATACTTCATACACTGCAACTACTACTTCACATGGAATCTTATACCTAAATAGTATAAGTTAATAATATTAATATAATAGGTACGGTTATATACCATAATAAGCATACAATATTACACCGAATCAATAAAAATTCACAACATCAATTCCCTTTCAAATACGACGTTTAATTTTTTTTAACAAATTCTGTACATGTATTTCAAATAATGAACAATGGCCCGGACTTGCTTCAACTTAACAATTTTAAAAAAATCCTTATTCCGTCAAGACCAAACCGACAATTCTATTGTTTTCATTTGTGCACATGCAGAACTACTCTTCGGATAAAATCCCTAATTCGCAGGGATCGACTGTCGGAAGAACAACTTTCGGGGGGGCAACTGTCGGGGATCAATACATTTATAAAAATAATGTTATATACCTACCTATACCCGGTATACCTCGTCGCAACGAGAGCGGACGGGCCCTAGGATAGTGTCGCCAATTTGATTTTTAAAATAAAGCCAGACCTCACTTTAAAAGGAGCTTAAAAAATAGGTAAATTTTAATTATTTATTTATAATTTGAATATACTAAATACATATTAATTATATTAACTTACATTGTATTGTAAGTTGAGACTGAATACTCACAATCCGGGGAGGGGAGGGTGGCTACAGAAACTCTAAGAACAAATTAACCAATTATGTTTGTTTCCCAGAAGGGATGGGATGGCGGCTAGAAAAAATTAGGGGGAAAAACCAAGTTTTAAAAACGGAAAATAACCGATTCCTAAAGAAATAGCTCCTAAATTCGTCATTTTTCGTTCATGAATTTTGCATAAAAACGGTAGCTAGATTATCTGAAAAACGAACTAAGAAGCTAAACAACTTTTTCGGAGCTAAATCTAGCTCTAAGGGAGCTCAGTTGGCAACACTGCTTAGAACGGGTTGTCTCAAAAAAGTTGAACAAAATTTCATACTTTGGATGTTAATTTTCAGGTTTTGTGCGAGTTCTATTCAAGTTATATGATTATTTCAGTTAATAACAGAACCCGGAAATCCCTACAATGTCAGGTTGGGTCTCCCTCAAACAGTCTACCCCGATCGGCCCGCCACGCAGTAGAATCACTTAAGGTGACGTAAGACGGAGGTGTTGGTTTTCCAATAAATGGTTCCCGAACTGTAAGTCAAAATTAAATGGTTCGCTACGTATGGTGCCGGGGTGTCCGGGTCCATGGGGTGAGGTTTGTGCGGGTCTTGGCGGCGGACGCGTTTGCCCACCATCTGCATGGCAGGACGGATCGGGAGAGAATGGTCGAGGGAGTTCCTTCGTCTACTTCAGCCGTTATATATCGGAACATCGTCTTGCACCGAAAAGGGAGGGATGGATTCATTCGTCACTACTTACTACCTTTTTCCTTCTCCGAACTTTCTCTCCTTCCTTTCCTAAAAATACCCTCCACACATCATCCCCAAAGATGACATAGTACCCGAGGGGAATCATTTTCCTCGGGAACTATTGCGTGGAGCTTATGAAAAAAAATCATTCAAACAGTCTCTCCCGCTCCGGCCCGTCACGCAGTAGGCGGGCTAACGCTTTTGCCGCACAGACCTAGACAAATATCACCCCTTGAACCCGGACACCCCTGCTAAGTCACCAAAAGTAGTGAACCACTTGGGGTGACGTATGACAGGTGCGTTGGTTTTCCAAAAAATAGTTTCCGGGGCGGCGGTACAAATACCCGCCTCCCAAATTGATATTTATTTGTTTTTAAATTGTCGCGGCATTTTGTATTAACGTAAATATTAAGAGGGAATAACCAGACAAAACCGGAAATACGTAATTTTAATATCAGATTTTAGATGTATTGACTCTTTTCCATAAAAAATTATAAATTGATTTCGAAACAATGATATTTCTTCCAGTGAAGCTATATTTTTAATTTTAAGAAAATAGGTTAATTTATTTTTTATTTATTTAAAATAATATAATGGTTTCAATGACATGTTTATAGACATGAAATAAAGTGTTTCTATTAAAATACAATAAATAATACGTTTTTCACCCTTTTTAAGAGCAAAGCTCGAGTTAAAAAGGCGGATAAACGCATGTTTTCCACAGTTTTGCAAAGGAAAAATAAAAAAAAATTATATATTAAACAAAAAATAGATAATTAACAGTAAATAAGTTAAAAAAAAATATAAAAATATATTTTTTTATATACATATTTATGTAAAACTAAATAATAGACAAGAAATACACCTGACTGAAGAGGAGATAAAAAGAAAGGAAAAAATAATGAGAGTAAAGGATATCTAATATTATAATTGAGTCGTTATGTTATATAAAAAGAGTTTTTATTGAATTTTTGTACTTTTTGTAATTTGTTTCCAATCTTAATTTCAAGGGTAATTCTTTAAACCATTAAACTCCAATATATTTGTAGAATTGTTGGGCTGTGGTGGTGTAACAGCGTGGTATAGTCAAAGAACAAAGGATATTTGTTCTATTGCTGATCGAAAAAAGAGTTAAGCTCACATTATTGAAACAATCTTTGTGTATTTGTAAAAGCGTAATTCTTTTATAAATAGTATGAAGTGAAAGGACTTTAAATTCTTGAAATAATTTGATGGTAGGGTAATCGTATGGCTTTTTTAGAATTATTTTTATTAATATTCTTTGGATAATTTCTAAAGGCAAAAGAGAAGGTTTGAAAGCACCACCCCAGCCAACAATTTCATATTGTAATACTGATTGAATTAGGGAAAAATATATGGTTTTTAATAATCCAATACTTAACCCGTCTAATCACAGGAGACCCAAGTTGTCCCAAAACATCATATGCCGTTATAATAACAGGAGACCCAGATTGTCCCAGAGCGAACGTGCATTATTAAAATTTAGATATCTCTCTTTCTGTCATGCGAATATTTGTGATTTCTTTTATGGTAGAAATGGAATGAAATAATGCTTCTCATTGTCTATATTTAGAAACAAAAATGTTGATTTCTAATAAACACATCGGAAAGATTATTTTATCTACATTTTAGTACAATTTTTGTTTTTGCAAAAGCGATTAAAAAAAAACAATAAATAGGAACATTTAAAATGCATGGGATGAACCAGGAATTTTGCGCGCAAACCTTGACAGGCAAAAGGTGACAGAAAATTATTTATATTTTGGTAGAAAGCAGTCACTTTGTGGTTTGACATATTAATTAAAGGAAAACAATCACTTTGTTTGTAACCACGATTTATTGATTTAATTTTTATTTACCGACCGGTTTCGCTTAATACAAGCATCATCAGGGTATAAATTAAAACTGATGAAAAAATACATTGTGTGAGCTTATATATACATACAGACAGAGACAAAACATAATATAAAGTAAGAGTGAGAGATTGTAATTAACATCCTACATAGTGATAGAGAGAAAGAGACGGGTATATCTAATGAATAATTACATTATATCTACCGGGACAAAACGTCATTTAAACAGGTGATTAAGGAATAAAGTGGCTACGGGTTTTTTTAGTTTATGGGAAATATTCCTAATATCGGACTGTTGGACACATTTAACTGATTATTAAGGATTTGGGTTGTTGTTTTAACGGCTTTCTTTATTTCGAGTGCTTCTAAATTATTAAGCCTGTTACCATGACTATTTCTGTGTAAAATCTTAACACCGGTGTTTTGATTGAAGGTATGATCTTTATCAATAAGGTGATTAGCGAATTCCGAAAATCCATTATTATTTAAGCATCTAAGATGCTCTTTGATTCTAATATTGACATTACGCGTCGTTTTACCTACATAAAATGATGAACAATCATTACAATCTAATTTATATATTCCGGAATGACTTAGTTTTTCGTCCTTATCTTTCGAATTAATTAAAAACTTTCCTAAATTATTGTTTGTGTAAAATGCCGGTCTTATTTCGGGAGGTAGATTTTTTACACTGCAGGAAGAGAACTGATTAATGAATAAAATACGACGCCATTGGTAACAAAGATTATTATTATTATTTATATTATTATGATTAGTAAATAAGAATTCTTAGTGGCTATTTGTTTTTGTTTTTTATTTAAAATTGCATCAATGAGTTCGGCATTATAACCATTATTAACCGCGATTTTTTTAATTATTGCTAGTTCGTTGGAGAAATTAGTATTAGATAACGGTATTGTGACCAAACGATGAACCATTGAATGAAACGCGGAGTGTTTATGTGAAACAGGATGATTGGATGTGTTATGGATAACGACGTCGGTGTAGGTAGGCTTGCGAAAGATGTTAAAATTTATTTTATTATTTACGATAGATAAGGTGAGATCTAAAAAATTTAAAGTTGAATTAGTTCCTATCTCTAATGTGAATTTAATGTTTTGATGGTATGAATTTATAAGGATGAGGAAGGCATTTAATTGACGTTGAGTCCCTGTCCAAATACAGAACACGTCATCGACGTATCTACGCCATAGTAAGACGTTTTTTACAAGGGGTGAGGCACTAGTTAAAATTTTGTTTTCTAAATTATTCATGAATATATCAGCAATTAAAGGACTTGTAGGAGACCCCATGGGAAGGCCTTCGATTTGCTGATATATAACACCATTGAATTGAAAATAATTTTGGTTAAGGCAAACATTAAATAGTGAAGTCAGATCATTCACTAAATCTTTGGGTAAATTAGAAGTATTTAATAAATTAGAGATCAAACATTTGCTCTCCTCTATGGGGACATTAGGGAACAAGTTAACCACATCAAACGATATGAGTTTGCAATTTTTAGGGAGATCCAAATCTTTGAGTTCTTCTACTTTTTTCTTCTACTCATTTTCACTAGTATAATCTTTGTTACCAATGGCGTCGTATTTTATTCATTAATCAGTTCTCTTCCTGCAGTGTAAAAAATCTACCTCCCGAAATAAGACCGGCATTTTACACAAACAATAATTTAGGAAAGTTTTTAATTAATTCGAAAGATAAGGACGAAAAACTAAGTCATTCCGGAATATATAAATTAGATTGTAATGATTGTTCATCATTTTATGTAGGTAAAACGACGCGTAATGTCAATATTAGAATCAAAGAGCATCTTAGATGCTTAAATAATAATGGATTTTCGGAATTCGCTAATCACCTTATTGATAAAGATCATACCTTCAATCAAAACACCGGTGTTAAGATTTTACACAGAAATAGTCATGGTAACAGGCTTAATAATTTAGAAGCACTCGAAATAAAGAAAGCCGTTAAAACAACAACCCAAATCCTTAATAATCAGTTAAATGTGTCCAACAGTCCGATATTAGGAATATTTCCCATAAACTAAAAAAACCCGTAGCCACTTTATTCCTTAATCACCTGTTTAAATGACGTTTTGTCCCGGTAGATATAATGTAATTATTCATTAGATATACCCGTCTCTTTCTCTCTATCACTATGTAGGATGTTAATTACAATCTCTCACTCTTACTTTATATTATGTTTTGTCTCTGTCTGTATGTATATATAAGCTCACACAATGTATTTTTTCATCAGTTTTAATTTATACCCTGATGATGCTTGTATTAAGCGAAACCGGTCGGTAAATAAAAATTAAATCAATAAATCGTGGTTACAAACAAAGTGATTGTTTTCCTTTAATTAGAAAATTATTTTCTTATTTTTCGAAGGGTTAATATGTTTCGTATTCTAATAAAAACGTAAATTAATTTTCTTAACCGTTCTACTGTTGTATTGATTTGTAATTTCCATTTTATGTTACTATCTATAATTACATCGTGGTATTTTACATTTGTTTTAACAGTGAGTACAGAGTTGTTAGGTTTACATAGATATGACTTTGGATTACAATTATATGAGTGTATACATATATTATGTTTAGATTCTCACGGGGTAGCATTTTTATTCAGAGTGAATGGTATTACAATTTTTTTTTCTGTATTTGTAGATAATAAATTTTGATCAAACCATTTTTTTTATTAAATTTATATTTAGTTCAGCCGTTTTCTGACTTTCACTCCAGTTTAGTCCCTGAGTTAAAATCGCTGTATATGTATTTTTAGCATAATAAGGTTATACCGTCGGTCGTTGGCAGATTTGTTATACATCACACATTTCAAATCGTATAATCATGCAGTAAAATAAATCAATAAAAAATATTTATGCTTGCTATTTTTCAGAATTTTAATTAAAGTTCAAATAATCTTTAAAAGAAAATCCGCGCCCTCGTTTTGTGACGAAAATACTTCAGTTTGTCTATTTATTAACGGTCTTACAAACTAATAAATATACCTACATTAAAAAAATATATATATATATATACATATTTTGCTTAGACATTGTTGAAAAATAATAAATTCTTCGCCGTTCACCAAACCTGTTTGCCGCAAAGACCTCGACAAATCTCATCCCTTGAACCCGAGCACCCCTGCTAAGTCACATAAAAGTAGTGAACCACTTGGGATGACGTATGACGTGTTGTTTATCTAATAAATAGTTCCCGGAGCGGCGGTACCCATATCTGCCTCTCAAAATGTAAATCTAGGTTAAATGACGACCTCCTTAGTCCAGTTGGTAACACTCTTGACTCACAATCCGGAGGTCCCGGGTTCGAACCCGGCATGCGCAAATAAATTTTATTTGATTAGTTTGTGTTATTTCACAATTAATTAATTTAAAATAATCTATAGTATATTTGCGGCACGTTCCAGAGTGGAAGATACTATAAGTATCGCCCTGGTGTAAGACCACCATTCAGAATTAAAACGTTGCTTGAAAATAGCTTTAGTCGTGTTTGGTGACCAGATCTGAATAGCCAGGTACTTCCCAACCTTCCTCTTCCCCACTTCCTTCCCCTCCCCACTACCTTCAGCCTCACAACATACCCCAATTGGGGATGCCATAGTCTCACTGGCTCCAGACGGGAGCAGTTGAGATTCTTGTGCGGTTTTCACTGTAAAAAAAAAAAAAAAATTAGGTCTGTAAGGGTCTTGGCCACGGACGCTCCACAATCTATATCGAACTGTGCATGAATTCCAAACATTCAAAAACGTCAAATGTCAATGCGTTGATTGTTGTGTATTTGTTTTTAATCATATAATGCTGCCCTTCTTTCTTACACACTCAATGTCAATAGTCGAAAATGAGATAAATGTTGAACGTATGTCTGCACACCTCCAAAGGAAAAATACAAAAATTATAATAAATCTCTGAAATGAAACGCATTTTTTTACATAAGCTCCACACAGGAGGCCCTGAGGAAAATAATTTCTCTCAGTACCTATGTCATCTTAGGGGATGCTGTGTGGAGGATCTTTTTAAGGAATGGGGAGGATAGAAAGTTCTGGGAAGGAAAAAGGTATGAAGGGTGGGTAGGAATCTGGGGGTCAGTGTGTCCGGGAGTGACGGACATATGAATCCATCCCTCCAACTGTGGTACAAGGCAAAGAGTCGAGAGAGTCCGGCTGGAAAGGTCAAAAGGCCTCCCTCAACCAGTCTCTCTCGATCCGGCCTGCCACGCAGCAGGTGGGCAGGCGCATCAACTGCCAAGACCCGAATATAAGTCACCTCATAAACCCGGGCACCCCTGCTAAATCACCAAACATAGCGAACCATTTGGGGTGATCTATGGCAGAGGTGTTGGTTATTCAATAAATGGTTCCCGGGGCGGCGGCACCCGTATCCGCCTCCCGAATTGCCATTAGTAATTGTAAAAGTAAGAAAATCACAAAAATATAAATCCGTACTTCCGTACAATAATTGCTTCATTGCGTAATTTTTAACTTAATAAAAAAACTGAATTTAATTCAACAGCTATTGATTCTGAGGCGGTACGAAGTTCGTCGGGTCAGCTAGTTATAAATAAATGAAAAACTTTATCTTTGTTAGAACCACTTATATATTAGGTCCTTACATATAAAATTGGCGTTTGCCGTACTGGCAACTTTGATCTCAAATATCTTTTCTTTGGTTAGGAATTCCAAATTAAAATTTATACAGCTATTTACTCATGTAGTTATATTTCGAAAATTATAATTCATTTGTTTTTTTCCTTAGTTGTTTTTTTCTTTGCGTCACTTAGTTTACAAAATAGAAAACATGAAATATCGCGTTACTTACGAGTACGAGTTCCACCGTGGCACCAGTGCTGCAGAAACGGCTCGAAGGATTAATGATGTGTATGGCGACGGTGCCACCAAAGAAAACACAGTGCGTTTTTGGTTTTAACGTTTTCGTTCTGGAAATTTCGACCTGCAGAACAAGCCCCGTGGACGGCCGGAGACCAAAGTTGATAATGAAGAATTGAAGGCTATTGTGGTAGCGGATTCATCGCAAACCATGTCCGAGTTAGCTGCAGGCTGCGGTGTTAGTGATAAAACTGTTTTAATCCACTTGAAGCAAATTGGGAAGGTGAAAAAGCTTGAAAGGTGGGTGCCTCACGCAAACAACAAACGCACGTTGACCGCTAGACCACACACTGCACAACAGACGGCTACCAAATTAGAGGAGCTTCAATTGGAATGTCTAAGATATCAACCGTACTCTTCGGATCTTGCCCCAACAGATTACCAATTTTTTCGAAATTTGGATAACTTCTTGCAAGGGAGAAAATTCAACCCCGATGGGGGAGTCAAAACCGCCTTCAAAGATTTTATTGATTCTCGTCCGAATGGTTTTTTTTAGTAAAGGGATCGATGAACTACCTATGAGATAACAAAAGTGCATAGATAGCAATGGTACATACTTTGATTAAATAAATATATTATGTTTAAAAAATCGCCAATTTCCCCATAAAAAACGCCAATTTCATATGTAAGGACCTAATATTCTATTTAAGCCGATCGGTTTCGGAACGACCGTTCCTTCCTCAGGGCAAACTTATAATGACTTGACAATTAATTACTAGTTAATAAAATATGTACCTAATATGGTTCTAATAAAGATATTTGGTTTCATCTATTTATTATTACGTATACTTAGAAAGTCTTTTTATTTTTTTCGAAAAGTGGTCATTTAGAGTAGCTATTTTTCACGTTATTTTTTTGTCCAAAAAAAATGTTATTTTTTACTATAACGATGATATCGGGGGAATTATTTATTATCAGTTGTTTAAAAATTAAAACAAGTTTGTAAGTAAGGACTTTTATTGAGAAATATTTGGAAAGTAGTGTTATTATTAAGCCTCCGCTACCCGAATTTCTACCGATTTCTTACATATCTCCCTTAAACACGTTAAGTTTTAAAGCTCTAAAAAATATATGTTATCCTTGAAGATAAAATCTAGACATTCCCCGAACCGAAACGCAAATTATATAAAATACCCTCGATAGAAAAAAATCGCAAACTATGCTCCAAAAATTATTATAAACACTTTGTTTTAGTTATTTTACAATTTATATCTATGAAAAAAAATCATAGTGTTTCTTTAAATGCTGTTTAAGACAACCTCGGCGAGATTTTTCCTCTATTTTAAACGAGTCGTGTTTTATTAAACATTTTCACAATTTTCGCCTCGATTTTGTCGCTTTAAATATTAGCGCGCTCCTCTAATATTCGTAATTTCATATCTCCCCATCTTCTTCTTTTTGAGCCCGGTTGCGGCGCCTTAACTAAAACCATATTATCGTGGAATGACTACTTTGAAATTGGCGGGAAAATTGCGTTATTTCCATAAGAGAATTATTTCCATAAGAGATTATTCACAAACGCAGCCGCCTCTTTATCTTAAGGTGATACGAAAAGATTTCATCATCTACTCTTTCATATATTATGGCGCCAGTTTAATTATTTTAGGGAAAAACGCTTTTTGCAAGCGCCGTAAAATATTAAGATTGATGATTTGTTAGCTCCCGTTTATAGGTAATATGAATATGAATAAATAGTTTTGTCCACTAAAAAACTCAAATCTTTCAAGAAAGTCTAAAAAATACAATATTGTATCGGTGATTCAATCCAATGTTGTATTTGTTAGCCTTTTTTGAAAGATTTATGTTTGTTTATTGATAAAACTACTCATTCATATTCTTATTATTGCTATTCATATTTATGCGTATAGGCGCAAACAAGTGATTCATCTTAATATTTTAAAGCACAACTTGTAAAAAGCGTTTTTCCCTAAAATAATTAAACTCGCGCAATCTATGAAAGAGAGGAGTATGAATTATTTTAAGACTCCGCTACCCAAATTTCTACCGATTTCTTACATTTATCCCTTAAACACGTTAAGTTTTAAAGCTCTTAAAAAATATATGTTATTCTTGAAGATAATATTTAGTCATTCCCCCCAACGAAACGCAAATTATTTAAATTTTCTCTATAGAAAAAGTATGCTCCTAAAATTATTATAAATATATATATCCGAGGATAATAGCGAAAAAAAAAGCAAAAAACTAACAAAGAACTCCTTTAAACATCAAATTCCGATATATTACCAAAATGTAAGGAGAATGCGCACCAAACTACAGAACTTCAGATTATCCAGACCTACTATTCATCATAGCATCATAATATTGACAGAAACCTGGCTTGACCCCGACATAAACACTGCAGAGTTAGGCATATCTAACCACAACGTATATCGCCTTGATAGAAATTCGTCCACCAGTAGGATGACGCAAGGTGGTGGAGTACTCATCGCCATAAAAAAAAAATGTGTTCTAAAATTATTAAACACAAACATCATGATGTTGAACAACTTTTTGTGATGCTTCAAAATAAAAAACGCCGGCAAGTTTATAATAGAATGTGTATATTTTCCGCCATCCTCAGCTCCACAACAATATATGAATTATATTGAAGATGTGGAAATTTTAAGATTTAAGTACCCCAGTGCCGAACTTATTGTAATTGGAGACTATTGCTTGCCAAATGTGTCTTGGAACGTGTAATGTTCTTTATTCTTTGTGGCTCATTAGCCCACAAAGTAAATGATTACAACGTAAGTTCTTGTATTAAGTATATTGCGAATTATAATGCTAGGAAGTAATATCGTATTGTAGCGACTGTTTACTAGAGCTCTCTGAATAGGTCTGCCCGTTGGGCGATCAGCTGATCCGAACATTGCACTGCTTCGTTCGTGAAACTCCGGAATCCCGATCTTCCCCGAACGAGTGCGGTGTGTGTGTATATCTACATATATATCATACACCACAGAACCATGATGACCCTCAATTATCTGGTATTAATATGTCTACTGTTTATCCTAGTTAGAGGGAGATACTGGGAATGTCTAATTACTTATCAATCCCACAATTAAACGCTGTCGCTAATGTAAACCGTGTTCTTGATTTAGTTTTCTGCAGTACTTCTGCTACGGTATGTAAATCTTTAGAAGAGCTATTACCCGTAGACGCCTATCATCCTCCTCTGGATATAATTATCTCCATTGCTAACGACAAAGATTATAAAAATATCGAGTCATGTTTTAACTTCTTCAAACCAAATTTTCCAAATATTTATGATTACTTAAATACAACTGATTGGTCCTTTCTGGAAAACACAGACATCAATAACAACTTAAATAAATTTAATGCTATTCTAAATGATGCTATTGCAAATTTTGTGCCCCTCCAACAAAATAAAATTGTTAATTTTTGAAATTGGTTTAGTACTGAATTGATCACTTTAACATACAATAAAAAAATGCTCATAAAAATTTCAAGCGATCGAGATTGTCAAGTGATTATAATGAATTTCAATTATTAAGAAAGGAGTGTTGTAAAATGTCTAAAATGTGTTTTCAAATTGAAAATAATATTCATGTAAACATAAAACAATTTTGGAACTACACTAATTCTCAAAAAAAATAATAATTCGGTTATTCCAACGTCTATGAATTTCATTGGAAACATTGGATTTAGTGAAAATATTGTAAATTTATTCGCTGATTATTTCAAGTCTGTCTATGAAAAGGATATACCTGATAAAGAAATTCCCGATGAATTTTATTCTGAACATAGCTGAAATACATATTGAAAATAATGATATTAAAAAGCATGTAAATTTGTTAGATGCTAGAAAAAGTGCTGGACCTGACAACATTCCACCTGTGTTAATTAAAGAATGTCTAAACGGCTTTTCTGTTCCTCTTTGACTAATTTTGAACCAATCATTAATGACAGGCTGTTTCCCTAATATATGTTCCTATGAAAGTTCCAAATTACAGACCAATATGTATCCAATCAGCGATACCTAAACTTTTTGAAAAAATAGTTCTCAATAAAATATCTACAAACACAAAAAAAAAATTATAAATCCCCATTAACATGGCTTTTGTTCAAATAAATCAACATTAACTAATCAATATATATTATAAAAGAAAGTCCACAAAAACGTGCGGAACGCAAAAACTCAGAAACGAGTGCCGGTACGATCAAGAAAGTTATATGGTATGGTAGATCTTTATCCCCCCTAGGGAATAAGGGTATTCGTTTTTACGTAAAAGGCTTACTTTTGAAGATATAAGGGCTGAAAGTTCTAAAAAGACTCTAGAAATTTCAAGAAGAGTCAAGAAAATTCTATATAACTCTGGAATGTTCTAGAAGAAGTGGAGGAGTTGGTCAGCGAGTCTAGACGGTTCCGGAAAGTTCAAGAAGGTTCGATAAAGCTGTAGATAGTTCTGAAAGGAGTGGAGAAGCGTGTCGGTATTTCTAGAAGGTTCCGAAAAATTTTAGAAGGTTCCATAAAGCTGTAGGAAGTCCTAGAAGGTTTGATAGGGCTGTACAAAGGTCTAGAAGGAGTTTCGGAGTATTTCGGTAAGTCTAGATCATTGATTTTCAAAGTGGGGGGCACAAAGACATGTACAGAGGGCGCGGGTGCGGGCGGCGGTATAATTACGATCGCCATATACCCGCGCTACCGCACGCATCTGTGGAGTAAACCCTTTTTCATGTTCCGAATGCAGTTATACAAGTTTTCAAAGGGAAGATTTAAAAATTCACAGAATGATTCACAACAAAGAAAAACCATTTTCATGTCCTGACTGCAAATATTCGTGTCCTCAAAAGAGATATCTAAGAAGTCACTTGCTGACTCATAGTGCAATTATTTATTTACTACGAAGAGAAATCTAAAAATCACATGTTTACCGATAGTGAAGAAAAACCTTGTTCATGTTCTGACTGCAACTATTCCTCTTCTAGAAAAAAATAGCTAAAACGGCACTTGCCAACTCACAGCGACGAAAAACCTTTTTCATGTTCCGACTGCAACTCTTCATATTATTACTATTCATGTACTATTAAAAAAAAACAAAAATCACATGTTTACCCACAGTGGTAAAAAAACTCATTCCATGCCCTGACTGCAACTATTCTTCTTCTCGAAAAAAAAAACTAAAACGGCACTTGCTAATTTACAGTGATGAAAAACCTTTTTCTTGTCCCGACTGCGACTATTCAGGCGCTACAAAACATTATCTAAAAAGTCACATGTTTACCCACACTGGACACAAACCTTTTTTATGTCCCGACTGCAATTATTCATGTTGTACAAAGGAATTTTTTAGAAATAATTTGCTGACTCACAGTGCAATAAAACCACTTACATGTTTCTACTGCTACTATTCGTGTTTTACAAAGAGGCACAAAAATCACATGTTTACCTTCAGCAGAAAAAAACATTTTTTGTCCCGAACGTAGTTATTGAAGTTCTCAAAAGGGAGATTTAAAAATCCACAATGCGTTTCAAAGTGGAGAAAACCTTTTTCATGTTCTGAGTGTAACTATGCATGTACTACGAAACCTATCTTTAGGTAATATTATTATATTTTAGCAGTAAACTAACTTATGTGTAATATCGAAAAAGCGTTGTTCCAACTAAAAACTCTCATATTACATCATTCATATCTTCCATAAATTTTTCATTATTTTGTTTTATTTTTTCTTTTGCTGTCTTCCAAATATGGTTGTCATTTTTTGGTTGCGCTGCTCTGGCAAGTCAGTATGAGAGCTTTTATAGGCCAATAACACCTGATGATGTAAATCTCCGGCTTTGGAGGACATTATAATTCCTACAAACTCACATTAATTGTGTTTATGCGTATTTCGTGTTTAAAACACTAATGAATACTGAACTGAACGAAAATAAAATAAAAATGAAGCACAATACAGTCAAGGAATTCCCCGTACAACATAAACTAAAAGGGTTGCCAACTTGGAAGATTTTAATTCCCTAGTTTTTTTTTTTATTTAAATAAAGAAAAACATGTTGCGTAACGCGTCGTTCGAGCCCCTCCCCCCCCCCCCCCCCCCCCAAGTGCGTTACGTAATACTTGAACGGCCCCTAGCTGGGCCCTGGGCCGAGGGGGAAGCGTGGGCATATATTTTAAGCAGTAGGGAGGCGTGATACTAATAAGTTTGGGAACCCCTGGTCTAGATGATTCCAAAAAGTTCTAGAAGGTTCAATAAAGCTGTAAAAAGTTCTGGAGGTGTGGCGGAGTATATATGTTGGTGAGTCTAGAAGGTTCTGATGGTTCACGAATGCTTTAGAAAATTGTGGAAGGAGAAAGTTCTAGAAGCTTTCAGAAATAAAAGGCGGTGAGTCTGGAAGATTCCAGAAGTTCGAGAAGGTTCAATAAAGCTGTACAAAGTTCTGAAAGGAGTGGCGAAATATGTCGGTGGGTCTAGAAGTTTCCTAAAATTCTAGAAGGTTCAATAAAGCTGTAGAAAGTTCTAGAAGGTTCCATAAAGCTGTAGAAAGTTCTGATAAGAGTGGAGGAGTGTGTTGGTGTGTGTAGAAGGTACCGAAAGGTAAAAGGTTCGGAAAGTTCTGGAAGGTTCGATAAAGCTGTAGAAAGTTCTAAAAGGTTCCATAATGCTGTAGAAAGTTCTGAATGGAGTGGAGGAGTGTGTCGGTGTGTCTAGAAGGTTCCGGAAAATTCAAGAAGATTCCACAAAGCTGTAGGAAGTTCTACAAGCTTCGATTAAGCTGTACAAAGTTCTGGAATGAGTGGTGGAGTATGTCGGTGAGTCTAGAAGGATCTGATGGTTCAAAAATGCTTTAAAAAATTGTGGATGGAGAAAGTTCTAGAAGCTTTCAGAAATAATGGGCGGTGAGTCTAAAAGATTCCGGAAGTTCTAGAAGGTTTGATAGAGCTATACAAAGTTCTGAAAGGAGTGGAGGAGTGTGTGGGTGTGTCTAGAAGGTTCCGAAAAATTCTAGAAGATTCCATAAAGCTGAAAGAAGTTCTAGAGGGTTCGATAAACTTGAACAAAGTTCTGAAAGGAATCGTGGAATATGTCGGTGGGTTTAGAAGTTTCCGAAAAGTTCTAGAAGGTTCAATAAAGCAGTAGAAAGTTCTAGAAGGTTCCATAAAGCTGTAGAAAGTTCTGATAAGAGTGGAGGAGTGTGTTGGTGTGTGTAGAAGGTCCCGAAAAATTCTAGAAGGTTCCACAAAGCTGTAGGAAGTTCTAGAAGGAGTGGCGGAGAAAGTCGGTGAGTCTAGAAGGTTCCGGAAAATTCTAGAAGGTTCGATAAAGCTGTACAAAGTTCTGAAAGGAATGGTGAAATATGTCAGTAGGTTTAGAAGTCTCCGGAAAGTTCTAAAAAGGTTCGATAAAACTGTAGAAAGTTCTAGAAGGTTCCGTAAAGCTGTAGAAAGGAGTGGAAGAGTATGTCAGTGAGTTTAGAAGATTCTAGATAGTTCTGGAAGGTTTCCTAATGCTCTAGGATGTTATGGAAGGAGAAAGTTCTAGACGCTTTCAGAAATGAGTGGCGGAGAGTGTCGGTGAGTGTAAAAGGCTCTGGAAAGTTCTAGAAGATTGGATAATATTCAATACACGTTTTTAAAAAAAGGGGTTCTTGCCGCTAAAACTCAAAGAAAGTCCCGTTACGATAACGGGAGTTATATTGTGTAGTAGCCCTCTATCTCCCATCCATACAGAATGTTCCCGTTTTTACCTGAAGGGCGTGCTTTTAAAGATATAAGGACTAGAAGTTTCACCCCCTTGAAATTTATAGAACAATTAAAAATGTTCCAGAGTGTTCTTGAGCATTCCACCACATTGCAAAACATCTCGAAACATTTTGGAATGTTGTGGAATGTTCGAGAATAGGATGGAACGTTCAGGAACATACCGGAACATCACAGATCATTGTGGAGTATTCCAGACCACCCCTGAATGTTGTGGACTGGTCTGGAACATTATTTTGGAACATTTAAGTCTTTTTTGTATGGGGCTACCCATATGGGGTATATAAAGCAAGATTTGTCGTGGATTCGAACGTTAATTCAATTTCTCATCCACTCCGTGAGCAAAGCCGGACACCCGAGTCAGAGTATTTAAGAGCATTCCACAACGTTCCAAAAAATCCCGGAACATTATGAAAAATTGTGAAATGTTCGGGAACAGGGAATCGGGAACATTAATGTGAAACATTCCAGAACCCTCTCGAATGTTGTCCTGAGCAAAGCCGGGTAACCCAGCTAGTTTACTAATATATGAAAACTTTATATCTAAATCCTTAGCAAACTGATGCCAGGTAGACTCAGTATACACTGATTTCAGCAAGGCATTTGACAAGGTGTGTCACAAAATATTAATCAATAAATTAGCAAAACTTGGAATTTACGGAAATTTACTAAATTGGTTTGCTAGTTATTTGTTTGAAAGAAATCTTAGTGTAAAAGTAAATGGCACAAATTCATGTGAATTTATGGCGACAAGTAGAGTGCCGCAAGGCTCTCATTTAGGGCCTATTTTGTTTATAATATTCATTAATGGTATTGTTGATGTTGTTAAGTTCGCACATACGACAAAACAGCTAAAGAAGCGACGTCTCTCCCACAGGTTGACAATCAAGTGTTTCTGTCGATGGATTCGCAAATTATCGTAATGGCGCGACGATCGCTAGCAATAGCGGAGAAAGGAAGCTATAAAAGGACAAACGCACTTAGATTCGCCCTCTTTCTTTCCACACGCAGATCTCATACTACAAACATCGTGTAGTTCTCGCCTGAGGCGGAGGCCTTGTGGGCCGCCCCGTTTGGGTACTTCAGACAATGGCGTTGCGTTGGCCGTAGATTCGGTATATCAAGTGACTGTGAACCTGGAGCCCTGATCTTGGAAACGGAGCATCATGTCCATCTTTGCCCTGGTTGAATGCTGGCCCGCAATGTCCAGCGACTGATTCCTGCCCTCCGGCTAAAGACTCTGCCAGTCCGGCATGAGCTTAGCCGGCCGCTTTCACCCCACAATCCATCAAGATGACCAAGGTAGTCTTCTTATAACTGTAGATATTCGAGCCATTAACTTCCAGTTTAGTATCATTTCAAAGTACCTAATTTCCTATCATTCAGGTCTTAAAACGTAACGTTCTATTGTACGACTTAAACCCTTTATTGTAATAAATATGCTATGTTAAATCGACTTTCAATTACATTCATTCATCTTGTCAAGAGTGCACGAACCTAACCCTGAGATGAGTCCATGTGAGAGGTACGTAGTGAGGCGTTCGATCCGCTCACCGTATGATAATCTCTCTCATCTCTAATAAATATAACACTGGCGCTTGAACACTTTACAAGAAATGAATAATGTTATTGAAAAATGAATATATATTTCTAAATATTTTTTATGCTAAACAATTGTGTTTGTATTGTGTTTTTAAAAAGATAAATGTAAAATGTGTTAATAAGTTCGTTTAAATAAAGCCAAATATATTCAAAATATAGTTTTTCAGTTAACGCGGCAACTATCTACAGATTCTAGGGCGAGTCCATTGTTGATTTGAAATGTTGATTCAAACAAACCATAAATCGGGTTAAATACTAATTTAAAACAGTTATTTGTGTAATTTTGATAAAATTAACGAAAACTATTATATTACAACATAATTAAATATGGTTATTTGAATAAAATAGTTCCAAAATTCAGCGGCGTAATTGAATTGGACCCGTCCAAGTCGGTAATAATGTTTCGGTGGAAGCGTACAAGAAATAACTCGTTAATTTGCCGCGAAAGCAATAAAAAAGAAGTTTTGAATTTCAATACATTTTAAAGTGCATATTCTATTGTGAAAATATTAATAACTCTTCTTGTAATTTCAAAATAAATTAATAGGTAATTAACTAAATATAATTCCTAGTGTTGAAAGTGAATTTAGTTATCCCGCGCAAAAACGAAATCGTCATGTAGGTATTCAAATTAGCAAACGGTCAGCGAGAGTCGAAACAGAACGAAGACGCGTGCAAGCGGTAGCAATAAAAATGTATAGATTGGTCACCGTAAATAATAAAGTCCATAAGAATTGAGCCCACGGAATAAAAACAAAAAAGTTAAAATAAAAGACAAATGAATAAATTTTATTAAGAAATACAAAAGATTTAAAATAAAATAAATTTTAAATGAAAAATTATTATTTTGTCTCAAACAATGCATTAGAAACGGCAGTTAAATTATTTTAAAAAGAATCGCGCGAAAAAATTAGAAAAACATAATTTATATTCTGTAATAATAGATTGAAAGCAAAATAAATAGGAAATGAATAATAATAATCCTTGTAAATTGCAAAGAATAACAAAAAATGAAATGATAAACTGTTTAGAAAGAGAAATGTTTTATATGCGTTAAAATTAATAGGAGGTCCTTTCTAGTAATAGCCACGGAAGGAAACACGCATGATCCTCGTGATAGGTACTTAACGGGCTAGTCCAAGTTTCGTTGATTACTTTTTTTCGAAGCGCGTCGCGTGCACAGAACACAAAATCCAATGAATATTAAAGTGTGGGGTAAATTTGTCGGGAATAATTTTTGAATTCTTATTAGATTAAAACGAAACATTGTGAAATGAATTTATTCATTATCAAGGAAGTGAAATAGTTTTAAATGCTTGAGTTAATTACGGAATTGAAAATTTTATAAAATCTTTTTTTTACTCTTTCCTGGTAGCATGTCTAGTATTGTTAGGCAATAATAGATCTAGAGAATTGAAAATGCTTAAGAGGATAGTACACATTGAGATTTAAAAAGAAAATATGCAGTCCATGAATAATATGGTTTCAAATTCGAGTGAAAATTGGAAATAAATTAAAATAGTGACTTGTATAAAATCGTGTATATGATAAAAGTTGATAACTTGACGGTATCACCTGTCTAACGTGACACGGAAATAGACGTAGTCCGTCAAACAATCGTCTAACAAGAATACCTACGGCAAGTTATATAAAATCATGATCCCTTGACAGCGACTTTTTTACGATGAGATCTTTTAAACTATGGAAGGCAGATGCGACCCATAATTTAACCTCTGAGTGATTAAGTATGCTCGCGCAGTCGTATGTATATCTTCTGGAATCCAAACTCTGTCATGAATGGTGGTGCCACTATCAGGATCGCTTAGCCCGGACAAGGAAGATTGCGAACGTAATAACCCCCCCCCCCCTCATACAAGTTAAAGAGAAAAACATATATAAACATATGTATATTTCCAAAATATTGCTTGAAATGAGAAAGAAAATAAACCAAACGTTAATATTTAGAAACTAATTTTCCTATAAAAATAAAATAATAGTGGAAAAAAAGTTAAGAACAGATTTCAACTAGTAAGATCATGTGGTAGAGAAAAAAAAATTAAATCGAACTGGTTTTTTAGTGGCAATGTTTTTTTGGTGGAATATATCAGAAACCATAAAGAAAATTGTAATTGAAAATACCCAAGTTGTAAAATCATTATCATTTTGAAGGCTAATCTTATATATAATGAAAAAAGATAGTGATGGTGAGTAAGGCGGATGCGAAATTTACTGCCACAATTCAATATATAAGACAAGCCCGGGTGTAATTAATTGAAAAGTAATCTGAGATTGTACATCATCCAAATTCCCGTAATTGACCCCAAAACAAGTTGAACAATATTGCAAGACGCATATATGAAAATATATGTGTATTTCCACGAATTTTTATTTATAAAAAGAGGAAAAAGTTGAAAACAGAATAGTTAAAAAGATTTAAAATAATAAAAAAGTAAATAAATACCAGAGAATATAAATTTAACGGAAGTAATAAAAAGAAATAGGAAAAGGCTAAGTTTTAATTAATTACAAATTAAAAGTTTTTTTTATTTTTTATTATTAAGTTAAAAGAAACATAGTATTTCGCTTTCTTAACTTAAATACAGAGCATATATATATATATAGTACAGTAATAAGAATAATATTTTTAATTTTGTTCCAACATTTTGAGTTTAAATAGTTTTTTTTTAAGGTTTTTATGTTATTTTCCGTTTTTAGGCTATCTGGAAGGAGATTATATATATGAACTCCCTCGTGACCAATACTTCTCTTGCCACTTTCAGTCTTGACAGTATTTGTGTACAATTTTTTGTGTTGTCTAGTATAATGTTCGTGTACTTGTGATGTTTTTATAAATGTTGTGTTTGTGTGTATAAGTCCATTTTGTATTTTGTAGATTTATTTATTTATTTATTTTTTATTTATTTAATTATTTTCATATTACATTTGGTTATAAAATGACGTATTGCCCATCTCACTAGGTGTGAAACGCCTGTGTTGAGATGGCAATTTACAGAGTGGTTATCTAAGATTTTGTAGTAATATTATGAAAATGGCAGGTTAATATAATTTTTTTTCTTTAAATATACAATTCAAGTATGTTACATATATATAAGAAGATTGCAGTAGGTACATGGTTACATATATACACACAGTAGGTATAAAGGTAAGTCTGTTTTTAAATACTTGTGATGGATATGTTTATTTGAGGTGATCAATGATTTTACTTTTAAATGTACTTTTGGTTTGCGTGTTTCTAATTTCAGGAGGTAGAGAATTGAACAGCTTTGTTGCATTATATTTAAAACTTCTTTGCCCATAAGAAGTTTGACAAACTGGGATGTTGAAAGATTTTACATTTGACTCTCTTAAGGCTCTTGTGTTCATTCGTTCTTCAAACATGTGTGTATTTTTAAATTGATGAAGCAGGATATTTTTTGAATACAATTTTTGCAGGTTCGGAACATTTAGTGTCTTAAAAATAAAATCAGTGCTTGTTCTCAACGGGACTTTAAGAATAACCTTCAAAATTAGTTTTTGAATCTTTACTAAAGGCTCTAGGCAAGTATTTGTGGCACTACCCCAGCTGATAATACCATATTCAAGTGATGATTGTATAAGAGCACAGTAAACTTGTTTCAGTTGTTTTCTATTTAAAATATCTCTAACATTTTTAAAAAAATAGACGAGTTTCCTGAGTTTTGTCGTTAGGTTTGTAACATGTACGTTCCATTTAAGAAGATCATCTATTTGAATACCAAGATATTTAATACTGTCAACTCTACTTATAGAAGGACAGGTACATGGAGTTAATAGGGGGTTACAGCTGTGGAGTTTAAGGCTTTGTTGTGAAGGCAAGAACTTATTTGAAATTCGAAATGTTAGGAATTTAGTTTTGTCTGTATTCAGGGTTAATATGTGATCATTAAGCCAATTTTTAACAATACGAAAGCCATTTTCTGCCGTTTTAAAGACTTCATCCCAAGATTTGGCGTGAAATAGCAAGACCGTATCATCGGCAAAACTTGTGATTTGTCCACAAATTTTTAGGTTACATAGATCATTAATATAGATTAAGAATAATAAGGGTCCTAGGATGCTACCTTGTGGAACGCCACAATGTGATTTTTGGGAACTACTATAGGTACTGTTTATTTTAACACATTGCGTTCGATCAGTTAGATAACTATGAAATAATTGAAGAACTGTATCTGATATTCCTATCCTCTTAAGTTTATCTAAAAGTATTTTGTGGTTCACAGTATCAAACGCCTTTGCAAGATCAAGGAAAATTGCTAAACATTTATTTCCTTTGTCGACATTACTTATTATGAAGTCTGTAACGTTAGCGATGGCGTCTGAGGTTGATAAGTTTTGGCGAAAACCAAACTGATTTGCTGATAATGTTTTACTAGAGTCAAGGTAAGTAATCAATTGATTTCTTAGTATTCCTTCAACAATTTTAGAGAGTGCACTTAGAACACAAATTGGTCTGTAATTGGTAATTTCATTTTTTTTTCCACCTTTAAAAATTGGAGAGATAATCCCTTGTTTTAATACATTAGGGAAACAACCTTGAGTGAAGCTCTTATTGATTAAGAATTTGAGGGGAACGGCTATATGAGATTTCAGTGATTTTAGTAGTTTACTTGGTATTTTGTCATGTCCAGGTGAAGTCTTCTCTTTCAGTGAGTCGATTTCTTTGATGATATCCTCCATCGATACATCTTTTAGAGTAAATTTTGCGTAAGTTTCTTCTCGGGGATTATCATCTGGTTGTGGAGTTTTAGTATTACAGTTGATGTTTTCTTTTATTTTACTGGCCAAATTTGATCCGACGTTTGAAAAAAAGGTATTTGCATGATCGGCAATAGTCTTCGGGTCCAAGTTAAGATTCACATTCTGACCATCAATTATGAGTTCCTCAATTTGATCTCTGGATTGCCTTGCATGTGTTATCTCTTTAAGAATTTGCCAAATCTTTCTGGAGTCATTATTACATTCAATAATTTTTCTTGAATAGTATTTATTTTTTGCATGTTTGATTAGTTTAGTACATATATTTCTATATTTTTTGTAAAATGTAGTAAGTAAGTAATTATTTGGATCTTTCCTTATTTGTTTATGAATATTATCTCTTTTCCTGATGCATTTTAGTAATCCAGGTGTAATCCATCGTTTAGTGATTGTATTTTTTTTATTAGGTACCTCTTTCTGGTAGGTGTGTAGATTTATTTGATTTTGAATACAGTTAGTGAAATAATTCCACGCCATATCATTATCAGTAATTGAATACAAATTTTCCCATTTTTCGTTTTTTATGTTGAAAATTAAAAGACATATGTTATATTCGTACAATGTTCTTATTTTCAAAAGGTTCATTTCCTGGTATAGTTTTTTTGTGGGAGTGTCTGGGTTATAGTTGAAGAGTTTTTTTAATAACTTTGTTCTGTATTATTTGTAAGTCGTTTAAGTACGTAATGTATGTGTGTCCCCATATTTCTATTAAATAATTTAGGTGGGACTGGATTAAGCTAAAGTATAAGCCCCTCTTTACCTCTGTTGGTAGAAGATGAGCAATTCTACCAAATACACCAATTAATGGGATGATTTTTGTTTTTAGTTTTTCTACGTGTTGTTTAAATGTTAAATGTTTATCAATATATAAGCCCAGGTATTTTTCGCTATCTAGGATATGTAGGTCTCTTTCTTCTATTTGTAATGGTTTATGCGATGGTATTATTCTTTTAGGTGAGCTTAAGATCATGTAACCGGTTTCATTAATATTTATTGTTAATATATTTTGTATTAGCCAATCGTTTAGTACATTAAGATCCGTTTGAGATTGTTCGAATAGACTTTCTAAGTTTTTGCCGAAGTAAAAAATTGCCGTGTCATCTGCGTATAAGAAAATTTCACCATGTAGTTTTAGCTGACAGATGTCATTTATGTATATTTGGAATAAAAGTGGCCCCAGTATTGATCCTTGTGGAACTCCGTAGTTTATACTCTCGAGTTGACTGTTTTTATCTCCTATGTTAACACATTGTTTTCTGTTGGACAGATAGGATTTTATTAGTTTGATAGCTGGACCGGTTACACCTGTTTTTTCTATTTTTTTAATCAGTATTTCATGACTTACTGTGTCAAAGGCTTTTTGAAGGTCTACGAGAATTGCTATGATATAGTTTTTATTATCTATGCTAGTTCTAAGTTTATTTATGAGATCATTAGTTGCAGAGAGAGTATTACATTTTTTTCTGAAACCGTATTGTTTGGCATATAGAAATGATTTTTTTTTCAGAAAGTTGTCTAGCCTATCGTATATTACTCTTTCATATATTTTTGATAGAATCGGTAGGACAGAAATGGGCCTATAGTTAGATGTTTGAGTTTTCAAGCTCCCTTTATATATTGGAATAACCCTTGCAATTTTACAACTGTCTGGAAATTGACCTTCTTTCAGGCTCAGGTTAATCAGTTTAGTTAGTGAAGGAGTTAGTAGTGGGGCAACTTTTTGTACTGTTGTACATTTTAGTTGATCATGTCCAGCACTCGCGTTTGATTTTAGGGATTTTATGATAGCTAATATTTCGGGTTCAGTTGTGGGTTGCAAGTATATTGATTCCGCACTTTCATACTTTAATGTAACTTTATCATCCAGTTTATGTCTGTATTTGTTGATTATATTATCAGCCAAAGAAGCGCCAATATTACAAAAGTAGTTATTAAAGTATTCGCATATCTTGATGTCTTCTGTGATGATTTCATTACCGTTCTTTAATTTTGTACATGGTTTACTTTGCGTGTTTGTTTGGTTCTTGATGATGCTGTTTATTAGGTTCCAAGTCTTTTTGGTATTATTTTCACATTTTTTAAATAGGCTGCTGTAGTATTGTTTTTTTAAGTTCCGTTTTTTTATAGTTATGTCGTTACGTATTTTAGTAAATTCTGTTTTTATTAATAAGTTACAGGGTTGTTTTTTAATTTTTAGGTGCAGTTTATTTCTTTTTTTAATCATTTTTAATAAGTCCTTTGTTATCCAATCAGGAAGAGAGGTTTTATTTGTTTTTATTGTTATTGAACTGTTGCAATTAATTTTGTTTATCAGATAGTTTACAAAGTTATTGTAGTTCAGTTCCGAGTCCTCATTATTGTTTATAGAAAAGGGGTTTTGTCGGATATCCTCCTCTAGTTTATCATAATCAATTTTTGTATATTTGTAAGAGGATTTTTGCGAGTTTTTTTTAGTGTACGTATGAAGTATGTCAAGAATCAGTAGGTTGTGATCAGATATTGAGGTGTCACAGTTTGTTATAGTATACGAAAGGTTTACGTCTGAGATGATGTGATCAATAATGGTGTTGGTGTTTTCTGTAATACGTGTTGCGTGTAATTTGTTTATTTTGTTCATTATAGTGAAATCGTTTGACTTAATGATTTCTGTGTATTTACAAGTATGTGTGTTTGTGGAATCAAGTAAGTTGATATTGAAATCCCCCAGTATTATGGACCGTTTGTGAGTTTTCAGTTGTATGTTTAACTTATCTAGAAAATCTTGAAAATTGGTGTTCGGTTTTTTATATATCACTCCGATGTTTAAGCTAAGTTTGTTTAAGTGTATCCAAAGGAAGTTGTTATCTGGATCTACTATATTATCAATTAAGTTATATTCTAAGTTTTCTTGAATAAATATGGATACTCCACCACCGATGCCCTCAGGTCGGCAGGATGCTTCGTGTTTATAGCCTTCAATATTGATGAATGGTATATCCGTTTCTTTGAGCCAAGTTTCTGACATAAGTATGATGTTGATCTTATAGTCAATTGATTTTAATAGGCACAGGATCTCGTCGACTTTTCCTTTCAGGCTTCTAATATTTAGGTACAGGAATGGAATTGAAGTTTGATTTTTTTTTGTCCCCAACTGTTTGTAGAGAGTTACGTCATCTACCCGTTTATGTTGTTTTTTTGGTTTTAAACAGCATGTTTTAATATGACTGGTGTGTTGTTCTTCTTTATTGTTATAAGATGTAATTACGTCCGTTAAATTGGTGATTTTCCGGCAACATCGGGATCCAGTTTTTTGGAGTTTGCGTATAAGTAGTATTGTAAGTAGATTTCGGTTCATAAGTGTTTATTACCTGCTCGATATTGTAGCACATTTTCAGGTGGTTATGCTTAATTATATCAATTATGTTTGTTTTTACCACACTCATCGACTTCGATATATCGTATTCATTCATTTGGTCGTAGAAAATTGGCCCGATGAATCGACAATGATTTTTGAATACAGAAGTATGAGATCTTATTTTACGGTTGAGTTTTGATACATTCAGGTAATTATTTTTAGGTACCGAGTGCACAATAACATTGGTATTTTGAAGATTATTAATAATGGAGTATAAGTGACTGATTATATTTTGTGGCGATTTTTCATTTGTCCCAGTAAAAATAATTACAAAATCTTCTTTTGTAAGGATTTCACACGACTTTAAGATAGTTTTACTTAAATTATCTACAGTGGCACCGGGATAAATATAACTTTGGCATTCTATTTTGTTTAAGTTTTTCTCAATACTTCGTCTCATTTGCCTTCCACCCTCATCTCCAAAAATAAGTACTTTGGATTTTTTTTCTTGCGTCGTTATTGCGAAATCCACTGATTGATGCAATATTTTTATGTTTTTTTCCACCATGGGAAGCTGATTTGTTTCGCATCTAAGGGTCAGGAGCGGTTGATTACTGTTTGATGGTGTAATGTTTGTTAAAGAATTCTCCACTTTTTTTGTTACATGCTTTATTTCACTTATGTTTTTATCTATGTTTGTAATTTGAATTTTAATTTCTTGTTGAAAATTTTCGAATAATGAATATATCTTTTGAGACATCTCCTGGAAACTTTTGAAGTTACTATTTAATTGTTTAATTATTGAATTCAGTTTATCGTTATCGCCTGGTGGTTCATTCTGTTGTAGGGTTTCGTTCACAGATGTCTCTAATAGTTCCTTTTCATTATGTTGTGGAGTTTTGTTCAAAGATGTCTCTATCATTGTTTGTTGAGAAGTTTTGTTAGTTTCTTTGCAAGATGGGCACTTGAAATTTTGTTTATAGGTTTTATTCATCTTTCGAAAATTGATTTCGGTTATATGACAACATATGAAATGAAAATTATGCTTACATGTCATGCAGGATAAATTTTCGTTGTCATAGATTTGGGTCTTGCACGATTTGCATTCCATCACTGTAGATTATTTTCACAGTATTTATGAATAGTTATTTATGTAAATATGTTAATAAGTGATTGCAAAGGATTAGATTGTTTGATTCCTTTTCACAGTACAAGGCACAAGGTTTCTAGTGTTTATTTGTTTAGAGCAAAAACAATAGTACCGTTTGACGTTTGATATACGTTTTTCAAGTTCACTTTCTTTCACTTTCTCTAGCGATGATTTAGACACCGTTGACGTACGTATTTCAGTTCACAAAACTAAAAACGATATATTGTATTACTCTACCAACTTTGTTTAATCTCGGAAGCAAAATTGCGTAATTATTTAATTATCAATCGCGTTCGAGCTTACAACGTGTGCGCACGCTATCAAGACTGTTAACTATTAAAAAAACTAACTTAACTGTTAACTGTTAAATTCGTTCATGAAACATAGAAAGTAGAGAAAAGTTTGAGAAATAACGAATGCAAGCGCGTTATGCATAACAGCAGACATAAGTACCTACGCAGTAACAGATATGGCCCGGCTAGGAAAGAAATTTTGTATATGAGAGAATTCGGTACCTAGGTAATGCGTTGTAGAAAACGGCAAAAATGATAAAATTCAGAAAAGGTATAATTTGTATTGAGAATTTTTTTTTGTAGAAAAATAATTAAATTCTTGTATAGTTAGTTCTTTTTGGCTCTCTTAGTGATTCTAATATTAATTATTTGAGAGTTGAGAATGTTGATTTAATCTGAGATCAGAGTAGCTAACTGAAATCGGGTTGGAAAAAAAACAGGAGAGAGTGCAATTGAACAGCTATTACGAAATAAACAGAATTCGGTCAGGAAAAAAATTTTTTTTGGTATTTTGGAAGTTTAAATTAAATATTTTTCATAAGAAAATAATAAGAATTAAATTAAAATGATACGTTTCTCATTCGTATAATAATAAAAATATAAAGTTTATACCTGGTTTGAAAAAAAAGGATGTAGGAATACTTGACTCATGTGTTTTGTTATTAAAAAATGGCGGGAAGGAAGAAAAACAATTTTTTTGTATATAAAGGTAACCATTTTTGTATGAGATTATTATAAATAAACTATACTATAAATGTTATGTATATTATTGTATATAAGGTAACCCATATTGTGTAAATATTTATGTATATAAATTTTCCGTGTTGTTTATAGAATATATCTCTCTTTAAATTTCTTTTTCAATAAAAGTTGTGACAAATAATACAATACGTCGAAAAGTAAACAAGAAGTCGAACAAATAAGTACGGAAATAGATTTTCAAATATAGTCAGATTGTAAAAAATAAATTGATTTTGCAAAAAAGGTAGAGAGATTCTGTATAGTTATAACAATTGTCCTGAGCTAGTATTGAAAAATAAAATGTTGAATAATTCAGTTAAAAAATAAAACTTAGTCTCTTGTAACGATGCGGAAGTAAAAAGGCCTTCGTTAATAAAAGCTGTTTAACACAAACGGAATATGTTTTACATATTAAATAAGCAAAAGTAATAAAAATAAATGTTTTTAATATTTTGTCAAATAGATAAACAATTTAGCAAGAACGAAATAAAGAAAGAATAAATCACGAGCATTCGTAAGGATTAATTGGTGACATTCGTAGAGATTTTTTGGTGACCATTTAAAAAAAATAGAAAGTAGTACACGAACTTAAAACAAAAAACATAATCATTTCTTACTTAAGTTTAAATGAAAAGGATTTTTAATGAATAAAGTTTTATTCTTCTTGACTTGTATTACAAAAACGACAACGTGGATCGTTGTTCGGAAATTATATTGTGCTTTGCGCAGATATTGAGTTCTAAGTGAGCTCAAGAAATGTAATACGGGTACGGGTACCAGCGTATACATTTCTAGTTTCAAAACATTATAGGAAAGTCTTCCTTAGAATTAAGACAAGTGGGGTTGCCTAGACAGTAATCTTGGGCAATAAAAAAAAGAGAGAAAATTTGTAATACAAGAAGAGATACAAATTTTTTTTTTTAACACTTCAAGTGAGTTTTGAATAATAGTCGAATAATGAAATTTATATACTTAGTTTGGGTTTAACTAGCAAAAGACCATGGCGCCCATAGTTAGAAAGGAACAGAAACATGTATTTACATATTTTAAATAAAACAAAGTTAACATTGTAAGGAAACAAAGTAAATAAAACAAAAAAAAAATATTGAAAAGGGAATATTACATTGAGATGTATTGTGAGGTCAAAAGGTCCGTGACGTCACAATAGAAGGAGTATTAATTGGACTTAATGTTGTATTATATTGAAATTGAAGCAAAAAAAAATTATGTCAAGTTATGAGAATAAGTTGAAAATTCCTGTCAAATAATCTTTAATAAGAAAGATATACTAATTAAAAGGAATTTGGAATAAAAAATTAAGAAACAGAAAGAAAAGAAGTTCTTGCTAGCAAATTCAATTATAATATAGCGTTCAAATGTATATAATTGTATATATCTTTTTGTTGTTAATTTAAATGTTTATATCTCTCTGATTTGCTTTCAAACAAATAAAGTCGTTCAGTTAACTAACAAATATTAGATTTGGAAAATAAAAGTTTTTTAAGTGGTTTGAATCCTGGGGTTAGTGTTGGAACATGTAGGTGTTTTTGAATCGGGTATGTACCCACCCTAATTGGGAATACAGAGAGATAAAATAAACTTTGGTTATTTAGAGTATTTGAAAGAGAAAAACATAAACAGGTTCGAAAAATTGAGATTTGTATTAAAATCTAAAAGTTCACGGAAATTTTGTAATGAAGAGAAAGTTAATTGTTATTAATGTTCAAATCTTAATAAAATTACTGGAAATGATTGAGTTTGGTAATAAAAAATTGAATTTAATAAAAAGCATAGTCAATATTTTTTTTTAAAAAGAAAATAAATTTAAAAAAAAAAAAAAAAAAAAGTTTCGTTAGCAAATTCAGTTGTGATTAAAAATTGAAATGTATATAAATTGTAAGCTTGTAAGATTGAAATGTTATAACATGAAAACACGCGAATTCGATACTTCGGTATTTAAGCGACGAAAGTCAACGTGTAATTCACCGTATATCGGTGTTGTTGTAAAAAAAGTCTGTGTTATTGGAATTTAAAGCGTATTCGGTTGAAGATGAAGTTAAACAACTTAGAGAGAATATATATTATATTGAAAACTATCGTAGATCTTAATTTTCTAGTGATGTTCTGTTTTTTTTTTTGTTATTTGTTTTATATATGTGTTGTTATGTCAAGCGCAATCATTGAAAAGGATTACTATGTGTTCGAAGGTGTTTTCATTTGATTTGGTCAGTAAGACAGTGTCATATTTTTTTAACATGACGGGAGGAAGGTGTGTGTCACCTTATTGTTTACGTCGAGTACAATCCTTGGAAAGGGAGTTTCCTGTGGATTGGTTAGTGAGGCAAGATCATTGTTCTTTAACATGATAGTGTATGCATACAAGGGATGGGATCTCTATAAAAATGATAGGATTTAAAGTATAGCCTTAGAATTATACCTACGTGACAGGATTTAATATATGCCTTATAATTATATTATAAACATGATAGGATCCGTATAGCATCATAATTATACATATTGTAAACTATGAAAACAGAACTGAAGATGGCTTAAGAGAAATTCATCAATAAAGTTAAAAGGGAATAAATCGCAAGTTACAATACACAGCAAGATTAAAAAAAAAATACTACTCTAATTGGTGCATGTATTGTATTGTAACCCTTTAAGTTTAGGTTGAAAAATGCGAATATGTACCAATTTCCATTGATTACATGACATTAAGTCGGCATTAAATGTCCATTTAATGGGCGAAAAAGAAAAAAAATGTAAATAAAAGGTATAAATATTCAAGAGGTTCATGTCTTGTATTGTCCTCTACACAAGGTGTAAAATGCGAATATGTATCAATTTCGATTGATTACATGACGTTTAGTCAGCATAAATTTTTTTAAATTTTTTTTATTATTTTTATTAAAAATTATAAAATGCATATAATTGATACATGATTGGTATTAGCATAAAAATGTATGTAAAATGCGAAGGAATTGACCTCGGTTGTTCATAAAAAAATGAAATCGCATTAAAATATCCATTGAATGGATAAGAAAAGAAAATAATGAATATAATTGATTAACGATTAGTATTGGCATAAAAATTTATGTAAAATGCGAAGGAATTGACCTCGGTTGTTCAGAAAAAAATGAAATCGCATTAAAATATCCATTGAATGGATAAGATAAAAGAATAATGTATATAATTGGTACAGGATTCATTTCAGCAAAGTTTTTTTCTAAAATTATTGCGAGGAAGAAGGTAATGATTTGCTGCTACAGCAAATAATTTTACAGATTATGTTAAAAAAATTTGGAAGATCAGCGTGTTTTGTATCGCGTGAGTAGCGTGTTTTGTATCGCAAAGGAGAAAAGGGAAAGGTACAAGTTCTTTTGCAATAGGGTTGTTTAGCTTGGCTCACAGGTAGATAAATTCGTTCTTGGCTCAGTAGGTAGGGAGTGTTAAATTAGTTGTGATAATGACAATTCTATGTCTTATAACCTACAGCACATCCAAAAATGTCTGCGAGAAACGAGAAAATATCTTCAGGGTACAAGGAACAATTTTTTCAATCAAACTTAAATGGAAACTTACGATGACCCAAATTAGAATGAATACTTCTTCAAGAAATCAATATAAATACTTTTGCACCGTAAATAAAATTACTTCTTCAAAGAATTAAAGGAACACTCTTCAACAGTCCTGCAAATGCAATAATGCTGCGTTTACAACATACCACACATTTTTTGGTAAATACCCAAGTCGAGCCAGAATAGACCTGACAATCTTCTTACATTATATTGGACAGAGAAGGCAGTGTTATGTTCGAACATACGTCAAAACAGTTGAAGAAGCAGCGTCTCTCCCACAGGTTGACAATCGAGTGTTTCTGTCGATGGATTCGCAAATTGTCGTAATGGCGCGACGATCGCTAGCAATAGCGGAGAAAGGATGCTATAAAAGGACAAACGCACTTAGATTCGTCCTCTTTCCTTTCCGCACGTAGATCTCATACTACGAACATCGTGTAGTTCTCGCCCGAGGCGGTCGCCTTGTGAGCGCCCCTTTTGGGTAACTCAAACCCTGGCGTTGGCCGTAGTTTCGGAATATCAAGTAACTGTAAACCTGGAGCCCTGATCTTGGAAGCGGAGCATCATGTCCATCTTCGCCCTGGTTGAATGCTGGCCCGAAATGTCCAGCGACTGATTTCTGCCCTCCGGCTAAAGACTCTGCCAGTCCGGCATGAGCTTAGCCAGCCTATTTCACCCTAGAATCCATCAAGATGACCAAGGTAGTCTTCTAATTATAACTGTAGATATTCGAGCCATTAACTTCCAGTTTAGTATCATTTCAAAGTACCTAACTTCCGATCTTAAAGCTATCATTCAGGTCTTAAAACGTAACGTTCTATTGTAAAACTTAAACCCTTTACTGTAATAAATATGCTTTGTTAAATCGACTTTCAATTACATTCATTCATCTTGTCAAGAGTGCGCAAACCTAGCCCTGAGATGAGTCCATGTGTAGGTACGTAGTGAGGCATTCGATCCGCTCACCGTACAGACTAAAAACTCGCTAGTAAATATAACACTATCTATAGTAAATAAATAAAAATAAATAAAAAAACAAACCGGCGTAGATTACGCAGGTCCCCTCCGTATAACGCTGACTCGTCGAAGAGGACAACATTCTCAAAAGGCATATATCTGTCTATTCGTATGCCTTGTGACCAAGGCTATTCATATTGAGTTGGTCTCTAACTTAACTTCAAATGCTTTCCTGGCTGCTTTCAGCCGTTTTATTGCTCGGCGTGGCCTGGTAACATGCTTGTATTCAGATAATGGTACTAATTTTGTGGGTGCAAAGGCACAATTAGATGACCTCTACAAGCTTTTGGTTGAATCTGAATATGAGCCCTCATTAAAGCGCGAACTCGCTAAGCGTCGTATAGAGTGAAAAATGATTCCACCACGCGCGCCTCATTTGGGGAGTATGTGGGAGTCGAACATAAAGAGCATAAAGACACACTTGTACCATTTGTTTGGTACTAAGCTTCTCATCTATGAGGAGTTACGGACTGTGTTAATTCAAATTGAGGGCATAATGAATTCGCGTCCACTTACGATTATATCTTCTGACCCTTATCCAGGAGTCCTTACGCCTGCGCATTTTTTAATGTCGACACCATTGCAGTACTTGCCTGCTTCTGTCCTCACAGACGGTAAAATCAATTTTACTCGGCGTAAGCAATTATTGGACAGCATTGTTCAGTCCTTCTGGAAGAATTGGCGTTCAGAGTTAAGTTCGTCTAGTGGGACAGGAAGATTCCCCTCCGTTAAATTGGCCTTTAGGCGTGATAACTGAAATTCATCCCGGAATGGATAAAATTGTTCGCGTTGCGACGGTAAAGACACGATTTGGTTCTTTCAAACGTCCGGTTGTCAAATTATATCCCATTTCAACGCAGTAATTTTATATTTTATCTATTTTTGTTTATTTTTATTATTTTTTTTCTTTCTTAGTCATTGTTTTAATGATCACTGACTCAGACATGGCATTACTTTATCTTGGTCAATTGAACTTTATTACATTATATTTTTAGTTGTTTTTCCTTATTTTGTGAGATTCTGCAAATTTCCAATGCGTGTCATTCCTGAATATTACCGGTGAATTGAGTCACTTTATTTTTATTTGATTTTTTGTTTCATTCGTATTTTTATACTCTTCTTTCTTTTGTAAGTTCTACGAACTTCCAAGGCGGGGAATATGGATACGCGCCATAAAATATATTTAAATACATTTGGGCATTAGTCTTATTTAAATTAATAATTTATGCTATGGGACCATGGGGGCGCCATCTATGGTGGTTGAATTATATTGAATTTACCTATGTGACATTGAAATTCAGTATATTCATGCATTTTCTTACGTCTGTGGGGCAGGCAATTACTTTCGACGTGAGTATTGTTTAAAGCCAAGAGATGTCAGTCCTAATCAAATTTAACCCATAATTGAAGTATTGTTGTGAAGTTTTGGCACGTACGATTAATGTGCAAAATTCATATTCATTGTTTGAACTTTCTTCCTGTGATAAACATCTCTTGAGATTATGCAATACCGCCTTGGCAGAAATCAATATTTGAAGGAAACTCGTTTGTGCTGGACATCCTGTAGAGAGCTGCATTCGCTGAGTATTTGTTTTGTTTTCACGGAGGATTTTGGAATTGCTGTATTATCTGTTGTGTGTCACATAGGGAAGAGTTCATCTTTCATTAATTTACATAGGGTAGTATTCCCCTCGTGTCTGGGGCTATTTTCACTCCCCTACAGTAGCTTAGCGGGTACAAATTCCCATTGTATGTAACTTTTATACAAAAAAAAAAAAAAAAAAAATTTAATTAAATTCTGAATTTGTTTTAAACTTTCTTATTTCCGGCAATTTCATCTCAATGATGGTTTGCCAAGCGGCATCCTATTTTATGACATTGCGACATTCTTTGCTAGTCGTATCCTATAAACAATAAAAATTGGCAAAGGGCTCCAATAAACGCCTCCATTAGCGGAGCGAACTCGTTCGAACCTATTTAACTCGTTTAGTCGGCTTCACTCGCAACGTTCTTGATGGAAGCGCTTGTATGCAGTCAACATTTGCTAGTCGAGCAGATTCCGAACAGTGGAAGTCGGGCTTTAAACGCGGCCATTTTAAATATTCAAGACATTATTCGCTCGCCTGTTCGCGCACGTGTGGAATGACCCTGAGAGATAGAGATGCTAATTTTGTTTCGGAATTTTTATAGTCCGGTCAAAATAGACATTAAAACAACATTAAATTTCTGACCATTTTTGAAATGAAGAATTCTTTAGCACTGTTCAGATTTGAAACTCGATGAAATGAAAAATAGCGACACTAAAAGAGACTAACACATACATCAATAGGATTTAGCCTGTGAGAGAGTGAGATAGTATAATCGGTCTCCTCTTTGTGCGGTGCTTCTTAGCCTCCCCACTCTTGTCTACTTTAGTTTTCTGAAGGTTTCACTCCTACCGCCTGTGCTTTTTTGCCACTAAATTAGTGTAAATTAACTATTTACGTTTTATTAATTTCAAAATTGGTATTCCTATTATTGAAATCAATTATGTCAATTTGCGCAGTAAACTTAACTTATCTAAATTATCTGAAAGGTGAAAAACATTTGATCTCCACTTATTTTATAAAATTGTTCATTCAAGGTTCGACTGCCCTGATGCTATAAACTTGTAACCCTTACACATACCTCCAAAATACACCAGGCGGAATACTTTATTTTACAACAATAACTTCGCTAGGAATTCTGTGATAGAAAGAATATATAGATTGGGCAATGATCTAACTGATATCACTGACATATTTGATTCAAACTTCGATATATTTAAATCCAAAATAATCCACCATTTTTTAGATGTAAATAATAAAAGAGAAATCATTTTACTTTATTTCGATATTCATTTGTTTGTTGTTTTTTTTCTTCTAATGTTCGTATTCTAAATGCACACAACGAGTTTTTAAGTAAAAATTAAAGTGTTCTGATTTTTTTAATGTTTTTGTTGCTCGAAGGTATATGAATTATTATACCTACGAGTTTTCTAAAGTCATACATTACAGCAGTTTATAAATGCTTTATTTGTGTATTTTTTAATCTTTTCTTATGTGTGTACTGTTGTTATAAATGAAATTTGTATTTAATATGTACTCGTAAAAGCCCAATACAGCGTCAATGAACAAATAAAATGGGAGGGGTGGATTCATACATCCGTCACTCCTGGACACTCTGACCTCCGGATTCCTACCCACACCTACTATCTTTTCCTTCCCATAACTTTCTCCCTTCCTTTCCGAAAAATACCTTCTACACAGCATCCCCAAAGATTACATAGGCCCTGAAGTGCATTGTTTTCCTCAGTGCCTCCTGTGTTCAGCTAATGAAAAAAAAATCTCCCTCATCCAGACTATCCCGAACCGGCTTGCCACGCAGTAGGTGGCAAACGCGTTCGCCCACGGACCTAGACAAATCTCACTGCTTGAACCCGGGCACTCCTGCTAAGTCACCAAAAGTATCGAACCACTTGAGGCCACGTATGAAAGAGGTTTTGTTTATCCAAAAAATAGTTCCCGGGCCGGTGGTACCCATAAAAGCCTCCCATACTTTAGGTGTAGGTTAAGTGGTTCGCTACGTTTGGTGACATAGCCGGGGTGCCCAGGTTCATCTGGTGAAGTTTGTGTGGGTCTTGGCGGCGGACTCGTTTATCCACCATCTGCATGGTAGGCCGGATCGGGAGAGAATGGTTGAGGAAGTCCCTTAGACTTCTCCAGCCGTACTATCTCGGAACATCGCTTTGCACCGGAATGGAAGCGATGGATCCATACGTCCGTCACTCCTGGACACACTGACTACCAGATTCCTACACACACCTACTACCCTTTTCCTTCCCAGAACTTCCTCTCCCTAATTTGCTAAAATACCTTCCACACAGCGTCCCCAAAGATTAAATAGGCCCTGAAGGGAATTATTTTCCTTAGGGCCTCCTGTGTGGAGCTAATGAAAAAAAAGTCTCCCTCAACCAGTCTCTCCCGATCCGACTTACCACGCAGTAGGTAGGCAAATGCGTTCGCCGCACGGACCTCGACAAATCTCACTCCTTGAACCCGGGCACTCCTGCTTAGTCACCAAAAGCAACGAATCATCAGGTAACGTATGACAGAGATGTTGATTATCCCCAATTAATTTTTAAATTTTCCTTGCATTTCGTATTAACCTTATATTTACTGTTGAATATATTAGTTTTTTATTGAAAATTTTTGATGCAATACATGTAATAGATACGTAAAATAATGAAAAGTGTATAAAAAAGCTTAATAAGTATAATAAATGTACGAACAAAAAAATCCCACAAAGGCAATGCCTGTACGTGGGTATAATATTGTTTTTTACTTTTAATTTTATTTTTACGGTTTAAGTGAATATTTTAAGTATATATAAACTAGCTGACCCGACGAACTTCGTACCGCCTCAGAATCAATAACTGTTCAATTAAATAAGTTTTTTTATTAAGTTAAAAATTACACAATGAAGCTATTATCGTTGCCCAACTGTCCGTGTTTGGTTTTTGTCAGTATGAGAGATGGCGCTGTGTACGGATTTATATTTTTTGTGATTTTCTTACTTTTCCGCTTACTTACGAGAATTTTTGAAAGGAAGCGGGCACGGGTGCAGCCGCCCCGGGAACCATTTATTGGACAACCAACACATCTGCCATAGGTCACCCCAAGTGGTTCGCTACGTTTGGTGATTTAGCAGGGATGCCCGGGTTCACGGGGTGACTTTTGTGCGGGTCTTGGCGGTGGATGCGTCTGCCCATCTGCTGCGTGGCGGGCCGGATCGAGAGAGACTGGTTGAGGGAGGCCTTTTAACCTTTCCAGCCGGATTCCCTCGACCAATGGGTCGAAAGAGTCCGGCTGAAAAGGTCAAGGTAAAAGGTCTATTTCGGTCAAGTCAATGGCATTGCACCGCAGTTGGAGGGATGGATTCACTCCCGGATACACTGACCTCCAGATTCCTACCCACCCCTCATGCCTTTTTCCTTCCCAGAACTTCCCATCCTACCCTTACACTCAGGACCAAAAAATGCATTTCATTTCAGCGATTTATTATTATTGTATTTTTCCTTTGGAGGGGTGTAGAGACATACGTTTACCGTTTGTCTCATTTTTTACTATTGACGTTTAGTGTGTAAGAAAGAGGGGCAGCATTATATGATTAAGAACAAAAGCAAAACAATCATCGCATTGACATTTGACGTTTTTGAATTTTTGGAATTCACGCACACTTAAATCGGCCCCTTAGGGTCAAAAAAACGTATCTCATTTTTCTCTACTTAACAGGAGAGCAAAAAAACATAGTTCTCAATCAATCAATGTTGTCTATTTTTAAACAAATGGAACGTATTAATAATTTCTTTTCGTTTAGTTAAAAGGTGGTATTTTGTGCTTCTAAATCATCTTTTAAATATAAAATAGTAATTCATTTTCATATGTTTTTTTTAAATTTAAGTGCAGCTATATCTCAGTTACGTTTCTTTGATCCTAACCAAAGTGAAAATTGCAATCACTGAACTCAAGTTACGAAAAACTTCCTTCGATATTTGACTTTTTTTACACCCGAAAATTTGTAAAGATGATTTTTAGGAATTAGGATAGTGGTGGAACAGTAATAAAAATATTTCAAGTCTAGAAATTTTTGTTTGAAAAACTTATTTAAAACAGAAAAACATATAAAATATTTATGTAACTATTTTCCAACTGATACTATTGTAAAAAAAAAACTTAATATGCTACATAATATTGTAACTTGCTTAAAAAACTGGAATCTTGTACCTGACTAACTTACTAACTACCTAACTAACCATCACGCCGTTTCACCGCAGGGGTAGGCAGAGAGGACGGACCGCCAAACAACTCAGTCTTGGCACACACTCTTTGCTTCACTCACTTTACTTCAACCAACACCTCTTCCATAGGTCACTCCAAGAGCTTCGCTACGTTTGGTGATTTAGAAGGTGTGCCCTAGTTCATGGGGTGAGGTTTTTCTAGGTCAAGACCTAGAAAAACCTAAGGAGGCGGATGACCAGGAGACACTGAACCCCAGATTCCTACCCACCCCTAAAACCCTTTTCCTTCCCAGAATTCTCCTCTCCTTTATTTCCTAAAAAAACCCTCCTCACAGCATCCTCAAAGATGAAATAGGCCCTGAGGTAAATTATTTTCCTCAGGGCCTCCTGTGTGGAGCGCATGTAAAAAAATAAGTTCAACTCGTTGCCTTGTTTTAGGAACTTAATAAATATGGTCAGGATCTTCGTTTGAATGTGATTTTTAACTAGTTTACATCCATGCCATTTTTCTGTCTTTTTGTTTTTAATTAATTGTTTCCTCAAGTTGATGAAAGTGAAGAAATAATCTTGTCCCATCTCAATGACATCATATTTGGATTTTCTGGAAGCTAATCTAACTGCTGGGTACCACCATGAAGGATCAAATATATTTATTTTCTTTGTAGAAGTTTTGATATATCAACAGGTATCACTCATCAGAATGAACTTCTTTCCGTTAGCATTAGCTACCAAATACTTATACATACTGAAGCGATTTCATCTGAGCCACGACCAGCCACTCATTCATGTCACATGTAATTTCTAGCTTCATTGCTCCGAACATTAAAAAAAAGTTAAATTATAAACTGCCAGGCGTCGTCTATAAAAAATTATCTTCGAACGTATTCTAAATTAAACTCAATGAAATTAACAGTGGATTCAGAATAAAGGGTTTTAGATTGGATTTTACAATTCTGTACAGCAATTTTGCGTTGTCTGTGGCGATCATACTCATCCAGAAGAGATATTTTTCTTCCATATTAGCATTTTCGTATTTAACACACGAGTCGCACATATCTTCGCGTCGTTGTTGGAACTATAGGTTACAGGTGTTAAATATGTTTCGGTTTAACCATGTTTTTTCAGGAACATCATTTGTATCCTTACACAAGTCAACATACATAGTGTGCATTACGTATGTGTAATGTCAAATCGGCGGCTAAATATTTAAATGAAGTGTTCGCCCTACAGTAATGTGACGGTACTGTTGGAAAAGACATAATGTGGTCCTTAATGATTTTTTTAGATTCTTCAGGTCTTTTATATCCAGGTAAATGTTTTCCCCTTTTTTTTGGAGAACTTTTCCATTTTCCAAGCTATTATTGATTATATTTCTAAAAAAGATTTCAGTAATATCCAATGTAGTCAAAAAAAATTCTTGGCAATCTTGGATTCTCGAATCGCTCTAAAAGAAGAAGAACTCTTGACTTTTGGCATCGTGACTCCTGATTTTCTGCTATTTTTATTTTGGTAGCAGTTGTAGTAACATCAATTTCGTTTTTGGGGATGCTATGTAGAGAGTCTTTTTAGGGGAAGGAAGGATAAGAAATTCTTAGAAGGAATAAGGTATAAGGGGTGGTTAGGTATTTGGGGGCCAGTGTGACGGACGAATGAATCCATCCTCTCCACTGCGATGCAAGAGAATGTTCCGAGGGAGTCCTGCTGGAGAGGTCAAAAGATCTCCCTCAGTCTCTCCCGACCCGGCCTGCCACGCTGTTGATGGCAGACACATCTGCTGCCAAGATCCGGACAAACCTGACCCCATAAACCCGGGTACCCCTGCTAAGTCACCAAACGTTATCCAATAAATGATTCCCGGGGCGGCGGTACCCATACCCGCCTCTGAAATAAGATATTTTTGGCACTTGAAGAATCTTCCTTATTATTCAACAATGCCACTTCCATTATTCACTGAATCCGTGTTTTGTGTGTTTTCCTTTCCATATTCGATTTATATTGAATCAAAACACACAAAAAAATAACCAAACTAATATTCAAACCACTCGTTAAAATAAAAAATGCCGCAAACACAACTGCCAAATCGTAAATGAATGACGCGTAAGTGACATTTCAGTAAAACAGTTGCATAATCTATGCGGGTGAATCGAACGTAACTAAAGATGCGATTCTTTGACTCGCAAGCAAATATCTTTTTATTCAAGTTTAAAAAACGCAAGTAACGATACACTCTACTGACATTAACAATAAATGGTTTTCTGTAGATACGCAACGATGTATATTTGTAACCGTTGAACTTATAGATACGTGTCTTTGTCACTTAATGTAATGTGTTATTTTGTGTCTAGTACCATCCGTAACTCAAAATCGATAAAAATTGAGATACGTTTCTTTGACTCTAAGGGGCCGAAATATTATACCTAGGTATCACAATATTGCTGCAATTCTTTCAAAATACGAAAATTCGTTCCACACAAAATGTATGAAAAAAAAATCAATTTTCATCACAACATTCTTTTTCGTGAATTTTTACAATGTTTTAATAGTTATTCTGTTATCCGGGGTGTATGATACCACTTATTTGTTCCATACAAATACTATAAACATATAAACAATGGGGCGCTGAACTCCGATCGTCACTTCGGTTTCGGAAGATAATAACAACTCAAAGACTTCTTGGGTAATGATCATATATTTATTTTCAGACGGTTTTTATACTAATTTTAGTGTACACCTGTGTTGAAGGAAAACGTAAACATGTTTTTCATTTCGGCATCTGATGTTTGTCTGGATGATCCCAGGTGCTCGAAGCAGGTGTCCGGTATATTAGTTTGCTATTTTTAATAACAAACTGGTTTGGACACGAAGTGTTTTCTTGCATGGGTTGACGTCATTTCACACCTGTTGTTTGTGATAATGCGAGGTGTTTTGGTTTTGAATAACACGTGCAGTTTTTCATGTAACATTTCGCAAGAATTTATTTGTCAACAAGTTGTTTACTGTTCTCTGGTAGGCAATAACACATTAAAAGTAACACGCGTGGCGACCAGCTGCAAAAGTTTCACGTAAACAAGATCTAATGCATCAAGACGTCTGTTACATTCTCCTCCCGGTGTAATCTGTTTGATTGCACCTAGCTAGTTCGTCGGACGCATTCTTGATGTAGGTATCTTGGTTTGTTATGTGTCCTTGTGAAGAGGAGGGGGAGATGACTCAGCAGGTGTAGGAGCTGGTAAGATGACGGCGATTTTAACGGCTGGTCTTAGGTACACACCGGAACTAGTCTGAATTCGAGCGGTTCTAACTTTCCGTCGGCTGCGGTTATTTATTTATTTATTTGTTTGTTTACGCCTTGATGGATTTTACATATAAAATTAATTTTACAGGAGCATTATAACAAGTATGCAGTATCATAAGTATATAGTACCTACATAAAATGATAAACAGAGCTAGAAAGATATAAGTAGGCCTAACATAAGTAGGTATCAGTATTCGAGTAATTGTTCAAAGGAGTTCAACCAGCGGATTCGTATTTGGGCTCACGCTACATTAGATTCAATAATTATTGTCACAATATCACACAAAATGTGATCCCAAATATACTCGAAGCATACCAGTATTGCAGTGGTGTAAAAATTTTTTAACGATTAATATAAAAGTAGGTAATTTTCTTGTAATTAATTTTTATTGTTTATTTTTTTTAATAATTATTTTTTTTGCTATCATAAGTGTAGGTACGTATGTTTGTTTTTATTATGAAAAAGAAAAAAAAATAAAAGGTACACAGTAATTACATATATAAATAAGTAAGTAGGTACAATGAATGTAGTTATCATGAATGTAGTTACAGAGCAGTGGGTATTAAGTTTGTTACTGCTAACAATGTGATACATTTAAGGATTTTTACGTATATGTATAAGTATAAGCTTTCCCTGACGAAGGAACGTTTGTTCCGAAACCTGTCGGATTTGCACATTTTATAAGTGGTTTATACAAAGTTGCATTGTTTCATTTTATTATAATGGATAACCACAAAGTAATAGCTATATTCAAAAAATTTTTACGTTAGTTTGTTATTATCAGGAAAAAAATAAAATAAAAGATACACAGCAATTACATATATGTATAAAGAAGTAAGTAGGTACTATGAAAGTAGTTACAGAGCAATGGGTATTAAATTTGTTACTAATCTGTATGATTTAAGGATTTTTGCATCAGCATACATATACGCTTTTTGAAGGAAGCGATGTTTTTAAAAAAAAATATATTGACAGAGCAAGTTTCATTCCCCACACGATGCAATCTCTGAAGACAAGAGTTAAAGATAAAATTAGTGCGAGAAGCAACTACGTTAAATGAAGCATGGAGTCTGGTGTTGTAATTGTTAGGTATTGTTAGATACCAGATTCATTACTATTAAGATTGTTGGCAAATTTGAATAAATTTTGAGGTTTATTTTGTAACGATTTCTCAATATTTTCCAGGTATTCTTTGTAACAAGAGATCGATATGTTTTTCACCCTTTTGCGTAAATTAGAAAAAAGTAGATAGTCATTTGGAGCTCGAGATATTTTGAATGTTTTATGTGCAAGTTTTTTTGACTGGATAGTACAAATTAGCTCTTTGCTAAACCATTTGGGGTAATTAGATGTCCTACATTTTGTAATAGGGACGTACAGTTCAATTGATTTGTTAATTATGCAGTAAAAAGATTCTATTATATCATTGATGTTATTACAATTACTAATGAAGTTCCGGTCTGATTTAGCGAGAAACTCGTTAATCTTAGGATAATCAGCTTTATAAAAATTTGATTTTTGTTTAAAAAACTCTAAGTTTAAATTTTGTAGAGATATATGCTTAACAAAAAGTGGTGGGTGGAAGTTATCAATTGTTGAAACATTGTCATTTGCATGTTGTACACTTATATTGCTGGAATTGCTAAAGATTAATTCTAATAGATTATTGTTGCAGTTATATATAAAGTTCACTTGTCTAAGATTTAGGAAACATGACATTTCTATAAGTTCACGAGAACCATTATTGGACGTGGAATTTGTGCGAGTATTATTGTTGTTAATATCCCAATGAACAGTAGGTTGGTTAAAATCACCTGTAAGGATAAATTTAGCGTCTGGATATTTTCTTCGCAATATTTCTACGTCTTGACAGTAACTAGTACATAGCTGGACATCAGATGAGGGTGGAATGTACGCACAACCAACTCTAATTTTTTCACTTTTGTTTGTCACTAAAACAAATAGTTGTTCCACGTTGATATTTGCACACTTGAGTTTTCTTGAGGTTAATTTTAGACAGCCACCTCCCCTACTTTTGTTGCTAGTATTAGTATCGCGGTCCATTCGATAGGTGTTATGGGTGTGAAATCCTATCTCACCTTTTTTAATATTTGGGGTCAACCATGTCTCAGTGAAGCAGTAAACATCATATTCTAAGGTCGGTAGTTTAATTCTTAAATTATTTAGTTTAGTTTTAAGTCCTCTTACATTTTGGTAATAAATTGAGAGATAGTGATGTAGATTTCAGGTTATGGGTCAGTTTTTTGGGGATAGTTTGACAATTGTTGGGATGTTATTAATATATTTTATTGTGATGTCTTGCTCACCTGAAGATTGCCTATTTTTCAGTTCCATTCTTAAATCATTTAACTGATTCCTTTGCGCAAATGATAGATCCGGGTACATACGGATGTTATTTTTTAGTGAGTGTTTTTTGCCGAGAAAGATTTTAGGCCATTTTGACTCGGGGAACTCAACTTTGATTCCCCTCGGTTTATTATTATCCTTTTTACCGATTCTGTATATTTTCAGTTCGAGAGAACTTGTAGAGTTGTCCAAGTCAGAAATAATTTTTTTTAAGCTGGTGGTATCACTATTCATAATATCTATTTGAGTAAATGCTTCACTTTCAGGAACATTACAAATTATAATATTTTTTTCTCTATAATTTTGTTCATTGATCTCAGCAATTATTTCACAAACGTTTTTGTTTGCAAGTGTGAGGGAATATTAGTGGTTGTAATTGGAGGATTATTTTTTATAAACTCACAGTTCACCTTCCAAGGTAGCCATTCTCGCTGCCATTTGGCCAATGGAGCTAAGTGTATTATTTGTTTTAGGCATTATTTTAGAAATATGCTCTTTGGTAAATTTATTGTAGGATCCATCACAATGCTGGTTAATGCATAATGGCGTCTTTAGCCAAGGAAATATATGCTTGCGCATCCATAATTAGTTCTAATATTTTGATAAAATAAATTAATAAAACAAATTAATGGTTGGTTGGACTTCCCTGGTTAGTGCCTTGCAGTCTAGTATATCATTCACTAAGTTAGTAGTGGTGGACGGTCGCTGGCGTGTAAAGTGCAAGGTACCTGAGCCAATGTTGAACAATAATTTAAAAAATGGATGATGTGAAGTTTGTTTGTTAAATTTAAGCGTGTTTATTGTTTGTTTTCTTAGCACTCAGACTGTGGTGCTGTTGTGCAGTCACTTCAGATACTAGTTGATTAGAAAAAAGCACTATTACAAAAAAACGATTACAAAAAAAGTGCGTGCTCACTATGTTTACTCAAAGACTATCTATCTTATCGCCTCGATGACGCGGCCGCGAGGCCAATGATTCCGAGGTAGTGCAGGTTCCATTGTTACATGGGTTAGTGGTCTGATGTTCGCTGCAAATTCAACTTTGATGAAGGTAGTCAGAAGAGTTTCCTCTAGGTGCTCGTTCTTTGAGCGTGGCGTTCAGAGCCCGTTTCACCGACCGCACCACTCTTTTCCATACTCCTCCCATGTGCGCCGTCATTGTTACATGGGTTAGTGGTCTGATATTCGCTGCAAATTCAACTTTGATGAAGGTAGTCAGAAGAGTTTCCTCTAGGTGCTCGTTCTTTGAGCGTGGCGTTCAGAGCCCGTTTCACCGACCGCACCACTCTTTTCCATACTCCTCCCATGTGCGCCGTCATTGTTACATGGGTTAGTGGTCTGATATTCGCTGCAAATTCAACTTTGATGAAGGTAGTCAGAAGAGTTTCCTCTAGGTGCTCGTTCTTTGAGCGTGGCGTTCAGAGCCCGTTTCACCGACCGCACCACTCTTTTCCATACTCCTCCCATGTGCGCCGTCATTGTTACATGGGTTAGTGGTCTGATATTCGCTGCAAATTCAACTTTGATGAAGGTAGTCAGAAGAGTTTCCTCTAGGTGCTCGTTCTTTGAGCGTGGCGTTCAGAGCCCGTTTCACCGACCGCACCACTCTTTTCCATACTCCTCCCATGTGCGCCGTCATTGTTACATGGGTTAGTGGTCTGATATTCGCTGCAAATTCAACTTTGATGAAGGTAGTCAGAAGAGTTTCCTCTAGGTGCTCGTTCTTTGAGCGTGGCGTTCAGAGCCCGTTTCACCGACCGCACCACTCTTTTCCATACTCCTCCCATGTGCGCCGTCATTGTTACATGGGTTAGTGGTCTGATATTCGCTGCAAATTCAACTTTGATGAAGGTAGTCAGAAGAGTTTCCTCTAGGTGCTCGTTCTTTGAGCGTGGCGTTCAGAGCCCGTTTCACCGACCGCACCACTCTTTTCCATACTCCTCCCATGTGCGCCGTCATTGTTACATGGGTTAGTGGTCTGATATTCGCTGCAAATTCAACTTTGATGAAGGTAGTCAGAAGAGTTTCCTCTAGGTGCTCGTTCTTTGAGCGTGGCGTTCAGAGCCCGTTTCACCGACCGCACCACTCTTTTCCATACTCCTCCCATGTGCGCCGTCATTGTTACATGGGTTAGTGGTCTGATATTCGCTGCAAATTCAACTTTGATGAAGGTAGTCAGAAGAGTTTCCTCTAGGTGCTCGTTCTTTGAGCGTGGCGTTCAGAGCCCGTTTCACCGACCGCACCACTCTTTTCCATACTCCTCCCATGTGCGCCGTCATTGTTACATGGGTTAGTGGTCTGATATTCGCTGCAAATTCAACTTTGATGAAGGTAGTCAGAAGAGTTTCCTCTAGGTGCTCGTTCTTTGAGCGTGGCGTTCAGAGCCCGTTTCACCGACCGCACCACTCTTTTCCATACTCCTCCCATGTGCGCCGTCATTGGTGGTATAAATCTTCATTCGATGCCCTGGGTGGTCATGGCATCAAGCGTTTTAAAGTTTTGACCTCAAGGCGTTTCTCATCTCGGCTTCAGCTCCATTGAAATTAGTCCCGTTGTCTAAGTGCATGTTTACGGGCTATCCCCTTCATGCTGTCGTTCGTTGTATGGCCATAATAGCAGAGTCAGCGGTTAGAGAAGCAACAAGTTCTTGGTGGACAGCGCGTGTCGAGAAGCAAGTGAAGATAGCGGCTTAGCGTTTTCTTGATGTCTGCCAATTGTGATAGCTATGGGTCCGAAGTAGTCTAGCCCGCAGTGTGTAAAAGGACGAGTGTGGTGTATCGGTCGATTTAGCGGCAATGCTCCCATTAGGGGTTGATATAAGACTGATGTAGTGGGGCCTCACTTCTAGTGTTCGTTCGTTGGGTGTTTGGATCCCGTGTACCAAGGTCGGCGAGATTTGGCTTAGTTGACACCCACCTTCAGTCTTGTATGTTGGTCATCTCATCTATTTTGCCCAGTCTGTTTGCCACAAAGGTGAAGTAAATGTGTGGATCGGTACGCAGCAAACACAATACGGTTGTGGAATCTGTCCAGAAATGGGTTTGGGTTATCAGGGCATGGCTTTCCTTTTACATGGTTCGGGCGAGTCTCGCTGAGATAAGTGCGGCATGTAATTGAGGCAGCGTCTTGGGATGGTGATTGTGTATGTTTTTTTTGCAGGTTCATCCAATTTGTCTTCTTCTGGATATGTTCAGGGGCAATGGGTTTGTCACAGCTCACGTTCGAGTGCCACACGGCTTGAGGTAGTATTTTGGGTCGAATCGCAAGGCAGGAAATAAAGCCGGGTTGATCTCCTCTTCGTGGGTCGTATTGCCTCTTCGTGGGTTGTATTAACCTTTCCTAGACTGTGAGGTTTTAATGGTGTTTAGCAAAGCCAATAATTAGCCGCTATGTTGTCCACTGTTTATAAAAGGCAGCGGTGGTTTTTCTTACCCAAAAATTGATGATCTTTCATATAAGCTTTGGTTTTTTGAGGAGACCGATGAGTAAAGAAGAAACTTCGTACGAGGTGTCTCTTATTTCTCGGTAGCAACTGAGACAGCCCATCAGGGGGACGGGCAGCACTGCTTTTTCGTATAGTCCTACTCCTCCCCTGTCTCGAGGAACAATCAGAATTTGGGAGACTAATCATTACAGAAGTCTTAAATTATAATTTTTTTCAAAAAAAATTTTTTTTTAGCGTTGACTGGTCTTTGGGAAACCTATCATTACAGGTTTAATATCGTCGGCTCTTCAATTTAGACGTTTCGTGCTGGACTTGGTCGGACTGCTGCCGCACGTTTACTCTGCCGCTGGTTATATATAACCCGCTGCCGTGCTGCTGCCGTGCCGCTGCAGTACGGTAGCAGTCCAATACTAAACGCCTAAATTGAAAGCGTTTCTGACTGCCGTGCGTTTGTATGCTAGTGATGTTTAGACGTGGGTCGTTTTATAAATTCATTTTGAACATGTAAGATGTTTAAATAATAATTATTATTCTGAATTTGCCAACCATATTTTGGAAACAAATCATTCTTTTGATATTAATATAGGTCTTAAAATTTTACATACTTACACTACGGGCATACAATTAGATAATTTAGAAATTTTAGAAATTGGAAAAAGCGTTAATAGTAAATTAAATATTATAAGCAACCAAACATTTTTTTAAAATAGCCATCTCTTAAATTTATTTTCTTATTAATAATTATAATAACTATACTTATTTATTTTGTTAATTAATCGCGTCTCCTTTTTAGTATTTTTGTCTATGTTCTAATTTATTATTATTTGTCTTTACTTGTTTGTCATTTATTTTTTAAATTAACATCTTTCCTGATAATGGTAACATTGTTATCGAAACATGTAGATTGATTATTAAATATAGTGGTGTAAACAAAGTAATATATTTTTCATTATATAATAATATTTGATTTGAATAAATTTTTTTCACCAGTAGTTTTATTTTTAAAATCCTCTATAAATTTTTCACAGATACCTTCCCAAGCATTTTTTGTTTCCGTGCGATTACTGTGTTTGTTGCTTTTAGAGTTCCATATAGCAGGGCGTATTTCAATTTCATTTATAAATTCTTCCACGTTTATATCATCCATTTGAAGCAAACAGTAAACTTGAAAATTCTATGAAGTTAGCTCTCAGCTCTCAGCTCTCACGTCTTGTCACCGCACTATTCAACAGCGAAATGAACACGTGGAGCTTGAGACTTTGCCGTCCTGTTGTCGAGCGTTCTCGGTACCGACGCCGCACTGTTGCCGCACGGTGCATTTTGTATGAAAACAAATGACCGTCTGTGCGCCGTACGACAAACGCACTGCTTCGACACTGCAGCCGTCTGACATGAAACGTCTAAATTGAAGGCGCACTTAGGCTACAATGTCTGTCCTGTTGTTTTATTAACATAACACATAATTTATTTTTTTTTCATAAGAAGCAATTACTTTGTGGTTAGGTGACTGATCAGGGTAAAGGCAGAAAATGTTTCAAGTACAATGGTTTCGGGCATATTGCATCCGAATGTCAAGGAAAACCAAAGTATGTCTACGAAATATCACGACCAACGAAGGAGAAATATGAGAAGATAGTGACAATTAATGACTATTAGAATTTAGTTTTAGTTGATACAGGCAGTTAGTTGAGGGTAGTTCATATCTTTATGCAACATTATGTTTAGTAATAATTTTTGGGTTATTTTTGCCTATTATACACTATACACCCCCTCCCCTCCCGTCCAATTATTCCACAAGATACTTATGATTGCGCCAATGCATGATACACAAATTTCATTATTTTAATGTCAACTCTGTAAATTAAACGTTTTAAAATATAAGTTAAATACCCAAGTTTATTTCTAAGCTTTTCTATGTAATCTGTTCATTTGAGTTGGCTGTCTTTTATAATTCCTAAGTATTTAACGGCCGGCGTGGTTTAGCGGTGAGGCTCTTGGCTCGCAATCTGAACGTCGCCAGATCGAATCCCGCTGTGGCAAATAAATTTTATCTGATAAATTTGTGATATATCACAATTTAATTAAAAATAATATATGGTATATATGCGGCACGTTCCAGAGTGGAAGATACTCTCCGTATCGCCCTGGTGTAAAAATTTAGCCGTGTTTGGTGACCAAATCTGAAGAGCCAGGTACTTCCCCACTTTCCTCTTCCTCATCTCCTTGCCCTTCCCACTACCTTTAGCCTCACATTATACCCCAATTGGGGATGCCATAGCCTCACTGGCTCCAGACGGGAGCAACTAGGACTCTTGTGAGGTATTCATGAAAAAAATGCCCCGTATTCATTTCCGTACAGTTCCGAGCATGAGACAGAATTGCAAGTATTTTTGTGAAAATTATTACAAGCAATAATTGTCAGCCTGAAACACTCATTTACATTGAAAAATCTTCCGAGAAAAGATACTTGCCGCCAACGGGACTTGAACCCGTGTCCTTCCGATTGCCGGTCGAATGCTCTGACCACTGAGCTATGGCGGCTTATCAAATACCCGCCAAATAATTCAATATATACTAGTGTTTCATTCAACAATTACTGCTTGTTATATTTTTTCCCACCTGAAAACAACCAACTTTATTTTTGCGAGAAAGACATTGTTAGTGTTAAATCCCTCGCTAGGTGGCGTCGAGACAAATTATGTCTGCATTTATTGGGGAAATACTTAAACTTGTTAAATATTAATTATTATTTTTTAAATTATAAACTAACGTTTAGACAAGATTTTTATGCATAGCACAAAGGGTAACAATTATTACAAGCAATAATTGTCAGCCTGAAACACTCATTTACATTGAAAAATCTTCCGAGAAAAGATACTTGCCGCCAACGGGACTTGAACCCGTGTCCTTCCGATTACCGGTCGAATGCTCTGACCACTGAGCTATGGGGGCTTATCAAATACCCGCCAAATAATTCAATATATACTAGTGTTTCATTCAACAATTACTGCTTGTTATATTTTTTCCCACCTGAAAACAACCAACTTTATTTTTGCGAGAAAGACATTGTTAGTGTTAAATCCCTCGCTAGGTGGCGTCGAGACAAATTATGTCTGCATTTATTGGGGAAATACTTAAACTTGTTAAATATTAATTATTATTTTTTAAATTATAAACTAACGTTTAGACAAGATTTTTATGCATAGCACAAAGGGTAACAATTATTACAAGCAATAATTGTCAGCCTGAAACACTCATTTACATTGAAAAATCTTCCGAGAAAAGATACTTGCCGCCAACGGGACTTGAACCCGTGTCCTTCCGATTGCCGGTCGAATGCTCTGACCACTGAGCTATGGGGGCTTATCAAATACCCGCCAAATAATTCAATATATACTAGTGTTTCATTCAACAATTACTGCTTGTTATATTTTTTCCCACCTGAAAACAACCAACTTTATTTTTGCGAGAAAGACATTGTTAGTGTTAAATCCCTCGCTAGGTGGCGTCGAGACAAATTATGTCTGCATTTATTGGGGAAATACTTAAACTTGTTAAATATTAATTATTATTTTTTAAATTATAAACTAACGTTTAGACAAGATTTTTATGCATAGCACAAAGGGTAACAATTATTACAAGCAATAATTGTCAGCCTGAAACACTCATTTACATTGAAAAATCTTCCGAGAAAAGATACTTGCCGCCAACGGGACTTGAACCCGTGTGTTTCCGATTGCCGGTCGAATGCTCTGACCACTGAGCTATGGGGGCTTATCAAATACCCGCCAAATAATTCAATATATACTAGTGTTTCATTCAACAATTACTGCTTGTTATATTTTTTCCCACCTGAAAACAACCAACTTTATTTTTGCGAGAAAGACATTGTTAGTGTTAAATCCCTCGCTAGGTGGCGTCGAGACAAATTATGTCTGCATTTATTGGGGAAATACTTAAACTTGTTAAATATTAATTATTATTTTTTAAATTATAAACTAACGTTTAGACAAGATTTTTATGCATAGCACAAAGGGTAACAATTATTACAAGCAATAATTGTCAGCCTGAAACACTCATTTACATTGAAAAATCTTCCGAGAAAAGATACTTGCCGCCAACGGGACTTGAACCCGTGTGTTTCCGATTGCCGGTCGAATGCTCTGACCACTGAGCTATGGGGGCTTATCAAATACCCGCCAAATAATTCAATATATACTAGTGTTTCATTCAACAATTACTGCTTGTTATATTTTTTCCCACCTGAAAACAACCAACTTTATTTTTGCGAGAAAGACATTGTTAGTGTTAAATCCCTCGCTAGGTGGCGTCGAGACAAATTATGTCTGCATTTATTGGGGAAATACTTAAACTTGTTAAATATTAATTATTATTTTTTAAATTATAAACTAACGTTTAGACAAGATTTTTATGCATAGCACAAAGGGTAACAATTATTACAAGCAATAATTGTCAGCCTGAAACACTCATTTACATTGAAAAATCTTCCGAGAAAAGATACTTGCCGCCAACGGGACTTGAACCCGTGTGTTTCCGATTGCCGGTCGAATGCTCTGACCACTGAGCTATGGGGGCTTATCAAATACCCGCCAAATAATTCAATATATACTAGTGTTTCATTCAACAATTACTGCTTGTTATATTTTTTCCCACCTGAAAACAACCAACTTTATTTTTGCGAGAAAGACATTGTTAGTGTTAAATCCCTCGCTAGGTGGCGTCGAGACAAATTATGTCTGCATTTATTGGGGAAATACTTAAACTTGTTAAATATTAATTATTATTTTTTAATTTATAAACTAACGTAACACTTGGTAAAAATATTATAATAAATAAACTCCACAATTATCCTACTCCTGATTCGTCTCATTCTGCATTCGTCTCACTCTCTCAAAGTTTAGTTATATGAAGGCTTGACTTCCCCCGCGTGTGAACAGCACACGAGTTTTCTATATTTATTTTAAAGGCAAAATCATTGACTAGTCAGTGGTTGAACGGGCATTGCGCTTAAGTTTGGGAGGCGGATATGGGTACCACCGCCCTGGAAACTATCTATTGAATAACAAACACCTCTACCATACGTCCTTAAGTGGTTCGCTACATGCCCGGGTTCATGGGGTGAAGATTGTCAAGGTCTTCTGCCTACCTGCTGCGTGCCGGGCGGATCGAGAGAGACTGGTTGTAGGAGGCTTTTTGACCTTTCCAGAAGTGCTCTCTCTCTCTACCCATCGCCTTGCACCGTAGTTGAAGGGATGGGTTCATTCGTCCCCTCCCGGACATACTGAACTCCAGATTCCTACCCACCCTGCATACCTCTTTCCTTCTCAGAACGTTCTATCCTTCCTTTTCCTAAAATACCCTCCACACAGCATCCCCTAAGATGACAAAGGCCCTGAGGGAAATTATTTTCTTCAAGGTCCCTGTGTGGAGCTAATGTAAAAAGGTCCCACCTCAACAGATTCCTCGGCTCCTTCACAAAACAAAAAAAAATAGTCCTCCATCACAACACAAACAACATTTTCGGCTTTCTGTGGTGGTAGTAGGAGATTTTTAAACATTGTTGGGTTATTTGTAACCCAATAATGTAAGGCTTCTTTCTTTGTGATTTGAAATTCGATGAAATGAAAAATAGCGACACCAAAAAGAGGCAAAAACATATTCTAGTGGATTTTGAGTGCGAGAGAATAAGATGGAATAATCGGTCTCCTCTTTGTGCGGTGCTTTGTAGCCTACCCACACTTGTCTATTTTAGTTTTCTGAAGGTTTCATTTCTACGGCCTGTGAACTGCACACTGTATTTTTTTTATTAATTCTATATCAATTTTCTTTTTGGATTTGGTCAATAGATTGAAGTTTTTTTTATTATATTTTTTGAGTAAAATTAACTGATGAGCTCGCCTTTGAAACCTGTTAATAAGAAAGGGGAATTTTATAAAATTAAATTTGACCGTAAAAACTATCGAAAAGAAATTATTAATTGAAGGCACATATCTCAAGAGTATCTGAATTTTACGTCAGACGGCTGGTGTGACTCCGAAGAGTAATCTTGGTATGGCTATTCTTTTATCCTTTCAATTATTTTGTTCCGTTTCAATGCTTCAATAGTAATCAATACTGTATTGTAATTAAGACACTCAAATGGTCGGTCGCCAAATACACTCTAAGCCGCACGGACGACAATACTCGATATACAATAATACGATTCATCACGACAAAATTTAAAACGGCAAAAGATTCGAGGCAATTGGCCAAATCGCAAATAACTCCGCCGCCGCGTGCAACTCAACTCTCGTACGGGAGTTGAAATAAACCGGCAACGTTTTTTTTTATGAATTTTTATTTTAGTATGTCATTTGTACGTTAAAGTTTACAAAATTTCTAATTAATTAGAATATTTCATATTGCAAACTAAATTAAATGTAGTTTTATGTAGCTTCTACAATACATCTTTAACTTTCCAATTGGTGGGGACTTTAATATTTCTGGTAGCGTGTTATATAACTTCATTCCTTTGTACAGCAAACTGTTTTGCGTATTCGCCTTATTTTTTTTTAATCCTGATTTCCTTGCACGTCCTTGTGTTATGTCTGTGAATGTCATTGTTGAATAAAATTTTTTTTGAGAAGTATTTCGGTAAAATGTTGTTTATTATTTTATGTTTAAATACCACCGTGTGTCATCTTAGGTCAGCATCTATTTCACGGTTAGCCAATTCAGTTCCTTTAACATTTTGTTTACTTTTGAAAATCTATTTCGCCGAAATATTATTCTCATTACCCTGTTTTGGAGAATTTGAAACTTATTTTGTTCTCGTTCGTTACATAGAAAAAGGATAGTTAAAATGTGGAGCAAAAATCGATTTTTAGATAGTGATTGCAGCTTTATAGATAGTTTTTGCCGAATTCTTCTCTTGAAAGATATTTTTTTCCCAATTTTCTTTTGTGTATATTATGCATGCTTGTTGAATGTTACTTTGGAAACTAAGTATTTCATTTCAATAATTTTCAATAATCGATTCTACCACCAATTTTAATTTTGCTTTCACTGGATGTCTTCTTATATCCAATCACCATACATTTTGTTTTTTTTTTGTATTTAATTTAAGCTTATTGATTTTAAGCTATCTTGATACATTATAAAGCTTATTATTTAAAATATTTATTTGTTCTTACGTAAATATTTGTTACATGTTATAATTTTTTTTATTATTGAAAGAGTACATAATACATATAATTATCAAGTAAGTCCCGCTAAGCCAATTGAATTGGCTTGTCAACAGGTTCTTATATTTTAGTTACATATACATTTTAAAAATTTAAAATTTACATCTTATATCTATAGATTCAACATTTTTTCATACATATCAATATCAATATACATATTTTTTTCCGATAGCAAATTTTTCACCATGTATTTAACCTTATTCATAGAATTACATTGCTTTATAGTGTCAGGTAATAAATTAAATATCTTCGTTATGATGTATTCAAACGTTCTCTGTCCGTACTCATTGTTAAATTTCGGAACTATTAACCCGTCGTTGCGCGTGAATTTAGTGCTGTATTTATGTTCTAATTTCTCTTCATGCTTCGGGGTAAATATATGCTGAATTATAATTTTGTGCCATAGTATTGCCTTAAAAGGTAAAATTTTTGCACTCTGAAACAGAAACGGTGTATTACGTCTCTTTTTGAAAATATTAGTGTGACTAATAATTTTACAATTGCGTTTTGTACAACTTGGACTTGTTTCAGATTGGTTATAGTAGTATTTCCCCATATTGTTAATCCATATCTTATAATAGATTCTGCCAATGACATATACATTATTTTACGTGATTTAATTGATAGGAAAAAATTTAATATGTACATTTGTACATTATACAACTCATCTGAAACGAAACATAAAAACGAAACATATGAAACAAAACATAAAAATTTAACAAAATATTTCTATCTGATATCCATCGAGCAGCTGAAGAGGTCTCATAAATTTCCAAATAATGGACACTTGACACTTGAGTGGCTATGTATATAGCCTAGCATAATCCAGCGTTCTTAGTTTCTAATGTTTACGTTTTTCTTCAAAACAGGTGTACGCAAAGTTTAGTATAAAAACCATCTGAAAATAAATATTTATATTCATTACCCAAGAAGTCTCTGAGTTATTATTATCTCCCGAAACCGAAGTGACGATCGGAGTCCAGCGCCCTATAGTTTATAGTATTTGTATGGAACAAATAAGTGGTTTCATACAATAACAATTGCAAAATACAGCCCAATGATAAAATCTACACATATTTTGCGACATGAAAAGGTACGTACTATTTAAAACACGTGTAATGACCATTTTTCAGGAATCTATTAGCAAGAATAAACACTAAAAGCGTAAAACAAACAGGAATCGTTCAAACTCACCTGCTCCTCTTCACGGAGACTCCTTTCTCCTACAATGTTGGATTCAATCATACAAAATCATACGTTGTTTCTTTAAAATTATTACCTGTTCAATCGATTCACCTACATTACTACAACTTATCATATTCAATATACCTTCTTGTAGACTCAGAAATAAAGATCTGTTCTTCCTAAATCAGCACTCGACTAATTATTATTATAACTCATCACTGTTCAGAATGTGTAGAATGGTCAACTCACGTCAAGACCTTGATTTTTTTGGTATTTTTTTGAAAATTATTTTATTTATTTATTCCATTTTTACAATTTTACAAAGTTAGGTATAAGTACAATTATTTTTTTAATTATGTACATGTAATGCAAATATTTTTTAATGGTGGTAATTTATAATTATACCTCTCTAATTGAGAATTTCTCGTGTTTTTTTTTTGTTTTTGTTTTTTTTTGTATTAGATTAAATGATTTCTGTCGCTCTTTAAACAATTGAAGAAATTTTATATTTACTCTAATTTTTGCAAAGTCTTGACTTGACACTTCTATTATCTTCTATTTTCTCTGTTTGTCTTTGCTTTCACGTACCATATTCATCCTTACAATGTTCATTTCCAAATTTCGTGATACTTTGTTGTAAATGCTGTTGCTGCGTTAATAAATAAATAAATATTTATATTTTTGAATGTAGCTATTACTTTGTGGTTATCCATTATAGAAAAATTAAACAATACAACTTTGTATAAACCACTTATATAATGTGCAAATCCGACCGGTTTCGGAACAAACGTTCCTTTGTCAGGGAAAGCTTATACTAATTTGACAGTTTAGAACAATGTTTTATTATGGTAGTTAGTTAATAATGTAGATTGGGTGGGTAGGTATTAGCATGGAACTAAGATTGAAGGGAAGCGGCAATACTTTCGGAATATTACGGGGACAAGCGAAAAACCTATGTAGCTCTGCAAACTTGAAGCCGTCTAGTGGGAGGGGATAAAAACGGGGAATGTGGCTAGCGTGCGGGGGGAAGGCGGCGCTCTGGAGATAAGGGCCGAACTGTGAATGGGAATCATTATTATTTTTATATTTTTTAAACTTTTGTTTTTTTTTATTACATTTTGGACATAAAATATAATAGCCCAATTGAAAAATAAGTAATGAAATGAGGAAAGGGGAGTAACAAGGAGACTGGAGACTTATGTGTTGTTTAATTTTTATTGTTCCCTATACAAGTTATTTTAAGTTACCTTTATCTACTAGGACGTAACTCATTTTTTGCGAAATCAATATTATGATTGATTTGTGAAGCGCTTGTCGAAATACATCGGCCTCACTTTTCACTTGATAAGTGCAAGTGGGTAAAAAAACTAGTGTTATGAACTCGCTGTAAGCTGTGACTCAAGGCGCCATTCCTTGGTGCTATCATTGCTTAACTCATCAGTTTGAAATAGATTTTAATTTTGTGAAAAATTTTGTGCATTCTATTCTGATGTAAGCTGGTGCTTGAGTTTTAAGAAAGGAGTGCTCGATATTAATCTAATAAAAGAACTGTATTTACAGTTTTACAGTGATAACAAAAAATAAGTGATAGGAACAAACACTGCTTGACTTATTTGCGTGGGCAAATAAATTTTATTTGATTAATTTGTGTGATTTCACAATTTATTTATTTTAAAATAATGTATATATTATATTATACCAGCAGATCCGGCCACACCTTGCTGTGGTTAACGTAAAACAATGCCACGCCATTACTTAACCTTTATCACCAACGCCATCTATTAAATTAAAACCACACCGCCCATTTGCCAGCCCTTTGCAAAACCTTAACAAATTATATACCTAAACCTTCCTCATGAATCACTCTATCTATTGGTGAAAGCCGCATGAAAATCCGTTCGGGTAGTTTTTAAGTTTATCGCGAACAGACAGACAGACGCGGCGAATGACTTTGTTTTATAATATGTAGAGATATACCATATATAGATATATATCACAAGAATCCCAACTGCTTCCGTCTGTAGCATGTGGGTTGTGAGGCTGAAGGTAAATGGTGAGGGGAAATAAATGGTGGAGAGAAAGCTGGAGAAGTACCCGGCTATTCAGATCTAGCCAACAAACACGGCTAAATCAATTTCAAGCAACGTTTCAATTCTGAATAGTGGTCTTACCTACGCCAGAGCGATACTAGAATGTCTTCCACCTGGAACGTGCCGGTAATATATCTTATAATGTTTTTAATTATAAAATGTTGAAAACACAGATCAATCGAATAAAATTTATTTCGGGATTTAAACCCGCGACTTCCGGATTGCTAGTCAAGAGCTTTACCCCTCGACCACGAGGGCATGTCAATGTGACTTTTTCATAACAATACAGTGATTATAAACTTTGAATTAACATTGTAAAAGGAGTGGTAAATTAGTAGGAAAAAAATCTAAAAATAACAGTGCAAAAAAGACAAAGTAAATTTTTTTTTAAATGAATAAGCTAAATGATAAAAAACATATACCTATGACATGTGTGAATCACAACTTTATATTTGTGCGTTATGATTAATAAAAACATAAAAGTTATTTGGTAATTTTTAATTATTATAATTTAAGTTGACCGATTCGGCCCATTGGCAGTCGGAGTTCACGTGATAACATCGGGCTCATGGCGATGGCGGTTGAAATGAACACGCCGAAAATTATAAAATGTATATTTAAGCTATGTTTAAACACTTACATGTGAAAGGTAAGACCGTCTTTCTTCTTAAAGGTCTTCATAGAACTACTTTTACACAATTTTACGGCACAGTGGACCATTTTTCTATGTTTTATGAACTTTTTCTGGGAGCTCTATGCGCGACCGAGGTGTAAAAGCCAATGTCAGCCATCTAAAAAACGGTCGGTAAATTTTTTGAAAAGGCATGCTTTGGGCAGGTGGGCACACTTTACATGCCGTCTCTCTAGTATCCATACTCTTAGGGTATAAGTGTAGAGTGGGTGGGAAGGGGAATAAATATTTTAATAAAATGAAACAATGCAACTTTTTATTATCTAAAGGTTTAAATTATAACCTTCCTTATAGCCAAGTTAATATTGAAGGTGCAATTGAAAATGTTGCTGTAGACATTGAAACAGCCCTCTCATACTGTCCTAAAACGTTTCAATACAAGAGTGCGGAGACTATTAAAAAAGAAATAAATAAACTTTCCATAAACATGAATCCGGAAATCTTTCACCTTAAAAACTTAAAGAAGAAACTTGAAGATGAAGATCTGATATTAACAAAGGCAGACAAGGGAAATACTGTAATCATTATGGACAAATCTGATTATCACAACAAAGTGATGGACTTTATAAATAGTGATAATTTTGTTATTTTACCAAAAGATCCAACATATAAATTTAACGAGAGTGTATCAAATGCTTTAAAATCTTGTAAATCTGACATATTTAAAGATGATAACATATTATCAAAATATCCTAAATCACCTAAATTATATGGGTTTCTCAAAATCCATAAAATAAATACACCCATCAGACCTGTAGTTTCATCATGTAATTCGCCAAGTTTTAAACTATCGTCATTAATAACTGATTTAGTTCATAAAAGTAATGTGTTTACACCAAAATATGTAATTAAGATCTCTTTTGAACTGATTGACTTATTGAAAAATTTTGTACTTCCCATTAATGCCAAACTTGTGCCTTTTGATGTCATTAATCTATTTCCTAATGTGCCTATTACTGAAAGTAAAGCAATTATTTCCAAATTATTGAAAGATTCTAAATTACCTACAGATCTGTCCAGTGACCTAACTCGTTTATTTAACTTAGTTTTAAATCAAAATTATTTTCAATACAATAATGTCATATACCAACAAAAAGAAGGCCTTGCAATGGGAGCCCCCACCAGCCCTCTTATTGCTGATATATTTATGAATGATTTGGAAACAACTGTTTTTAATTCAAAATCAACCCTTTTAAACAATGTTTTACTATGGAAGAGATATGTGGATGATATCTTTGTCATTTGGACAGGATCCGAACGTCAACTCAATAACTTTCTTAACCTTTTAAATTCCTTTCATAATCAAATAAAATTTACGATAGAAATAGGCAATGAAAAATTAAACTTTTTGGATTTAACTTTATCTATTATAAATAATAAAATCGATTTTAGTATATATCGCAAGCCAACATACACTGACATAGTAATTCATAAGACCTCCAACCACCCTGTCTCACAAAAACACTCCACCTTCCATTCCATGATACACCGCTTAGTAAATGTCCCAATGTCTAATAATAATTTCCTTTCTGAACTTTCTATAATAAAACAAATTGCTATAAATAACGGATATGAACCAAAATTAATTGATAACATCCTAAATAAAAAACTTAGCAAAATTTCAAAAAATAAATATCTATACAATTCTAATAATATTATTGTAATATATTTAGGTTGTTAATTGTTAATTCTAATAATATATTTAGGTTGCTTAGCAACGCTAGCCTCGACGTTTGCTTGTATTTTGGCTCTCTGATTTTTTTATTGTATCAGAAAGAAAAGAATTAGCTTTGATCCCAAAACATATAAATATTTGAAAATAAGTATATTAGATAACCTAATAAATAAACTGCCAGTCAACCGTAGGATATTTAGATAAATAAATACGATATAAAATTTTTCCTTTTGTGAGGGCTTCAGTAACCAAGGTAAACAACAGTATTTTGAGATTACTTTGAAATATATTTTGCAGGTAAATTTAATTATATATATTTTATTTTGATAACATTATTCTAAAATATAATATTTATTATAGATTTGTAGTATTGAAGGGTAGTTTACATTAAAATATTTAAATTGGCCAAATTGAAAATTATTTGTTGACAAATGACAGTATTAGGTAACGACGACAGTTGCTTGGTTACTGGAATGTAGGAATAATAATAATAATCATTTCCAAGTTGTTTTGAACTGTGACAAAATGTCATTTTCAACCAACGGAAATGAAAATGGGTTGATTATGTCATCTTTACAGATGAACATTGATAATCTGAGACCCCAAAAAACAAAAGCAGGTATTCCTAGGCAGAGAATGAAATGGACGAACGATGTCAATATGTTCATCGTACGTTCATATTTTTATGTGACGAAACTAGAAACAGATATGTTATTGTATAGGAAAAAATTACATTTACTTTTCTCACAAAATTATCCGGTTGCCCAAGTAAACGAACAAAGATTAGCTGACCAAAAAAGGGCAATTTTCAAAAATAATTTAATCCCTTTAGTAACATTAAATCAGATAAAAAAGGAAATAGGAGATAGATTGCAATTAGAGAATAATTTAGAACAAATTAATGCGAGTAGTAATGTTATATTAGATACATTGAATGAAGACAGTTTAGATAATATTCTAGTAGAAGAATCCAATGATATTACAGTAGATTCAAATAACTTAGACGCTATTCATAATCTTAGGGAAATCAACATTGCAAATTTAAACTTACTAGATGATAATGTAATAGAATTAGCTAACTTGCTTCATAATAATATAAATAGATATATAGATATAGAGCCCACAGTTAGACCAAAATTACCAAAATTGCATACGTCAAAAAAATTATCTAAATTAATTTCTGAATTAAATAATTTAATTTTACCAAAAATAATATTTGACGATATTAGTTTTTTAGATCTTCATACGTTAGTGTACGCTAGTGCTATCACTATATGTACTAGGTTAGGAATTAAATTAACATCCTCTGATGATAGATCATATAGTTATAGTAAACCAGAATGGCAGATTAGATTAGAAAATGATGTAGTATTTTTAAGAAGTAGTATAGCTAGAGTAATTGAATATAAAAATGGGAATAGAAGTAGAAATATTTTGAGACATGTAGATGAAATTGGGAGAAAATTTGGTTATAACATTGGTAGTAATAATAATGAAAATATAATCAATGATTTATTAGATTTATTAAAACAAAAATTAGGTGTAAAAGCTAGTAGATTAAAAAGATATAATTATACGTATAATAAAAGAAATAATAATAGATTATTTCAAAAAAATGAGAAAATATTTTATTCCAAACTTGATGATAAACAAAATATTATTTCGAATAATAATATTCCGTTGCCATCTGAATCAGATATGCGCGATTTTTGGACAAACATTTGGAGTAAAGATATAAAACATAATGAGGCAGGTTCATGGATAGAAAATGAAGAACTCAATTGTTCAGACATTGAACAAATGAGTTTTTCTGATATATCGGTTGAATTGTTAGCCAAAATTATAAAAAATACTCATAATTGGAAAGCCACGGGTTGCGATTGGATACATAATTTTTGGTACAAACGTCTAACTACTTTACATCCTCTTTTTGCAAAAAATCTTTCAAAACTTGTCAAACAACCTCAAAATTTTCCTAATTTTCTAACTAAGGGCATTACTTATATGTTACCTAAAAGCGAAAATATTAATAATCCCTCTCAATATAGACCCATTACATGTCTACCGACAATATACAAAATTTTAACCTCTTGCTTGACAGATTTAATATATACTCATTTGGATGAAAAAAATATTTTATCTGAACAACAAAAAGGTTGTCGCAGAAAACATATGGGATGTAAAGAACAATTAGTTATTGATTCTGTAATTTTAAAACAAATTCAAAATCAAAAGCGTAATTTACATACTTGTTATATAGATTATCAAAAAGCTTTTGATAGTGTCCCGCACTCGTGGCTAATCAAAATATTAAAAATATATAAAGTTAACCCAATTATAATTAGCTTTTTGAAAAATATTATGTCCTTTTGGAATACAGATTTACTAGTAAATTTAAAAGGTAAGAAAATAGTAGTACCGGGCATTTCAATAAAAAGAGGGATTTTTCAAGGAGACTCATTGAGTCCTCTTTGGTTTTGCTTAGCATTGAATCCTATGTCTAAAATGTTAATTAAAAGCAAGTTTGGAATAAAAATTAAGGGTAATACAAGAGAGAGTAGTATAGTTTCACATCTATTATATATGGATGATATAAAATTATTTTCAAATTCTGAATCAAATTTAGAAAAAATGATTAAGGTAGTTAAAATTTTTTCAGATGATATTAAAATGACTTTTGGTTTAGATAAATGTAAAACGATCCATATAGAGAAAGGCAAAATTGTAGATGGAGACGAGGGTATATTTAGAAATTTCAAAATTAAAAGTATGAAAGGGGATGAGGTTTATAAATATTTAGGATACCCGCAATCGAATAGATTAGATCACACTAGTATTAAAAATGATATTAGGATTAAATTTCAAACAAGGATCAGAAAAATTTTAAAATGCAATCTATCTGCTAAAAATTTAGTAAAAGCAATAAATACTTGGGCAATACCTTTATTAACGTACTCATTTGGCATAATCAAATGGTCCAATACAGATTTAGATAGTTTAGAACGATTAATTAGAACTACGTTAACAAAGTTTAATTGCCATCATCCAAATTCAGCTATAGAACGAATTAATTTACCTAGAAATTTAGGAGGTAGAGGTGTAGTCAAAATAACATCTTTGAAACACAATCAGGTAGAAATGCTTAGAAATTTTTTCCATAGGAAAGCTAATAGCTCAGAAATGCACAAAATAATTTGTAAGGCAGATAGAAACATTACACCTTTAAATTTATATGACGAGAATGCCAACATTCTTATAAATACTAACCAGGAATTATTAGATTCCTGGTCAAATAAAATTATTCATGCAAAACACTTCAATTATCTCAACCAAACGTATGTTGACAAACTTTCGTCAAACAAATGGTTGAGTATTGGAGAGTTGAGCGCAGAAATAGAAGGATTTATGCTTGCCATTCAAGATAGAGTCATTAATACTAAAAATTATAGGAAGCATATAATTAAAGATATAAATCAAATTGATGATTTATGTAGAAAATGTTTGGCTTTTCCGGAAACTATAGAACATATTATATCGGGATGTTCTATATTAGCGCCGTCCGAGTATACATTTAGGCACAATCAGGTTTTAAAAATAATCCACCAAAGTTTGGTAATTAAACATAACTTGATTGACTGCCGTTATATAGTACCATATTATGAATATGAACCAAATTCATTTTTAGAAAATGAATTTTATAAAATATATTATGATAAAACTATACTAACAGACAGAACAATTAGTCATAATAGACCTGATATAGTTTTACATGACAAAATTAAAAAAATAACTTATATCATTGATGTAGCTATTCCAAATTCCTGTAATATTCAAAAAACTGTTTCTGAAAAAATTAGAAAATACACAGATTTAGGAAATGAGATTAAAAGAATTTGGCATTCTCGGAATATAAAAATATTACCATTTGTTATTTCGGCTACTGGCATTATACCTAGGTCTCTGATTCAAAATTTAGGCGTATTAGATTTGTCAAAGAATTTATACATAAAAATGCAAAAATCGGTAATTTTAAATACATGTAGGATTACAAAAGATTTTTTAAATATTTATATTGAGAGATCAGTAGGATTTATAGGTTCAATTAGGAATTCCACAGAGCCGAACCCTCTGATATGAAAATATCTGGAGTCGGTGAATTATTTTCCCATCTGGTCTCTGGTAGGTTGACATGTTGTTCTTGTATTGTTTTGTAATTTTAATACATATAGTGCAATTGCATAACGTGGATTGACCAGATGATCATTTGGGAAGTGTGTGAAAGGGTTTAGTTTTTCCTGTGGGGAAAATTAAACCCGGACATTTAAATCTGGTGCGTAAATAAAGAATGGCGTAAAATTTTGTATATTAATAATTTTTCAGTTCAATGTTGCAAAAATTTCCCTTCTAATATTAAACCAGCGTTTTATACAAGAAATAATATCGGTAATTTTTTGAGAAATACTAAAGATAAAGACCATAAATTGACTAATTCCGGAATATATAAACTCAAATGCAATGATTGTCCCTCATTTTATATTGGAAAAACAACTCGTAATTTTGAAATCAGAATCAAAGAACATTTAAGGTGTCTTAATAATAATAATTTTTCTGAGTTCGCTAACCATATCATTGAAAATAACCATAGTTTTGAAAAAAATACAGGGATAAATATTCTTCATATTAATCATAAAGGAAAACGTTTAGATAACTTAGAAGCTTTGGAAATTAAAAAATCCCTTAAAAATAATGAATCTATTAATAATAATAATAATAATATTTGGATGATTTATATAGCGCCGTTTTTGTGAAAAATCACCTCAAGGGCGCTGTACAAACTTAAAATACATTTCTAAAATCTAAAAAAACTACAAGCTAGGCAAACAATTATAAACAACTTATGGCTAAAAATTGCATACATCGGTTCATTGATCACCGATACGAAAATATGTGTACAATATTTTGACCAATGAACGCGATGCTGCCTAAAATTTAATGAAAACAGGACCACACTTACCTGGGAGGTCGCTTGAAATTAACACTGTATATTGTCCATTTAAAGAAATTTAGATAGAGTTCGCACGCAGAGGACATTATTATTATACTATTATCAACAAACAAAAAATATTGTCATATAGCCCAATCATGGATTTGTTCCCCTACCCACCCACTCTACACTAATACCTACCCACCCAATCTACATTATTAACTAACAACGGCTCCACCCCTACCCTAATAAAACATTGTTCTAAACTGTCAAATTAGTATAAGCTTTCCCTGACGAAGGAACGTTTGTTCCGAAACCGGTCGGATTTGCACATTTTATAAGTGGTTTATACAAAGTTGCATTGTTTCATTTTATTATAATGGATAACCACAAAGTAATAGCTACATTCAAAAAAAAAAAAAAAAAATAAAATAAAAAATAAAAAAAAAAAAAATAATAATAATAAAAAAAATAAATATTTTATTTGTTAGCCTTTCTAAACAGATTTGAGTTCGTTGATTGACAAAACTATTTATTCACATTCATATTGCTCACGTACGGTCGAAAACAATTAATTTGTTTTAGTGTTTTGAAGCAAAACTAACTTGCAAAAATCATTTTTTCCCTAAAATTATTAAACTTGCGCCATCTTTGAAGAAGAAGTTATGTATTCCTTTAAGTATTACCTTGAAATACTTAGTAATTATTAAATATGTTTTTTTTTTCTTCGTGACATTTATTGAAATGTCTAATTTTCCATTTTTCTTTTTTCCTTTTTCAGGGGTTGTAATTTTGGCAATCTTTGCCATCAGCTCTGTAGAAGCATACATTCTGAAAAAACCAGAAAACAAAACCATGAAGCCAACAAAAAAACCTACAGAACCAACGCCAGGACCAGTCGATTGCGGAGCAGCAAAAAACTTTGAATCCTGCCAGGATCCTTGTCGATGGTCTCATGTTATTGAAAGTAAGTTCGAAGACAGAGTAATTTTTATTGAATTTTTTTTGCACAATAACATTTTTTATGTATCTAAGACCAACTGTTTTGCCGGCATGTTTAACTTTTTAGCGATGCCTTATTTATTTACTTTAAAATAAAATACAATGTTTGTTACCTGGGATGAGGAGGCAACAATGTACATGGTAGATTATCATGAGCAATAATGTCTCGCAATGCGGATGTATGGAATAGGTTAATGATTTTCAAATAAAATAAGGTATTAGAAATACGAAAATATATATCTATTCCCGAGAAGCATACGAATGCAAGTTCCTGTAGACAATTTTTCTGACAAGTCCCCTTTGTAGACATCTTTTTTATTCTAAATAATCCAATTTAAATATTAAATTATCCGTTATTATAACAGTAGTTTAGTAACACGTTATAGTATCTTATACCTAAATACTTGCTTTCATCAACATACTTTGTTAAGTAGTTTAGTAACACATTATAGTATCTTATACCTAAATACTTGCTTTCATCAACATACTTCGTTAAATGTTCATTATTATTTTGTTAATATTGATAATCTCCTGTGTACCACAGTCTACTTATAATATCTTGTACCTATCACTTGAATGTAAAAACCATTCTATGGCATTTAAATAAATAAATAAATATCGTGACACGAGAAGGGATGGACTGTAATTTTTCATTCGTATGAGACAAGACAATTGACGGCGTTTTTAAAATCAAATGACAGGAAACGGCAATTGGAAAGGAGAAGCCCCTACCTTTACTGGGTTTATATGCTGTGATGGTACAATCTTTGTGGTGGCTGTTCTTCCACGACGAGAGCACAAAGGGTGGTTACTGTTTACCATCACTTTTGCATTTGTTAGTATTAACGATTTTTAAAGCGAGAATTTCAAGAGCAAGGAATGAACGATTTGACGAAAAATTTTCGACTGAATTAAGCATGTGTGCCCAGTAGGTAGACATCATCTTCCTCTTCTTTTAGTAAGTAAGTAGGGCCATTAAAGGTAGGTAAAGGACAAAGGGAAAAAATATCAATGCATTTGTTATACACACTACTATTTCAGACCACTATTTTTTTTTAATTTTTTTTTTATTGTACGACAGACAGGTGAATCCAATTACGGTACAATTTTAATTTTCTTATAACTAAAAATACATGTATATAGTTTTTTTAAAACATGGTACGGTGATATCAAACACATCTATATCCTATATACATCTATATCCTATATACTATACTACATCTCTTTGCCTCAAAAACAAGCTTCCCACTTTAGCTAAAATTAAATACGTTGCTCGAACAAACTTCAATAATCTACTTGAGGACCTGAATTCTGAAAACTGGCAAAATGTCCTAAAACAATCAGATACTAACTTAGCAATAAAGGAATTTTTAACCAAACTACATGAGTAAATATCTAAACACACAAGCAATAAACCCATAACAAATAAACAAATAAAACTCAAGCCATGGATCACCCCGGGTCTAGTCAATTCAATTCACAGAAGAAACCATCTTCATAAAAAGGTTAAAAGGTATCCAGAGTACTTGGTATTACAATCTAATTATAAAAAAATATAGAAATTTGTGTAAGAATTTAATTAAATCCTCAAAAGAAAACTTTATAAAAAACTCATTTACGAAAATAACAGCAATCCAACACGTTTTTGGGAAACTTTTCGCAATGTAACCAAATCTAAAATTAATAAATCTTCCGAAATTGAATCTCTATACATCAATAAGTCAAACTCTCAAGTCCCCGAAAAATGGCAAACTCTACCAATAGTTATTTATTTTACATCTGTAGGAGACACACTTGCGAAAAAAATTCTCGTTAAATGTAATTCAACGGAAACTGATCTCGCCAATTTACCTATCCCTAATCTCTGTCACAAAATAGCCTTAATCGAAACATCATCAAACGAATTCCAGAAGATAATTAACGACCTCAAGTCATCAAAAGCATGTGGTCCCGATAAGATTTCATCATATCTGCTAAAAATAATTAAATCATACATAGCCATACCGATTGCGTTCATTTCAAATCAAAGCTTTAAAACGGGTAAATACCCTAATCATTTAAAACGCTGAATAATATATATATTAATACTCAGTTGGCATTTGTTTTTCGAAAACTCACTATGGAAACGTGGCCTTTTAGAGACAGGCGAAAATCGAACACTCTGCCTATCCAGTTTCACCGACCGCAGAGATCGATTTGGCCGGACAAGGGACATGGACAGCGATCTCATACAAAAAATCATAAAAAAATCGCGTTTTGATGATGCGATAATCGACCCTTCTCCCCCGCGATCCGTAAGACCTTACGGCGCATTGTCGCTTAAAAAAAAGTCGCTTACGCCCTTTCAAATAAAAAATTCAGTGCACGTTTCAGTACTTTGACTTTGCAACAAAAATTAAGCGTTTTTTGGCCTACAAAATTTAAAGAAAAAAACTGGCGGCAAAAACTAGAACTCTAATAAAATCACTCAATTCGGCTCGGTTACACTTCCCGCCGACAGGTTCGCATTAAAAAACAAGAGATGTCTTTTTCCATTAGTTTCAATGCAAATTTTTTTTTTTTTTTATGGCTCTTCACCCCAAAAGAGTGTTCTGGCCAGTGTCAAGTGAATGCTTTTGTGAGTGTAATTTTGTGAATGTAATTTTTTGTTAAAATTAACTAATTTAGTTTTTATAACAAGAACCTATCTACATTATATAATAATACTATACAAATAATAATAATAATAATACGCAAAATTATTACAATAAGAGAAGATTTTAATTAAACATAACAAGGAAATTAAAAGATATGCTGACACAATTTATTGTCCGTAAAAAATAAAATAAATAAATAAATACATGAAACTTAACTTACAGTTACAAATTGATGCTGTTAATATTCAGGAAATTAGCCAAGACTTTATACACGCGTTTGTTCCCAGAAGATAACAGGGATGCAATGTTGTAGGGAGGCAATATACCCGAACTGATTAGGTGAGGGATGAAATTTTTGTATGAATTATTTATAGGACAACTGAAAAAAATATGATTGAGATCCTCTTCACCAAGACGACATTCACACATCGCAGAATTCTTAATATGAATTTTTGTCAGGTGAACATTGTGGCAGCAATGCCCTATCCGCATGCGGCAAATGGATGATGTCGAGAATTTGTTAAAAGAAAGTCTGGAAAACCACGGTTTTGAAGGAATCGTTGGCTGAATTGTGAAAAAGCTATATCCTTTTGATTGACTAGATTCTTCCTAATGATTCTGCCATGTGGAAATCATGTTTTCCTTCAATTTTATGAAAATGTCATCGGTGTTTAAAAATTTATATAAAATATCCCCCGAAATAATGGCATCTTTCGCCAATGAATCGGCTTTTTCATTTCCAGGGATACCGCAGTGACTAGGTATCCAAGCCAAGACGATTTCTTTGCCAGAGTCAGTTATTTTATGAATTAAAGTGCGAATTCCAACACAGAAATCGTCTTCTGGGTAATGGAAAGGGGAAGAGTTTAATTTTTGAAGTGCACTCAGGAAACAGAGAGAATTAAGAATTTTCCAATGTGAACATCGTCAATGTATTTGAGGGATTCAAAAATGGCTGTACATTCAGCAGTGAAAACGGAAGCCTCTTTTGGAAGTTTAATTTTTCTATCGACTTGATCTGATGGGCAGTGGAATGCCGCTCCCACATGGTTTGATAAGGGAGACTTGGAACCATCTGTGTAAATAATTTTCCAGTTGGAATATTTCGAATTTAAAATTTGGATAAGTTTTGTTGGAGCTTCGTGATTGTTAATTATGCCGAGAGAAAATAGAATATTTGGTTTACACAAATGAATACAAAAGGAGTTGGCATATAAAGGAAGTCTGTCTGATGGATTTAAGGAGGGGTTTATACGCACAGTACGTATGGAGGCTTTTAACAAGAAGAGGGATTGATTTGTTCCTCCAATATGGAAGTGATTTCACTTGAGCAGTGAGTGCAGTAATTTTGTCTTTCAGTGGGTGATTAGAGAGTCTTAAGCATTTAAATAAAAACTTGTCAGCCAAGAACTGTCTTCTGAAATGAAGAGGAGCCTCCACAGCCTCCACTTGTAAAGCGTTAATTGGGGAAGAACGCATTGCTCCGATAATCAATCTTAAACATTGAAATTGAATACGGTCCAACCTTGCGAGGTTCTTTTTAGAAGTGGGTTCAATGAGGAATGACGCGTAATCCAAATGACTCCTAACATATGCGTTATAAAAAAGTTTTTGGGTGAATGGATGACTTCCCCACTAGACCCGTGAAACGGCACGTAAAGTGTTGAGGCCAGTTTGACATTTTTTAATGATTAAATTAACATACGGGTTCCATGTTAACTTAGAGTCTAAAATTACCCCAAGGAATCTTATTTGTACCTGCATAGGGAGAATTGAATTATTTATTTGGACTGTTACACGCGGAGTAACACGTTTTCTGGAAAAGACGATAACATTGCTTTTGGACGGAGAAATTTCTAAGCCGTGATTTTTTAACCAGGTGTCAAGGTTTTTCATGCAAATGTTAATCACATCCTCCAGAATAGAAATAATTCGTCCTGAAATATATATAAAAAGATCATCCGCATACTGGAGTATTTTACAAGATGGATGCATACTCCGATGCAGGTCAAAGGTATAAATATTAAAAAGGATAGGACTAAGGACGGAGCCCTGAGGCAAACCCTTGTTTACTATTCTTTCCAGTGGAGGAGAATCCAGCACCTGGATTTGAATTTTCCTGGTAAGAAGTAGGTTAATTATAAAACTGGAAAGCTTACGAGGGATGCCAATTTTTAATAATTTATTAAATAAAACATCTAATAAAACATTGTCAAAAGCTCCGCACACATCAAGGCAAACACCGACAAGGAATTCATTATCGGCCAGGGCCAACTGGATATCAGAAGTCAGGATGGACACACTTTCGATCGTACTTTTTCTTTTTCGAAAGCCAAACTGAGAGCTGGGAAGAATTTTCTCATTTTCTGCATACCAGTCTAGACGTCTTTTAATCATATGTTCAGCTATTTTAACTAAGGAAGATGACAGAGCTATAGGTCTGTAAGAAAGTCGAGAGTTAGGGTCTTTCTGGGGTTTCAGAATGGGAACAATTATTTGAGTTTTCCAAGATGATGGAATTTTGCCGGAGTCAAAAATCAGATTTATAATTGAAAGAAAATAGTTTAGTGTGGTAACGTCGCAGTTTTTAATAAAGCTATAAGGAATTCCATCTACACCAGCGGATGAGTCTGTGAGATCGTTTAAGACCTCCCTAAGTTCCGTTAAATTGAAGTGGGTGTCCATCCAACCCCGTGTTTTAAATGAGTATGTGAATTCTGTTTCATTAAAATTACTTGCAGTTTGAGGAGCTAGTTTATCGGCAAATTCCTTCACCCACTCTGAAGTGAGTGGTCGAGTCACCGTTGGGACGTGAGAACCCTTAAACCTACGAATTGAATTCCAAACAACTGAAAGAGGAACTTCGGGAGATAATGATGTGCAAAAATTTTTCCAGCTTTGACGTTTTTTGTTTTTTAGAAGACGTTTGGTCTTAGCTTCAATTTGTTTATACTGAAGGAAGTTCTCCATATTCATATTTGTTGAATAAATTTTCGCATATTTTTTTCTCATATCTACTGCGTCTGGGCATTCAATATCCCACCAAGGAGCTGGGGGAGGTTTCCCTTTGTTACATGTCGTTTTAATGGGGATAAATTTTTCTGCGGCCGTAATGACTGCAGACACAAATAAATCGTAACATTCCGCAACATTTTCTGTAGTTGGAGAGGGCAGATTTTGCACAGAGAACTTTGTATGATTTGAATAGTCATTCCAGTTGGCTCTGGTAGTTAAGAACCTTGGTTTTCGACTACTGCACTTGTCATTTTTGTTGGAATGATAAATATTTGAGGATTCAATGAGGATGGGGTAATGATCACTCCCATGAGGGTCATCCAAAACCTTCCATAACAGGGATGCGGCTATGTTGGAATTGCAAATAGTAAGATCAACCATGCTGGGTCGCTGACCAGGCACCTGCAGACGAGTAGGAGAACCATCATTGATAATACAAAAGTCTAGTTCATCTAGTAGATCAACAATATCTCTGCCCATTCTGTCACAATTGTGAGCTCCCCATAATCCGTGATGGGCATTGAAATCTCCCAGAACAAGAGAAGGGGTAGTGACCTTGGAAAACATAGCTTTTAGGATTGATTTAGAAGGTTTATTAGATGGTGATATATACAAAGAAATTATTGTAGTGTCAAAAACCTTTGCGGCCGTCACTTGAAAAGGACAACCAATTGGTTTTACATCTACAGGGGAGAAGGGTAATGATTTTTTAATGAAAAGAGCGGAGCCGCCCTTTCCATCTTGACGGTCGTCCCGAAGACAGTGGTATCCCCTGACTCTGAAATCAGAATCCGGTTCCAGCCACGTCTCCGAGATGGCAGCCACTGCAATTGAGTTTGAGTGTAATGTGTTTAAAAATTCTTCAGTCTTATTTCTAAGACTATGACAATTCCACTGAAGAATCCTCATCAGAGGAGCCATTTCTAGTTGAGTTGATAATATTAGTAATTTGTTTAGCAACGTGGGACGGTATTTGAATGTTGTTTTTATTTAAAGTTTGTAAAATATGTAAAAATGAGGTGATTAGTGTAGAGTTAAGGTCTATATTATAATTTTGTTCTTTAGTAGATGACTTTAGGTAAGAATTGAAATTTGAACTGGAAGGAATTTGTCCATTAGGGAACCACAGAAGGGATTCGTGATTAGCATTATTTTTTTTTGTTAGAACTCTAGGTTTCACGACCCTTTCAACAGTTTTTCTAAATGAAGAAGAAGAAGGTTGAGAAGGGGTGGATTTTTTAGAATTTTTGGAAGTTACTTCAGAATAAGATGGAATGGATTTGTTAAACATTCTTGATGCTTCCGCATAAGAGATGCTCTTCTCGGCCATTGTGTGTTTAATATTGCGCTGCCTTGACAGTTCAGGGCAAGTTTTGCTGATGGACATGTGGGTACTGGAGCAGTTTAAACATTTATAATTTTCCTCTGTTTTATCACAGGAATCGCCACTATGGGACGAACTGCACTGGGAAGCAACGGGGTTCTGATCTGCAGAGGTTCTTCGTGTGTCCAAATCTGCAGCACTTGTAGCATTGCACAGTTGGGAACACATAGAGCTCTACTGGTAGAGAGACGTTAAACATAGTAACATTTTGTGGAAGGTCTTTGCTGTCAAATGTTAGGACAACGGATTGGGAGGGTCTCCATTCTACAGAGTTTCCCGTATTAAACCTGTAATTTAGACGACGCGCTTTTAAAACTTTTCCGAAACCTTAAGGAACAGTAATGTTTTCCAGGATGTCCTCTATCGACCAGTGCGGTGGGATCCCTTTTGTGACACCTAACTTTGTAACCTGATATGTAGGTATGAAAACGTTGTACGAGTTTTTTTGGCAACATCAGATTTTACAAAGCTATTGGCCTCAGCCGCTGTTTTGAATTCAACAGAAAGACTGTTACGCCCAACCGATTTTACTCCATTCTAGACAGGGTGGATTTTATTTTTAAACATAAAATGTCCAAAGTCCACATCGTATAAATTTGATTGTTTTTCATCCTTTGAAATTTTAGTCACGTGTGTAATGTAAGGTGGTCTATCAAGGTTATTATACAGACGTGACATTTGTGAAGGAGTATTGTTTACCAGTGGGGCGGGTGTGGTGGGAGGGCTTGCTGGACTTAAATTTGAAATCGAGGAAGAAGTGGACGGATTTACATCCTGTAAAACAGAATTATTTGGAAGGGAGTCGTTTTGCGTGCAGGGTGTTTTTCGATGTATCTATTCGAAATCTGTTGCATTTCTATTATCTGCTGGTTTAGCAATTTTTCTTTTTTTTGACGTAATCGTTACGAAGTCCGAAGCCTCCGGAATATTAACCGCGATTAATTTTTTTTTAACACCCGAGGATTCAGATAGCAAACCATCATATGGGGGATCAGGTGGTTTTTCTTTATCCATTTTCGAATAAATCTACAGCACACAAATCAAAAAAAAAATCTTACATTAACTGCTCCGAAGAACCAATTATATAACACAAATACTTACAGTGAAGACAAATATACAAGTAAAAACTATATTACGCTAATTTAAAATACTATTTTAAAACTATTATCTATATAAAATGATTTAATTTTGTAAAGAGGAATGAAATGACACTGGCACAGTTAGACGGTAGCGTTTGTTTTTCTCAATGCAAATTAAAATGCTAGGAATATCGAGTCAGGTCAGGATTAACCCATCTCTTTTTGCATGTTTGCGAATGCTGAGATAGGTATATGTAGATTTCAAATGTCAGTTTTATGCTACCGAAACGGACCTCTCAGCGGGTTTCGGTTGGGGAATACTGCATTACAGCCCAAAAAGTGATCGCAGCTTTGATATTTTCTTAAAAATATAATTGAGTAGAGGAATCCGCAACTTTTGATACCAAAATTATATACGCATCTTTTATAAAATATGTCAGTAGAAGCTGACAAATATCACACATTTCCTGAAAAATTCATGTCGAAAATGCGTTCTCAAATTATCCGAGAGTATTAAATTACTGGCCATATGAAAAAAACTCAATTTATAACGGGGCAGGTACCTACCGTTCCATCGATAGAAAAGTAACAAAATACGTAATGTTGACGCAATTTTTATTGAGAAAACGCGTACGTAGGTACCTACAACAATGTAATTTTCTCGGGGTTTACCAGGTAGGTACCTACCGACTTAGGGACGGTATTCTTTTATTTAAATATTTAATGATATGAAATTAAATAAATCACTCAAGATGGTCACTTTTAAATCTATGTAGGTACCAACCTGCACATAACTTACTCGGAATCATCTGATGATTTTGCTTATGTATTTTTTTTGTAAATGTATAACGAAATTGCTTGAAGTTGAATGGGATATAATTATTTATTTATTATTATTTACTCATACTTATTATGTTAAAAACTGAAATAATTAGCGGAACTTGAATAGAATTTGAACAGAACTTTCACAGAACCTTAAAATTAACTTGAAAAATTGAGGATTTTAATTTATTTTTTGTTATTTTTAGGACAAGGTTTGTATAAAACTACTGGTGAGCTCTGGCATAACGAAATTTGCATAAAAATAGTTCAATAGGTGGCACGCGAGCTGTTTGAAAACTAAATGTACCGGCAATAAATTAAGGAAGCGCTGGAGGGGTGGAGGAAAAACCAGGGAGGGGGGGAGGGGGGTATCCTGGGAAGGGGGGAGGGGAACTCGGGAGTGGGGTTTGCGGGATGGAGGATAGGGGGGGGGGAGTAGAGTACGCTATGAAAGAATATTTTTTCTGTTTTTTTTTACTCGAATAAAACAAAAATTTCGTTTCTAAAAAATTCAGAAAAATTCTTTTTTCTAGCGCCGTTTTGGAAAAAAATACTATAAGTCTATTAAGTACCTACCTGCGCACTATAAAATCAAAATTATTTTTTTTTACTGTAATAAGCTTTAGTTATTGTTTCTAAAAAAATGTGACAAATGTACCTATCGATTTGATGTCTGTATCAGACCACTAAATTATAAATTGGGAGGCGGGAATGGGTACCGCCGCGCCTCCCCGGAAACTTTTATTGGATAACCAACACCACTACCGCAGGTCACCCCAAGTGGTTCGCTACGTTTGGTGATATAGTAGGGGTGCCCGGGTTCATGGGGTGAGGTTTATCTAGGTCTTGGAGGCGGATGATCAGGACTCACTGAACCCTAGATTCCTACCCACCCCTAAACCCTTTTCCTTCCCAGAACTCTCATCTCCGTCTTTGCCTTAAAAAAACCTCCACCCAGCATCTCCCACACCCAGGAGCTCCACACAGGAGGCCGTGGGGAAAATAATTTCCGTCAGGACCTATGTCATCTTTTGGGATGCTGTGTGGAGAATTTTTTT